>OX336365.1:20900014-22352085 GCA_946902895.1 Fragum fragum | reverse complement strand
CCACCAACTTATCATCTGCAGCTTCTTTCAATCAACTTTGACCAGTCTAAAATTGGTTGTGAAGGTATGGAATAAGTAAACCCTCGGAACTAAATATATTCAAACTATTTTGAAAGAAGGGCGAATACAAATACCATTTATAGGGAAGTATTAACAAATATTTCTTAGAAAATCGGACCAAACAGAGTTGCAGGAAGGGGTCAGGATCTCATAGAGTTTGCGGATCACTAAGGGTTGTTGTTGTTATTGTTTTTTATTAAGAAATGAAGAGATTTTTAGTTTTGTTTTGTTTTCATAGGTGTATTAAACTAAAAACTTAACCACACCATATGAATATGCGAAATAGGTCCATGCATAACTTAATACCATCAAGCAAAACAAAGCAAACATTTTACTAGTTTTGAGTAAAAGTTTGTGGGTCTACTGTGTGCACAAGCATACCAAATAGTTGCGTTTTCTTGGGAGTATAAAAAAAAATAAACAATCTATGCGCTTGAATCTTGATAGACTGAACTAAAATTAAAGGATTTTGAATTGGATAAATAGGGAATATTACCACAGTGTCTTTTTCTATGCGTTGTTATCGTGTTCGAGAATCGTGTGTAGGTATTTTTTATTGGATGAGACCGAAGGTCGAATCCAATAAAAATACCTACACACGATTCGAGAACACGATAACAACAAATAGAAAAACACACTGTTGTAATATTCCTTTTATTATATACCTTTTAGGAAATGACATCAAGAAAATTCTCTTAAATGGCTAAGAAATAACCAACTTTCCGAAAAACCCGGAACGTCAATACACAAAAAAGAAGTCCGTGTTTAACGGTACTCGACGAATACGGTTTTTTGCTACACGCCGAATATTGATTTTTTTCTGTCGAGTTGTATTTGACAGCCAGGTTTTTATAGGTATATAATGATATGCATTATCAATATACTGTGTTAACTCCTTTTCCAAGTCATATCCTACCACCGTATGGTGTAAGACTACTGTTAACATCATAATATACATTTGCTGAATAAGCGTCTACTGTGTTATACAAGAAAAAATGCCTTTGTGTGGTTTATTGCATAACTGAAAGATCTATTGTCTAGGGAAACATTCAACAATGTGTTTGATTTTCATGAATAACAAAGATATACCCGAATCACATTATATATGTATATTTTGCGATCATGTTGCACAATTGAGTTTCTTAACCCACACCAGACTGCATAATTTTAGACTGGTCCAAATTGAAAGTAGTTGCAGACGAGAACTTAAAAGTTATGAAATTCTGGATTTTTTTTTTTTCAATTTTCTTGATAGAAAACATTGTTAAAAGCTACAGTGTTTAATATCTAAATCGAACTTCCTGTCGGAGCTCCCAGGGCGAGACCAGCGATCCCGTTATTTCTCGAATTTGTTCATTTAGTCATATATAAATCAATTCGATCGTCTATTGTCTGTTTAGAATGTTACTTGACGTATCTATGTACAATTATAGCTGATTTACGATGACATAGCTCCAGGGATGTGTCTGAAAACATAGGCTATCATTGTTCAGTGATCTGGCATGATTTCAAAACAGGAATCGTTACATGGGCAGTATGATCTAACTGTTTTACGAGTAAATCGTCGTTACGTTCTAAAACGTCGTAACTACAGCTTGAAGCAAGCTGTAGTTACGACGTTTTTGAACGACAACGACGAAATAGTAACTATGAGATATTCGATGTTTTCAGACAGTTTGTGTAATTCCTTGTTTTTCGCCTTAGAGTTTTGCTTGAGTCTGATGAATGCTTTTATCTCTAAGAATTTTCATATTCAACTTGCGATTTTCAATAGGCCACAGACTTGAAAGAAGTCTCAAACATATGTCTTTGAGTCGATCGTTTCTTTACATCAATGTTCGCTTCATATTTGAATTTATAGTAGATATGTCCTCTCATTAAGAGCACCTCACAGGGTGTACTTTTATTATGGGAATTCTAATTCTCATATAACGCTGCTTGGAAGGATTTTTTAAGCATAAATGAAATCCACTTCAGTTTGCGAATTGGCTAATCGCGACTGTCAATCAAAGAAAAAACGGCCAATCAAATCTTTCATCTGATATTGGGATACATTATCGTTGGTTTGGCGACTTAAACGTCGCAGCTACTGCTTATCAAAGTCTTAGTTACGACGCATAGGTCGCCAACCGTCCATTTCACTTTTTTATTATATTTCACTGGCCATAAAATTTGCAATATAAAGCCTTTTACAATCGAAGTGGAACTTCCTTTTGGAGTCAATGGGCGGTGCCAGCGGAGTAAGTGAGCGGGGCAGCGATTTGTTAATCAAAATCTCTCAATATTGTGTGCGGTAGATCTGCCCAACCGTCGTGGTAATTTTGTGTTTGTACATAGTTCTGACATGATGAAACAAACATAATGCCTGGTATGTTTCATCTACACGTGTAGATGTCCATAACTGTCACAACACGTTTACCGTCATACATTCTTTTACATTTATTATGATAAGGATATACTTTCGGATTCTCTTGTTTATTAGAGATCAATAGCATGCATTTTTACCAATCAGCATCAAAACATCTCTAAAGACCTTTGCTCGGATTTCATGACAGTTAGATTTTTTAGTAACTTCATGGTAGGCGTTATTGACCAATAACATGTGTCAATGAAAGCATCAATCGACCAATCAAATCATTCATTTAGATCGGAAGTGAACTTGGACTTCGAATTTGGCCGACTTGACTAAGCAGCAGTTACCAAGTCTAGGTCGTCACCCAACGATTTAACTTTTTTGTCACATGTAACTTGCAATAAATTTTGCAAAAAAAACCCGTCTTGAAATATCGAAGTGGAGCTTATTGAAGGAGTCAGTGAGCGGGGCCAGCGGAGTTAGTGGGTGGGGCCAGCGATGGGTCAATTGTCATTCAACCATAACTTGTAAAATACAGCTAAGATAAAGTACAACTTTAGAATCGTATTAATTATTGCTCATTGCGATTTTTGATTAACAGCCCGAATACGTCATTTAGGAAATAAGTTGGTTAAATACTTTTACTTCTGAAACCGTTTATTGAGTCTAAAACATCCATTGATTAACGCCTTTACCAACCGAACGCGGCTAGCAATCGGAAAATCCATCGACCAATAAATTAATCATTTAGACCGGAATTGAACCTTGAACTACGACATTGGCAGAAATTTGTGTGAAGATTTTTAAATTTTTTTTTTAGACTTATAAACACCGTCACTACAGCTTATTCAAGCCGTAGTTACGACGTTAAGGTCGCCAACGAAGCATTTTACTTTATATTGTGCCAGCCAGTTACTTACCATGAATGTTTCAAAATGACGCCATTTAATATTAAAAGGGAACTTCCTGTCAGAGTCATAGGTCGGGACCAGCGGAGTCAGTGGGCGGGGTCAGCGACCCGTCATTTGTAAAATTTAAAGCCAGTGGGGTAATTCTCCAAAAGTATATATGTAGTGTTATGGTAATAGTGAGAATGCTCCATCTCCTTTATTTTCAAGGGTGTAGCTTGTTAATTATGAAAGTAAGAAATAGCTTTGTCAATGCAATACCGATTGATCTTGTTTGGTTAAGGAAAACTGCATACCTTTGTTACTGGAAAACCAGATTTGCACCTGAACAAGGCAAGACAATAGCAAAAACATACCTCTCCGGTTACATGTAGTTTCTGGTTGGGTGAAATTAACACTGTCCAGGAATTATAACAGATATGTCTGTTATTTCTTCATACCTTCTTTCGGATGATAATTCAGATTGTTTTCAACAAAAATGCATGGCAACGTTTTATCGTAACTACACGTCTAAAAAGGAGTCGGCCGCCGTCATAGCGCAGTTGGTAGCGCGCCAGACTCCTGATCTTCAATCATGGGGTGTTATGGGTTTCGATCCCTGGCGGCGGCACATATCCTCTTCGACATTTGTCTCTCATCAATGGATGGGTAATCGTAAACCTAAGCGGGATAGCAGCTGGAGGCTAAGAAAGGGTGCATTGGCAGTGCGGGTGTGAGAAATACTAGTAATCCATTGTTAGGTGCTCAGCTGCCGCTATATGACTTAAATATTGTTAAAAGTGGCGTTAAACCCCATTCAATCAACCAATCAGCTAAAAAGGAGTAACACGAAGAAATGTTATCCGAAGACAGTCAAAAATTAAGTTATAACAGTCGAACTTCTGTCATCAACAAGAAAATATTCCTGTCCTGTGGTTGGGGCTCTGTAGCATTTTAGAGACAAAGAGAATATATGTAGTAGTTGTTTTGTTGTTGTTGTTGTTGTTTTTTTTTTTATAAAGTATAAAAGGAAAATCCTTTTCATAATATATTAAGCCGCAAAACATATTCAAACTGAAGCGTGATCAACGTTTTGTCTCGTACCTTAAAGAAAGAAATATTCTTTCCATATCTTGTTATTGACAAATAAAGTTTTTAATAAGAACCACTTCATTTAGAAGGATATAACGGTTAACTCCGATATATATAAATTAAACATTTTTGTTTGTAAAACTTAAACGTCGTAGCTACAGCTTATCTAAGCTGTAGTTACGACATTTATGTCACCATCCAACCATTTTGATTTTGTGTTACTGGTTCAATATCTAAGTCAAACTTACTATTCGAAACAATGGGCGTGATCAGTAATCTGTCATTTCGACATTTAAAACACACAAAAAAGCAAAAAAGAGAAATAATACAGCGGTGACAGATTTTAACTACATTCTGCGAAAGCTTACAATAATCAAAGTACGGAAAGTACTTTAAGCTAGCAATCATCGTTGAATTCAGAAAATCTTTACCTTGTTGGGTTGAAAACATTGTGGACATTGAAGAAATTGCTTGTTACAAGCAATTTCTTCATTGGTCCACGATGTTTTCAAAAGCTTTTTTCTTGAGATGCTTAAACGGCGGAATTGAGTGGGAATGGGCTATAAAGCGTGCTTTTGAAAGAGTTCTATACAATTTGAAAAGAATTCGCAATATTCCTGAAATATATAAGAACTATTTTTTATGGCGTGAGCATTCCATGGACTTGGTGGTTAAGCCGCCAGTGGCAGTTTGAGCTCATTGAACTTTGAGAAGACCTCAAAATTTTGTCTGTTAACTTACGCTATCAGAGCCAAAAGATGGTACTCAACATATTTTTTGATGGAGGTATGAAACGATTCCATTTTTTTTTTTTTCGTCTCATTCATTTTCTTCAACCAATCATAAGGCAGGATTTGTGGTAGACGAAACCAAATTTAAAGTATTTATGTATTTGTTTTTCTATCATTTCAGTACAAGATGCCGACGCCAGAGGGTCTTAAGCCGGAGATCAAAGACAACCATGACGGTTCTATATGCGTGCAATATCACCCAACAATTCAGGGACGTCACGAGGTCCAAATGTGCTTCGAAGGGGCATCCGTAGAGGGTAAGAATATTATTTTTTTAACTCACTTAACCCATTCCCACCCAAAAAAATACACTGTTCCGAATTTTAAAAAGCTGCAGTCAAAAATTTCCAGTTGATGGAATTTCAAATTGTTTCGCCTTTTTTTTTATAGAAAACGTTATGGATGATGAAGAAATTGCTTGTTACAAGCAATTTCTTTAATTTAAGAAATTGCTTGTTACAAGCAATTTCTCCAATTTCCACACTATTTTCCAAAGCTTTAATCTTTTCCTTGGTGGGCGTTAAAAAGAGGGGGGTTGTGAGGATAATATATGCCATGATATAAAGAAACATGCCAGTTTGTTTATTTGTACGGGGTTTAACACCGCTTTGAACAATATTTCAGTTATATCACGGCGAAGTTAGCTTACTCATGCGAATCCTTGGAATCATCAGTACCGGGTTCGAGCTCCGAAATGTCTTGCCTAAGGATAAACCCCCGTCCACTGAGTTCTAACAGGAAGTTGGATATCAAAGGGCCTTGTCTTGCAATATTTATGGCCAGTAGCGTGGAACAAATTGATAAAAATGCTTTGTTGTGCGACCTATACATTGCAACTGCAGAATTAATAAACTGTAGTTACGAAAAATAATGCCGCGTAACTAATAAAAACTTTTCATGTAAATACCGACCAATGTCGGTGCTCGAAGTTCACATCCGGTCTAAATGGATGATTTGATTGGTGGATTGATTTTTTTATTGATAGCAGCGATCGTATAATTGACCAATGGCAGGCCCCGCCCACTGCCTACCTAGGCCCCCTCCCATTAACTTCAACAGGAAGTTCCGCTTTCTTACAGCGTTAATTTGTAAAATTCATGGCCAGTTGCATGTAATAAAAATGTAAAATGGTTGGTTGGTGACCTAAACGTCGTAACTACAGCTTGAATAAGCTGTAGTTACGACGCTTAATTCACCAAACCAACAATAGATGTAAACAAAAATGGCGATCAATGTCGGAGTCGATGAGCTCAGGTCCGGGCTGAATAAATTTTTTGATCGGTCGGTTTATTCTATGATTGACAATCGCGATTGGTCAATTACATATATAAATGGCAATTACTATCCGACGTTTTATCCAGCCTGATCAGCTCAGTTGGTAGAACACTTGAACTCAAACCCCAAGATAACAGGTTCGAGCCCTTGACTGACCATATCAAATAAAAAAACGAATTGTCTTTCGGATGAGACGCTAAATTGAGGCCCCGTGTGACGATGCTATCCAATGAGCATGCTAAAGAACCAGGCGGAGCTCTCAGCAGTTTCGTACTGTATCCTTGCGTTGTCCCTTTTAACAACTAACCGTCTTCTGGGAGGCGTCGCTCAAATTGGCATGTGCTGCGGTAGCGACGATGAGTAAATAGATACACACACACGACGTTTTAATAATAGAACGACTCGCTTTCAGACGGTAAAGTAAAGGTATCAAGTAATCAAAATGGAATCAGATCCGGTCTGTGTGATTTGGGTGTGTTCTTGTAATCTAGAAAATAATTTATTTCCACTTCTCGATTTATCAGCAGATTTTGAAAAGCTTTGAAGTATAAAACAAGGCCTAGTGGTTTGAAAACAAACAATATCTCCAATAAACATCTTCTTACAAACTGTTTATATACAATACAGACATCCTGCATACCACTCCAAATACCCAGTGTCAGGAGATAAAACACAGAAACAAATCAACCCGCCGTAACCTAAATTGTGCACGATTTTAATTTACGCGAAACATTAACTCGAGTCATGAAATATGCAAGATTTCCATAGTCTCCATTACTACATGGCCAGGAGACTTTCTCGTCAAGGATTTTTCATGCTCCCTGAACGGTACCTTTGCCCGGTCGTTTTTCAATCTCTCCTAATCAGTATCTACACAACTCCTTGGCCAAATAAGACGAAACTTCATTGAAACTTCACACTTTGTCCAGGCATGATTTATCAATCGCGACTGTCTTTCAAAGGAATAGATTGACCAACCAAATCATTCATTTAGCCCGGAAGTGAACTTTGGTCTCCAACAATGGCCGACATTATATGTGAAAAATGTTGCTGGTTTGGCGAACTATAACAAAAATGCAAGACATCTATTTCGCATTTCAAAGTTCACTCCCTGTAAAATGAATGCTTTGATTCGTCAATCGATATTTTGATGTACAGTTGCGATCCGTTAATTATTTATGTGTCCATATTTAATTTATTTTGATTTTGTATCTCTAAATGTGTTGTAATACTGAACTACTACACGAACCAAAAATCATTTATATTGATTTTGTATAACTTAATGTGTTGTTATACTGAACTAAAACACGAATCAAACTTTCATGATTTAATTGTTAGTTTCGTCTATCAAAAACAAGCCTTCTGATTGGTCGAAAAATTTGATTCATACCTCCATGAACAAAAATTTGAGCACGAAGCCATTTTGTATGCTTCCTCACAAAAAAGTTCTATACAAAAAAGTATCAAAAGTTGTAAAGCTTTGCTTTGTTCGGTCCATACTATTAAATTATAAGAAATGAAGGGAATATTTTCTGTTTTCATGGAGGTATGAACCGAATAAACTAATCAGACTTGTGTATGAATACGTGATTAGTTTTTTCGGTTCATACGTCCATGAAAACAAAAAATATTCTCTTCATCTCTTAATTGAACAAAAAACTATTTATATTTATTTTGTATCTATAAATGTGTTTCAATAAAGAACTAAAACTCGATTCAGACTTTCTTGAACAAAAATCATTTATATTTATTTTGTATCTATAAATGTGTTTCAATAAAGAACTAAAACTCGATTCAGACTTTCTTGAACAAAAATCATTTACTCTCTAAATGTGTTGTTACCTTGAACTACTTACACGAATCAAACTTTCTTGAACAAAAATCTTTATACTTATTTGTTTCCTAAATGGCATGTAACAATGAAATAACACAACGTCGTTGGGCGTGAAATATGTCATAACTAAAGCTGTATTAACCCTTTCCTGTTCATTCCCTGGTTTTTATGTCCCTGTTATTGTAAAATTAAAAATATATTGCAGAAAAAGGAGAAATTGCTTTTGACAAGCAATTTCTTCTTTTCCCGCATATTTTCTACCCTACTAAAGGGTTATTTTTCAAATTAAGTCCACTTTAAATATCCGTCGGCAAAACCTCTTAATTGGGACAGTAAAACAGGCAAGGGTGAAAGCTGTAGTTACGATATTTTTCACGCCCAACGACGACATGAAGCAAACTTTCTTGAATAAAAATCAGCACGCTGACTCACAGCCGATGATTAAGAAATTCCACGTTTCTTATCATATTGAAAAGCCTTGCGTTTTTCTGGCAGCTTGAGTTATTACACAGAACTTCCCATGTGCATTTCTCCATAACTTCCATTCTTCCAGTAGTCATGCAGTATCGTTATATATGTATTGACGGGATACCTGACTACAAATGAATGAAAACTATAAATAGCTCGAAACCGCCAAGAACTGTATTTGGAAAATTTATCAACTTATTAAACCTCCGAAAATGTTTTCTGAAAAAAAAGCCTAGAAGAAACCATACGTTACCAAAACGAGCAAAAAAAAGGGGGGAAACCGAAAACTAAAAAAAAGACTAAAGGTTATCGAACAAGAAAGACAAAAGATAAAAAAAAAAGCAGAACATATGGCATACATTTTATCTATTGGTAGAGTGATCGGTGAATTGGTTGGTTGGTTGGTTGGTTGGTTGGTTGGTTGGTCGTTTAGTTGGTTGGGTGGATGGATGGATGAATGGGTGGTTGGTTGGTTTGGTTTGATTGGTTTAAGGGTTGGAAGGTTGGTTGGTGGATTGCTTTCTTACTGTAGTCGTTGCGTTGTTGGGGGGGGGGGCGACCGACTGACAATTTATCTAATCTTTAAATTACCAAAATGTATGCAATTTCATATTAGCAAAAAGCTTTCTCGTTTGTTTTATCAATTAAGCCATAGTAATCAGTGCAGTACTTTTTTAACACAACCTTACAATTGGAAGAAAGAGAGAGATTATGTTTTATTTCGAAACGGAAACAATTACACGTATAACATAAAGATAATAATTCACAGGCGTTTTATTACTTCGAAGAAAGCTCTTTCATCACAAACATATTCTCTTTTATCTGATTCACATGAAAGCTTCCTAGATAATTCTATTACATAACTAAAATTTACGTTGTACGTATTTTTCGGCCACAGGCTGTGTGACCTACTTAAAAGATGCCAAAAACCGTGAAGTTCCAAGAATTTTAATTAGCGATCTTACAACTTTAAAATGTGTTGCTCTACAAATAAAACATTACTAATTATTATATTACAACGATATATTTGTGTCGGAAAAGCGGTTTACGAATGTTCGCGAAAAATCACTGGGTTTAGTTTGATATACAAAGATAAGATTTCTTGTTAACATGTACAAGAGATTTCAACAAGAGTAAATTGCAGATACATACATGTGACTATATTTTTAGCTCACCTGAGCACAAAGTGCGAGGTGAGCTATTGTGATCGGCCGTTGTCCGTCGTCCGTCCGTCCGTCTGTCCGTCTGTCCGTCTGTCCGTCTGTCCGTCTGTCCGTCCGTCCACAATTTCTTTAAAAATCTTCTCCTCCTAAACCAGTAGGCCAATCATGCTGAAACTTTGCAGGGATGTTCCTTGAGTGAAGTTCTACAAAAGTTGTTAAAAGAATTTAATTCCGTCAAAAACTCTGGTTGCCGCGGCATGTGTAAATGGGAATCTTGAATAAATCTGTAAAAATCTTTAAAAATCTTCTCCTCCTAAACCAGTAGGTCAATCAAGCTGAAACTTTGCAGAGATGTTCTTTGGGTGAAGTTCTACAAAAGTTGTTAAAAGAATTAAATTCCGTCAAAAACTTTGGTTGCCGCGGCATGTGAAAATGGGAATCTTGAATAAATCTGTAAAAAATCTTCAAAAATCTTCTCCTCCTAAACCAGTTGGCCAATCAAGCTGAAACTTTGCAGGGATGTTCCTTGGGTGAAGTTCTACAAAAGTTGTTAAAAGAATTTAATTCCGTCATAAACTCTGGTTGCCGCAGCATGTAAAAATGGGAATCTTTAGTAAATCTGTAAAAATCTTTAAAAATTTTCTCCTCCTAAACCAGTAGGCCAATCAAGCTGAACTTTTGCAGAGATGTTCTTTGGGTGAAGTTCTACAAAAGTTGTTAAAAGAATTCAATTCCTTCAAAAACTTTGGTTGCCGCGGCATGTGAAAATGGGAATCTTAAGTAATTCTGTAAAAATCTTTAAAAATTTTCTCCTCCTTAACAAGTAGGCCAATCAAGCTGAAACTTAGGAGGGATGTTCCTCGGGTGAAGTTCTACAAAAGTTGTTAAAAGAATTTAATTCCGTCAAAAACTCTGGTTGCCGTGGCATGTGAAAATGGGAATCTTTAGTAAATCTGTAAAAATCTTTAAAAATTTTCTCCTCCTCAACCATTGGGCCAATCTAAAATCTAAAACTTTGCAGGGATGTTTTTTAGGTGAAGCTCTTCAAAAGTTGTTAAAAGAATTTAATTCCGTGAACTCTTGTAACTGCAGCATATGAAAATGGAAATTTTAGAAAATCTTTGTTGTCTTTTTTTTAACAGACTACAAGGCCAAAGGCATTTATATTTTATATAGAGCTCAATCATATTGTTCTCAACCAAGATTTTTTAAATATTTAAACATGGCCCTTCCCAAGGCATCCAAGGATATGAAAAACGCCCAATAAGAGCATGTTCAAATATTTTCCACTCCTCATTTATAAGTTGTAATGCATTCATATTTTGATTTATAGTACATCCAGATTGTTCTCTACCAAGGTTGCTAAAATTACACCCATTGAAGTTGCAGACAGTAATAAGAGTTTGATTGAAATCTAAATACAAAGAATTTCAGGTAGAAAACACTGTGAGAAATGGATAAATTGCTTGTCACTCCCTTTCTCACTATGTATTTTTCAAACCTGTTTTCCCTGAAGGTGACAAATTCTGGGATAGTTTGGTAATGGATTAAACTATAAAGCAAAAGGCATTCATTATTATTGTAAAGCATTACTGGATTGTTTTGTACAAAGCCCAAAATCTTATATATCTTTTATTAATTTTGCTCAAGTTGTGTCTTTTTTATACTAAAAAGTACTGTAATTTGGAGATGCCTCAGGTGAGCGATTTAGGACCATCATGGTCCTCTTGTCTATAAAAATGACATTGATTATACAAGTGATATAGTTGGGGAAAAACTTCTTCTTATTATCAATCTAATTCATGCTTATTTGACTTCAAATACCAAATTTTTTGTCCGTATATGGATTCCTCCGGGAGCTAAATTTGGATAATGAGAGAGCAGTGGATTTCAGTATTTCTCTAGAAATGGTAATGACATGGAGTAGGGGATCCAATGTTACACATATATTGAGCACAGATTTCAATTTAGAAAAATATTAGCAGATATCCAATCGAACAAGAAATGCTGCATTTAGACTAACAGTGCGCCTTCATTTATACCATTGACCAACATTTAACACAAAACTTAAGTACAATGCAGGAAAAAGTACATGTTAAAATAACAAAAATAACTTTTGATAAGTAAATGGTCAGAATAGGTATTCGACATTGTTACTCAGAGACAACAAGCCCTTTTCAGCCAGCGCCTCCCCCCTTTACATATCAAAATAAGTAAGTTGTCATAAATTCAAAATGATACAGAACCATTGTTCGTGAAAGTACTCGTTATTTCAAAAATGAAATGTATCGTGTGGTTTTTTAATTTATCTATCCTGCGTTAAAATTTGTAAATCTACCGGTATATATAGTATAGAGTGTAAGGTAATAAATTCGATCGTCGATCGGGCAAACTTCTTGTTAAATTTGAAACGAAGTATCAAAGTAAAACTCTTTTCTGAGCGATTGGCGAAAATGCATGTTTTATATTTACAGGGAGTCCATTCCAATGTCTCGTAGATAGCGTTGATGGAGGCTATGTATCTGTATTTGGACCCGGACTTGTCGGTGGTATGTCAGGACAAAAAGAAACATTCACCGTGGTAGCCAAATCTGGAACTCTGAGTAAGTATGCTTAAACTCATCGCGTTTTAATCCGGTACTGCTACTAAAACTCCTAGGAAGTCAGTCAATTCTCTAGGTTTTTGCCCTTGTAGGACTCTACGCAATCCAGGTAAAAATATCATTTTTTTTACAAAGAACTTGTTGGTCAGTTGTTACGAGAATTTATCACAATTAAACTGATAGTACAAAAATGTTAATGCATGAAATGAAAAAAATCGTTTATCTATCGATAGAGAGTTATTCCGAGGCTTCGAAACATACTAGAAAAATTGACTACCTTTTTTTCTTTTCATTTCAAAACTGACTGGTAATTCGCACTATGCAGGCAAACCCTTTTTGATTATAAAACATACAGTATTGAAACGATTTTATTCACAGAAACAAAAAAAATGCGATGATTTTTTATATATATATAGATTTATAACAGAAAGCTTAAACATTTTTATAAAACGATTTAGTTCAGTGAAACTTTTTTCACGTATAACTTTTGAAACTTTAAACAAGTAAAATTCCAACTATGGTCATATGGAACCCGTTTCCAGATCTCAGCATATTAATGCTTGAGCAGTGTTTATGATCTTTACCATATTACAGAGGACGTGGTTGTTGGTATCGATGGTCCAGCCAAGACTGATGTGCAGAGACAGGATAGTGGTGACCGAGCTACATTCACTTACCTTCCAATGACCGCAGGGGCATACAATATTAATATCGCCTATAAAGGAAAACCTATCAAAGGCTCCCCGTTCGGTGCCAAAGTTTCAGGTATGTGGTGGCTAATGATGAACAACAGTTTGATGGTTTTCCAGTTTGCTGTCAAAACTTTTTCAAACATACCGGCTCGAAGATTTATAACTATCATGATCTAAAATCCATTTGTGTGTGTTATGCAACATTAACATTATTTACAGAAACAAATTTTCCATAAGCTTTCTCACATTGACTGCTACGATTTATAAATATTCTAAGTTAATCTTCAAATAAAAACAAGGTATTTATTAATACCGTTGTTCTCTGACAGGTTGTCTGCCTTTGCAAAATTTCCCCATCATCTATTCACTGTATTTTAGGAAAATATTTCACCATAATTATTATTTGACCTTAAAATCAGTCTACAGCTTTGATACATATCAACAACTGAAAGATAAATAAAAAAAGGATAATTTTATTGTTCACTTGCAGAAGTTATTTGGAATAGTAGATGTAAATTTAACAGGTCGAGCATAGCCAATACCTTTATTAATTAAAACATTAGATGCTGAAATGGAAGAATTGTCTGCAGCGATATCACTTTCCGATGCATCTGCTAATTTCCTTTGTCTGTCCTTAAAATCTGACCAATTGTATCGAGTATGATTAAGTGTGGGGTATAAATTTGTATCATTTTTGGTGAAGAGTTATATTGATAAAGATAGTCAAGGACAAGTATTCAATATATTTTACTTATTTCACCAGTTGTTTTTCTTGATGATGGTAGTATATTTGGACTGAACGGTTTTCAATTTCCAAACATTGGTGAGTTTAAATGTATCGCTATGTAAAATAGCAATAAATCATTATATGGATTTGTCAACAAAGTGAATAGAAATTAATTTAGTATTTGATACGACAGGCTGCTTTAATGAAGTATAAGCTTAACTAAAATGTATTTACCATATACTTTTTTTCTGTTATAAGATGTGCTTTCATGGGCGACAATGAGCGCTTATTTTAATTCAAATGCAAGCCGAGAGAGGCAAACATAGTTTTTATGGAAATTTATTTTATCATCAAATATTCTATATTTTGTTCATGCTTTAAAACACAAAGCAGACTAACTTACGTTGCACAATGCTTGCTTCGTGTTTTCACTACTTTAGTAATGCATACATTTACATTAAATCAACGTCATGACCATAATTTCAAACATCTCTGCTGATATTGTTCTTATGACTTCATTGAAAATTTCAGGCTTTGCCCTATACAATCTGCTTTATTATTATAAACCTTTATTACTTTACTGTACCTATAACTTATTTTCCTGTAACAACGTTTTCTTTTAATATTACACGCATACTATTAACTTATTTATATAGATTTTTAGGATGATAAAAAAAACTAATTGACAAATTATTTAAATGTTTTGTTTTTTTTTTTTTTTTCGTTAGAATTTTCTTTTAAGTACAATGAAAGAAATAAATTTTAGAAGTCATATGAACGATTTGGTTTGACAAAAATACATCATACATTACACCATTAAAGCCATCTTAGTAGTTGTTGATAGTTTTATGATTTACAATAAATTTAAAAGCTTTAATTTTGTTCTCAACCTGTTTTCATATATCTTAATTGAGTTACATTATTAGATCAATGTATTTTTTATTCTCGTTTTTTTTAAACTGCATTTCTTGTCATTTTATTTGTTGTTACAGGCTGCATATGGTAATAATATTTCGATATATTTTTTTTTCTTTAAATTTTCTGCAATATTTCTTGTGGTCATTTCAGTCATTTAGATGACTTTTTTTTTACAAAAAAGTGTATTTTCTTGTTTGTATTTGATATGGCTTGCTTTCACATAATGACAAATAAAAATGGCGAAGTTGAAATAAAAGAATTTTGATTAAACACGGATCTATTTCTTATTCGAAACTAAAAGTGTTTAATTAGCTGAGATATGTGAAAGAGTTTCGTGGTACTTTTTGATAAACAAAATCTTTATACCTAAAAAATCGTTTTATCGGTTTATCAGTTTATTCTCTCTTTTTTTATAAAGAGACATTGATTACTTTTAATGCTATTATGTGGTTCAAAACGAAATGTTTGTCATCATTTTCTCATGAGTACGAGTTCATGCTTTTCTGGTCAAAAACATTTCTGTTTCATTGGAAAAACACAAGCCAGTGTCAAACTTACATACTATTTTTGAAGATAGAATGTGACTTTAATCAACAATATCCTTTTATGAAATTATTTAATTTCTTTACAATATAATTTTTAGTCTTATACAATTTCAGGTATAATATTCTTCTTTTTATTTGTTTTCAATAGACTGCCTGCGTACATATTTTCTGCTTCATATTGTCTCTTACTATTAATTTGGTTTTAAATTGCAACATATTTGTTCTAACTCAGCTCTAACATAGATATTCTAGATTTTTCAATGATGACATTTATGCTAAATCCAGGGTGCGCACAATATATAAATCTTATCTTTTGCATTTTCAAATATTATGGTATTGGTATAATATATGTTAACCATTGTCATGACGTTTAAAGAGGTCGTATAAAAGTATAGTGTTTATTATCTGCAATAAAATTCTTTCTGAACGGCAATGAGTTGATGATCTTATATATTCCCGTAAGTTTAAAATTTCGTTATGCTTTGTTTACGGTATCAGAAAAGTTTATATGGTATTACATCTATCATAAGTCTTGATACTGCTCTGACTGCGGAAACATGAACTAAGAAATCGCTGATCTGTTACTGCCAGTATATGGATATTGGTGATTAGCAAGTTAGTTGAGGTGCCTTGTTTAAATGTTGTTGGTCCCTCGCGAGGAATTCTGGGACATTACATTACACTTGCATATATACGATGATAACAATATGATACAATGAACATTCTATAGGAATACTATAAGCCCATTATTTGCTACAGAATAAAAACAAAAAATGTAAATATGTATAACGTATAAGTCTTCTAAATCGCCTTTCTTTTTCCCACAGGTGAAGGCCGAAAGAGATCTCAAATTTCCATCGCTAACTGCAGCGACTACTCATTAGATGTCATCGAGCCTGATATCATTGATTTAGTAGGATCGGTGAAGAAACCCAATGGAATGATTGAACCTTGTATTTTGAAGAAACTAGGAGAGGGACATCTTGGTACGTCTATGAATAAAATTTATACATTGATAATTTTGCATTCTCTATTTAGGTCCGTGCTTAGTTAAAGGCTAAAGAAGCATGCTGCTATTAACTTCAAAATAAATTTATTAAAAAATCCCTTTACTTTATTTCTTGCATGTAAGATTAAATCTGTGGTACTTTGGGTTTTTTTCTTTAACAGTGTTTTTTTTTTTTTTTTTTTTTTAGATACTGAAACGCTAACATATTGTTTGTTAAGAAGAAAAGATTAAGTTACTTTGTCCTCATCGATGGATAGAATTCTTCCTACATATGTAGTTTGAGTTCCTGTATATGTAATTATTTAACCTGCTCGGTTCAAACATTTCTCATTCAGGTATCGCCTCTTTCCAACCCAAGGAGAAAGGATCATACAACGTTAATGTCGTTAGAAGCGGAGACGAGAAACACGTTAAGGGCAGTCCATTCAAAGTGACTGTAGGAGACAACGAGCTTGCGCACGCAGGCAAAGTCCACGTGACTGGCCAAACCTCAGATGCCTCCGCAAACTCCTCGAACTACTTTACCGTTGATACGTCTGGTGCTGGTGAGTAGACGCTAAAGTTATATAATGACAGTTTACATTGTACATTGTCCCATGAGCTAGTAATACTTCCTATTTATTGATTTTATTTGGAAAAATATTGATATCCAGATTGTCTCAAATGAAAAATGCAAACATGGCCTTTAACTGAAATACTGTTTTTATTGATTTATTTTTCCTTTCTATGTGTCGTTGAACGATTTTTTTTCAGTTCTATTTGTTTTCTTCTCATAAAAATGCATCTACAATTCGGTGTCCCGTGTTATTCTAATGTTTTATATCTACCAACAGGATACGGTGGAATCAGCGTAGTACTTGAAGGTCCTCATAGATCTGAGTTGGATTACGAAGAACTTGAAAATAGGAAATATAAGGTATTTTACAGCCCACACGAACCAGGAATATACATTCTCAACATTCGATTCGCCGACGAGCACGTTACAGGTTCGTTTATTATACTTTAAGTGAATAATATTGGTCATATCAAAGGGTTGTTTTCCTAAACCGAGCACACTAAACATGCTGTTTAATTTACAAAACGTAACTTTTTATTTCGGATTTAGGTTCTTTTGATTCTTTTTACAAATGTAATTTATATCAAAAAGTTAATCTGCATACATTGATCAATATTTTTATATACAGCTCTTTTTGAGAGTAAAATTTGGAGTCTGTATGTTTTAAATAAAAGGATCGTAAAAGGGTCGTTTGAATGAAACGCGGCATTTAGGAAAGATTGACAAGCTATATTAAATAACCCATCTAATGACAACATTTCAAACCGATCAAAATGAAGTACAAATACCTAATCAATGTGAAGATATGAAATAGATTAAATTTGTGTTTTCAATTAAACCATAGAGTACAACGAAGTGTAAAGTCGTTTTCCTCTTTCGCTCGTCAAATTATGTAAATGATTGAATTTTACACTTGAGAGTTAGCCGAAACTCAGATTACACTGGTACATGTAAAATCCACTGGTTTATTTACACCCATAATTCCATCTATACTACTGACAGTCACCTTCTCATAACGTGAATACCCTTCTAAATTATAATTGTCTTATGGTCTGTAGGTAGTCCTTTCTTACTGAATGTTGGAGGAGAACCATCCGGCAGAATTCGTGAAACCATCTCCAGAGAGATGGAACAGGCCGAGGCTGTTACACCAGGAACCAAATGTGAATTCCTTCTCAAAATTCCAGGTAAGTATCAACGACAAGAAAAAAATTAATAGTACTTGTAAAATACAATTTTGTTGAAAACTGTCAGACAAGTTATTATGATTTTTCATCAAATATTATTCCAAAAAATCCCTAAAATACCGCTTACCGCAAAAGGGCAATAAAATAATTCATTTAGACCGAAAGTGAACTGTGAGCTGCGATATTGGCTGACAGTTATGTGAAGCATTTTTTAAGCATCTTATACAAGCTGTAGTTAAAAAGTTTGTCGCATAACAACCATTTTAATCTTTGTAATTTGTTCCCGATCATGAATTTTGCAAAATAGCACCGTTTAACCCTTGTCATGCTGAATTAAAATCCTATGCAGAATTGCATTGAAATCAAAGGACTGACAACACTGGAAGATCTTAAAGAGGACCAATCTTTTTTTTTTTTTTTTTTTTGAAAATTGATTATTTAATCAACTCTAGCTGAAAGGGGACAAGCAAGAGGTGTAGACGAAGATCAGACTGCACTTATGTGCAGTCTGATCTTCGTCTATACCTCCTGCAAAAACAGGAATATTCCGGGTTCAGCATGACAAGGGTTAATATCAAAGTGGAGCTCAGTAGGCGTGGCCAGCGCTATATTAATAATCATGCATTTTATGTTTTTATGCCAATACCTTTACCATTTACTTTACAAACAAGAAAATTCACACGCTATTTAATGAAATCGTTTTTAATAGGCACCAATCCTTTCGATATGGAGGCAGCGATTACCGACCCAGACGGACAGACAGAACTTTGTGAGGTCATGGATGAAGACGATTTCCATTATAGAATCAATTTCACACCAAAGGACCCCGGAATACACATCCTTAGCATTAAACACAAGGGCATGCACATCGCTGGTAGGCCAATTTTTTCCTACTTTTATAACTTTATCAATTATTAGCAAGATATACGAGTAGGCATTCCTTATGAAATATACAAGTGTCATAGCTTAAAGCAGGCTCCCGGAATACACACCCTTAGCATTGGACACAAGGGTATGGACATTGCTGGTAGGTCAATTTATTCATACTTTTAGAACTTTATCAATTATTAGCAAGATATACAAGTAGGCATTCCTTATGAAATATACAAGTGTTATAGCTAAAAGCAGGCTCCCGGAATACACATCCTTAGCATTGAACACAAGGGTATGGACATTGCTGGTAGGTCAATTTATTCATACTTTTAGAACTTTATCAATTATTAGCAAGATATACAAGTAGGCATTCCTTATGAAATATACAAGTGTTATAGCTAAAAGCAGGCTCCCGGAATACACATCCTTAGCTTTTAACACAAGGGCATGGACATTTCCGGTAGGTGATATTATTCCATCTTTTATATCCCTACAAATGACTTAGCAGCCGTGGCTATAACATCAATTATGAGATCCAAGGTTAGATTCCCGGTCGCGGCAAATATCCTTTCCGACATTGGTCTCCCACCAAGGGGTAGATAATCATAAATCTAAGTGGGTTGGGCAGCTTGAGGCTCGGAAAGGATGTAGTAGTAGTACTGATGAGAGAAATACTAGGAACCCATGGTTAAATGATCCATCCGCCGCGATATGACTGAAATACTATTAAAAGTAGTGTTAAACCCCATTCAAACAAATATTTGATTAGCAAGATACCCGTAAAAACAAGTAGACAGTCCTTATTAGACATACAAGCGCCTATGCTAAACGCAAATATAATTGTTTGTTTAAAACGCTTGAGCAGCACTGGCTTTAAAAAGCACCTTGCTATAAATTGTCATGTATATAACCTAATAATTTAATTTTCGGTTTCGTCTATCTGATTGGTCGAAAAAAAATATTCTTACCACCATGAACAAAATTTGAGCACACGGCCATTTTGTATGCTTCCGCACAAAATAGTTACAAACAAAAAAGTATCAAAATTTGTAAATTTTTGCTTTTTCGCTCGATTCTATTTAATAATAAGAAATGAAGAAATAGCTTTTTTTTCATGCCGGTAAGAACCGAAAAACTTACACTTGTGCGTGAATCCGCTTCGCGCGGACTCATACTTAAGCGTGATTAGGTTTTTCGTTATATGCTACATATAACCTAGTGGGTGTTTTGGAGGGGGGGCTTCTGTTGTTATGTTGTTGATGATGATTATGATGATGTCGTTGTTGTTGTTGTAGGTGTTGATTCTACATTATTTAGAGAAAACTATCAAAAATGTGCATGAAATCATTTGACGTAAACCAGGAAAGCTCTTATTCACTTGTTAAATGAATATCAAAGATACGGCTTGATATTTTGTAGGAAGTCCCTTCCAATACACTGTTGGCCAATTGAAGCTAGGAGGTGCTCACAAAGTCCAGGTCGGTGGACCGGGTCTCGAACGTGGAGAAGTTGGCATTGACAGTAAGTTAGCCCTTTCCTGTTTTTTTTAGCTCACCTGAGCACAAAGTGCGAGGTGAGCTATTGTGATTGGTCGTTGTCCGTCGTCCGTCCGTCCGTCTGTCCCTCTGTCCGTCCGCCCACAATTTCTTTAAAAATCTTCTCCTCCTAAACCAGTGGGCCAATCAAGTTTAAACTTTGCAGGGATGTTCCTTGGGTGAAGTTTTTCAAAAATTGTTAAAAGAATTTAATTCCGTCAAAAACTCTGGTTGCCGCGGCATTTAAAAATTGGAATCTTTAGTAATTCTTTAAATATCTTTAAAAATCTTCTCCTCCTAAACCAGTGGGCCAATCAAGCTGAAACTTTGCAGGGATGTTCCTTGGGTGAAGCTCTTCAAAAGTTGTTAAAAGAATTTAATTCAGTCAAAAAATGTTGTAACCGCGGCATATGAAAACGGGAATCTTTAGTAATTCTTTAGATATCTTTAAAAATCTTCTCCTCCTAAACCAGTAGGCCAATCAAGCTGAAACTTTGCAGGGATGTTCCTTGGGTGAAGTTCTTCAAAAGTTGTTAAAAGAATTTAATTCCATCAAAAACTCTGGTTTCTGCGGCATATGAAAATGGGAATCTTTAGTAATTCTTTAAATATCTTTAAAAATCTTCTCCTCCTAAAGCAGTAGGCCAATCAAGCTGAAACTTTGCAGGGATGTTCCTTTGGTGAAGCTCTTCAAAAGTTGTTAAAAGAATTTATTTCCGTGAAAAAATGTTGTAACCGCAGCATATGAAAATGGGAAATTTTAGATAATCTTTATTGTTGTTTTTTCATAGACTTCAAGGCCATAGACCTTTATATTTTGTATAGAGCTTAATCATATGGTTCTCTACCAAGTTTTTAAATATTCAATCTCTGGGGTCAAAAATGGCCACACCCCTGAAGTCCGAAGTTTGGAAAAATGCTTAATTCGAGCAATTTCAAAAGAATTCGCCTCTTAAACTATAAAGTCTAGGATATTCATATTGGGTATGTAGCATAACTAGATGGTTTTGTACTATATCACTTAAAGTTGTCCTCCCAGGGTCAAAAACGGCCCTGCACTAGAGGTCCAAAAATTGGGAAAAACGCAAAATTTGAGTATGTTAAAAAAAGATACTTTTTTTAAGGTGGAGGGCATTTATATTTGAGTGTAGCATAGCCTGGCTGTTATCTATCAATTTTGATTAAAATTATGCCTGTAGGTTACCCCTTCCCTGGGTGTCCAAAGTTCGTAAAAATGTGCAATTAGACCATGTTCAACAGTCTTCTCCTCCCAATCTACAAAGTCTTAGACGGTATATAGCATGTTAGCTCTGGGATAAAACATGGCACTGCCCTATAGGTTCAAAATTTTGGAAAACATCCAATTAGAGCAACTTCGAAAGACTTCTTTTTCTGAAATATATGGTGAAGGGCATTCATATTTGGTATGTAGCATGACTAAATAATTTTGTACTATGTTATAGGAAAAAATGCTCTTAGGAAAAAAAAACGTCTCTGCTCCTGGGGTCAAAATTGCATAAATCGTATTGACAGAATTCTTAAATAGAAATGGAGAAATAGCTTGTCACTCCCTTTCTCACAATGCTTTTTTAAACCTTTTTTTCCTGAGGGTGACAAATTCTGGCATAGTTTGGTAATGGATTAAACAATAAAGCCAAAGGCATTCATTTTTTGGAAAGCATTACTGGATTGTTTTGTACAAAGCCCAAAGTCTTATATTTTGTTTTATTTATTTTGCTCAAGTTAAGTCTTTTTTATACAAAAAAGGACTGTAATTTGCAGATGCCTCAGGTGAGCCATTTAGGACCATCATGGTCCTCTTGTTTAAAAATAGACCTGTCCAATTTGAAAGAAGTTGCAGACGACAACTTAAAGTGAGTGCAATTTGGAAACTAACCAATCTGCAGTGTAGAAAATATTGTGGAAAAAGAAGAAATTGCTTGTTACAAGCAATTTCTTCTTTTCCCACAATGTTTTCTCAAGTAGAAAATCGAAGAGGCGTGAAAACAAGTGACTGTGTAGGAAAGGGTTAAAGACTTATTAACTTTCCTTCTTTTCTTCAACCTTCTTCCCGTCTCCTTTCTCTCACCCTCTCGGGCTTCTATCTCTTCTTCTCCTTCTTCTGGCCGTTCACCGTCGTCTTCTGATATGTTTCATCACATGCAACCTTTCCATGTTCATATGACAGCTTAACCCATTATCGAACATCAAAATTTTAGACTGGTCTAAAATGAAAGAAGTTGCAGGCGGCAATTCAAATTGAGCTAAAAGTAGAAAATAAATGCCTAATAGGATGAAAAAACGAGAGAAAAGGAGAATTTGCTGGTTACAAGCAATTTCTCCTTTTCCCAAGAATGTTTCCATGGTTGTATTTCTTCAGGCATTCATAAAGCAACACTGTGTGGTAATGGGTTAAGACGGAGGGATGTTAGAAATTTCCAGCAATTTTCAAATATTTCAATTGTCAACATTTTTAGCTCCACTGACTGAAAGTAGGCGAGCTATTGTCATAGCGTTGTGTCCGTCATGCATGCGTGCGTCCGTTCGTCCGTAAACTTTTACTTTAAACATCTTCTCCTCAGAAAGGACTGAACAGAATTCAACCAAACTCCACAAAAATGATCCTAGGGCGACCCTTTATCAGATTCCTTCAAAGAATTTTGATGGGGTGTAAAATGTGTTTACTGAAACTTTTTAACTACGGCTTATTCAAGCTGTAGTAACTACGTCTAGGTGTCAAACAAACCATCTTATATTTTTGTTACAACTGGCCATAAATTTTGCAAAGACGTTTGATATCGAACTAATTGTCTCTTACCTATTTGTAGATAATCGTAAACCTAAGTGGGATAGTAGTTGGAGGCTTGGAAAGGATGTAGTAGAAGTACTGGTGTTCTAAATACCAGAAATCCATTGTTAGACGTTAAACCCCATACAATCGATCAATCAATGGATATCGAAGTTGAAATTCCTGATGGAGTTTATTTAAGTTAATTTGAGTGGTCAGCTACCCGTCATCAATGGCTGTAGACACTGAGTAATTGACCATTTGTTTGCCCCGCCCACTTACTCAGTAGGCCCCGCCCATTGACTCCAACAGGAAGTTCCGCTTCGATATTTAACGGCGTAATTTTGCCAAATTTATGACCAATAGCATGTAACAAAAAAGTAGTATGGTTGGTTGGCGACCCAAACGTCGTAACTACAGCTTAAATAATCTGTAGTTACGACGTTTAAGTCGCCAAAGTAACATCAATGATTCACACAAATTGTGGCCATTGTTGGAGTTAATTTGATTTGATTGGACGATGGTTTCTTTGATGGACGGCCGCGATTGGTCAATTTAGACAGTCACGCGTTGAAGTTGTATGTATTGTACTGATAGTCGAAAAAACGGTCAACATACCTATCTACAGAGCGAATGGCAAAGACTCTTAGTCAGAAATCACACTTATCAAGATCGAGGAAAATTTAGTGTGCGGGTTCGATCCAATGTGCACCACTGCTCATTCGGGATTATATTCTTGGTGAAAGCATTCAGAGCCCCAACCATGCACTGGTTTTACCCAGGAAGCACAGGTAATTAACCAATCGCTGGTCCCGCCAACAGACTCGCTAAGCTCCGCCCATGAACTCCGACAGGAAGTTCCGCTTCGATTTTAAACGGCGATATTTTGCAAAATTTATGGCCAGTAACAAAAAAGTGAAATGGTTGCTTTGTTACCTAGACGTCGTAACTACAGCTTGAATAAGCTTTAGTTACGATGTTAAAGTCGCCAAACTACCAACAATAAAGGTAAACAAAATGGCGACCAATTTTGGAGTTGATAAGCTCAGGTCCGGACTGAATAAATTATTTGATTGGTCGGATGATTCCTTGATTGACGGCCGCGATAGGCCAATTGATTTGTATAACTGAAAGATTGTTCAAAGCGATTTTATGTATTTTACAGACTGTTTCAACATTTACTCACGAGAAGCCGGGGCTGGTACCCTATGCCTAGCTATTGAGGGTCCTGGTAAGGCTTCCATGAAGATAGAAGAGAGACCCAATGGATTTTTGGGAGTGTCCTACCAAGTCGACAAACCTGGTAAATTTTTACTATGATATTGATATGACGATATTCGGGGCCCATTTTAGCTAGCAAAGCGTCAGCTTTGATTGCTTAAGTTAACAGACAAAATTTTGAGGTCTTCTCAAAGTTCAACAAGTGCAACCTGCCACTAAATCCACTGAATGCCTACGCCATAAAAGTAGTTCTTATGTATTTTAGGAACATCGCAATCTGTAGAGAACTCTTTTAAAACCATGCTATTTTACCTATTCCCAAATCCATTCCGCTTTTTAAGCATCTCAAGAAAACAGCCTTGGAAAACATTGTGGACAATAAATAAAATGCTTTTAGCAAACAATTCTTCATTGTCCACAATGTTTTCTACCGAAAAGGGGACAGATTTTCTTAATTCAACCAACTTAAAAATATCGTCTGCAACTTCTTCCAATTTGAACTAGTATAAGGTTTTGTCATGTTGTAATGAGTTTACTCCTGGTTTATTTTAGCCTTGCTTATTTATTATGATAACCTTTGAAAGAGAAGATTACTTAACAAAACTATGCTTTGCTAGCTTACAGTACTTTCAGTACTTTGATCATAAAACAAAAGATGGAAATGTCCGAAGACTTTTGTGAAATGACGGTTAAGATGTGACGATTCAATGTCGTTTTGAATGTTGTACTAAATATAACTTACTGACCAAATCAAAGCGTAAATACAGACGATCAAAAAAGTTATGATTATGTTGCTTTCTGGTAAATGTCGACTTTCAGCCGTTATTTCAAATACGTTAGAAAAATAATCTATTGGCGTTCGGAGGAATATATGTTCTAACTACAGAAATGATATTAACATACATTCTTATATGGAGCGAAATGTTAAAATTGTTTTTTCAGGGTTTTTTCAATGTCTTTAAAATAGCTAAAATAACAGAAAAACAAAATTCTAAATCTATTACCTCTGAAGACCACTTTTTGACGCCCCTCAAGAAAATTCTCTAAAAGACATTGTGAAAAAGAAAAAACTTGTCACAAGCAATTTCTTCATTATACACGATGGGGGTTTTTAACCCAAAAGACAAGGCCTTTCAAGATTTCGTAAACTTAAAATTGTCGTCTTAAACCTCTTCGATTTTAGACCATGCTAAAATTTTGTCACCTGGTAATGGGAAAGTCAATTAAGAGACAGCCATCTAGGGCGAATTTACAATAGAATCGCCATTGAATGTCGTCTGTTGTTTTGGAAAAACGAGGCCAAAACGCGTTGGCAGCACGTCGGACTCTCAAATATGAGGTTCAGGGTTCAATCTTCGGTCGTGGCAAACATCATTTCCGACATTTGTCTCTCACAAATGGGCGGACAAGGGTATATCTAAGTGGGTTGAGGAACTGGAGGGTCGGAAAGGATGCAATAGTAGTGGTGTGAGAAATGACAGAAATCGAAGGTTAGGTGCTTAGGCCGCCGCGATAGGACTGAACTACTGTTAAAAGAGACGTTAAATCCCGTTCCATCAATCATCTATCAAATCTATTTCGACATATGTCAATAGCCACTCTATTTTGCACGTGCAACACGTTTTTAATAGTTTTGGAAACATTTATGTTTTTACATGCATCTTGTTTTGTAGGAATGTACGGAATTCACGTCAAGTTTGATGACGAGCATATCCCAGACTCTCCATTCAGAGTGAACGTATCACCTGACGCCGGAGTTGCCCGTCAAGTCACCGTACACGCCCTTAAAGACAGGGGATTGGCCGTAAGTATCAGATTCGTGACTTACCAGGTAAATAGGTGATCGCTAACAATGCCAAATGACCCCTGTATGAGGCAGTTCTAGTTGGAAATCCAAGGACGTAGTTTTTTTGTTTTTTTTTTGTTGTTTTTTTTTTTAAAAATATGTTCAGGAAGACAAAACAATAAGCAAAGCGTTTAGTGACCTAAATGTATTAATAGCAATTTGAATAAGCTGTAGTCTTGGAGTTTACGTCGCTTTACGAACAAAAATTTTCGACATGAACGTTGGAAGTCAACATTCAATTCCAATCTAATTGAATGGTTCAATTGGACAGTCGATTTTTTCAAAGTTGACAGAGTCAATCCTATAATTTCAGCCTTATGTGACCAAATCCGCGTAAGTATAGCTTCAAGAGCTAGGGTAACGAGTAGTTGTTCACCCAATGATGATTTCCGCGTTCCAATGTTTAATCTTTGAATGGGTCATGCAAAAAGTAGCTCTGATGAAATCTTAGCCTTTCAATCAATTGATTTATTGAATCAGATGATATTTTGCTATCATATACAGCAAAAAATATATAGAGTAAATCATTACACAAAGCAAGGCGGTCTCTCCCGTATAATATACAAAGTGGGAAATCCTTGTTAATGGAACATACACGTTTGAGACGACTTTTGATATTGTGTAAACGATAAAGCAATGGCGACTAATCGCCGGCGATCGGCCGCGCTACGGCCGTTTATGTTGCGGGCTCCAGCTGATTTTATACCCGTCGCAGACGTATGTTTGACCATTTTTCTAATCTTTTCACTACCGTATGATATCGGCAACTAGTCGTCGGCATCTCTCCTGTGCTTAGACAGCAGGCTTCGATGAATATGTCGATTGTTTAATCATCGAGTGCTGCTTCGAATAAGACTTGTTTAAGAAATAAATATTGCCCCCTTTAAGTAGCCGACGTTGGTCCTATGAAAAGTTACCCGATGAAAAAAAGGAATTGCGGACATGTCGACATCGCCGGGTTTTTTTGTGACTTTAGCTTCACGAATATCATTTTGATTCATCATTTTGGATAAGCAAATATTCTTCTTTGTTCAACATTTATTGTTATACCCTTTTTTGTCAATTGTCCAAAAGCTGCTGAAGGAGAGGTAAAAATTATGTCTTTATTGTTGTCTCTTAATTTGCAAATCAATTATTAGCTTCATTTAGAATTAAAAACATTTTTTCTATATACTGCATCTTTTATGAATTTGAAAAATATCCTACAATAGTATTTTCATGTCAATAATATTGCCTTTCCCCGCGTTTTGAAATATTGCTAAAATACATAATACATACAAAAACAAAAAGCAAAATATCTTTTTCTCTCTCTTATTGGATCCGAAAATATAATATATATTAGGGGAATGTTAAAATATTGGATGTAGATCCAGTTACATAATAATTTAAAAGCTAGGGACTTTTTCAAAGAAATATTTTCTTGGCTTTATGGGGGTAACAACATGTCATAAATCTAAGCGCATATAGTCTATCTCCGAAAAAAAAAACACCATAAAACGTTATGGTTTATTCTTAAAAACCTCAACTAGTGTAGTGTCTATAACTTTCAACAGCCCTTAACCCTTTCCTGTTTTTCAAAATTTTAGACCTGTCCAAATTCAAGGAATATCCAGACAATAATTAAAAGTGAGTGCAATATAAAAAGAAACAAATCTAGAGGGTAGAAAATAATGTTGAAAAAGAAGAAATTGCTTGTTACAAGCAATTTCTTCTTTTTCCCACAATATTTTCCCAAATTGAAGGGACTACCTCGATGGCCGAGTGGTAAAGGTGCTTTACTCGTGATCTGAAGATCACTGGTTCGAGCCCCACCGTCACCGGGGTGTGTTCATGGGCAAGACACTTAATAGCCAGCCCCAGTTTACCCAGCTGTAGAATTGGGTAGCAGTGGGTTTAGCCACTGCCTCTCTTTCAGGGACGTGGGTTTCGAGAGCGATTCTATAGGCTTAAAGCTTTCGTCGCAATCGAACTAAAATATATTAGTATAAACTAAGGGACGTACAAACCAGGGATTGGACAGGAAAGGGTTAAAGAAGGGGCGTTTTTACAGATTTTTTCCTTCTTCTAATTGCTTCACGAATGAGATGCTGTAATGAGATGCTGTCGACTTTCTAAGAGAATTTCATTTTTGTGGCTATTGCAATAAATGATCTGGCCGAGTTAACCCTTTACTGTTTTGCAAAAACCTGTCCAAATTCAAGTCGATTTTTTTTTTGTTTGTTTTCTTTTTTGGATTATGTTTGAATTGGGTTTTACGCCGCTTTTAACAATCTTTCAGTCATATCGCGGCGGCTGGAGCACCTAACAATGGATTCCTGGTATTTCTCACACCAGTACTACCATTACATCCTTTCCTAGCCTCCAGCTGCTATCCCACATCTACGATTATCGACCCATTGGTGAGAGACAAATAGTCGGAAAGGATTAGTGCCGCGGTCGGGAATCGAACCCAGGACCTCTAGATTGACAGTCCGACGCGCTACCAACTGCGCTATGACGGCGGCTTCTTTTTTGGAAAATAAATTCTTTTTTGGAAAATAATCTTAATACAGGCAATCTATTCTTTCACACATTTTTTTCTAACGTGATGTAAAAAGCAGGGACTGAATAGGAAAGTGTAAACATTTAAGAAATCTTCATAGGTTCGTTTTAGTTCTAGAAAACTGATATCTGGTGATTTTTCTTTTTTTTTTTTTTTTTAGTTTACGTAATAAATTATCCATACCAAAGTTGCTTTCTTTCTGATTTCTACTTTTATCTTAAATGTGTTCCAGAGGTATAAGGTTTGTACTACGTTTAGTGTCACCTGTTAAAGTACTCTGTCTCTTTATATACTTTTATTTACGATTAAATATTTCATTTTAGCAAGCATAACGATGGGAAATGGAAATACAGCTACTTTATTTGTAAAATAACTAAGTAAACTAGTAGATCGCTGATTTCAAAAAAAGATTGACCAATCATATTATACATTTAGACCGAAAGTGAACTTTAAAATTATGTTGTTGGTTGATGACTTAAACGTAGAAACAACGGTTTTAATGCTGTAGCTACGACGTTTAGGTCGCCAATTAGCATTTTGTTATTTGTTTCATCGTCTCCAACCACATATTTTGCAAACTAATATCGTTTTATACCTCACAATTGAGTCCGAAAGTCAATTTCTGACAAAGAAATCCGAACAAGCATTATCTGATTTTCTCAAAATGTTTTTCACGACTTTTTGAGAGAAATTTATCACATTTGTAATCATTTAATTCTCTTGCTTGGTAATTATCCGTATATAAAATGCTAAACTAAAAAGTTTGTGTTTCCATTTTCCGTTGATGAGCGCATAACAAAGCCATGTCGATAATTCGCCAAACGCTAACTTTGAAAAGGTATCCTAATTCTATATTTCTATCACTCCCTACATCCAATGTTGCTAGATATTGTGACAAAATGCTTTACCTACCCCGAACCTACCCCGAACTGCACAGTCCCTCAGAGCCCCAATACGTTTTTATGTTTCCTCTTTTACAAGAATATTACTCTTATTCTAGTATACCGACTATGTTCTTAACACATTCCCCCATAATGAATCATTAAGAAAACAATGAAAACATTGGGTTAAATGAAGAAATTGCTTGCTACAAGCAATTTCTTCATTCTACCGTGAAAGTGCAAAAAATCTAAAATTTCATTAACTTTAAAATGCCGTTTGCAATTCTTTTCAATTTTGACTGGTCTAGAATTGTGTCGTCTTGTAATTGGTTAACTATTTCTTTGATTTCAGTTCTGTAAAACTTGAAAAAGTGACCGCCTACGGGTCGCTTAAGAAAATGGTCGCTTTATACATGTTTAAGGCATATATGAAAGATAGATTCTATTGCATACACAAATATTTGTGGGATTCTCACATATACATGTAGTATAATCATGTTTGAACACAGTCTAACTGAAACTATTTTCTACTTAGTTTCAACAACATAGGGTCTGGTTAAGATCTACTTCCTAAAGACTTTGGCTTGCGAAAAGGATTTTTGATTATAATAACTTGAAGAAAGTGGTTGTGTAACGCAGGTGGTTGCGTAAAAGAGATGGTCACCTGTGCAAGATAGACTTATGTGTAATGTGAATGTTTATCTATCCGTCGTGCATCGTCAAAATGCCAGATTGACCGAAGTCGGGACCACTTTAACTCATTCCCACACAGTGACGCTTTTCGACGCCCCCAGGGAAAAAAAGCCATTCTTCATTTTGCACAATGTTTTTCACCAAGAAAGTTGGAAAAAATTCCAAATTTCATAAACTTTAAATTGTCGTCTGCAGCTTCTTTCAATTTGGACTAGTCTAAAATTTTGTTATGTGGGATTGGGTTAAACAAGGATAGAATTTTATAACATGATTATGTATATCTGCATAAAGGCAGAAAAAAAACAAATATTGAGGTGTTTGCTGATTTGGCTACTTTTCGCACCTCAAGAAAGAGGAAGCTTAGATTAATATTGAGGAAAATGATGAAATTGCTTGTATCAATTTCATCATTTTCCTCAATATTAATCTAAGCTTCATTATAAACAATATTTTCTATCCAAAAAAAGACAAAGCTACAAATTCTTCGTTAGCAGCTCTTTTGAATTTCGAACCTGTCTAAAATTTCGTCATCTGGCAACGGGTTGAAATTTGCAGTTTATAAACGTGGCCATTGGTTTTGTCTTCAAAGGAATCTACTGCAACGTCATTCGAAAACAATGTTAAATTTTAAGGATTCTATTTGAACTACGGATATTCGGAACGCTTAACTCTTTCCTTTATAATCACTGGTTTTTACGTCCATGAAATTTTATACTTAAGAAAATATTGTGATAAAAGAAGAAATTGCTTGATACAAGCAATTTCTTCTTTTATCACAATATTTGCTACCACATACAGTGGTTTAATTTCAGATTGCACTTACTTTTCATTGTAGTCTGCAACATGTTTCAAATTGGGCCAGTCTTAAAATGTCGAGAAACAGGAAAAGGTTAATAGGCAAAATTCATAATAAACTCTAGCAACTAGCATTTTCCTTGAAATTCCGAGTGTTCACAGCCAAGAGATTGTAGGTATATTTTAGAAGAAAGTTGATGATACAAATCCAAACCTAAAAAAGGAGAACGCGGCTTTTGCCTGAATTATAAATACATGCTACATGTACGTGTGTATATGCGCTGCTTTACATTTTCTTTCGTTCTTTCGTTTAATTCCGTACGTGTTTTTGTAAAAGACCTTCGTCTAATGTTGCCAGAAAAGAATTATCAATTAACCGCTTCTGCCAATACCTTTATTATTTTCTTTTCCTATAATCCTAAAGTTTCTAAGCTATGCTTCTATTATTTGTTTTTACACTCTAGCAGAAATGAACTTGTACAACTTCTTCTTTACTATCTTCCACTTCGACATTTATCTAAACTACCAAAATGTGCCTTACATCAAAAAAGGGGATTTTTTTGTCTAAGCCCATTACCCTACGGCAAAATTTAGATCGGTCCGACTTGAAAGGAGTTGCAGACAGTAATTTTAAGTTTATGAATTTTCAGATTGTGTAAATTTTCTTTGTTAGTAAATGTTGTATGATATGAAAAATTTGCTTGTCGCGAGCAGTTTCTTCATTTTAGACAATGTTTCCCAATTATTTTTCTTGTGGGCGTCAAATGTATCATTGTGTGGGAATGGGCTAAAGAAAATAAAATGATTCATATAGTTCATTCCAACATGATTCCGCTCTTTTATGGACCTCAACAAAAAGCTTGAGATAACATTGTGAAATACCAGAATTATTATTTTTTTCGTAAGAAAACAATTTAAAGTAATTGTTTGTGAAAAGCAAATTTTGTTTGCACTATTTTTTAACCTGAAAGACAAATGTGCATTAAATATTACCAACTTGAACTTGCCATATGTTTCTTCTTTGAATTTGGGCCAGTCTAAAGTTTTGTCATCTGGTAATGGTTCAACTAAATGTATATTACAGTATAAGGCAGACATTTATCTTAATTTTGAAAAAAATATGCTGAATAAAATATGTGCTTTGGAAAGGTCATAAAGTGAATCGTATATATACATTTTACTTTTATTTTGCTATGAAATTATGTCTTTGATTCAATTTAAAAACCCGTTTTCGTTCAAAAATGTAAAATTTGAAAGGACAAACATGAATAGCTTAAAACATGATAACTACATTTTTTAAAAACTCTTAACAAATATTGATGTTAGGCACGTGTAACATTTTAATTCCTATTTCTATATGGTCATATATAGCCCTTTCTCTATACTATATAGTGCGGTAACCGTATTTGATTCGTTACCTAACCCTTACTTTCCTTATACAAAATTGCTCAACCTTAATGAAACCTTTAGATGACTTGACAAGCGCAAGCGATAGCAAGGATTGAAAGCGCTCTATAAATACCATGTACCTGACTTATTCGACGGATCGCTGGCTCCGCCTTTTGAACCGCTGGCTACGCCCTCTGATTCCAACAGGAAATTTTGCTTTGATATTGAAATGCGTTCTATTGCAAAATTTGAGGCCAGTAACAAGCAACAGATAAATCAAATGGTTGGTTTGCAATCTAAACGTTGTAACTACAGGTTGAATAAGCTGTAGTTACAATGTTCAAGTCGCCAACCAACAAAAATGCTTTACGTGAATGTCGGCCAATGTCAAAGTTCACTTCCAGTCTAAATGAATGATTTAATTTGTCGATTATTTCTTTGAATGACAGCCGCGTTAGTTTTGATATACGCAATTGAAATCAAACACATTTGGATAGCTTTTATGGTCTTTTTTCAAATGATAAAACCAATGTTTGGGGTGCATTTACAAAAAAAATCATTTTTTTTCCAATTTAAAACTTGTCATGCTAAACTGGAATATTTCTTCCTTAGCAGGATATAGACGTGCAGTCTGATCTTAGTCTACACCGCAGGTTTGGCGTTTTAAGTAATATCTTTTGATAGAATTGATTTTAAAGAAAAGATACAATCCCCATAATCAGGGCCTTTTAGTGCTTTAACCCTTTCTCGTTTTTGGAAAATTTAGACTGGTCCAAATTTAAATAAATTTGGACCAGTCTAAATTTTCCAAAAACGGGAAGGGTTAAAGCACTAAAAGGCCCTGATTATGGGGATTGTTGCAGACGAGGTTGCAGACGACAATGAAAACTGGATGGTATTTGAAATGAAACCATCCTACGTGGTAGAAAATATTGTGGAAAAAGGAGAAATTGCTTGTTACAAGCAATTTCTTCTTTTTCTACAATGTTTTTTGAGTAAAAAATCATAGGAACGTAAAATCCCGTATTTGAACGGAAAGGGTTAAGCCCTTTGGTTCTAATGCAATTCTGGATTTTGATTAGCATGACAAGGCTTAAATCAAAACCCCGATTGGAGAAGATAGTCCACTTCTTTTTGTGGAATGTCTTAAGTTTATTTTTCTTACTGATACAGATGTTTTTGAAAGAGAAGGGGTCTCGGAATCGGCTTTTCATATTTTGGATCATTTGAAATTTAAAAACTTTTGTCTTTTGGGGTAGAAACATGGTGAATGATGAAGAGATTGCATGTAACAAGCAATTTCTTCATTTTACACTATTTTTTCCTAAGCTTTTTTCATGAGGAGTGTAAAATGGGGGGGGTCGTTGGAATGGGTTAAGGTACATATGCAGACAACGATTTTAGACTTAGAACAACTTTGTAATTATGTGGGATAAGTTAAGTTTGACTCACTTAATCAAGAATTATTTCAGATTGACAAACCAGCTACTTTCACTGTCTCCTTTAATGGCGCTAGCGGCCAGCTTCACTCGTATGTGAGAACCCCATCTGGTGGCCATGAAGATTGTTTCATTCAGGAAATGGACACCGGTCTTTATGCTATCAGGTAAGTTTGGGAGTGATTACTTTAAAGGAACTCATGTAAATGACAAATTACTGCCTCCGCCCACTGACTCCGCTAGCCACGCCCACTTACTCCGCTGGCCACGCCCACTGGGCTCAAACAGGAAGCACCACTTTTATATTAACGACGTTATTTTGCAAATTTTATAGCCAGAACTATAAAACAAAAACGTAAAATGGTTGGTTGGCGACCTAAACGTCGTAACAAGCTGTAGTTACGACGATTAAGTCGCCAAACCAACAAAAATGCTTCGGCCAATGATGGATTTCAAAGTTCGCTTTCGGTCTAAATGAACGATTCGATTGGTCAGTTAGGGCCTCGCCAGCGAGAGTTGGTGGAAAACTAATTTCAAATTAGAGCCTTGTTCTGTCATTGGTATCAGAAGGAATTGGGTAATACATGTGCATATAATATTTATTTCGCAAATAATTTAATTACTTCAAAGTGCAAAGAACCTTTGACCACTCTTTCCATATTGATTGAAATATACCACATTAATCAGGACGAAGAACCTCGTTATTGCCCGAAGCACCTTATAGATTGTTCCTCATATTTTACGGAAACGAATTTTTTTCTACAGGACATAAGCTAGCTATTTACTTTATTAGGAATATACAATATTTATAACGGCTTAGTAATTTTTCATCTGCACACTTTTTCATCTTTAAGTCTCAAGAAACCTTCTCTCGTTAAGATTTTAGAAAAAAATGTAAAAATAAGATGAAATTATATTTTTAAAATTAATATTCCATCATTGGCAATGACTTTTGAACCTTTATTATGTATGTGGTTTGATAGGCAAAATTGCCCTTTTTTTTTCTTAATATACTTTTAGTATGCTTAATCAAATTGCAGACGCTACGTTATGCCGCAAAGTTACACGCAGAAATGAATAATACCACTTGGGTAACATTTGAGCGCATGCTTGACATTTCCAACCATTACACATGTGCGCCAAGTAAAGACTCAGATCAGCCTGTGCATCCGCACAGTCTGATCTGAGTCTATACTCTGCGCTCTGTAGATAGATACTGACACAAAGCTTCTTTAAACAATCAGCAAATAATCTAATTGCCCCGAATGGCTGTCCAGGGTGCTCAATTTGTGCGAGTCACGCACATGCGAAATAGTTGGAAATGTCACGCAAAGGCTCACTTGTTAATTTCGCTAATGGATAATACTTTCATGATGACGCCGTTGTATATATTTTTGAAAGTGAACTCGTAAATTCCCTCCACTCTTGGAAGTATCATAAAGTTATTTGTGTGTGTTTGACTGCTAATAAGGTAGAAAACTCCATTTTAAACAATTCCCACACAATGACGCTTTTTGACACCCCTCAAGAAAAACAATTAGGAAAACATAGTGGAAAATGAAGAAATTCCTCGCAACAAGCAATGTCTTAATTTACCACAATGTTTTCTATCCAGAAAGTTAAAAAAATAAAAATTTTATAAACTTTATATTGTCGTCTGCAACTCCTTTCAATTTGGACGAATAAAAAATTTCGCGGTCTGGGAATGGGTTAATGGTTGTGGTATAAATAAGATAACACAATCGTGTTCATTACTCGTCATTCTGAAAGAAAAACAAATAAAAACTCGACAAAACCTCGTCTTCATTACTTAAACATAAACTCGTTAGGTATATGTAATTATCAATAAACAGTCATGCAATACAAGGAGAATATTATGTTACGCATATACAGCCTCTTGTATAATTAGCTTTGAGCTGCGGAGGAAAAGTTTTGATATTTCAGAGACTGAAGGTTGAGTGGAATATCAAATTTCCCGACGCATCGAGAAGACAATACGAGTTGTCGTATTGTAAACGTAACATAATATTCCATTTATTATTAAACTTTTTTTATTGAATAAAATAAAGTATTTCCCGACTGATTGCGTTTATTCACATCATGACGTCATATATAGAATGAAAATGACGTCATTTTAGATTACCTTCTATAGAACCGTATTTGACAATATCAGATGCGGATTTATGTCTTATGTGTCCGACTTTGTCAGTGTGGAAGAAACATTAATAGGTATATAATAAACTTTAACCCTTGTCATGCTGAACCCGGAATATTCCGGTTTTGGCAGGAGATGTAGACCAAGATCAGCCTGCACATTAGTACAGTCTGATCTTGGTCTACATCACCTGCTTGTACTTTTCCTGCCAGAGTTGTTAATGAAATTGATTTCAAAAAGAAATATTGAATTTTGAACATCAGGTTCTATCAATGCTTTCAGCCCTTTGATTTTACAGCAATTCAGGAAGGTATTTTATACAGAATGACAAGGGTTAATTCATCTATCCCTTATTCAGGTTCATCCCCAAGGAGAACGGCGTCCATTATATCGACGTCAAGTTGAATGAAGCCCATGTTCCTGACAGTCCATTCGCCGTCATGGTTGGGTCTACAGCAGCTGATCCAGCTATGGTTCACGCTCATGGTGAAGGGCTTGAAGCCGGCAGATGCAGTAAGTTGAAATTCTTATCGACATATTGCAAATCACCTCGAAAAAGAGAGTAATGACCGCTGTCAAAAATCGATCAATTCGTTCATAGACCACGATTAATCCATTCCCACACAGTGACACTTTTAAACGTCCCTTGAGATGAATCTTTGGAAAACATTGTGGAAAATGAAGAAATTGCTTGTTACAAGCAATTTCTTGATTATTCACAACGTTTTCCATCCCAAAAGACAAGGATTTTTAAAGATTTCATCAACTTAAATATGTTGTCTGCAACTTCTTTGAATTTGGACTGGTCTAAAATTTTGTTGTGTGGCAATGGGTTAAATGATAACCTCCGACATTTGTGTCAAGCACTTTTCTTATTTGGAGACTCTATTCTGTAATGTCTGTTTCTTGGAATATTAACCCTTGCCATGCTGAACCCGGAATATTCCTGTTTTGTAAGGTGGTATAAACAAAGATCAGCCTGCACGTGTGTGCAGTCTGATCTTGCTGTTTACGCCTTGCTTGTCCCCTTTCATCCAGTGTTATTCAAATTTTCAATTTTCAAAAGGAAAATTAGCCCCTTTAAGACCTTCCTTTGCTGTCAGTTCTTTGATTTTAAAGCTATTCTGTATAGGATTTTAAATCAGCATTACAAGGGGTAATAAATTTTGAACTTAAAAGAGTCAATCTATTAATTGCAAATATTTAGGCCATTTTAGAAATGAAGAGATTTTTTTTTTTTCATTGAGGTAGGTACCTCAAACTTCATCATGCTGATGTATTAAAACGCGAAGTGTGTGATTAAGTTTTTCAGTCCAAACCTCAATGAAAACAAAAAATTAATCTGTTCATTTCATATACATGTAATCTGATGCCGTCAAGCAAAAGAAAGCAAATATTTGGCTCGTTGTGAGTAAAAGTTTATGTATCTTCTTTGTGCTCAAACATGCAAAATAGTTTGCGGGCTCAAAAATTATGTTCGTGGAAGTATAAAAAAATCAACCAATCAAAACGCTGGAATCTTGATAGACGTAACTAAAATTAAAGTATTTATCAATCTAAAATTGACCAAACGCGGCTGCCAATCAAGGAATCAACCGAAAAATCAAATCATTCATGCAGCCCGAAATTATGCTTTTAACCCCGACTTTGGTCGCTATTTTTGTGAAACATTTTTGTTGGTTTTGGCGACTAAAACGTCGTAACAACAGCTTATTCAAACCGTAATTATGACGTTTAGGTCACCAACCAACCGATTTACTTTTTTGTTACATGCTGATAGCTACAAATTCTGCAAAATTACGCCGTGTAATATATCGAAGCGGAACTTCCTGTTGGAGTCAATGGGAGGGACAACGATTGCTCCATTGTTTTGACAATAGTATTTCAAGCATTATCGTGAACCCGAATAAGTTTTGACTGTTTTATATTTCAGGCCAAAAGGCTAAATTCGTCGTTCGAACGGCTGGGTCCGGATCAGGTTTCCTCGCCTGTTTCATCGATGGTCCCTCTAAAGCGGCTCTCAGCTGTCGGGAGGTGGATGAAGGTTACGAGTTCTCGTACACACCATTCGCTCCTGGCAAATACCTTATTACAGTAAAATACGGAAATATTGGTATTGCCGGAAGTCCATATCAGTCTGTTGTCACAGGTAGGTCCCTTTTAACCATCCCCTCGTTGGGTTTGTGGTTTTATCTTGTTACTTGAGTTTTGTCTTTAAAATGAATCCTGTGGTATTTAACACATTTCCACACAACAAATTTTAGACTGGTCCAAATTGGAAGGAGTTGCAGACGACAATTAAAACTTTATGAAATTTTAGATATTTTCTACCTTCTGGATAGAAAACATCGTGGAAAATGAAGAAATTGCTTGTAATAAGCAATTTATTCATTATACACAATGTTTTCCTAATTGTTTTTCTTGAGGGGTGTCCAAAAGTGCCACAGCGTGGGAATAGGTTAATTTTACATGTGTATTCTTTGGTTATATTGTAGCCAAATTCTGAATTGCTGCTGTTTTTGTCCATTAATTTACATGTATCAGATAATCGTCGAAAGAAATACAATTTGGTTTTCCTTTTAAAATCATTTCCCATTTTAACACGGAGTAAGATTGTCTGCTATAATGGAAATATTGCTTAAAAATTAAACACACGGGTTTATGTTACCAAGGTACCAATTCAAAACTCTTTTCGGGTTCTAAACATTGTTTTTTTTTAAACCGTTTCCTGTTCAATTCCCGGTATTTACGTCCCTAAGATTTTATAATTGAGAAAATACTTTTGAAAAAGAAGAAATTGCTTTAAACAAGATATTTCCTCTTTTTCAAAAATATTTTCTACTTTACTGAAAAGTGGGGTGGTTTTTTTTTTTGTTGTTGTTGTTGTTGTTGTTGTTGTTTTTCAATTTAAATCCATTTCAAATTTTCGCCTGAAAAAAAAAAACGTTTGAATTTGCACAGGTCTAAATTTTTAACAACAGGAATGGGTTAATCAGGGAAATGTTCTGTATATTGTTCAATAATTAGTTCAAATATTATAATTCCTACCAAAACCTTCCAGGCACCGGACGCAAGCCATCCCCAGTTTTAGAACAATCATCTATGGTAGTAGAAACAGTAGAAAAGAAACCCGGCTCAAAGGTAGCAAAGAAATTCCGTGGTGACGCCAGCAAGGTCGTGGCTAGAGGTCCCGGTATCAAAAAGGCGTTCTTGAATAGAGCCCAGAATATAACTCTGGAGACAAGAGAAGCAGGTAAGATATTTTGACTGTTACAAGACGTGCATTGTCGTAAAGATATTCTGCGTTTACTAATTTACAAAGATTATAAATTGTCTGCCTTTAGATATGAACAAGTGTAATAAACCGTTGAATATTTTTCTTTTACATAGGGGATATCACATAAGTGTAAGAACAATACAAATGAGCTAGATCCTGTGTTAATGAAATTTTTGTAACTGTGAAAATGACGTCACTTCATGTAATGACACCATTTTATTAACCTCGTAATCTATTCGCTTAATATTGAAAAACCATGAATTACAATTTTTAATCGATATATGGCAAAAACTAGGGGCGTGTTAAGATTCAATTACCAAGTTCATGATCATGAAATACCGACTTTTTTTAGCTCGTCTTGTAAAACAAGTTTTGAAAGAAATCGGCAAAGTCACGTTTTATCTGTTTATAGATGATTTCTTGAATGAATTCAATTCATGCTATCATTTTGCATTCCCACACAGCAAAATTTTAGACCAGTCCAAATTCAAACAAATTGCAGACGACATTTTTAAGTTGATGATTTTGTTAAAAATCTTTGTCATTTGGGGTAGAGACACTGTGTATAATGAAGAAATTGCTTTTAACAAGCATTTTCTTAATTGTCCACAGTGTTTACCAAACCATTTATTTTGCGAGGCGTTTAAAAGCTCGATTTTCAATTACTGCATTACGAAGCCGGTTTCTGCACTTTTTATATTCGTGAGAATATGTTGGGCAATGGGCGAGATAATAACAAAGTGAAAGCGTACGCGGAATTCTTTATTGTTCGAATTCTTGCTAAATATGTTTTTCAATGTTAAATGGTTTTCAAAATTTCTTATTATAGGTAACGCCATGTTGACAGTGGGTATGATGACCCCATCTGGTACCCCGGAACAAGAACTCTCCGTGAAGAAGGCTGGGCCCACTTCCTACACCGTGTCATATACATGCAGAGAACAAGGCGAACATCTTTTAAGCATCAAATGGGGAGATGTTGACATCGAAGGCAGCCCATTCTCTCTACACACTTAGACATTTACTATTATAACCGTTAAATGGTTAACAAAAAAGACATTTTTTAAATTTATCATTTTTGTCTGAGAATATTTAATTTTTAAACGAACATTTAATGAATTGTATAGAAAGCATTTTTATTGATCAGTTTGTAGTTTTTAGCTCATATGGGCTAATTGTTTATAAGTGCATGTAATAAATTTCCATCCAAATGCTATGAGTCCCTTACGTGGTAACAGTGCAACGGATCACGTGACAGTTATCGTGTGTTGATTGGTGGAATGCTTGTTGCTATAGAGACGTCTAACCTGTTGGTTTAAGAACGTAAATTGTTGTTGTAGTATATACCTTTTTCTATTTAACCCAAAACCAGACGACAAAATTGAACACTGATCCAAACTGAAGGAGATTCAGATGACAATTCAAAAGTGCGGTATATTTCTTAATTAAGTACGAAATGATTTAGAAACCTTGTTTGAGAGGGGAGGAATTGATTGTCTCAAGCACTTCCCCTTTTCCGACAAAGTTTTTCTGTAACCATTTTTCTTCAGGGTGCAAAAAGCGGTATTGTGCGGTAATGGGTTAAGTCCATTTTTATCATCTTTCCATGATTCCATTAATTCCTCCCATACCATTGTATTTCTGTCCATGTCTGTTTGTTTGCTTTTATAAATTTCGGATTATCCAGTCATTCCCGGGTCCGGTATAAACATTTTTGCCCCGCATGATCCTCATCGTCCACTTAAAATATGCAATATCTTTGAAACATGGGAGTCTGGGAAATGTTCGTATTAGAAACAAGTCTTGTCGATAGTAAAATCAAATGCTGGGTTCTTTTTTTTTTTTTTTCACCAGCAGCAATCTATATAATAGTATTTTCTAGACAACTTTTGGAATAAACACCATATAAAGATTTTTTCTGATTTAATTAACTATTTGAGTAATTTATTGATAAAGATAATGAGGAAAATTGTTACAATTGATTGATCAAGAGCTCAATCATTAATAAGTGCCTTTGTTTACAAAAACAAAAAGCTTGCAATCAATCTGTTTGGGCGTTTATGAGATCCCGTGATTCTTTAAGTGTTCCTAAGGTTATGTGCAATATTTGTATTAATGTTTTGCTTGATAATTAAACTGTAAATATCGTGTTTATAAGGTTTGAAATACAGTTGTATTTTGGTAGTATCAGAAGAGTCGAAATGGGCTATTTAACCGGTATCTAACGTTCGGTGTAAGTCTAAAATATATATTCAAATATACCTTTATTATATCAAAAAGAAGACTATTAAAATATGCATTTCTTCTGCTGAAAAGGAATATCTATTTCGGTACCTTTAACTCTTTGAAAACGTATGCCTGCCATGGTTCGGCGCATTGGTTTGACCTCTTTGACCTTTATATAAAATCGTTAATTTAACACATTTTTTTTAATTCAACTTCGATGACAGTAAAACTAATTCGACTAAACATTGTTAAAACTTTGGTTCGAAGAATAATATGTTTGTTGAAACAAGTTGGTATCCAATCACATGTAATAAATCAATTGTGGAATTGTGATCTATTTTTATATCTTATGTAAATTGCCACAACAAAGTACTGAATACAAGTGTACAACGGGAGTGTTTTAAAACAAATAAACATGGTTTACAAAGTTTATGGTGTTTTTATTTTCATGCACAAAATTGGCCTTGTGAATTCCTCACATACTAGACTTTTTTTTAACCCAACCCCACACAATGACGCATTTTATCGCCCCTCAAAAAAAATCGATGAAACATACCAAGCAATTTCTTCATTTTCCACAATGTTTTCTACCGAGAAAGGTGATAAATCTAAATTTCAACAAAAAAAATTAAATCGTGGTCTGCAACTCTCTTAATGTGGACCTGTCTAAATTTTTCCGTTTGGAATTGGGTTAATTTCGACAAGAATCAAAAGTAAAGGTTTATATTCATAATATGACGAACGTCCCCGGAGTGAAGTGAATCCTGTTTGATTCGCCAGTGGGCGATCAAAATATTTAATCTGTACAGTAAATCTTGTATAAAGCGACCACTCACGGGACGACCAAAAAGTGGTCGCGTAAGAAAATGGTCGTTTGAAACTCATTTCTGGGAAATTCGTTTAGGAATGACTTGATTGCATACACAAGCTATTAAAGAATTCTCACTAGATCTAATGTTGTTGGGACTCATCAGAATCGTCTTAGTGAGACGATTCTAATGAGTTTCAACAAAATAGGGTTTATTTATGAAATGCGTTTAGAAATACGACTAATTTGTCTGTGAGATATGACTTTGAAAAGAGGATTTTAATTGTGGTCGCTTTATACAAAGGGTCGCGAAATAGATTGAATGTATTTACATTTTGGTTGCCCAAGACCACGCCCGGTAATCTCGGGCTCCATCTCTTTTTGGAGAACAGTGCAAAATGGAGACAATGATACTTCCGATATGGAGCCAAGGACCGGAACTGAACAGAAAAGGTAAATAAAACAGTGCACCTCGCGTACAATTTGATCTCCTATTAACCTATTATACATTTTCCCAAAACGTCCAGAGTTTCATACCACATAGAAATGATTATATTATCCGTTGGCGGTGACAGATTTCAAAAATGATTCCGTTTGTGAATAGAAACTCAGCTGTTCTAGAGAGTCTGAGAGACACATTTACTGTGTAAAAGGGAAAGAAAAAGTGTCCTGTAATATGCATAAAGTTACAGTCCTAGAAAATCATTTACTGTATTCATTTATATATATACATCGCCTCTCCCTCTGAATCTTGTCTCCTGCACCGCATCCCGGTCTCCGTCTCATCTGAGAAAATCCGCAAAAGGGGTAGGGAAATGCAGTTCTTTGTGGTAACATTATTGTATATCAACACTTTATCATTCATTTCACAGACATTGCCGCTTAAATCTTTCAGAACTGTTGATTACATGGGTTTGAACGATTTCAACAAGCATTTTCGTGTTTGATCGGGTCCGATGTCCAAACTTTGATTCAAGTTTCTATTCACAAACAGAATCATTTTTGAAATATATCACCGCCAACGGATAATATAATCATTTCTATGTGGTATGAAACTCTGGACGTTTTGGGAAAATGTATAATAGGTTAATAGGAGATCAAATTGTACTGTTTTATTTACCTTTTCTGTTCAGTTCCGGTCCTTGGCTCCATATCTCTCCATTTTGCACTGTTCTCCAAAAAGAGATGGGGCCCGAGATTACCGGGCGCGAAGACGATTTTGTAGTTATTATATCGGTGATAATTCGGTTGTTAAATAACTATGAAAAGCCTTTGGGTTCTATTTTGCCTTGACGTCAAGCTAATCCTACTAATGCCACCATATGACTCATGCAGACTTCATTTAAGATAATGAAATACTAATATATCGGTCTATCTGGATATTTAGGGGAATGGGGATAATGCTTGTAACAAGCAATTTCTTCATTTTTCACAATGTTTCCAAAGCTTTTTTTCTTTTACCGCTTTAGAATTGGTCAAAGTTGATTAGGGGAGGAATCTTGATTATTTGGAGGTGTCCCTGATGTAATAAGTTGCGAGATCTCATTAAAGTATAATTAGTGCCGATCCCTAGAGTCGATGTCTTGATGTAGTCATAATGACCCTTACTTCGCTTTAATTCATTCCAACACTATCCCGCATCTTTACGCGCCGAAGATATATAGTTTTAGAAAGCATTGTCGAAAAAGAAGAAATTGCTGGTAACAAGCAATTTCTTCTCTTCTCACAAAGTTTTCTTTCTCATATGCCCCCCCCCCTCTTTTTCAATTTAAACCGACTCAGTTTTGTCGTCGGTAGCCTCTTGGAATTTGGACCTGTCTAAAATTTTGTCGTTTGGGAATAGCTCAATCCATTCCCACACAATCTTTCCATTTTTATAAACCTCAAGAAAAGAGTTGCCGAAAACAATTTGGTAAAGGAAGATATTACTCGTTACAAGCAATATCTTCCTTATCCAAATAATTTACAACCCTGAAAGACAGGGTTTAAACAATAATCTAATTGAAATAGATGTCTGCGATTTCTTTCGTTAAGGACCCGTCTAAATAACTGCCTTCTATCGATGAGTGAAACGCTTGCAAAATACCACTCACAAAGGGATGCTTACCGAACCAACAAGATTGATTGATTGATTGAATGGGGTTTAAAGCCGCTTTGAACAGTATTTCAGTAATATCGCTCTGCTGGAGAACCTAAAAATGGATTCCTGGTATTTTTCACACCAGTACTACCACTACATCCTTTCCTAACCTCCAGCTGCTATCCCACTTAGGTTTACGATTATCCACCCATTGGTGGGAGACAAATGTCGGAAAAGATATGTGCCACCGTCTGGGATCGAACCCATGACATCAAATGATTGAGGATTAGGAGTCTGATGCGCTACCGACTACCCGTCTTCATAGAACTGGGATGACGGCTAGACGACAAGCAATGGACGGCACGCCGCTATCAACTAAAAATCGATTAACAAATCCAACAAATCATTTAAACCGGAAATGAACATTGAACTCCAACATTAATTGTAAGCATTTTGTTGGTTTGACAATTTAAACACTGTAATCACAGCCTATACAAGTAGTACTTACGATATTTACGTCAACAACTAACGAATTGTCCTTTATTTTATATCCCTATGCACATATTTTACAAAATATTGTCGTTTATATAAATATTGTCGAACGAACTGACATATCGGATGTCCTCCAGTGGCTAGCGATCCGTCAATTAACTCGTTCCTATATAATCACTGTTTTTTACGTCCGTGCAATTTTATACCCAAGAAAATATTGTGATAAAAGAAGAAATTGCTTGATACAAGCAATTTCTTCTTTTATCACAATATTTTCTACCACATAGAATGGTTTCATTTCAAATTGCACTCACTTTTCATTCTCGTCTGCATCATGTTTCAAATTGGGCTAGTTTAAAATTTCAAGAAACAGGAAAGGGTTAAAACTCCGTTGACGCAAATCCAATCTTGTTTTTCCGCTGGGTTTAAGAGCCTATCAGATGAGCTTTTAATCACTGGACCCCCATTTCTGTTGACAAGTCCATTTTTTACAGAGTGGTTCATCTTTCGATCATAACTTCGTAGGTTCAGCTCAATTAAAGGGGATTTTATCAACCAGCTGCAAGGGTAGACTATTCAATACCTTTAGTCCTATTCCCATAAGTTCTACAAATTACATATGAAAATTTGAATTAAATGGCTATTCCAATAAACACCCTCTTCATGTTTAACCCATTCCCACACAATGACGTATTCTGACGCCCCATAAAAATGCCTCTGAAAACTCTGTGGTAAATGAAGACATTGCTTTTTACAAGCGATTTCTTCATTATATACAATGTTTTATCCTCCAATCAAAAATTCCATTAACTAAAATTTGTCGTCTGCAACATCTTTGAATTTAGATCAGTCTAAAGTTTTGTTGTCTGGTATTGGGTTAACTATCCTGTCCACATTAAACATCTTTTCAACTCACTGCTTAACCCATTCCTACACAATTTCGGTCTTTTCAGACCCTCCAGAAAAGGGTTGGGAAATAATTTGGAAAATGGAGAGAAACAACAACAACAACAACAACAACAAAAAAAAAAAAAAAAAAAAAAAAAAACATAATTTTAAGCAATTTAGCTGAATCACGTGCAGATCATTCCTAACAGATTTGAGAGATCAAAATGAATTTCATCTCATGCACAAATAGAAATCGAAGAGAAATCAATGAAGCAAGTTTCATTTCATTCGATTTGAAAGTCTTGCAGGAGTTTGTCCCCCCCCCCCCCCCCAAAAAAAAAAAAAACACAGCAATTTTAAGCTATTTTGCTAAGTCAAGGGCGAATAATTCCATAACGACTAGAAGGATAAAAATAATGTTTGTCTCATGCGCAACTAAAATCTTTGGGATTCATTTTGGCAAGCTTTAGTTCCTTCCAATTGGCCTATTATTCGACCAATCAAATCATTCATTTAGACTGGAATTGAACGTTGAACTCCGACATAGGCTGACATTTATGTGAAACATTTTTGTTGGTTTGGCGACTTAAACGTCGTAACTACAGCTTATCCAAGCTGTAGTTACGACGTTTAGTTCGCAAACCAACTATTTCATTTTATGTTACATGTGTTACTGGCCGGATATACATGTAATTAGTCTTGAAAAATGACGCCGTCGAAGTGAAACTTCCTGTCGGAGTAAGTGGATGTGAATAGCGGATTCAGTGCCGGGGCGGGACCAGAGAAAATGTTTGTCTGAGTTTATTGGATTCTCTGTCTTGCATATTAAAGAGGCTAAGTAGTCACAATTAAGGAGCCGATTCAAATCTGAGATCTACAGGGGCATTGTTGTTGCTTTGTTACCGGGGTTAGTAATTTAACCCTTTCCTGTACAATCCCTGGTTTTTACGTCTCTGTGATTTTATACTTAAAAAAACATTTTGGAAAAAATAGAAATTGCTTATAACAAACAATTTCTTCTTTTTCCACTTTGCTTTCTACCACATATGCTGGTTTCATTTTAATTCGCATCCAATCTTCATTGCAGTCTGCGACCTCTTTCAACTTGGACAAGTTCAAAATTTACAAAACGGGAAAGGGTTAAAGGAGAGCTTTCAAATTGCAACATCAAATTTTGGCCCGTGTCATTTTACTGCGTTACACAAGACACGGAGGTTATTTAAATCGTTTGAGTACCTAAAGTACTTTGTTAGTTTCATACTGGTTTCCTAGTTTTGCGTCAGAATAACAACGTAAGAACCAGCGGGTCACCTGACATCTCACATGATTTGATTTTGTTCGACAACAAAAATTCGGTTTCGATTCGTCATTAGATAACGTTTGATAAGTTGTTTACAGAGAAAATAGAAGATATTATTAAACTGTTGTGATGAAGTTGATTTTGCTGTTTGCAGCTGTCACTTACGGTAACGTTTTTGCTTTTGTTTGTTTGTTCGTCGTAATTTGTTTTAGCTAACTGATTTTTTTCACAAATCACGAAAAGATGAGTCACAAGTGATTAAATTAGATTTTAATGCATAAAGTTATAACTCGACTCTACTATTAAAGCTTATGTCTAACTACACAAGCAGTTTGGATGTCCTAGGACAAAGGAAAGCTGCTTATGTGGGCAGAGTATCATCTAGCACTAGCAGTGATAACTATTGTAGGAATCTTGACTAATCCAGCACTCTTAAACCCATTCTCATATGACAAAACTTTTAATTAAGACTGGTTCAAATTAAGATATGTTGCGAAGGACAACAAAGCGGGTCTAATGTTTAAAAAAGGGCCATATGATGTAAAAACATTGTGAAAAATGAAGAATTTGCTTAAATATCAATTTTTTCTTGTCTGATAATGTTTGTTTTTCATTGCGATATGTTGGTGGGCTTACAAATACAAAATTGTGTGGTAATGTTTTAAGCACTATTGTATGAAATTTGATTAAGTGTTTTGCATGCACATGAACATTCAACTCATGCTGCAAGTTATTGACTTACACTTTCTTGTTAGATATTTCAGATTGAACAAATTGTCTCTAAGATTATACGAACCAGTCTCACAGAGCAACAGTAATATTTTTTTTTTCAATATCACATGCTAAACCTAGGCAAAGATCAAAAGAATGCTTTGCGATATACAGGGCTCTGCAGACTCCCAGAATTTGGGGAGAAGTCACTTCTCAATACTCTGAGAATTGGGAGAAGTTTTTCAAAATGGGGAGAAGTGGTGAGACTTTCAGGAGAAGTGGATCGTGTTAGAAATTAAGTTTTTGCGTGTATTCCTCATTTCTATCAGAAAATAAAATAGCTTTACAAACAAGTATTTGCATTTTATATTATGTATCATGCAATAAACATAGAAAATACTGCTTATCCTTTCAGTCCTCAATAAAGATCTTATTCCTGTGAACAAATACTTCTGTATTTTTCTTTTTTTTTGTTTTAGAATTCAAGAGTTTGATTCTGAATTTATTTTTTTTAATATTTCATAATAGATTCATATATGATAAAAAAAAAGTCAACTAATAAAAAAATGCAAATAGTGTATAGGCAGTCTGAATGAAATGAGTAGTGTTTCTATTTGAAGCAGAAAATGAGAAAAGATTTTATTGTAACAACATGTATTTAATCAAACTATTACCAGAAGAAAAAAATCAGACTGGTACAAATTGAAAGAAGCTAAATAAGACATTTCACATTGAGCTTAGATAAGAATGAAGGTGCCAAAGAGGGTAGAAACATGTGGGGAAAGGATAAATTGCTTGCTGCAAACATTTCCTCCTTTTTCCACAGTTTCCCATAAAACATTTTCATGATGTCAAAATGGGGGATTGTGTGGTAATGAGTTAAAGTCTGTGCACTTTACCTGATAACATATAAATGGATAAAAAGTGTCATTAATTGGTCAAAAAAGGTCCTCTGTGACTAAGTCAGTTATAGTGTGTAAAGGGTAAGGGTTATTGCTCAGTACAAAAAACCAGACTCTGTACATGCAGAGGTTTAAAGTTAACACAGGATAATTTGCTCCATTTTATAGGATTACATGTTATTTAAAGGAAACATTACCAGCACAAGTAAGTGAAATTTAGTTTTTGGATAGAATGTATCTTAACAAAAATCTCAGGAAAGACCGTAGAAGCCTTTAAATTGTTTGCCATAATTTTCTTCACTTGTTACAATTAAAGCAGATAACTCAAATTAAAGGACTCTAATGAAAAATGAATTTACTCCACGTAGATTTTCGGCAGAATTATTTTTCATCAAGGTTTCAAATTTTTAAACATATTTTGACTTCTGGTAAATGACACGGCGTCCGTAAATGTCGGCCATTATTCTCATTATGTGAAAGTAAGCAACAAATCTCGTAGACTGATGATAACTTAATTTACAGAAATAATTAAAACCTAAGAAGGGAAAGGATTTTAAATAAAGATTTCTATTGCCGAGAGTATACACAGCATTGCCGAAATCAATCAGCGTAGGTGTGAATGAAGCAAGCATGTTGACTATTAGCTGTCAGAACATACCCCTATTTCTGATAATCTGCTAGCCTCGCGACTACAGTATTGATACACGCTTGATTTACGATCAAAGGGCTTCCGACGGACAGTTGTATAATTGCACACTGTCCCCTACTTTTATAGCCACTGGGCCAGATTTGGTTATCACCTATCGAATCCAGGCGACTTCTGCAGAGCCCTGATATAACAGAAAAATATGATGTGAAAACCCAGCATTCTCCCAGAAGGTCAAGTGTTGTGTCAACCATTCATGCACTAAGCATGACATATGTTTCCTTACTCCCATAATAGCTGAACATTCTACAACATCTCAATAAAATCAGCTTCTACAATAAGGCTGTATTATTAGTTATAATTTACCCATTCCCACACAATCCCTCCTTTTTACACCCCTCGAGAAAAAGCTTTGGGAAACATTGTGGAAAATGAAGAAATTGCTTATATCAGGCAATTTCTTCATTATCCTCAATGTTTTCTATGCAAAAAGATGAAAAAGAAAAAATTCCATAAACTTGAAATTTTCTTTTGTTACTTCTTTCAATTTGTACCAGTCTAAATTTTGTTGTGTGCGAACAGGTTGAAATGGTTATCCTGAATTCGTAACACTGTGGAGTTGTCTGCTTTTCTCTTGACTCTGCAGAGTTAGCTCTGGCTTGAAAAAAGTTGTCGCCATCACTTTGGACAAATTAAAAAAGTGTGGACCAAATGGAGGAAAGTTGGGGCCCAAGTGAGGAGGAGTTGGTGCCAAAGTCAAACATTTCTTAACTGCACATTTATTTTCTTAACTTCTATGTTGTAAAACAAACAATATGCATATCATACCACTTGTACACATAGCCAATCAATTTTATTCTTTACTAAATGATTAAAGCTAATTCATCGATCTAACAATATTTTAGTCCTCTACAATCAGTGCTTATAATATGTTGATTAGAAAATCTTATCTTTGATGAGAAAAATAGTGAGAAGGAAATAATAATAAGCCATTAATAAACTTGCTTGGTAGGAAACTGACAGAAATTCATGATAATATGTATTAAATAAGTTAGGGTCGACGATTGTTGTCACATGAGTTTGGGACAGATCATTATGAAATGGTATTTGATTTGAGGTTCTCAAAATGAAAAAGACTTGCACCAGAATTCAATTCCGTCACATTTGGCAACAATGGTGACCTACAGCAGGAATCCTGCTCCGTCCCATAGTTAAAACAAGCCCACTGCACACTAATAGTACTTTTGGAGGAGACCCAGTAAGGTAAATATGGGGTCCGTGGAGGGTGCAGAATTTAATATCCCACTGCTGCTACCAATTGTTACGATTGAAGCAATCTTCCTGGAAGTCAAGCAGTGTTGTGTCACCCATCCAGGCACTAACAACTACATACATTGTTTAACGTCCAGAAAACAGCTAAAGTTTTCCACATCGTAATAAAAGCAGGCTTCCACTCAAGACTGTAGGACTAGTGTTTAAATTTGTTAAACTTAAACAGTGTTTCATTAAGGACTAATTCCATATTTTTTTAAATTCCACGTCTCATTTCCAGGAAGTTTTCACAGAATTATGTATTTTTTTCATACAACCCCCTTTCTGGAGCATACTACTCCCCCCTCCCTTAAAAAAGAGATAAAATGAAAATAAATAGATAAAGCAAGCAGTAGAATTTAGCTTTTTCATTCTCATTTTCAAAATCTGAGTGGACAAATAATGACATTTGGTAATTGTTGTTTGCAAATCTTTTACGATTTGGACAAATTTCTGAAAGGAACCCTTTTCCCTTACTTTCAGTAATCTATAAGTATTCATTTGCAATACGCCTGATATGTTATGTGTTTAAGCTTGCAATTTTGTAACTCCATTAGAAAATTTGAGATGATTGCCACTATTTTGGATGAAATGTTTTTGCCTAAGGTCCAAAGTAATGCAACTTCAGATATACATGCTTAAGGCTATAGACTATAGTTACAATGCTTTCATAGTCTGTCGACAAGCTTTTATCCTAAATTTGGCAGTTTTAAATCCCGAAACCAATTTACTACAACCTCATATTTTTATGAAAAAAAAAAAAAACCAAAAAACTAATAAAATATTGTGGAAAAAGAAGAAAATGCTAATAACCATTAAGTTTTTGAATATTTTTCCCCTTTCTGATTAAAACATGTGGCCACATTTGAATGTCAATTGTTACTCCTTTCACCTTAGACGACTAAAATTTTGTCATCTTATAAGAACCCAATCCCATACAACAAAATTTTAGACTGGTCCAAATTCAAAGAATTTGCAGACGAGAATTTCAAGTTAATAGAATTTCAAGTATCCCGGTCATTCTGTGTAGAAAACAATGTGAAACAAGCAATTTCTGCATTTTCTACATTGTTTTCGAGAACTATTTTCTAGAGAGGCATAAAAAGGTGGGATTATGTGAGAATGGGTTAATTAATGTATTATAGCCCTCTTGTTTATCATCCTAGGTCTCATTATCATATGTATAATCTTCCTTCCTCACAATTGAAGTTTGTCCTTCCTATTGGAACACTGTAATGTCTAGATAGGAAGGATACTATTTAAACCCATTCTCACAAAAACATGCTTTGAACACCCCTCAAATAACTTAGGAAAACATTGTGTGAAGAAATTGCTTATAACAGGCAATTTCTTCATTTCCCACAATATTTTCTAACCAGAAGAAGAAAAATGTTTAAATTTCTTACTACTTTGACAAACCACAGCGCAGAAGATTGACTGTATTTGATTTTATTTGGGTGGCATCATCTGTTGGTCTGCTTTTTTTGTTGTTAACCCTTTACCAGACATCAAAATTTTTATTTGATCTGATTTGATAGGAGAACAAGTCAACAATTTAACATTGATGAACATTTAGATTTTTATGCACCCGCATCTATCAATGCGGGGGCATATTGTTTTACAGGTGTCTGTCTGTCCGTCTGTCTGTCTGTCTGCAAAACTTCAAACTAAACATTTTCCTATAACTTCAACCCTAATTAAGTTGCAATGCTAATATTTGGTATGTAGATAGGTCTCAACAAGGCACAACTGGGGAAGGTCATTTCATCGAGGTCAAGGTAAATTTTTTTAACCCTTTTCAGGGTTTTTGTTTGACCCGAGACCTCGGGTTTTGACGCACAGAAATTAAAAAAGAAGCAATTTTGACGCTCGAAAATTTGTCACTGTGCGTCATTTTGACTCTTGAAAATTAGCAGCCGTGCGTCAAGGAGCATCATAAGTGTGCCAAAATTATTGGAAAATGGTAAATTAATGGATTATAAAAATATACACCCCTATCAAGGATAACACCAAGCTTGATTAGTAATTAACACTCTCGAGTGATGGACATGCATCAACAATCGTAATTGACAGGTACATGACACCTGTGAAACTACTGAAATTTACTTATTTGCTATTTCTTTTATAAAAAAGCTCACAAAATATAACCTAGAAGTAAAATTGAAACCAAAGAAAGTGTCCCTCAAGAAATGTCATTGGTTTTCGTGCATAAAATCGGCACTTTTTTTATGAAAAATAAAAATAATTTGATCCTCTTAGTACTCATGAGATTTTCTAAAACTGATACAAACTAATAATATATGTTTAAATACTAAACTTTCCCTAATATTCACCTCTTATTGATAAATAGAGTAATGTCAGATTGGAGAAATGATTTAGGTCTAAGGGAACTAATTCATTTCTCCCCCCTTCTGGCAGAAATCTTTAGGGAAACTCCGGTTGATAGTAGGAATAGATCAAGGTGACCTGTGATTGGACAATAATACCTGATGACAAAATAAATATTTTTTTCTGACTATTTATACACTGTTTTAATATTTCAAGCGGAAAAATAATGGATTCAAATATTTTTTTTACTGAAATAGCCAGTTTTAAAAATGGGTATAATTTTTGGAAAACCCGGAAAAAATAGCTGTCCGGTGAGGGTCATCTCAAAAATGGGGTAAAAAGTCATAGAGAAAAGGGATCATGCCATATTAAAATTTGTTTATATGGATGTATGAATGATTGTTCTTCAATTTGAGGTCAGTCTGATCATTGTTGCTTACTCATGGACTGAGCTATAAGGCAAAACGCTATAATGGTCGCCTATGGAAAATGAATTAGTTCCCTTAGACCTAAATGTAGAGCAGTAATATACATGTTTTGTCGTTACACTTCATGACCTCTGTCAAGATGTTATATCCGGTCCCGACATTCAATCCAGGCGATGCGTACAAATAAGTGAAATGAAATGAAATTTTCGATTATATGTCAAGGAAAAAGGGACAATTCAGCAGAATATGATTTGAAACAAATATGGAAAAACAGCCTAATACCTGATATTCCGGTGTCTTTTACCACAAAGTTTCGAGTGGAATATTGATTTAGGTACCTATTTACTTAATATTTGAAAAAGAAATACTTTATTCACCCAGAATAACGATAAAACGGCGAAGAATTACCGATTGGTACCTTTAGAATGCTGTATATCATGTGCGCTGTACCGAAATAGGGCCATTTTGCTTAACAAGAGTAAGGGAAAGAAAAGGGTTATATTCCCGGAGCAAAGAAGCTGAACTAAATTTATTTGTCAACAGACGTGCACATTACAGTTGGCTATAATTTTATGCCATTTTAAAGAAAATATTTTCATAATGGTGTCAGTTAAACTTGAAATTAAATTTTTTAAAAATTAAAATCTTTGGGTGTTTTGGGTTAAATTTGTATAAAATCTTTGAAATTATGCAAGATTTCATATAATGACGTATTTTGAAAGAAAGGTGACATTTCGCGGCGACGATCTAGCACGCTATTTGCGCAGTAAGTACAAACCTGAACAGTTTAAACGGATTTCAAGAGCTATTTTAGGAAACAAAAGAAACGTTTTTTACTTACCAGAGTTAAGGGAAAGCTTATCTTTTTATGACTATGGTACTGATCACAATAGAATTTTCTATCAGAGTGTATTTAGCATAAATGTTCATTAACATAATGAGATTAAGCTATTTTTCGTGAAAAAAGACAATTGGATACGGGAAAAGTCACGAAAAATGCATTTTTTTTCTAAAGATAAGGGTTTTCTCATTAAAATTTCAACAAAATTCAAAGTTCCTTATGGATTTTGAGTGAAAATCGTCAGATCCAGAAAGATTGAGACAGACCAGCTGAAAAAATAGCGAATTTGAATGGTTTAAACGGAAAATTAGCTTTCGTTTGCCTGAACTACAGGGTTCTACTTTTCCCTACCTGTGTAAAGGGAAACTACTGATTACGCAATAATATGCAACCAAACACGCTAATTTTTTGTCTAGAAGATTGCAACCTTCCTATGACTTGTGTTACACTTGAATTGAGAAAATTGGACGGTAAAACAGTTCATTTGATATCAACGAAATCGATAAATAACAGAATTTTAGCAGTGAGAAGGGTCATGTGTATATAAGATTAATTAAGATTGCGTAATATTCTTTTGTACTCGTAAAAATAGGTTTAACCTCTCTAGGAGGTGATGTTGAAGAAAAGCTATCATAAAAACAATGTCCAAGATAATATCATGGGCTTATTTTTTTCGATTGAAAACCTTGGATTTTTTGAAGCACAAATTTCAAATTTGTCGAATATTCCATATGAAAATTACTGACAGGGTAAAGGGAACGCTCAATTTCTTGTTATGTATTGATCAAAAGAGCTCGAAATTTTTAAGACTTGTCAAAAATACATATTTGTACACGATATTGCTTGAAAAGTGTGAATAAACAAAATAAAATATTTGCTTTAGGTCTAAGGGAACTAATTCATTTCTCCCCCCTTCTGGCAGAAATCTTTAGGGAAACTCCGGTTGATAGTAGGAATAGATCAAGGTGACCTGTGATTGGACAATAATACCTGATGACAAAATAAATATTTTTTTCTGACTATTTATACACTGTTTTAATATTTCAAGCGGAAAAATAATGGATTCAAATATTTTTTTTACTGAAATAGCCAGTTTTAAAAATAGGTATAATTTTTGGAAAACCCGGAAAAAATAGCTGTCCGGTGAGGGTCATCTCAAAAATGGGGTAAAAAGTCATAGAGAAAAGGGATCATGCCATATTAAAATTTGTTTATATGGATGTATGAATGATTGTTCTTCAATTTGAGGTCGGTCTGATCATTGTTGCTTACTCATGGACTGAGCTATAAGGCAAAACGCTATAATGGTCGCCTATGGAAAATGAATTAGTTCCCTTAGACCTTCAATCTGAGACAGAGTTTATTCTAAGGCACCATTGCTAAAAAAAAAAAAAAAAAAAACCAGACACTTTTAAGGCACCCTTGCCAAAAAAAAATGAATAAATAAATAAATAAACACTCCTAAGGCAACATTGCAAAAAAAAGTTAAAACTTTTTTTTATCTAAATTGCTCGGGGGGGGCAATTCCTATTTTGACTCTTGGGATTTCAATTTTGACTCTTGGAAATTTTGTCCCAAGGGTCAATGACTCTTGACTTTTGGGAACTAATGTAAACCCTGCTTTTCCCTAAAACATTACTCAAAAACTTAACCTGCCAACTAAACTTTTTCCTATAACTTCCACCCTAATTCAGATACAATGCTAATATTTGGTATGTAGATAGGTCTCCACAAGGAGCAACTGAGAAAGGTCATTTCATCAAGATCAAGGTCAAAATTTTAACCCATTTCCCTTAAATGTTACTCAAAAACTTAACCTGCCAACTAAACATTTTCCTATAACTTCCACCCTAATTAAGTTACAATGCTAATATTTGGTATGTAGATAGGTCTCAACAAGGCGCAACTGGGGAAGGTCATTTCATCGAGGTCAAGGTCAAAATTTTAACCCTTTTCCCTTAAAAGTTACTCAAAAACTTAACCTGCAATTTAAACATTTCCCCATTACTTCATCCCTAATTAAGTTACAATGCTAATATTTGGTATGTAGTTAGGTCTCAACAAGGCGCAACTGGGGAAGGTCATTTCATCAAGGTCAAGGGCAAATTTTTGACCCTTTTCCCTTTAAATGTTAATCAAAAACTTAACCTGCAATTTAAACATTTTCCTATATCTTCATCCCTAATTAAGTTACAATGCTAATATTTGGTATGTAGATAGGTCTCAACAAGGCGAAACTCGGGAAAGTCATTTCATGAAGGTCAAGGTAAAAATTTTAACCCTTTTCCCTAAAACATTACTCAAAAACTTAACCTGCCAACTAAACATTTTCCCATTACTTCATCCCTAATTAAGTTACAATGCTTATATTCAGTATATAGTTAGGTCTCAACAAGGCGCAACTTGGGAAGGTCATTTCATGAAGGTCAAGGTCAAAATTTTAAACCTTTTCCCTAAAACAATGAAAAAAAAACAATAAAAATCACCCTGTTCCGGGGGCATGGTGTTTCACAAACACATCTTGTTTCAACTTGTAATCTCTGGTCATTCTAATGAGACTTTAAACCAAAGGCCCAGATCTCCATATGACCTCAGTTGTTGAGTAGGGTGTAGAGCCCATACAACCATCAAATCTCTTAACCCTTGTCATGCTGTATAAATTACCTTACTGAATTCAAATCAAAGAGTTGAAGTCACTAATAGAACTTGTTCGAAAATCAATATTCTTTTAGAAATCAACTTCATAAACAACTCTGGCAAGAAAAGAACAAGCAGGAGGTGTAGTGCAGTCTGATCTTAATCTACGCCTGCTGCCAAAACCAGAATATTCCGGGTTCAGCATGACAAGGGTTAATGAATTTTTTGTAAAAATTACTTATTATCCAGCACCCAACAAACAAGTGTTAGGCAATGGCATACAGTGTTGTTATTACTACAACTGACTTTTTGAGGTAATGACCTCTAAAAAGCTATAATATACTTGAATCAAGTCATTTTACCCATTCTCAGGTAATGAAATTTTAGACTGGTCCAAATTCAAATAAGTTGTAGACAATTTTTAGATGATGAAAGTCTTAATTTTTTGTCTTTTGAGACTGAAAATATTGTATATAATGAAGAAATTGCTTGTAACAAGCAATTCGTCATTATCAGTAATGATTTCAAAGTTTTTTTCTTGGAGGTGTAGAAAAGCATTATTATTAATTGGTAAAATTGGGTATATAAATTCTATAAATAGAATGAGTCGTGACTGGTCATGGTAGACTTATCAGGTATTCATTTCAACTGATTATCCAAAGAGAGATATTCAAACTATGGTAATCCTTTGATGATTACACTAAAAGACTTATTTCTTTTATACTTTTTTGAAGGTTGTTGATTCTTAGTACCCTGTTTATTAACCAATTCCCATACAGTGACACTTTTAGACGCCTGCCCCCCCCCCCCACCCCCACCCCAAGAAAAAAAGCTTGAGAAAACATTGTGGAAAATGAACAAATTGCTTGTCACAAGCAATTTCTTCATTTTCCACAATTTTTTCCACCCAGAAAGTTGAAAAAATCTAAAATTCCGTAAACTTTAAATTGCCGTCTTCAACTTCTTTTAATTTGGGCCAGTCTAAAATTTTGCCGGTTGGTAATGGGTTAACATATTCTCTCACAATTCCGAGAAGAAAAAGGCCTTGGAAAACATAGTGGAAAATGAAGAAATTGCTTATTACAAGTAATTTCTTTTCTATCTACAATTGTTTTTACCCTAAGAGACAAAGATTTGTAAAGTTCTATCCATATAACCTATTCCTGTACAATCTATGATTTTACGTTCCTGTGATATAAAACTTGAGAAAAAATTTTGGGGAAAATAAAAAGATGAGATATTGCTTTCTGACATGTCTGTCATATAGAGTGGTTACTTTTTGAATTGCTACAGTTACTTTATAATGTCCTCTGGCAGCTACCTTTTTGAATTTGGGCAAGTCTAAAATTTTTAAAAACAGTAAATGGTTAAATTGTCATCCGCAACTTCTTTGTTATCATTTGACCTGTTTGAAATTTTGTTGTCTGGTAATAGTTTAATGAACTCTTATTTTTTACACAACTACACCGAATGGAAACTCTTAATCCTTTACCAGACGGCAAAATTTTAGACTGGTCCAATTTGAAAGCAGTTGCAGACGACAATTATTAGTATATGAAATTTTTGATTTTTCCATCAACTTTTTGTATAGAAAACATTGTGTAAAATGAAGAAATTCCTTAATAATGTGGTATACTAGATGACAAGAAGAAAATTTTCAAAAAGGATTTTATTCAGCAGGACTAGAGTTAAATTTTCAAGGTCACTTGAGTAAGAGTTAAGCAAACTTAAGCAGGAATATAATTTATAATCATAAAGAAAATAGAGTTTGGGTTTTTGTCACTTCATTGGTTTTACAATTTATTTCCTGGTTGTTGATGATTCATAATATTGTGATAATACCTTTAACCCATTATCAGATGTAAAAAATATATACTGGTCAAAATTGAAAGAAGCTGTAGATGACAATTTGTCCAGTTTTGTTTGTTTATTGTCTGTTTCCTAGCATTTACCCTTATTAGCTTGGTCTTGAGAAAATGGCTAGTTTTTTCGGGGATAGTACAAGGGTGCAGGTCCAAAATTATGATGTAAAGCATGTCGGACAGAGCCTCGGTTCAATATCTTATCCAAAAGACAGTTAGTTTGTTGATTGAATCAGCTTGGGGCTCAAACCTGTGGTCTTAGGGTTTGAAGTGAAGTGTTCTACCTACTGCACAATTGGGCTGATAGATGACACTTTTAAGTTGATAGAATCTTACATATATATCTCCCTGCTTGGGGAAAAAACAATTTGAAAAAGGAAATATTTTAATTGCTTTTAACAGGCAACTATAAATTTTCCCACATTCTTGCACAAAACTTTTTAGGGCCTAAAGAGATCGTATGGTAGTAAGTAAACCTTGACCATAATTTTGTAATATCGCACATTATGATCACTGTCTAAAATACAACTCATGTCATTGAAACTCTGTAAGAGTCAATAATTTGTCAGCTTTACTAGTAGAGGACTGAAAATGAGCATAACTTATGCTCTTCTCCAGTGCGCTACTGGTATAGCTGAAGATGAATTTGGGTTTGATTACTGTCTTTTCAAGGATGTATATTTATACAATTTGGCAGTGAATTGCCAGACATTGAACAGCATTATTTTGAAAAGTTTGTGGTCATTATTATGTTACAAAAAAAAGTAAAATTTAAAAAAAAGTGGTTGGTGACCTAAACATTGTTACAAAAATACTTCACATAAATATCAGCCAGTATCAGAGTTCATAGTTCACTTCCAGTCTAAATTAACCCTTGTCATGCTGAACCCGGAATATTCCGGTTTTGACAGGAGGTGTAGACTAAGATCAGACTGCACTTATGTGCAGGCTGATCTTAGTCTACACCTCCTGCATGTACTTTTCCTGCCAGAGTTGTTTAAGAAGTTGATTTCTAAAAGAAATACTGATTTTTGAACAACAAGTGCTATCAGTGCTTTCAGCCCTTTGATTTGACAGCATTTCAGTAAGGTAATTTATACAGCATGACAAGGGATAATGATTGGATTGGTTGATTGTTTCTTTAATTTGCAGCAGTGATCCCTTGATTAGATAGGGTTTAACTAGTTCCCACACAATTCCATTTTTTACCATCCTAAAGGAAAAAGGTTAGGAATACAATTATTACATAAAAAATTAAGAAATTGCTTGACACAAGCAATTTCCCCATTTTCCATATTGCCTTCTACCCAGAAAGACAAGAGACATTCAAAAGTCTACCAATTTGAAATTTAATTTGGATCTCTCTAAATATTGTTCTTGTCTTGTAATGGGCTAAGCTTGAACATTATAGTTTCAGTTTACCCAAAGAATAACCTAAGACAATCAAAATTTGGTGGGTTTGTACTGAATTCATTTCCCTTTTCAGTTTCTTGTCTGTAGTATTCTTATTTTAACTTATATACACACAATCCTACTTTTTGACAACGAAGAAGAAAAGAGAGTTAGCAAACATTGTGGAAAAGGAAGAAATTGCTTGTAACAAGCAATTTTTTTATTTCCCTTAATGTTCTCTACCCAAAAAAACAAAATATAGTTTCATAGAATTTAATTTGTTGGCAAGATTAAATTGTTATCAGTCTAAGATTTTGTTGTGAGATAATTGGTTAACCTATTCCAAGTCAATAAAATTTCAAACTTTTCCAAATTGAAAGGAGTTGCAGATGACAATTTAAAGTTTATGAAATATTAGCTTCTTTCAACTTTCTGTGTAGAAACAATGTGGAAAATGAAATAATTCATTGTTGTCTGCAACCTCTTTCAATTATGACCACTCTAAAATTTAAAAAAAAAACGGGAAAGTATTAACAAAATTCTGGCAGTCTTGGATCCTCAGTAATCCCTCGGGATCAGCAAATCAACTTGTGTGTTCATTTTTCTCAATTGTCCCTTCAGTAAGATGGGTCAAGAATAATCCCTGTATTATATGATGAGCATATTTCCTACAATTTCAGTGACAGCCCTTGGCAGTGACAGATGTGTCTGGGGACCTTCCTACTGGTGCAGTCACATAAGTAGTGCTAAAGAATGTGGAGCCGTGAACCACTGCATGTCTACTGTGTGGAAAAAACAGATCCTTAAGCCTGAAAATGTATGTCAACCCATTACCACATAACAACATTTTTTGACGCCCCAAGGGGAAACAGCTTTGGAAAACACTATACATAATCACTCTAATTTTCAATATTTCGGCAAAAATGCCTTTATGAGAAAAAGAAGATAAATTTTATTTCTTTTTCTTGATGAAGGCATTTTTGCTGAAATATTGAAAATTAGAGTGATTATGTATAGTGCTTAAACAGTTCCCTGAGGAACATTATTGTGATACTGAGCTTTGGAAAACATTGTGGAAAATGAAGAGATTTAAAATTTTGAGGCAAGGATTATATCTGCTAACCAAGCATTTTTCAGTCTGATTAGGATCAATACTTTTGGCATTGGCAATTGATCTCAATTCGTGAAAAATAAATTTTGCATTAGTTTAATACCCCTGCATCATAAGATAGTATGGCATATTGTTTAACCCTTACTTTTTGTCGAGCCCGCTTGCGGTGTGCGAGACATAGTTGTTACTATGACAATTCGGTGTATGTTCGTTAGTGCGTTAGTTAGTCTGTCCGTCCAAATTTGTCCGGACAATTACTCCTACATTTATGGATTGATTTCAAAATAACACAATTATTCTCCATCATTAGTTGATGTGCCATTTGAAAAACTTTTTGGATAGCTTCAAGTTCAAGGTCACAGCTCAAGGTCAAACACTAAAATTGTGCTTGTCCGGAGCATTTCTACTACAATTATGGATGGATTTCAAAATAACTTGGCACAATTATTCTCCATCATGAGTTGATGTGCCTCAAGTTCAAGGTCACTGCTCAAGGTCAAACACTAAAATTGTTCTTGTCTGGAGCATTTCTCCTACAATTATGGATGGATTTCAAAATAACTTGGCACAATTGTTTTACATCATGGGAGTCGCTGTCATAGCGCAGTTGGTAGCGCATCAGACTGTCAATCTAGAGGTCCCATGGTTCGATACCTGACAGCAGCACTCATCCTTTCCGAATATTTGTCTCTCACCAAGGGGTCGATAAATGTAAACCTATGTGGGATAGCAGCTGGAGGCTAGGAAAGGATGTAATGGTAGTACTTGTGTGAGAAATACCAGGATTCCATTGTTTTGTGCTCCAGCCTCCGCGATATAACTGAAAGCTTGTTGAAAGCGGCGTAAAACCCCATTCAAACAAACAAATCTACATCATGGGTGGATGTGCCGTTTGAAATAATTTTTTGGATAGCTTCAAGATCAAGGTCACAGCTCAAGGTCAAACACTAAAATTGTGTTTGTCTGGAGCATTTCTCCTACAATTATGGATGGATTTAAAAAACAAAACTGCACAATTGTTCTCCATCATGAGTAGATGTGCCATTTAAAAGAATGTTTTGGATAGCTCCAAGTTCAAGGTCAAAGCTCAAGGTCAACACTAAAATTGTGCTTATCTGGAGCATGATACCTACAAAAGTTTTAGGGGACGATAGCAGTTGTCCTGAGACAACCATCTAGTTGTTAGTCTATCTGTCTGCAATACTTAACCAGTTACTTAACATTTTGCACTTTTTCAAACACAGATCAAGACACATGGATCATATTTGGGACATAGGTTTTTATGCATTGATAGGCATCGGCTGGCTATAAAATTTAGGTCATCCATCAAGGTCAAGGTCACTTGTCAAGGTTTCAATATTGAAAAAAGGCTGTTACAGGGGCATAGTGTTTCACATATAGAATCAAATTATTTTATCAGTAGATAGATAGCATGGAAATCCTTTTAGTGAAGTTATCTCATTCCCACACAATCCAGCTTTTTGACACCAATTAAAACAAAGCTTTGGAAAAAATTGTGACATATGTAAAAAATTCTAGTTACAAGCAATTTCTTCATTATTTACAATGTTTTCTATCCAAAAAGACTATATATAAATTGTCAAGCTGCAACTAGGAATTTAGAATTGTCTAAATTTGTGTCATGTGGTAAGGGTTAACCGTTTCCTGGATAAAGCCGGGTTCTTACATCACTGTGATTTTATACTTGAGAAAACATTGTGGAAAATGGAGGAATTGCTTATAATAAGCAATTTCTCCTTTTTCCACAATATTTTCTACCACATAGGATGGTTTCATTTCAAATGGCATCCAGTTTTCATTGTCGTCTGCACACTCTTTCAATTTGAACTAGTCTAAAAAGTCCAAAAACGGGAAACGGTTAAAGAGATGTATCTGCATGTTATCAAATTACACCAAAAAGGAGCAGATTTGGGAAAGTGGCAAAAAGCTATACTCCAGTATCAGGACTCCTTGGTTTGGTCCCTGCTTCTCCAATTGTTCTGATAGTTTGTTAAGTTATAGAAGAAATTCAACAAGTACCAATATTAAATTTTGTTCCCAACAGCCTTTTTCCTTCCTTCTGAATTCATAATAAGGGTAAACAAAAGGTATTATAAAAGTTCCTGTAGCATAATCATCAAGGAAGTTTAAGAAAGTCTGTAAACTTCAGACAATGGGGACTTTGAAATACTCTCAGCATAACTTGCCGTTTTAGTAAATCGCAGTAAAAAAAGGACTTCTGGAAACATTTTGAATTAACCCATTACCAGAATTTTTTTATAGACCGGTCTGAATTCAAAAAATTTCGGACAACAATGAATTTTTTTTTTTTACTTTTTTGGGGTAGAAAACATTGTGGAAAAAGAAGAAATTGCATGAAAAAAGTTCATGTTTTACAATGCTTTTTTTTCTTCTAGGCGTCTTAAAGCATGATCATATTGTGTTGGAATGGGTTAGATATCTTCAAAACCTTCTTATTTAATGTCAGTTCTTTTGAACAAGCTCTAAAAAAGGGCCTCCTAGAAATGCTGCAGAAAAAATAAGATAAAAGACATCAGATTTAAAAGAGGTCAATCATAAATAGAAATTGAGAGTTAACATATAGTGAAGGTTTACCAAAATTGTTTAGAGTATTTCTAATGATGAAATGGCAGTAGTAACCAGGGTTTTTGAAATTTCCTACAATTGTTCAATGGCAACATTCAATAAGATTTGGTTGACAATCAATTTCTTCTTTTTTCCACAATTTTTTCTACCCTACTGATTTTTTTTTTTCAAATTGGATCCAAATTAGATTATCATCTCCACAACCTTTGAATTTGGACAGTTCTAAAATTGTGTAAAAAAAAGGAAAGGGTTTTAAGATGTTTTTCCCATAAACGTGGATCAAACACTGTTTTAACCCTTGTCATGCTGATCTTGGAATATTCCTGCTTTCACAATGGCGTTGGCAGGAGTATAGACTAAGAACAGCCTCCACAGATGTGCAGTCTGATCTTAGCCTCCACCACCTGCTTGTTCTTGTTGTCTTTGATTAAATCTTTGAATGCAATATTGATAAATTTATGTAGAAATTTAAGGATATAGTGAAATGATGATAAATATTCAGCAGGACAAGGGTTAACCCATTCCCACTTGACAAAATTTTAGACTGGTCCAAATTGAAAGGAGATGCAGACGACAATTTCAAGTTTATGGAATTTTAAATTTTTTCACCTTTTTGGATAGAAAACATTGTGGATAATGAAGAAATTGCTTGATACAAGCAATTTCTTCGTTTTCCACAATGTTTTCCAAAGCTTTTTTCTTGAAGGCGTAAAAAGGAGGGATTGAGTTGGAATGGGTTAACAGGCAATACTATTGAGGATAAATAGAGTCATCATGAAGCAAAATACAAGCTAACAGTCACTTACTGCAGACAGACATGAAAACCACACAAAAATACCAGACATAAAAGTCCTGCTGAAAATGAACAATTTGATTAGTACCCTTCAATTGCCTGACATATGTTTTCCTTAATTGCCCAGGGGGTAGATTTGGTCTTGTGGTACAGCTGTAGACTCCAGTGTAATGGGTCCCTGGTTCAATTCCTTGTTTGAGAAAATGATGTGGAAAAAGAAGAAATAGCTTGTAACAAAATTTCTTTTTTTTCCCCACAATATTTTCGACCCTACCAAATGATTAATTTTTTCAAATTACACCCACTTTAAATTTTTGTCAGCAAGACCTCTGAATTTGGACAAGTCTAAAATTTTGCAAAACAGGAAATAGTGAATTAATCTCAATTATCTTTATTTTTCCAGAGTGAGGAATGTATGTATTGCCAGTTTGCTTTTAATGAAGTCAAGGAAGTTCTGCAGAACACAGACATTCAGGTAAATATATGGAGCTTAGCACCTTTTCACAATTTCAAATTGAATACTATATTGACGTTAACCCTTGTCATTCTGAACCCATAATATTCCTGTTTTAGCAGGAGGTATAGACAAAGATCAGCCTGCACATAAGTGCAGTCTGATCTTAGTCTACACCTCCTGTTTGTCTCTTTCAATCAAGAATTGGGTATAAAGTTTATTTTCAAAATATTTTTTGACAATTAACTAGTTCTTTGTGTGCTTATTGTCCTCTGATTTTAATGCAACTTAAGATAAAAAATTTATTCAGCATGACAAGGCCAATTTAGTCAAAGGGGTTGAACTTGACAAAAGTACAAACATACTTGGTACGAATGAACTCATTGTATTGTCATAAATTCATGCAAGTTTATATGTTGAACAATGCAGAAGTAAAAACATGACATATATGGGCTAAGCTTGTTTCCACTGTATGGTATATTGTGCAAAAAATCCTCCTCAAAAACTATAAAATGGATTAAATCCAAATTCTTCTTGAATGTTTCTTGTGTGACCTTTAGTTAGATTCCTTTAACCCATTCTCACTCAGTGACTTTTTTAATTGCCCCAAAGAAAAAAGATTTGGAAAACACTGTGGAAAATGAAGAAATTGCTTGTTATAAAGAAATTTCTTCATTTTTCCACAATATTTCCTACCCCAAAAGACGAAAAAAAATAAAATTCCATAAGCTTGAAATTGTTGTCTGCAGCTTCTTTAAATTTGGACCATTCTAAAATTTTGTGGTGTTGGAAAGGGCTAAAAAGGTTTGATTGGTTGCATAAAAGGCTTCAATGAATCAAGTATAACTAATTCTAGTATTGAATGGTTGGACTGAATATTATTAAGAAGTAAACTTTCCCCTTTAGTATAAAATTTTTGTGGCATGGGTTGCCTCCATTTTTAAACCCATTCCACAAAAATGACGCTGTTTTACACCCCTTCCCCCAAGTCAAACAATCGGGATAACGTGCAACAAGCAATTTCTTCATTTTCCACAATGTTTCCTACCTAGAAAGTAAAAAAAATCCTAACTTTTATAAACTTGAAATTGTCATCTGGAATTTCTTTCAATTTGGACCAGTCTAAAATTTAGTCTTCTGGTTATGGGTTAATAAACTTTTTAATCATCATTAAGTCAAGCCTTTCAAGCATTGAAGGCTCTCAAGTGCCTCCATTTAATCAGTTCCCACACAATCCTGATTTTTAGCTCACCTGACCACGAAGTGGTCATGGTGAGCTATTTTGATTTAGCTGTGTCTGTCATCCATCGTCCGTCGTGTGTCAACATCTTGTGTGCACTCTAGAGGCCACATTTTTTGCTCAAATGTCTTGAAATGTCTTGAAACTTGGTCAGAATGTTTGTCTCCTTGAAATCTTTGATAAGTTCAATATTGGGTCATATGGGGTCAAAAACTAAGTCAAATATTAGAAATACCTTGTTTGCACTATAGAGGTTACATTTTTGCCTAAATCCTAAAAATAATCTTGTGTACACATTTTTGTCTTTAATCAAATTGTCTTAAATCAAATGATATTTGGTAAGAATGTTTGTTTCCATGTTATCTAAGCCAAGTTCAAATTTGGGTAATATGAGGTCACTAGTTCAAATCTTAGAAATACCTTATGTGCACTTTAGAGGTCACATTTTTGTCTCAAATGTCTTGATATTTGGTCAAAATGTTTGTCTGCATAATATCTCGGTCAAGTTTGATAATGGGTTATGAGGAGTAAAAAACTAGGTCACTAGTTCAAATCCTAGAAATACCTTCTGTGCACTCTAGAGGCCACATTTTAGGCTCAAATGAACTGTTTGTTCAGAGGGTTTTTGCCCATGATATCTTAGCCAACTTCAAATTTGGGTCTCATGGAGTAAAAAACTAGGTCACTAGGTCAAATTCTAGAAATACTTTTATGTACTCTAGAGGTCCCAATTTGGCTCAATTGAATTGATTTGGTCAGAATGTTTGTCAAGTTCAGATTCAGGTCACATGTGGTCAAAAACTAGGTCATTAGGTCAGATCTTAGAAAGATCTTGTTTTACTCTGGAGACCCTATTTTTGGCTCGATTGAATTGATATTTGGCCAGAATGTTTGCGCCCATGATATCTTGGCCCAGTCAAGATTTGGTTGACATAGTATAAAAGACTAGGTCACAAGGCCAAATCTTGGGAATACCTTTATACCGAAGGGGCAACATTTTTGGCCTAATTGGTTTGATATTTGGTCAGAATACCTGTTTTCAAAATATCTCAACCATGTCCAAATTTGGGTCATTTGGGGGAAAAAACTAGGTCAAATCTGCGAAAATCTTTGTTTTTACTCTACAGGCCATATTTTTTACTCAACTGACTGGATATTTATTCAGAGGTTTGTCTTAATAAAAATCTTTGTCAAGTTTGATAGTAGGTCCCATGGGGTTAAATACTAGGTCACAAGGTCTTATCTTAAGAAGTCCTCTTTCCAATTTACTTTCTACTTTTCTTGCACAAATACCTTGAAACTTGGTAAGAATGTTTGTTTGTGATTTCTTGGACAAGATTTGATATTGGGTCACTTTTGGCCAAATTAAGGTCATTTGAGCTATTTTACTTCTATAGTCATCGGCTCAGGAGAGCACTTTTGGGCCAATGGCCCTCTTGTTGATGCTTCTAACAAATAAAAGCTTGGAAAGATATTGCAGAAAATGAAGAAATTGGTTGTTACAAGCACTTTTCTTCATTATCCACAATGTTTTTTTACACACAAAAAAAGAGACAAAAATTTCTTTGATTACATTTACTAGAATATGTCATCTTGGGTAAACTCACTTTGAATTGCTATCTTCACCTTTGTCAGTTTTTACTGTTCTCAAGTTATGTTCGTAGGAAATGAGTTAACCCATTCCCACACAGTGACGCTTCTAAACGCCCCCTAGAAAAAAAAGCTTTGGAAAACATAGTGGAAAATGAAGAAATCGCTTGTTACAAGCAATTTATTCATTATCCACAATGTTTTCTACCCAAGGAGTTAAAAAAGATCCAAAATTTCATAAGCTTTAAATTGTCGTCTTGAACTCTTTTCAATTTGGACAAGTCTAAAATTTTGCATTTTGGTAATGGATTAATACTAAGCTGACAGGAATATTAACCCTTGTCATACTGAATTAGAATCCTATACAAATTTGTTTTAAAAAACAAAGGACTGACAGCACTAGAAAGTCTTATTGACGGTCGATATTGAAAATTTTCTATTTAAAAAAATCTGGCTTAGAGGGGATAAACAGGAGGTGTAGACAAAGATCAGACTGCACTTATGTGCAGGCTGATCTTTGGTTATACCCCCCTGCCAAAGCAGGAAAATTCTGGGTTCAGCATGACAATGGTTGATAAACTGAATCAAGATCACATGACCTATTTATAATACATGTAATTTATGGTATGATTTCAGGATAAAATTTCAAGTTATGTTGCAAATATTTGTAACTTGTTCCCTAATCCTGACTGGAAAGCCACTGTAAGTTGAAATTTCAATTTTTTTCACTGATATAAAATGGATTCAAATGGATTAAAATGAATCAAAATCTTTGTTGTGAGTTTATTAAATAATGGCTAAATGAAAAGGTGTATTATTAGCTCAGCTGGCTCCGTGTCGGTTGTGTGTGCATGGATATGCATGTGTGTGTGCATGCATGTATTCATCTGTCCGTAAACTTTTTAGCTCAAATGAGAAAGAAAGTGATCTGGGTGAGCTATTGCGATTTGTCATTGTTGGGCATCCATCCATTCAAATTTAAAAAGTTCTTCTCCTTCTAAACTAACCATGGAATTTCAACCAAGCTTCACAGGAATAATTCTTAGGTCATGCTCTTTCCAAAGACTTCAAAGTATTGAAATCAATTAAGAACTTTGGTTGCCATGGCAACCGAGTGAAAATAAATCTTCTCCACCTAAATCATAAAGCCCAGAGCTTTGATTTTTGATGCATATCATCAGCTAGTGACCCTCTACTAAAATACTTCAAAGAATCACCGTACTCTGAAAATTAGCCCTTTTCTGAGCGATCCCTGATTTACATTGAAATAAAGAAGGAAATCTTTGAGAATCTTCTTCTTCAAACCCATAAGGCATAGAAATTTGATATTTGGTCTAAATCATCATCTATTGACCCTTTACAAAAAATACTTCAAAGAATTATCATACTCTGAAAATTAAATCTTTTCTGTGCAATCCCTGATTTGACATAGACATAAAGAAGGAAAACTTTGAAAATCTTCTTCTCCAAAACCAAGAGGCATAAAAATTTGATATTTGGTATTAATTATCATCTATAGACCCTCTTCCAAAATACTTCAACGAGTTACTGTACTCTGAAAATTAGCCCTTTTCTGTGCACTGATTTGACATAGAAATAAAGAAATCTTTGAAAATCTTCTCCTCCTAACCCATTATTCCTAGAGCTTTGATATTTGGTATGTATCAATGCCAATTGACCTTCTACCATAATATGTCAAAGAATTATGGTACTCTTTAAATTAGCTCTATATAGTGTGATCTTCAATATACCTAGGACAGGCCTCCTAGTGAAACCTTTAAAACCTTTAAAAACCTTTAATTTCAGAGCAAACCTTTAAAACCTTTACATTTCCCCAGAAAACCTTTAAAACACCAAAATAGCCTGTGATTCTCACCCAAAACCTTTATATTTGCTCTTACTGGTTGTTGTGCTACCCTAAAGCAAGTACTGGATTTTGTGATGCATTTTCCCTTCTTTAATGAGTAGAACAGAAATTAGGTATACACATTAGATAAGATAGGCATAATTCAAACAGTATATAACATCAAAAAATGACTTTGGTAGGACTGTGGGTTAATTAAAGAAATGAGATTTTTGACAAAAATAGCCTTTACTTACTCTTTATTTTTCTCATATTTAACCTTAAAAGGCCTTTATTTTCATACATTGGAGCCTGTAATAAAACCTCTTTTTTTCTTTTGGCCTGCTAGGAGGCCTGCTAGGATTAAAGGAGAAAATCTTCTCCAAAATGAATTGATGTAGGACTTTGATATTTTGTATATATCATAAAGCCTTGAGCCATCATACTCAGGGGAGTAATATAGGACCATCATGGTCCTCTTGTCCTTTAAAAATCTTCTCCTCGGAAAGTAATGAACAGAATTCAACCAAATTTCACAGAAATGGTCCTTGGGTGACTCTTTGTCAGATTCCTTCAAAGAAGTTTGATAGGGTGAAAAGCATGGCTTAAATGGGCGGGGCTAATTTCCATATATGGTGAAAGCTTTAAAATTTAATTCTCAGAAACTAGTTGAGGAATTTCAGCCTAATCTCGCTAGAATGATTCACTTGTGATTCTTCTTCAAATTCCATCAATTAATTTTGATTGGCTGAAAACATATTGGCTTATGTCCATATATGGTACTCAGTGAAATTTTGTAAAAAATGTCTCCATACCAATTTCATGTGGCTTAGTAAATGAAATGACTGTTGTAAAACAATGCAAGGTTTGATATACTAAAAGATTTCATTGACAAGATTTATTTGCCACACATGGTGAATATGATTCAGTCTATATTGAATTCCTGAAAACACTATTTGCTTTGTCAATACAATCAGGCCTGTTGAGTGATACAGGTGCTCAAGCCCATCTAGTTTTCTATTTGTTAGATGTTTTCATTGAAAACCCTAGGTATTACTTTAGCCTTGCCATCTAAGTTTTTTTAGTCGTCTGGTAAAAAATGTTGACCTTTTGTTATGTGCTTGAAAGCTTTAGTGTGATATTCATCATATTTCACTCACTTGTACATATTGATTACAGCAACTTTACCACACTCTCAAGGTCACAGAAAATGGTGAAAGGTCAAAGTTTGACCTTGTCTATATCTCTTGATCCGATGGTCAGATTATCCTAATATACCCTTGTACATTTTCTTCATTTTTCAAAATATTTTCCTAATGCCTCAAAAAGCGTCATTGTGTGGGAATGGGTTAACCATGGGTTCACAGAGAAGATCTTCTTACCCAACATTTAGCACATGTCCCTCTTCTATCCTACCCTTGTGCTGTATAACAGCTCTACCTTCCCATTCCTGATTCTTTTGTCAAGGTATATTAATATACAGTGGTGTGGAAATACAGACTTTCTTGACTTGTCACATGATTTTGTACTTGTCAGGAATAAAAATGAACTGGTCCACATAAAATTGAAGAGAAGAATTTTGAGGAAACATGCTGTAACCAAGCATTTTCTTCATTAACCACAATACTTTCTTCCCCTTTAAACTAATTATTATGATAATTTTCAAATATATAATGAGTTATAATTAAGATCTACATATTTATGTCCATTCTAAGATTTGCAAAACTATTTACGTCCACGGACAAATGACATTGAAAAATGTACAGTCAATCATGCTTAAACAACCACCCCCTATTAAGCGACCACTCTCAGTTAGTAACCAGCATCAAAATTTCCTTTCCAAAATAAAGGATCTTCATAATTTGGAGGCTTTTGCCAAATCAAAAGTTAATCCTATATTGTTGGATCTCATTAGAATAGTCTTATCACTGTGTTTTCCCAATTATTTTTCTTGAGAGGCATTGAAAAGTGTCATTGAGTTGGAATGGGTTAACCCATTCCCACACAGTGATGCTTTTGGACGCCCCTAAAGAAAAGCATTTGGGAAAACATTGTGTAAAATGAAGAAATTGCTTGTAACAAAGTGGAAAAAACTTGAAATTGCATAAACTTTTAATTGTTGTCTGCAACTCCTTTCAATTTGGACCAGTCTAAAATTTTGCCGTCTGGGTATGGGTTAAGAAACCATTCTCATAATCAAACACATTTTAGCCTTCCCTTGGGTGGTAGCTCAATACTTGTCCACAGGTAGAAAAGCCTTTGTCAGACAAATCTGGCATGGGAGATTAAGGTACAAGTTTTGCTTTATGTTGTACACTTCCTCTATTTCAGTGTGATGGCATTGTAAAGGAGGATCTCCCTATCCTCTTAAAGATGCTGGATAATGAAATAGTAAGTATTTTTGTATAAAGACAACCTTAATAGAGTGGCCACTTCTACCCGGAGATCACTTCTTTAACCCATTACCAGATGACAAAATTTAAGACTGGTCCAAATTGAAAGGAGTCGCAGACGACAATTTAAAGTTGATGAAATTCTAGATTTTTTCAATTTTCTGGGTAGAAAACATTTTGCAAAATAAAGAATTTCTTCATTTTACACAATGTATTCCGAATAGTTTTTCTTGAGGGGTGTCCAAAAGCGTCACTGTGTAGGAATGGGTTAAAAAATTATCATATAACCACCCCTCTCCTTTTTTATGACTCTTAAAAAAGCGTTCTGGGTAGAACAATGAAGAAAATGAAGAATTTACTTGTTATAAGCTTGTTACAAGAAAGACAGAGATTGAAATATTTTCATATACTTTAAGTTGTCCTCTACAAATTCTTCGAAATTTTGAGCAGTTATAACTTGTCATCTGGAAATGAATTGAATGACTATTTCCCATATGGAAAGCAAAAGCTCTTAACCCATTACTAGACAACAAAACATCAGACTGAATCAAGTTGAAAAAAAATTTGCAGACAAACAGGAAAAGTACAAGCAGGAGGTGTAGACCAAGATCAGACTACACTTATGTGCAGGCTGATCTTGAATACACCCCCTGCCGAAATATTCCAGGTTCAGCATGAAAAGGGTTAAGATAAGAGTAAAAATGAAAATAAGTGTCAAGTAGGGTAGAAAATATTGTGAGAAGAGGAAATAGTGCTTATTAGATTGATTGAATGGGGTTTAATGCTGCTTTCAACAATCTTTCAGTTATATCGCGGCGGCTGGAGCACCTAAGAATGGATTCCTGGTATTTCTCAAACCAGTACTACCACTACATCCTTTCCTAGCCTCCAGCTGCTATCCCACATAGGTCTACGATTATCGACCCATTGGTGAGAGACAAATAGTTGGAAAGGATGAGTGCCGCCGTCAGGGATCGAAACCGGGACCTCTAGATTGACAGTCCGACGCGCTACCAACTGCGCTATGACGGCGGCTAGTGCTTATTAGAATCAGTTTCTTTTTTCCCAATGATGTTTTCCGTGACATTAGTCCTCAAGGAGGTAAATAGTTGGGATTGTGTAACAAACTAACTTAAGAAACTTTTGATTCTAAATCCTTGTTGTATTTGCCAGTTTGGTAGAAGACAGAATATTAAGCCTTGTCATGCTGAACCCGGAATATTCCAGTTTTGGCAGGAGGTGTAGACTAAGATCAGACTGCACTTATGTGCAGGCTGATCTTAGTCTATACCTCCTGCTTGTACTTTTCCTGTCAGAGTTGCTTATGAAGTTGATTTCTAAAATAATATTGATTTTTGAACAACAAGTTCTATCAGTGCTTTCATCCCTTTGATTTGACCGCAAATCAGTAAGGTAATATATTCAGCATGACAAGGGTTAATCTGGTCAAAATTTAAAGAAGTTAGAAACTGCATATTTCTATTACATAGATATACCATAATTTGTAGATATTTTACAAATATAGATATTTTACAAATATTTTACTGTACAATTAATTGTTTGTTTGCAGCAAAGCCAGATGATTTGTGCTACCATAGGAATGTGTTCAGGTTTAGAGGATAAATATAGTCCATATGGTGTGTCAGCCAGCAAAAAGGTAGGAAAAGACCGAACAAGAATTGAGTCCTTGTGAAATTTTGATCCTTGTTTGAAACTATTTCAATTGTTCATGAAGCACAGACATTGAGCAGCTGAGACAGCCACTAAGGGTATTTATAACTTCTTTGAGTCAGCTTCTTTGAGTCAGTTTATGCTATCTGTAGAGCATAAAGTGAAGACTCAGATCAGACTGTTCGGATGCACAGGCTGATCTGTGTCTTTACTTGGCGCACATGTGTCTTGGTTGGAAATCATGTGTAAAGGCTCAATTACAATCAGAGAGTTGCTGAGACCTTGTAACTTACTTCTTGCCTAAGTAGTAGTTACAACATTTCACAAACTTTCCGATATTATTCTACTGAAAGGTGGTATCTCTGACCACATTCATGTTTCATAAGTAGATGACAAAATTGTAGGCTGGTCCAAACAGAAAGAAGCTGCAGAGTTAAAATTAAAGAATTGAAACTCCATGTTTCCTCTTTAATCTTTCCAATATATAGCAAAATATGATCTTTTAAAGCAATTGACCAAGCGTATCTGTCAATCAAATTATCTGTCAACCAATGAAATAATTTGAAATGATTAAGACCAGAAATGACTCTGACATTGGCTGCCATTTTTGTTAATCTTTATGTTTGTTTTGCGACTTAAATGTCGTTACTGCAGTGTATTCAAGCTGCTGTTAATATGTTTAAGTTGCCAACAAACTATTTTGCTTTTTTGTTGCATGCTATTGGCCATAAATTGTCCAAAATAAAACCATTTTACCCTTGTCATGCTGAACCCTGAATATTACGTTTTTGGCAGGTGGTATAGACCAAGATCAGCCTGCATTTAAGTGCAGTCTGATCTTTGTCTACACCTCCTGCTTGTACTTTTCCTGCCAGAGTTGTTCATGAAATTAATTTCTAAAAAATATTGATTTTTGAACAGCAAGTTCTATCAGTGCATTCAGCTCTGTGATTTTAAAGCAATTCAGTAAGGTAATTTATACAGCATGACAAGGGTTAAATTGAAGCAGGACTTCCTGTTGGACAAAGAAGTAAGTGGGCGGGGCAAGCAATTGGTCAATTCTGTTTGATTCAATACAAATTTGATTGAAAGACCTCTGATCATTCTACCATTGTTAGATCATAAGTTTTAGCAGATCTATACATTTATAATTAATTTTTAGTTTCGTCTATCAAAAACAGGCATTTTATTGGTAAAAGAAAAATCATTCATAACTCCATGAACAAAATTTGAGTACACATCCATTTTGAATGCTTTCACACAAAATAGTCCCATACTAAACTAAAAGGTATCAAAATTTGTAAAATATTTTCTTTTTTTGCTTGATGCTTTTAATTTATAAGAGATGAAGAGAATGTTTTTTTGTTTTCATGGAGGTATGCTTTGCTTATTCATACAGTGTGATTAGTTTTTTCCGTCCATAAACAAAAAATGTCCTCCTCATCTCTTAAATACTACCCGAACTATGTTTGGGGGGGGGTATATAGGAGTCAGCTTGTTTGGCTGGTAGTTGGTTTGTTGGTCAATCAGTCAGTCTGTAGCTTTTTTTTTAAACTTCAGGTTGGATTTGATTTAAATTTCACACATGCACTCAATTTCAAGCAAAGATGTGCACAAGCTATTTTGGTTAGGCTCCATTAATCTTTTCTTGGAGTGGCACTTTGTTTAAAAATCTAGTCCACTCATCTTCTCTACAACTACCAAATGGATTCAAATTTCACATGTGCATTTGATATCAACCAAAGAAGTTCTTATCCCGTTTTGGATAAGGTCCATTTATTTTCCAAGAGTTATGGCACTTTCTTGAGAAAAAAAAAACCCACATTATTCCAGTGAAAGAAATTTTTGTGTGTGTGATATCAATGGCTTAGGGCTAAAACATAGTATGGCTCTATACATTGTATAGAGCCATACTATGTTTTTGCTCTAAGCCCTCGATATTGAGCCACTGGGAGGAAGGGGGGTGTATTAATCACATTCAGTGATAGTCCAATTTAACCCATTATCAGTTGACAAAATTCATAATCAGCAATTTCTACCCACAGAGACTGTGAAAAATTCCAAAAGGACGTACAAGACATCATATTGTACTTTTTTTTACAGGAAGATGCACAACCCCCAAATTCTACCTGCAGTGACTGTCAAAAATTCTTCAAGGATGTACAAGACAGTGTTGTTTCTCAGGAAACTCAGGTCAGTTTTGATATGTTAACCCATTTCCACAGGATGAAATTTCAGGCTGATAATGATGATTTTACGTTGATTAAATTATGAACATTCCTTGTCTTTTGGGGTAGAAAACATTATGGATAATAAAGAAATTGCTTGTAACAAGCATTTTCTTTATTTTCCACAATTTTTCCAAAGCTTTTTTCTTGAGTGGCGTAAAGAAGTGGATTTGCATGGGAATGGATCTATTGAAATCTCATTTTAACCCAAATACAAGACAACAAATCTATAGACTGGTCCAATTTTAAAGATATTCCAGATGACAATTTTTGGTTAAAGGAATTTCAAATAATCTTTTGATTTTTTTTTTGGGGGGGGGGTAGAAAACATTGTGGGAAATGGGAAATTTCTTAATACAAGAAATTTGTTCATTTCCTACAATGTTTCCAAAATTTTTTTTCAGAGGTTTGTCAAAATATAGGATTGTGAGGGAAAAGATTAATGTCTGAGAGTGCCATACCTCTCATTTACATATTCCATGATTTCATTGAATGATAAACTACATATAACCATTATCATGCAAGATGAAGTTAAACGAAAAATGAAAATGAATAATTAACATGCTGTGTAGTGGTTTTATCTTTGTTATGCCCCCTGCTATTTAACCGAGTCCCACAAAATGACGCTTTTAAATGCCCCTCATATCAAAGCTTTGGAAAACATTGTGGAGAATGAGGAAATTGCTTGTTACAAGCAATTTCTTCATTATCCACAATGTTTTTTTCCCAAAAACATAAAGATTTTGAAGACTTCATCAACTCAAAAATTGTCGTCTGCCACTTCTTTGAATTCTGACTGGTCTAAAATTTTATCGTGTGGGAATGGGTTAAAGGCAATGGACAAATAGAGTAACGTCTGTCTGTGTGTTGGTGGTAGGGCTCCCACTGCCGATCGACAATGGCCCCGAATGTCATAAAAAAAATTCTGGCTTCAAAATTTGCAAAGTGGCGATTTTACTGGCGACAGCTTTCAAAATGAGGCAAAAGTATGTTGAGTCTGCTAAAATAATTATGACGCGCAACTTTATCATTCACACATACGCTGAATTGTTTGGGAGATACGCGACCCTCAATATCCATTGCATATCCATTAAATATGTTTTATGGAAGAAATCATCATGGAAAAAGAAAAATGTTTCTTTTCACACAATGAATCAGAAAGCTTCATTGATTCAAATCATAAATGACAGGGTTAAGATTTAAAAGGGTTCAACAGATTATCTCTTTGTTATAAAAGTAGTACAAACAAAAGAGAAATTGTTGACAGTTTCTTTCTGGTTTCATTCAGTATATTCACTTTCTAATTATATTTTTATTTCAAAATTGTCAGTTGATAAATAATATATACATATATACATTACAGGTTATTTGTTTTCAAAATAGTAGATATCTTTCATTCAGTTATTCATACTGGCTCCACTTTTGTCTTCAATTGGCACTAAGTGGCTCCAATTTTTGCCATTTGCAAATTTGTTGGGTCAAGAATAAAGTTTTCCACATGGAGCCCTGTGTTGGGTGTATCTATTTTTTCTCCTAAGCATATCTTCTACATTTATTGAAAATAACTTTTTTCATTTTCCACAATTGGATTTCCAAAAACTGTTTTCATGAAAGGCGTAAAAAAGCAGCATTGTGTCTGAATAGTCGAAAGAACATTATTAATGATAACTGAAAAGCTAGTTGGAAGAAGATTAGAATGCATAAATGTACAGGTTTTTATTCATTGGTTTGATAATCCATTACAAGGCAATTTTTTAAACACATCTAAATTGAAAGGTGTTACAGACAACGATTGAAACAACAACTAAATGAGAGTTTAAATGGTACAATGAATATCAATAATGGAAGAATTATTATGAGAAAAGACGAAGAAATTACTTGTGAAAAGCAGCTTCACCTTCTCTCACAATGTTTCTTATCAGTCATTTCCTTTCAGTGCAATAAAATGTGGGATAGACTGGATATTGATTAATTTCTGTCAATAAACCTTTAAATATTAACCAATTCCCAAACGATAAAATGAAATCTTCAATATCTTTGTCTGTATTGTTAAAAAATATTGTGGATAATGAAGAAATTGCTTGTAACAAGCAATTTTTTCATTTTCCACATTATTTTCCAAAGCTTTTTTCCTTGGGGGCATCTAAAAGCGTCACTGAGTGGGAATGGGTTAATGTTATAGAATTCATTGTTGTTATAGCCCTACTGATCTTTGTATTTCATTTCTGTAGGGATATTTTTTTCTTACTATACATGTACTTGCATTTTGTCGCACAAATTCATGAATTATTAAGCCTTTCTTGTTTAATCCCTGGATTTTACATCCCCGAGTTTTCATACTTGAGAAAACACTGTGGGAAAAGAAGAAATTGCTTGAAACAAGCAATTTCTTTTTTTTTTTTTCCATAATATTTTCTACCTACTGAATTATTATTATTCAAATGAATCCAACTTTAAATTGTCATCGGCAAACCTTTGAAATAGTCTAAAAAATTTAAAAAACGGGAAAGAGTTACTCATTCTCTAGTGCTTTCAAGTAGAGGATCAAGATTTCTTGGAGATCAACACATGATAACTTCACCAAAAACAATGAAATTATCCAAATGATGAACTCACTGATAGGTTAACCCATTCCCACACAGTAAGGCTTTTGGACGCCCCTCAAGAAAAACAATAGCAATGTCTCCATTTTACTCAATATTTTCTACCTAGAATGTTGAAAAAATCTTAAATTACGTCAACTTAAAATTGTCGTCTGCAACTCCTTTCAATTTGGACCAGTCTAAAATTTTGCTGCCTTGTAATTGGTTAAAACCTGCTTTCATTAATGGTATTGATACAGGACCAAGGCACTAGTGAATATGTTACTTGAGGTGAATTGATAGGTCTTATGCTGAAAAAAAATTCTCAAAGTATTCCTATTGCAAAATGAGTCAAATTCAAGGCTGAAGGCTTATGTTAACGCTTTCCCGTTTCATGAAATTTTAGACTGCTCCAAATTGAAGGAGTTGCAGACTACAATTAAATTGCAAATGCAATGTAAATTGAAATGAAACCATCCCATGTGGTAGAAAATATTCTGGAAAAGAAGAAATTGCTTGTTACTATCAATTTCTTCTTTTACCATAATGTTTTTAGCTGACCTGAGCACGTAGTGCTCATGGTTCGGTAATTTGATCGTCTGTTGTGCGTTGTCCGTTGTGTGTCAACAATATTAAAATGACATCTCCTCCCAAACCACTAGGTGGATTTCAACCAAATTTGGTAGGAATGTTCCTTGGGTGGTGCCCTTTAAAAATTGCTTACAGAATTTAAATCCATTAAAAACTCTGGTTGCCATGGCAACAAAACTGAAATTTTAATGAAAACTTTAAAATTATCTCCGCCTCACCTAGAAGGCCTAGAGCCTTGATAACTGGCATGAAGCATCAGTTCAATGACCTCTTTCAGAATTGCTAAAATCATCACCCTCGGGTACCCAGGGGTTGAGCCCCAGAGGCACTTGTAAAGAAAGAAAGAAGGATTTTTAAGATACATCTCCTCCCAAACCGCTGGGCAGATTTCAACCAAATTTGGCAGGAATGTTGCTTGGATGGTCCCTTTTGAAAATTGCTAAAAGAATTGAAATCTGTTAAAAACTGAAATTTTAATGAAAACTTTAAAAAAATTTCTCCCCCTGACCCAGAAGGCTTAGAGCCTTGATATTTGGCATGAAGCATCAGTACAATGACCTCTTTCAGAATTGCTTAAATCATCACCCTTGGGTCCCAAGGGGCGGAGCCCCAGGTGGGATGGGGCTTATAAAGAAATAGAGAAGGATTTTTAAAATGACATCTCCTCCAACACCACTGGGTCTAGAGTCTTAATTTTTTGCATGAAGCATCAGTACATTGATCTCTTTCTGAAGTGCTCAACTCACCAACCTCGGGCCCTCAGGGTCGGAGCCTCAGGGGGGTTGGGGCTAATATAGAAATAAGAAGGATTTTTAAAACGACATCTCCTCCAAAACCACTTGCCTGATTTCAACCAAAGAATTTAATCAGTTGAAAACTCTGGGTGCTATGACAACAAGAGTAGAATTGAAAAAAAAATGAAAAAAGAATCTCCTTCTGACCCAGAAATTGAAGAATCTTGAATTTTGCATGAAGCATCAGTATATTGACCTCTTTCAAAATTGATAAAATTTTAGAGGCATAGGGTGATTAGGCTTAAATAGAAATAAAAAAGGCAACCCTTTCAAAACTATTTGGCCAATTTAAACCGAATTGGGCTTGGTTTTTTTAGTTAAATGTTAAAGGTGGTCTTCTCCCGACCTAGTTTGTATTAGGCCTTGAAGAAAAAAAGAGCCTTATCTTAGGTGAGTTCCAGGGCCACTGGCCCTCTTGTCTGAAGTATAAAATCGTAGCGACGTAAAATCCTGGGTTTGTACAGGAAAGGGTTAAATGATAGCTTTGCATATCTATTTTCAGAGTGAATTAGAGCAAGTTATCAACCAGTTGTTATGCAAAAACATTCCAAGTTTCAGTTCTATTGTAAGTATTTTTTTAATGATGAATCTGTCCAGAACTTAACCCCTTACTAGACAACAAAAATAGACTGGCCTGAAATAATTTAAATTGCAGACAAGTATTCAAATTACATCTTATTACCAGAGAACAGAATTTAGACTGGTTCAAAGTAAAAGATGTTGCAGATAACAATTTTTATGCCCCCGCAATGATAGATCGGGGGGCATATTGTTTTATCGGTGTCTGTCTGTCTGTCTGCAAAACTTAACCTGCCAACTAAACATTTTCCTATAACTTCAACCCTGATTAAGTTACAATGCTAATATTTGGTATGTAGATAGGTCTCAACAAGGCCCAACTGGGGACAATAAGAACAATAAAAATCACCCAGTTCTAAAGAATTCCTGTTTTGGAGGCATGGTGTTTCACAAACACATCTTGTTATTTGATGAAATTTTAAATTGATTAGTCTTCTGAGATAGTAAACCTTGTGGATGATGAATAAATTCCCTATGACACAAATTTTCTTCATTTTCGACTGTGTTTTCCAAAACTCTTCTTAGATGCGTAATGTGGCGGAATGAGTTAACCAAAGTCTTTCCTGGAGTGGTGTTAAAAAGTGGGATTGCATGGTATTGGATCAAAGAACTGGCTGTCGATACTGTGCTCAGACTGCTTTATTATTAAACCCATCCCCACACAGTAATGCTTTGAACCGCCCTTTTGATATAAAAGCTTTGAGAAATATTGTGAAAAATGAAGAAATTGCTAGTAACAGGCAGTTTCTTGATTATCCACAATATTTTCTTGTCCAAAATACAAAGACTTTTTAAATTTCGTCAGCTTAAAATTGTCATCTGCAACTTCTTTGAATTTTGACTGGTCTCAATTTTATTGTGCTTGAATGGCTTAAGTTGATCTGAGTCTCCTTGCCAACCATGCAGTTGTTGGTAATTTCACATGCATTTTCAATTATTTGCCAAGCATTAGTATTGAATTATACTGGTTCGCTGTATCACTTGACCAACAGTTATTACAGTTGAATCCTTTTCATTGCAACCCTGATAATAGTAATTTACTGCTTAATTGCAACTCACATTTACGTAAATATTCCGCTTAATTGCAACAAAAGAGTTAAGAGGTGGTGTTGCAATTAACAGGATTCCACTGTACTACCCAGGGAGTTAGCTCAGCTGGTGATGTTCTGTGATCTCATTCCTTGGGTCAACGGATGCTTGTGGTGTCCACGGTTGAGAGGTACCCTGCTTCAAAATTAAGACACCATCATAGCTCAGTCAGTAGCGCACCAGACTCCCAATCTCCAATTATGGGATGTCATGGGTTCGATCCCCGGTGGCGACGCATTTTCTTTCTGACATTTGTCTCTCACCAATTGGTGGATAATCGTAAACCAAAGTGGGATAGCATCTCGAGGCTAGGAAAGGATGTAGTGGTAGTACTTGTGTGAGAAATACCAGGAATCCATTGTTAGGTGCTCCAGCCGCTGCTAATGACTTAAAAACTGTTAAAAGTGGTGTCAGACCCAATTTAATCAATCAATCAATATTAAGAGGTCATGAGTTTGATTCCAAGGAGTGGCTTTTAATCTTGGTCCTGTCATTGGCACATTCGGCATGTGTACTATTGTATTCTCCAGAAAGCAGAATTGAGAGGTATTAATCTATATATGAAGAACTTCCCAATCAATGTAAAATGAATAGGTTTAAAGTAATTCCTGCCAGGCCAATATTCTTTTTTACAAATTATTAACTCTTGTTATGCTGAACCTGGAATATTCCTGCTTTGGAAGGAGGTATAGATTAAGATCAGCCTGCACGTATGTGCAGTCTGATCTTACTCTATACCACCTGCTTATCAACTTAAACCAGAATTTGTTACAAGATGAATTTTCAATATGTAAGATGAATTTTCAATATGTATATTGACCAATAATTTGGTATTTCCAGTGCTTTCAGCCCTTTGATTTTAATGCAATTCTGTTGTGGATTTATAATTCAGCATGAAAAGGGTTAACATAATGGCAATAGTGTCTCTCAACATTGGGCAACTGAAAAGTTTTGCTCCTAATTTGGATTAGCAGCTATGGTTATACTGAAGAAAGAACTCAGGAAGAAATGGTTTGGTGCAGGAGTCCCAGTAATATAACTGAAACATCTTTTACCAATTACCAGACATCAAAATTTTAAAATGGTAATGGTCTAAATTGAAAGGTTTTGCAGACGACAATTTATGACATTTTTGGATATTTTCAACCTTCCTGGTAAAAAACATGATGGAAAACGAAGAAATTGCTTTACACAATGTTTTCCAAATTGTTTTTCTTGAGGGGCATCAAAAAGCCTCACCGTGTGGGAGTGGGTTGATATATCTTACATCCAACAAAACAATGATTTGACATGCTGAAGAGAATAAGCTTATAGAAACATCTTGAAAAGGGGAGAAACTGCTTGTGAAATGCAATTTTATCAGGCCTCCAAGTGAAACCTTTAAAACCTTTAAAAACCTTTAATTTCAGAGCAAACCTTTAAAACCTTTACATTTCCCCAGAAAACCTTTAAAACGCCAAAATAGCCTGTAATTCTCACTCAAAACCTTTATATTTGCTCTGACTGGTTGCCGTGCTAGCTTAAAGCAAGTAATGGATTTTGTTCTGCATTTTCCTACACTGTAAAACAGGAGCTATGTATGATATAAATATGCAGAGAAAATAGGTATACGCATTAAATAAGGTATGTATTATATTGCATAATTCAAACAGTATATAGCATCAAAAAATGACTTTGGTATGACTGTGGGTTTAATAAAGAAATGAGAACTTCGACGAAAATAGCCTTTATTCACTCTTTATTTTTTCATATTTTACACTAAAAGGCCTTTATTTTCATACATTGGAGCCTTTATAAAAACCTTTATTTTTGTTTTGGCCTGCTAGGAGGCCTGTTTTATCTAAAGACTCATTTGTCTTTCAATTTAGATCAGCATAAAACTTTATCATTAATGGGTAAACTATGATTTTCAATTTCAGTGTCAAGATTTCGTGAAAGAAGCACTTCCACAATTCCTTAAATTCCTGTCAGACCAAATTGTAAGTGTTATTCTCTTCTATAATCTGTTATTGTTTTTAAATTTGTAAGTTTTAAATTTCTACCAGCAAAGATCTCTTTTTATCTATTTACCTTTATTATGCTTAACTGGTATATTCCTGTTTTGGCAGGAGCTATAGACAAAGATCAGCCTGCGCATACTGGTATGTGTAATCTAATATTAATTCATACCACTTGCTTGTCCCTCTCAGTCCATTACAACACAATCTTACATTTTTAACTCTTTACAGAAAGAAGTTTAGGAAAACAATGAGGAAAATAAAAAAAAAGGCTTGTTACAAGCATTATCTGCATTTTCCACATTGTTATCTGACAGAGATACTTGAAATTTGATCAATTTGAAATTGTCGTCTGCAATTTGAATTTGGATCAGTCTAAAATTTTGTTGTTTGGGATTGAGTTAAGCCAGATTTAATAAGGATAGATTTTAAAAATAGACATAACCCGCTTTAGTTTAGGGATTCAAAACATTTCAGACATTCATTCATGTAAATGCAATTATGTAGAGGATTTTATCCAGTATAACAAGGGTTAAAATCGCACTAAATTCAGGACAATTTGGGGATAACCGCCAATAGACACTGCTGGCCCACCCACTGATCTTTGACATAAAGCTCCTCTTTGAGCGCGTGGGTGACATTTCCAACCATTACACATGTGCGCCAAGTAAAGACTCAGATCAGTCTGTGCATCCACACAGTCTGATCAGAGTCTTCACTCTGCGCTCTGTAGAAAGATACTGACCCAAAGCTTCTTTAAACAATCAGCGAATATTCTAATTGCCCTGAATGGCTTTCCAGGGTGCTCAATATGTGTGAGTCATGCACATGCAAAATTGTTGGAAATGTCACGCACAGGCTCATTTGTTATTAATCCTTTCCTGTATGATTCCTAATTTTTACATTCCTATGATATAGAAAACTGAATAACAAGCATTTTCATCTTTTCACACAATATTTTCTATTATATAAGATGGTTACTTTTATTATTGTACTGACTTTTATATGTTGTCTCCTACTTCTTTAATTTGAATAAGTCCAAAATTCTGATAACAGTAAAGAGTTAAACAGTGTTATTTAGCAAAATGTATGGCCAGTATTAGTTAAAAGATCACTTCTGGTCCCAATAAATTATTTGATTGGTCACTTGATTCTTTTATTGACAACTACGGTCTGTCAGTTGCTTTTAGGTTGCGTTCATGTTTTTAAATTATTATCACATCATCTTGGGAAATGTAAAGGTCCTATATGGCTCAGGCAGTCATCATAGCGCAGTTGGTAGCGCACCAGACTCCCAATCTTCAATCATGAAATGTCATTGATTCAATCCCTGGCAGCAGCTCATATCCCTTCCAACATTTGTCTCTCACCAATTGGTGGATAATCGTAAACCTAAGTGGGATAGCATCTGGAGGCTAGGAAAGGATGTAATGGTAGTACTGGTGTGAGAAATACCAGGAATCCATTGTTAGGTGCTTCAGCTGCAGCGATATGACTGAAATACTGTTAAAAGTGGCGTCAAACCCCATTCAATCAATCAACCTAAATGGCTCAGTGGTTGGGGCTATCTAAGAGAAATCAAAAGTTGCTGTTTGAATCATAGCCTTATCCCTGGTCCTGTGGGTATGTCACTATACAAAACGCTTCAGAACCACAGCCAGGGATATCCAGAAAACATTAGAGGCAATGGTTAGCAGACAGTCAATTATGAGGTTACGGGTTTTATCTTGGGTCATGGCAAATACCCTTTCCAACATTTGTCTCCCACCAGTGGGTGGATAATTGTAAACTTAAGCGACATTAGTAGATGGAGGCTCCGAAAGGATGTAGTGGTAGTACCAGTGTGAGAAATACTAGGAATCTTTTCATAAGTGCTTCACCAAATGCGATATTACACAATACTGTTAAAAGAGGTGTTAAATGACTTCACACAAACAAACAGGAAACACCTGAATAATTAAACTTGAGTGTGATATAACTAGAAGATAGTCCAAACCAGTGTGAAACCCCATTCAAACGGTATACAGTCATTTCGTACAATAACCATTTCGTACCATGATTTCTATGGTTAATTTGTACCATACGATGGTTATTTCCTACCATGCTTTGGTCATTTTGTACCAAAGAATTATTCATTTTGTACCATTGCATACCATATATATGATTCAATCAAGTTCATAAAATTTGATAAGACGGTTTGTCATTGTTTGCGCCGTGTAGGTAAGATAAGTTAAGATTTAATTGTGGAAAGGTGAATGATTATTGGTTGTATAATTTTGATTAGATTGTTGTTAGCCTTTAATTGGACTCACAGTCCTGCTTTTTCACATCCTCTCAAGAAAAATACTTGGGAAAACAAAATGAAGAAATTGATAGTGACAAGCATTTTTTTATTATCACAATGTTTTCTTCTCCAAAAGACAAATATTATAAAAATTCCATCCTAATAAAATTGTGGCCTGCAACTTCATTTCTTGTGTGAATAGTATAATTGTTACTTTGTCTCATTATGCGGTAAATGGTGATACAATTTTGAAGGAAATATGGTTCTGAGTCTTTATTAATTGTCTTCTACTAAACGGGATTCCCTATTCAAAACAATAAAAAACAGTAATGTGCTGACACGCTAATACTATTGCATCAATTATCCGTTTTCCTGAATGGGCTGTCTTAAAGGATTTTCACTTGTTAGATGATCGGTAAATTAAATAAAGCAAATGCATATTTTTTTCTTATTTTATTAGTATGAAGGCGTTTATGTTACCAACTCATTAACCCATTCCAACACAGTGGAATTTCAGACCGGTCCAAATTGAAAGGAGCTGCAGACGACAATTTCAAGTTGATGGAATTTTAATTGTTTTCGTCTTTTTGGATAGAAAACATTGTGGATAATGAAGAAATTGCTTGATCCAAGCAATTTCTTCATTTTCCACAATGTTTTCCAAAGCTTTTTCGTTGAGGGGTGTAAAAAGGAGGGATTGAGTGGGAATGGGTTAATATAAGATATCTTTCTAAACATGGTACGAAATAGTCGACATATGGTACGAAATAACTACAACTTGGTACGAAATGGTCACAGCATGGTACGAAACAACCAACACCATGGTACGAGATGACCAATGCCATGGTACAAAATGACAAATCAATGGAAATATCATAAACTTCATAATCAGAATACTGTATGAGTGATTACTGTGCATGTTAAAATATTTTTTTATTTTAGGTTGAATGTAGTGCATGTCAAACAAAATTTTGCATGATAATGATTTGTGAAATATGAATCCAAGGAGCTGATAAAATAGAAATTCTTTTCCAGATATCAATGGTTTATCAATGATTTATCAATGATTTATCAATGATTTATCTGATTTATCTGACAAAGATGTAAAAAAATATTTTTTCATCAAAAAGCAAAATTTTAGACTAGGCCAGATTTAAAGAAGGTAGAAAATATTGTGAAGAACAGAGGTCAACACTAACAGTGTCCCTGGATCCCGAGGATCCCTGAAAATTGTAAGGGACCCCAGCAATCTCGGGCTAGGGGTTCCGTCAGGATCCTTCAATATTTCTCCAGTGTAATATGTCTTATTGTATCAACTAATGCTCCTGAATTTTTGTTTGCTTGTTTTTGTAGAAAACATTGTGGATAATGAAGAAATTGCTTGTATCAAGCAATTTCTTCATATTCCACAATGTTTTCCAAAGATTGTTTTCTCAAGTTGGGTTTAGAAAGGCAGGATTGCTTGTGAATAAATTAATGTATATCAAGGAGGGATCCCTGATTATCTGGAGGAAACCCTGAAGTAATAGGAAGGGATTCCTGTGGGATCCCATTGAAGCACAGTTAGTGTCAACCCCTGAATAATAAATGAATGCTTGTGATCTGTATTTCCACATCCCTGCTTTCCTACATAAACAACAAAATTCTGCATATTGAACATTTTCTTGAAAAATCCAGTCTTCTTTTTCCTCACAATTTCAGGATCCCAATATCACTTGTAGAGTATTTGGTTTCTGTACCTCAAGCGGACGTGTAGATGTTATTCCTGTGAAAAATGTCTTTAGGAACCTCAAAAAGGTAACTTGAAATACCACTGGTATATTTTTAGCTAGCAAAGCGTCAGCTTTGATAGCTTAAGTTAACAGACAAAATTTGAGGTCGTCTCAAAGTTCAACGAGTGCAAACCACCACTGGAGGCTTAACCACTATATTCTTTATATGCCTACGCCATAAAAATTAGTTCTTTTATATTTCAATCTCTGCCTGCGTGGTCATCTACTAGGTATTTTAGCTCACTTGAGCACATCGTGTTCAAAATGACTCTGATCAGAGTATTCAATAAGTTGCAGACGACAATTTCAAATTGTTGTAAATTCTAAATTATTTATCTCTCTACGTAGAAAACAATGTGAAAATTGAAGAAATTGCTTGTAACAAGCAATTTCTTCATTTTCCACTTTGTTTTCAACAACTATTCTTCACTATGATAACGTTTGACAAAGAAGATTACTGAACAAAACAATGCTTTGCTAGCTAACAGTACTTTCAGTGCTTTGATTGATGTAATTTTAGAGATACGTTACTTGTACCCTTTCAATTGGACAATCTGTCTGTCTGTTTGTGTGTCTGTATGCTGGATTTTTCTCTGCTGTCGAACAATTTCAAAACACCATGGAACTAGGACATGCATAATTGTGCATATCATTAACCCACTATAAAATCAAGAAAATTAGACTTGTCCAGATACAAAGAAGTTGCAGATGATAATCTTAGTCAATGAAATTTTAAAAATGTGTGTCTTTTAGAGTGAAAACATTGTGAAAAATAAAACAATTGCTTATCGTTCAAAGGGTTATATCTTTATTATTCCATAACCCATTAACACACAATGGTGCCTTTTGATGCCCCTTAAGAAAAAGGCTTTGGAATACATTGTTCAAAATGAAGAAATTGCTGGCAATTTTTTCATTATCCACAATATTGTCTGTCCCAAAACACATAAAAGATTTATAGAATTTCATCAACTTCAATTTGTCTGCAACTTCTTTCAATTTTGACTAGTCTAAATTTTCTTATGTGATAATGGGTTAATAAGGATCTGTTTTGGGGTATGAATCTCCTTAACCCATTTCCACACAGTCGCGCTTTTAAACACCCCTCAATATGAAAGCATGGGAAAACATTGTGGATAATGAAGAAATTGCTTGTTACAAGCAATTTCTTCATTATCCACAATGTTTTCTAGCCTAAAAGACAAAGATTTTAAATATTTCATTAACTTAAAATTGTTGTCTGCAGCTTCTTTCAATTTTAAATTTTGTCATCTGGTAATGGGTTAACCCATTTCCACTCAGTTTTACTAAGAAAAAAGAGCTTTTGAAAATGAAAAAATTGCTTGTTACAAGCAATTTATTCATCTTCCATAATGTTTTCTAACCAAAAAGTTGAAAAAAAAAGATCATAAGCTTTAAATTATCATCTGCAACTTCTATCAATTTGGACCAGTCTAAAATTTATTGTGTGGGAATTGGTTAACTGATAGTCTTGTTCAAAAGTACTTTACTAGTCCAGCATGTAACAAAAAAGTAAAATTGTTGGTTGGTGACCTAACCCTTGTCATACCTTACTGAATTGCCATAAAATCAAAGGGCTGAAAGCACTGATAGAACTTGTTGTTCAATAATCATTATTTCTTTTAGTAACTGATTTCATTAACAAATCTGGTAGGAAAAGTACGAGCAGGAGGTGTAGACCAAGATCAGACTGCACCTTTGTGCAGGCTGATCTTGGTCTATACCTACTGCCAAAACCAGAATATTCCGGGTTCAGCATGACAAGGGTTAAACATAGCAATTTCAGCTTGAATAAGCTGTAGTTACAACATTTAAGTTGCCAGACCAACATTAAAGGTTAACAAAAATGGTGGCAAATGTTGTAGTTGATAAGCTCAGGTCTGGGCTGAATGAATTATAAGATTGGTTGGTTTATTACTTGATTGACAGCCGCAAATGGTCAATTCCTCGTAGGTGTTTACTTTTTAATTTGCAGTCAATTTGAATTGTTGCCTGCAACTTTTTTTTTTAATCTTTCCTGCTTTGCAAAATTTTAGAACGGTTTATGGACAAAAAATTTTTAAATTGAAAAATAAGCATTCAGTAGGGTAAAAAGAATTTTGTGGAAAAAGCATGATAAAAATATATATTGTTGCAAACCAACCACTAAAATATTTGTTTTTACAGCCTTTGGCGTACAGATCAAGTGAAGAGTGTGAAGCGTGTAAAGACTTGATGCAAGAAGTCGTCAGTACTTTGAGGGACAGCAGTACACAGGTAATTTAGGATAGAATTTGCTTAAGAAATGAAGAGAACATTTATTTTGTTTTCATAAAGGTATGAAGCTAAAAGCATAATCAGACTGTATGAATACTCAAAGTGGATGTGTGTTCCATTCTTAGCAGGAGCATATCTTCTACATTTAAGAGATGAAGATAATAGTTTTTGTTTTCTTAAAGGTATGAACTGAAAAACCTAATCACACTTATGTGTGATTAGGTTTTTCGGTTCATACCTCCATGAAAACAAAAATATTATCTTCATCTCTTACAATTTAATAGCATGGAGTGAAAAAAGCAAGCACTTTACAAATTTTGTTTCCTTTTTGTATGGGACTATTTTGTGTGGAAGCATACAAAATTGCTGTGTACTCAAAATTTTGTTAATGGCATTATGAAATTATTTTCAACCAATCAGACCGCCGTTCTTACTGCAAGCAATTCCTTCATTTTCCACACTGTATCAAAATTGCGTTTTCTGAGGGGCGCCCAAAAGCGTCATCATGTGGGAATGGGTTGATAATGTTTTCTCACCAAAATCAGAATCAGGGATGTTTCATTGTCACCCATCTATTTCTCTGTCCAAAACTTTTTAAGATAGAGCCCTTATTTGTCTTAACCTGTTCCCACATAATGAACCTTTTTGATGCCTCAGAGTTTAGGAAAAGTTGTGGAAAACTTTGGAAAATGAAGTAATTGCTTGTTACAAACTATTTCTTCATTATCCACAATGTTTTCTATCCCAAAAATCATGATTTTTAGAATTTCATCAACTTGAAATTTTGTCCTTAATTTCCTTCAATTTGGACCAGTCTAAAATTCTGCTGTGTGTGCATGGGTAAAAGGCACCTCTTATCAATATGTATCTACCAAGGTCATCAATAAAGGTCACACCTCCGAAAACTTACAGTGACCTGTGACTGAGAAGAAGATTGAATCCATTCCTACTCAGTGACGCTTTTAAACACCCAAAGGAAGAAAAACTTTGGAAAACATCGTGAAAAATGAAGAAATTGCTTGTGACAAGCAATTTCTTCATTTTCCACAATGTTTTCTACCCAGAAATTTGAAAAAATCCAAAAATTCATAAACTTGATATTGTTGTCTGGAATTCCTTTCAATTTGGACCCGTCAATTTCTTCATTTTCCACAATGTTTTCTACCCAGAAATTTGAAAAAATCCAAAAATTCATAAACTTGATATTGTTGTCTGGAATTTCTTTCAATTTGGACCCATCTAAATTTTTGCTGAGTGGGAATGGGTTAAAATTCTGTGGTTAGAGTTGTAAATGTTGCAAGTGCAAATACTTATATCATTGTTGTTTCTGCTGAGAAGATACCTTCCTTAGAAGCCAGTTCTATTCTGCATAACTGTAAAATTGATAGCTCTAGATTAACCCATTACCATACCACATAATATTAGACTGGTTCAAATTCATTTGGACCAGAAGTTGCAGATGACAATTTTCAGTTTATGAAATTCAAATATCTTTGTCATTATGAGAAGAAATCTTTGAGGGAAATGAAGACAAACAATTTCTTCATTTTCCACTTTTTTTTCATATTTTTATTGCAGTCAGGATACTGACTGTAATCATGCCCTAATTCGCTCTTTGCTACTAGGAACCTGACAACGACCTGAAAATTTTTTCCTTGCTCATGAATTGAATCATAATTTCTTGTAGTATACTATCTGAAAATGTAAGCCCATTCATAAAGATTGACTGGGAAAAGCCGAATAACTGAATGTGCGTAGGAATTAAGGTCATGACCTCTACAGGTACTTCTATTTATACCATCTTAAACAGTGTTGCATCCAGGCCACTCGATAGAGGAAATCCTCCGGGTTTGTCGTCATGTCAAAAGTTAACATCATCAGAGACATAGAATAATGTATATTTATGTCTTTGACATCATTTAATTGACTGCCTGAACTTGCGATCATTACGGATTTCATTTAACCAAAAATGGGTATGGTAGGCCTCGGTGTTCAACAATTCGTAGATCTTAGACATAATAGAAAGTGAAACTAGACATTCTGCCGTCTCGGATTTTTTCGAATATTATAACCTTCATTCTTACGATTTTAAAAGTTACCAGCTACAAAGTTTAATCCAGTTTTGTACATGTGCATCTATTTGGTGTAAATTCCTGATTCGTAAAATAGAGTTCTTTGTTGATTTATTGGCACCGTATTTTTAAGAATGGTTAAGAAATTAGACCAAGTCAATTACTGCGAAAGAGGTTTGAAAGTTGATCCACATGACATTTTCTCAAGGTGTCAGTTACCCCAGGTGTTCAACAACTCACCGGTCTCCAAGGAGACGTTGCTATGCAGGATACTTAGATTTTATCCCATTTGTCTAAGGATGGAAATATTTACATCATTGTAAAGCTAAATTCAATAAGATTAATTCTGAAAACTATCAATAATAATAAAACATGTCTCGGGTGAAAATTCTAGCTAAATTCTACCCTGAATTTTTTCGGTTTCTGCTAAAATCTCATAACTATAGTTGTTGGAGGAGGATGCTCCTTAAACTATCCTTCATATATTTTGTCTGAATTTGACAATTACTCTGTTGATCAAGTCAGTTATGGGCGAGAAAACATGGTTGGGATTTTGTCGAGGGGGGGGGGTGAGATAGAATTCTTCAAATGTGATTTCATAATAAGGAAAACTTTACAGACAAATCAGTGAATGACTTCCAATTATTATACATATTGTTAATATACAGTCCTGACTGCATTTGAGGCCGTTCAGGCCTTTGGTTTTCATGGGGGTGTAAAGAGAAGGATTTTTAGGGGATGAGTTTAAGAGACTTGAGATAAGGATATCTAAACACGGTTTAAACAGGACACCCATTTACAGATGACACAATTTTAAGACTGGTCAAAATTTATAGAAGTTACAGATGACTTTTCAAAGTCTGCCTCATTGGAATTGATAAATAATTAATACAAAATAAGGTAGAAAACATTGTGTTAAAAGAAAAAATACATTAACAAGCAGACTTTCCTTTTAACACAATGTTTTCTACCTTATTTGGTATTAATTATTTATCAAATCCAATTGAAAAATTGTTTGGTACAAGTATTTTTGCTTTCTCCCACAAAGTTTTCCATAACCATATTTCCTCAAGGCATCAAAAAGTGGGACTGTGTTTTTAGGTTAACACACATTTTCTATTGTTAAAAACTAAGTTATTTTTGCTAATTAATACATGCATATATCGGCCAAAAAAATTTGATTTCACGCAATTGTTCTTCTCATTTCAGGCGGTGATCAAAAGTGATATAGAGACATATGTCTGTGACAATCTTGGGGGTCTCAGTGATGGGGTGAGGCTTTTGTTTTAACCCCTTTTCTGTTAGATAGAATTCATCTTATATCTTTTTGTACAAAACTAATTGCATTAACCCTTTACTGTACAATCACTGGCATTTACATCCTTGTGACTTTATACTTGAGAAAACACTGTGGAAAAAGAAGCAATTGCTTGTAACAAGCAATTTCTTCTTTTCCACAATATTTTCTACCCTATTGAATGGTTATTTTTCAAATTAAATCCAATTTAAATTGTCATCTGCAAAACCTTTGGACAGGTCTAAAAAGTGTTAAATGTAAATGTTAAAACGGGAAAGGGTTAAGAAACAATTTCTTAGTGATTAACCCATTACCAAGCAACAAAATTTTAGACTTGTCCAAGTAAAAAGATGTCTAGATGGATTGCTTGATCATAGAATTCCTGTAATTATTGCTATTATCACAATTGGCATATTTCCTTCAATAAACAGTTATTCTTTTAAAATGCTTCTCCTAGGCATCTGGATTTTTATGCCCCCTCCACTTAATGGGGGGGCATAAAGATTTGCCTTTGTCCGTCCGTCTGTACTTCCGTCCTTCTGTCCGTCCAGAAATTGTCTTGGGCATATCTCTGAAAGTATAATAGTTATCAACTTGAAACTTCATAGATGGATAGACCTCATTGAGGAGAAGTGCAGTGCACAAGTGGAGTTATTGCCCTTTGTTATTTTAAAGACATACATTTTGTCCGGGGCATATCTCTGAAAGTAAAATAGCTATCAACTTGAAACTTCAGAGGTGGATAGACCTCATTGAGGAGAAGTGCAGTGCACAAGAACCACAACTCTTGCTTGCATAATTTTGGAGTAATTGCCCATTGTTATTTTTAAAACTTACATTTTGTCTGGGCATATCTCTGAAAGTATGATAGCTATCAACTTGAAACATGATAGGTGGATAGACCTCATTGAGGAGAAGTGCAGTGCACAAGAATCTCAACTCTTGCTTGCATAATTATGGAGTTATTGCCCTTTGTTATTATCAAATCTACCGTTGGGGGCATCTGTGTCCTGTGGACAAAGCCCTTGTTTTCACTCTATAGTTCCTTTGTCAGCAGTTCATTAACCTAATACCAGACAACAAAATTTTAAACTTGTCTTAATTCAAAGAAAGTGCAGATGACAATTCAAATATTGTGAAATATAAGATTTTTTCAACTATCCGGTTAGAAAACATTGTGGAAAATGTAGAAATTGCTTGGTTCAAACAATTTCATCATCTTAGAAAATGTTTTAACAATTGTTTGTCTTGAAGGGAGTCAAAAAGAGTCATTGTGTTGGAAATGGGTTAACTCATTACCCGATGACAAATTTTAGACTGGTCCAAATTGAAAGAAGTTGCAGATAGCATTTCAAATTCAAGCTAAAATTTGAAAAAAGTGTCAAATAGGGTAGAAAACACTGTGACAAAGGTTTCCATGATATCATTTCTTCAGGGCCTAAGAAAGTGTCATTGTATGCTAATGTGTTAACTTGAGAATACATGTGTATGTTCAAAATATACTGATAAGACTTGGAAATTGAGGTTCATTGGCCACTTTCTTGAATCGAGAGAACAGTTTGTAGTCTGTATTGCACTAGTGTGTTTTTACTTGGTTACTTGTCTCTATGGGATGTAATCAATCACCATTTACCTGTTGCTAGATGACAGAAATTTAGACTGGTCCAAATTGATAAAAAAAAAAACGCAGACAACATTTCAAATTGTGCCATTACCATACATTTTTTTGCGCTGAAGAATTGAAGCTGTGAAAAACATGAGAAAAAAAGAAATTGCTTGAAACAAAAAATTTCTTCTTTCCTCAAAATTTTTGTTGAGCCCAAGTATGGTGAGCAAGATATAGTTGTCACATTTTCACTTCGGTTTTAGTGCTTTAGTGCCTGCATGCATTAGTGCATGAGTGTGTCCGTTTGGAATTTGGTCCGGGGTATAAATTCTACATTTATGGATGGATTTGAAAATGACTTGGTACAGTTGTTCTTCTTGATGAGTGCTAGTGTCATGAATAACATTTGTTGTGAAACCTACAAGGTCAAGGTCATATTTGAAGTCAAATAACAAAATTGACCTTTTCTGGAGCATAACCTCTATATTAATGGATGGATTTGAAAATAACTTAGCATGTTAATTCTTCTTGATGAGTGCTGGTGCCATATGATATGGGTAAATTCAAGGTCACTGTTGAAGGTGAAATGATCTTTTCCTGAGCATAACCTCTACATTTATGGATGGATTTGTAAATAACCTGGCACAGTTGTTCTAATTGGTGAGTTTTAGTGTAATGCAATTTTTTTTATGATACATTCAAGGTCAAGGTCACAATTTAAAAAAAATCTGTGCACCACATTCTCAGTACAAATCAATGGGTTTGACATGTTGTTGCTGGACAACATTTTTCTCGTTTCTACCTCATATGGCCTCATTTCTCATTTTTAACCAACTTTGTTTTGTTTCAAGAGTGGCAAATGTAAAATGGGTCTTTGAAATATTTTATTACAGTGCAGGAGTTTGGTTGAAGAATACCTTCCAATGTTGTTTGAACTTTTAGTGAATGAATTGGTAAGTGTGTTTTTATTGCTTTGCTACTGTTAAAAGTGGCGTTAAACCCCATTGAATCAATCAATTGTATTGCTTTGCATTTTACATACGCTAGAATTCTTTTTATTAGATTTTAGCACCTAAGATGACCTTGGCTATTGATACGCAATTAATCCCTTTCATTTATTCATTCAAAATCAAAATTTTCCTCAACAGCTCAAAGCAATGGGAAGGTTTTGAATACTCCTTAACCCATCCCAACTCAATCCCTCCTTTTTACGCCCCTGAAGAAAACAAACTTTGGAAAACATTGTGGAAAATGAAGAAATTGCTTGTTTCAAGCAATTCTTCATTATCCACAATGTTTTCTATCCGAAAAGATGAAAAAATTCAAAATTACATCAACTTGAAATTGTCATCTGCAGCTTCTTTCAATTTGGACCAGTCTAAAACTTTGCTGTGTTGGAATGGGTTAAAGCATAGTGTTCCCTATTTATCCACTGTATTTATGAAAATGGAAAGTAATGTAAATCATCAACAGAGTAGTATATACTGTTGAGGAAGGTATCTGAACAATAATTCATTTTCATACAAATTGTGCCCTATTTACAAAGTTTTTTTTTCTTCCTCACTATCAAGCAACCAAAAGCAAAGCGTCTGGTAACTGCAAAGATTAGCCTTCTTAGGTATAATTGGCCTGAAAAGGAAATGATGACGTTCACATCAGAGCAAAAGAGTTCAACTTTAGTATAAGAAAATCAGTAATACCCTTCAACCTGAGCAGCTTATTTTGATTCAAGACATGAAAAAGTTTAAACACAATACATTTGAAAGAAGTTCATGAGTTGTGTCCTGTAATTTTAAAACCTGTAAACTGACCAAACCAGCATCTTAACCCATTACCAGACGGCTAATTTTTGGACTAGTCCAAATTGAATGGAGTTGCAGATGACAAATTAAAGATAATGAAATTTTGGACTTATTCAACTGTCTGGGCAGAAAACATTGTGTAAAATGAAGAAATTGCTTGTTTCAAGCAATTTCTTCATTTTACACAATTTTTAAACAACTGTTTTTCTTGAGGGGCGTCAAAAAGCATCACTGTGGGGGAATGGGTTAAAGGATGAAAAGTATTATTTGAAAAGATGAAATATATTTCATTCTCTTGTTGAATGATTTCTAATTGACTTAATACCAGAAATCAAAATTTAAGACTTGTCCAAATTCAAAGACAAAGCAAATGGCTTTTAAAGTTAGGTGTAAAATGGACAATAGACATCAATTACAATGTAAAGCATTTTGAGAAAAAAATTTTGTTTGTTGAAGTTAAGTCCTCCTTTCCATACAATTTTCTACTTCATTCTGTCAAAATGGGGGAGTTGAAAGGTAAAGAAAGTAAAAGCTCATTTTTCTTTTCACTTTTATTTCAAAGGACCCTAAAACTGTGTGTGAAAGTGTTGGCTTGTGTACAGTTCCCTCTCATTTGCATCAATTACAAACTGCAAAGGCCATAAAAGTGGAACCAGCTGCTCTGATCACTGCTGGAAACAGTGAGAACTCCCTTCCATGTGAAACTTGTGAATTTGTGGTCAGAGAACTGGACAATGTTCTGAGGATGAATAAAACCGTTGTAAGTAGTTGTAACATGTCTGGTATTTGAGGAATTGACCAATAGCTGGCCCCACCCACTTCTTCCTTTGACCCCGCCCATTGACTCTGACAGGAAGTTCCGCTTCAAAGTCTAACGTCGTAAGTACAGCTTGAACAGCCAATGTCAGAGTTGAAACTCTTTTCTGGTCTAAATGAATAATTTCATTGGTTGACTGTTAATTTGATCTCCACCAAGGCAGTCTGACTAGGATAGTAGATATTATTTTCCGTAATTTATAATAAGGTACAAAAGGTTAATTATTGGTTGGTCACCCAAAGGTCATATGTACAGCTACAAGCTGTAGTTATGATGTTATGAGAAATTTATAGACTGGCAAATTGAAAGAAGTTGCCAAGGAAAATTTAATGGTTATGAAATTTTAGGTTTTTCCAATATCTAGGTAGAAAAACTAACAAAAAAGCCCAAGATAAATATCTCTTTTTTGCATTAAAGGAATAGAATAACCTGCTGATTCGTGTAAGACAAATGAACTACAAAAGGTTTTGTTTTTTTCACTTGTATCTGTGCAACTCGTGAAAATATAGCTTTTATTGTTCACTCCATGAAAGATGAATTGATCTTACAATGAAACAAATTATTATCCTCTTTATATTTTTGTTTGTGTTTTGAAAAGAGCTAAAGTTCAATTTTACTGCATTTTGATTCTTGTATTAATAATAAGAATACTTAAGTTTACTGATATTTCATATTTTGATTCAAACATGAATGTCACATGAAGCATGCAGGCAGGAACTAGTTAATTCAGTATTATCCCATTGCCTCTAAATAAAATTTTAGACTGGTCCAATTTGAAAGATGCTGAAGACAACAATTTCAAGTTGATGAAATTATATAGAAAACATTGTGGGAAATGAAGAAATGGCTAATTACAAGCTATTTCTCTATTTTCCACTATGTTTTCCTAAGTTCTTTTCTTGATTTGCATAAAAAGAGTGATTGTGTGGTAATGGGTTAAGTTACCTGAAGACATTTAATATTCTTGATTTGAACAAGACTTATCCTTGGCGTATTTTAGTTACGTCACACGTTGTGTTAATATAAACAAAATTTGTACTTTTTCTTTAGAATTGATTTTTCAGCATTGTCATAAATTTTATTGCTATGATATATGTTCTGCTTCAAAATTAACAAGTATTCTTGCCTCTACACAGAATGTAACCAAGAGTTTGATCAAAGATATCTGCAACAAACTACCCAGTGAGGACCTCCAAAACCAGTGCAATGATTTTGTTAATGAGTATATAGAAATGGTGGTTGACGACATAGCAAAAGCCATTGATCCCAAGACTATTTGCACAAAAATTGGCTTATGCGCTGCTAAACTTGTACAAGGTATTTTCCAGAGATGTTTTATCTTATTCTATGAAAAAGACTTCAACCAGGACCAATAATCAGTTCCCACACATTGACACTTTTTGACGCCCTCAAGAAAAAACAGTGTAAAATGAAGAAATTCCTTGCAACAAGCAATTTCTTCATTTTCATAATGTTTTTTTAACCCAGAAAGTAGAATGAGTCTAAAATTTCATAAACTTTAAATTGTCATCTGCAACTCCTTTTAATTTGGAACAGTCTAAAACTTTGCCATCTGGTAATGGGTTAAGACAGTTTATAAAATTTGGCTAAACCTGTAGAATTTGAGTCCAAAGGATAGAATATTCATTGGAAAAGTTTCAGTTCTTGCAGTGCCCTGCCATCAGTGCTCTCATTCCTTGGTTTGATAGTTGGAACCCTGTCGTGGCCAATATTCTTTGAGATATTAGAAAAAAGTCACAGTGAATAATGTTATTTGTTTGAGCTCAACTTAGCATAACATACTCATGTTGAGCTTTTGCAATACTTGAATGTCTTATGTGCCTAGTGCATCTACAACAATTCAGTGTTACCACTCCACAGGTCACAATTTTGACCTCATCTTTCTAAAACTTGCTGAAGATGAATTGTCACAAGGAAGAACCCTATTGAAAATGGTGGCATTCCAACCATTATCAAGGGAAAAGGGGCTTTATTGACAATTTTCTTGTTAGCACTCTAGAGATCACAATGTTGGCTCAATCTTTGGCTGAAAATGTTTGAGTTGTGAGGAAGATCCCTGGAATACAGAGACATTGAGAGAAAAGGGACCTTATTGACAATTTCTTACAACTGCTCTAGAAGTCACATTTTGGGCTCAAATATAAGCTGTAATTAATACATTTAAGTTGCAAAACCAACAAAAAAGCTTAAAAAAAATGGCAGCCAATGTAATAGTTCAAAACTCTCTTCTAAATGAATGATTTCACTGATCTACTGAATATTTGATTAACAGCAGCAATTGGTCAATAACTGCAGTATAAAGAAGAAAATATTCAAAATGGTGCTTTCACCCAGCAGTTTCTGCTTATCCCACAATGTTTGCTACACTTATTTTTCCTTGGAATGATAAAATTCAGAATTTCCGCAGCAATGTGGCAGTAATAGCGTATAGGACTCCTAGTCAAGGGGTCCCGAGTTCGATCCCTGGCGGTGGTCCCGTCAGACATTAGTCTCCCACCGAATGGTGGATAATCATAAACTGAAATGGGATAAGCAGCTGGTGGCTCAGAAAGGCTGTAGTGGTGTGGGAGATACCAAGAATCCATGATTAGGTGCTCTATCAGCCGTGACATGACTGAAATATTGTTAGAAGTGGCGTTAAACCCATTCAATTAGTTCAATGAAATTGGAAATTGAAGTGGAAATCAGTTAAATTTCCAGTGATATGACCTTAAATTAATTTCATATTTAAATTTCAGGAGTGAGAGAGGATATTGGATGTGACCTGTGTGTAATCGGTATACAGGAAGTACAGCATCTCATCACCAACGTCTCCACAGTGAGTGAAAAGTTACTTTAATGATTTAACCCACACAATGACTGTTTTTGATGCCCCTCAAGAAAAAAGGGTTGGTAAAACATTGTGCTAAGTGAAGAAATTTCAAGTTTACCCTACTTTCATAGCAGTTGAAATGAAATTGCATGTTTGGCAACTAAAGCAGCAAATAATCACTATTACGATCCTTCAAATTAAGAGAAAAAAAAGACTTAACAATTCTTTTAGTATATTTCTAAGAAATAAATGCCACTGTTTTGGCAAATTGCAATTATATTAAAAACTGCAAAATGATGCAATATTATAGGTAACCAGGTTATTTTTCTACTAAATGTTTTGAAATTTTTGGGTGGGGTACTTTATCAAAGAGGTTGACTTAATAAGTTTTAATACTCGTTTTAGCCTATTAAACTTTCACTTATTATCCCCCGCCATTTCGGTGAAGGGGATATAGTAATGGTCTCTGTCCGTCATTCCCTCATTCCGTCATCCCGTCCTTGCGTCACTAAACTTGTCCGAAGCATATCTCTGAAAGTATAATTGCTATCAACTTGAAACTTCATAGGTCGATAGATCACATTGAGGAGAAGTGCAGTGCTTAAGAACCACAACTCTTGCTTGCATAATTTTGGAGTTATTGCCCTTTGTTGTTTTAAAGACTTAGATTTTGTCCGGGGAATATCTCTGAAAGTATAATAGCTATTATTGAACTCATTGACAAGAAATGCAGTGCACAAGAAGCCTAAATCTAACTGGCTTCAGTTTACTATCAAGCTTTTAAGACGGGGGATGGCCATGTCCGAAATGGCTCTTGTTCCTCATTTCTTTGAATTGCAACAAGACAGTTTGAAAAGTATATATAGTACTAGGCTCTTTCCTTTAAAGTTTGTGTTCTGAACTAAATGAATGAATAAAATTAAGTCTTGACACAAATATCTTACATAAGGTATAAACCTTGAATCTTTTGAAATTCCATCACTATCCAGTTAATTTAGATGATGTTTAAGAGTAGCTGAATAATCCACATTGTGAACACTCACTGGGGTTGATAATAAACAGTTTGCAAAATTGTCCAAATAAACTGTAGCAATATTCCTAAAATGATGTTTTACTAATTTTCTCCATCATTTTCCACAATCTTTTCCAGAGCTTTTATATTGAGGGGCATTTAAGGGCGTCATTCTGTGGGAAAGGTTAGTAAGATTAATGAGAAAAAGATAATTGATCCACAAGTAATGCCTTCTGTGCTTTTAGCCTTAAGAATAAAATACAATTCTGAAAGAAGAACTTTATTCACCAGCATAAAGGTTAAGTATTCTCAGGTATTAACCCATTCCCACACAATGACACCTTTTGACGCCCCTCAAGAAAAACACCAGGGAAAACATTGTGAAAAATAAAGAAATTGCTTGTAACAAGCAATTTCTTCATTTTACACGAAGTTTTCTCTGCAGAAAGATGACAAAAACTAAAATTTTGTAAACTTTAATCTGCCGTCTGCAATTCCTTTCAATTTGGACCAGTCTAAAATTTTGTTGTCTAGTAATGGGTTAAAAAAGTAAGCAACACTTGGTTTTGGAATGGGGTAATTTTATTTCAGGATTAAAAGTTTTAACAATTCACTAATTTACAAGTAGTACCAATATTCTCCTAAAAATTAATCTTGCCCCACTTAACTCTGTTATGGAAATAATTATCCCATTACTGCACAATCCAACATTTTTAGGAGCTGAGAAAACATAGTTCTAGAAAACAATGACAGGAAAGGAGAAATTGCTTGTTTCAAGTAATTTCCTCTTTCCTCACAGAAATTTGTACCCTTTCTGACATTTATCTTTTAATTTGAAAATGCCTTAAATCGTCATCTTTATTTTTTATTCAAATTGGGCTTATCAATTTTTTTTTTCAATTGGTAATTGGTTAAAGGTGTGGCAAGATTCAACTTTGTCTTTGAAGATGCACTTTTCCCTTAAATTGATTCCAGACAACATAATTTCAAAATAGACCAAATGGATAGAGGTCAATGAGAGAAAAATGTGTGCAAATTGGGGAAAAAGCATTTAGTTGAAAGACTGTAGCAATTTAATTATATACTTGTTTAAAGCAACTTCTTCTTTTTGGTTCAGGTATATTTTCTCAGGGTCAGGAAAGTTGAGGGGTTTTTTTTGGGGGGGTGGGAGAGGGGGGGGGGTGGGCAAAGTGGTTGAACACGTCTTAGTCTTTAGTAGTGATAAAGTGTTTTGATCTATTTCCAGATGACAAAATTTTAGGCAGGTCCAAATTCAAAGAACATGCAGAAGTTAATTTGAAGCCAATGGAATCTTTTTCTTTCTAGTGGAAAGCATTGTGGAAAATGAAGAAATTGCTTGCTACAAGGCATTTCTTTATTTTCCACAATGTTTTTCCAAAGCTTTTTTCTTGTAGGGGTATCAAAAAGTGGGATCATGTGGGAATGGATTAAAACAGTTAGAGTGCAGTACCATCTTTGTCCTCTAGACAAAGACTTCATTTCCATGAAGGGGTAAATTATGCTTAGCATTGACCAGCAATGTCCAGCATTGACCAGCAATGCAGAGATATTGATACCAGCAATCGTGAAGTTACATAACATTTTTAAACAACAATAAATTTTAGACAATTTAGAAGAAGTTACAGACGACTGAGTAGACCCTGGTTAATTACAGTAGTCTTATTTAACCCATTCCAACACAATGACGCTTTTTGACGCCCCTAACCAAAAAAGCTTTGGAAAACATTGTAAAAATAAGAAATTGTTTGTTACAAGCATTGTCTTAATTATCCACAATGTTTCCTAGCCCAAAAGTAAAAAAAGCCCCAAATTTTGTTAGAAAATTGCATGGGTTCTAAATTGACGGATTCCTGGTCACACCCACTTCTAACAACTTGAAAACAAAATCTCTGAATTTGGATCAGTCTAAACTTTTATTGTGTTGGGATGGGTTAAACATAATCTTTTACAGATGACTAAATCTTAGACTGGTACAATTCATCAGAAGTTGTAGACAAATTTCAAAATAACTTTAAATTGAATTTAACCCTTGTCATGCTGAACCCGGAATATTCGGGTTTGGCAGGAGGTGTACACTAAGATCAGACTGCACTTATGTGCAGGCTGATCTTAGTCTACACCCCCTGCCTCTACTTTTCCTGCCAGAGATGTCCATGAAGTTGATTTCTAAAAGAAATATTGATTTTTTAGCAACAAGTGCTATCAATGCTCTCAGCCTTTTGATTTGACAGCATTTTAGTAAGGTAATTTATACAGCATGACAAGGGTTAAGTACCGCATTTGGTAGAATACTTTGTGAGAAAAGGGGTGGATTACTATTTATTGCAACTCCAATTTGTCAACATTTCAGTTGAAAATAACCACAAGTTGCCAATTAAAAGGAGCTATTAAATTTTGTAAATCTAATTTTGTAATTTTATAAATCTAATGCCAGTTGCAATTGACACCTTACCAGACGGCAAAATTTAAGACTGGTCCAAATTGAAAGGAGTTGCAGACGACAATTTAAAGTACATGAAATTCTAGATTTTTTCTCAATAGAAAACATTGTGTAAAATGAAGAAATTGCTTGTTACAAGAAATTTCTTCATGTTACACAATGTTTTCCCAGTTGTTTTTCTTGAGGGGCGTCCAAAAGCGTCACTGATGAGTGGGATTGGGTTAAGAAAATAAATGCTTATACGGGGTTGTGATTAACAGGTTTCCACTGTTTTGTAACAATCTGTGACATTAGCCTTAGTTTTATAAAGACCAGATATCATATGCTCCCGTTGTAGGTCAGTCACAAAAACTTCATGTTAAAGGTAACATAAAATACCCAGCCCTCTGCCTACACATAAGTTATTTCAAACATATAACCTAATTTATCAAGGGGGGGTACTTAAAAATAAGTATTCTGGTCGAAAAATACCCTTTTCTCAACTTCATTGTTTTGAATAATAATTTAGATGTTAAATATAATATTTCACCAACAAAACAAATTTTACATGAGAGGGTAATTAAGAAAAAGATAAAAAGAAAATCAAATGGAGGGTTAAAAATGGTGTAGTTACAACATTTGTGTCATTGACTTACAAAATCTGACTACCTAAAAGTTAGAAAGAAATGATATATTTTTTAACCCTTTCATGTTTTGCAAAATCTCATACCTATCCATATTAAAAGATTTTTTAAGATGAAAATTTAATTTGGATTAAATTTGAAAAATAACCAATCAGGGTAAAAAATATTTTGGAAAAAGAAGAAATTGCTACAAGCAATTTCTTCTTTTTCTGCAATATTTACTCAATTATTAATTCACAGGGACGTAAAAACCAGGGATTGAACAGGAAAGGATTAAACAATGCCAGTCTTTATCATTTTTAATAAGGTTGAGAAAAGGGTATTCCAAGAATAAAAATCAAAACAAGGAAAGTAAATTGCACGAAACATATGTCACAAACACAACATGCAAGCACGCAATTTATCTGTACTTCAAAATTTACAAGTCAGTCTAGTACGGAAAGGTCTGTACCCTTCACCAGACAACAACATTTTTGACTAGTCCAAGATCAAAGAAGTTGCTGATGTCATTTTGTAATGGATGAAATTTTTAATAATCTTTGTCATACAGGTTAGAAAATTTCAAAGTAAATGAAGAAATTATCACAAGTTTTTTGCTTGAGAGTGATAAATTTGATAAACTATTTAAACCCAATCAATTTAAAGCCTTTGAATAAAAAAGCTTTTGGATAACATTGTTGAAAATGAAGAAACTGCTTTTTAACAAACAATTTCTTCATTATCTACCATGTTTTCTCCTCAAAGAGACCAAGATTTTCAAAATTTCATCAACCCCTTTTCAAAATGACAGAATTTTAAACTGGTCCAAAATAAAAGAAGTTTGACTAAGATTCAATGTCTTGTGTTTGATTGGAGAAATAAGGTAAGAAAACATCATGAGAAAAAAAGAGAAATTGCTAGTGTTTTGATTGCATTTTAAGTTTGAGTGGGTTGATTTCCGATTTTCCAACAAGGTTTTCCTTTTATACAAGTACATTATTCCAGTGCCCTTAATATCAGTTACATGAGGTATAGCATATAATTCTGTCCCTAAATGATCCTCTTCATGACTTGAAAGTATGATCCTGCAAAATGAGTTTACAACTAAAATTAGTCTACAAAAGCATATAAGTATCATGGCAGTAAACAAAAGTTGATGAGCCATATTTTTATTATTTCAAGGATTTTCTCCTTTCTGTGATGTTTTTCGAAAGGTATTTTTCCTTTTAATTTACAGTTAGCATTTATAAGTGCATGTTTGAAGCATACTTGGACCCTTGTCATGTTGAACCTGGAAAATTTTCTTTTTTAGCAGGAAAGATCTTAGTCTACACCACCTGTTTGTACTTTTCAGGGCAGAATTGTTTATAAAATCAAATTTCAGAAGAAAAATTCACTTCACAACAAGTGATTTTATCAGCACTTTGATTTCAATACAATTCTTGAGAGGAATTTATCGAATATTCAGTATGAGAAGAGTAAATCCATTCCCACATAATGATGCTTTTTGACACCCCAAAGAAAAAAAAAGCTTTGAAAAACATTGTGTAAAATGATGAAATTGCTTGTTACAAGCCATTTCTTCATTTTACACAATGTTTTCCTCCAAATAGGTTAAAGGAAAATTAAAATTTCATAAAATTTCAATTGCTGTCTGCAATTCTTTGCAATTTGGATCAGTCTAGATTTTTGTTGTCTGGTAATGAGTTTAGTGCTATCAGCCCTTCCAAAAAGGATTTATTCAGCATGACAAGGATTAACGTAAGAATAAGAAAAAAAAATATAGTTGTAAATTTCTGCTAAATGAGGCTCAATACTGATGACTCTAATGCACAAATGTTCTCTGCAAGCCTTAATGATTTCAAAACCAGAAAAATGCATCATTATAGTTTTTAGAATCAATCAAGAAGAAGAAATAAAGTGACCTATTTCTTGATTATCAGAAATACCCGACTGTTGATTTATGTCTGCTTCAATTTTACTTGTACTTTAAACACAAGAAATTCATGAAATATTTTCCATGTTTTCTCTGTTATCTTTAACCCATTACCAAACGACAAAATTTTAGACTGGTCCAAATTGAAAGGAGTTGCAGACGACAATTCAAAGTTTATGAATGTTTAGGTTTTTTCAACTTTCTGGGTAAGAAACATTGTGGAAAATGATGAAAATCCTTGTTACAGGCAATTTCTTCATTTTACGCAATTTTATTTCCAATTGTTTCAAATGAGGGGCATCCAACAGCGTCACTGTGTGGGAATGGGTTAAATATGATATAGCAGAATTTTAACCTATGAATACCAAACAACAAAATTTTAGACTGATCCAGATTGAACAAGGTTACTGACAACAATTCAAAGTACTTTTAACCGATTCCAAGATTGAACAATTTTAGACTCGTCCAAATTGAAAGGGGATGCAGATGACAAATCAAAGGTTATGAAACTTTTTATCTTTTGGGTAGAAAACATTGTGGATAATGAATAAATTGCTTGCAACAAGCAATTTATTCATTTTCCACAATGTTTTACAAAGCTTTTTTCTTGGGGTGTCTAAAAGCCTCACTGTGTGGGAATGGGTTAAATTGGAAAGTAAATTGCTTATTTGGATAAAAAAAAATATCGTAAGGGTAGGGAAAATGCTTGTTTCCAGCAATTTCTATTTTCCAGCATTTTCAAATTAGAAATTTCCTCAAGATGTAAAAATGAGAGATTGTGTGGTATCAGAAAAAAACAGGTCCAAGTTGAAAGAGGATACAGATATCTATTCTAGGACGAAAAAGAAACACCGGGTAACCTATAATGATTGTTTTAAGGGATAAATTATATTATTGGATTATTATATTCATTTGTGTATGAAATGTCATCTGTATGGAACCAGCTGTTGAAGTTTTAATCGATTTCCGATGCTGATTATGTGAAAAAATACCCCCTATTAACGATGACCTTTCTTGTTTTGCGAAACACGGCCAGACATATCAGTATCTTGTGTGTTGTTAATTCATTCCCTCACATTTATACTTTTTGACACTCCTCAAGATAGACAATTGGGAAAACATTGTGTAAAATAAAGAAATTGCATGCCACAAAGCAATTTTTTTCATTTTCAACAATGTTTTCTACCTAGAAAGGTGAAAAAAAACCTTAAATTTCATCAACTTTAAATTGTTGTCTGCAACTTCTTTCAATTTGGACCAGTCTAAAATTTTGTTGTTTGGGAATGGGTTAAGACATTATTTTCCCAACTGTTTTTCTTGAGGGGCATCCCAAAGCATCAATGTGTGGGAGTGGGTTAACTGCAATATATTTAACATTCAAATATTAATGGATCAGACTTACAAGTCAGTAGAATACATCATCCTGTTTAGTTTGAGGATTGAGTTTCCATGGTGAGATCCAGGCTTCCAGATGACATTGTACTCTGGATCGGCAGGGCTCCCGGTTTGAAGTTGGAAAGGGACCCATCACTGGACGATGTCAACTCTTTGCTCCCTGGTAGAGGGACGCAGCACCTGCAGCCACAGAACTTGAAGAGAAGATATCTTAGCTCGGCCCGGAACTTCTTCCCAGAGATACAATAGAGGATGAAATTGATGGATGAGTTGATCACTAGGCCAAGTTTAGCCACGGAGAAGGCCTCATTCACTATTCTCATGTCAGACTGAAAAAGTCAAGAGATGCTATGATGATTGAAGTTTCACAGCTACCAATCAAAAAAACAATGGACCAATCAAATTATTTGTACGGAAGTGGAATGTTGAACTCTGTCATTTAGCTTTTTGGAAGGCTTAAATTTCAACTACAGCTTATTCAAACGTTGAAATTATTGATATCATATAAATTGAATGGCCTATATGTAAGTTCATTATGAGCTCTTTGAATTCTACAATTATTGATTTACAAGTTCGTGAAAATGGCAACATCTATTAAACATGAAGAAGTCAAAATGTCAGTAAGAAAACCTGATTGACTTACAATTTCTGGCTTCATCATGAAGAAACACTGTGTGACACACTGAAGGGCGATCAGGATCAGAAAGGTGAAGGTCACGGTCAGTAGAAGCTTGTTGAGCTGGTTCTCCTTTCTGATAGCTCTCATTTGGGCCACCTGTCCTCGACATTCATTCATCTGCCTGCAAGTTTTAACCCTTTCATGTTCAATCACTGGTTTTTAAGTCCCTGTGATTTTATGATTGAGAAAACATTCTAAAAACAGAACAAATTGCTTGTGACAAGCAATTTCTTCTTTTTCTACAATATTTTCTACCCTTCTGAATGGTTACTTTTAAAATCAAATCCACTTAAAATTTTAAATCGTCTGCAAAACCTTTGAATTAGGACAGGTAAAAAATTTGGCAAAACAGAAAGGGCTTAATTAGCTTTACTTAAATCAATTTCAAATAACGCAACTTTAGATTTGGTTAAGAATTAAGAAATGAAGGGAATTTTTCTGTTTTCATTGAGGCATGAATCTAAAAAGTTAATCATATTGCTCTAGGAATATGCAAACCCTGTCTTACACTTTTTTCATTTTAATGAACCCGTTTGAACACAACCCAGCATTATTATGCCCCTGAAGAATAAAGCTTTGGAAAACATGGCCATTGAAGAATTTTTTTTTAACAAGCAATTTCTTCCTTATCAGCTTAATAGCAAATATCTGGAACTTCTCATAATTTGGACCAGTTTAGAGTTACTTTATCTGGTAATGAGCACTTACTTGTTGACCTCTGCCACCTTCCTTAAGATCGAGATGTTCAACACCAGGATGGTAACCCAGGGAACCAGTACAATAAACATACAGTGGATCCAGAACTCGTAGATCTGGCTGCCAGTTCCTAGTCCAAACTCTGTATAATGGTAGGCATCCATGTCTGGCTCCTTCTTGTCCTCAGGGATGGCATAGTAGGTGTTGAAGTGGGGAGAATTGATGATGAAGGACAACATAGAGATCAGAAAGATTCCAAGTTTGGCTGTCTTTTCGTTGCAGACTTTCTGAAGTTTGAAATGAAAAGGAATTTACATGTCACTTCATTGTATTTACAGATCATTACTAAATCAAATTGATAAAAGAATTACATGTAAATCAAATTATTCCGCTTTATTGGTATAATTGATTGTCAGGCCCTTAAAAGTTGGTTTTGCTTTATATATTTTTCAATTTCATCAACTTCACCTTTAATAAAAACAATGAAGGATCAAGGATATCTGGTTAGGGGAGGGAAGAGATGGATTTATTTCCTATTTTTTTCCATATTTTTATCAAATTTCCCCATGTAAATGATATAATGAGGCTACAGAGGGAGTTAGACAATATAAGATTTCAAGTTATATCACATTTTCAAGCTTCTACATATCTTGATTTCTTAAAACATAAATTAAGGTTGAGAGAGAATGCATATTCACCCTGGCTTTGTTGATCCAACAGACTTGTATATAACGGTCAATGGTCACACCAACCAGGGTCCAGATGCTGTTGACCACAAAGAAGAAGAATATCGGGTATCCGATGTAAGCATAGAAAAGCCCAAAATAGTAGTAGGTCTTCAGTTTTGGGTAGATTTCCAAGAGGCTGTCTGTCAAGAAGAAGAAAACTAAGAGCCCTATATCGTTGACCGCCTGAGCGATGAGGTATTGACCAGTCGAGGAGCGCATTGACTTCTTCCGCCAGATGATGATGGACAGGATGTTGCCTACCAGTCCTCCGATGACAAACAGGGTACCGCAGATAGAGCTGGTTACCCAATGCATCTTTTTGGCTGTTGCCATGATGTCCTCAGCGTAACTTGTGTCGGGGACACTCTCGGGCATGTCATGGCTTGTGACATTAATGGAATGGTTCATAGTCCTGAAGAACAGAATTATAATTCTGTTTGCTTGACGTCAAATATCAGAAGGGTTTGTGAAGTTTGCATGTCTAACTTGTTTATTATGGACTTCGACTTGTGGACAAGTACATTTTTCAAGCACACTTGTTCATGGACAAGTAAATATCAAAAATTTTTGAAGGACCGAAAATATGGTAGTAAATGAAGAAATTGCTGGGTTCCAGCAATTTCTTCGTTAACAACAATATTTTCTCTAAACTTACATTTTTACCTTTTTGCAGTTCATTTTAGTTTTGATCAAATAGAAAATCATGTCTTTTGGATCAGTGGACAAGTGGAGAAAATTAATATTTTTCCACTTTGTATTCAATAAATTGGTTAACAATTTTTGTTCGACGAATTTATCGAATACAAGGTGGAAAAATATTAGACTAGTCTTCTGAAAAAGAGGTGGCAGAGATATATTATCACACAAGGGTTTGTTGGTAGGGAACATCAACGAAAAGGAGATATTCCTTTTTTTTAACCAGGTTTTCTGATGGAAAAATCTGGTTTTAAGATTAATTTGCTATGTTGACAATCAGGCTGTTTTGGTGTTGGTGGTAACCTTTTCATGCTGGACCCAGAATATTCTTGCTTTGACAGGAGGCATAGACAAAGATAAGCCTACACATACATGCATTCTGATCCTAGTTCTTAGTCTACACTAACTACTTGTTACTTTCACGGAAGATTCCATTATAATATTCAGTTTTTTTTTAAGAAATATGAGCCAATGTGGGGCTGTCCAGGGCACTTGACCCTTTGTTTTTATGATTGTCTGAGATGAGATTTATTCAACCTGACAATTAGCCCCATTACCACTCATAATGCTGTGTGATTGATTGAATGGGGTTTTACGCCGCTTTCAACAATCTTTCAGTTATATCGCCGCGGCTGGAGCACTTAACAATGGATTCCTGGTATTTCTCACACCATTACCACCATCACATCATTTCCTAGCCTCGGGGATCGAACTATAATGCTATGTGAAGTCCCTTTGAAATGATACTTAGAAAAAACATTGTGAAAAAAGGTGAAATGGCTCGTAACAACTATTTCAACTACTTTGGAATTTAGACCAGTCTTACATCATATTTCTGGTAATGGATCAAATGGCATTCTGCTGTTTGAACTATTTCTTGCATTGTACAATATTGTTAAAGGAAGACAGTCTGCTAAAGAACACCTTTGATCCATTCAGCTTTAATTTCTGTTTTTAACAGTTTTCAGTGAAGTGGGAATTATCTGATTTTTGCTTTTAAAGTAAAAAGATAATTATAAAACCTTGATTTCCCAGTGTTTCACACATGGTTCAAGTGTAGAGTAAATAAACTGATGGGCACTGGAAAACCAATTTAATATTTTTTATCCCTCATTTGTAATGAAATATTAATGCATTTTTAGCTCGGCTGTTTTCGCAGAAAACCCGAGGTATTGCTATAGCCTTGGTGCCGTCGTCGTCGTTGTTGTCGTCATTGTTGTGCAAAAAATTTGACATTTTGTGATATCTCTGGTTCTACTAAATGCGTTCACATGAAACTTGGTACACTTGTTCACTATCAAAAGAGCAACCTATACTATCAAGGGGGATAACTCTAGATGCATTTTGTCCACTATCCAGCACCCAATAGCCTAGCATAGGCGGTGCTCTTGTTTTTCAATTCAAACAAACTTTCTTTTGTAATCTGCAAACTCTTTCAATTTGGGCAAGTCTAAAGTTTTGTTGTCTGGTTTAATGTGTTTAGAATATTTAGAAATTTCTGCCTTCAGCCCTTTGACTTTAACCCGTAACCAAACAAGAAAATTTTACACTGATTCAAATTAAAAGAAGCTACAGAAGAAAATTTCTAGTTGATGAAATTTTGAAGACTCTTTTCTTTCTGGTTACAATATAATGTTGAAAGTAAAGAAATTGCTAGCTTTCCACATTGATTTCCTTAACCCTTTCCTGAACAAACCCAGGATTTTACGTCACTGTGATTTTATACTCGAGAAAACATTGTGGAAAAAGGAAAAATTGCTTGTAATAAGCAATTTCTCCTTTTCCCACAATATTTTCTACCACATAGGATGGTCAGATTTCAAATTGCATGCATTTTTCATTGTCGTCTGCAACCTCTCTCAAACTGGACCTGTCTAAAATTTCATAAAACAGGAAAGGGTTAACTCTTTTCTCTACGGTTGTAAAGACCCGAAAGTTTGGAGATGGGTAAATTCTATTCTGAAAGAATGATTTAGTTCATCATGATAAGTGTTATGTTATCTATATAAAAAAAAAACTCTAACATTGGAATTGTTTTATAGTAGACACTGTACAAAAGTTTTCAATTATCGTCAGTTTGTTGTCCACAAATATGTTTCCTACGCATGCAACCAATAATGTTAGTATGGCTTTGTTGTCTGGACAGACCATATTTTCCTTTTGATTGACATAGTTATGGTCTGGCAGACACGTGACTGGACTATCTTCCATTTTGTCACGAATTTCAGCAATATAGTGGAACCTTCGTAACTGCAACCCTGATACATGTAATAGTAATTCACAGCTTAAGCCATTAACAGATGGCAAAATTTTAGACTTGCCCAAATTGAAAGAAGTTGCAGTCGACAATTTAAAGTTTATGAAATTTGGGTTTTTTTCAACTTTCTGGGTAGAAAACATTGTGGAAAATGAAGAAATTGTTCGTAACAAGCAATTTCTTCATTTTCCACAATGTTTTCAAAAGCATATTCCTTTGGGGTGTTTAAAGGCATCACTGAGTGGGAATGGGTTAAACCATTTCCATACAATACTGCTCTTTTTAGACTCTCAAATAAAAAAGAATGTGAAAAATGAAGTTATTGCTTATTACATGCAGTTTCAGCATTTCTACCAAGAACCAAGAAAGACAGAGGTAACATGTATAAGCTTAAAATTGCTGTTTGTTGCTTCTTTCAATTTTTACTTGTATAAAATTTGTCATCTGGTAATGAGTTAATTGAAACTGGCTTTGGGCACAAACATAAGATTTATAGAAGAAATAGCTCGCTTTAATAGCAACTCCAGGTTATTTGCAAATAAATATTGACAAGTTAGTGTTGCATTTATCCCATTCCAACACAACAAAATTTTAGACTGGTCCAAATTGAAAGAAGTTGCAGACAACAATTACAAGTTGAAGGAATTTAAAAACAAGCAATTTCTTCGTTTTCCACCAAGTTTTCCATAGCTTTTTTCTTGAGGGGCGTAAAAAGGAGGGATTAAGTTGGAATTGATTAACAGGATTCCATCGTATTACATTTGTATGAAAAGAAAAAAGATTTCCAAGGAAATACTGCCAGAAAACAAGAATATACTTGTAGCTAGATTGTTTTATTTTTAGCCCCCAAATTCAATTATTCCATATTCAAAAAAGTTGCAGATGACAATATAAGCTGTAGGGATTTAACCCATTCCCACACAATGACACTTTTAAACGCCTTTCAATATGAAAGTTTTGGAAACATTGTGGGAAATGAAGAATTTGCTTGTTTGTTACTAGCAATTTTTTCATTATCCATGTTTTCTACCCCAATGGACAAAGATTTTAAATATTTCATCAACTTTAAATTGTCGTCTGCAACTTCTTTGAATTTGGACTGGTCTAAATTTCATTGTGTGGGAATGGGTTAAAGGAAGTTGTTTTCTTTTTGGGTTGAAAACATTTTGGATGATAAAGAAATTGCTTGTAACAAGCAATTTCTTCATCGGTAAAAATGTTTTCCAAAGCCTTTTCAGTAGGGGATTGTTACAAGCAATTTCTTCTTTTCTCAATACGTATCCTTCCTCATATGGCCCTTATTTCTCATTTAAAAACTACTTATTTTGTCTTCTACAGCCTCTTTCAGTTTGGACTAGTTTATAAATTTATTATTTGGGACTGGGTTAAACTTTAAAAAAAACTTGAGAGAACTTTTTTTCTCAAAATTTTGCAAACTTAAATTTTTGTCTGTAAACTTCTGTCATTGTGGACCAGTCTAAAGTTGTGTTTTCAGGTATTGGGTCAAATGATCTGGAAGTAATTGAGATAAAAAAAATGAAAGAAGGAAAGAAAAATAGATTGAAACTGTAACCACATATTCTATATATAAATTAATAATATCTAATAAATAGATAAATAAAAAATAAAAGGTAGAAAAGATATATTTTTTTCTTGAAAAATTATTAGTTATAAGAAAGGAGAATAAACAAATCAAATCCAAAAAGAAAAAGAAAATTTAGAGAAATGATAAAATCTGAGAAATACCTTATTAGGAAATATTCCTGTCAATTGCTGTCAGTTCTATTGATAATGAAGAGTCTAAGTGGACATTAACTGACTTGTTTTCCCTGTAATGTATGGATGTTATGTGACAAAGGTTTCCTGTACCTGGGTAAATGTAATGTAATTAACATTCGCAGGTTCCGCAGAAACAGGGAAAAACATACTAACAAAGGCTTGATCTGAATTTTCTTAGTATTGAAACTGCGACCCCTTTAATTTCTCACTCAATTGAGAAAGAAGGGGAAAATAATTAACCTATTTCCACACATTTTTTATTTTTTCATAAAAAAATCATAATCAGAAGGAAGGAGAATAAGCAAAACAAATCAAAAGGATAATTTAGAGAAATGATAAAATCTGAGAAATACCTCAGTATTGAAACTGAGATCCCTTTAACCCTTGTCATACTGAACCCGGAATATTCCGGTTTTGGTAGGGGGTATAGACAAAGATCAGCCTGCACATAAGTGCAGTCTGATCTTGGTCTACACCTCCTGCTTGTACTTTTCCTGCCATAGAAGTTATGGAATTGATTTTCAATTGAAATATTGATTATTGTACTTTCAGTGCTCTCAGTCCTTTGGTTTTAGTGCGATGCCTTAACCCATTCCCACACAGTTACGCTTTTGGACGCCCCTCAATGAAAGCAATGAGGAAAACATTCTGAATAAATGAAAAAATTGCTTGTAACAAGCAATTTCTTCATTTTACACAATGTTTTCTACCCAGAAATTTGAAAAAATCTTAAACTTCATTCACTTTAAATTGCAGTCTGCATCGCCTTTCAAATTGGACCAGTCTAAAATTTTGTCGTCTGGTAATGGGTTAAGGGATTTTATACAGCATGACAAGGGTTAATTTTCCACTGGATTGGGAAAGAAGGAGAAAATAACCTTTTCCCACACAATGACGCTTTTTGATGCCCAAAGAAGGAAAGCTTTGGAAAACATTGTGGAAAATGAAGAAATTGCTTCTTTCTGGTAATTTATTCATCACCCACAATGTTTTTTGTCCCAAAATTTAAAAAAAAATCCATAATTTTATCAACTGAAATATGTCTTCTACAATGTTTTTTAATCTAAAATTGTGTCGCCTGGGAATGGGTCAAGTGTACTTGTTTGCAATATTTAATCTGTTTAATAAAAAACAAACATGGGAATTAATTTTACCTCTTTTAACTTTCCTAGTGAATTTTTATATCCCTGTGTGGATTTTTAACCCTTGTCATGCTGTATAAATTACCTTACTGAATTGCTGTCAAATCAAAGGACTGAAAGAACTGATAGAACTTGTTGTTCCAAAATCAATATTTTTTAGAAATCAACTTCATAAAAAAAGCTGGCAGGAAAAGTACAAGCAGGAGGTATAGACTAAGATCAGCCTGCACATAAGTGCAGTCTGATCTTAGTCTACACCTCCTGCCAAACCGGAATATTCCGGGTTCAGCATGACAAGTGTTAAGAGCAGATGGAAAACATGTTACAAAATGCCCAAAGAAAACGCCTACCTGATAGTAAAATATGTCTGTAATACTTTCCTGTTCAATCCTTGGGTTTTATGTCCCTGTGACTTTTTGATTGAGGAGACATTGTAGAAAAAGAAGAACAAGCAATTCCTTCCTTTTCTACAATATTTTCTACCATACTAAATGTTTATTATTCATATCAAGTGTACTTGCAAAACCTTTGAATTTGGACAGGTCTAAAATTTTGAAAACCAGGACAGGGTTAATACTTTAACCCATTCTCTGACAAAACACTTTTAATCTCCTCTCAATATAAAAGCTTTCGAAAAAAATATGGAAAATGAAGAAATTGCTTGTAAAAAGAAATTTCTTCATTATCCACAAGGTTGTATTTTTCCAACAAAAGGCAATGATTTTAAAGATTTCATGACTTAAAATTGTTGTCTGTAATTCCTTTGGACCTGTCTAAAATGTTATCATGTGAGAATAAGTGAATGTTTTTAGGACATAATATTTTGACAAATAATCTGTAAATGTATCTGTAAATGGTACTGTTGCTGTGCATCTTTAATTTTAGTTCTGAACTCTTTAGTATGACTTAGTTATTAACCCTTGTTATGCTAAACCAGGAAAATTCCTGTTGATATAGACAAAGATCAGCCTGCATGTATATGCAGGTATATGTTGTGCTGAACAAGGAATGTTAATGTGCAGGCTGACTTTAGTCTAATCCACCTGTTTGTCCCTTTTAAACCAGTTGTTTACGAGATTAATTTTCAAAGAAAGCATTTGACCACAACTAGTACTTCCAGTGTTTTCGCTCCTTTGATTTTATTTCAATTTCAGTCCTTTGATTTTATTGTAAGTATGGACAAGGCTTTTATCGACCAGAGTTAACCCATTCCCACAAAATCACACTTTTGATGTCTCTCAAAAATACTGTGGGAAACATTTTGGAAAATGAAGAAATTGCTTATTACAGTTCCAAGTTGCTTAATACAGTTCCAAAAAAAATTGTGAAACAAGACAAAGATTTTTTATAATCCATCAACTTACAATAATTATTGTCATCTGCAATTTTTCCCAATTTGGAGTAGTCTAACTTTTGTCATCTGGTAATGGGTTTAGAGAAACAATTCTATTCAAGCCATGAGTATGGCAACACCTCGCAATCCCTCTGATTTACTGCCCCCCTAGTCAAAGCTTGGGAAATACAGTGGAAAATGAAGAAATTCTCGTTCGTTATATTAGTTACCGTATACAATTTATCAATAAGAATATGGATCCAAAATCTGAAAAAATATTTATTTTTGCGGTGAGGATGACATTGGCCAAAGAATCAAAAACAAAAAAACTGCAAATACCATCAATATAAATACTTTCATTGTGTACCAAAGATTGGAATACCAATATTCATTGACCTATGTTTGATCCGATCTCTTCATTAAATTAGCTTCATTTTTAAAATTAGCATTTTAAAAGTCCGCTAACTTATGTACATGTACCTTGGGTCCTCAACTCAATTATGGACAGATATTAAGGAAGGATTTATCTGTACCTCAGTCGTGACAAATGATTTTTTTTTTCAGATATTTTAGATTGATTTTTCTATGATAATGAGCCACAAATTGTTCATACCTTTAATAATTGTGAAAATTGTGTGGGCTGCAAATATATATGTAATACATTAGATCTTTAGCCAACAATCTATTATCAAATTCTGAATACCACATTACAAAATTTAACCCACATTCCCACACAATGACTCTTTTGGACACCCCTCAAGTAAAAACAATTGGGAAAGCATTGTGTAAATTGAAGAAATTGCTTCAACCAAGCAATTTATTCATATTCCTCAATGTTTTCAAACCAGAAAATTCCAAAAAATCTAAAATTTCCAAAACTTCGAATTGTCATCTGCAACTCCTTTAAATTTGGACCAGTCTAAAATTTTGTGGTAACCACATTAACTCATTTAATTAAGACAAAGATTTTCAAAGTTTCATCATCTTGGAGTTGTTGTCCACAATTCTTATCATTTGAACGGTCTAAGAAGTTTGTTGTCTGGTATTTGGACAAAATGATAGCGTTTAGAGGAAATGTTTCCTGTTGAAGGGAAACAACTCATTGCTGGAATTTGGCTAGATGGAATTAGTATGACACAAATACTCCTGCAAGTGTTTGGTATACGTCTTTAGAGTGCTTAACAGAAGACATGTGGTATTTGACCAATCACGGCTGTCAATCAAAAAATCAATCATCCAATCAAACCAAATTCATTCAGCCCAGAATTAGAATTTGAACTCCACCATTAGCTGCCGTTTTTGTGAAACATTTTTTGTGAAACATTTTTGTTGATTTGGCGACATAAAAGTAACTATAGCTTATTCAGGCTGTTTAGGTAACCAACCATTTCGCTTTTTTGTTTATTGCTACTGGCCATAAATGTTGCAAAATAACTCCGTTAAAAATCAAAGCGGATTTTCCTCTTAGGGGGGGGGGGGGGGCAACTTAGTAAGTGGGTGGAGCCAGTGATTGGTAAATTGACATACCAATGGCACCAACCTCTGACCTTTAACCCATTCCAACACATTGACGCTTTTTAATGCCCCTCAAGAAGAGACAATTGTGTAGGATAAACAAATTGCTTGAAGCAAGAAATGTTTTTTACCAAGAAAATTTAGAAATTTATCTAAAATTTCAAACTTTTGAATGTCGTCTGCAACACCTTTCAACTTTGACCAGTCTAAATTTTTGCCATCTGGTAAAGGGTTAATTTACATGGCAGTTTAACTGAGATATCACATGATATTAAATAAAATTTGTGGTCAAGGACATGAAATGAAAAGTTAATTGTTGGCAACCCAAAGTTTGTAACTGAAACTTGTAAGCTTAAATTTGCCTAACCAACAAAACTGATTGCCATTAAATTTGAAGTTCAAAGTTCACTTCCCGTCAAAATGATTGGTTAGTCCATTATCTGTCAAATTTCATAATGTTTAACTCTTTCCTGTTTTGCAAAATTTTAGACCTGCCTAATTCAAAGGTTTTGTAGACAGAAATTTAAAGTGGATTTAATTTGAAAATAACCATTTAGTACGGTAGAAAATGTGAAAAAAGAAGAAATTGCGTGTTACAAGCAATTTCTTCATTTTACACAATTTTTTTCCATCCAGAAAGTTGAAAAACTCTTACTTTTCATAAATTTGAAGTTGTCATCTGCAATTCCTTTCAATTTGGACCAGTCTAAAATTTTGTTTGGTTAATGGGTTAATATAAGTCAGAAAAAACAAAGTTGCAGATAATTCTTTTTGTAAGGTTGGTTGTAGGTCCTATGACACATTATGTGAGTGAAAAATAACATATTTTGTAAATATTCACAAAGAAAATTAACCTTGGCAAATTCTTCCATCTAGTCACCAGCAATTTCTTCATTAACCACGCTGTTTTCTACCCTAAAAGTAAGAATAATCCAAAATTTCATAATTTTTGAGTTGTCGTCTGCAACTCCTTTCAAATTGGACTGGTCGAAAATTTTGCCTTCTGGTAATAGGTTTAGTGAATACTAGGAGGAGTATCTTCTCATAAGGATTATATTCTGATCATGGTTTATTTACTCTCTCTAGCTTTATGAAATAAATCAGACTTAAGAAGGTATTAACAGATGTTAATTGACAATTTGTTGTGTCCAGCAGAAGTAATTTAATTAATAGCCAGTCATAGATCTTCAGATATTTACTATAATTATGCTCTTCTTTAACCCTTTCCTGTATTGCAAAATTTTAGACCTGTCCAAATTCTAAGGATTTGCTGATGAAAATTTAAAGTGGATATAATTTGTGAAATAACCATTCAGTAGAATAGAAGATATGGTGGAAAAAGAAGAATTTGCTTGTGACAAGCAATTTTTCTTTTTCTCCAATGTTTTCTCAATAATGAAATCACAGAGACGTTTAAGCCAGGGGTTGAACGGGAAAGGATTAAAGACGCTTAACCTATTCCCACACAATAAAATTTAGACATGTCCAAATTGAAAGAAGCTTAGGAAGACAATTTCGAGTTGGTAGAATTCAAATATTTTTCAACTTTTTGGATATAAAACATTGTGGATAATGAAGAAATTGCTTGATAAAAGCAATTTCTTCATTTTCCACAATGTTTTCCAAAGCTATTTCCTTGAGGGGCATAAAAGGAGAGCTGGTGTGGGAATGCGTTAATTTAACCCTTGTCATGCTGAGCCTTTACTTTTCCTGCTTTTGCAGAAGTTATTGCTGATGATCACACTGCATGTTTGCACCATCTGAACTTAATCTACATCTCCTTGTTTGTTACAGAACTGTTTAACCCTTTCCTGTTCAAACCCTTGAGTTTGTTATATCCTAATGTTATTATACTTGAGAAATTATTGTTTAAAAAGAAGAAATTGCTTGTCACAATACTGAATGATTTTTTTTTTTCCAAATAAAAATGGTCTTTAAATTGTTGTCTTCAAAACCTTTGAATTTGGACAAGTCTAAAATTTTGCAAAACAGGAAAGTGTTAAGAAACTGATTTTCTAAAGTAAAACTGATCCACAATCAACCCTTCCATTGTTTGAGCCCTTTGATTTTAATGCAATTCAAAAAAAAATTTTGTTCAGAATGTCAAGGGTTTTTTGTCTGACATGTCAATTCTTAACCCAAATCCACACAACAAAATTGTAGACTGATGCAAATTGAAAGGAGTTGCAGACAATTTCAAGTTGATGGAATTTTAATTTTTTCAACCTCTGGATAGGAAACATTGTGGAATATGAGGCAATTGCTTGGTTCAAGTAACTTCTTCATTTTCCTCAATGTCTTCTTAACCCATTCCCACACAGTGACGCTTTTGGACGCCCCTCAAGAAAAACAATTGAGAAAACATTGTGTAAAATGAAAATTTGCTTGAATCAAGCAATTTCTTCATTTTCCACAATGTTTTCTACCCAGAAAGATGAAAAAAATTAGAATTTCATTAACTTTGAATTGTCGTCTGCAACTTCTTTCAATTTGGATCAGTCTAAAATTTCATTGTGTGGGAAGTGGTTAATTGTTTTTTTAGGAGAGGGGGGTCCAAAAAAGTCATTGTGTTAGAATGGATTAAATATTTTGTATTTATAAAACATAAAGGGGTTTGTTAATATTCAGTAGAACAAGGAGAAAATCCCTTAAAGATTTGATAAAACTTCACATAGAGTATGTCTGAACGTGTTTTTTGAATCACGTTTTTCCATTAATGTTGACCATTGTTGGGAAAAAAAAAATTAATAACGTAACTCAATATGTCCATAATGGTTGACCACAGTTTGAAGCCAGCAAAGGTGACCTTTAAATATTTTCCTAACAATCTGAGATAATTCAAACCATTCACCACACAATACCACTTTTTGACGCCCTGAATATATTAGCTTTGTAAAATACTGTCTGAATTGTTGTTAGTAACAATTTCTTCATTATGCACAATAATTTCTACCCACAATGACAATGAATTGCTCTGAGTGAGCTATTGTGATCAATCATCGTCCGGCGTCTGTCCGTCCGTCTGTTCACAATTACAAAAAAATCTTCTCCTAAACTGACCTTGGAATTTCAACCAAACTTCATAAAAATGATCCTTAGGTTAAGCTCTTAAAAAATGCTTCAAAGAAATGAAATCCATGAAGAACTTTTGTTGCCATGACAACCAAATGAAAAAACTTAAAAAATCTTCTCCTCCCAAGCCATAAGGCCTAGATCTTTGATATTTAGTATAATTCATCATCTATTGACCCTCTACCAAAATACTTAAAAGAATTACTGTATCTTAAAAATTAGCCCTTTTCTGTGCTATCCCTGATTTTACAAAGAAATGAAGAAAGAAAAGTTTAAAAATCTTCTTCTCCCAAACCATAAGGCCTATAGCTTTGATATTTTGTATGAATCATCATCTATTGACCCTATACTAAAATGCTTCAAAAAATTACCTTATCTTGAATTTATCCCTTTTCTGTGCAATCCCTGATTTTACATTGAAGTAAAGAAGGAAAACTTTTCCTCTCCCATAGCATTAGGCCTAGAGCTTTTATATTTGGTATGTGTCATTACCTTATCACCCTGTATCAAAATACTTCAAAGAAGTACTGTATTCTGAAAATAAGCCCTTTTCTGTGCGATCCCTGAATCTACATAGAAATAAAGAAGGAAAACTTAAAAAATCTTCTTCTCTGAAACCATAAGGCCAAGAGCTTTGATATGTGGTATGTATTAATGTTATTTGGCTCAAGCTGTGTCTTTTCTGTACAAAAACGTACTGTAATTTGTAGATGCCACAGGTGAGCAATTTAGGACCATCATGGTCCTCTTGTTTGATATAGATAGTACCAAAAAACAAATTTTGGACTAGTCCAAAGTGAAATAAGCTGCGGACAATAATTCAAAATGCTATGAAATTGAAATTAAGTAGCATGTAGAGCACACAACACTGTGAGAAAAGGAGAAATTTCTTGAAAGAAGCAATTTCTCCTATTTCCACATTTTTATTTTTTCAATTATATCTCTAAACCCTTCCCAAACAAAATTCTAGACTGGTCCAAATTCAACACGCCACAGATGACAAAAAGTTGGTCATATGAGGTATAATAAAATGTGAGCAAGACGAAATTGCTTGTTAAAGGCAATTTCTTCCTTTATCACATTTGTTCAACTGCTATATTTTTTGAGGCTTAAAACTGTGGAATTGTGTGTAAAAGGATAAGCCCATGTAACTGCAGCATGGCATAGTAATTTGTTAGGGATAATACGATAGTATAATGGAAGAATAATCACATTGTTTCATTTTTCAGGAGACGATTACAACATATGCTAAAGAAGCCTGCAATTTCCTGCCGATGAACATTTCAGCTACCTGTTTCAAATATGTGAATGAATACCTTCCACTTGCACTTGAATTATTGAAGAATACTAAAGATCCAAAAGAGATCTGTCGACTTGGTGGTCTGTGCACATCTGCACTAGGTCGGAAGCCATATTTGACGAAACCAATCCCAGAAAATGTTGGTGTGTATCCAATCACTCTTTCTTTAGCAATCTTTTTAAAGAGAAAGTGGAACCTGTGAAAGTCGACACTGTTGATGGATAGTAACTTGCCCTTTTTCAAAGAGAGATCACTCTGACAGATTTTCTGATATACCAAGGGGTCAACAGTAACCCTTTTTCCTCAGGCCAAAAACCTGCCACTCTTAAGGAGGACCCCAGCAGTTTGATGGTTCTGTGCGAAACAGTTATAACTGCCTATAAACATATAGGCAGTTACAACTGTTTTGCGCTGAACAACCAATTTACTCTTTTATTGAAAGTCCTTTGGACCTGAAGTTTTTATACTCCCACTTCAAAGTAGAAAGGGGGGTATACTGTACTTCTGTTTGTGTATCTTTCCATCTGTCTTCCTATCTTCTCTGTTTATATCCACATGTTTAGCCTGTCTGCCTGGGAAAGGACAGAACAGAGTTCAATCAAATGATCCTTTGGTGACCCTTTATCAGGTTCCTTGATTTGATGAAAAATTAGGCTTAAATTTCCATATATCATATAGTGAAAGCTTTAAAATCTTCTTCTAGGAAACAAGAGGATGATTCTACCCAAATGACCCTTTATCATTAATATTTTGTTGAAAAAAAAAACAACTGATTGTATGAAAAAGCATTTCTTTCTTGGGTAGGGCTTATTTCCATAAATGGTACACTATAAGTCTTGGAAAATCTTTTTGCTCTGAAACCAAATTTTAACCAAATTTCACTAGCTTGATAATTTGGTTATCATTTACCAGATTTCTATGAAGAATTTTGCTTGGATGAAAAATATGGGATAAAAAAATAAGGGAAGGGGCTGATTTCAAATGTATGGTATATACTGAAAACTATAAAAAATCTTCTTCTCAAAAACCAGGCAATGAATTTCAACAAAATTTAACAGAAGTGATCCTTTTGTGACTCACCATCAGATTCCTTCATGGAATATTGCTAGGTTAAAAAATATGGCTTTTATAGGCGGGACTGATGTCCAGATATGGTTAATAGTGAAAATTTTGAAAATATTTTTCTCTGAAAGGGGGATGGTTTTCAACCAAGGGGGAATGGTTTCAACCAAATGCCTCTAGAAAGATCATTGGCCTTGACCCTGTGACATTGACTAAAAACTTTATCCAAAAACTTAAACTTTTCTATCATGGTCATTTTTCATCCTAGGTGACTCATATTTCTCACAATGTATTCATCAGGAGATGGGCTTTCATCTGAGACAATTACCAAATCTTTTACCAAAAAACTTAAACTTTTTCTTTGATTATTTTTAGCTAAGCAGAGCACAAAGTGCACAAGTGAGCTATTGTGATCACATTTTGTCTGTCATCCGTCAATTGTCCATCTTGTGTTGTCCGTCAACAATTTCTTTAAAAGACATCTTCTCCCAAACTACTTGGCCAATTTGAACCAAATTTGGCAGAAATGTTCAGTAGGTGGTCCCCTCAAAAGGTAGCTAAAAGAATTGAAATCCTTTTAAAACTCTGGCAAGAGAAGTAAAATTTTAAAATAATCTTAAAAATCTTCTCCTCCTGATCCAGAAGGTGTAGAGCCTTGATATTTTGCATGAAGCATCAGTAAATTGACCTCTTCAAAAATAGCTAAAATCATGATCCTTGGCAGGGCCCCCAACGGGGGGGGGGGTATAGACATGAAGCATCAGTTCACAGACTTCTTTCTTATTTCTGAAATTATAACCCATTGATTAAAGGGAGGAAAAGTTTTCTCCTTCTTTCCAATTGCCTGAAAGCCTTTGAATTTGTAATTTAGACTTTTGGATCCCCAGGTACATAGTCTATATATATAAGTATGGCCCACTTGTATCATAGTCCTAACCTTAACATCAAATTAGACTGTTGAAAAAGCCTTGAGGCCCAGGGCCAACGGTCCTCTTGTTCATCATAGGGTGCTCTTCATAAAGGGATGCATTTAGTCCTATTTCAAATAGCTCTGAAATTCAGTGGACAACCCTTGTTTGTCAAACTTTTCTAATTTATTCTGAATCAAAGAGACTTGAAGCTTGGTCTGTTGCATAGGGGTCATAAACTTTCCTGATCAAATTTAGTATTTACTTCCTGTGCATTTTCATACATGATTTGTTTCACTTTTAGTAAATATGATTCACAAAGACTTGAAACTTGGCAATGTGAATCAGACAGAAGTCCTGCACATCACTTCTCAAAGTTAGTTTTACCCAGTATCTTCCTGTCTCTCTTCTTGTTTTAGGCCAGGATATTTTCATATATAACATGGTGAAATGCATTTTTTTCACACTTTTCCGAGTTTTTGCATCATCTTAAGGTACTTCACAGCCCTTGTTAAATTCATTTCCATCCAGTTTTGTCTTCCTTTTTACCAATAAGTTTTATGCTCATCTGAGCACGTAGTGCTCAAGTGAGCTATTGTGATCCCCTTTTTGTCCGGCGTCCGGCCGTTGTGCGTCATGTGTCTTGTGTCGTGCATCGTCTGTCAACAATTTCTTTAAACAACATCTCCTCCCAAACCACTGGGCCAATTTGAACCAAATTTGGCAGAAATGTTCCTTAGGTAGTCCCCTTCAAAATAGCTAAAAGAATTGAAATCTGTTAAAAACTCTGGTTGCTATGGCAACAAAAGTAAAATTTTGAAATAATCTATAAAAATCTTTTCCCCCTGACCCAGAAGGCGAAGAGCCCCAGGGGGGTGGGGTTTATATAGAAATAAAGAACGATTTTTTAAATGACATCTCCTCCCAAACCACTGGACCGATTTGAACCAAATTTTGCAGAAATGTTGCTTAGGTGGTCCCCCTTAAAATTAGCTAAAAGAATTGAAATCCATTATAACTCTGGTTGCAATGGCAACAAAAGTGAAATTTCAAAATAATCCTTAAGAATCTTCTCCTCCTGACCCAGAAGGCGTAGAGCCTTGATATTTTGCATGAAGCATCAGTATGTTGACCTCTTTCAAAAGAACTAAAATCATGATTCTCGGGTCCCCAGGTGCGGAGCCCCAGGGGGTTGAGGTTTATATAGAAATGAAGAACGAATTTTTAAATGAAATCTCCTCCCAAACCACTGGGCTGATTTGAACCAAATTTGGCAGAATTGTTGCTTAGGTGGTCCCCTTCAAAAATAGCTAAAAGAATTGAAATCAGTTAAAAACTCTGGTTGCCATGGCAACAAAAGTAAAATTATAAAATAATCTTTAAAAATCTTCTCCTTCTGACTCAGAAGGTGTAGAGCCTTGATATTTTGCATGAAGCATCAGTATATTGACCTCTTTCAAAATAGCTAAGATCATGATTCTCGGGTCCCCAGGGGCGGAGCCCAAGGGGGGGTGAGGTTTATATAGAAATAAAGAACGATTTTTTAAATGACATCTCCTCCCAAACCACTGGACCAATTTGAACCAAATTTGGCAGAAATGTTCCTTAGGTGGTCCCCCTTAAAATTAGCTAAAAGAAGTGAAATCCATTAAAACTCTGGTTGCCATGGCAACAAAAGTGAAATTTCAAAATAATCCTTAAGAATCTTCTCCTCCTAACCAAGAAGGCGTAGAGCCTTGATATTTTGCATGAAGCATCAGTAAATTGATCTCTTACAAAATAGCTAAAATCATGATCCTCGGGTATCCAGGGGCGGATCAAGGGGGGGGGTATAGGCATGAAGCATCAGTTCACAGACTTCTTTCTTATTTCTGAAATTATAACCCATGGAAAAAGTTTTTTCCTTCTTTCAAATCAGCACTAAAGCGTTGGAATTTGTAATTTAGACTTTTGGATCCCCAGGTTCATAGTCTTAATATGTAATTGTGGCCCACTTGTTTCATAATCCTAACCTTAACATGAAATTAGACCGTTGAAAGAAAAAGAGCCTTTTTCTCAAGTGAGCGCCCCAGGGCCAACGGCCCTCTTGTTTTGTAAATTGTAGGGTGAAGTGTCAAATCTTTGTTAGCTTTCTTAATTACACAAATTGTCTGTCTGAGAGGAGGAATATAGTGTATTGGTGTCTGTCTGTCCCTCCATCTATGCATCTGTGTGATAGAATTAAAGCAAAAACTTATCATTTCTCTCAAGCTCCTACACTTTTCAAGATAAGACTCCCAAATTTTGAACTGGGGTCCCTTTCTTCCATGGCCAGGGTCAATGTGCTTACTAAACGCTATTATGTTAATTTCCACTACGATAATTTTTACATCTCAAAACCCAATTTTTTTTAAAGATTTCATCAACTTAAAATTGTTGCGTGCGTCTCTTTGACTTTGGACTGGTCTGAAATTTTATTTTAGTTGTCCATGAACAACCATTGTAATAATCATCTTAAATTGTTTTTCTCTGAATTGAACATCCAAACATTGACTATCAAACAATATTTTGTTCTTATTTTTCAGGTCAAGAATCTATTCCAGAGAAAACGGAAGATAAATTGAGCATTCCAACATGCCAGGTCTGCAAAATTGCAATCACATACTTGAAGAATTTGATAAAGGAAAACTCTTCCGAGGTACGACTGTCAGCTTTTTAAACCCAAATGGCTAAATTTCAAACTGGTCCAAATTGAATGGAGTTGCAGGCGGCAATTTCAGTTTTCAGATTTTTTTGACTTTCTGGGAAGTAAACATTATGTAAAATTATGAATTTGCTTCATTCAAGCAATATCTTCATTTGCCACAATATTTCCTTCATTTTCTTTCATTTTCCAAATTATTTTTCAAATTATTTTTCTTGAGAGGCGTAAAAAAGATTCATTGAATGTGAGAATGGGTTAAGAATAGAGCCGTAATATCATTTACACACTATCCCACTTTTACTTCCCTCAAGAAAAAAGTTTAGTTGACAAGCTATTTCATGATTTCCAAATATGTTTTTCACCCAGAAAGACACAGATATCTAAAGATTCTTCAACTTGAATAATTCACCAGTCAAAATTTTGTCATCTGGTGGTTGATAATGTGATGTATTTCATGAAGTTTAAACTTTCCTTTGAGAATTTGAAACCAAGTGTTTTGAGGGAATACCCCTTAGATGAAAAAAATTAAGTATTTAACCCTTTCCTGTTTTTCAAAATTTTAGACAAGTCCAGTTTGAAAGAAGTTGCAGACGCCAATTAAAAGTGGATGGAATCTGAAAAGTTACCAACCTATAGGTTAGAAAATAATGTGAGAAAAGAGGAAATTGCTTGTTACAAGCAATTTCCTATTTTCCCACAATGTATTCTCAAGTTTAGAAATAAGAGGAACGTAAAGATAAGTGATTGTGCAGGAAAGGGTTTATAAAATTTATTTACTTCAATTGAATTTTTAGCTCAGCTGGACAAACTCCATTACTTGTTACTAGTAATTTCTCCTTTGCCAACAAAGTTGTCTGTAACTATATTTCTTTAGGGCATCAAAAAGCAGGATAAAACTCTTGCCAAAACCAAAATATTCCAGGTTTAGCATGTCAAGTGTTAATAAATTTGGTAGTCCATGACCTCTTATTCAATATCCTTCTTGTATATTCTTTTTCAGGCTGAAATAAAGGCAGCCATAGACAAGCTATGTGATGTTTTACCGACTGAATATAGTTCTGAATGTACAAATATTGTAAATACGTATGGAGATCAGATTATTCAATTCCTCTCAAAGGAAGCTGGAGCTGAAGCTGAAGAAATATGTAAATTTGTAAAACTGTGTACTTCTGTGGTGTCACAAGCATTTAATCTACCAACTGGAATTCTCTCCCCTTTGGATACTCTTCCAATTGTGTCTGAAGAAAACTTGAAAGGTAGGTTATTTCTGTTGATTCTTTTTTAGCTCACCTGAGCACAACGTGCTCAAGGTGAGCTATTGTGATCGGTAATTGTCCGGCATCCGTCTGTCCGTCCGTAAACAATTATTAAAAAAATTTCTCCTCCTAAACCATAAGGCCTAGAGCTTTGATATTTGGTACATATCATCACCTATTGACCCTCTACCAAAATACTTTAAAGAATTACTGTACTCTTAAAATTAACCCTTTTCTATGCAATTCCAGATTTTACAAAGGAAATCTTAAAAAATCTTCTCCTCCTAAACCATAAGGCCAAGAGCTTTAATATTTGGTTTGTATCATCACCTATTGAACCTCATCCAAAATACTTCAAAGAATTACCTTATTTTGAAAATTAACCCTTTTCTGTGCGATCCCTGATTTTACAAAGGAAATCTTAAAAAATCTTCTCCTCCTAAACCATAAGGCCTAGAGCATTCATATTTGGTATGTATCATCACCTATTGACCCTCTACCAAAATACTTCAAAAAATAACTGTATTCTGAAAATTAGCCCTTTTCTGTGCAATCCCTGGTTTTACAAAGGAAATCTTAAAAAATCTTCTCCTCCTAAACCATAAGGCCTTGAGCTTTCATATTTGGTATGTATCATTACCTTTTGACCCTCTACCAAAATACTTCAAAGAAATACCGTATTCTGAAAATTAGCCCTTTTCTGTGCAATCCCTGATTTTACAACGGAATAAAGAAGGAAAGCTTTTTAAGTCTTCTTCTCCCCAACCATAAGGCCTAGAGCTTTAATATTTGGTACATATCATCATCTATTGACCCTCTCCCAAAATACTTCAAAGAATTACTGTATTCTGAAAATTAGTCATTTTCTGTGCGATCCCTGATTTTACAACGGAGTAAAGTAGGAAATCTTTGAAAATTTATTCTCTCAAACCATAAGGCCTAGAGCTTTGATATTTGGTACATATCATCATCTATTGACCCTCTTCCAAAATTCTTAAAAAAATAACCGTATTCTGAAAATTAGTCCTTTTCTGTGCGATCCCTGATTTTACGATTTAAAGAATTCCTGTTTCAGGGGCATGGTGTTTCACAAACACATCTTGTTTTAAAAAACATCTTTTCCCAAACCATTGGGCCTATTTGAACCATATTTTGCAGAAATGTTCCTTAGGTGACACTCTTTCACAATAGCTTAAATCATACAAATCCAGTTGGAGAAATCTGCTTGCCATGGCAGCTAAATTGATTTTTAGCATGAAGCATCAGTTCATTCAGTGATAGTCTAGGGGGGTTTTTTTGTATATTTTTTTAGGACTGAATTGTTTATTAATGAACCTAAATTTCATATTTTTATCAGGCAAAGATATAACAAAGGCAAAGGACAGTGAAGTGCAGGTACCTATTACATGTGAAGTCTGTGACACCATCCTCATAGTTCTGAAGGACTTGATTGGCAACAATGCCACAGAGGTAAATTCTTCATTCAACCCCTCATGAGATGACAGGATTTTTAGATTTGTCCATGAAAGGAGTTGCAGATGATAATTTAAAGTTTATGAAATTTTATATTTTCAGCTTCAACCAAACTTCACAGAAATGATCCTTAAGTCATGCTCTTTCAAAATAATTCAAATAATCAAAATCCATGAAGAACTCTGGTTGCCATGGCAATGGATTGAAAACACTAATAAGAAATTCTCCTCCAAAAATGAAGGCTTTGATATTTGGTATTTATCATTGCCAACTGATCCTCTACCAAATACTTCAAAGAATTATCACACTGAAAATTTGCCCCTTTCAGTGTGATCCCTGATTGTACATGGAAATAAAGAAGAAAATCTATAAAAATCTTCTCTCAAACCATAAAGCCTAGAGCTTTGATATTTGGTATTTTTCAATGCCTATTTACCCTCAACCAAAATACTTAAAAGAATTACCATTCTTTGAAAAATTAGACCTTTTCTGTGTGATCACTGATTTAAAAATAGGAATAAAGAAGAAAACCTTTGAAAATCTTTTTTCTCCTAAAATCCATAAAGCAAAGAGCCTTGATGTTTGGTGAATATCGTTATCAGATGGCCTCTACCAAAATACCTCAAAGAATGACCATACTCTGAAAATTAGCCCTTTTCTGTGCAATCCGTGATTTTATATAGGAATAAAGACAGAGATCTTGGAAATTTTCTTCTCCCAAACCATAAGGAATATAACCTTGATATTTGGTATATATCATTGCTTATTTATCCTCTACCAAAATAGATCAAAGAATGACTCAACTCTGAAAACAAGCTCTTTGTTCTTAGATCTTGGATTTACATAGGATTAACCCATTACTAGGCATCAAAATTTTAGACTGGTCCAAATTGAAAGGAGTTGCAGACTACAATTTAAAAGTAATGAAATTTAGTGTTTTTTTTCAACTTTCTGGGTGAAAGTTGCGTGATATCAAGTGATTAATTATTACAAGCAACTTCTTCCTCTTACACAATGTTTTCCTATTTGTTTTTCTTAACCCTTTCCTGTTCAATCCCTGTTTTTATGTCTCTGTGTTTTAATACTTGAGAAAACACTGTGGAAAAAGAAGAAATTGCTTGTTACCAGCAATTTCTTCTTTTTCCACAATATTTTCCACCCTTCAGAATGATAATTTTTCAAATAAAGTCAGCTTTGAATTGTCGTCTGCAAATCGTTTTAATTTGGACAGGCCTAAAATTTGAAAAACAGGAAAGGGTTAAGGGGCATCAAAAAGCGTCATTGTTTGGGAAGGGATTAAAGGAAAAAATCTGTAAAATCTTCTTCTCTAAAACTGTAAGACATACATTTAACTCTTGTCATGCTGTATTAATTACCTTACTTAATTGCTGTCAAATCAAAGGGCTGAAAGCACTGATAGAACTGATAATTCAAAAATCAAGATTTTTTTTTAGAAATCAACTTCATGAACAACTCTTGCAGGAAAAGTACAAGCAGGAGGTATAGACTAAGATCAGCCTGCACATAAGTGCAGTCTGATCTTAGACTACACCTCCTGCCAAAACCGAAACATTCGGGGTTCAGCAAAACAAGGGTTAATAAATAACTTCACCTTATGACCCTCTACCAAAATACATTAACCCACTCCAAATTAGTGACACTTTTGTATGCCCCTCAAGAAAAACAATTGAGAAATCATTGTGTAAAATGAAGAAATTCCTTTTTACTTCATTTTCAACAATGATTTCTTCCCAGAAATTTAAACAATTCTGAAATTTTATAAATTTTTAATTGTCGTCTGGAATTCCTTTCAATTTGGACCCGTCTTAACCCTTTCCCACAAGAAAAAAGCTTTGGAAAACATTTTGGAAATGAAGAAATTGCTTGTATCAAGCAAATTCTTCATTATCCACAATGATTTCTGTCCAAAAAGTCAAAGAAATTTAAAATTTCATTAACTTGATATTATCGTCTATAGCTTCTTTCTGTTTGGACCAGTCTAAACAATTATGGGGGGGGGGGGAATGGGTTAAATTTTGTTGAATGGGAATGGGTTAAAGAATTACCATACTCTGAAAATTGTAAAACATTGGATATTTCATGAAGATGAAAGATAAATTCATCTTACAGTGAAACAAAGGATTACCTTCCATGTGTTAACCCATTACTATACTGCAAAATTTTAAACTGGTCCAAACTGAAAGGGATGCAGGGGATAATTTAAAGTTTATGAAATTTGATTTTTTTTTTCAATTTACCGGTTAAAAACCATGTGAAAAATGAAGAAATTGCTTTATTCAAGCAATTTCTTCATTTTCTACAATGTTTACCAAACCTCTTTTTCTTGAGGGCGTATAAAAGCGCCATTGTGTGGGAATAGCTTAAGCAGTATGTCTCTTAAAGCAATACCATATCATTATAAGTGGAGTTTACTGTACAAAGATTAATCTATTACCAGATGGCAAAATTTTAGACTGGTCTGAATTTAAAGATGTTGTCGATGACAATTTCAAGCTAGTGACATTTAGAAAACTCTTCCCTTTTGGATGGAAACCAATGTGGACAATAAAGAAACTGCTTGTATTATCTTTGTCAACAATATTTTCTGAACATTTTTTCTTGAGAGGCAAAAAAAAGTGGGTTTTTTGTGAATGGATTAATCAAGAAAATCTTCGACAAATTGAATTGAGTATTTGATTGTGACAGCAGATTTTTCACAACAAAACTGTTAATGTTAATGTATGTTAAGAAAGATAAATTTTGTTTCAGGCTGAAATTGAGCAAGCAATTGATCAGTTGTGCACCTATGTACCGTCAGGTCTTAAATCATCATGTGAATTCATTGTTGAGCAGTATGGAACGAAAATTATTGACTTCTTAGTTCATGACATTGATCCAAACACCATATGCACAGAGCTAGGGCTTTGTAGTTCAACATTTCGGAAGAATACAATCTCACAATCAGGAATTATCTCCCCTATTGATACTCTTCCTATTACATTGGAAGAACACAAGAAAGGTATGTATTTCTTTGTAGCTTATCTGTTAGAAGAAAAAGTGTTTTATGAAAACATGTTTTTTTCAAATACTTGCCCTAAACTCAAAAGTCTGGTTTGTGAGGCATTGAGATAACAAATTTTCAGACAAAACTGTTTTGGACTGGCACTAATTAAAAGACTAAAATTTCTTAACTCATTACTAACAACAATATTTAATATTTTAGACTGGTCCAAATTGAAGAAAGTTAAAGAAGACTATCTTAGATACATGGAATTTATAATATCTTAGTCTTTCAGGATAAATATCAGGATTTAGAGAGAATGTGTTAATCGAAAAAAAAATTAAAAATCCTTGTCTTCCAGGGTAGGAATATTTTGAGAAACAAAGAAATTACTGGTAAAATGCAATTTCTTTTTCCAATGTTCATCAAAATTTGTTTGTTTTTTATGCTGTCCTAAGGGCAAGTATGTATATAGCAGCTGCTTTGTCTGTCCATCTATCACTCTCTCTGACTCGTTATCTCCACAACCCTTCAGCCAAATTGGATGAAACTACACACACAAATTCTGTCTGATATTAAGCAAACACACTGGTTTTCAGGTAGCTCCAAGTCAAGGTCAAAGTTCAAGGTCAAACATTTGACCTTGTCAAGAGCATAGCTCCTTCAATTATGGATGGATTTCAAAATAACTTGGCACAATTATTCTCTGTCATGACTAGATGTATTGTTTGAAGAAAAAAAAAAACCAGATAGCTCCAAGGTCAAGTGTTAAAATTAAGCATGTGTAGAACATAGCTTGTGCAATTATGGAGGGTTTTCAATATACCTTGGCGAAATTAATCTTTATCATGTGTAGATGTATCATTTGAAAGAAATATTTACCTAGATTCAAGATCAAGTTACCAGTTCAAGGTTGTACGTTAAGATTAAGCATGTCTGGAGTAAAGCTTATATTATGGATTGATATTTGTCTGTTGGTGTGTCCATTTATTTTATACCTTTTGTGACAGGGCTATATTCGGGGAGCATAATCTGTCTCTGACAGCTCTTGTCTTGTTGGTCGTAAAAAGCTAGATTGTATGGGAATGGGTTTATTATCCCCCGCCATTTCGTCAAAGGGACTATAGTAATGATTTCCGTCCGTCATTCCGTCCTTCCCTCATTCCGTCCTTCAGTCATTCCGTGATTTCGTCCTTCCGTCACTAAACTTGTCCCAAGCATACCTCTGAAAGTATAATTGGTATTAACTTGAAACTTCATAGGTGGATAGATCTCATTGAGGAGAAGTGCAGTGCTTAAGAACCACAACTCTTGCATGAATAATTTTGGAGTTATTGCCCTTTGTTGTTTTAAAGACTTAGATTTTGTCTGGAGCATATCTCTGAAAGTATAATAGCTATTATCGAACTCGTTGAGAAGAATTGCAGTGCATAAGAAGCCTAAATCTAACTGGCTTCAGTTTACTATCAAGCTTTTAAGGCGGGGGATGGCCATGTCCGACATGGCTCTTGTTGTTTTACCTAGGAATGGTCTGCTTGCAGGTAAAGCTGTGGGCTTCAGGAATAAGTCTAGAACACTTGTTTCAGAGACAATGATATCTATATAACTAATTAGTGACTTTTCTATAAGCTATTGCTAGAAACAATGAATTTGTCTTATTCAATGTTTCCAGTGAAGCCTGCAGTCCAAGGAATGGTAGAATGTGACATGTGTAAACTTGTCTTATCAGCAATGGATGAAGATCTGCAGCAAAAGTCAACACAGGTAACAATGATACAGTATAAGAAGACAAAAATCATAAACTCTTCCAAATAGAATCATTACAAAGAAAATTGACAGGTCCAATACAAGGTAATGTCCTTTAGATTCAGAGTTATGGACAGACATTGTTGCATGTGAAACAAAGTTCATATAAGTTTGAATGCTCAAAGCTATGCTCAGAATATTTATCTTCACACTACATCTGTCAAAGCAAGTGCTGCCAAAAAGTAGGTAGTTAGGTCAAATCTTAGAAATGCCTTTTATTATATACCTATAAAAGATATGGAGTAAAACCTGGCTGTCAAATACAACTTGACAGAAAAAAAATCAATATTCGGGGTGTAGCAAAAAAACGTATTCGTCCAGTACCGTTAAACACGGACTACTATTTTGTGTATTGACGTTCGGGTTTTTCGGAAAGTTGATTATTTCTTAGCCATTTAAGAGAATTTTCTTAACTTCCTAAAAGGTATATAATAAAAGGAATATTACAACATTGTCTTTTTCTATTTGTTGTTATCGTGTTCTTGAATCGTGTGTTGGTATTTTTTATTGTCTTATTCAATAAAAAATACCTACACACGATTCTTGAACATGATAACAACGCATAGAAAAAGACACTGTGGTAATATTCCCTATGTATCCTCTCCAGAGGGCATATTTTTGCCTCAAATGCCTTATATTTTGTCAGAATGTTGGTCATCATGATATCTCATTCAAGTTTGAAATTTGGTCATGCGGGGTCAAAAGTAGGTCACTAGGTTAAATCTTAGAAAACTTTGTATGCATTCTAGAAACTATTTTTGAGACTCAATTGCCTTGGTGTTTGGTCAAAATGTTAGTCTCTTTGGTATTCCGGACAAGTTCATTTTTGGGTCAAAAAGAAGGACACTAGGTCAAACCTTTGTATGATCTTGTAAACAGGGTTAGACACTTCATTTATGGCCTAAATATTTCAAAACTTAGTTAACCCTTGTCATGCTGTATAAATCACCAAATTGAATTGCTGTAATATCAAACGGTTGAAAGTACTGATAGGACTTGTTGTTCAAAAATAAATGTATTTCTTTAAAAATCAGTTTCATAAACAATTCTAACAGAAAAGGTACAAGCAGGAGGTGTAGACCAAGATCAGACTTCACTTATGTGCAGCCTGATCTTGGTCTACATTTCCTGCCAAAACCGGAATATTTCGGGTTCAGCATGACAAGGGTTAAAATGTTATTTCTCTATGATATGTGTAAGACAGAATTTTATACAGTCTCACCTTGGATAAAAAAAATTAGGTTACTTGGGCTTTTTTGGCCATTTGTTGGCACTGAGTCAGATGGGAGTTTAGGGTCAATGTCCCTTTTATACTTCATGCCAATAATTTGGATCATTTTTACTCCCCTGAAGAAAGAAGCTTTTAAAATCATTGTGGAAAATGAAGACATTGTTTTTTTGCAAGCAATTTCTTCATTATCCACAATGTTTTTTATCTCGGGAGACAAAGACTTTTTAAATTTCATCAATTACAAAATTCACCTGCTTACACTTTGAATTTGAATAAGTCCACAATTTTGTCATCTGGTAATTTGTTAACCCATTAATATTCAACAAAAATTTAGACTTGTCCAAATTTAACCCATTATTGGAAAACAAAATTCTTGACTGATCCTGAAAGAAGCTGTAGACGAGAATTTTAAGTCGTATGTTGGCGCTATCTTCTCCGTCTGTCAGTCCATCCGTCCGTACATGCATATGTATGTCCACTTTTCTTGTGAGTACACCTCCTCCTAAGTTTCTGGATGGATCTTTTTGAAACTTGGTCAATATTATCACCTTAATTGGTAGATGTGCATGAAGTAAGGGTTTTATGGTTCATTGATTTTTGCCTCAGTTATGCCCCCTTTAAACTTAGTCTCTTGGGCTTATTGAAATTGCAGCCTTGTGAATGCAACTTCTCCTAAGTTTCTGGCGTCTGGCTGGATCTAAATGAAACTTGGTGGATGTTATAACCTAAATTGGTAGATGTGCATGAAGTAAGGATTTTATGGTTCATTAATTTTTCCCTGACTTATGCCCCCTTAAAACTTAGTCTCTAGGGCTTATTGAAATTGCAGCCTTGTGAATGCATCTCCTCCTAACTTTTTGTCTTTATTTACATGAAACTTGGTCAATGTCATCACCATAATTTGTAGGTGTACATGGATCAAGGATTTTATTGTTCATTGATTTTCGCAAGAGTTATGCCACTTGACACTTAGTCTCTGGGCCCATTCAATCAATCAATCATAACAAACAGTTTGAACTTGACAATTTAAAAAGGTAGTCTGCAAATGTTTTGAATTTGGTTCTGTCAAAATAAGTAGTGTCTACAATTATTTTCGTGAAACAGCAGCAAAGTGGCGGCGTATATTGTGACTATGGCGCTCTTGTCTAGTTATAAACAATGTGGGTAATGAAGACAAGCAATTTCTTCATTTTCCACATTTTTTTCCTAAACTTCTTTTTCCAGGGGGGGGGGGGTGATAAAGTAGGATTGTTTGGAAGAAATGAAAGAAGTTGTAGAAATTTCAAATTTAATATAGATAGGAAAAAGTAATTTAAAAGAAAGAAACCACTCAATGAATTTATACTTTTTAAAATGTTTTTTTAACCTATTCCCATACAATTCCTTCTTTCTATGCATCTAAAGAAAAAAGGCTAGGAAATCATTGTGGAAAATGAATAAATTGCTTGTGTCAAGCAATTTTTTCATTATCTGCAATGTTTCAATCCAAAAAAAAAAATCTATCAACTTGAAATTGTTGTCTGCAGCTTCTTTCAATTTGGACCATTCTTAAACTTTGATATGTGGGAATGGTTTAATATGATTTGCAATGGTTGTAAGTTTAGATTGGATGGGAAAGGGTTGAGTATCTAGAAGAGAAGTTATATCCATCTCTTATACATACCCTACATTTAACTTCAGGATGAAATCAAAAACATGTTGCTGGATGTTTGTAAAAAGCTGCCTACTGAAATCCATTCTGAATGTGCCCAGCTGGTGAACAAATTCTACATGGTAGCTATCAACTATTTATTGCTGAGTCAGAGTCCAGCCTCCATCTGTGAAGAGCTGACTTTCTGTCCCTCCAAACAGGAGAGTGTTAATGTGGCTGAAGGGAAATTGTCTCAAGGTTAGTTGTGGAATTGGCTAATCGCGGCTGTCAATGAAATAAACCGTCAACCAATGAAATCAATCATTTAGACCAGAAATGCGTTTGGAACTCCGATACTGGGCGCCATTTTTGTGAACTTTCTTTGTTGGTTCGGCTGCCATTTTTGTTAACCTTCTTTGTTGGTTTGGCGACTTAAACATCGTAACTACAGCTTAAATGAGTCACAAACTAACTATTCTAACTTTTTATTAAATGCTACTTGCCATAAATTTTGCAAAATAATAATGTTTAAATGCTGTTAAAATGCTGGTCACAGCCACTAACCTTTGAAAAAAAGGTTTGACTGAGATATGATATGGGAAAAGTTTCTGAAATTCATGGTCAATAGCATGTAACAATGAGGTAAAATGATTGGTAACCTCAATGTCTTTAGCTTTAACCTATTCCAATTAATCAATCCCTCCTTTTTACGCCCCTAAAGAAAAAACTTTGGAAAACATTGTGGAAAATGAAGAAATTGCTTGTATCAAGCAATTTCTTCATTATCCACTATGTTTTCTATCCAAAAAGATGAAAAAATTCAAAATTCCATCAACTTGAAATTGTCGTCTGCAGCTTCTTTCAATTTGGACCAGTCTAAAATTCCACTGTGCTAGCCAAACCTATAGATGTGCTTCACATAAATGTTGACCATTGTTGCAGTTCAAAGTTCACTTCCAGACTAAATGTATAATTTGATTGGTGTATGGATGTTTGGCTTGGTTGTTTTCAGAGAGAACCTATGGTATTACTATAGCCAGCTGGTTGTTGTAAGAATATGCGTCAGTATCAGCCCTGTTTGAAAACTTTGAGATTTTATAATATCTCCGGTATTACTAACCACATTTGCTTGAAATTCAGAATATATTTCCTAGGTCAGAAGAGCCGTCTATACCAACAAAAGTGATCAGACTCTCAATCTTCAATCATGGGATGTCATGCATTGGTTTCTCTAGTGGGGGCACATATCCTTGCAAACATTTGTCTCTCACCAATGGGTGGGTAAATGTAAAGTGGGATAGCAGCTGGAGGCTAGGAAAGGATGTAGTGGTAGTGCTGATGTGAGAAATACCAGGAATCCATTTTTAGGTGGTCCAGCCATGCAATATGACTGAAATATTGTTAAAGGCGGTGTTAAACCCCATTCAATCAATCAACCAACAAAAGTGATAAATCTTAATGCATTTCTGAAAAATTTAGCCCATTCTTCTCTCTCAAGAACTTGAACAGCCAAGCGTTGGCATTCACATACAATACTCTTGTTCTAAGCTCCACCAACTGAAAAACAGACAGCCATTATCATTGGGTTGTATCTGTTGTGCATTAGATGTGTGTCTGTGCATAAGCCCATCCTTAACCCTTTACCTGATGGCAAATTTTAGACTGGTCCTTTTGACCCTTTACTTTTTTACTTCATAGAATTATCGTACTCTTAAAATTAGCCCTTTTCTGTGCAATTCCTGATTTTAGATAGGAATAAAGAAGGATTTATTTGAAAATCTTTTCCTCCTAAACCATTAGGCCTAGATCTTTGATATTTGGTATATATTGATGTCGAATGACTCTCTAACAAAATACTTCAAATAATTACCTTATTCAAGAAATTAGCTCCATATGGTGGGATCATCAATATACCTAAGATTAAATGCAAAAGTCCTTGAACATCTCCAAAATAATTAGACAGAGGGCTTTGCTATTTCGTCTATATATATTAAAGCCATTAACCATCATACTCAGGGGAGCGACTTAGGACCATCATGGTTCTCTTGTTTAAACTTTCTGGGTAGAAAAAATTGTGTAAAATGAAACAAGCAATTTCTTCATTTAACACAATGTTTTACCAATTGTTTTTCTTGACGGGTGTCCTAAAGTGTCATTGTGTGGGAATGGGTTAAACTTTTATCAAATAGAAAAAATTTAGACTAGTCCAAATTGAAAGGATTTGCAGACAGCAATTACAAGATTATGAAGTTTTGGATATTTCAATCTGTATAGGTAATATTGTAGAAAATGAAGAAATTGCTGTTAAAAAATTAAATCAGTTAGCATCATGGCTTTAATGGGTGGAAATAAATTCTATACATGGTGTGAAGTTAAGACTTCTTACCATCATTTGATGAAGAAATTTTGATAGGTTTAGTAATAGTACATTGCAGGATTGGCCTAATTTTAGGAAGAGATTACACAGGGATGAATAGGAAATAATTTATACTTTATGACAGAGAATAATTAGTGAATAAAAGAAAGTTGGCCTCATATTGAGTGAATTGCAAAATAAGTAAACCTTTTGAACCCATTACCTCACACTGACACTTTTGGATTCCCCTCACAAAAAACAAGTGGGAAAACATTTTGGAAAGTGTTACAAGCGATTTCATCATTTCCCACAATGTTTTCTACCCAGAAAAGTTAAAAGAAAATGTAAAATTTCACAATCTTCAAGTTGCTGTCTACAATTCCTTTGAATTTGGGCCAGTCTAAAAAATTGTATTCTGCAAAGGGGTTAAAATGATGTATTAACCCTTTCCTTTCCAACACGATAAAATATTGACCAGTCCAAATTTTGAAGCAGTTGCAGATGACAACTCAAAGTTGATGAAATCTTTAAAATCTCTGTCTATTTTGTCAGAAAATATTGTGGATAATGAAGAAATTTCTTCATTTTCCACAATGTTTTCATATGTGGGGCGTTTAAAAGGGCCATTGCGTTGGAACAGATTGAACAAAACTACTGGTAAGTCTTTACTACATTCATGCTGGTGGAGTGAATTGGTTATGGCAAATTTAATTTCATTTATCTTATTACAGGTTTCCAGCATATGGTAGGTGGGCCTGAATGTGTTTTATGTGAATTTGTGATGAAGGAGTTGGAAAATTTAATAACAGAGAATTCCTCACAGGTACATTTATTTATTTACCACGAATGATTTCTTGAATGAAAACTTGAGGTATTGTTTACCACACTAGAAAAATTTAGACTACTCCAAATTGAAAGAAGTTGCAGATGACAATTTAAAGTAGCCAAAATTTTGAAAATTTTTGTCTTTAGAGGTAAAAAATATTATGGAAAAGGGAAGAAATTCCTTGTTACAAGGAATTTCTTCATTTTCCTCAATTTTTTCCTTAGCCTATTTTCTTGAGGGGTGTCAAAAAACATCTTTGTGAGGTAATTGGTCATGCTTCTGTTTTGTCGTAGACAACAACTTTTCCTGACAGATGACAAAAACTTGTCAAAGGATTTCACCTGACAATAAAGACTCATATCAAAGGCATCAGATTATTCCACCAGACATCGAGATTGCAAATGGCATGCATTCCATGGCAGGATTCTATCAGATAAGCAGGATATACTCAGTTAATTTGCAGTTAACTCATGCATGAAGAAACGATATTGGCATTACACTGCAGCTCCACTATAACGCTGTTGGTGGGGTCCAAGAAATGAAAAAGCGGAAGAAGTGGAGCTATTATGCTATAACGCTGCCCCCCCCCCCCCCCTGCCGTAACTGAAATTTTCAAGCGTTAGAATCAGTAATAAACACCCCATAATTCGTGATAAAATTCCTTAAACAAGTTTAATTCTATACAAGTTACTAGTAGGGAAATGAAAAACAACAACTGTAGTTACGAGATTTTAGCAGAAAATGACGAAATTTAGGGTGCAGAGAATTAAATTCTAACCTTACCTTCCCAGTCTATCAGGATTGAATAATCCGTACATTTCTACAGGTCTACAAAGTGTGGTTCTCTTTCTCCCAAAATTAAAAGGTAGAACTTTTACCCATGACATGTTTTATTATGATAGTCTTTGGCATTAATCTAATTGAATTAAGTTTTACACGGACGTAAATATTTCCATCCTCAGACAAAAGTGATAAAATCTATGTATCTCGCATAGCGATGTCTCCTTAGAGACCGAAGAATTGTTGAACACCTGGGGTTACTGAAGCATTGAAAAAATGTTGCGTGGATCGACCTTCCAACCTCTTTCTCGGTAATGGACTTGGTCTAATTTCTTAACCATTGTTAAAAATACGGTAACAATAAATCAACAAAGAACTCTATCTGAACCTAGTCATTTACTAATCGGGAACTTAAACCAACCAGTTGCATGTATACAAAACTGGATTAAACTTTGTTGCGGCTAACTTTTAATGGTAAAAATGAAGGTCATAATAATCGAAAAATATCCGAGGCGGCAGAATGTCTGGTTTCATAATGACAAGGGTAAAAAATTTGGTCAGCAAGAATTCTCACAGGGTACGCATCTGGCACGTGTCAACTCTGGAAACTCTCCCATAAATAGCTGAACATCTGGCGGTGCCTTTGATCACCTTTCCTCCCTCAGAATAAAAATAAACTGTACCCGAAAAACCTTTATTCAAATTTTTCTACGAGCTTTTTTGCCATCTGTTTGATCATAAAGAATGGCATTAAATTTTCAGATTATTGAAAGAAATTGGGAAAAATAACGGTATTTTATTTTATTCTACTTATTTTATCTATCCCGTTTTGGATGAGAATCTTCCGATATTGTGACATTTGAAATTTAAATTCATGTATTTTGTGTATTTAGCAAAAACGTCACAACTACGACTGATTGTTTTCAAAGCACATTGTTGAGGCCATTATCCTCTACGAGCTCCGGATACCAGCAAACTATGAAGTGAAATAAAAGTAGGCTCAAGTCAATTTGTCTAATTTCACGGTCGCGCATTACTTTAAGAACACGTCTTACCTGGGACTGAAGAAAATTAAGAACGCTGAGAGTGGAACAGTGTGATATTTTAAACCCACCACCTTAAAGGTTTGTAACTGAAGGATAGCGAGGTGCGTGCCTATTCGCTATTGATTTAAAAAATATCAATGACCTAAGGGATTGATCATCTCAATGTCAAACAGTAAGACCAAACAATCAAACCAATTTTGTAAATTGAAACACTACGCCTGTCATCAATCAAACAAAGCAATTACCTCTGAACTAATGCATTAATGGCCAGGACCATCCACGTAAAAGGTTAAAAACTTACCTGGCTTCGGGTAATTATCGATTTTTATATGCAACCCTTTTTCTTTGAGCGGGCCGAAGACAGGAACAAAAAATCACAGCCAAATCAGCATTAACGTCGTATCTAAGCATCCGCATCCAAAAATGCCCCCCCCTCCCAAATTTTGGGAGCAAAGCGGGTCCCACGTTATAATGGAGTTGATGCTATGCCGGGTAGCGTTATAGAGGAGTTGCAGTGCATTTCATGTTAGTAGTGTAATTTGATGCTTGGTAGATAGCAATTGAAATGGCTGTGGTATTGATTGACTGTTTCCAGTATTCAACCCATTCCCACACAGTGACGCTTTTTGACGCTCATAAATTGAGTGTAATTTGATGCTTAGTAAATAGTAATAAGTATCTCCTGAAATGGCTGCAGTATTGATTGACTGTTTCCAATATTTAACCCATTCCCACACAGTGAAGCTTTTTGACGCTCGTCAAGAAAACATTTTGGAAAATCTTGTGTAAAATGAAGAAATTGCTTGTGACAAGCAATTTCTTCATTTTACACAATTTTTTTATAACCAGAAAGTTGAAAAAATCTAAAATTTCATAAACCTTGAATTGTTGTCTGCAACTCCTTTCACTTTGGACCAGTCTAAAATTATGTTGTGATAGAATTGGTTTATAGTTCAATGGGTTTAAGACTGGTAGACTGGAATTATCAATACAAGTAATTGGTCTATATTGACATAATTAACTCAATTCCAGACGACAAAATTTCAGACTGGTCCAGATTGATGAAAAATTTTTGCTCCATCTTCGTGAAACTTGGTCAAAATAATTGTCAGGTCATGAGGATAAATCCTATTGAAAATTGGAAGGTTTGGTTGGAAAACATGGAGAAAGGGGCCATAGTGACAATTTCTTTGTTACACTCTAGAGGCCACAGTTTTATCTCAGTCTTCATGAAAACTGGTCATAATTGATTGGCTCCAGTTGCATTTTTTTATCAGCAGATGATTCAGTTGAGCGAATTAGGTCCATCATGGTCCTTTTGTTCTGTAAAATTATTAAAATGTATTATAAAACACATTTCTCTTGGAAAACATTGCGTAAACTGAAGAGATTGCTTGAACCTAGCAGTCTCTTCAGTTTACACAATATTTCTACTCAGAAAGTTGAACAAATCTATCAACTTTAAATCAGTGTCTGCAACTCTTTTTCAATTTGGACCAGTCCAAAATTTTTGCCGTCTGATAATGGGTTAACCCTTTCCTGGATAAACCCGGGATTTTACGTCACTGTGATTTTATACTTAAGAAAACATTGTGGAAAAAGGAGAAATTGCTTATGATAAGCAAATTCTCCTTTTCCCACAATGTTTTCTACCACATAGGATGGTTTTATTTGGAATTGCATCCAATTTTCATTGTCGTCTGCATCCGCTTTCAATTTCGACCAGTCTTAAATTTCAAAAACCAGGAAAGGGTTAAATACTTTTTGTTATATCTTGTAGGCTGAGATAGAGGACGCCCTGGATAAGGTTTGCAGTTTGCTCCCAAGCACAATATCAAAGGAGTGTACAAACTTTGTGAACAAATATAGTGTGCAACTCATTAAATTACTCTTAGAAATTAAACCCAGTGAGATATGCACTAAACTGGGTGTTTGCAACTCTAGGAGTATGGAAGGCCTTGCAACATTGGTTAAGATTCTACCAGATAAGAGTAAAGGTGAGTTGAGCATGAGTTACAAAGAAATAAACCCATTACCAGATGACAAAATTTTAGTCTTGTCCAACATCAAAGAGCCGCCGTCATAGCGCAGTCAGTAGCACATCAGACTTCAAATCTTCAACCATTGGATGTCATGGGTTTGATCCCAAGCGGCGGCTTAAATTCTTTCCGCCATTTGTCTTTCACCAATGGGTGGATAATCGTAAACCTAAGTGGGCAGGAGCTAGAGGCTATGAAAGATCTAGTGGTAGTACTGGTGTGAGAAATTCCAGGAATCCATTGTTAGTTGCTCAAGCCTCCATGATATGACTGAAATACTGTTATAAGTGGCGTTAAACACCACTCAATCAATCCACAAACCAAATTCAAAAAAGTAGCAGAAGACAATTTAATCTTAGATTTTTAGCTCATCCAAGCAATTTTGACCCAATCTTCATGAAACTTGGCCAGAATAATTGTAAGGTCATAAGGATGAATCCGATTGATTATGGGAAGGTTCTAATGGAAACACAGGAAAAGGGGCCTTAATGACAATTTTTAGCTCTACTGGCCAAAGCCCACTAGAGCTATTGCGATGGCTTTTTCCCATTCGGCATCCACCCGTTAAACTTTTCGTTGTTATCACTCTAGAGTCAACAGTTTTCATCAGATTCCCTTCAAACTTTCACAGAATGATTGTACCATCAGAAGGATCGTTCCTTTCTAAATTGGGTCAGATCCACCAAGAAACGTGGGAAAACGGGCCTAATTAAAAATTAATTAAAAAGTCCATTAAAAATCCTCGATGACACTCTTGAGTCCACAGTTTTCATCAGATTCTCTTCAAACTTTCTCAGAATGATTGTACCATCATCGGGATCATTCCTTTTCAAATTTGGTATGATCCGTCAAGAAACACGGGAAAAGGGGCCTAATGAAAATTTGATAAAAAAAATCATCCTTAACACTCTAGAGTCTACAGTTTTCATCAGATTCAATTCAAACTTTCACAGAATGATTGTACCAACATAAAGAATGTTTCTTTCGAAGTTTGGTATTATTAGTCAAGGAACATGGGAAAAGGGGCCTTAATTTAATTAAAAAGTCCATTAAAAATCCTCGATGACACTCTAGAGGCCACAGTTTTCATCGGATTCTCTTCAAACTTTCTCAGAATGATTGTACCATCATAAGGATCGTAATGATCCTTTCGAAATTGGGTCAGATCCGTCAAGAAACACAGGAAAAGGAGCCTTATGAAAATTTAATTAAAAAATCCTCCTTATCACTTTAGAGTCCACAGTTTTCATCAGATTCAATTCAAACTTTCACAGAATGATTGTATCAACATAAAGAATGTTTCTTTTGAAATTGGGTATTATCTGTCAAGAAACATGGGAAAAGGGGCCTTATGAAAATTTAATTAAAAACTCCATTAAAATCCTCGTTAACACTCTAGACTCCACCGTTTTTCATCGGATTTTCTTCAAACTTTCTCAGAATTATTATACCATCATATGGATCATCCCTTTCGAAATTGGGTTTGATCCGTCAAGAAACATGGAAAAAGGGGCCTTATGAAAATTTGATTAAAAAATCATTGCTAACACTCTAGATCCACAGTTTTCATGGACTCTCTTCAAACTTTTGCAGAATGATAGTACCAACATAAAGATTGTTCCATTCAGAAATGTCATGAAGCACAGGAAAAGCGGCCTTTTTAACATTTAATCGAAAAATCTATTAAGAAATCCTAGTTAACACTCTAGACTCCACAGTTTTCATCGAATTCTCTTCAAACTTTCACAGAATGAGTGTACTATCACAAGGATTGTTCCTTTTGAAATTGGGTATGATCCGTCAAGAAACACGGGAAAAGGGGACCTTGAAAATTTAATAAAAAAAACTCATTAATAATCTAGAGTCAACAGTTTTCATGGATTCTCTTCAAACTTGATTGCACCATCATAAGGATTGTTCCTTTCAAAATTGGGTGTGATCCGTCAACAAACATGGGAAAAGGGGCCTACTTAAAATTCAATTAAAAAATCTTGGTCAACACTCTAGAGTCTACAGTTTTCATAGGATTCTCTTCAAACTTTCACAGAATGATTGTACCATCATAAGGATTGTTCCTTTTAAAATTGGGTATGATCAGTCAAGGACCACGGGAAAAGGGGGCCTTATGAAAATTTGATATAAACAATCCTCTTAAACACAATAGAGTCCACAGTTTTCAACAAATTCTCTTCAAACATTCACAGAATGATTATTACATTAAATGGATTGTTCCTTTAGGAAGTTAGTTTGATCAATCAAGTTTCGTGGGAACAGGGGCCCTATGAAAATTTAATAAAAAAATCTTAGTTAACACATCATGGCCCTAGATTTCACCTGATCATCTTCAAACTTTCACAGAATGATTGTTCCATCATGAGGATTCTTTCTTTTCAAATTAGGCCTGATCTGTCGATTATCATGGGAAAAGGGGCCTTTTGAGAATTTTATTTATAATCCTTGTTATCAAGTCCAGAGCTTTCATTTCATTTTCTTCAAACCTTCACAGAGTAATTGTACAATAATTACGATTGTTGATACTGACATGAGACCTGATCCTTCAAGTATCACAGGAAAAGGAGCCTTGTGAAAATTTTATTTTAAAATCTTTACACCAAGATAAAGTACGCAGTTTTCATCGGATTCTGTTCAAACTTTCACAGAATCTTTGTACCATCATTAGGATTGTTTCTTTCCAAATTGGGTCTGATCTGTCAAGTATCATAAGAAAAGGGGCTGTATGAAAAATTATTATCAAATCCTCATTAACACAAGCATGTCCTCAGTCTTTATCAGAATCTCTTCAAACTTTAATCCATTCCAACTCAAGCCCTCCTTTTTACGCCCCGCAATTAAAGAGCTTTGGAAAACATTGTGGAAAATGAAGAAATTGCTTGTATCAAGCAAATTCTTCATTTTCGACAATGTTTTCTACCCCAAAAGACGAAAAAAATTAAAATTATATCAACTTGGAATTGTCATCTGCAGCTCCTTTCAATTTGGACTGGTCTAAAATTTTGTTGTCTGGGAATGGGTTAATAGAATGATTGTACTATCATTTGGATTGTTCCTTAGTGAATTGGGTCTGATTGGTTAATTGACACAAGAAAAGGTACCTTATGAAAATTCTATTACAAAACATCATTAACACAATAAAGTCCTCAGTCTTTATCATTTTCTTCAAACTATCATTAGGATTGTTCCTTTGTCTGATTTGTTAAGTTTCACGGGAAATGAGGCCTTATGAAAATCCACTGTTTTCATTGATTCTCTTTAACCCTTTCCTGGACAAACCAGGGATTTTACGTCAATGTGATTTTATATTTAAGAAAACATTGTGGCAAAAGGAGAAATTGCTTGTAACAAGCAATTTCTCCTTTTCCCACAATATTTTCTACCACATAGGATGGTCAGATTTCAAATTGCATGCATTTTTCATTGTCATCTGCAACCTCTTTCAAATTGGACCAGTCTAAAATTTCACAAAACAGAAAAGGGTTAACTTTTAAAGAATGATTGTACCTTCATTAGAATTGTTCCTTTTGAAATTTGGTTGTTCTGTAAAGTATCATGGGAAAAGGGGCCCTATGAAGATTTCACTATAAACTCATTAACACAATAAATTCCACAGATTACACAGATTGATTGTACCATCAATACAATTGTTGATTTTGACAGTGGATCTGATTATGGCAAGCGTCACATAAATAGGGGCCTCATGAAAAGCTTTCTTAAATCTTCTGGTTAACACAATGATGTCCCTTGATTTCACTGGATTCACTTCAAAATTTCACAGAATGATTGTACAATCACTTAAATGGTTCTTTTCAGAACTGGGTACAATCCATCAAGTATCATGTAAAAAGGGGCCATATGATTTTATTTTTTTAAATATTCTAGTAAACATAATGAAGTCGCCATATTTCATCGGATTCACTTTTAACTTTCACAGAATGATAAAACCAACAGTAAAATATCCGGGAAAAAGGGGCCTTATGAGAACTTTATTTTAATATCTTTGTTAACACAATAAAGTCGAGTTTTATCGGATTCTCTTTAAAAATGCATGGAATAATTGTGGCATTGGAAACACAGGAATAGGGGCCTTACAGATTATCATTCAAAACATTCTTGTGTATGTGATGAAGTTCAATATCATTATCAATCATTTTCCAAAGCCTTACTTTTGGGGGGTGTTTGAAAGTGCCATTTTGTGGGAATTGGTTAATTTACCTGTATGCAGTGTGTTACTTGTAAGTGACAAGCTTCTTGAGATTTAATATCGCAACACAAGCTAAATTGTTTTTGAAATTTACTTATGAAATTGCCTTATTCTTTACAGTGGATATAGATTATTGTGGCCCATGTAAGCTGATTGTTTCTGCTGCAAGAAGCTATTTAAGTCAAAATGCTACTACACAAGACATTATCAATTACCTGAATGAACTCTGTGATGAACTACCAGACACGGTCACTGCACAGGTACTTTGTTTGTTATTAACTTGACTATTCGAAGAATAAGGGGGCTATTGCAGTAACGAGGGCATCGGCATATTGTTTTAGTAAAACCTTTCTTGTTTTTGGAAATTTTAGACTGGTCCAAATTGAAAGAGGTTGCAGACGACAATGAAACTTGTATGCAATTCAAACTCAAACTATCCTATGTGATAGAAAATACTGTGGTTAAAGAAGAAATTGCTTGTTGCAATCAATTTCTTCTTTTTTCACATTGTTTTTTCAAGTATAAATTGCAGTGATGTAAAGGTTTGTACAAAAAAGGGTTAAACCTTAAGTGCATGTGTCATATCTCAATTTGTGCTAATGCTATTGCTCTGAAACTTTGCATGTGTTTTTATGACAATAACATAAGCCTCTAAACACAGATTCAATACTCTGACAATCATTTTAGTGGAATTTTAACCCTTTTCGGACTTGGAAATTCTTTGTTAAATATTATGTGCAACTGTCATATATCTTTAATAACTCTCTTTCTACTAATGCTATTGCTTTGAAACGTTGCACATACTTTTGTGACCATCATATCATCTTCTAGGCAAAGATTCATCACAATTACATTATTAATAGTGTAGCTTTAACCATTTTCAGACTTGAAAATTCTTGTTTAAACCTTGTGTGCAACTGTCATATATCTCTAGCTCACCTGAGCACTTAGTGCTCAATTGAGCTATTGTGATCCCCTTTTGTCCGGCATCCGTCCATCTTGCGGCGTGTGTCGTGCATCGTGCGTTGTCCGTCAACAATTTCTATAAACGACATCTCCTCAAAAACCACTGGGCCAATTTGAACCAAATTTGGCAGAAATGCTCCTTAGGTGGTCCCCTTCAAAAATAGCTAAAAGAATTCAAATCGTTAAAATTCTGGTTGCCATGGCAACAAAAGTGAAATTTTCAAATAATCTTTAAAAATCTTCTCCTCCTGACCAAGAAGGCGTAGAGCCTTGATATTTTGCATGAAGCATCAGTATATTGACCTCTTTCAAAATAGCTAAAATCATGGTTCTCGGGTCCCCGGGGGCGGAGCCCCCGGGGGGGGGGTTATATAGAAATAAAGAACGATTTTTTAAATTACATCTCCTCCCAAACCACTCGAATGATTTGAACCAAATTTTGCAGAAATGTTGCTTTGGTGGTCCCCTTCAAAAATAGCTGAAAGAATTCAAATCCGTTAAAAAATCTGGTTGCCATGGCAACAAAAGTGAAATTTTCAAATAATCTTTAAAAATCTTCTCCTCCTGACCAAGAAGGCGTAGAGCCTTGATATTTTGCATGAAGCATCAGTATATTGACCTCTTTCAAAATAGCTAAAATCATGATTCTCGGGTCCCCGGGGGCGGAGCCCCAGGGGGGGGGGGGGGTGTTATATAGAAATAAAGAACGATTTTTTTAAATGACATCTCCTCCCAAACCACTGGGCCAATTTGAACCAAATTTGGCAGAAATGTTCCTTAGGTGGTCCCCCTTCAAAAATAGCTAAAAGAATTGAAATCTGTTAAAAACTCTGGTTGCCATGGCAACAAAAGTGAAATTTCAAAATAATCTTTAAGAATCTTCTTCTCCTGACCCAGAAGGCGTAGAGCCTTGATATTTTGCATGAAGCATCAGTATATTGATTTGTTACAAAATAGCTAAAATCATGATCCACGGGGTCTCCAGGTGCAGACCCGGGGGGTGGGGGGTATAGGCATGAAGCATCAGTTCACATACTTCTTTTTTATTTCTGAAATTATAACCCATTGAAAAAGTTTTTTCCTTCTTTTAAATCAGCACTTAAGCCTTGGAATTTGTAATTTAGCCTTTTGATCAAAAGGTTCATAGTCTTTATATCTAATTGTGGCCCACTTGTTTCATAATCCTAACCTTAACATGAAATTAGACTGTTGAAAGAAAAAGAGCCTTATCTCAGGTGAGCGCCCCAGGGCCAACGGCCCTCTTGTTAATAACTGTCTTTCTACCAATACTTTTGCACATGTTTTTGTGACGATAGCATCAACCTCTTGACACAGATTCAATACTCTTGACATTCATTTTAGTGGAATTTTAACCCTTTTGAGACTTAAAATATTCTTGGTTAAACCCTATGTGCAACTGTCACATATCTTTTTATATCTTTAAAAAAATTCTCTCTACCTACGCTATTGCTTTGAAACGTAGCACATGGTTTTGTGACCATCATATCATCTTCTAGGCAAAGATTCATTACAATTACATTTTTTATATTGGAGCTTCAACCCTTTCCGGACTTAAAATTTCTTGGTTAAACCTTGCTTGCAACTGTCATATATCTTTAATAACTCTCTTTCTACCAGTGCTATTGCTTTAAAACTTTGCACATGTTTTTGTGACCATAGCATCTGCCTCTTGACACAGGTTCAATACTCTGACATTCATTTTAGTGGAATTTAAACCTTTTCGGGCTTAGGCTTTGCATATTCATTCAGTGTGATGTGTTTTTAGCTCACATGAGCACAAAGTGCTCTGGGGGAGCTATTGCGATCGGTCATCGTACTGCGTCCGTCCGTCCATTCACAATCACAAAAAAAAACTTCTCCTCCTAAACTCACCATGGAATTTCAACCAAACTTCACAGAAATGATCCTTAAGTCATGCTTTTTCAAAAAACTTCAAAGAATTGAAGTCCATGAAGAACTCTTGTTGTCATGGCAACGGAGAGAAAAAACTTAAAAAATATGTTTCTCCCAAGCTGTAAGGCCTAGAGCTTTGATATTTGGTACTAATCAACATCTGTTGACCCTCTACCAAAACACTTCAAAGACTTGCAGTATTCTGAAAATTAGCCCCTTTCTGTGCGATTCCTGATTTTACATAGAAATAAAGAAGGAAAACTTAAAAAATATGTTTTTCCCTAACCATAAGGCCTAGAGCTTCGATATTTGGTACAAATCATCATCTATTGACCCTCTCTCTAAATACTTCAAAGAATTACCATATTCTGAAAATAAGCCCTTTTTCTGTGCTATCCCTGATTTTACCATAGAAATAAAGGAGGAAAACTTTAAAAAACTTCTTCTCCCAAACCATAAGCCCTATTGCTTTGATATTTGGTATACATCATCATCTATTGACCCTCTACCAAAATACTTCAAAGAATTACTGTATTCTGAAAATTAGCCCTTTTCTTTGTGATCCCTGATTTTACATGGAATTAAAGAAGGAAAACTTTAAAAATATGTTTCTCCCAAACAATAAGGCCTAGAGCTTCGATATTTGGTACAAATCATCATCTATTGACCCTCTACCAAAACACTTCATAGAATTACTGTATTCTGAAATTACCCCTTTCTGCATGATCCCTGATTTTACCTAGAAATAAACAAGGAAAACTTTAAAAATATGTTTCTCCCTAACCATAAGGCCTAGAGCTTCGATATTTAGTACAAATCATCATCTATTGATCCTCTACCAAAGTACTTCAAAGAATAACCGTATTCTAAAAATTAGCCCTTTTCTGTGTAATCCCTCATTTTACATTGAAATAAGAAGGAAAACTTTAAAAATCTTCTTCTCCCAAACCACAAGCCCTAGAGCTTTGATATTTGGTATACATCATCATCTATTGACCATCTACCAAAATACTTCATAAAATAAACTGTATTCTGAAAATTAGCCCTTTTCTTTGTGAGCCCTGATTTTAAATAGAAATAAAGAAGGAAATCTTTAAAAGTCTTCTTCTCCCAAACAATAAGTCCAAGGGCTTTAATATTTAGTGTGTAATAATACCTATTGACCCTGTACTAAAATACTGCATAGAATTACTGTATTCTGAAATAAGCACTTTTTAGTGCAATCCCAGAAAGGCATAATGAAGGATATCAAAGAAAATGTTCTCCTTTTGAACTGTAAGGCCTAGAGCTTTGATATTTGGTTTGTATTAATGCCTTTTTACCCTCTACTTAAGTACTTCAAATAATTACCGGGCTCTTGAAATTAGCTCAATATGGCTGGATCTTCACTATACCTAGGATTAAGGGAGAAAATCTTTAAAGAATCTTCTTCTCCAAAAGGATGAGGTGTAGGGCCTTGATATTTTGTATATTATCTCATAAAGCCTTGAGCCATCATACTCAGGGGAGCAATATAGGACCATCATGGTCCTCTTATTTCAGTTCATACCTCGATGAAAACAACAAATATTTTCTTCATCTCTTAAATGGATTTTAGTAGGGATAAGAACAAGTGAATCTGAATATTGACTATCTGTTTCTGTAATTGATTGTTTGCAAAAATTAAGTCAAACTTATTTCCAAATTCAAGTTTTAATTTTGCTTATCTCAGCTATTGTGATCACCCTTCTTCAGGCAACTGTCCGCGTCTTTTGTCCGGCGTCCATCAACAATTTCTTCAAACAGTATCTCCTCCAAAAAGTACTGCGCCAATTTTGGCAGAAATTTTCCATACATTGTTCCCTTGAAAATAGCTAAAAGAAGTGAAATCTATTGCCATGGCAACAAAATGAAGTTCAGATAAATTCATTAAAAATCTTCCTCTCCTGACGTAGAAGGGCTAGAGCTTTGATATTTTGCATGAAACCTCAGTATTATGACCTCTTTCAAAATAGCTAGAATCATTACCCTTTGGTCCCTAGGGGCAGAGCCCTTGGGTTGTGTGAGTTCTATTTAGAAAGAGAGAAGGATATTGAACTTCTCCCAAACCATCAAGCCAACTGGAACCAAATTTGGTAGAAATGTTCCTAAGGTGGTCCCTTTTAAAAATGATAAAAGAATTGAAAATTGGTTGCCATGGGAACAAAGTGAATTTTAGAAAAAAAAAATTAAAAATGTTTTCCTCCTGAGCCATAAGATGTACAGCCTTGATATTTTGCATGAACATCATGTTTATTGAACTCTTTCAAAATAGTTGAAATCATTACTATTGGGGTCCCCAAGGGCAGAGCCCGGGGGGGGGGGGCGATATAGAAACAAAGAAGGATTTTTAAACGACATCCCAAACCATCAAGCCTATTCAATTTTTAACTCAGATACTATCGTTTATTTTTAGCCATTTGCCACTCTTTGTGAGGAACTATTAATAGCATTCACTTGAAACTTGGTACAAAGGTGTACTACATAGTGATCCATTCAGGAACACTTTCATTTTTACTTGGTATCACAATAATGTTCCTCAGGGAACTGTTTAAACACTATACATAATCACTCTAATTTTCAATATTGTGGCAAAAATGCCTTTATCAAGAAAAAGAAATTAAATCTTATTTTCTTTTCTTGATAAAGGCATTTTTGCCGAAATATTGAAAATTAGAGTGCTTATGGAAAGTGTTCATTTTTACTGTTGTTAACTTTGTAATGCAAGCAGAGGTACACTCAGTCAATTTTGTCTTACAGTTAGCTTGTTCTATAACTCTTTCACGCTTCTTTGAATTTTAGACGGGTCAAAATTGAAAGAGGTTGCAGACAACAATGAAAACTAGATGCATTTGAAATGAAAACATATTATATGGTAGAAAATATTGTGGGAAAGGAGAAATTTCTTGTTAAAAGCAATTTCTTCTTTTCCACAATTTTTAGCTCGGCTGTTTTCAGAGAAAACCCGAGGTATTGCTATAGCCTGGATGTCGTTGTTGTTGTGCAAAAACTTTATCATTTGGTGATATATCTGGTTCTACTAAAGGCATTCACTTGAAACTTAGCATACTTGTTCACTATCAAAAGAGCAACTTATACTATCAAGGGGGATAACTCTAGATAAATTTTGTCCACTATCTAGCACCAAACAGCCGAGCGTAGGCACCGTAGGCAGTGCTCTTGTTTCTCAAGTATCAAATCATAGTGACCTAAAATCCCTGGTTTGTACAGGAAAGGATTCATATTAAGAATAATAACAACTATTCAGTGGATTATCTCTTGATAAGTTTGTGGACAAACCAGTAAAATTTGACAAACCAGTGAAATTACGAAAGTGATAAACCCATTCCCACACAATCAAATTTTGTAGCAAGCCTTTTCTTCATTTTACATTAATTATCCCATTCAGAAAGCTGAAAAAATCTAAGATTTCATTAACTTTAAATTGTTGTCTTTAACTTCTTTGAATTTGGGCAAGTCTAAAGTTTTGTTGTCTAGTAATGCTTTAAACAGAAATGCTTGATTTTTATGGTAATCTGTTAACCCATTCCCACACAGTGACGTTTTTTGGACGCCTCTCAAGAAAAACATTTGGGGGAGCATTGTATAAAATGAAAAAAATGCTTGTACAAGCAATTTATTCATTTTTACACAATGTTTTCTTTCGAGAAAGTTGAAAAAATCTAAAATTTCAAAAAAATCATATTGTTGTCAGCAACTCCTTTCAGTTTGGATCAGTCTAAAATTTTGCTGTCTGGTAATCTGGTAAAGTATGGATGTAATTATTTCAGTGTGAGGATGTTGTAGGGCAGTATGTGCCAGCCATCTTGGACTTGATTGAACAAGATCTATCACCAGCACAAGTCTGCCAGGTAAAATTCCTTGAATTCTCGAAAGGCTCAGGCCATAGCACAGTGATAGTGTGTTGGACTCATAATCTTGAGGTTCCGGGTTCTATCCCTGGCAATGGCAAATATACTTTCTGACATTTGTCTCCCACCATTACTTGGATTATCATAAACCTAAGTGAGATGAGCAGCTGGAGGCTGGGAAAGGATGTAGTGGTAGTACATGTATGAGAAATACCAGGAACCCATGGTTATTTGCCCCATCCGCTGCAATATGACTTTAATACTGTTAAAAGTGGCATTAAACCCCATTCAATCAACCAATCAATCATTGAATACTAGAAGATCCAGTCTTAGGACATGTGTCAATTCAAAACCTGTAATGCATTCCTTGAAAACCAAGTTTTTAACCTTTGTCATGCTGAATAAATGTCTTTTTTAGAAATGCATCAAAATCAAAGTTCAGAAAGCACTGGAAGGCTGTGATTCAATATTTTTTTTAAGACATCAATTTACAAATTATTGTGGCAAAAAAAGGGCAATAAGGCGGTGTATACTAAGATCAGATTGCACATATGTGCAGGCTTATCTTTATCTATACCTGAAAAAGTAGGAATATCTCGGGAACAGCATGACAAGGATTAAGAATTTTTGTATTTCTTTCTTAAGACTCGTGCAGAACTGCTGAATTTGTACTGAATTACTCAAGATATCCCACAAGGAAATTATAAAAGAAAGATCTTGTTAAATTATTAGGTATAGATGTCCCTCTGGACTTATGCCATTCCACTCAGTCCAGCTTTTTGACACCTCTCAAGAAGAAAACTTGGATAATCATTGTTGAAATGAGGAAATTGCTTGTTACAAGCAATTTCTTGATTATTTTCAATGATTTCTCCCAGACAAGATAAAAATGTTCAAAATTTTATTACTAAAAAATGATATCTGCAATTTTTTTTCATTTGGGCCAATCAGAAATGATGTTGCATTGGAATAGCTTAAAGACTTTCATTCAAAAACAATAGAAGTATTCTTTTATGGCTTCTCTCAAATTTAACCCATTCCCACACAATCCATCCTTTTACGCCCATCAAGAATAACAATTTGGAAAACATTATGGAAAATGAAGAAATTACTTGTATCCAGCAATTTCTTCATTTTCCACAGTTTTTTCTATCCAAAAAGACAAAAAAAAGATCATCAACTTGAAATTATCATCTGCAGCACTTTTCAGTTTTGACCAGTCTTGAATTTGGAGGTGTGGAAATGGATTAATTGATTAAGTCCATAATTATCATCTGATTCTCTTATAACTTTCACAGGATGATTGTATGTTCATTAGAAAGCAAGTAGAATTCTAAGTTCCTCTTGTTTATGTAAACATACATCAAAGATGGTTTTCTAGGCCTTTCCTGTCTTTTGAAATCTTAGACTGGTCCAAATTGAAAGAGGTTGCTAACCAAAAATGAAAAATAGATGCAATTTAAAGTTAAACCATCGTATGTGGTAAAAAAATTTGTGGGAAAAGGGGAGTTGCTTGTCATGATCAATTTCTTCTTTTTCCACAATTTCTTTTCTCAAGTTTAAAGTCACTGTGACGTAAAATCCAAGGTTTGTATAGGAAAGGGTTAAAAGCATTACAAGCTCTAGAGCTTGGGTTTCATTTTTAATGCCTTTTTTCTTACTTCATAAATGAATTTTACATGACCTAACCTGACTTTTATAAAATAATGAAAAGTTTGAAATTCTCCTCTAGAACTTTTTTAAAGATTACAGTGACTAAACTTAATTGCCGGATATGGCAAAGATGATTGAGTTTATATTGAATTCCTGAAAACACCATTCTGTAAATCAGTACATTTAGGTCAGTGGAGCTGTACAAGTACTCAAGCTCCTCTAGTTGCTATTGACCATTACCAGATGGCAAAGCAGCCGCCATCATATCGCTGATATCATAGCGGTAGCACATATCCTTACCCAAATTTGTCTCTTACCAAAGAGTGGATAATCTAAATGGAAATGAGTTGTAGATTGTATGAAATTTTAGATTTATCATTTTTCTAGGTAGAAAACATTGTGGGAACTAAAGAAATTGCTTGTTGCAAGCAATTTCTTCATTTTACACAATATATTTCCAAATGTTTGGGGAAGGGGATATCATTCTTTGCGTTGGGTGTCAAAAAGCATCATTGTGTGGAAATGGGTTAAAGCTAACTAACAGCCAAAACAAGCTTTGTTACACTGTCTTTTTTTTAAATTACAACTTGTGTTCAAATTTCACTGTAACGTTACAGCAACTTGGATTCTGCAATGCTACTCAGGAGATGAAGCTGATGAAACTTCTTCAACCATCTAAGGCAATACCACAGAAGGTGGACAACAAACTGTACTTCAAAAGTCATTCCAAGTTACTCGGGACAAAAAAATGTACATATGGACCATCGTTCTGGTGTGCAAGCAGCGAAAACGCAAAGATGTGTAATGTAAGTAAAACAGATCAATTTAACTCCCACTTACGTAGTAGTAGTTGGTTTCATCATGTCCATCTTTCACTCCATCTGTCTGACTTTTTCTTTCTGTGCTCTAACTCTAGAACAAATCATCCTACAATTATTGGTTAAGGCATTACCAGATGGCAAGATTTTAGACTGGTCCAAATTGATAGGCGTTTCAGAGGACATTTAAAGTTTAGACTTTTTTAACTTAATAGGTAGAACTTAATAGGTAGAAAACATTGTGGAAAATGAAGAAATTGCTTGTAACAAGCAATTTCTTTATTTTCCACAATATTTTCCAAATTGTTTTTCTTGGGGAATGTCCAAAAGCATCACTGTATGGGAATGGGTTAAAAGGTCCTTGAAACTTTATACAAATGTTATCCATGACCCAAGGAGATGCCCTTTTGTTCTTTAGTACCATAGTCAAAGGCTAGCTGGGATACGAGGTATATAACTTTCTCTTTCATAGTATAGAACATAATGGAAAGGTAAGATTTCTTTTGTATATAAAATATTTCCATGTTTCAAACTAGGAATTTTCCTCTTTCTGTGTGTGTGTGTGTGTCAAAAGTCATCGTTTGACTGAAAATGTTTGTATGGTCTAGAGGAAGGTCCCTATTGAATACTGTGACATTCTGACTAAAATAAATGGGAAAGTCAGGCTTATTGAACAATATTTCCTTGTCACTATTCTACAGGACATCATTTTAGCTCTATCTTTTTCAAACTTACTGAAAATGCTTTTGCAATCATGGGGAAGGTCACTATTGAAAATGGTGAACTTCTGACAAATATCAAAGGAAAGGGCTCTAAATGACATTTTCTTTGTAACCGCTCTAGAGGTCACAATTTTGGGTAATTCTTTCTGAAAATACTTGTACTTTATGCATTTTATGCAATAATCTGACTTTTACTGATTTTTTTTTCAGGCTGAGGAACACTGTCAAAACCATGTCTGGAATCAGAACTAGGAATCTCTTCGATGGAACTTTACCCTTGTCATTCTGAATATAATCCTTTGTTAAATTGTAATAAAGTCAAAGTGCTGAAAGCACTGGAGACACTATCTGTTGACCAATAATTCTTTTTCAAGATGAATCTTATAAATAACACTAGCTTGAAAGACAAACAGGTGATGTAGACAAGGATCAGACTGCATGTACATGTAGGCTGATCTTTGTCTATACCGCCTGCCTAGCAGGAATATTCTGGGCTCAGTATGACAAGGGTTAAAGATAAAACCTAACAGCAAGATACCAGTAATATACACTAACCAGTGAATTCCAACTTCTGTAATCAAAATGTGAACGATTATGTAAAAAGGGACCATGTTGGATTTGCGACAATTATCCATCCTTGTCATCACTGAGTCAAATTTTTAGACTGGAACTTTTGCATCTTTGGTTATTTACCAAACAACAAAATTTTGACTAATTAAAATCGAAATATGACAGTTTCGAGTTGGTGAAATTTCAAACATACATAATTGAAAAAATTGTAAAAAGTAATTTCTTCTTTGTCCACATTTTTTACAAGTATTTTTCCTGAAATGGGATTGAATTAGGTGCATGCATTTAGTAAGTGTGTAAGTGTATGTACCCAGTTCAGTTTTCTAGACCATAACTTTGACAATTGTTGATGGATATCAAAATAACTATTTTTTTCCGTCATTAGTAGATATTTATGACAATTTTGAGGTAGCTACAAGGTCAAGGTCAAAGCTGAAGGTTAAGCATCTGTGGGATAGACAAAAGATGTCATAGGTATTTTCACTGAGTTACTACTTGGTCCTATTTTACATGATAGTTCACAATTCACATGATATATAATAAAAGTTGTAAACAAATTTATTACATTTAGGTTACCAAACCAACAAAAATGCTTAGATTAAATTTTGATCATTGTTGGAGTTCAAAGTTCACTTCTGGTCTAATTGTATGATTTGATTGGTCTATTGAATTTTTCATTGATATATATGTTCCTTCAGTTATCAGTTTTAAGCTGGATTACAGTATTTTGCATTATACAATGCATAATCATAAGAAATTTTGACTTATTGTTCATGTAAATGGACTTTGCTGAAAAATAGATGAATTCTAAAAGTTAGGTTAATTCAATAATGTGCTGTTGCAATTGTAGAACTTTTTTGACCATTTTCATGCAGAATAAAATATTCTACTGAACTGAATGAAATTCAAAGGGCTGAAAGCACTTGAAGCTCTACCTTTGGGTTTACAGTTATTTCCAAATTTTATCTCGTCAACAAGCTTACAACGAACAAGCAGGCTGTGTAGACTAAGATCAGACTACACATATATGAAGGCTGATCTTTGTCTATACCTCCTGTTAAGACAGGAATATTTCTGGTTTAGTGTGACATGGCTTAATCCATTTCCACAAGATTAAACACCTCTCAATATAGAAGCTTTTGAAAACATTGTGGAAAATGAAGAAATTGCTTGTAAGATTTTAAAGATTTCATCAACTTAAAATTGTTGTCTGCAACTTCTAAAATGTGGGAATGTGTTGATACTGGTCCCTATTGATATTGTTTGCAGGTGTAAATCTGGCTATTGATAAAAGAAATGTATAGTTTCGAAATATATTTCTGAAAGGAAAATACAGGAAATCTCCCTCTGGCATGTATACATGTCTTTTCATCTAATTCAAATTACACTCAATCTTCAATCATGGCATGTCATGGGTTCGATCCCTGGCAGCGGCACATATTCTTTCCGACATTTGTCTCTCACCAATTTGTGGATAATCGTAAACCTAAGTGGGATAGCAGCTGGAGGCTAGGAAAGGATGTAGTGGTAGTACTGGCGTGAGATAATACCAGGAATCCATTGATAGGTGCTCCAGCCTCCGCAATATAACTGAAATACTGTTAAAAGAGGCGTTAAACCCCATTTAACGAATCAATCAAATTACACTCGGAAAGTCCTTTTTATGCCCCCTCCATGTAATGCAACTGACGTATAGAGCTTCCTCCGTCTGTGTGTGTTTGTGTCCGTCTAATTCTTGTCCAGAGCATATCTTCTACATTAACCTATTCCCACTCAGTGACGCTTTAAGACATCCCACAAGAAAAAAAGCTTTGGAAAACAGTGTGGAAAATGAAGAAATTGCTTGTTACAAGCAATTTCTTCATTTTCCACACTGGTTTCTACATAGAAAATTGAAAAATCCCAAAATTTCATGATTTTTATATTAACGTCTGCATATTCTTTCAATTTTGACCAGTCTAAAATTTTGCCGTCCATTGTTAGGTGCTCAAGCCACCGCAATATGACTGCAATGCTGTTAAAAGAGGCGTTAAACCCCATTCAACCAATCAATCAAATTACACTCGGAAAGTCCTTTTTATGCCCCCTCCATGTAATGCAACTGACGTATAGAGCTTCCTCCGTCTGTGTGTGTTTGTGTCCGTCTAATTCTTGTCCAGAGCATATCTTCTACATTAACCTATTCCCACTCAGTGACGCTTTAAGACATCCCACAAGAAAAAAAGCTTTGGAAAACAGTGTGGAAAATGAAGAAATTGCTTGTTACAAGCAATTTCTTCATTTTCCACACTGGTTTCTACATAGAAAATTGAAAAATCCCAAAATTTCATGATTTTTATATTAACGTCTGCATATTCTTTCAATTTTGACCAGTCTAAAATTTTGCCGTCCATTGTTAGGTGCTCAAGCCACCGCAATATGACTGCAATGCTGTTAAAAGAGGCGTTAAACCCCATTCAACCAATCAATCAAATTACACTCGGAAAGTCCTTTTTATGCCCCCTCCATGTAATGCCAACAGGCGTATAGAGCTTCCTCTGTCTGTGTGTGTTTGTGTCCGTCTAATTCTTGTCCAGAGCATATCTTCTACATTAACCTATTCCCACTCAGTGACACTTTTAGACGCCCCCCAAGAAAAAAAAGCTTTGGAAAACAGTGTGGAAAATTAAGAAATTGCTTGTTACAAGCAATTTCTCCATTTTCCACACTCTTTTCTACCTAGAAAGTTGAAAAATCCAAAAATTTCATAAACTTTATATTAATGTCTGCAACTTCTTTCAATTTGGACCAGTCTAAAATTTTGCCGTCTTGAAATACTCCTCATTTCAAGGTCACAACTGAAGGTCATATGTCAAGCAATTATCCTGGGGCACCTGACTATGATGCAATTCTAGTTTATGGATTGGGTGATGGGCTTGATGCAAACTATTGTAACTCCCTATATTTATGTATTCTTTTACAGTAGAACTTCATGGACTCCTTAATTTCAGGTAACAATAATGTAGGGCAATTTTTTTTCCTTCGGAATATTAAGTATGAATAACCCATAACCAGATGACGAATTTTTAAACTGGTCCAATTTTGAAGGAAGCTGCAAACGGTAACTCAAAGTGTAAAAGTTAATTGATGTCTGCCATTTGGGGAAGAAATACATTGTGAGAAAAGGAGAAATTGCTTGAAAGCTCTTTAGTGCATCAAAAGTGGGTTTGGTGTCGTGTTAACTATTTTAGATAGACTTATGTTTGTATGTTTTTAAAGCTTAACCAGACATTATTGAGTTGCACTAACCAAATTTCTAAATGGAGTAATAGACTTTTTCTAATCAGCCCATGGGAGATTAAATGTAATAAATGAAATTAGTCTTAAGGGAGTTACTTCCCTTTTATAGTTTCATGCCATCTCATTAATTTTCATATTTTTCTCAATTTATTTTTAAATGGTTTATTACTAACTCTGTCATGCTTAATACTGAATCATAATCAAAGGACTGAAAGTACTGGAAGTGCCGGAATATGGGTCAGTAATTCTCTTTGAATGAGTGCAGGCTGATCTTTATCTATGCCAATTCTCAAAATAAGATTATTCTGGGTTCAGCATGACAAGAGTTTGACGACTGTTTGAAACTGTTTAACCCTTTCCCACACAATCCTGCCTTATTACCCTATCAAGAAAAAAAGTTTTGGAAAACATTTTGAAAAATGTAGAAATTGCTTGTAACAAGCAATTTCTTCATTATCCACGATGTTTTCTACCCAACTAATTTCATCACTTTAATATTGTCATCTGCAACTTCTTTCAGTTTGGACCAGGCTAAAATTTTGTTTTATGGGAATTGGTTAAAAAAGTTTAATGTTATTGCCCTTGAGTACAATACATTTGATATTACCTATATTAAACAGCTGATTTATGAAATTACTATATTGAAAGGCTAACAAAATAATGTTGGAGGTGTAGTTACTACGTTTTGGTATTCCTTCCACATTTTGTTAAAAAAATCAAACTGCATTAAAGAAATTGAATGATTGTAAGATCATTATACCTTTTATTTTGTTAACAACATAAGTTATATTTTCATGAGATCAGAGCCTCTTGTGAAAATACTTCTTTTGTTGTTGACTCAATTATTTAATAATTAATTTTGTCTATCAAAAACAAGTGTTCTGGTTGGCTGAAAAAAAGAAAATTATTCTGACCTCCATGAACAAAATTTTGAGCATGTGGCTATTTTGTATGCAAGTGCACAAAGTAGTTCCTTAACCCATTCCAGCACAATCCCTCCTTTTTACGCCCCTAAAGGAAAAAACTTTGGAAAACATTGTGGAAAATAAAGAAATTGCTTCATACAAGCTTTTTCTTCATTATCCACAATGTTTTCAATCCAAAAAGATGAAAAAAATGAAAAATCCATCAACCTAAACCTGTTGTCTGCAGCTTCTTTCAATTTGGACCGGTCTAAAATTTTGTTGTGTGGGAATGGGTTAAAAAATGCATCAAAATTTGTTATATTTGGCTTTTTTTCGTTTGATGTCACGAGATTATAAGAGATGATCGGAATAATTTGCTTTCATGGAGGTATGAAACTAAATAAAACAATCCCTATGAAACTAAAAGCTAACCCCACTTATGTTATGAATATGTGAACTTTTTTTTTTTCAGTTCATACCTCTATGAAAATAAAAGATATTTTCTTCATTTCTTAAATGAAAGATAAATCAGTTTTTTGTATCACCAATAAGTTTTTATGTAGAAAACATACTATTGATTCATGGTCTTTCTTATAGTTTATTGGCATAGCCTTTTAAGAGTTGAAATTGTTAATTGAAAATTTGTGACTTTAACTTTTTTCAATTTTTCCTTACAAAACTATGTTTGTGTTGTAAACATTACATGAATGATTTATTTAATGCTTTTAATACTCTCATTTTTGTGCAAAAAAATTAATGTGAGTGATGTCATTCTTTAAAGGTCAATATTTAATTGATGGATAGCTGTCCACTTTCATTGACCTCTGACATGTTGCTTCGACTGGCATAATACCTTTTATTATATACCTATAAATATATGAACTAAAATCTGACTATCTAATACAACTTGACAGATAAAATATCAATATTTGATGAGTACCAAAAAATTGTATTCATCCAGTACCAATAAACACGGACTCCTTTTTTGTGTATTGATGTTTGGGTTTTTTTTTGTGGAAAGTTGGTTATTTCTTAATCACTGATTTATGAGAATTTTCTTAATGTCATGTCCTAAAGGTATATAATAAAAAGAATATTACAACAGTGTGTTTTTCTATTTGTTGTTATCGTGTTCTCGAAACGTTTGTAGGTATTTTTTTTATTCGACCTTCGGTCCCATCCAATAATAAATACCTACACACGATTCTCAAACACGATAACAACAAATAGAAAAACACACTGTTGTAATATTCCCTATATATTTTTTGTTCAGGGAAATCGATCTAAAATTGATCAGGCAGACGACATTTCAAACATTGTCTGAATTGTAAAATAAATGCCAGAATTTCTCCTTTCCCAATGGTCATGTTTTCCTAAATATTATATGGGCGCATAAAAATGCAGGGTTGTGTTGCTTCGGGTTGAAACATTTTCTTTTGTTGTTACTTTAAATTGGATGGAGAATTACATTCTGCTGGAATGTTTTGTTTAACTTCCCGTTTTTTGAAATTAAAGACTCATCCAATTTGAAAGAGGTTGCAGACGACAAAGAAAAATTAATGCAATTTGAAATGAAACCATCCTATGTGGTAGAAAATATTGTGGGAAAAGAAGAAATTGCTTGTAATAAGCAATTTCTCCTTTTTCCACAATGTTTTCTCAGGTATAAAATCACAGGGATGTAAAATCCCGGGTTTTTATAGGAGAGGGTTAAAAGAAAACAAAAGAGGATCATTCAGATAGAAAACATGAATAAAGACTAATACCATTTTCACAAAGTTTTCCACATGTTGTAAACACAAAAGAAATTGACAGAAATTGTTTCTAATTCAACATTTTACAGAAATTCAATGTTGTCTACATAGAATATTTGTCTAATACTAAACCTTTAAAATCGAGCATTAACAAAGTCAGAGCAGACTATTAAATTGTGACATTGCTCATAGTTATATGTGCGTTAAGTTTGTGTAGCTTTTGGTAGCTTTTGACTGCTTATCATTTCAATCTCCAAAATTTTTATAATCAAAGTTGGTTAGGGTTTAGAACACAATTTGTATGCGTTTAGGTTGTATATCGGATGATTTGATACTATTTGAATTTATAAGGTATCCAGTCAATGAAAATTGTACAAAATAGACCTGTCACACTAAAAGGAATATTCTTTGACAAACCATAATGGCTTAACCTATTCTAAGACTGCAAAATTTTAGACTAGTCCAAATTGAAAGAAGTTCCAGACAACAATTTCGAGTTGTTGGAATTTTCATTTGTTTTGCTTTTGGGATGGAAAATATTGTGGAAAATGAAGAAATTGCTTGTTACAAGCAATTTCTTGATTTTCCACAATGTATTCTAAAGCTTTTATATTGAGGGTAGTTTGAAAGTGTTATTGTGTGGGAATGGGTTAAGGGGGCTTGTATATTGTAAACGAATGATGAGATTTAGTTACAACATTTCAGTTGCCCCTTGTTGACCACAAGTGAAAAGTTTATTGACACATTCCCTCACAATCCCTCTCTTTTTTTTAAAAAAAAATTTGGATAATGGAAAAATTAAATCTTAACAGTAATTTCCTCATTGTCCATTGTATTTTCTACCCTGTAAAACAAAAGTTGCTCAACTTTCAACAACTTATAATTGTCGTCTGCTACTAGTTTGAATTTGGACCAGTCTAAAATTTTGTCATATGGTAATCAGTTAAATGAAAATAAGCTTTGACAGGAAATTAAATTAACTATACATGTTTATATATGTTAAATATTTTATATAACCATACATTAATAAAAAAAACCTTGGTCACCGCTTTCAGTCTTGTCAAGGATATATGCATTTCCTCAAAAATTTCTTTAAGTGTGATGGGTTACTATTGTCTAGAAAAAAGGGACCATCTCGGATGTACAAAAATTATAGACCCTGGTGGAAAAAACAGTCAGTTTTGGGTCGAAACATTTTGCTTTTGGTAGGTTTTCGGGCTCTATCATGATTATTCTATCTTCCTCTGAATTTATTTCAAAATGCGACCTCTATTTACCTCTGCAGATTCTCAAATATTTGCTTTCCATAGATCCCTAAACTCGTTCCCAGTCTCACTGATATCTATATTTTAGGTGGGAAAGGTTTTTTTATTTACTGACTGTTGTCTTTCTGTTTTGCTGATCAGTGTTGTCAGTATCTGAGACATAAGGGATGTAATTTCAAGGAATGAAATGAGCGTGTGCGTGACATTTCCAACCATTACACATATGTGCCAAGTAAAGACTCAGATCAGCCTGTGCATCCGCACAGTCTGATCAGAGTCTTCACTCTGCGCTCTGTAGATAGATACTGACCCAAAGCTTCTTTAAGCAACCAGCGAATAATCTAATTGCCCCAAATGGCTGTCCAGGGTGCTTAATGTGTGCGAGTCACGCACCTGCGAAATGGTTGGAAATGTCACGCATAGGCTCAAATGTATTTGCATGATTGACCTATCTAACTCACTTTCAAACCGACAATTACTGACAGCCTTGGAGACAGGCTAGTAGATCCGATGAGGTCCCTTTTTTGTGTGACATGTCACAAGTAGATAATGACGTAATAGAGATGATGTAACTTTATGTCACATTTTGTCTGTATATGTAAGATTGGTGCACTTCTCAATTATTTTCTTATAAAACTCATTACTTAATTCTTACGTATCTGTTTCATTTTTAGCTCGGCTGTTTTCGGAGAAAACCCGAGGTTATTGTCATCACCTTGTCGTCATGTGCGTTGGCGTTGGCGTGACAAACTTTAACCTTATTCATATCTCTGTTGTTATTGAAGATATCCTTATGAAACTTGGCATGTGTATTGACCATCACAAGAGCTATCTAGACTATCAAGGGGGATAACTCTAAAAGCGTTTTTGTAAGAGTTATTCTCCTTTTAGACATAGAATTTTTGCATTATCCAGCACGAAGGGTTGTTTATTACGGCCCCGGTCGTCCGTCTGGCTGTCCATTTGTAATTTTTTGTATGCACCGAAGTTTCAAGAGGAATGAACTGAAACTGACCACAATAAATCTCTATAATGTCTAGTTGTGTATGAGACAAATTAGAATAAAATACTGAAAAATATATATTTCGCTGACAAACCACTTCGGGCGTATATGCGCCGCTATTCGAATCACTTGTTCAATTTTTTTGTTTAAATATACCTCTTTTAACATCGATTTTGAAGTTTGAAAATTTGCTGTTTACTAAAAACCCAGAGGTATTGCTAAAACTGGCACCACTATTGACTTGCGCCTTCAGCTTCATTTTTAACCCTTTCCTGTCCTGCAAAATTCAAAATGTTTGAAAGTGATTTCATTTGAACAATAACCATTCACTTGTGAAGGAAATATTGTGGAAAAAGAAGAAATTGCTTTTTCCAAGAATATTTTCTCGATTATGAACTTACAGGAACGTAAAAACCAGGGATTGAACAGGAAGGGTTAAAACGATGGTACCCGTCTAGTATTCATATAGCTTTAGTGATGTCGCCGTCGTTGGCTTAGTGCAACAAAGCTTGCATTCATAACGAATCTTTTTACTGTAACTGTTAACCGGAATTTCGAGATACCTTTTTACTTTCAAAAGAGCAATAAAAAAAACTCTTAGTCGGAGGGGGTTCTAAATTCATTTTATGTATGTATTGTGCTTCTTTTCGACTTAGTTTCTTTACGGCCTTTCCGGCACCCAACATTCAAACGTCAGGATCTGTATGCGGTGCTCCATAAACTTTTACCAATCTTTTTTTATTCCAGTACAAATTTTTTTAGACTGGTTCAAAGCGAAAAACTACAGAAGACAATTTCAAGTTGAGGAATTTTGTTTGTTTTAGCTCACCTGAGTACAAATTGCGAAGTGAGCTATTGTGATCGGCCGTTGGCCGTCTGCCCGTTCCTCCATGATTTCTTTAACAATAATCTCCCCCCCCCCCAACCAGTTGGTCAATAAAGCTGAAACTTTGCAGGAATGTTCCTTGTGTGAAGTTCTACCAAAGTTGTTAAAAGAATTTCATATCGTGTAAAACTTTGGTTGCCCCGGCATTTGAAAATGGGAAATTTTAGTTAATCTTTAAAAAATCGTTTCCTCCTAAACCAGAAGGCCAATCAAACTGAAACTTTGCAGGGATGTTCCTTTGGTGAAGCTCTACAAAAGTTGCTTTAAGAATTACATTCTGTGAAAAACTCTGGGCTGCCGCGGCATTTGAAATTGGGAAATTTTAGTCATTCTTTGATTTTTTTCTCAGAACCTACATGGCCAAAGGCATTCATATTTCATATGTAGCTTAATCACATGGTTCTCTACCATGTTTTCACAAAAAAAATATCACTGGGGTCAAAAGTGGCCCCGCCCCTGAGGTCCGAAGTTTTAAAAAAAATGCTTAATTACAGCAAGTCCAAAGGACATCTCCTCGTAAACTATAAGGTCTTGGATATTTATATTTGGTATGTATCATTACTAGATGGTTTTGTACTATATCACTTAAAATTGTTCTCCTAGGGTCAAAAACGGCCCTGCATGAGGGGTCAAAAATAGGGAAAAACGCAAAAAATGAGTAAGTTAAAAAAATCTTCACTTTAAGGCCGATGGCATTTATATTCGAAATGTTGCATAGTCTGACTGTTATCTATCAATTTTGATTGAATTATGTCTGTAGGTTAAAAAAACACCCGTTCCCTGGATGTCCAAAGTTCGTAAAAATGCTCAATTAGACCATGTTCAACAGTCTTCTCTTCCCGATCTACCAAGTCTAAGACATTTATATATTGTATATAGTTCTCTACCATGTGGGCTAAAATCTGAGCCCTGGGATAAATCACGGCCCTGCCTCAGAGGTCCAAAATTTGGGAAAATGCCGAATTCGACCAACTTCAAAAGTCTTCTTCTGATGAAATATATGGTGAAGGACATTCAAATTTGGTATGTAGCATTACTAAATAATTTTGTACTATGTTACAGGAAAATATACCCTCAGGATCAAAAACGTATGCCCTTGGGGTCGAAAATTGCATAAATCGCTTAATTTGAAAGAATTAATGTTCTTAAATATAAGGCCTAGAGCAACTATATTAAAAATATAGGATAACGTTATACATGTAGTTATCTACCATGTTTATATCCTCTGGACAAAAATGGCCCTGCCCAAGGCATCCATAGTTATGAAAAACGCTCAATAAGAGCATGTTTAAATATCTTTCTCTCCAAATGTATTAGTTGTAATGCATTCATATTTGGTTTATAGTACATCCAATTTGTTCTCTACCAAGGTTGCTAAAATGATACCTTTTGGGTCAAAATGGCCACACCCCAGAGGCCCCAAGTTTGGTAAATGCTCAACTAGAGCATTATCAAATTCTTCTCCTCTTAACGCTGGTCCACATTAAAAGAAGTTGCAGAAGGCAATTACAGTTTGATTGAAATACAAAGAATTTCAGGGTAGAAAACATCGTGAGAAAATGGAGAAATTGCTAGCAACTCCAAAGTTCTCCCTTCTTTCAGGTTTTCCTGAACAACGGATTGCATGATTTGAACTCAGACCAACATTGCCTGCATATTTCGCTTGTATTATTTTCCCGAAAGTTTGCTTTCTTCGTCTTTCTAAAATTGTTGACAACTTCGTAATAGCTAGAAACTTCTCAAGAATTTAGTGTCGTCTGGAACAGACTAGAAGATTGTTATATTTCTATTATAATTCAGGATTCTTCTTCTTTTTTTTTTTTTTTTTTTTTTCAAGATATGTGATATAAAAGCTATTCGTGCCTTTAATGGTTTTACTTCTATGTGCTTTAAGAAACAATCCCCTACCCCTTTTTTTGCTTGGATTGTTCAAAGACAAGCCGAGCGAGTTCCGCGGTTGTCTACCAGAGAAAACAAGTGAAAAAAAGTTAGGGATAATCAAAGTCTAACTAGAAACATTTTCGAAAATACGAGAAAAGCTCTGAATTTTATTGAAAATTTAATTTCAATACGTTTGATTTATATGCATAATAATTCAAAATAAAAGCAGAGTAAAAATTTCTCCTTGGCGTACGCCTTTTCAGTAGATTTTTTCCTATTTAAAATTTGTAAGGTCTGACGCGTGAAGGAATTCGCCGATTTTACGCTTGTACGCGTGCCAATTTATAATTATATTTTACATCTAACCTAGGGGTCAAGCTGGACAATGCCTCCATATTTTGGCCGGAGATGACCACATCTGGGCAGCAGGTCAGAAGGACATTTGAGGTGGGCACAACCCCGAAACAGTTTAACCCGCGCAACCTTCTTACTGGGCGAATAAACAGTTTAAGCATACTTATTTCAAATATGATTAATTAAAAGGCACAGTGGCCAAAATAGAAAATAAATGTCCCTTGACCACTGGGCGATAAACCTGTTTAAATTGAGAAAAAAGTTCTCGGTCTTCCAACCTTCAATTTAGTGTTAATAAAAGGCAATGGTCAGATAAAATAGCGGGTTAGAAATGATTTTATTTTCTTCCACGTTAACTTTAATTAGTGTCACTTAAGTTAAATTCAGGATAGGTTGATTAGCTCAGAATTTAACCCATCACCAGACGACATGATTTTAGACTGGTCCGAATTGAAAGAAAACACAGACGATTCTAAAAACTCTTTTCAAAGTGAAAAATATGTTCAAAACAAGGAAGAAAACATTGCGAATGACGGAGAAATTGCTTGTTACAAGCAATTCATTTTTTTTTTCCAAATAAAGTTACAGTTCATCTTGCTAAAGCGACCACCTGTATTAGCGACTACTTTCAATAAGCAACCTCAGTCGAAATCCCCTTTACAGAATCAAAAGGTCTCGTAACGAAGTGGCCGTATTTGCTAAAACATATCATACGTAAATCCAATATTGTAAGAATTCATCAGATTCGTCCCAGTGAGACGCTTCTAATGAATCCTAACGACATGGGATATTAGCGAGAATTTTTTGATAATTCAAAAAGCTACCATTTTCTCAAGCGGCCGCTTTTTGGTCTTCCCATGAGTGGTCGCTTAGTAGAAGATTTCCTGTAATATAATTTAATTTCAAGTTTCGTCTATCAAAAACGAGCGTCCTGATTGGTCGAAAAACTTATTCATAACTCCATGAACAAAATTTTGAGTACGGAGCAATTTTGTACGCATCCGCACAAAATAGTTCCATACAAAAAGGTATCAAAATTTGTAAAGCTTTTGTTTTTGTCGCTCGATGCTATTGAATTATAAGAAATGAAGAAAATATTTTTTGTTTTCATGGAGGTACGAACCGAAAACCTAATCACACAATGTATGAATCCGCTTCGCGTATTCATACAGTGTGAATAGGTTTTTCGGTTCATACCTCCATGAAAACAAAAAATATTCTTTTCATCTCTTAAAGAAAGTGTGGGTTTTTTTTTTTTGTTGTTGTTTTGTTTTTTTGTTTTTTGGGGGTTTGTTTTTTGTTTGTTTTTTTAAGTCAGGCTTGTGTGTGATAGGGTTAAATTCCCATGCGTCTCCTATTATTCCCCACTACGCCATTATCACCAGTTTCGGCGTAGAAACGAGATCCAAATAAATGTATCAATAATTTGAGTAGTGTCTATTGAAACGGGAGTATTCTGATAAGCTGAAAAAATGACGAATCGTCTCTGTCAATCAAAAAGTCGATTGCCCAATCAAATCATTAAATGAGACCGGAATTAAACTTTGAACTCTAACAATAATGCTAAGCATCTTTTGTTCAATATTTAGTTACGAAGTCTAGTTCGCTAACCAAACATTTTACGTTACATGTTTAGAGACCATACATTTTTCAAAATAACGTCAGACAATATCTACTGCCGGAGGTAAGTGGGCGTGACCTGCGATCTGCCAAGTAGTGGTAGAAATTATGCCTGGCATTAATTGGTATTCCTTTCTTGTATACGCATTGTTTATTTTGAATTATTAACGTAGACATTTGAATTTTAGAAACATGAAGTACAAAAGTTATTAAGAATTGTAACAAATGTGGGTAGAATTCATTGTTTTGACTAGTGGTTTTGTATATAGAGAATACTGAATAAGTAGTTGTGAAATGCCGAATTTATCAAACGAGTTAAAAAATGAAGAGAATAATTTTTGTTTTCATGGAGGTATGAACCGAAAATACTGTTGACGCTGTATGAATACGCGAAGCGAATACATACATAAGTGTAATTTAATAGCATCGAGCGAAAAAAGGAATTATTTTACAACTTTTGATACATTTTTGTATCGGATTGATTTGTGCGGAAGCATAAAAAATCGCTGCTTGCTCAAAATTTTGTTCATGGAGTTATGTTGGTTTTTTTCTCGACCAATCCGAACGCCCATTTTTGACAGACGAGACGCTTCGCGTATTCATACAGTGTGATTAGTAAAAATCAAGAGTTGTACGGGAAAGGGATGACATGCAACGAAAACATCTGTACGTCACTAATACATAACAAACACACATTTAGGGGCCTACCTGACTTACAGACATATGCAAAGCCCACCAAGTAAACTTGACCCGTCGGGCGAAACGGAACGTCCGGTGTCACGAGAGAAGTATCGACCATTATCAGACTGCATGGACTACACAAGCGGACAAGGCTTGACACTGTTGGCTTTTGACAATTTGAATGACTATTCTATCTTACTTTTTATTCTTATTATTTGAGTTTTAGTTGAGACGTTTAGGTCGGCAAGTTTTCTTACAAGCAATTTCTTCTTTATCTACAATATTTTCTCAATTAAAAATTTATAGGGACGTAAAAACCAGGGATTGAACTGGAAAGGGTTAAACTAGATGAAAGAAACATTTCAATGTGTTCGTAGTATATTCGGTACACCAAAATATATTTTATCTTCAAATGTGACTCTGAACCAAGTGTTTGCAGTTGAGCGTTAATACCCGCATGTTATACTCCTATTTGACTTGCCATCCTAATAAAGGCACTTATAAACGCTCACTTCGACAGTTTTGACGAGACAGAAAAAGAAGCCTATTGTTTCATTTTTGCCGGACAACGTTCATGGACCGGACACTGGCCACCGTCCATTTTGTATCTAATTATGTTTAACTGACATAAAAATTCATGAGGCGATGTTATCTAACCCTCGAGTCATTGGTGGTACAATAGCACAATCGCAATGGTTCTGACAAGTAACGGACATAAACCATGCGCCGTAACCTCCTCGGTTGTTATCCTTACAATCCATAGCTATTGACCACAGAGGCTGCTTTCTCGTTGTTTGACCCTTTCCTGTTTCATAAAATTTTACACCATCCAAATTCAAAGGTTTTAAAGTGGGTTTAATTAAAAAATAAACATTCAGCAGAGTTGAAAATATTTCGGTAAGAGAAGAAATTGCTTGTGACAAGCAATTTATTCTTTTTCTACAATGTTTTCTTAATTATAAAAATAAAGGGACGTAAAAACCAGGGATTGAACAGGAAAGCGTTAAACATAAACAAAAATATTCTCTCACAAAACTGTCCTTATTTTCCTAAGCTAACAGCTAGATTGAATATTCTTGTATTACATCAGGGTAGAAACGCTCGTTTAATTATGTCACGTTATGAAGTTCTCCGCAAGTTTTGTCACTACTGTTGCAACAATACTCATAGAAAATACAACTTCAAAGGCTTATCAATTTATTAGGAACTTAACATATATTTATATATATTAAATATGAGTCAATCTAGGGAGAATCACACAATGCTTTCCTCTTTATTTAAGTTTTTACAATGCTGTGCAATTCGAATGCGCGAAGCGTAAATCCCGAGCGACGTTATATAATGTTATTTAAGCATACCACGTTACTGGTCATAACATTTATATATTAAAGTTTGGCTTAGAATTTAGAAAAGATGGATCGAAATATGTTGTTGAGCAAGATTGCATGTTGTAAGAGCTTGTTATTTCGCTCTGCATAAATTCATGTTATTTTAAACACGGGCGAAACGGTTTGCTTTCCCGAGTTCACCGTTGAAAATGCAATTCTGAACGATTTGAACCTCGTAATGGCGTAATGGGTATCCCGATGGCAATAAACCAAAATAGAATACAAGAGATAATTGACACATTTTTATGCATGATTTGATAATTAATGATTATTTAGTGTCAGTCAGAAAATGTAGTATTTTTTATCTGATGGAATAAACATATAAGAAATTAAACGAGAATGGTTGAAAGCCACACTCGTGGAACGTGTCCTTAGTTTCGAATGAATCTTGCCTACGGTTATGACAAAAATGGACTTTATGGTTTTGATGGAATGATAAAGAAAGACGCAAGCCATTGAAAAAGGCTCGCATTCTCTGTGACCTTGTGGCAATTAAGGTTGACCACGGGTGCTAATGTGCCTTTGAAGTATCTGATTATAATTTCAATTCTCCGTGAAGAGTGCCGTATAAAGTTTCACCCTTTAATTGTGACGATGATAGGACAAGACACGTGGCAAACCGAAAATTCAAAAGAAGCGACAGAGTTGATTCTTCGTAGCCGCCTTTTCGTATTTTTCTGTTTCGATTGACAGAAAAACAATGCGATATGCTTGCAGTTCAACTCGCATGATTTGAGGAAACAAAAGCTACATTGAAATGATTAAGCATTTGAATGTCATTTCATTCTCCCCCCCCAAAAAAAAAAGTTCATCCTTTAGACTATTTAACATTTTAGGGTGATTGTAATGAAATACTTGATTTCAGAATGAATACACATGTAACCCGTTCGAAAAGTATATATGAAAAAAATATGGATACAGAAGCGGTCAACTATAGAGGCCGCATCTCGTAAATGAATATATAGTAAGGGAGAATAGAGAAAAGCTTTCAAAAACGGAAAGTTTCGACTTTGGTCAGACTGTGGAATATTGCGCAGGCTGACCAGAATCGATAGTTTTCGCACCTCGATCAGAAGAAAAACTAGAGCTGTAGCAAAGTGATATCGGGCGCCAAAAAATAGCTAAAACTTTGTGTGATCAAGCTGAAAACCATTCTGTATAACACGATACGTGATATTTCATTTCAAACTTATATCTGATGCACGATACGTTCGTCTGATTTCCCGTCGCTTCTTGTTTTGCGCTTGTAATACGTGATTTTTTTTTATTTCCATCGCCATGTTTTATTGCACAGACGGAAATGATATCGCGTGTATCGTCCGGCAGTCAAGAGAAATGGAAATAGAATGAAACGTACCGACTTTCAGACGCTTTGTTTGAAACCACAATTTATAAAAATCTCATCAGAGTTAAAGAGTGTCAAATAATTTCAAAACAGCAGAAATGTTAAACCTGGTAATGCTGAACACGGAATTTTCCGGTTTTGGCAGGAGTTGTTGACCAAGATCAGCCATTACATAAGTTCAGTCTGATCTTGGTCTACACATCCTGCTTGTACTTTTCCTGTCCTGAGTTGTTTATGAAATTGATTTTTAAAAGAAATATTGATTTATTAACAACAAGTTCTATCAGTACTTTCAGCTCTTTGATTTTACAGCAGTTCAGTAAAGTAATTTATACAGCATGACAGGGTTAAAAACCACTTTTGAAAATTTGGGATGAAAAAAAGTGAGTTTTAATCCTTTCATGTTTTGCAAAAGATTCAGACTTGTTCAAATTCAAAATTTATGCAGACGAATATTAAATTTTGGGTTTGATTTTGAAAAATAAGCATTCAGTAGGGTAGAAAATATTGTGGAAAAGAAGAAATTGCTTGTTACAAACAATTTCCTCTTTTTCTACAGCATTTATCAGTTATAAATTCATAGGGACGTAAAAACCAGGGATTGAATAGGAAAGGGTTTAACGTGTTCGAGTCATTGTTGAGAGGTATGCAAACACAAAATATTTTGGGGGGGGGGGGGAATAAGAAATAAGGCATCTTTGGAATGAGTAAAGGAGAAATTTGCAATTCGACCGGGTATCAATTTGAGACATTCTTTTATCAAAATTTGAATAAAATCCGCTTAAACAAGAAATGATTGCGTTTCAAAGTAAAGGACGGATGGACATACAGGCGGGAAGACAGACAGTGCGAATGATATAGTACTTCAATTATAGTAATCAAGGCCCTGAACATGTGCAATAAACGATCTTAGATGGACGTCCATTAGTGTTACCCAGTTCAGAAAATCCTGTAGGATATTACTAGGGTGGAAGAGAACTAAGGCCAAATAAGGTTCGATTGATTATTTTTGAAAACCTGTCTCCTCCAAACAACTGTACATTTTCAAAAAAAGGCGGAATACGAGAATTCTTTATAATATTCTTTTGAGTTGGCCTTTTTAATCAATCACCACGCGACAAAATTTTGGACAAGTCCGAATTGACAGACGTTACAAATGGCAATTAAAATCGCTTTGAAGTTGAAAACTCAGGCCCATATAGGATAGAAAGCATTGTGATAAAAGGAGAAATTGCTTGTTCCAAGCAACTTCTCCTTTTCTCACAATGTTTTCTTTAATGCAATTCTTCAATATACAGAATCTACCATTTGTTTCTTATAAGTAATAATTCTCAATGAATATTGCTAATCTAATATTGTCCAAGTTTCTTAATGTAATCTTGTGGACTGTCATCGGAAAAGGATCATATCGAATAAGTAGGGAAAAAAAGATCTTTAAAGCTAGTAAGACTGCGATCAATTGCTTTAACGTCACCTTCAGTAGTATTTCAGGAAAAACGCGGTTTTTTTGGTGCAACCAATCATAGCTACTTGTCATTTTTCACATCAGGACATGCACATATACAACTGCATCATAAGCTGTTCAGCCAACTTAATATATTAGGCAATTTATTTATCATATTTTCATCGGTGATAGACAAATGGCGCTTGTGGCAATGGCATTTTTTTTTTCCAAACTTGGGATCGTGATCAGGACTCTAAAATAGAAAACACCCTCTATTACATATTAAGCCAACAATACTAGGCAATACGTTATGTTTAACCCTTTCCCGTACAAATACGTGATTTTACGTAGCTGTGATTTTATACTTGAGAAAATATTGTGGAAAAAGAAGAAATTGCTTGTAACAAGCAATTTCTTCTTTTTCCTCAATATTTTCTACCACATAGGATGGTTTCATTTCAAATTGCATCAACTTTTCATTGTCGTCTGCAACCTCTTTGAATTTGGACCAGTCTAAATTGTCAATAAACAGGAAAGGGTGAAATAAGATATATCTGTATGATATATGCTATTTTCTACACCAAAACGGACATCTGACTCTATTTTACCAACAGGGACGTCCATCATCAGACTTTTTTTGCGTGGTTTGGTGGTTAGAGCGGCGGACTTGTGATCTTAGAGATGTCATAGGTTGCAGGTTCGTATCTCGCCCGCGCCGCTGACCACGTGTGTGTGTCTTTTGGTAAGACATTTTAGAGCCATAGCCTTGTAGTTGTGATACCCTAAAAGCACGCGAATTAGTGAACTTCGCCGTGATATAACTGAATGATTGCTAAAAGCGGCTTTAAACACCCTTCTAATAAAAATACAAATCAATTGAATCAGTGTTACTGGGAATTTAACCATTCCCTGCTTTGCAAAAGTTTAGACCTGTCCAGATTCAACGGTTTTGCGGAAGAAAATTTAAAGAGGGTTTAAGTTGAACAATAACTGCTAGAAGGGTAGGAAATATTGTAGAAAAAATAGAAATCGCTTGTGACAAGCAATTTCTTCTTTTTCTGCAGAGTTTTCTCACTTATAAAATCACAGGGGTGTAAGACCCAGAGATTGAACAGGAAAAGGGTCAAAGCAATTATTATTGCAACGATGGCAAAGCAATCTTAATCGTATTTAAAACGGGACATAGATAAACTTTTGAAATCCCCCAGTCTGGCCCAGATTATTGAACAGTTTCTAAGCGTTTTAATTTTACATATTTGTCCCGTATTTCATAACTCCAGGAACGTCCCTTTTCATATGACGCTTTTATATATTTTAGACACAGGGTTAGGGTCCATATTTGCTATAGGGTTTCAGTGCCCATTGGTTTACGCCCGACGGCATGATTTAAACTGACTACGAATTGTTGTCAGAGTAAACATTGTATGAAAGGAGGGGGCTAGGGGGTCAGAAAATCGGGGTATCGATGAAAGGGCCGGAATGGGGTTAGGTTACCCATGTTATTTCAGTCTGTCATATAGTCATATTTCTAATGAATTCTCTCTGACGTGGATGGTCACATTCGACAAATTAGGAATTCAAATAACTTTTAAATGATAAAACTGACCAAGAGTAATGATGAACATTTCCATATAGGTGGGTGGGTGGATGGATGGATGGATGGGATGGGATGGGATGGGATGGATGGATGGATGGATGGATGGATGGATGGATAGGATGGGATGGATGGATGGATGGATGGATGGATGGATGGATGGATGGATGGATGGATGGATGGATGGATTGGTAGGTAGGTAGGTAGGTAGGTAGGTACATACATACATAAATACATACAGACATTGCACCTACCAACAGCATGCTTTACGTATTATAAATGAAATTGGTCCTTAGTGAGAAGTCTTCCTTTATGAATTTAGACAAATTTAAAAGAGTAATTTTGTTACTTGAATGCATAAATCCATTATATGTCCACATACCTGGATGGGTATAGAAGTAATTCTTCAAAAAAATTATTGAATATCTGCTAAAATGGACAAACCAGTAAAAAAGGGATATTCATCTTCTACTTCGTTCATAGTACCGTAAAACGTAATGTAAACGTCGTAACTATAGCTTAAATAATACAGAAAACTACAACATATCGTGAGAATTGACATACATATACCTTGAATTTCCCAGTGTTCTGGGGCCGTTGACCCAAACTTTAAACGTGGATACGCTTAACAAGGGTTTTTCAAAAAAAAAAAAAAAAAAACACATGATATCAAATGTTTTGAAAACATTACAAACGGATAAGCCCCAGTTTATTTATTTAGAGATGTCTTGCACTTGGGAAATAAACAAGTTCTGATTCTGAAATGTCGCTGACGTCATTTTGGATCATTCTCAAGCCTATCTGATGTGTCGGTTTTCTCGTCAGAGAGCTCGCCAGATGTAATGCAACTAATCTGTATGGCGCTCTAAATGGGTCAAAAGTCCTCTTTAGGTAGTACAGACTATCATGAACGACTAATCTGTATGGCGCACTAAATGGGTCAAAAGTCCTCTTTAGGTAGTACAGACTATCATGAACGCGTGCACGCGTAAATAAAACACATACACTCGCAAAATTTACGTGTGCGCGCTTAATTACAGAGCGGTCAAGGGTATGAAACATGCGTATAAGCCTTAATAACAACTGCACGCACAATATAAACTTTTAAGCGTGCAAGCTCACATTTTGAAAGTGCACGCGTTAAATAACGCGTGCTCTTTCAAATAAAAGCGCGCACGTTTAAGTTAAATGGGCTTATCTATGTTATTTACGCGTGCTCGCGTGCTTTGTGCTATGGCGACTTAAAGGAGACTTTTGACCCAAATGGTACACCATAAATCTGTGGCCCGTCCTCTGGAAAAGGGGCCTCCTGACAAGTATAAAACGTACCGAAAACTATCCAACCTGGTCAGACCTCGCCGGCTGCTTAGGATGACTAGGATCGAACCTTTTAAGTCTGTCAAATCTGAAATAGTCATCAACCTTTTCATACTTGACAGAATTTAGGTCAACGTTGAGAGAGGTTGCAGACAACAAAACAAAATTGGTTTAAATAGAAAAAAATATATGCGCAATATGCAATATGAAGTAGAAAATATTGTGAGAAAAGAAGAAATTGCTTGTTATAAGCACTTTCTTCTTTTCTGACAAAGTTTTCAGTCGCTATTTTTCTTCGGCGCGTAAAAAGGGGGGTGTTAAAGCTTGTATCTGATTGAGCTATGCTCGATTCAATCTTTTTAGTTAGTTTGTTTGTTTGTTTACGAAACGTTTGGGAGGCCTTTTCGCGATACCAGTTGCATATCATTTCTCCACTCTGCGAAACACACACATCTCGAAAATAAGAAAGATGTCGATCCTGGTCAGATATGGCAAAATGTGCTTGCTGACCGAATCGAAAGTTGTTCATACTAATGGTATTATGCTAATGTTGGGTCGCTGGCCACGTCCTTGGAACTCCGACAGGTAGTTCGACCTAGATTTTAAAAGGTCTTCTTTTCTAAATTTCATGGTATGTAACATAAACAAACAAACAAAAAAGGCTGGTTGACGACTTAAAAGTAAAAAATTTACATATATGACATCTAATTAAGAAAAGATGGGTAATGTCTATTTCACAAACTATACTTCAATTTGTTAAAATTTACTGTAAACTATATGTTTGTATTTTCTCTGTAAAATATTTATTTTTCCACCTAATTCTTTTGTTTAAGGCTACATTTAATGCTATCAAATTGAATGCTTTGTAATGTATTTTGATCAGCTCACAGCATAGAATTGACCAGTCAAGAGATACATCGACAAATCAAAAAATTCATTCGGCTTAAACTCCGCCAATTGTATGAAACATTTTAGTTGTTTGATGACTTAAACGTCGTGACTACAGCTTGTTCAAGTCACGTGACGTAGTGTTTACTTAACAGGATGTTTATTTAGGGATTTTATTGGTCAAGACATGTAAATACAATCTTTCGTCACAATCAGTCTCGGTTGGCTGAACTGTAAAACTCCTAAAGTTTATCCAATGTTTATCAGTTTATCAATACCTTGACGTACCAAAACACGAGAAATTCAGAGCATCTTCGTGGTTTTGTTTGACGCCATTTTTCATTTTAGTTAACCCTTTCCTGTTTCCAAAATTTTAGACCTGTCCAAATTCAAAGGTTTGCAGACGAAAATTTAAAGAGCATTTAATTTGAAAAATAATCATGTAGTAGGGTAGAAAATAATGTGGAAAAAGAAGAAATTGCTTGTTACAAGCAATTTCTTCTTTTTCTACGATGTTTTCTGAATTATAAAATCACGGGGACGTAAAAACCAGGGATTAAACTGGAAAGGGTTGAAAGTAAAGGTCTGACTCTGTCTTCAAAGTGTAATCATTTCGAAGTCAGGTTCTAAAATTAAGATTATTATCATTATTATTTTCATAATTGTTGTCATTTTCAAACCCTTCTTCAGACATTCGAAGTTGATGCTTTTGTTTGTTTGTTTGAATGGGGTTTAAGCCGCTTTCAACAATCTTTCGGTTATATCGCGGCGGCTGGAGCACCTAACAATGGATTCCTGGTATTTCTCACAGCAGTACCGCCATCACATCCTTTCCTAGCCTCCAGCTGCTATCCCACATAGGTCTTCGATTATCGACCCATTGGTGGGAGACAAAGAGGAAAGGATGAGTGCCGCCGTCGGGGATCGAACCCGGAACACTAGATTGTCAGTCTGACGCGCTACCAACTGCGCTATGACGGCGGCTTCGAAGTTGATGCAAGACAACTACCGCTTCCCTGACAGATGTTTTCTTTATAGCTACTGGAATAATTTTTTTGGAACAGAGAACATTCTACTTTGACCCATTTTCATTCAATCCCGTCTCTTGGAGCCTTGAAGAAATACGGTAATGGAAGATTCTGTTTGAAAAGAATAAATTGCTTGTAACAAGCAATTCATCCTCTTCTCACAATGCTTTCTACCTCATTTTGTCACCCCCTCAAAATTTAGCATACTTAGAAATGTCGTCTGCAACATCTTTCAATCTGGATCGGTCTAAAAAAATGTCTGTGTCTAAACTGTCAGCATCGTGTTCAAGTCATTTATCTTCATCTATATCTTACAAATCATTAAACACAGACGCATGCCACGTTTTCACGAATAAAAAAACAAAAGTAAGAACATAAAAAAGAGAGGGAAACGCTTGACCAGTGGTCAGTTTCAGGCAGGTGTCGGGTTTCATGAGTCCGAAGTCAACCCGAACTGGTCAATTTGTCCCGAAAAATCCCCACTCAAAATTAATGATATTCATTAAATTACACTTTGAACTTAATCACTATAATAAAATGACAATTTCGTGTGTTTTGGTGTTCAAAAATGGTGACACTTAAAGTGTGCACTTGACGGAATTCAATCCATTACTTCTATTTATGGTCATTTTTACATTCGACATACGAGAATAATGTGGAAAAAAGATCGTATATGCGTTATGAGTAATTTATTATCGGTTCTGTTCTAAAATATCGTTAGTGTAACTTATTCCTTTACAGTTTTGCAAAATTTTAGACCTGTCCAAATTCAAAGGTTTTGCAGACAAAAATTCAAAGAGGGTTTAATTTGGAACATAAGCATTCAATAGGGTAGAAAATATTGTGGGAAATGAAGAAAGTGCTTGTTACACGCAATTTCTTCTTTTTTCTACAATATTTTCTCAATTTTGAAATCCCAGGGACGTAAAAAACAGGAATTGAACAGGAAGGGCTTAACCCTTGTCATGCTGAATAAAACCCTTTTCTGTATAGCATAAAAATTAAAGCGCTGAAAGAATCAGAGGTCAAGCGTCTTTTGAAAATTAATCATATAAACAACCTTTGATTTAAAGCGAAAAAATGGGTGGAGACGTCTTAGATCGAACTGAACATATGTACAGGCTTATCTTTGTCTATACCGCCTTTAACAATAGGAATATTCTAGATTCAACATATCTTTTCATAATTTTGTTCTCAAAATGAAGTTCTGCTTTAGAAGTCCAATTTTTGAAAGAATTGGGTGTAAAATCTTTCTTCCCCGAACTATCTAACGATTAAAAAGAGTATAACCAAGGGTCATGGACAGTGTAGAATTCGTGGGAAGAAAAAAGGGAGATTTGGGGGTGATTTTGTTTCGAACGGCTTAATCCGAAACAATCCCGCTGTCTCGAATTTTTATCTTGGTCTCACGTGCGTTCGGCACTTTCGTCCACCTTTAATATACCAATTCTTTAACGATGTATGATGTACTTTGTACAAGTCTAACAATAAAAATTTCCGATTGTGAGTCTGTCTTTAACCTATTACCAAAAACAACAAACTTTCAGACTTATCCGAATTGAAATGTGTTTCATAAAGCAATTTTACGTTGGTAGATAAAGCTGTAGTCACGGCGTCATGCTCGCCCAACGACGATATGCGGACAACGCAGTCTGACTAGCGTCACAGTATTCGCTCGAAGCAGACTCTTTGAAGCTGAAAATGTCATTAAACCGAACTGTGTTCATGGTCAAAATTATGTCTCTGAATGACCTCTGCTAGATACGACCTCTTTTTCCCAAAATTTGTTTCGCGACTTTATCGGATGGCTCCTTTTGGTGTGACGGGTCGCAAATGAGATGCTGGCTTACATATTTCAAGCGTAAATAATACATGTATCTTCATCACCCAAAAGATGATAATGTAATGTTTGTCAACTTCATAAAAGTGTTTAATCCATTACCAGACAAACAAAATAGACTGGTCCAGGTGAACTCTTTCCTGTTCAATCCCTGGTTTTAACGTCACTGGGATTTTATAATTGAGAAAATATTGTAGGAAAAGAAGAAATTGCTTGTGACAAGCAATTTCTTCTTTTTCTACAATATTTTCTACTCTACTGAATGGTTATATTTTCATCTTTGAAATTTGCAAAACAGGAAAGGGTAAAAAGACATTACTGACGACAAATCAAGGCTTGCCCAAACTTAAAAATGATGCAAGAAAATGTAGAAAGGATTGTGTGATAATGGGCTGACATTTTGTTGTTGTTGTTGTTGTTGTTGTTGTTGTCGCTGCTGCTGCTTCTGCTGTTTCCTGAATCAACCTTTCGAATTATATCTCGGTTGTTGTAATTATTCCCAGAGAGTCAAATGATATGCCTGCAATATTGATGTTGGGACACATAAAGTCGAGCGTTTATGACTGACCTTTTCGACTTCGGTGCCAATTTCGAGTGACCATAACCTCGGCGACATGATTAATATCTAAAAATGCCGAAATTATTTATGGGTTGCTTCAAATTTGAAAACTGTCCAAGTGTTGGTAATCAAACTAACTGTTTACAAGGTGTTCCAATGTTTAATTAGCGGTGTAAAGTAAGGGGGTGTCAAATTAACAAACTTTTTGACAAGTCGAGACTCTTAAATTTGGAATTATTAATTTATTAGTCAATGCGGGAAAAAAATCTGTGAATGTTTGAACAACGGTGCACTCAACGGGCCCTTTAAAATTTAAGTTTGATAAAACAACAATGATTTTTTTTCGGGTTATTGTACGGCTATGAACCTATTTAAGAATGCGGGAGATTACATTTTATGGCTAGCGCAGCATTGCCGTAAGCATGAATATAAATATAAGCACCTGCGATAGCGTTATCGGTTTGTAACTGTAGATTGCGCCATGCTGATGTTGAAATCTTATTGATGTATAAATTGTGAAGATCACATTGGCAGGCTTGGCATGACGGCATTGTAAAAATCCTTACTGCACAATAAAACCCGTAATCATTTGAATTGTCCCGATGAGACGATTCAAATGAGTACCTACAACATAGGATTAATCACATAATTTTTTGAAATATCTAAATCTAAAATCCAAATTTCACCGTCTATCTATAGCCTTGACAAACGTTGCCAAATCCTACTAGTTCTGGTACGATAGTTGCTGGAATCGCAGGCTATTGCTAGCTTTCTACAGTTTCAGCATCGATGTTCATCAAGGGGTGTCAAATTCACAAGCTTTATTTCAAGAGATTTGAATTTTGAATTATTTATAAAAAAAAAAAAAAAACAATTGAAGAAAAGTATACTGTCGTTTTGTCCCCAGAACATAAAACTGTTTCGTGTGAGTGTGTTGTTTTTTTTTTAACCCTTTCCGTTTTTGAAAAAAAAATAGACCTGCCAAAATTCAAAGGTTTTTTGCAGACAAAAATCTAACGTGGATTAAATATGAAAAATAACCATTCAGTAGGGTAGAAAATATTGTGGAAAAAGAAGAAATTGCTTGTTACAAGCAATTTCTTCTTTTTCTACAATGTTTTCTCAGCTATAAAATCGCAGGGACGTAATAAAGGGTTAATAAAGATCGATTCTTATTTTTCAATAAAAAAACATTGTTCTCAATAAAGATACAAAGTGACTTTATAAACAGCGCCATGCATAGAATTCTAAGTAAAAAATGTTATACTATAATAACTATCGTTGGTCATTTCAATAGTGTTTGCTTATCTAAAATGAACTTTCTGTAATTTTGCTTTTCTCTTTGTACTCAAGAAAATAGATATATAGTAAGAAAGAAATGTTCTAGATAAAGCAAATCTGGCAAGAGCGAAACTTTTTGACCCTGATCAGTCTGCCCAGTCCGGTCGATATTTTTGGCATATCTAAGAAGATACTTTTCACCTTATGGGTTACAAATAACAAACCCCAAATTTCATTCTTGTGGTGTAAATAGAAAAAAAATGATACATCTGTTAGTGAGCATATATGCAGATAATGTTCTTTTCACAATGTTTCCGAAAAGTGACATGTTTTGTGGTCTGTTGCTGACAAGCATTATGAAGTGTCCAGAATTAGCACTATAGCTTCACCCTCTCGAATTAATTCAGTGTGCTAAATTGGCGGTCACATGTAATTGAATTACATGGGTCCCCGGGGTGCGCAACTGTTACTTTGGGCCCCAGTTTTGTTACACTTTTTTAAAAAGATGACACTTAGTTATTTTTGGAAAATGAAGTTAATTTAATGGGAGATTTGTTCGGGATTTTTTCACCTGCAGTGGCGAGCATTTTGTCATTTAATGGGCTAGTGGGCAGTAAAATTAAAAAAGCTCGTCTTATGCTACACGAGCACCAAAAGTCAAGAGCTTTACCCTTGTCCTTCATGTCGTAAGCGAGAGTGGTTAGAGAGAACGTAGTTCTTAATACTTTCCTTCCATTTTTAATTACAAACATTCATTAAAGTCCTAAATTCCTTTTTGGTTAAACACATTTTGACTTTCTTTCGTCAACTGAAATGCCGTAGATGGCCTAAAATATCGTATTTTTAAGATTTTAAAACAAAGTTGGAAAACATGATTTGTTGTGAAGGGACAATTATTTTTTTCAATGATGGTGGTGTTGGATTTAGGTTGCACAACTGTGCATGACAGCGGAGCAATTAAAACAGCGGCGACTTGAGGGTCAGCTATATTGAAGTGTCATGGACGAAGTGAGTTCAATTGAAACAAAACGTTTTACAGGAATACCAACTAATTTGCAACCTCCCGTCCCTAACTTGTTTGCTATGTTTTGTTTCAATGACAAAATGCCAAGATGGCCTCAATGTCGATACATGTGTGGCTGTTAACTTGAGCCGGGTGTCAGTCACTCTCGGACAATCAAGGGCGACGAACTTGACGTCATGCTTGATGGACAAAATATACAAACCCCATCTGATGGTGAAATTCGCGCTGAACGTGCAGAACGTCCGCTGTTTACGGAATGTCTCCCGAGAGATAATTATCTTAAACCCATTTCCAAACAATCAAGACTTTTAATGACCTCGATTCAGAAGGTTTTAAAGAAAAAAATTCTAAAAAAGGAGAAATCACGTGTAACCAACAATTTCTCCGATTGTCACAGTGGGTTTTTTGTTGTTGTTGTTTGTTTGTTGTATTTTTTTGTTTGTTTGTTTGTTTGTAGCACATTTGACTTTTATTTCATAATTTAAACTGCACTTTGAATTGTCTTCAACGTCTTTGAATATGGACCAGTCTAAAATTTTGTGGTCTGGTATTGGGTTAGACATACATAACAATATTGTAGTTTGAGTAACAGTCATGAGAGGCGTGAGGGGTCGAATGCTGTGGGTTCAAGTCTCGATCGCGTTGCTGTTCAATTTGACATGTCCTTGGCTGAGACAAAAAAGTATTGTTGAAAATTTCTTCATTGCGCACTAGTTTTCTCTCCAGAAAAACGAAGAATTTTTAATATTTCTTGAACTTAAAATTATCGTCTGAAACTGCTTCCTTTCAGACCTATTCTAAAACATTGTCGTCTTGAAATGAGTAAAAACGAAGCTTTCGACAAAAATCCCCGCATCATTCATTTGGGGTTTTTGATTTTGAATTCGTCACGCAAATAAGGCTATCCTAAGGTTGAGGAAAGTGCTGATTTGTTTGTTTGTTTGAATGGGGTTTTACGCCGCTTTCAACAACCTATCAGTTATATCGCGGCGGCTGGAGCACCTAAGAATGGAATCCTGGTATTTCTCACACCAATACTACCATTACATCCATTCCTATAGCCTCCAGCTACTATCCCACATAGGTCTACGATTATCGAAAGGATGAGTGCCGCCGTCGGGGATCGAACCCGGGACCTCTAGATTGACAGTCCCACGGCGAGGAAAGTGCTGAGCGAACCGACAGATCGCCCACCTCTCCCACTGACCTCCGAACATGTTATTTTGTGTATTGGATTTGTAAACGACATTTATTTGCTTGATATACGGTCTGGGCTTAACCCTTTCCTGTTCAATCCCTGGTTTTTTTACGTCACAATGGTTTTATACTTGAGAAAACATTGTGGAAAAAGAAGAAATTGCTTGTAACGAGCAATTTCTTCTTTTTCCACAATATTTTCTATCCAACTGGATGGTTGTTTTTCAAATTAAATCCACTATCAATTTTCGTCTGCAAAACCATTGAATTTGGACAGGTCTGAAATTTTGGAAAACAGGAAAGGGTTAAGTTGGTTGGCGAACTAATTGACCAATCGCTGACCCCCCACTCACTTACTACGTTGGCCGTGCCCACCGACACGACAGGAAGTCCAGCTTCGATTTTAACCCATTCCCTCTCAAGAAAATTTTAGACTGGTCAAAATTGAAGGAGTTGCAGACGACATTTTAAAGTTCAAGAAATTTTAGATTTGTTTAACTTTCTGGATGGAAAACATTGTGTAAGATGAAGAAATTGCTTGTCACAAGCAATTTCTTCATGTTACACAATGCTTTCTTAATTGTTTTTCTTGACGGGCGTCCAAAAGCGATGTTGTGTGGGAAAGGGTTAAACGGCTTTTTTTCAAAATGAATGGCAGTAGCATGCAACAAAAAAGTAGAATAGTTTGTTTGCGATTCAAGCTGTAGTTACGACGTTTAAGTCGCCAAACAAACAAAGAAAAAGTAACAAAAATGGCGACCAATGTTCGAGTTCAAATTCATTTCATGTCTAAATGGACGGTTTCATTGGTCGGCTGGTTATTTGATTGACAGCTGCGAATGGTCAATTGTGGCAACTAGACTACAGCTTTGATAATCTGTATCTACCACGTTCATGTCGCCAAACTAACAGAAAGACTTGGCATAAACGTCTGAGTTCACCATCTACTTCGCATTCTCACATTCACGAACGGTTTGTTTGGTCAATAGATAAGTTGATTGACTACGGGGATTCGTAAATTGCGCGGGCTGTCAAGGATCGACACCTTTTCGTCTTTAGAAGATTTTAATATAAGTATAATTGAACATGTCAATTTTATCTATGTTAATCTATATTTGCAAAATCTTCCAAACATGGAAATTGTTTCGAGCCTGTTCAGACTTTTCTTTTGGATCAGTCTGACCGGCTACCACGAGTTTCAAAATTTTCACAATTTTTCAATGATGAATCTAGAACTATACTGACTGACCAAATTATACAAACAAACGTGTGGGAGACCATTATCAACTTCCATATAAATAAATAAATGAATAAAAATTATATTAGTCAATCGATTTTTTGCTGAAAAAAGAAGTCACTTAGTAGTGAGAATTAGCTTGAATCAAGCAATACCTCAATTACATCGATTATTTCTTCTGTAATTTTCATAGTTAACTTCGATTTGTTGTCGACATCTTCTTTCAATTTTACTTGTCTAAACATTTTTGTAAAAATTATATATGATAAAATATTTGATCAAATGAAATTTGCCGATATATAACCCATTAACCCATTCCCAGACAATAACGCCCCTAAGAAAAAAAGAAAACGGTGGAGAACAATGTGGATAATAAAGACATTGCTTGTTACGATCTTGTTGCAAAGATTTTAAATTACCACCAACTTGAAATTGTCGACTGCAACTTCTTTCAATTTAGACTAGTACAAAATTTGTCTTCTGGTAATCGGTTAAACGAGATTTATCCTATTATATACTATCAAATTTTAAACAGGTTTGCTTGGAGGTTTTGCACACAATATTTCAAAGGAGTCATATAGAAGAATGCAGTCATAATTGGTAAAATAGACAATACCGAAACAAATTAATTATTCAACGACTGACTGAAATCAAGGTCGAATTAGGAAACAATTTTTTTTAAGGAAAAGATTCTTCATTATCAAACAAAGAAGTTTCAATTTTTAAAGACATCCCACAAAAACACATTTTACAATGTCACTTTGGCGACGGCTCCTACAATAACGGTTAAATTTCACATTTCTTTTCTAAAATTATGCAATCGAATCCCCCTAATTTACCCTAAATGATTTTTAAATCGACTCTTGATAAATTGAGAGCATTTTTCACGGCACTCGAATTACTTTCAATAAATCTCGTAAAAAAGTATTTCAAGCACGATTTCACTTGTTGTCAGTCTCCTTTCACCTTTCACACCCGGAAGATGGCGTGACACTTGTTCGAGATGACGTCGAGTATAATGGCGGTTTTTATGGACAAAATCAACATTATTTTTTCCATTGTTAAAGGACGACAATGACCAGTCTCTAACGGTTACATGAAGTGTGCAGATAACCGGAAGATAATGATTTATACCACTGCGATTGCTGGGAAACGGGGATCAAGTTACTTCCGGTAAATTGATTATGACAAAAATATATTTTGCGTTTAAAATAGATGCTTCTTAAAATGTCGTTTCTTCGAGGACAACGTTGTTATTAAAAAAATAAAAAACGTCGAGTTAAGACAAAAGTTCTGACATTCTATTAAGTTTTAAAGTTAAAATTCAGGGCTATTTAATCAAAGAAAATTGTAGTAGTGATACAAACCCGTCGATTGGACTATCGCAGGGTAGGAAAATATCAAAACTTTAAAACTCGAACTCAATGCAAGGTTTTGTATCACAAATATAACATTACACTCCTTTTGAATATATATCAAGAAATTTTCCGTAACTGTTCAAGTAGTAACCCTTGCAATGTTGAATAAAGTCCCTTTTTCAGAAATACATCAGAATCCAATGGCTGAAAGTACTGGAGGCACAACTTGTGGGTAGATTTTTCTTTGAAAATCGGTTCTATAAACAGCTCTAGCTTGAAAAGCATAAACATGTAATGTAGACTAAGATCAGACTGCACATAGGTGATGGCTGATCTTTGTCTATACCTCCTACCAAAATAAGAATATTCCTGGTTCAGCATGACAAGTATTAACACATATAGGAGTAGTAAGTCAGTCTAATTTAGGAAAGAATAACTAAAAGAAAGGACATTGGGGACAAAAGTAAAATCCTGGAAAGAGAAAGAATTCGCCTTTCAACATTGCTTTTCTTTTTCTTTTTAGTCATATCCTGTGATTATAAGATAAGATTGATTGATTGAATGGGGTTTAACGCCGCTTTTAACAGTATTTCAGTCATATCGCGGCGGCCGGAGCAACTAACAATGGATTCCTGGTATTTCTCACACCAGTACTACCACTACATCCTTTCCTAGCCTCCAGCTGCTATCCCACTTAGGTTTACGATTATCAACGGTGAGAGACAATTGTCGGAAAGAATATTTGCCGCCGCCGGGGATCGAACCCATGACACCTATGATTGAAGTTTAGGAGTCTGGCGCGCTACCGACTGCGCTATGACGGCGGCTCTATAAGATAAGAAGGGATTGCTTATAAAGTTAGACAAACGTCTCTGGTCAGTGAGTCATTTTCTTGTGATAATTTCCGATTATGTTCATATCTTTGTTCTTTCTTCGGAAAGGAGAAAAAGAATTTTTCGTATTACATACGGATTTTAACCCTTGTCATGCTGAATAAAATACTTGTTCGGAAGTGATTTAAAATCAAAGGGCTGGTGGCACTGTAGGCCTGGTTGTCAGAGTCGATATCTAATTTATAAATTGATTTCAGGATAATTCTAACAGGTGGTTTGGACTAAGATCAGACTGCACTTATGTGCAGGCTGATCTTTGTATATGCCTCCTGCTAAAGCAGGAATATTCTGGGATCAGCATGTTAAGGGTTAATGAAGAGAGAAAAAACTTTCATCGGGATAAAGTAACTGTATGTCGAAGATAAACTTTTGTATACAGAGTGCGGGTTTTTATCGGAGGATGAGCGAAGTTCGATTATAAACTATTCTATAATTTTAGTACCAAGACATGGTTCATTAACTAGCATTTTTATTGATACTGAACGGTAACATGAACAATAATTGTTTGTTTTCATGTAAGATCGACTTATCTTTCATTGAGTGAAGAACAAAAGCTATATCTTCACGCTCCGCCACTCGACGTCATTACGCATGTGAATTACATTGCAACTTGATGACGTCATCAGTTTCTTGGGGTCCGACTAATTGACGTTCAGTAGCTCGAAATTATCGACAGCCGGGCTTAATCTCCAAAACAGCAAGTTTACCGATTTGATTATATCACTGGAAATTACAAAGCGATGATCCACCCAGAAATCTGGATAATCCGTTTGAAAGCATTTAAGAAAATAGTGACACTGGCAAGTCCAAAGGGTTGGACATTTGTCGTTTCTGATCTCTGTACAACTTGTCGTATTTATAAAGTTCGATGCGTCTTTATTCGTGAGGATGCTGTATGTACCGCTCAGATCCTGCTTTAAATTTGGAGAACAAATTGACGAATTACGGCTGTCAAACATAAAGTCGACATGTAAACAAATCAAATTAGTTATATAGGCCGGAAGTGAAGTATGAACTCCCTAATAGGTCGACATTTATCTGAATAATTTTTGTTGGTTTTGCGACCAACAGTGTTTTGTTATATGTCACTTATCGATCGGTTTGCAGAACAACGCTGCTTAATACCAAACGTCATCGGACTGCCATTTGAATTAAGTGCACTTTGACTCGTTTTGAGATATTTGGGCCCGAAAATCATATTTTGTTTATTAAACATTAAAGAAATAGAATAAGTGATTATTTTACGTGTAAGATCGATATATCTTTCATTGAGTTACCAACAAAAGGTATGTCACTTATATATAAAGCTTCATATAGCTTTTGTTTCCACTCAATAATGGATAAATCGATCATCCACCGAAACAACGTGTAATCAGGTCCGTAACCTCAAAGTAGAGGAAAAATATGATTTGCAGGTACGAATGGGTAAGAGGAGCTGTAGCCCTCCTTTAGAATTTTCGCGCCACAGAACGTTATCTAACACGCTAATGACGTCATCAACTGCATTGTTGTGGCAACGTGAATTATCATCTCTGTCTCTCTGTCTTTCTCTCTCTCTCTCTATCTCTCTGTGTCTCTCTCTCTGTCTCTGTCTCTGTCTCTGTCTCTCTCTCTCTGTCTCTCTCACTGTCTCTCACTGTCTCTCCCTCTGTCTCTGTCTCTGTCTGTCTGTCTGTCTGTCTCCCTCTCTCTCTCTCTCTCTCTCTCTCTGTCTCTGTCTCCCTCTCTGTCTCTGTCTCTGTCTCTGTCTCTCTCTCTCTGTCTCTCTCTCTGTGTCTCTCTGTCTGTCTGTCTGTCTCTCTTTCTCTCTCTCTCTCTCTCTCTCTCTCTCTCTCTCTCTCTCTCTCTCTCTCTCTCTGTCTCTCTCTCTCTCTCTCTCTCTGTCTCTCTCTCTGTCTCTCTCTCTCTCTCTCTCTCTCTGTCTCTCTCTCTCTCTCTCTCTCTCTCTCTCTCTCTCTCTCTCTCTCTCTCTCTCTCTCTCTCTCTCTCTCTCTCTCTCTCTTTCGTTTACATGGCCTTCGTGGCGACTTCTGACCTATTCTGACATTATTGATAGAGGGGTCTGTAATCAATTTTAACGAGAATTTTAGAATTCCTTTTTGGTGAGAATATTTATCCCTACGAGTGTCATAGAGCTTTTAAAAAGGTGACTAAAACTATAACAAGGAGAGCATAACGTTTATTAACTTGTGAAACTATTTTTAATGATTTCCTTCTTTATCTCCTCACATAATTAGGAATATTCTAACATATAGGGCTATTTTTTGTTAAGCTTTTTTTTGTTTTTGTTTTGTTTGTTTTTTTTATTTTGGGGATGGAGATTGGTGGGGTTAAGTGTTTTTGTACTTTCTTGTTGTTGTTTTTGTGATGGGGGATTCTTGTTGATGTTGTTTATCTTTCTTCTAAGAAAATCTTGTTGTTCTAATGTCAATGGGTGGAGGTTCAAGCCAAATATCAAAATTCCAGGCCTTACAGCTCGGGAGCAGAAGATAAGTTAAGTGTTTAAATGTGTATTATCCCCTCGCCTGTTTGAAAATTTCATGGCTTTCATCTCTGTAAATTGTTCCTGCAAATTATATTGCGTTGTTTCTGTAAAGCTGAAATGAAAATCTGTGATTAGTTTTGGAGATGATAGTTTGTAATTGCGAGTGAAATGGACAAACACACAGAAAAACAGAGGGACAGACAGACGATCGCAAGAAATTGATCAATTACAATAGCACATCCCGAGCACTTCGTGCTTAAGCTAGTTAAGATGTAACGCTCTTATATAACCTTCTCCCACTCAGTACCACTTTTCGACCCCCTTCTACAAAAAAAGCTTTAAAAACACGTTGGAAAATTAAGAAATTGCTTGTTATAAGCAATTCCTTCGCTATCCACAATGTTTTATACCCCAAAAGACTAATATCTTATAAATTCCACCAACTAATTATTATTGTCTACAACTTGTTTCAATTTGGATCAATCTGAAATTTTGGTGTCTGATAATGGGATAAACTATATCCGGACTTTCCCTAAAAATCAAATCAGTCTTCACATTCAGCCTAGCTTGTAAAGGGGGGAAGCATCGAATCTATAATAAGCCACAGAATAACGGGGAATTGCTAATTAGATATTCTCTTTAAGATGAATTGATTATGAAATTATTTGATTACGATGTGACTTCACGTGATTCAGGTCCCTGTCACAACATCTCGTTAACGACGCAGCCGTGCGAGACTTGATTGAAATTGACAATATCGTGAGAAATAATTAAAATATGATGGATGGGCTTTTAAAAATGACATCAAATATGTCTGCGGTTGGCACATTACAAAATTCTTACAAAAAAGGGCATGAATTTTAACAAACACTAATATCAAGTACGGTAGCAGATGGGATCTCTTAATTTTTAACTAAATTTAGTAAGGTTGTATGTCAAAATTAAACTGTGACTTCACCTTCCCTTTATTATCATTAGGAATAACATACTTATTGTTTTTATTATCATAATTTTCACCAATTTTATTCATGTTATTGCATTATCTTTATGGTTTTCATTAGCCATTTCCCACACAATGACGCTTTTAAACGCCCCCTAATTTAAAATCGTTGGAAAACATTGTGAAGAATGAAGAATTTGCTTGTTAAAAGCAATTTCTTCATTATCCACAATGTTTTTTTTTATTCTAAAGACAAAGATTTTGAAGATTTCATCGACTGAAAATTGCCGTCTGCAACTCCTTTGAACTTGGACTGGTCTAAACTTTATCGCGTGGGAATGGATTAATGATTCCCATTTTTAATAGAAAAGACATCCTACTTTTTTTCTGAGATAGAGTTATAGTGAGTGAGAAACTATTATTTACTAGTTAGAATTGACGGATCGCTGCCATCAATAAAAAAAAGCCGATTGAGCAACCAGAACATTCATTTTATCCATTACCAGACAGAAAGAAGGTGCAGACGACAATGTTAAGTTTATGAAGTTTTAGATATTTTCAACTTTCTGGGTAGAAAACATAGTGAAAATGAAGAAATTGCTTGTAACAAGCATTTTTTAAATTTCATTTTGCACCCTATTTTTTTTCTTTGGGGGGCATCGAAAATCGTCATTGTGGGGGAATGGGTTTAAACTATTTCCCGTACAACTCCTGGTCCTAAGTTCCCATGATATTATACTTGAGAAAACATCATTGAAAAAGAAGAAATTGCTTTAACAATCAATTTCTTCTCCTAAATATTTTCTATCATTTAGAACGGCTACTTTTTGAATTGTACTAACTTTATAATGGCGTCTGCTTACCTCTTCGAATTTGGACAAAACTAGAATTTAAAAGTAACAGTAAACGGTTAATTAAACAATAAACAAACGTTTTAAAAAGAGAATAGATCCAGCATAGGCCATTAGGTAAGTATTTCGAGAATGATCATGGGCCCGTAACGTTAGTAAGGTAGATTTGAGATTCTATATTCTTTATTCAGGAAAACTAAAATCTAGATTTCGACCATAGTCAGTCAGCAGACTCCAAGCAGTCTTGTCGGAGTCGATAATTTAGCAGTTCCATGAAAGATCTTTTTAACCTGTTGGTTCACGTTTCCTGAGCCAATTCCAACAAGCAAATCTTATTACGCCTCTCTAGGCAAAAAAGCTTTCGAAGACTTATGGAGAGTGAAGAAATACATTTTCTTTATTATCCACACTATTTTCTCCCCAAAAATTTGGGATGAAAATAGTGTCGATAATGAAGAAAATTTCATCACCAAAGATTCATCATCTGCATCTTCTTTGAATTTTTTCTACCGGTCTGAAATGCTGTCGTCTGGTAATGTGTAGGGATTCAAGTTCTCGTGACCCATAACATATTTTTTTAATCCATTTTTCTGTTTCTACACTAGTTAAGCATTAAATAAGTTAAATGGAGGTATTTATTATAGTATGCAAATAAGCCACTTGTAACGTGCTATTTTCACGTGCGGTAAACCCTAATAAAAACTTAGAACAAACACAAAATCGCGGGAGTCTACCAACCGTATTTTTCAACCACTTGCAAAAAATAGTAATTCGACACTTTTCCAATATTTACAAAAATGAAGACAATACACGCGAAACAAAATAGTGCTTAATATAAAAATCATGCGTTTTTAACGCACGAGACAGACCAAGTGGCACGTGCAATGAATGCGGCGTGAAAAGCGATAAATATTTCGCGTCGCTGTAAAAAGATTTTTTTCTCCCGAAAAAAAATAGACAATAAAATTTCGACATGCGTTTCAAAATATTCATTTCCATCAAATAATGGGGAATTTTTTAAAGTCAAAAAACTCTTTCAATTGAATTTTTATTGGGCAATACAAAAGCCATTCGTATCGAAAAAGTACGATTTATTAATTTCAAATTACATGTTTTGTGGCTTGAAAGACTGAAAAAAAAGAGAAAAGGCAACCTAATGTCAGTTATGATATTAATTTAGGGGTCTCTTTAAGTGCAATTCAATGAATTCCTAAAAACTCATATAAAGCGTTCTTTCTCATTAACTCATTCCCACACGTCAAAATTCTAGACTTGCCCTAATTGAAAGAAGTTGTATAGACGATATTTTTCAGTTGACGGAAATTCAAACTTGTTTGTCTTTTAGGTTTAAAACATTGTGGATAATGAAGAAATTGCTTGTTACAAGCAATTTCTTCATTTTCCACAGTGCTTTTTTCTTAGGGCGTGAAAAAGAGGGATTGTGGTGGAATGGGTTAAATAAAACATTTCAGAGATAATGTTGTGACCTAATACAGTGTGCTTAGGTTATTTGTTTCATACCTCAAAGAAAAAAAAATCTCTTCATTTCTTCTAACTTAATATTCAAAAGGTTTAGGGACTTTTAAAGGATATATATTATTCACACGCATACAAAATTGTGCCTTCTCCATTTTTTCAAGGATGTATGAAACTAAATTTCGACCAATCAGAACGCTGGAATTTTGATAGATGAAACTAAAACTAAGTTTTCACGGATTTTTTTTCAGTAACTGTCACGTATACAGGAGTCAAACTAGAAAGTCGCGAGTCTAAAGCCGCTTGTGACTCATAATTCAACAAATGATCCATGCTGGAAATGCAATTGTTTGTGCACTGTCTGGCTAGAGTCAAATTGTTCGATTTAGATACCTTTTCTGGATGTATCTAATAAACCCTTGTCCCCTTGCTTAATAAAGCCCTTTTGAAATTTACACTAAAACAAAGGATTGAATGACTAGAAGCACTATTTACAGGTCAAAATTCGATTCGAAAATTTAATCTATAAACAATTCGGGCTTGAAAGAGACATGCAGGTGGTGTAGACTAAGATCAGACTACACATATGTGCAGGCTGATCTTGTCTTTACCTCCTGCCCAGACATGAGTATTACGGGTTCTGCATGACAAGAGTTAATATTCTACCTCCCTATACTGTATCAAAAGCCCAACTTGGCAGATCTGTGTATAATCCGAGTTGGACTTTTTTCTAATATCGTCGTTGGGCGACAATAACATCGTAACTACAGCTTAATTTAAACTGTAGTTACGAGGTTTTGATTGCCCGCTGAGGACACGCGCTTTGCGAAAATTTCAGGGTGGTCGCTATTCATGTTTCAAGTTTCATACCGGGAAGCATTTCGGAAATTCGAAAAGTATCGACCATGTAAGTTCGCACGTGTTACACTGGCACATCAGGGCTAATACACTTTGATTATTTCTGTACATGTACTTGTATTACTCAGGCGCCAACCCCCTCCCCCCCCCCCCCACACACACACCATTTAGTCATATAGACCTTCACTTCAACCTATCACATTGTTCATGATTGGTCCAATGATTTCGTTTCGGTATCAAGCTCTCATAGCAATGACTTAAAAAAGTGTCGATCGCGCAGCACAGCGCAAGGCCAAAGTAGTCCGTTAAAATATTGCTGAATATAGCGAACTTTCGCAGCTTTGTTCAATCATTATGATTTGAATTAAATTATATTGTATCTCTTATTCACAATATAGGACTACGTTGGGATTAGAGGATACTGAATAAGAGGTCATGAAATACGGACCGAATTCAACCAGTCATCTGTAAACAGATAAAGGAGAGGCTCTGTAGAATTTTATCTGCTTTGGGTGACGAGTTTACTAAATTTAGGGTTTCATAATTCAATTCTTAGTTTCGTCTATCAAAATCGGAGCTATTTTGTATGCAGCTATTTTGTATGCTTCCGCGCAAAATATTTCCATACAAAAATGTATCAAAATTGGTATTTTTTTGCTTTTGGTCGCTCAATGCTATTAAATTATAAAATGAAGAGAATGTTTTTTTTTGTTTGTTTGTTCTCATGGAGGTATGAAACAACGGAAAACCTAATCACACTTATGTATGAACCCCTTTCGCGTATTCATACAGGGCGATTAGTTTTTTGTTGTTGTATTTTTTTCTTTCTTTCTTTTTTATATCTCAATGGAAACAAAAAATGTTCTCTTCATCTCTTAAATAAGCTTGGTTTTAATATACTATCTATAATATAACCTTAAGTTTTTCAATAAATCACTAAAATTAATGTCGATGCATGATATTCAGCGAAACATATAACGCCGTTTGTAAAATGACATCATTACATGACGGCATTTCGACGGTAAGAGCAGGTGTTACCACAGGATCCAATTTTATTTGCTTTGTTATTACACTAGTGTAATATCACTCGTGTAATATTAAAAACTATCAAAGGATTGTTTTTACTCTCGGGACGTAGGTCATATCATAAAATAATTTACACTTGTCATGTAATCTTTGTAGGAGGACAGTTATATAGAGTCCCCAATACCATTTAACCCATTCCCCACACAATCCCTCCTTTTTACGCCCATCAAGAAAAAAGCTTTGGAAAACATTGTGGAAAATGAAGAAATTGCTTGTATCAAGCAATTTCTTCATTATCCACAATGTTTTCTATCCAAAAAGACGAAAAAATTCAAAATTCCATCAACTTGAAATTGTCGTCTGCAGCTTCTTTCAATTTGGACCAGTCTAAAATTTTGCTGTGTTAGAATGGGTTAAATCAAATTGATATCTTTTACACGCACAGCCCCCCGAGATGAGAGGAAACTCAACGAGTTCATTTTTATAAATCTTTTTTCTACAAAGTAATCAAAGAATGATTTATTTCAAAAGATTATAATATTAGTAATACGGTTTCTTCTCGGGGTTTATGAAAATTTATTCCAGGTTGGAGAAAATGAATTCACCCGAGCCGCAGACGAAGGTTGTATTCCACGGAATAGGTCGACAGTTCGGGAATGGAGAATGCTTGGAGTAACCTGAAAGGTAAACATTTTTATTTGTGTTGAAAAGTTGCGTGTAATTCAGGAATGATCTAAATAATGTTGACTAAAGTGTCTTTATGAGACCAATGGAGCTATGGTGTCACATTTGAGATCATCACTCGATGAAGTTCATGGGGCGAACACTCACTGCACTAGGGGATGTGAGGCCTGGGTATAAGCCATAGCAGAGAGGGTCTTACGAGTGCGACGATCAGTTTAAATTTCGTTATCAATTTTATTTAGATTTAAAAACAGTTTGACGAAATTGTGACAGCGATCTTCTGTAATCTGCAAGTTATGTTGTCAAACAAAAATGATCCTTGTGACATTGGACCTTTAATTTTATGACACGTATACCACACTCATGTAAAAATGCAAATTGGGGGAAAATACAACAAAAAGTGTATCCCTTAGAATTTTTATACAAAAGTCAAAGGACATATTAACGATTACTCGCTTTATTGTGTGAAACTCAGTCTTGCAACTGACCAAGAGAGAGTGAACTGATCGTCATTAAAAGACTTGTTCATATTGACGGCGAGGCTGTGGGGGAAAATACGCGATGTATTACCGCAGTGCTGTATGTATGAATTTAAGTCATGTGTTAATTAACCCATTACAACTCAATCCCTCCTTTTTACGCCCCTCAAGAAAAAAGCTTTTGAAAACATTGAGGAAAATGAAGAAATTGCTTGTATCAAGCAATTTCTTCATTATCCACAATGTTTTCTACCCAAAATGACGAAAAAATTCAAAATTCTATCAACTTGAAATTGTCGTCTGCAGCTTCTCTCAATTTGGACCAGTCTTAAATTCCACTGTGTTGGAATGGGTTAACCAATCAGGTTGCTACAATTTTCTTTGTAGTATAATAGTTGCTCATATCATTTAGAGCACGACTATTTACCACAAGTGAATCTCGATGGAGTTCGTTATTCAAAACCCCGCGCGTTTTGTTTATATTTATCTTGCAATGATGTCAAACCCCTCACGGAGACGTACGCAAAACACTCGTGAAACTGTGAAAGCTGAGACCTGTGCGTTCTTTTTCGTCGAGATTCTTAAGGTTTTTATTCAAATTTTAAGAAAACTAGTTCTTTAGATTAAGATTTTTAAGCCGCTAAATAAGAATCTTAAAACTCTTATTGAGAAATCAAAGCGTACCTGAAGCTTAAACAGGTAGCCTTGACGAGACGTCGAATGTTTTCACTTAAAATAACAAAAATCGCTCTTTAGGTCGTCTAAAAACCTCATGACACTTATGTATGAATCCGCTTCGCCTATTCATACAGTGTGATTAGTTTTTTCGGTTTTTACCTCCAAGAAAACAAAAAATATTCTCTTCATCTCTTAAATGAGTAGATATTTTGCATATGGAACTGACTAAAGTGGGATATTATGAAGGACATGTTGCGTTGGTACAGGGTTTATTTTCTTTGTGATATTAATGAAAGCGTTAGGACGGATTGAACTCCATTTCCCATTCCGCTTCCCATTTTTCCTGGAGTATAATGTCATTTTGAGGTATAGATGACATTCTGGGCTTGTTAAGGATAAGTAAATGGTCATGTCATCAACAAAGACTTTATGCCAATAGGGCGTGTTTATGTATAGGAGCCGTCGTAATAGCGCAGTCGGTAGCGCGTCAGACTCCTAAACTTCAATCATGCCATGTAATGGGTTCGATCCCCGGCGGCGGCACATATTCTTTCCGACATTTGTCTCTCACCAATGGGTGGATAATCGTAAACCTATGTGGGATAGCAGCTGGAGCCTAGGAAAGGATGTAGTGGTAGTACTGGTGTGAGAAATACTAGAAATCCATTGTTAGGTGCTCCAGCCGCCGCGATATGACTGAAATACTGTTAAAAGCGGCGTTAAACCCCATTCAATCAATCAATCAATTATTTATGTAAGAAAGAGAAGCCGGTCTAGCACAACCCTTTCAATCTGACACCTGCGCCCGATTGTCCAGAAAGCGCTTGATCCATCTGAGCGTTTTACCTCATATTCCGTATATAGTCACATTATTCGTATAATACTTTTCATGGCTGACTATATATCCCTTGATATTTCACAAGACCGAAGGTCGAGCTGGAATTTAATTGTTTTCCTCCGCAGCGGGAAGCAAATACAATATGTTGTTTCGCAATCGTAACATAACATTCCATTTATTACAGTCAATCTTCCTCGAGCGACCACCTCTATTATCAGGCCACTTCCATTAAGCGACCACAATCGAATTCCCCTTTCCAAAATCTTTAGCTCCCATAAAGATGTGGTCGTTTTTGCAAAAAACAAATCATAATTTAATCCAATCTTGTTGGAGTTTATTAAAATCTTCTCGGTTAAAAGATTCTAATGAGTTTCAACAGCATAGGATTTAGCGATTATTATGTAATGATTCATGTGTGCAATCGAATCCATCCTTGATATACTTCAAAAAAAAATGTGTTTTAAGCGACCATTCTCATAAGCGAGCATTTTTTGGTCGCCCCATGACTGGTCGCTTATGACAAGATTTTTTGTACGTCTAAATTTTTTATAATATAAATTCGATGAATTATTAAGAAAAATCTGTATTTTTACAGGTATTTCCCTTCTCCTTTACCATCCCTATTATATTTATTTGTGATATGACGTCGTCTACAGAATGAAAATGACGTCATCTTAGACTACTTTATATGGAACCGTATTTGACACTGCCAGATACAGATTTTTTCCTGAAATGTCCGATTGTGTCTGTATGGAATGTATATACTTTACTAGAAATATTTGTGAGTATATGATAATGTCTTTCATTATTTTTACGGAATCAGAAAGGATAAGGAGAAGGGAAATACTTGTAGAAATACGGACATTTTTTATTATTTCATCGAATTAATTTGATGAAAATATAGTTAAATGATATATGGAATATTGTGTAATAATTGCGACACAACATCTTGCATTTGCTTCTCATTGCGGAGGAAAATTTGATATTTCACGAGACCGAATTTTCCTCCTCAGCTCGAAGCAAATACAAGATGTTGTATCTCTATCGTAACCTAAATATTCCCTATTTATTTGATCAGGTCCGCCAGCGTATGCGGGTTCAGGTCTTTGGGTAACTTCTTAATACATGCTTAATCCATTCCCAAACAGTGACGCTTTTGCGCGCCCCTCATGAAAAACAATTAGGGAAAACATTGTGTAAAATGAAGAAATTGCTTGTGACAAGCAATTTCTTCATTTAACACAATGTTTTCTACCAAGAAAGTTGAAACAATCTAGAATTTCATAACCTTAAAATTGTCATCTGCACCTCCTTTCAGTTTGGACCAGTCTAAAATTTTGCTGTGTGGTAATGGGTTAACTAGGAACAATATTAGGCATGGTCGGAATTGATTCACTATGTTTGTAATCTGTATTTTCAGATTCGGAAAGATTCATCTTACATAAGAACGATATGCTTAATGGAGTTTTCGGACTGAAAACTGACTAAAATTGTTCATTTAACTCACTAGCCTTTACCTTGACTGTATAGCTTAACTTGTTTACTTTCTACGAAGGTATGGTTACGGAATCCTGATTATAGTGCCTAATGAAAGAATAAAACTTTTTGATATTAACTTCACCATTTGACGACATGTGTGTGTCGTTAACGGTATTACCAAGCTTCACTAGGCCAGATGAGGTTTTTTTTAAACATTGCTACCGTCACAAATCGACCATCCGTCCGTCCTTACAAATCTTTGGGCTCTTCGAGGGGCGAAGTTCTCAGGTCGAGCTATTGTGATCGTAGCGGCAAAATCTGGCGGCCGGAGCCATATATGTCATGTCATAAGTTCGTAAAAATATTATCCTATCTTCTCCTTCTAAACCAATTGGACAATCTCTATGGTGAATGGTAGATCTTAATTGTTTGAACATTTTTGAAGAACCACAGCAAAAGAGTATCCTGTCGTTATATTAGATTGACTAGGGTCTATAAAAAGAGCATATAGAATAAGCCCTATTTGTACCTAGAACTATTAATGTAACCTTGGTTCTAAAAATAGAGAACAAAGATTCGTTGGGGGAAAAAAAAAAAACATCAACTCCGATCAGGTAGAGATTTAGATATATCAACCCATTCCCACACGACAAAATCTTAGACTGGTCCAACTTTAAAGGTGATGCAGACGACAGTTTAAAGTTTATGAAATTCTAGATTTTTTTCAATTTTCTTGAAAGAAATCATTGTGGAAAATGAAGAAATTGCTTGTGACAAGCAATTTCTTCATTTTCCACGATGTTTACCCAACTGCTTTTCTAGAGGGGCGTCAAAAAGCGTCATTGAGTTGGAATGGGAGTAGGTTAGATCTCAAATCGATACTATGATCGGTATATAGAATGTCTATTTTTTGATACTTTTCTTTTTATCACTATAAATTATAAATAATCAAAGTACTGAAAGTAATGTAAGCTAGCAAAGGATAGTTTTGTTAAGTAATCTTCTTTATCAAAGGTTATGGTAAATAAACTAGGCTATAGTAACACAGGAGTTAATCCTTTACAATTTGACTAAGTCTTAGACTGGTTCAAATTGAAAGATGTTGGAAGAAAATGGTGGAATGTAGAAGAAAAGAAATTCCTTGTTGGTTAGAAAACATTGTGGACAATGAAGAAATTGCTTGTCACAAGCAATTTCTTCATTGTCCACAATGTTTTCCAGGGCTTTTTTTCTTGAGATACTTGAAAAGCGGAATTAAGTGGGAATTAGTTAAATAGCATGCTTTTTAAAAGTTCACCACAATTTCAATGAAGTTGGTAACATTCCTGAAATACATAAAAACTACTTTTTATGGCGTAGGCATTTAACGAATTTAGTGGTTATGCTTCCAGCGGCAGTTTGCACTCGTTGAACTTTGAGACGACCTCAAAATTTTGTCTGTTAATTTAAGCTATCAAAGCTGACGCTTTGCTAGCTAAAAACAGATACTGAAATTCTATTTTATGTCGATGGTTAAGTATCACGTAAAGGTACACGAAGAACAAATTCAAATGATTGTCAATTGAAATACATTATAAACCCATAAAACTGTAACTGTTGAATGACAGACTTGTGCCAGCAGAAACAATAGGTCTTTATCGCAACGTCCGACATTTTGATGGTTCCAGCACACGTCTTGCCAATTGGAAATGCAAAATCCAATACCCTTGTGATTTAGCGATAGTTTTCATGTATCTAATTGAATTTTAATTCAATTAATGCAGCTTGTTTAAATGACCTTCATTCGTAATGCACGCCGTTTGATGCCATTACATATGGCTACAAAAATATCGTAACTACAGTTAATATGGGCCGCAAAAAGGGTGTTTTTGAAAAAGCCAGCGATTTGCGACTCGAGCCCTCATCATATAGCAGACAAAGACCGAGACTGAAGAATGTTCTGTGCCTTTAACTCATTCCCACATGAGAAAATCTTAGACTGGTCCAAAGTGAAAGAAGTCGTAGACGAGAATTTTTAGTTGCTGATTCGTGTCTTTTTTTTTTTTTTTTTTTTTGGAAGAAAACATTGTGTAAAATGAAGAAATTGCTTGTTACATGCAATGTTTTCATTTTCCACCCCCAAGCTTTTACCTTGAGGGGAGTGAAAAAGGGGTATTGTGTTGGAATGGGTTTAGACTTGTATAGTATAAAATACCACGCGCCATTCAGTTCTTATGAACAAATTTTCCCTTTAAATTCCTTAAAACTCAAAGATAGTATATCACCCCATTACAAGATAAAAAAAGATGGATTGGGACTGGTTCGATTTCGAAGAAGTTGCAGACGACAATATTTCTCCTTTACAAGAGAAAACGTTGTGGATATTGAAGACATTGCTTGTAACAAGCATTTTTTGACTGTCCACAATGTTTTCGAAAGTGTTGGGTTTTTTTTTTTTTTGTTTGTTTGTTTTGTTTTTTTTTTTTTTTTTTTTTTTTTTTTTGTTTTTTTTTTTTTTTTTTTTTTTTGTTTTGTTTTGTTATTTTGTCTCTGGGGCGTTAAAGAGCGTTATTGTTGGGAAGTTCGTTAGCCCGATTACGTTTTTGACACATCTTGTAACGCGAGTACGATATCGTGATCTTTTATCTAACCCATCCCTGTTCAATCCCTGGTTTTTAAACGTCTCTTTGATTTTATCATGAAGAAAACGTTGATATTTTCTACCAGATAGGATTGTTTCATTTCAAATTGCATCCAATTTTCATTGTCATCTGCAACCTCTTTGAATTTGGATTAGTCGGAAATTTAAAAAAAAAACGGGAAAGGGTTAAATGCATTTGTATACAAATAACTGGTAAAAATAAAGAATTCTTTCTCCACGAATGAATTCTTCGGTTGATTTCAAGTGATTGTGAAGTGTTATGTAACCAAATGTGCTACATATATCGTCTATTTTCGACTTAACCCATTCCCACACAATGACGCTTTCAAACGCCCATCAATATGAAAGCTTTGGAAAACATTGTGGAGAATGAAGGAATTCCTTGTTACAAGCAATTTCTTGATTCCCAACAATGTTTTCTACCCTAAAAGACAAATATTTTGAAGATTTTATCAACTTCAAATTGTCGTCTGCAACTTCTTTGAATTTGGACTGGTCTAAAATTCTATCGTGTTGGAACGGGTTAATTCCTCGAAACGTCAGCTTGAGTAAGCTCCAGTTGCGAGATTTGGGTATCCCATCAACGATATTTGGCCAGTCTAGAAATAAGGATCTTCGTGGTGTTCCGTGAAACAAATGGGTCGCACTCGGAAACTAGTTTAGAATCGTAATTCCGGATTTAGATAATCATAAAGGGCCGAAAAGTTTCGAACCTAGTCAGCCTGCATAGATCGTGCAGTCTGGCCAGGTTTTTTACTTTTCGTCCTTTCCGCTTGATGAATTATATGTGTTATGAGATTTTTAGCTTGTGACTACGTCATGCAAAAATTTCACATTTCGTTAACCCATTCCCATACAATGTTGCTTTTGGACGCCCCTCAAGAAAAACGATTGCGAAAACATTCCTGGAAATGAAGAAATTGATTGTAAAAGACAATTTCTTCATTTTCCACAATGTTTTCTATCCATAAAGTTAAAAATCTGAAATTGCCGTCTGCAACCCCCTTCAGTGTAAAGTTTTGCCGTCTGGTAATCGTTTAAAGAAGTAATAAAAATATAAATTCAAATTTTTGGTTTTCGTCTTGAGTATATTAGTTCATATTCATTTTTTTGTGTGTTAGAATTCCGGGGTAGTATATTTTGCTTATTCATAAAAAATCATTTTACTGCATTCGATCACGCTGAACCCCTTAAACCATTCACATACCTTTCTCGATCTCGAAGAAAATAGTTCGAGAAGACAATGTGGAAAATGGAGAAAATCGTCGGTGAGCGAGTAAAATGTCGTGACAGCTTTATTATTATAAATCAAAGTACTGAAAGTACTGTAAGCTAGCAAAGCATGGTTGAATTTAGAGAACCTTTCCCTTGTTTGGTAGAAAACATTGTGGACAATGAAGAAATTGCTTGTTACAAGCATTTTCTTCATTGCCCAAAATGTTTTCCAAATCCTTTTTCTTGAGATGCTTAAAGGCGGAATTGAGTGGGAATGGGTTAAATAGCATGCTTTTAACAGAGTTCTCTACAATTTAAATAGAATTTTCAATATATAAATATGTAAGAACTATTTTTTATGGCGTAGGCATTCCATGGATTTAGTGGTTAAGCCTCCAGTGGCAGTTTGCACTCGTTGAACCTTCAGAAGACCTCGAAATTTTGTCTGTTAACTTAAGCTATCAAAGCTGACGCTTTGCTAGCTAAAAACAAACAATTGAATAAATAGCACAATGATTAGACCCTTACTGTTTAATTCCTGGTTTTTACGTCCATGTGATTTTATAATTCAGAAAACAGTGTAGAAAAAGAAGAAATTGCTTTTAATAAGCAATTTCTTCATTTTCCACAATATTTTCTACAGTACTGAATGGTTATTTTTCAAGTGAAATCCACTTAAAATACTCGACTGCAACACCTTTGAATTTGGACAGGTCTAAAATTTTGCAAAACAGGAAAAGATTTTTAAAAAAAGTGCATGGATGTAAACGGCTTCGAATCGCGGCGTTCATTGTAATTTCAAGCGAATTCATGTCATTAATTTGTTCGCCAAACATAGTGGTCCTTCATGTTAAATTAAGATTCATTTGGTGTAAACGCATTAAATACAAATATTAATGGTGCTTTAACATTAATTTTAGAAATTAATTAAGTTGTTTTGTTTTGGCTTCTAAAACATGTTTTACAACAAAATAGAACTTTATCACATACAAATCTCATATCATGCTATCTGAAATATAAAAAAGACTTAAAAACTGACGAAATAGATGGAAAGGCACGGAGCGGATGTATAATTGAGTTGATAGAAATATTCGCGATATTTACAAAATTTTGCGTTTGCATGTTTCATGTCATGCAACGTAATTTTAAAAAAGTCTTATTTATAAGACGCGAACCTATCTTTAAAAAGATTAAAGAGCACATTAAACCGTTTTTCAACGAGCTATACAGAGTGATTGTCTTGAATTTTAAAAATATTTGTTCGCGAAACGCAGAAATCCTGCTCCGCGAATAGTTCTTTTATCACAGAACTTCCTAAAAGCTGATTCGGAAACATTTTTATATGCGAGGCCGTCATCGAAATACACCTACTTTAATTTTGCGCGTTTTGAAATGTTCTGCTTGACTTTACCAAGATAAGTCCATAAAATAATTCCTTGGCAAAAAAAGAGATAGTAATAAATAGATAAATAATAAATAAGGATAATAAATCCACTTACACGGTAATACAAATGCCCTTATGATTTAAAGGTGCTTTGGTTGGTGTTGCAAAGCAAATCCAAATAATCTCGAAGATTTTGTGAATGTGTTCAGATACTTCGATCCATGTCCCTGGTTTCTTCGGAATGCTTACCCAGATTGAGCACTGTTGGGATCTATCTCTTTTCCAAAATGTGATCATGGAGTTCCCTGGGGCTCCTTTCCGCTTGGTGTGTCTCAGATATCAAAGCCCTATTTACACTTTGACTCCAACAGAACTGTTCGAAAGAAACTAGGCTCTGCAAACGTTTTTTTATGAAAGTCTTCAACGTCTATCAGTGTTACCACGTTTTGAAAATCCAGTAGGATATAACTAAGGTAGAAGAGAAGTAGTGCCCAATTAGGTTCGATTTACTATTTTCAAAACCTGTCTCCTTCAAGCAACTGTACATTTTGAAGAGTGGCGTAATGCGGTGATTCTATATAATTCGATTAAAGCACAAAGACTCCTCTTAAATGCGAAAAACAACAACCAACATCACGCTCATCGTAGATGTGCGACATTCTAGTGAGTAATTTGCCTTCTTTTTTTAGAGCGATATACCGCGAGAGTGATCAGCTTTACAGTCACTTACGTTCAAAGAAGTACCATGGGCGTGTATTATTATTTTTAATTAGCCTTTTAATCCCGTTACCACAAGACAAAATTTTGGACCAGTCAGAATTGACAGAAGCTACAGATGACAATTCAAATCGCTTTGAAATTGAAAACTAAGGTCCAGAAGAGCTAGAAAACATTTTGATGAAAAGAGAAATTACTTTTTTCAATCAATTCTCCAGGAGCTTAAAAAGTACGATTGGTTCTGTTTCGCAGAAAGATATACAGAGTAATAATTCAAAATAATTTAATCTTTAGTTTCGTCTATCAAAAACAAGTGTTCTGATTGGTCGAAAAAAATAATCATAACCCAATGAACAAATTTTTGAGCACGCAGTGATTTTGTATGCTTCTGCACAAATAGTCCCATACAAAAAGGTGTCAAAATGTGTAAAGTTTTTGCTTTTTTCGCTTGATGCTATCAAATTATAAGAAATGAAGAGAATATTTTTTTGTTTTCATCGAGGTATGAACCGAAAAACCTAATCACACAATGTATGAATCTGCTTCGCGTAGAAAACATTGTGGAAAATGAAGAAATTGCTTGTTGCAAGCAATTTCTTCATTTTCCACAATGTTTTCCCCATTGCTTTTTCATGGGGGGTGAGGGGGGCGTAAAAAGGCGTTATTATGTGGGAATGGATTAAAGAGTTTCTGAGAAATGAAATAGTTTATCTGATTCTGATGAACAAGGCTATGTATTGTTTCCTAGAGATCAACAAAGGACACTAACAGCGCGACACCATTTGGTTTTACGGTACCCGCAAGTAGATGGTTATCTGTTATTGTCACAAGTGGTTGTTGAAAGTTTCATAAATGTTTACCATGTATGGATGGAGAGGGTTGAATGCGTTAGGGTTGACTGGTGAGCCTGTCCTAATCTAACAATACAATATCGGAGAGCAGGGTAGATGGGACATGTTTACCAGTCTAGCGTTAGGGCAGGTAAATTACGCATCCCCAACTACGCCAACCTCAACCTCAACCCAAGACGACACGATTTTAGACTGTTCTAAATTGAAAGGAGATGCAGACGTCAATTTAAAGTTCATAAAATTCTTGATTTTTCAACTTTCTGAGTAAAATACGTGGGAAATGAAGAAGTTGCTTTTTGAAAGCAATTTCTTCATTTAACACAATGTTTTCCCAATTTATTGGCTTTTGGGACGCCAAAAAGCGTCATTGTGTGGGAATGGGTTAAAGCGAGATTATAACAAAACTCCAACGGGACATTTTCAAGGATTAGACGACGTTAGTCTTTAGTTAGTGGTCGGAAACAGTTAGCTTGGGAAAAGTATCAAATAGCAAATCGTTGGTTGGAAGCATAAATTTCGTAACTACAGCTTGAATAAAGTTTACCTACGAGGATAGGGTGGCTTAACCATCAAAAGATTTTATACAAGTGTTGGAGGTCCAATTTGCAGCTCCGGGCTGAATGAATTATTCCATTGGTTAGGCGGTTTCTAATTTACGTCGGCGATTCGTCGGTAGAAAATACGAATGCGATACTTTTGTTTGTTTGTTTTCTCTTTTGTTTTCTTTTCCGTTTGGATAAAATTGAGTATCCAGAATTTCTGCATAGGGAATTCGAACTTGTCAATGGTATGTTCGTTCTCCTGCTATTGCAAAATTCTTGAAATTTTCCCGTAAATATACCCAGATGATCATTTGTTTTGTATACTAGTAAGTCAGGTATTTTTCTTTTTCATTTTTATCCCCCCCCCCCCCAAAAAAAAAAAAGTTAATAAACATTTATAACCAATATGAAAGATTGACTTTCAGACGAGGAAGGATGATTAAACGAGATGGCATGGTTCCAATAGTCTTTAATGAAAAATAAAAGTTTTTGAACCGAGTATTTTTAACCGCTGACTTAAATCTGTATTTTGATTTAGAACTAGGAATAATGAGAAAGTTTGAAAATGGTTCATGTGTGTTTTCGTTCATGTGTTTGTTTGTTTCTTCTTATGAGAAAGAACGACATTTTCGGATTCCACTGTACTTAACAAACGTGAGTTTATCTTAACCTCCTTATGACGTCGAAAAATGTTGCGAATTTATCCCAATACCAGACGGCAAACTTTTAGACTGGTCCAAATTGAAGGGAATTACAGACGACAATTAGAAGTTTGTAGAATTTAAGATTTTTTTCAACTTTCTGGATAGAAAACATTGCGTAAAATGAAGAAATTGCTTGTTACAAGCAATTTCTTCATTTTACACAAAGTTTTCTAATTTGAATTTCTAGAAGGGTATCTAAAAGCGTTATTGTGTGAGAATGGGTTCAGTCATTGTACAAGGTTTTAATCTTTCAACCAACATGGAAGCTAGAGTTAATCAGCACAAATTACATTATTCAATATGATTCTTTAAATATGATCCAATAAACAGGAAAACCTGCCTAAATGAAACAGATTTTTTTCTGAATTTAGAATAACTATCATTCTGATTCCCAAACTGAAAAAACATCAATATCTTTAATACTCACAAAATTACACCCGTTTTTGTACATTAAGCCATAAAATTACAACCTTTTTTATACATTAATCCATAAAGTTACAGCCGTTTTTGTACATGAATCAATAAAGTTACCACCTTTTTTTATACATTAACCCATAAAGTTACAGCCGTTTTTGTACATTAACCACCAAAGTTACCACCTTTTTTATACATTAACCCATAAAGTTACGCCCGTTTTTGTACATTAAGCCATAAAGTTACCACCTTTTTTATACATTAACCCATTAGGTAACAGCCGTTTTTTGTACATTAGCCACCAAAGATACCAACTTTTTTTATACATTAACCCATAAAATTACCCCCGTTTTTGTACATTAACCACCAAAGTTACCAACTTTTTTTATACATTAACCCATAAAGTTACAGCCTTTTTTGTACATTAACCACCAAAGTTACCACCTTTTTATACATTAACCCATAAAGTTACAGCCGTTTTTGTACATGAATCAATAAAGTTACCACCTTTTTTTATACATTAACCCATAAAGTTACAGCCGTTTTTGTACATTAACCACCAAAGTTACCACCTTTTTATACATTAACCCATAAAGTTACGCCCGTTTTTGTACATTAAGCCATAAAGTTACCACCTTTTTTATACATTAACCCATTAGGTAACAGCCGTTTTTTGTACATTCGCCACCAAAGATACCACCTTTTTTATACATTAACCCATAAAATTACCCTCGTTTTTAAACATTAACCACCAAAGTTACCAACAATTTTTATACATTAACCCATAAAGTTACAGCCTTTTTTGTACATTAACCACCAAAGTTACCACCTTTTTATACATTAACCCATAAAGTTACAGCCGTTTTTGTACATTAACCTCCAAAGTTACCACCTTTTTTATACATTAACCCATAAAGTTATAGCCGTTTTTGTACATTAACCACCAAAGTTACCACCTTTTTTATACATTAACCCATAAAGTTACGCCCGTTTTTGTACATTAAGCCATAAAATTACAACCTTTTTTTATACATTAACCCATAAAGTTACAGCCGTTTTTGTACATTAACCACCAAAGTTACCACCTTTTTTTTATACATTAACCCATAAAGTTACGCCCGTTTTTGTACATTAATCAATAAAGTACCACCCTTTTTATACATTAACCCATAAAGTTACAGCCGTTTTGTACATTAACCACTAAATTTACTACCCTTTTTTATACATTAAACCATAAAGTTACGCCCGTTTTTATACATAAACCGATAAAAATCAACATCTTTAAAACTCACAAAGTTAAGCCCGTTTTTTGCACATTAACCCATAAAGTTATAACCTTTTTTATACATAAAGTTACAGCAGTTCTTGTACATTAACCACTAAAGTTACCATTTACCCATGAAGTTACAATCGATTTTGTACATTAACCCATAAAGTTAAAACCGTTTTTGTACATCAATCCAAAAATGCTAGAACCGATTTTATCATTAACCCTTTACCAGACGACAAAATTTTAGCCTTGTCCAAATTTAAAGAAGTTGCAGACAACCATTTTGGTTGGGGGTTTTTTATTGTCTTTTTTTAAGAACACTTTATTTTTAAATAGAAAGTACTGTTGATAATGAAGATATTGCTTGTGGCAAGTAAATTCTTCATTTTCCACAAATTTTTCTTAAGCTTTTTTCTTGATAGGCGTAGCGGTTATTAGATATTTGTGATGTCATCAAATCATTGGAATTTTTCCAACGTCATAAAGGAAGGTTGTCCTCGCCTTTCTCCCTAACACCGACTTATCAAGCAATATTTTTTTTCATTTCTCCATATGAAAAGACGCTCTTTCAAATATGAGGAAATTCCGCATGATACCTTTGAAAATCAAATTACTGTTAGCTAGCAAAGGATTATTTTGTTCAGTAATCTTCTTTGTCAAAACGTTATCATGATAAAGAAACGAGTTTTAAGTAGCCAAGGAGCGAACCCATTCCCACACAATCCCTCCATTTAACACCTCTCAAGAAAAAGATTTAGGAAAACAATGTGGAAAATGAAAAAATGCTTGTTACTTGCAATTTCTTCATTTCCACATTGTTTTCTACCCAAAGAGACAAATATTTTAGAATTTTCAGCAATTTGGAATTGTCGTCTGCAACTTCTTTTGAGACCCTGATCAGAGTCTTTTTGAAAGCGATGTGCTCAAGAGAGCTTAAAATACAAAGAAGATGAACTTGCATGCAGGGTTTGCAATATTCCTGAAATAGATAAGACCTACTTTTTATGGCGTAGGCATTTAGTGGTTAAGCCTCCATTGGCAGTTTTCACACGTTGAACTTTGAGACGACCCCAAATTTTTGTCTGTTAACTTAAGCTATCAAAGCTGACGCTTCGCTAGGTAAATTATGTTTGATTTTTAATTATGGTTTGGATTATGTTCAGTGGAAACCCAAAAACATCCTATTCGGATAAATAAGAAACGTATTTTACTCCTAACATATGATATAATAATGCCTACTTACTCCACAAATGACGGATCGCTGGCCACGCCCACTGACTCCGACAGGAAGTTCTACTAAGATATCAAACAAAGCTATTTTGCAAAATTTATAGTCAGTAACATGTTACAAGAAATATTAAATACTTAATTGGTTGGCGTCCTAAACGTCGAAACTACAGCTTGCATAAGCTGTAGTTTCGACGTTTAAGTCGCCAAACCAACAAAAATGATTAACACGAAAATGTCTATCAATGTTCATTTCCGGTCTAAATGTATGTTTTGATTTGCCTATCGATTCTTCGATTGACAGAGGCGAACGTAGAATGCTGAGAATAACGTTCACGTGACTAAAATATTCGAGCTACCTAGCTGGTCTTGTGTAGAACTTTCTTCTTCAGACAAAAAACACCCCGACATTTTGAAAGAAGAAAAATTGGAGTTGCTTTTAATTGTCACCTTCATTCGCTTATTTGATAATATCAAGACATGTAAATCCATGCTATCCGGCCGCGAATTATTAGGCCGCAAACTATTTGACCGCGAATTATTTGTCCGCGAACTATTTGACCGCGAACTATTCGGCTGCTAACTATTTGACCGCGAACTTTTTGACCGCGAATTTTTTGGTTGCAAACTTTTTGACCACCGCGAGATATTCGACTGCGAACTATTCAACCGCAAATACTTTGCACCGTGGATTAACATAATTACATATTTCTCCAACAGGTCAAATGAACACTCTCTTTTGTGGGCAAACCTGTCAAATGTTTCAGAAATTTCCTGTTAAATCCCTGACTTTTACGTCCCCTTGTTTTTTAATCTTGAGAAAACATTATGGAAAAAGAAGAAATTGATTGTAACAAGCAAGTTATTTTTCCATAATATTTTCTACCCTATTGATTTATTATTTTTTCAAATAATATCACCTGAATAACCTGTAGTTACGACGTTTATGTCGCCAAAGCAACAAAAATAATTCACTTAAATGGCGGCCAAAGTTTGAGGTCAAAATCCACTTCCGATCCAAATGACTAACTTGATTTGGCTTTTTTTTTCTTTCATTGACAGTCGCGATTGGTCATTTTTTCACCCATTCCCACACAATCCCTCTTGTTGAGACCTTCAAGAAAATTAAAACAAAATATTTAGTAATTTTCAAAATTATCAGGTAGCAAAAAGGACTTGTAACGATTCATATGTTTTTGTGTCTAACACGGTATTGTTGTAGTTTGTTGTTGTTCAATAGATTTGTTCATCGCCAACGATATGAAATCATTTAACGTGAATAAATGACGTAGATCCTAACGGATTTGAAACTGATTTCATCGATATATAGCGTTTTGATTTAAGATTTAAGAGATGAAGAGAATACTTTTTTTCATGAAGGTATGAACCGAAGAAACTAATCACACTATATTAATATGCGAAGCGTATTCATACATAAGTGTGATTAGGTTTTTCGGTTCATACCTCCATGAAATCAAAAGATATCCTCTTCATTTCTTATGATTTAATAGCATCGTGCGAAAAAAAGCAAAAGCTTTACAAATTTTGATACCTTTATTGTATGGAACTATTTTGTTGCGGAAGCATACAAAATGGCTGCGTGCTCAGTATTTTGTTCGTGGAAGTATGTATAATTCTTTTCGACCAATCAGAACGCATGTTTTTGATAGGCGTAACTAAAAATTAAATTATATTGATATGTAGCGTTATAGATATGCATATCAGCGTACTTAGCGTAGCGTATGAAGCATTGTTGGTTTGTAGCGTTTTACCTTTCAACACTTTCCTGTTTTTCAAAATATTAGACTTATCTAATATGAAAAAAAAAGTTCCAGGCGACAATAAAAAATAAATGTAATTTGAAAAGTAACCGATTTACATGGCAGAAAACATTTTTTGTAACAAGCATTTTCTTTTTTTCCCCACAATGTTTTCTTAAGTATAAAACGGCTTGGACGGAAAACAAGGGATTTAAGAAAAACGGTTAAGCCACCAAAACTGCTTAAATTTCAAGTTTGTCTGAAAAATAGAAACTATACATTTCTAATTTTAGCATTCTATATTTCAAATCCGATGGAAGGTAATATCATATTCAAGTAATTGTCCTGAACGGTGCACTACTGTAAGATCGGTTAAAACGGATTGAAAAGACCTCTAGCTTCTCAGGATACTGGTAAACGTTTGTGACTCGCCAGCGAAATGTATCGACCCTGGTCAGACTGCACGAACTGTGCAGGCTGACCAGGGGTGAAACGTTTTGCTTTGTAGCAGTTTTCTGAATCAAGAATGACCATTATCTCGTACTATACAATTGTATTTAAATGCCATCACTGACTAACCTCCGCTTGACCCAATCTCTTTTACAAATATTCGTTTGACTAAACACCAAGGGGCCACTTTTCGCCTGATGGGCCATAATAAAGCTCGCAAATAGTTTTTATTCCCGAAGAAAACCCGAGGTATTGCCATCGCATTGTCGTGATGCAAATACTTCGACATTTTTTAATATCTATTTTATTTCTGCGAGCTTTTATTTGAAACTTTGAATATATGTTTACTATCACAAGATCAAATTATTATATCAGGGGAGGTAACTGTAAACGTAATTTTGTAAGAATCATGCCCCCTTTTCGACCAATATTTTTCATGCACTATACAGCTCTCAACAGCTGAGCGTCAGATACCCATAGACAGTTGTCTTACATGTATATAATAATATCGTCGGTTGGCGACCAAAATGTCGTAAATACAGCTTTGTTCACGCTGTATTTACGACGTTTTGTTCATCCACCGACAATATAACAATCTTGTTGCTAACATGTTGGTCATGAATAGTCTGCATGACATTAAGAAATTATTAGCAAAAACCTAAAATCGTGTTTAAGGCTCCGTGGCTCTTGTTTTGACAAAATTTCTCACATAGAGGAATCCTGATATCGTCGTTAAAAAAAATGTTTACCGATCCTTATATCAATATATTCAGGGAAGGCTTCGAAAAGCTTTGCCCCGAACAGAAAAAGAAAATAAGTTTCAAAATTATTTTATGATGGTAACATATATTGGCCTTATTTGAGATGGCGCATAGCAAACTTAGGGTAAACAATAGAAGAGAGAGTAGCAGTTAAATTTGAGACCTGAGCTCGTGTGTGCCTTACATCCATGTCTCAACTTTGAACGTCACACCATGCAGCCAAAACTTAGCATATGGCCACGTTGGGTGATTACAAATGGGCTGTCCAATAAAACTTTAATGATCTCCTATAACGTTTCGCCTATATCAAATCTAACGTCACTTTTCTATCAAATTCATAATAAATCAACACAGTTGCACGTACTCAAAGATTCGATTGTTGCACAATAAATGTCTTGTTTAAAGTCTAAAGCACTCGATGGCATATGGCACCAGTGAAAGGCAACCACTTCAGCGCGGTGCACATAAACGAGATTGCGCAATCGTATCATAGTTTTAAAACGCAATTTAGTTGCAAAAACCTTGCATTCAAGTCTTCATCATTTAAGGTAATATTAGTTACGAAAACAATGCAGCCATTGTTTATGTTTGATAGGGAAAGAGATGCGTGCAAGTCATAATATGATCTGGCAAGCATGCGCGAGAAGTGGTGCCCTTAACGAGATTGGGGCCATCATACGGTGTTATAACGATAGGGTTTTAAGGTTAATGCCGCTTCTGTTAGACAGATGGGCCGCCATTATCTCCACTAAGGAACAGTAGGGGACAAAAAGCTATTGCACGTCAAGTATTGTTACTTATCAGCGAACACAACTTGTCCATTTTTTCAGGGTTTTCAAGAGGCACTGCAGTCCGTCTTGCATCATGAACACGTGTGGGCCCTTTGACAGTCCCTTGATCCTTATCACGTGACCCACTCCCGATGTTAACCTAATCATGAAGACCATGTTACATTAACCAATCGTGTAAAAACGTCCAGGGTTCACAAACTTGCCTCTGGAATACGCTGCTTGTTGACAATGTCGTTCCATTTTTACCCGTGCAGGTGGAGTCGGACAGGCGGCGTCTACCTCCGTCTCTCACTGATTAATGCATCAAACCCGAGTGAATTACGTAAAGAATTTAATGGATAGCCATATTGAAAGCTCGGTTCTTTGAAACAAACGGGAAAAATGGAACCAGGTGCTCGTTAATGGAACACTTCGTGCATAATGGCCTGTTCATCTTGCATAGTGCGCAGGATGAATGTCTTTCAATGAAATCGGACAAAATAAATCAAATCGAACCGCTAAATAGCAGTCAATTAAAGTTCATTGTGTTTTATTAGAAAATTTAATGACAAAAAGTTATCAATGAGCGATATTAAACAGTCCAAGAAGCGCAAGAAGTGAGTTCTGACTATAACTCCAACTTTGAAATTCCCGCCATGGAGAGTTGTATAACGCATGCGCAAATAATCATCGATATTTTCAGTCCGACTGCTGTTTATAATTCACTCAATGCATACGTTGCATTCATTTCGGCGCTGTTCACAAAACTTTTCGTCTGCATCGGTTTACAATAATTTTAACTAATGGTATTTAAATTATGAGCATTTTCCCCCCATTAATTTCTTTTATATTCGTGAATACATGTATTTTGTAAATCATTAAATCATTTTTTTTATCCAAAATTGAATATAATTTCAGCAAGAAGTAAACCCGACACCTGTGCAACTTCCATTCATTTAACCCCCAACCCTCTCTAACAATAATCGAGGAATTAACCCCTTCTTTAAATTTCCAGTCCAGGAATTCTCGGTTAAAATTATTGAATGGATAACCCTTTTCAAAACAATACCAAATTTAGGAAACGGTGTTACGGCAAGTTATTCAAAATTTTGCGGTAATAGCGATGAAATAATTCCCGTTTTGGCAAATCTTATTATTGGCTGAAAGCGGTTTGAATTGATATATCTCTGGTCGCGCCAATTCAGCTCTAACAAGAAGTTCCATTTAAATTCAAATAACGTAATTTTGGAAAATTTGTTGTCAGTAACATGTAACAAAAAAGTAAAATGGTTGCTTTGCGACAAGAACTTCGTAACTGCATCTTGAATGAGCTGTAGTTACGACTTTTAAGTAACAAAAACCAACAACAATGTTTCTCAAAATATCGGCAAATGTTGGAGTTCAAAGTTCAATTCCGGTCTAGATGAATGGTCGGTTCTTTTTTTATTGACACACCAATCAGATTTTCATCGAATTCTCTGATCTATGAAATAATATGAGATGGAAAAAGAGTTAAACAAAAATATATCAGACAGCATGTAGACGTTGAATAATACGCGACTACCTTAGATGTTTGAGTTAAAGAAAAAGGATTAACATCCAATGAATTAACGACGAGCTTAGAGGAAAGTGTATACGGTCCCTATGGTTAAAATACCGCAATTTCCGAACGGGTGAATATTAAAATGAAATGAAAATCTGAAACGTTCTATTTGTCTCTTTTCACTTCAGCGAAACCCCAAGGTTTTCTCAATTCAACATTTAAACGGTTGAAATGCACCCAAACTTCGCCGGTTTTAAATCAATCAAACTTCCTACTGCCTGCAATACATCGTCTACTTTTGGTCACGTATTGTTTTAATTTCAAAAGAACCCTACTACAAGGATACCATTTGCGTCATTTGAACCATTACCGTATTTCGAAAGTTTAAACTTGTCCAAATTCAAAGGGATAGGAGAACACATTATAAAGTAACTACAATTAAAAAACGAACCATCATATGTGATAAAAATATTGTAGGCAACAGAAGAAATTGCTTGTCACAAGCAATTTCTTCTATTTCCACAATATTTTTTCCAAGTATCATATCACAGCGCTGGACGTAAACATCAGGGATTGTGCGGGAAAGGTTTATTCCCAGTAATACTCATTAATATTTTAATACAAGTTAAAATTGCTTTAATCTACCACTGATGATTATTGAGTGACACGCCTCTCTGTTTAAGATTTAATTTATCAACTTCTTTTGAATTGTGTGTTCGGCCCGAATATTTCAAGTCCATTTGTCGTTCAAAAAGATTTGATGAAATACTGCTGAAAAGACATAAAAGTGTGACATGTTTTGAGCCCGGTATCTTTCGAAATGTTCAGTCGAAGGTAGAGTGTTACTCGTGCTTTAAGGTTAGGAAAGCGAGATACCACGTGAATTTGTCAGAAATAGTAGATTTGATGGTTTCCATTATTCAAAAAGGGGTGGGGTTGGGATTCTATGTAAATTTGATACTTAATGCAATAATGTCAAACCCAAATATGGACATTAAACTCTCTCGTTAATGACTTAGTATTGACGTTATCAGTAACGTAATTGGTTCATTTTTTTAGACGTTATAGACTCTATACGCCCCTTATTACCCGTTCCTTCACGTAAAAGCATAGCAACAATTTGGCCAAAATATCTATATCTTATATCAACAAGGAAAAATGTGATGAAAATACTTTAATCCTGTTTTTAATGTTGGTGGGGTAAGATGATGTACTACCTTATTCATAAGGTACCCTATTTTTTCCCACGTGAATAGATAAGGGTGAGGTCTAAAAATAGTTTAAAATAAGAAGCAGAAATAAGTCTTCTAAAAAGTCTTCTAAAAAGTCTTCTAAAATTTAATGAACTTGTTGCATTACTCAGTTTTTAAGTATCACTATATCATTGTTGTTTTTGTTTTGTTGTTTTGGGGGGGTTTTATTTATGAAAACCAGTTTAAATCACATCATGATGTGTGAAAAATCAGTCTAGTTTACGAGTTACTAGTATCATCATATAACACAATTTTCACGGCTAAACGTCGAAAATAACGTAAATCACATCACTGAAAGTAGCGTATACCAGTCAAGGGTAATGAACTCTGACCCCCAACACTAGCGTAGAAAGGTACCTTGAAAATGTGTGCACAACTTTGCGACATGTTATTCCGCAACATATGTCAATGAAAAAATCATTGGGCGTAAACAACAGGCCTGAGAGGCACTAGTGACCTTAAAGACCTAGTTTAAGGAATGTTGTGTATGGTGGACCCCTACTGATAAGCTAATTGCCTTATCTGTAAATCACACCAGGGGGTTAATCATCTTGTATATTCCATTGATGACCATGGTCAAAATTTGTCAATATTATGCAATAGCTGCACCTTAGCTTTATGCTGATGAGAATTTGATAGAAAACAAAGTAAAGTTATTTTTTAAATTTTATTTTATCATTTTTTTATGCTTTTATTATTTCAAATTAATTTCAAATTACTGAATTAAGAGTAACTTAGTTGCAGATTGCTGGATTGAATGTAATTGTAAGAAATTTAAGCAATTAAACAGTTTCTTCAATCATTGTGGTAAAGTAAGAATTTTGGTAAAATTACTGTTTTTTCCATTTTGATTTATCTCCTGGCCTAGAATATTGAAGTATTTCCTGAATATTATAACATTTTTACAAACTAAAAAAGTTTGATTTAATATAAGAGAAAAAGTGTTGAAATCTTGAGAAAAAGTGTTGAAATCTTGAGACAAAAGGGGAAATCAGAACAATCAATGTTTTCTTCTCTTTTCTCAATGTTGTCTATCAAAGTTCTTCCAGTTGCTATTTGTGATCTGTTATGATAATAAATGATTAATATTTTGTATTTATGTCACCGGTACTTTGAAAAAGTCTGAAAAATGAGGACTTATTATTCATTGAAATTTATAAACAAATAAAATTCAAAATTTATTTCTAGAGGCAAATTCGCTACAAAGAAAGTGCAAATATATGCCGTACATATCCATGGTGATACAGCAGATTTAATCCCTTGTATACTGTATATAGCTTCCTTAAGGTCGTTAAATTCTCAGCGGGTGGTTAATTGTATATCTCATTTTAGGGGGGGGGGGTCAAATAAAGAAGGATTAAACTAGGCATTTTAGCGACAGCTTATTGCTTTAAGCAGAGAGTGTTTGTTTAAAATGATGCCAAACGGTGTCTTATAGAAATAATTGACGGGTGACTGGTCCCGCCTATTGACTCTGCTGGCCACACCTACTGACTCCAACAGGAAGCTCCACTTCGATAGTGATGAATCGACCAATCAAGCAATCCATTTAGAAGAAAGCGATCTTTGAAAATCCGACATTGGCCGCCATTTATATGAAACATTTTTGTTGGTTTCCAATTAAACGTCGTAACTACAGCTCATTCAAGCTGAATATACGACGTTTAGGTCGCAGATCATCCATTTTAGCTTAGAAACCCCACATTTGCCGACATTTATGTGAAGTGCGTTTGTTCGTTTTGCGACTTAAACGTTGTCACTACAGTTTATTCCAGTTGTAGTTACGACGTTTAGGTCGACAACCAACAAATCGTTTTACTGTTTTGATGCATGGTAATGTTCTTAATTTTTGCAAAATATCGTCGTTTAATACCTCCTGTCAAAGCTGAGTATTCGTGGCCAGCGGTTTGATAGTTCTCGTTATATGAACCCTACTAAACTTTTATTCAACTACGATTTTATTATACGGTTTTTTTATTAACCCTTTTCATGCTGAACCCGGAATATTCCGGTTTTGGAAGAAGATATAGACAAAGATCAGCCTGCATATAAGTGCAGTCTGATCTTGGTCTACACCTCCTGCTTGTACTTTTCCTGTCAGAGTTGTTTGTGAAATTGATTTATAAAAGAAATATTGAATATTGAACAACAAGTTCTTTAAGTGCTTTCTTCCCTTTGATTTTAAAGCAATTCACTGAGATATTTTATACAGCATGCTAAAGGTTAAAGAGTGCAAGCTTAAATCTATAACGCAACAACGAGGGGAGGGGGGATTTTACTTCATCTTTCTATATTATTCACACTCTGATGAAAAAAACAACAAGATACTTTCGTACATGCTTGATGGAGACATGTTTAATTAACCCATATCCACACAGGCCGTACTTCTACGCCCCTCAAGAATAATGCTTTGTAAAACATTGTGAAAAATGAAGAAATTACTTATATGAGGGAATTTCTACATTATCCACAATGTCTTCTATCCAAAAAAATGGAAAAAAAAACCCACTAAAATTCCATCAACTTAAAATTGTCGTCTGAAGCTTTTTTTTTTTCAATTTGGGCCAGTTTAAGTTCTCATAATTCGTTATTTTTGTTCTAAACTCCGTGTTCAGCAATTTTGAAATTCCTCGTCTGAAGATTTGACGAAAAAAAAATATGTTTGTGAAGTTTGCAGACTAACAGACTTGTAGGCTGAAAGCTAGTAGACTTACATACTGTAGATAGCAGACTGACAGATAATGTCAATGTGATACTCTGGGAAAACGATAAAAGATTTTATTTGTAAAATGCACTTTTCGATCTTAGCCCTTGTCATGCTGAATCCGGAATATTCCGGTTTGGGCAGGGGCTGTAGACTAAGATCAGCCTGCACATATGTACAGGCTGATCTTAGTCTACAACCCCTGCTTGTACTTTTCCTATCACAGTTAATTTTGAAGTTGATTTCTTAAAGAAATATTGATTTTTTAACAAGTTTATTCAGTGCTTTCAGCCCTTTGATTTTACAGCAGCTCATTAAGGTAAGTTATACAGGATGACAAGGGTTAAAATGATATGTATGGTATATTGAAGGATCGCTACGCCACGCCCACTGAATTCCGCCAAGAAGTCCGACTTCGGTATTATACAACGCTATTTCGCAAAATATATGGTAAGTTAAATTTAACAATGATATGAAATAGTCGTTTGGTTACCTAAATATTGTAACTACAGCCTGAACAAGCTTTAGTTACGAAGTTTAAGCCGTCAAACAAACAAAGTTGATTACATAAATGCGAGAGTATAAAGTTTACTTCCGGTCTAAATGAATGTTTCTGTGACAGCGGCAATCCGCCAATTTATATACACCCTAAATGGATCCGCTGTTTTATTAATTTGCAATATAAGTAAATAATTTAATTGTTAGTTTCGTCTATCAAAAACGAGCGAACTGATTGGTCGAAAAATTTAATTCATACCTCCATGAACAAAATTTTGAGTACGCAGCCATTTTGAATGCTTCCGCACAAAATAGTTCACTACAAAAAGGTATCAAAATTTGTTAAGTCGTTGCATTTTTCGCCCGATGCTATTAAATTATAAGAAATGAAGATAATTTTTCTTTGTTTTCATGGAGGTATGAACCGAAAAACCTAATCACACAATGTATGAATCCGCTTCGCATATTCATATAGTGTGATTAGGTTTTTCGGTTCATACCTCCATGAAAACAAAAAATATTCTCTTCATCTCTTAAATGAAAAATGTCCCTCCGAGTGTTTTCCAAATAAAACAAGGGGCCTAGATCGCTAACCTATTCAGCTGGTCTTATTTGTGAAGAGAAAGCCATTACCCAGGGCTTGTAAAATTTGTGAATATAAATCAAGTTATCATTCAGGCCCCTCTTCCCGTGTTATCAGATGGAATCATCTCGTTTTCAATTGAGTTCATCCTCGTGACCTACTAATAATTTAATTGTTAGTTTCGTCTATCAAAATTAGGCGTTCTGATTGGTCGAAAAATATTATTCATAACTCCATGAACAAAATTTTGAGCACGCAGCAATTTTGTAAGCTTCCGCACAAAATAGTCCCATAGAAAGAGGTATCAAAAGTGTAAAGTTTTTGCTTTTTTTTTTCGATACTATTAAATTATAAGAAATGAAGATAATATTTTTTGTTTTCATGGAGGTATGAACCGAAAAACCTAATCACACAATGTATGAATCCGCTTCGCGTATTCATACAGTGTGATTAGGTTTTTCGGTTCAAACCTCCATGAAAACAAAAAATATTCTCTTCATCTCTTAAATAATTCTTACCAAGTTTCATCAAGAATGGGTCAAAGTTCTGACCCCTAGAGTGTACACACATACAAAATGTTATAACAGCTTTTTTCATGTTTTACAATAGCACCTTCCCATTTTCAAAGGGTTCATCTTTGTGGACTTACAATCATTCAGACAACGTTTCGTAAAGATTTGGCCAAAATTGTCGCCCCTAGAGTGTTAGGTAACAAATTGTCATTAATACCCATTTTCCCATCTTTTCAGATGGAATCTTCCCATTTATAAAAGTATTCGGTCTTATGAACTTATAATCATCCTGACCAAGTTTCATTAATATTGAGATAAAACTGTCGCCGCTATAGTGTTAATACTAAAATTGTTTACGCCGTAGGACGAACGACAGACATACAAAGGCTTTCACTGAGCACATCGTGCTCAGGTGAACTGATAATGCGAAATTTTTTAGCCATTACCACACGACAAAATTTCAGACTGGTACAAATTGAAAGGAGTTGCGGACGACAAATTAAAACTTATGAAATTTTAGTTTTTTTCAACTTTAAAGATATAGAAAACATTGTGGAAAATGAAGAAATTTCTTGATGAATGGGTTAATGTGCTTTTTCTTCGCCCCTTTTCGTTACCCGTATATAGCGTCGATACCCAGGCTACTACGTGAAATAGCACCAAGCACGTGTGAAAACTTGTTTGACATGTAGGTTCATCTACCCCAAAATTTTGGACTAGTGGTAAATTGAAAGATGTTTAAAGTGCTCACTTTCTTACAATGGTTTCAGGCGTTATTTTCCTCCAGTGCGTCAAATGGGAAATTGAATTGAAATGGGTTAGACAATTTCAAGATCCAGGAGTGTCCGCAAGAAACAACATAAATAAAAAAAAAAAAACATGTGTTAGACGTGGGATTCGAACCCACGCCCACATACGTGGACCAGAACACTCATCTATGAAGGTATAACATACCTTGAGTCTGGCGCCTTAGACCACTCGGCCATCCTGACAACTGCCTACTAACTTTAATGGAATGTAAAGGACACTTTGAATGATTGATTGAATGATTGATTGATTGATAGCAAAATATTTTGTTTTTCAAATCTAATCATATTTAGAACACACTATCTCTCGATTCAAAATAATAACAATACATGTATCTAAAAAAACTGGCAAAGCTATTTTTTTTAAATTAACCAATTGCTAGATGGATGAAAACTTTTAGACCGATCAAAAGTTGAAGACAACAAGTCTTAGCGGATGATTTTTTATAAACCTTTGTTTCTTATTTAATATTTATTTTGGGGAAGAAAACATGTTAGTAATGAAGACATTGTTTGCAAGAAGCATTTTTTATAATTTTCTACAAAGGTGCTTATTCTTGAGGAGCGTATTAATAATCAGACTATTGTAATATCATCAAATCATTAACCCATTCCAACACAGCAAAATTTTAGACTGGTCCAAATTGAAAGAAGCTGCAGACGACAATTTCAAGTTGATGGAATTTTGAATTTTTTCGTCTTTTTGGATAGAAAACATTGTGGATAATGAAGAAATTGCTTGATACAAGCAATTTCTTCATTATCCTCAATGTTTTCCAAAGTTTTTTTCTTGAGGGGCGTGAAAAGGAGGGATTGAGATGGAATGGGTTAAGGAACATCATTTTGGCAGGTTTTTCCTAGAAAATGGATAGTATACAAAGTCAATTTTAGATAATAATGCGACCATTTTGTTTTCTTTCTAGCTTAACGCTGCTTTTAACATTTTTCAGTCATATCGCGCAGGCTGGTGCACCTGACAATGGATTCCTAGTATATCTCGCACCGGTACTACCATTTAATCCTTTCCTAGCCTCCTGCTGCTATCCCTTTTAGGTTTACGATTATCGGCCCATAGGTGAGAGACAAATGTCGGAAAAGATATGCGCCGCCGCCGGGGATCGAATCCATGACAACCCTGATTGAAGATTGGGAATCTGATGACGGCGACATACTCGTCCAAACACCTTGCTGTAGTACGTAACGCCTTAAGTGAGTATTTCGTAATAACAAAATAGCATTTCATAATTACGAAATAATATTTCTCAATAACAAATTACTTTCCTAATTATTTCGAAATTACTTAATATTTTTTCGGAATTAAGAAATTCTATTTCGTAATTACGAAATAATATGAATAATTTGCGTATGCCTGGGATGTCACTTTAGGGTTCCTTACTATAGAGCAAATAGTTATTTGATTTTTGGTGGTTCTATAACTTTTAGACTGTACCTAGATCATATGTTGAGATAGGGTACAAAATACATTCACGTGATTTGGTGAATGTTAATGTAGAGGTTTGTCTTGAAAAATATGGGGTTCGACAGTCGGTGTTATCGGGGTCCTTAGCTCTTCCTTGTTCAATCCCTGGTTTTAACGTCCCTGTGATTTTATAATTGAGAAACATTGTGGTAAAAGAAGAACTTGCAATTTCTTCTTTGTCCACAATGTTTTCTATCCTACTGAATGGTTTTTTTTCCCGAATTAAATCAACTTTATATTTTCGTCTTCAAAACCCATGAATTTAGCATGAATTTAGCAGGAAAGGATTGATAAAGCACTAGGAATCCCTGATTGACTATTATCATTTGTGACATATGAATATCTTTATTAAAGCTGTAGTTACGACATTTTGATCGTGCACAGACGCATTGGTACTTCCGAACGACGTTCTGAATTTCTTAACTTTGTTTTGATTTGGATTCTTTGCGAATTCATTGCACAAAAGTGGTTCAAGTTACACGATCGTTTGCCAAATGAATTTTATTTTTTGTGGCCAGTGATTTACACCAAGAGAAAAAATTACTCTGACAAGTTATATGCAAACATATGTCTACGTTTCTACACCTGGATAGCCATCAATACTTTTTAGGCGTAACAGATACGCAGCGACAACGACTCAGAAACATAATATACGTGAACGTCTGCCGTTACGTTTGTGTTGGTGACGTCATTGCTTTCTCGTTTACGTGAGCTCATGCATCGAGAGTGGGAGAAGTTTGGCACTTCTTAGCGTAGAGTTTAAAACACATCTAATATCTGTGTACAAGAATACTGTTCTACGTTCCAGAGAGCATTACGTAAGCTAGCGTAACTGTTGCTATTAAATTGGTACAAAATAGTGCGAAACAGGTATTTACCCTTTCCTGTTGAATCCCTGGAATTTACGTCCCTGTAGTTTAATAATTGAGAAAACATTGTAGAAAAAAAAGAAATCGCTTGTAACAAGCAATTTCTTCTTTTCCACAATATTTTCTGCCATACTGGATGGTCGTTCTTCAAATAAAATCCACTTTAAATTGTCGTCTACAAAACCTTTGAATTTGGAAAGGTCTAACATTTTGAAAAAATGGAAAGAGTTAATTCGGATTATTATTAGGTCAGTGTTGTCGAGTGATGCGCATGTGGATAATAACTTTTTTTACACGCCTTTATAGGCTTGTCTTAACACCATTAACAGGCATCTGTAATCTTCAGGTCGAGAAGCATTAAATTTTATTGTATCAGAAATAATTGTTTTTATTAATATTTCATATCATGTTTTCATGAGACATTGCGTCTATGAAAAACAAAAGCCCGATTGAATGGTTTCTTTACTTTGGATTGGCTTTAGTAACCAAATCTGTCTGCCACGCGTGTGTCTTTAAACTCGGCATCAATTGTGAAAGCGCAGCACACTTTGGTTCACACGTAACTTACTATGAATATCTATCAAGTGATAAGGACTATTTGGAACATCAATAATGTATTCGCCGCCCATGGCAGGTTAAAAAGGTTTAAGAACACCAACTGAAGCAGATAAACCCATTCCCGCACAGGGACGCTTTTTGACGCCCCTCAAGAAAACAATTTGGAAAACATTGTGTAAAATCAAGAAATTGCTTGTGACAAGCAATTTCCTCTTTTTACACAATGTTTCCTCATATATAAAATCACAGCGGCGTGCGTAAAAATCAGAGATTAAACAGGAAATGTTTAAATTGCAAAGAACAACACCCACACTTACAAAGCAGGGCTTCAATAAGCCGTCTCTTTACACACTATGCCAAAGCTCAAATGCAAGACCAAACAAACTTCCTTTTTTTCAAAATAGGCAGGACTAAAAAGAACAAACAAATTAATTGCCTACCATAAAAGAAGAAAATTATCTTTGTTACATCACTTTAAGCTGCTACGGCTTCTTTTGATAGTCAAAAAGCAAACGCTTTTAGAGACGGGAACCAGCATTTTCCACACGAACTTAACGCCATGAGCTTTGCATTCGATGTTTGGTACAGCATGCTTTTCAAAGGACGTTAAGCTACTCAATTTAATAAATAACGGCGTTGGTTCATTAACAATTTTATTGCTTTAAAACAATGCGATGCCTCGTGCCTATTCGAATCAAATAAAACTGTTAATAACCCATTGTGCATTTCAAATTGGAAGAAAAAAAGTAACAAAAGCGAAATAAAGATATCATCTGTGCGCGCGCTTAATGTCGTAACTGCAGTTTGATAAAGCTGTAGTTACAATATTTTGCTCCCACACCGACGATATGGCCTCACGAGTTCTCACGGAAACATAAAGGTGCTTTATAGTAATTCAAGGACCGTTTATGCTTTGGGCGTTTTTTGATTTTTTTTTTCGTATTTTTCCGAGCTTATCAGGTGGCTGGAAATTCACTAACATATTCTTTATTTCCTCCATAATTGGCAAGAAGTTCAACCAGTCGCGGTTGTCAAGTGAATAATCAGTTGACCAATGAAATCATTCATTTACACTGGAAGTAAACTCTGATTCCGACACTGGCCGCAATTTGTGTGCAGCATTTTTTTTTTTTTTTGTTTTGTTTTTTGTCTTGGCGACTCAAAAGTCGTAACTACAGCTTATCCAAGATGTAGTTACGGCGTTTAGGTCGCCAACCAACCGTTCTATTTTTTTACATGCTAATGACCATTAAAAGGATGCAAGACAACGCTGTTTTAAATCAAAATGAAACTTCCTGTCGGGGTCAATGGGCGGGTTTAACGGAGTAAGTGGGCGGGGCAAGAGATTGATCCATTACATGTACAGGTGCACGCTCTTTGATACTAACCAGAAAACTTGGAAACGAAAATGAATATTTATACCTTCTTACGATGACAATTCATGTTCATCACGACGATTAACCCCAATCCATATATATTGCAGGTATAGAATATTGGTTCTGATCGTCTTTAGAAACGCCAAGTCAGATCGGGAAAAAAACAGATTAAAGCTTATCTGCTTGACCAAAAAGTAAATGACAAAATTTGCCTGTAATAGCCTTAAAATTGTAAATCAGCGTGTCTGTCCTTAGACAATTGTATCAACACATAATTTTTCAATAACCTCATTATAAAGTTTATTCCATTTTCGTAATTAATTTTTACACCATTCATGTTCGTTTATTAATGGGCTGAGAGGGAGAGCGAGAGAGAGAGAGAGAGGGGGAGGGAGAGAGAGAGGGCGGAAGGAAGGAGATGAAAGAAAATGGAGCGAGTAAAGGCAACAATGTAAAAAAGACAATTTTTAGTCGTATGCTGTCTTAATGTTTTACCTTCTGAAAATAAAGTTAGAAAAAAATCGCTAAGTGAAGACTCTGATCAGACTGTGCCGATGCAATGGTTGGTTTGATTTTTTACTTGATGCGCTTGTGAACATGTAGGAAATTTCACGCCAAGCCTCAAGAAATGATATATCGTAAGTGGGCGACTCAAAGTTCGTAACAACAGCTTTCTTAGGCCGTTGTTCAACAATGGTCTATATTACTTAATTTAACGGATCGCGGTTGTAAATGTAAGAATTAACCATCCAAAATCATTCATTTCGACCAAAAGTGAACTTTGAACTCTGTCAATCGTCGTCGGTTATAAGAAATAATTTTGTTGGTTAAGCGACTTAAACGTCATAACTACAGCTGATTCAAGCTGTAGTTGCGACGTTTAGGTCGCCAACCAACCATTCAATTTTTTTTACACGACACTGGCAATAAATTTAGAGAAATAACGCCGTTTATTATCGAATTAAAACAGCGCTCCATAAATGCATCTTTTTACACAACAATGTTCAAATGTTACTTGGTCTTTACTTGTTGTTCAAAATAGAGAGGGGGTTAAACGTGGTGTTCAAAATAGAGAGGGGGTTAAACGTGCCTTACAACTAATATTTTAAAAAATATGTGTCAGAAGTGGGATTCGAACCCACGCCCACATACGTGGACCAGAACACTCATCATTGAAGGGTTGATCTACCTTGAGTCTGGCGCCTTAGACCACTCGGCCATCCTGACAACTGATAACGAAAAAACTAGTATAATTTGTCACGTGAAAGGGCCGTCAAAAACTTTCCGCTGTGTACCATCAAGCGCCATCAAGCAAAAAGGGACACCAAGGGGATTTGAAAAGGAGATCGGATCGAGTAGAGGTCAATCAGGAGAGTGTACGCGTGTGTTTGTGTGTCGGGGGTGGCAGTGAGAAAGAGAGATCTCCCAGATTTAGAAAATCTGTCAAGATCAAACAGTCTCGCCCCTGGTTAGACTGCGTTATAGTCTTGCCGGAGTCGATGATTCTCGAATCACCCAGGCGAGTCCCTTCCTACCTTTACGTGATACAAATAAATACATTTGAAAAGAAAGACAGTGCGAGACGCTTTCCACTTTTACGTGATACAAATAAATACATTTGAAAAGAAAGACAGTGCGAGACCCTTTCTAATTTTACGTGATACAAATAAATACACTTGAAAAGAAAAGAAAGACAGTGCGAGACCCTTTCCACCTTTACGTGTGATACAAATAAATACACTTGAAAAGAAAAGAATTATAGACCTGTCCAAATTCAAAGGTTTTGCAGACGAAAATTAAAAGCGGGTTTAATTTAGAAAATAACCATTCAGTAGGATAGAAAATATTATGGAAAAGGGGGAAATTGCTTGTTACAAGCAATTTCTTCTTTTTCCATAATATTTTCTCAATTATAAAATCAGAGGGACGTAAAAACCAGGGGTTAATTATAGAGAAGAGTAGATCGTTGTTTTTTGTTTCATAAAAAAATCTAGCCACACCTCACTATAAATCCACTTCGCTGGTACATACAGTTTATAGTTAAGTATCAACTTAAAACGACTTCCTTCATGTAGTGAGAGGGGGGTGAATCTATGAACAAAATTTATAACCGACACCCAGTCGGATGTGGCGTGGTAGGTAGTCGTTTTGGTACAGCAATTCTAAGCGATGGCAACAGAGTTCGAATCCCAGTCAGCTTTTTTTAAGCTGCTTTTACGATATTTTGGTCGCGGATCAACGATTTAATCCTACGGGTAAATTATTGTTTAAAAAAACGTATTTTAGGGGAGGGGTGCTAAATGCTCCCCCTTTTTGTTTTTTGTTTGCTTTGCTTTTTTTTTTTTTTTGCTTTTTTTGCTTGTGTGAGGGTTGTTTTGTTTGTTTGGTTTTGTTGTTGCTTTGTTTTGTTTTTTAGGTAGGATTGTTAATCTTCATTGACTATTTATATTTCTCTGCTAGTACATGTACTTACGTTTTTATTTAAACCCATTTCAAGACGGCCATTTTTTTTAGACTGGTCCTAATTGAAAGAAGGTGCAGACGGCAATTAAAATTGTATGCAATTTGAAAAGTAACCAACCTACAGGGTAGAACATGTTGTTGTTACAAGCAATTTCTTCTTCTTCCACAATGTTTTCTAGCGTATAAAATCACAGGGACGTAAAAGGACTTAAGAAGAATGATTAAAGGGGTTAACCAGGAAAGGGTTGATTTGAATGGAATGAAGATGTGTTATCAACATACTAAAGAGAACCAAGGATGTGATTTGTTGTGGACACACGACTTGCGCTCTTCACTCTAAATTCAACAATAATTATGGATACCATTTGATAACATTGCGCGAGAAAGACAAGTCTGTGAAGTTTGTGGAAGGTTTACGAAAACTACGATCTACGAGAAAAAGGGAGAAAACTAGGATCTATAAGAGGGAGGGAGGCAGGGAGGCAGGAAGACAGGCATGCAGGGATGCAGGCAGGGAGGGATGCGGGCAGGCAGGGATGCAGGCAGGGAGGGAGGCAGGAAGGCAGGCAGGCAGAGATGCAGGCAGGGAGGCAGGCAGGAGGCAGGCAGCCAAGCAGGATTGCAGACGTGGGGAGCAGGCAGGGAGGCAGGCAGGGAGGCAGGCAGGGAGGTTACGATGGTGGAAATGAAAATATCGCGAAAGTACGGTGACAAAATCACGACCGAGAGTACAGGAGTACGATGAGGAGGGAGGGAGGGAGGGAGGGGGAAGGCAAGCAGGCAGTCAGGCAGTCAGGCAGTTAGGCAGGCAGACAAGGAGGCAGGCAGGCAAGGAGGCAGGGAGGGAGACAGGCAGGCAGGAAGGCAGGGAGGCAGTCAGACAGAGAGGTAGGCAGGCAGGCAGGCAGACAGGCAGGCAGGAGGTTACGATGGTGGTAATTCGAAGTTAAATGATAATATCCCGAAAGTACGGTGACGAAATCACGACCGAGAATACAGGATTACGATGAGATATTTCTTTCTATTTTTCTTTCTTTTAATTGCTTTAAAATATCCTTACACAATCGTTAAGTTTTCAATATAACCCTCAAAGATAATACGATCCATAACAATATAACATGATTGTTCAGAAGATGAAAACAAACGTAGTCAATTAATAATGATAGAAAACAAGTAAACGTCAATGCATCACTTTTTAACTAATTTCTTTTGGTTCCTGACAAGGGGTGACAAAAAATGTGTCAGAAGTGGGATTCGAACCCACGCCCACATACGTGGACCAGAACACTCTGTTATGAAGAATACTTATCCTTGAGTCTGGCGCCTTAGACCACTCGGCCATCCTGACAACCGTCAAACTATGATATATATCAATTATTTCAATTGCATTGCAGCATAATATGTACGCAAAAATATTGTTTGGAAAGTTCAATATACAAAATTTTGTTAAATTCATTTACAAATTTGTCCATGTTTCGTGTTCACGACTATTTATTTTTCATTTGTTGTAGAAGTTATCTTAATTCAATGTGTACTTACTATACATACCATCTTTTATGTACGTATTCTTCACCGAAAATAATATGTAACGTGTTTAACCCTTCCCACACAACCACCTCCTGTTTATGCCTGTTCCAAGCAATTTCTTCTTTATCCACAATGGGTTTTTTTTATAATAAACAAATTCTGCAAACCATAAATTGTCATCTGCTTTTTTTTTTAATTTGGACCAGTCTAAAATTTTGTCATCTGGTAATGGGTTAAAAACAAGAACGTTGAAAATCATAACAATTGTGACGATATTAAGCCATCCAATTAGGTTTTTATTGGTCACGCATTTAGCGTTCACGGTTTATAAATCTTTAAGTTTTTTACCTGCACTATATTGGCGTTGACGCAAGGTTGCACATTATCGCCGTCGGTTTATACATGTTTTTGGACAATAAATCGTTCATACTGTTTAGTTCTTTTTATGTTGATTTTGAGATAGAATTCAACCAATTATTCCATTTTCATACTTCCACATTTATACTGAACCAGTATTTTATCGTATATTCTAACTCTGCCATATGCGCCGCAGATTCACCTTTCCTGTCTGTCCATGTGTTCATCCTCCATCCGTCTCTTCGTACATCTGATTCTCCTGACAACAATTATTCCTAAGACCAATTCGCGCGAAATTTTCAAAGATTTTTTCCGTCAAATGTTAACCCTTGTCATGCTGTATAAATTACCTTACTGAACTGATGTCAAATCAAAGGGCTGAAAGCACTGATAGAACTTGTTGTTCAAAAATTAAATTTCTTTAAGAAATCTACTTCTTAAACAACCCTAATAGGAAAAGTACAAGCAGGAGGTGAAGACTAAGATCAGCCTGCACATAAGTGCAGTCTGATCTTAGTCTACACCTCCTGCTAAAACCGGAATATTCTGGGTTAAGCATGACAATGCTTAAATTGCATATGGAGTGGTTTTATGATGTACTACTTTTTCACAGAAAAAGGGGTTTCATTGAAAATGTATTATAAAGATATGACTCTGACTATTTAGCATTATTAATACAGCTTATCTTGTTCAAGTGACAACCTCTATTAGGCGACCACTATCAAGAAGCGACTAGAATCAAAATCGTTTTTCCCAAAACAAAGGATCGTCATAATTGCATGTTCGAAAACGGTTGAATTATGTGCTACAAAGTTTTGAATAGATTGTGTGATCCAAAAAGAGTGAAAGCCCATTGACGAGTAACTTTTCCTTTTTTTATTTTTTATCAATTCATTTTTTTTTTTTTTTTTTTTTTTTTTTAGGGGGGTGGCTCTATCGTTTAATTTTTCAACCTGTCCTCTCGACTTAATTTTTTTTTTATAAATTCTAACATCTTCCTTTGTGATGATCTGTTATATATTGTGCCCAATTTCCAATATAACAGTGGTGCTGGTTTGTCGTACTTGATTCGACTAATTATCTCCCTTACATTGAAATACTTATTTTTCGATTTTTTCTTTATTCATTGCAACACAACGTTTTATAGCGAGCTAAGCTGTGAACTTGTATCACAAACAATTTCTCTATTTCTCATGGTGTTTTCTATTCTATATAACACTGATTTGAAAATTTGCCCATTTTTGGTGTTGCGTTTGGCGTTTGCAACATCTTTACATACCGACTAGTCTATCGTTTAGTACTAGGTTCTAAAAACATATTTGGTAAAAAAAAACATATATTATTTCACATGACAAATAGCTAGCCCCGCCAACTTACTCCGGTTTCCCCGTCCATTAACTCCGTCAGGAAGTCCCGCTGCGATTTTAAAAGGCTGTTTTGTACAATTCATGGCCAGTAGCATGTAAAAAGAACGTGAAACGTTGGTTGGCGACCTAACCGTCGTAACTACTGCTTGAACTGCTTGGACAAGCTGCAGTTACGATGTTTAGGTCGCAAACCAACTAAAATGTTTCACTCAAATGGTGGTCAATGCTGAGTTCAAATCTGAATACCGGACTGGTCGAATGATTCCTTGATTGACAGTCTCGATTTATTTAACCCTTTCCTGTTTTTTGACGATTTAGACTGGTCCAAATTGAAAGAGGTTGCAGACGACAATGAAAATTTGATGCTATTTGAAATGTAACCATCCTGTGTGGTAGAAAATATTGTGAAAAAAAAGGAGAAATTGCTTGTTACAAGCAATTTCTTCTTTTTCCACAATGTTTTCTCGAGTATAAAATCACAGGAACGTAAAATCCCGTATTTGAACGGGAAAGGGTTAATTGAATGGCTAATGTTCTGTATAACTAAGGTCATTTTCGTTGGGAAATTCTTCAAGAATTTGGTAATAGAATCAAAACGAACGTCCTATTGAAAGGTTTGAACTCCATGTATAGAAATCCGGGAACCTCAATTTTATCCTAACGAATAAGAAGACAAAGTAAAACAAACAAAGGTATCGCAAACGTTTTTTCTGCTCTAAAGAGTGTCGTTTTCTAGAACGTTTAGCCTATTATCAGACTAGATAATGTAAACCTGTCTATATGGGAAGCAAAACTATAATAACATTTAACAAATCCCTGTCTTTTTCGGTAGAAAAAAATTTCGAATAACGGAGGATGGCTTGTAGTAAGCAATTCATTTTTCACAATATTTCCCAATGCTGTTTTCATTGGGGGCGTAAATAAGAGAGATTTATGGGAATGGGTTAAGATCGATTTGATTTGGTAAAGAAGTACAGAAAAATCGGTTTCCTTTTCAGTTCGTGTACATTAAACAATTCCCAGATGACAAAAATTTAGACTGGTCCGAAATCAAAGATGTTGCAGACGACATAATTTAGCTAATCAAATTTTGGATTCTTTTTACTATTAGGCTAGAAAACAATATGGATAATGAAGAAATTGCTCGTAACAAGCAGTTTCTTCATTTTCCACAATGTCTTCAAAAATTGTTTTGTTGTTGTCTATCTTTGAGGTGTAAAAAAGCGTCATGGCTTGGGAATGGATTAAAGAGCCATAAGGCATGTTCATTTGAAAATGTGTTAAATTTATATTTTCAATGTCCAGTGTCCTTATGGCGTTTGGCGGTCATTTCCTTTGATCTTCACATATCGATGGTCTATTTAGTACATAAATAAACTAGAATGTGCTATAATGAACTAGCAATATTTTAATCTAATTACTGCTAAATAAGGAAAAAATGGAAAATGCGCCCAGTGGGCCAGATCTTCTAAATATACGAGACCACTCCATAGGACTAGTTTGCCACCTTTTTAATGTTCGAAAGCTTTTTAGTGAAAATGAGAAAGTGGAAAATAACTCCTCTACATTCTTTTGTTTATCCTTATACTTTTGTGCCATTTTCGATTGAAATTCCGTGATTTGCTGTACATCTGTTCCACCCATATAAAGATTACACTGGACCAAATTCAAAGATGTTACAGACGAGATTTTAAACTCGGTGTAACATTTAAGAACTTCGTTCGAATTACCCCTTTCCCGCTTTCCAATAGTTTAGACTAGTCCAATTTGAAAGACGACAATGAAAAATGATTGCAATTCGAAAGGAAACTACCCAATATGGTAGAAAATAATGTGAGAAAAGAAAAAATTGCTTCTCACAAGCAATCATATCTTTTTCCACAATATTTCCTAAAGTATGGACACGTGGACATAAAACCCCGGGGTCGTACAGAAAAGTTTAAGATCATTCCTGCGATGTTTATGAAATAAATGAATGAGCTCAACACAAAAAGCTTATTTTATTGTCCATTCTGAGACATAGTTGTCAATTTGAAACTTCGGTGATGTGCGTGCGCTTGTGCGTCCGTTCAGAATTGTGCGTACCATTAGCCCCACAATTGACCAGTCGCTGGCCCCGCCCACTGACTCTTTTGGCCCCGCCCATTGACTCCAACAGGAAGTTTTGGTTCGATTTTTAACTGCGTTAAAAATGCCAGTGGCATGTTACAAATAAGTAGAATGGCTGGTTGGCGACCTAACTGCAGCTTGAATAAACTGTAGTTATAACGTTTAAGTCGCCAACAAAAATTGATTCATAGACATGGCTGCCAATGTCGGAGTTCAAACTAAACTTCAAGTCCAAATGAATGATTTCATTGGTCGGCTGATTATTTGATTGACAGACGCGATTGGCAATGATCGGATGGATTTCATAACTTGACACTATTTTTCTTCTTCATGATTAAATGTGCAATTTCAAATATTTGTATCATAAGATTAGGACAGGCTCGCCAGCCAACATAGGTAGGTGACCATAATGTCGTAACTCAAACTTTAGTTACTACATTTTGCTCATTCACTTACGACATGCACTTCTTTCAAATCCTTTCTATTATTCGGATAGATACAAAGGGTGAATAAACGCATATGTGACGAGCAAAACGCCTGTATTTTTTTTTGAAATGTACCATTTTATAAACTCGTTAATTCAATTAACATCAAACGAATCCCTTCTGTTCATTAGAGTCTCATTGTGGTGTAATATTTTGAATTAATAGAATAGAAAACTTGAAACGGTTAGCGATGCTTTAGGCGCTAAAACCGTTCAAACAATCAACCCCGATATTTTACAGATTTGAATATGAAACACAAGGATTGGAAAAGGAAGAATGTTCTTCTTCTTCTTGAAGTTGTTATTTAAACCATTACCAGACAGCTAAATTTTATACTGGTCCAAATTCAAAGGAGTTGCTGGCGACAATTTAAAGAAAGTTTAAGAAGTTCTATGGATTTTTTTTTTCTTTCTTTCAAATTTGTCAAAGAAAAACATCGTGTAAAATGAAGAAATTGCTTATTGTCACTAATTTCTTCATTTTACACGATGTTTTCCCAATTGTTTTGCTTGAGGCGCGTCAAAAAGTTACACTGTGTGGAAATGGGTTAAACTGCTTTAATAGACGCTTTTATTGTCTAGCAATGTGTGCACCTTCCCATTTTAACTATCAATCAACACTTATTATATTTAGTGGGTATTTTGTGTGTGCATTTCCGTTTATTCATCGTCGCTACCGTAGCACATGCCCATATATAGGACGCCCCAATAAGACGGTTAGTTGTTACGGGGGATAGTGCAAGGATAAAGGACGAAACTGCCGAGAGCTCCGCCTGGTTTTGTAACGTGCTCGATGGATGGCATCGTCACACGGGGCCTCGGTTTAACGTCTCATCCGAAAGACAATTAGTTTGTTAGTTGATATGGTCAGCCCAGGGCTCGAACCCGTGAACTTGAGGTTTGAAGTCAAGTGCTCTACCAACTGAGCTAATCGGGCTGACTGGGTATTTTGTTGTTTATTTGTTTGTTTGTTTTATATGTGCTGACGTGTTCGACCACACGTCTGTCTGGCTAATCTGTCTTTCCATTTCCTGCAGCCCTGTGTATCTAAACGTTTTAACACATTCCCACACAATGACGCTTTTGGACGCTCCTGAAGAAATATAATTGGGAAAACATTGTGAAAATGAAGAAATTGCTTGTAACAAGCAATTCCTTCATTTTACACAATGCTTTGTACCCAGAAACGGAAAGATCTTAAATTTCACATGCTTTACCTTTTCGTCTGCAACTCCTTTCACTTTGGACCAGTCTAAAATTTTGCCATCAGGTAATGGATTAACTCATTATCCCCAAAACCAGTATTTTTGCGCTTCGAAGAAAATGATATGCTTCGTTACAAGAAAAACGCCTGAAACTAGTATCAAAGTATTTCCTGTCCTATATGTTTTGGTTAGATTTTTTTTCAGTTCATCCCCAACATTGATGAGTCGACTACATTTTTTTTTTTTTTTTTTTTTAATTTCAACCAGTCTATGAAACCAGGTTATGAAAAAGGATTTAACGATGTGGTCTCTCAAAATCTGTCCGTGTTATCTCCCTTTAATATAAGCTTGAACTGATTTGCGCATTTCACGAAACGAGTTTATTTATGTCTAGCCAATTGTCTTTTTGTTAGGGGTGGGACTGGTTATTTGTTGCACTGTTATCAAGGGGCTAAAAACTGTAGAATAAATATATGCCCTAAAACTAAAAATCTATTATCGACTAACGTGTTTGACTGAAATTAAATTTTCATGATTTTTTCCTAGCGTTGTTGATATAAGCAATTTCTTCATTTTCCACAATGTTTTCCAAAGATTTTTTTTCTTGTGGCGTAAAAGGGTGGTGTAAAGGAATGAGTTAACCAATTCTCATGCAGCCCCTCCTTTTTACTCCCCACAAGAAAAAAGCTTTAGAAAACATTGTGGAAAAAGACGAAATTGCTTGTATCCACAACATTTTCTATCTAGAACGACAAAAACCCTCTAAAATTCCACTAACTTGAAATTGTCGTCTACAGCTTTTTTCAATAAGTAATCTGGCCACGCCCATTGAGCTCCGCTAGACGTTCCACTTAAAATCTAAAAATCGTTACGTCAGGAACATGTATCAATAAGTAAAATGGTTGATTGGCGAACTTAATGTCGGAATTACAGTCCTTTGATTTTAATGCAATTTCATTCAGCATATTAAGGTTAACCCTTTCCTGTTCAATTCCTGGTTATTATGTCCCTGTGATTTTAGAATTGATAAAACATTGTAGAAAAAGAAGAAATTGCTTCTTACAAGCAATTTCTTCTTTTTCCACATTATTTTCTACCAAACAGAACGGCTATTTTTCAAATCAAATCCGTCAAACCAACAAAAACCCTTCACATAAATGTAAGCCAATGTCTAGTTCAAAGTTCGCCTGTGGTCTAAACGCGAGTTTGATTGACCGATTGCTTTTTAACCCTTTCCTGTTTTATGAAATTTTAGACTGGTCTAATTTCTAAGAGGTTGCAGATGACAATGAAAAATGCATGCAATTTGAAATCTGACCATCCTATGTGGTAGAAAATATTGTGGGAAAAGGAGAAATTGCTTGTCACAAGCAATTTCTCCATTTCCACAATGTTTTCTCAAGTATAAATTCACAGCGGCGTAAAATCCCGGGTTTGTCCAGGAAAGGGTTAAATTGATAGACTTACCGTCTCGTTTGTTGTCTTTAATCTTATCTTATCAAGTAATTTTGTTGAAAACAGGATAAAGTTTCCATTTCCGACAATGTTTTCTTGTCTATAAGGAACGCATTTCTCAATGTGCACACGCTTTGAATTGATATCTCCAGTTTGGACCTCGTTGTTTTCAAATTCTTAGTGTTTGCTTTTATTAGGCCATGCCCAAATAAAAAGAAATTGAGACGAGTCCACATTTAAAGAGGTCGCCGAGGAGAAAACAAACTTTTGTAGAATTTAAAAAATAACGTAATATGAGAAAGAACACAAGCAATTTCTTCTTTTCAAAGCTATATTTCTTCGACGCTTAGAAAACCAGTTTGTGTGTCAATGTATTAATTATATTTGCAATACATATGCACTTCAGTCTAGAAAAAGCTATGAAGATTGGTGTTCAAAAGTGCACAAATGTTGTTAATTTATTATTTTTCACGGGTTTATAATCAAAATAAGACATTAAAGTTTATAAACAAACCGATTGCAATCAAAGACTTTTATAAAGATTCAATGCAAGAAACTTGTTAATTGATTTAAAGTTCATAATTGCAATTAATTATTTAAATACAGACTTTAATCTTTCACCGAAAATATATTTAAAAAATGAAACACCATATGGTTTGAAATCCAGCAAATGTGCTTTGAAAGTTTCTATTTTCTCACTGCACTTATCATTCAATTTGCTTTTCACCGTTATTATTGATTTTTTAAATTCCCTAAACAAATTAAATGTCCTCAGCATCTCCTTCCATTTTGGACCGGTCTAAAAATTTGTTGTATGGGAATGGTCTAAACGACTAAGAATGGTTAAAGAACAGTCCAGGTCAGACTGTGTGAACCGCCCAAGATGATTTAGGATCCCAATACTATGAATGGCCTCTACAGTTGATCTCTTTTTTTTAAGTTTGTTTTCAACAACACTTTGGAGGTCCCTTATAACGTGGCGGGTCACATTGATATGGTACATTACAATATCTACCCTTCGAATGTCAAACGGTCATTTTCCCGTGCCTCGGTTATTTCTGATATCTTGGTTAAAAGAAGGTGGGCGGACGATGGCGCAATTTAGGCCAATTGACGCTAATTAAAATCTATAATCTTCTCACCTTAGTCCGATCTCAATCGATCTCCAATCTCCACATCTTTATAAGAAATTATCCAGCTTCAGTACATTGTTAACCCTTACCCTTACTGGAAAAACAAAAAATAGTTATAGTAATGGTTTTTTGTTGTTGTTGTTGTTGTTGTTGTTTGTGTGTGTGTGTGTGTGTGTGTGTGTGTGTGTGTGTGTGTGTGTGTGTGTGTGTGTGTGTGTGTTTTTTTATTGTTTTGTTTTTGTATGCGAAAGCAACAATAATTTAGGATCTGTGAAAGAACAAGTGAACTTTGCCAGATGGCTCGGGTTGAAACTTTCTGCTATTTTCAGATTGTTGGATGGCCATTCGTCCTTACTATTTATTCTAACATTGATTGAGATTAACTGGAACAAGCCCCTGTCCCCAAGTATTCGAGATATGAACCGATCATTTTTTGCATGCAAATAGTATTTTGTTCAGTATATTGGAATGTTTTGGCTAATAAGAAAAGGTTATCATTTTTTTTAAACTTCAAAAGAAAAGACGGAAGACGGAAGCTTAGGGAAGAGAATGTATCCGAAAAAAAAAACGTTTTTGATTACGTTAAAAAAGGCCCTTTCTTTTTGTTGTTGTTGTTTCTGATGCAGTGCTTTCTGCTAAGCCACAATTTTTTTATCCCATTACCAGATGACGTAAAATTCGACAGCTTCTTTTACAGAAATATATGTAGCTTATAACAAGCAAATTATTCATTTTCCGCGAAGTTTTTCTCGGAAGATGTGAAAAAAGCGGGTCTGTGTATTGATTGGTTGAACTCATTACCAGACAGTAAAATTCGAGACTGATCCGAATTTTTTGTGGGTCCCTCCAACCTTCATTGGTTGAAAGCATTATGTAAAATGAAGAAATTTCTTGTCACAAGCAATTTCTCCATTTAACACAATATTTTCCTATTTGTTTTCTTGATGGGCGTGTCAAAGGATCGTTGTTTTGGAATGGGTTACGATTTGGCCTGTAGCGAGGTTTCTAAAGGGGTTTAGAGACGGGATAAGGATATTAATGCCCGATTGTCTGAGTAACTTACTCCGTGGTTATTTATTTACTCCTCTTTTACCCCTTTTCGGCAAAAATTTAGCCTGGTTAAATTGACAGGTGTTTGCTGACGACAGTTTGATATCTATGAAATTTTAGATTTTTCAACTTACGTGATAGAATTTACTGTGGAAAATGAGTAAATTGCTGTTTCATTCTATTATCAATATTTTCAATTATTTCATATATATTTTAAGGGATATCAATATTTTCATTGTGTTTGGATGGGTTAACTAACATTCCGAGGGTTTATTTAATCCATTACAAGGCGATGATATTTCTAACTGGTCCAAACTGAAAGAAGTTGCTCATGTTAATTTGTAGTGTAAAAAACAAACTTTGTCTTTCGGATAGAAAACAGTGGAAAAAGGCACGGGAATGAAGCAATTGCTTATTTCAACCAATTGCATCTATTCCCACAATATTTACCTTGGTTCTCTTCTTGATAAGTGTAAATAAACGGAATGGGGTGGGACTGTGAGAAATAATACCGTACCGACTACTTTTGAAGGATAAGATAAAAATGTATATGTCTCTAAAGGCCTGACGTTTCGATCGAAGAAGTAAGAATTATTAATTTCTACGGCAACACATTAACCTTTTCCCGTAGAATTTCTGATTTTTACATTCCAGTGATAACATACATGGGAAAAATTGGGAGGAAAGAGAAATTGCTTGTGACAAGCAATTTCTTTTTTTTTTCCACAATATTTTTTTGAAAAAGGATATCTACATTTCGAATTTTACTTAATTGTCAATATTGTCTATTACCCCTTTGAATTTCGACAAGTTTTAAAATTTGGAAAGCTATTAAGTTTCATATGTAATTTTAAATTTTGTTCGGGTTGGAGAAAAAAGACCCAACTCATTTAACTTGTCAATCTTTCAGCCACCATCTCACACTACTTTAATTTAATTTTAAGGTTGGATCTCAGTTAGGCTCGATGCACCTGAAGTCACGTGCCAATAACCAATCAGAGAGGTCGATTAAGGTCTTGTCGCGTGCTCGGCACGACCCAGTGAACAAGATCGATTTTGATTGGCCGAGGGGAGAACAATTAACCCGCCCTTTTTGTCCTCACCCATTGTGTGTGTACTCAATGTCGGGTGACATCCCGATCTCCGATATTGGGGGCCGGGGTATAAAAACCGCGACCGGTCAATTTAGCATCACTTGAAAAATTTAATCAGCTATTGTAGTTCATCTCTCACAATTCATTCGTTCGTCAATATTAAAATGCCAGTGGAAATTGTTGATAGTGTTGTCGGTTCTCCAGTTGGAAGCGTTATGAGTTTGGGTAGTGCTAGTACCCCCGGGACCCCGGCAGGGTCGGGACACTTTACCTTCACCAGTGCCTCAATCTCTACGAACTGTGATTTCTCGGACTCGTTCGATTCTGACTTTGAGAATAATAACGTATTCAGATACCAGAACCTGTCGAACAACGACGTCATGTCTTCGAACGTTAACGTCAAGCGAGAATTGACGGAATCAGCATCAAACGAAAACGCACCGAAAAGAAAACGCTACAGCAAGTCACGAGTTCGAAACAAGAGTCCAGCTTTGGTCGAGAAGATGAAATTGACCCGCCGATCCAAGGCCAACGACAGAGAAAGAAATCGAATGCACAACTTGAACGACGCTTTAGACAGTTTACGGAAGATTCTTCCTCAAGCCAGTGACGAAAACAAACTTACGAAAATAGAGACATTACGATTTGCCTACAACTACATCTTCGCTTTGAAAGAAACTCTTAACATGTTAGATCGAGGAGAAATGGTTGACATTGACGAATCTCTCTACTCCGCCCAGGCTTCGGCTGCCATGAAACTACCGTCTGCTGCACAAGCGCTGTCTCATCTGCACCAACAGAAACTTCACCAACAGAGACTACAATCTCAACAGCCGACACATCGACCAACGGACTGTATACAACAACAACATTCACCAACATCCGGGGATCATCAGTTCTCGTCTGTTTCACATCTCCATGACAACCAACATCATCATCAACAGCAGTTTACTCTACGATTACCTCAGACCAATCTCGAGCAAATGAAACACGAGAATCAGCCATCACCTTGCCAACAACAAATGTCGTCCGTTCCAGTTTTCCAGGAAACGTGTTTCTCATCTGCTCCACAGATCCAAAACTTTACTTCTATTACGTCACCAAGCAACGTGATTACGACGTCACCTGTATCAAACGTTAACGTGTATGGACAGTGTTCACCTCAGTTTCAGTGGAATGGACTAGTCCCCGAACAGTTTTCTTACAGATTGGACCGACAACAACATTCGCCAGCAGGTTACTCGGACACTTCGGAAGGGTACACGTTTGAAATGGTATAAATAGATTTATCTATAATAATTACTAATATACAGTCAATGTGCTATGTTCTATTAACACTGTATAATAATTTATCAATTCTTTAAGAAATCCCTTGAAATCTGCAATATTTATTTTGATGTTTTGCTCCCAAAAGGTCGTAACTAGACGGGAATGAAAGTGTTGTTAAGGGCTTTTGGAAGAAATGCGATAATCTTTTAAGTGGGCAAAATAAACACACACAAAAAATCAATTGTGGAATATAAGATATATTCCTTAACCATGTTATCTATTATTAACTTTCGAATTAAATTTCGAGTTTTCTATAGATAATTACTTTTTTTATGAAAAAAAATGTTTACTCGAATGGCTAAAAAATATTCATGTTTTGAAAACCAAACGAGAATATACGTAATGATCTCTAACAAACGTCTCATCATTCCATTTAAATAAATTCCATAGAAATCGAATCTTATTGTTCATACATATTATTGTTATATTCATATACAACTATGCATTCCGCTTTTAGTGAGTTTTATACTTGTGCCTTATATTTAGATACAAATGTTTGAATCATGCTGTGTTTTTGGTAACCCATTCTCACACAACAATGCTTTTAGACGCCCAAAAGAAAAGAAAAAAAAATGGAAAAACATTGTGGACAATGAGGAAATTGCTTGTCACAAGCAATTTCTTCATTATCCACAATGTTTTCAGCCTCAAAAGAAATAAAAGTTACAGATTTCAGTTGTTTTCTTTCCTTCTGAGAATGGGTTAAACGCTTCAAAAAGTCATTTCCGATCTATGCAAGTATTGTATCAAATGTTTCATGTTTTGCGAAAACCATATTTTCTCTTAATATGATTTTTCTGAATACCAAAAATTATATATGGTGGTATCTCAAGCAGAAAACATATTTGATATGAACTCTTTTGAAAAAGGTCAAACTTAACGAATATGCAGACTTATCTGTGTTTACTTTAAATGGAAAAAATTCATTTACTTCAAGAAATTCGCAGCTACAGCTTACTATCAAATTCGGTATCAAGCTGCAGTTACGACGTTCTTAAAGTAAAACGTCGATTAAGAACACGACAGTTAGAAAAAAGGCCGATAAAACATTGACTAGTAAATTAAGATATAATATTGTCGACGATTTTATCAGTGATCGATTTTCTTCATAAATCAAGGATTGAGTCATTAGTTAACTATTTCGTATTTTCGTGATCTAGAATCGATTTCTCGTAAAGAAAACAGATATTATTGCCCTGTTGTGATCAATTATTAATAAGCAACCCGATTGTTTTACTTGATTACGACCAGTTTTAAGTATAAGCTCTCTTCATCTGTCTGCCAACATCTTAACGTTTTTAACAAAAGACATCAGAATTTTAATTTTTTGACTTCAGCCAAACATTCTTTTCTTACTGCAAAATATTCATTTTCACCCACCATCCGTTTTCGGAGATAATTTTCAGCCAATACTCAAAATGTCTAAGGAGGATTTTTTTTTTTTTTTTTATTACATTTTTCCGTTTATGATAACGCTTTTTTCCCCGCCGGTTCTTTCCTTCTTAATTAGGGGGAATTGTGGCTATATTATTCCGGCTTTTTCTGTTTGGTTCACTTCTTTTTTCGCTTTCGATTAACTCATGCTTTTATGAATTTCGTTTTCGACTTTTGTTTCATTTAAGCGCACAGTAAAGATCGAACACCATTAGTGAATTTAATTCATAACAGATTCTAGAAATTTTAAACAATGATAATACCAAGCTCTATTGAGATATTAAAAGAAACATTGCAAAAGAAATATTCAATTTATTTATTCTATTCTTTTTTTTCATAAAAATGCTTTATATTAGAGGTGGTTTCAAAGTTTGATTTTGCTGTTCTAGTTGGTATTTTCTTTTATTTATTTCTCTTCGTCATTTCTCTTCTGTTTTCAACGCATATAGAGCATGAACATTATTTTCTTTGATTTCGATTCTTCTTTCAGAAAAGAATCGCTTCAAATTCTTTGGAACCGCATTTATCATTTTGATATTTTATTTATTTGAACTACGTGGTGTTTATGTTTGTTTCTTTACTATTTCGTTTCGTGTTAAGAAATAAACTAAGGGCATTCACTTTCCTACTTCAAAAATTATCTATAATAAACCCATATTATTATATAATCATGCTATTTTGTATAATATCAATTTCCGGGGCTTTGAAGTCAAATTTCGCCTTTTAACTTCAAAAGTTTCAAATGAAACCAGAATTATACTTTTCATTTTTAATAAGTTTCTGTTCAAAGTCATTTTCACGATTCGAGTGCAAACTTTTTTATGCGTATAATCTTCGAAAAGTCCTGACTAGACGTTTCAAAACCATTTCACATGAGCGGCAAGTTAAGATTCAGTTCAGCCTGTGCATCCGCACAGTCTGATCTGAGTCTTCACAACGCGCTCTACAGATAGTTACTGATTCGTTCTAAATACCCTGGGTAGCTGTCAAGACTGCTTACTATCTGCGCTCCAGTATATGTGAAATGGTTTGAAACGTCACAATAGATCTCAAATGGAAGAATTATAACTTTTTATCGCTAGTAAAGAGATTTTTTATCATCTTTTATGAAATAAAAAAAGTAAATAAATAAATAAATTGCATTAATCATATAGAACGAAGGATATTTATAAAAATCTAAAAGTGCAACGAGATATTTAATTTGGCTGCTGTTGTATTTCGAATTTAAGAAAAATGTTAGAGACCCGGGTTGGTCTGTTTATAGGTACAAATCTTTTATTGCAATTAACAAAATATTAATAAATGGTTTGCCAAAAATTGGAAAGAATAAAAAAGGATGAATTTTACAAAGAAACCAATGATCCATTGCTATCTGTTTAACAGTTTATCTGTCAAATAAAGTTTAATGATTTTTTTCTTTTTTTTTTCACTATAAAAACGTAGAGAAATGAGGGCTTATGCAGAAAATTGGTCGTAATGGCTGATGAAAATCCACCTTTCAATCAACTTTCACGTTTAATCATATATTTATTGGATTTAAATTGAAATGATTTTCACTGATTTTTGGGGAAGATCACAGGGTATCGTTTAAGAATATCTATATAGTGAATCTTTATCTCTTTTTATGATCTTTAAAAGCCACCCATACCTTACATCCGCAACTTAAAAACCGTAACTACAGTTTTTTAAGGTTGTAGGTACAGCCTTTTGAAACTGAAGTTACGATGATTTGTACAACCCGGTAACGATAAAGTTTTCTTCGCCATTTTCTATGAATTCATTCATTCATCCCGAAAAGTTATTGATCAACTTGTTTATGCCGCAGAGAATAGAAAAACTTAACACATTATTAACTGATCGCTAGCCACTTCCATTGAGCCCCGACATACGTTATTTGCAAAATGTATGGTCAGTAATATATAACAAAGATCAGTAAAATAGTTGGTTGGCGACTTAAACGTCGTAACTACAGCTTAAATAAGCTGTAGTTACGACGTTTAAGTCGCCAAACCGACAAATCACTTCTCGCGAATATCGACTTATTGTGAATTTTAACGTTCTCTTCTGGTCTAAACGAATTAAATGATTGGTAAATCAATTCTTAAGTGGTCAGGGGCGATGCGACAGTTGAAAACAAAACTTTTATGTTGTACATGTATTACATCTTTCATCAAACACATTTTGTTGGATTCATTTTTATACCACGATTGCCTGCTGAGATTTTTGTGCCTTTTATGAAATGGCAAAACTGTGTACATTTTGTCTCAAATATGTATATATTTTGAAAATATTAAGTTTATATATTTACATTAAAAATGAAATTGTAAAATACTTGAAATACGGTGTTCGTTGTTTTATACGTGATGTACTTAACCTATTGCCACACATTCCCGTCCTAATTACCCCATCCCCACCCCGAGAATAAGAAAATTGGGTAAAACATTGGGGAAAAGTTGTTTGTCAAAACAATGTCTTTATTTACCACAACGTTTTTACACAAAAAGAAAGAAAATGAAACAGTCTTAAGTAAAAAATGACGTCTGCAACTTCTTTAAATTTGAACGAGTGTAAAATTTTGTAATCTGGTAAACACGATTACCCCCCCCCCCCCAACACACATACATACCCTGCAGTTTCAGTAAGTATCAAAAACAGGTTTAGGAAAGGAAGAATTTACTCATGATAAGCCTTGTCTTCACTTCCCACAATGAAGTTTGAGTTATCATCTGTAAGTTCTTCAGCCCATTCCCACACAAAAACCCCTTATGACACCCCCAGGACAATAGCATTAGTAAACATTGTGGATAATAAAGGAATTGCCTGGAACTAGCAATTTCTCCATTATCCACAAAGTTTTCTACACAGAAAGACATTTCTTTTAACAAAAATCACCAACGTAAACTTGTCGTCTTTAGCTTCTTTGAATTAGACGAGTCTAAAATTATGTGGAACATGAATTTGTTAAAACTGGATCTGTATAGAATTTTGTCTGCTGGTAATTTTCAAGGGTCTTTTGGTTTCGCATTCGAAACCGTGAATCCAAGTCTTAGTCCCGTCATCTACTGGTGGGCTTGTCTAATGTGTTAAAAAGAAGATCGGATAGGCCTTCCAGTCTAGTCCCCATCGAACAGATTAGACCTTCCCGTCAAATGCATTCTCAAACAATCTCCGATTACAGCCCAAAAATCAAAACATGAAAAAAGGGAACATTTGTTTCTAAAGACAAACTGCTTCGTTTTCACAATGTCTGCACAATCATCATTCGCTTAATTCTTCACATGATGAAAATTCATTGAATTCAGAGCAGTCAGAAAATTTGTCGTTTGGTTTGGTGATACATTTTACAAAGCGCTCATTCAGTGAGTTACCATTCAACCCTTTCCCGTAGAACCTCTAGCTTTCTGTATCCTGAACTATACTTGAGATGAGAAAATAGTGCCGTCAGGAGAAATCGCTTAACCCTTTCCTGTTTCTTGAAATTTTAGACTGGCCCAATTTGAAACATTTTGCAGACGACAATGAAAAGTGAGTGCAATTTGAAACAAAACCATTCTATGTGGTAGAAAATAGCGTGATAAAAGAAGAAATTGCTTGTATCAAGCAATTTCTTCTTTTATCACACTATTTTTTTAAGTATAAAATTGTATGGACGCAAAAACCAGTGATTATACAGGAAAGGGTTAAAACTAGCAGGGTTTTCCTCGTACAAAATTTTCCGTCGCATCAAAAGTTGCCTTAACAACTCACAATCTACTTATGGATTTTGCGTCTTCTTCAACTCGGAACAGTTTAGAATTTGGCCCTCATGGACTAGACCCAAATAATCTAATTTCACTTTCGTCTATCAAGATTTAAGCGTTTTCGTTGGCTGATTTTTTTTTTTTTTTTTTTTTTTTTTTTTCATACTTCCACGATCAAAGTTTTGAGCATGCAGCTATTTTGTATGCTTTTGCACAAAATGGGTCCACACAATCTTACTCAAATCGAATAAATCATTTGCTTTGTTTTGCTTCATAACGTTTAATTGAAAAAATGAAGATATTTTTTTGTTTATGATTATGACTGCAGATCTGACGTATGGTCTCTTATGACCAAACAACTCGGAATACATTTTGTCTTACTCCAAATGGCTATGGGAGGTTAAAAATTAGACCACTACTTCAGCTTCTCCGCTTATTTCATTATCAGTATTAACCCATTCCCACACAAGCCCTCCTTTTTACGCCCATTAAGAAAAAGGCTTTGGAAATCATTGTGGAAAATGAAGAAATTGCTTGTATCAAGCAATTTCTTCATTAGCCACAACGTTTCTATCCAATAAGATGAAAAAAATTATCATTCCATCAACTTGAAATTGTCGTCTGAAGCTTCTTTCAATTTGGACCAGTCCAAAATTGTGTTGTGTTGGAATGGGTTAAGACGCATGTTTTAAGCAAAAGTAAGAAAAAAACGAGATAGAAAGCGTTTTGGCGAAAGAACAAAAATCACAGTAGTGTCTATTTACTAGAAAACGTTTCCAAGTAAATAAAACCATTCCGAGATTGGGAAATCAAATGATTATTTTGCAAAGGACTCGGTTAAAAAAATATTCAAATGAGAGGTCGAATATCGTCTCCATTCCCATTTCCAGAGGATTACACTGACCAGACGACAGAATATTAGACTTGTTTAAACCGAAAAAGATTGCAGGCGACAAATTAGTTTGATCCATTTCCACACAACAGCATTTAAGACCGGTCCAAATTGAGAGAAGCTGCAGGCAATAATTTGAAGTTAGGGGATTTTTTTATTTTTCGTCTTTTTGGATAAAGAAATGTGTATATTGAAGAAATTGCTTACTAAAAGCGATTTCTTCTTTTTCTACTATGTTTTCCAAAGTTTATCTTGAGGGGCATTAAAAGGGGGGATTGAGTAGGAATGGGTTTAAACGTAAGCTATAAAAAACATGAAATGGGAGCTAAGCAAATTTTGAGGACAGTAGAGATTGATTGTCAAATGCATTTTCTTTTCTACCCACGACGTTTACTAGATTAATTCATCTTGTCTTCTCAGAATAGAATGGTTGTGCGAAAATGAGACCATTTATCCTCGGGCAAACTTTTTTTGAAAAGGAGGAAAAATTGATGATGTTCAAATGGGAGGTCCCATGTTTTGTCTTCATTCCCGTTACGTGGATAATGTAAAGGTTACAATTACATCGCATAAATCAACGGTTAATCATTCTCTCTTTTCTTCACGTATAAATATCGCGGAAATAAAGATGTTTTTGAAAATTGATGCGACGCGCGCCTACCCGTTTTGTTTAGGGGTAATGGTGCCTTTAACCATAAATTTAGTGTTTGAACGTAAAATTCTAATTTATGGGGGTAGGTAGACCTAATTAGACACCCGTTGGATTATTTATGTTCGAGTAAAATGTCATGGGCTCCTCGTAAACTTTGCCAGAGAACACCTGTAAAGAGAAGAGCCCAAATAAGTGGATGAGGTCTCGACATTTTCTGGTTTCTAAATGGCGGGTCCGATTTTTTCCCGGCAAGTGGAGGATTCACCCCCCCCCCCTCCTCCTCCTCGATCCAGGATTTGGGTACGTGTTCCAAGTGGATGTTAAAACAATTTTGAGATGGCAAATAAATGAAAAACATTGCCAGGAAAGAAAAAAAAATACTTCTAACAAGGAAATTCTTCTTTTCAATTTCTATAGATATCTATAGATGTACAAATTATAGTGAGTGATCAAAGGTCAATTTTGTTTATACCTGTAAAGACAAAATTGACTTTTGCTCAATTTTGTCTTTACAGGTATAGACAAAATTGACCTTTGCTCACTCACTATAATTTGTACATCTATAGATATCTAACGGGTTTTCAAACATTTAAATGCTTCTTGTTTGTTTTTTACTCGACATAGTGTATACCATCAACGAATGGTGAAGGTAAGTCATCTGAAATTGGACTAATCTACCCTTCACAAGATAATTAACCCATTCCCACAACAACAAAATTTTAGACTGGTCCAAATTGAAAGAAGCTGCAGACGACAATTTGAAGTTGGTGGAATTTTAGATTTTTTCATCTTTTGGGATAAAAAACATTGTGGATAATGAAGAAATTGCTTGTAACAAGCAATTTCTTCATTTTCCACAATGTTTTCTAAAACTGTTTTATTGAGGGGACGTAAAAAGGAGGGATTGAGTTGGAATGGGTTAATTAAATATGAGACAAGTCAAAATTATGCGATGTTGCTGAAAAAAATTCCTCGTTGAAGAGATTTACTTTTTTGTCTTTCAGGTGGAAAAATGTGACTAATGAAGAAATTGCTTGTGAATGTTTACCGAAGCTTATTATTTCTTTGGGAAGGAAACAAACTTTTGGATACATTGCTTAAAATAAAACATTATAAGCAAATTCCTTATTTTTCACAATATTTTCTACCAAAACACCGGTTCTGTCTGACAAACTTAAAATTGTCGCCTGCACCTTTTTCACTTTGGACAAGTTTTTTTTTTCAATTTGTGAAATATAAGACCTATCCAAATTCAAAGGTATTGCAGACGACAGTTGAAAGTTGATTTTTGAATGGAAAAATAATATTTAAAAAAGGTAGAAAATATTGTAGAAAAAGAAAAATCAATTGTTACAAGCAATTTCTTCTTTTATCACAATGTTTTCTGAAGTACTAGAGATTGAATTTAAATAATTGATTACGGCCCTATCGGTTGTCAGGATGGCCGAGTGGTCTAAGGCGCCAGACTCAAGGATATATATATTCTTCATACTAGGGTGTTCTGGTCCACGTATGTGGGCGTGGGTTCGAATCCCACTTCTGACACATTTTTTGTCTTGATTGGTCTGTTATAATGATAACAAATACAAGGCAAAAACTTGAAAATAAAGAATCGAATTTTGGAGGAAAGAAGCAAATTTGTTACACCAACTTTTTTCTATTCATTTTCGCCAAATCGTTACTTGTTTTGAACTAAGTCACTTCTAATATCTATCTCCTTCATCGATAATAAAAAGATACACGGAAACTTTAGAATTACCAAATATGGCAAAGGGTACCCACGCACCAAACACGGGCTTGAAATAATATCGATTCGCCACGCTCCGTGGGGTCAGGGGTTAACGAAAACAAGTCGCCATGGAAACTTGATACCCCGACACAGGGCAGCGAAATTTTGATGAAGTGAATTTTAACTTGATTATCTTGTCTCTGTAGTATTTATTCAGTTGTTGGATAACCCTTTGCAAATTCATAAATTTGTTTTCCTGACCTTACCCCGGAGAAGGAATATTAGACTGGTCTTAAGAATCTATGCAGACGAAAATTTTATAATGATTTTTAAATTCTTTGTCTTTTAAACCTTTCCTGTTCAATCCCTGGTTTTCATGTCCTTTTGCTTGTATGATTGAAGAAAAAATGGTAGAAAAAGAAGAAATTGCTTGCAACAAGCAATTTCTTCTTTTTCCAAAATGTTTTCAGTCTTACTAAATGGTTACTTTTCAAATTAAAAACTACTTTAAATTTTCGTCAGTAAAACCTCTAAATTGGGACGGGTCTGTTGGGGCTCAGTTGGCCTGGCTAACAATCCGTCTACTGTAATGTCTATGCCTGTAAAAAGCGTTTTGACTGAAATACCTATCCTGTAGACGAAAATCTAAAGTAGATTCGATTTTAAAAATAACAACTTTGTATCGTAGAAAATATTGTAGAAAAAGAAGAAATTGCTTGTTACAAGCAATTTCTTCTTTTTCTACAGTGTTTTCTAAATTATAAATTCACAGGGACGTAAAAGTCAGGGATTAAACAGGAAAGGGTTCAATTTGACGTCTACAAAAATCTAATCGGTTTAAAGTTTGTCCAACGATAACGCCATTCGTCAGTCGGGTTTCCATCCCGACGGCGGTACTCATCCTTTCCGACTATTTGTCTCTCACCAATGGGTCGATAATCGTAGACCTATGTGGGATAGCAGCTGTAGGTTAGGAAATTATGTAATGGTAGTACTGGTGTGAGAAATACCAGGATTCCATTGTTAGGTGCTCCAGCCGCCGCGATATAACTGAAAGATTGTTGAAAGCGGCGTAAAACCCCATTCAAACAAACAGTCGGGTTTCCACACTAAACGTGGTGGCGATTTCGTAACAAGGTAGAAATAACGTGTCGACTGTCAGCAAAGATTTCAAATCTAAATCGAAATGTTCAGGCGTCCGTAAACTATTTAAAAATTTATTGACCCAAACTTTATTCTGTCATCTGATTTTTATCGCCGTTTTACACAGATGATCTAACTGATTCGTTAAAAACGTTATCCTTGAAACTGTTTCGGGCTGTATTTTATTCGTAAGTCTTGAAAGTGAGAAATGAATAAATTAAATTGAATTAACACGTCCGCTGACTAATTTTAGTCAATATAATTTTACTATAACCAGATCTGTCGACCAAACCTCATAACTATGTTTTGTGTGTGTGTGTGTGTTTTTGTGTGTGTGTGTGTGTGTTGGGGTGGGGGGGGAGATTGAGGGGAGGGGTTGGTAGGTTTTTTTAAGCTGTTGATACGAGATTCCCCCCCCATCGATGGTCCATCAGAGACTGATCAAACTCAATGCAAATTTATGTTAAATATAAATTAGATATATAGAGATGTTTATTGGCTGTAAAATCATATTCCTTATGAAACCTTATTCAGAGTTAAGAGAACTCAAATAAGAATATAATAATAATATCACAGCCGCCTCCGTTTTCTTTATAAGGGTTAAAAAGAAAAGATATTAGAAAAGGGGAAATTTCTCTATGTTAGTAATCTCTCCTTTTCCAAATAAGTTTCCAACCTTTTGTACCTATCGTGCAAAAATAAACCTCTTTTATATTTTTGCAGTGATTCTAACCCATTTACAACACGATCTGGAATGTGTACATGCTGAAGGGAAAAAACAAAAGAAAACATGATGATAGGCATTTTGTTCTTTTTCCCACAATATTTTTTACCCTTTCTGACTCAAGAATTGGCCAAATTGAAATTACTGTCTGCAACTTCAGTAAATATCGAACAGTATTAAAATTGTCTTCTTGTAGTAAAGGATTTAAAATAGCCTAAAATTTGCCATTTGGTAAAACACACACCAAGAGTAGACTTATAACATGAAATCTGACATCATGTCGCCTGTCACCTAAGATTTTCAAATTTAATTCGAAATGCTCAGACGTCTGTGAACTATTTCAAAATTAATTGACCCAATCCGATACTTTGTCATTTGATTTTTATCGCAGATATTCACAAAAATGATGTAACCGATTTGTTAAAAGCGTTACCCCGGTAACTGTATTTGACTCTATCTTAAATCGAAATCTCAAATACCGTTTGAATGCCGCCAGCGATTCGTAATGAGACTCAGATATTATAATATGGATTCAAAATATTTAAGTTTTGAAAAAAAACTGACTATTTAGAATGTTTTTCGGCTGATTTATTCACTTTATTTCACGTAAATGGCGATGAAAGATTCCACCATTTTTGTTGTATCAAAACTATAGTTGCTTGTTGACTCCGACCTGACACAAGCATTTCCGTCAATTTTATTTGTACCTCTCCCTGTCTGTGTGTCTGTGTATGTATATGTGTGTGTGTTGTATGTTTAGATTTTCTGCTTGTGTAATGATCATTCTGTCTCACTAAACGAAAAATCTAACCACACATTTGTATGAATTCGATTTTTCGTCTTTATACCGTGTGATAAGGGTTTTTGTTTCATACTGCAAAGAAAAGGAATATCCTCATTTCTTAAGTAATGCATTTAACCCGTTAAAACCCAGTCGTTCATATTCAATCGAAGCGCCTTTGAGACAATAACATTTAAACCTCGTCGTTTTTAAAAGTGGTCGTTGACTACAGGTGTTCGGACATACAATATCGCCATTAATTTTCTTTATTATTTTCCATTGTGTGTTTTATACTTTAATTGTTAGTTTCGTCTATCAAAAACGAGCGATCTGATTGGTCGAAAAATTTAATTCATACCTCCATGAACAAAATTTTGAGCACGCAGCCATTTTGTATGCTTCCGCACAAAATTGTTCCATACAAAAAAGGTATCAAAATTAGTAAGGTTGTTGTATTTTTTCCTCGATGATATTAAATTATAAGAAATGAAGAGAATATCTTTTTGTTTTCATGGAGGTATGAACCGAAAAACTTAATCACACAATGTATGAATCCGCTTCGCGTATACATACAGTGCGATTAGGTTTTTCGGTTCATACCTCTATGAAAACAAAAAATATTCTCTTCATCTTTTAAATAACATGTTATTTTTTGGACTATGAGCTTATATGCTCAACGTCTGTGATAAACTTATGCACTGTTAAAAAAAAAGGAAATATCACTAAACAACTAATTACATGTATCAAATTGCAGACTATGCATCTACGATCGTGTCAAGATAAAACCCTTAATAACAAGTCTCAAATATTTATGTCATATAAATGTTGATTTAACATTAAATAACTGTTTTCATTCCGTGAATTACTTTTTAGTATAAATAATGATCAATCAATTTGTTGCGTAGTAAAAATTAATGTTGATCATGATTTTGATAATTATCTCAATTACCAAACGAAGAGGTTTTTTTCGTTGAGGTATGAACCTAAGAAATCAATCCCACTTTATGAATAAACTAAACGGACTCATACATTATTGTGATAAAGGTTTTAGATTCATGCCCCAATGAAAACAAAAAAATTCCAGCTATTCAATTCTTATAATTTAGTATCATTACGCAAAACAAAGCGAACATCTAACCCATTACCACACAAGGAAAATTAAGACGGGTCCAATTGAAAGGAGTTGTAGACGACATTTTAAAGTTTATGATTTTTAGATTTTTTTCAACTTTCTGGGTAGAAAACATCGTGTCAAATGAACAAATTGCTTGTCACAAGCGATTTTTTCATTTTACACTATGTTTTCTCAGTTGTTTTTCTTGAGGGGCGTCCAAAAGCGTCACCGTGTGGTTATGGTTAAACTAGTTTTAGTAAATCTGAATGGATATACTTCTTGCGCAAGTATACAAAATAGTTGCGTAGTCAAAGTTTTGTACATTAAAATATGAAAAATCAAACCGATAAAAACACTGGAATCTCAATAGACAAAACTAAAATTGAATTATTAAAGCATTGAGATAAAAACAACAACAGTGACGCGGGGGAGTCAACGTTCATCGGCGACGTTTGACGCAACATCAGATTCTGCGATCTTTTTTTATCTGCATCTTTGAATTGGGGAGACTTAAATCTAGGAAATGGTAAAACCAAGAGATTTCTATGGAAGGCATTTTATCGAAGAAATCGTCATTGACGTCATCTTATTTCGTGATTTTAAGTTACGGCCAGCTATAAACGTTTTTGGTGTAGAAATTCGTCGTTAGGAGAACAAAATGTCCTAAGTACAGCTTATGAAAGCAAGGAAGATATGTTGATGTTCTCTTTCTACTTCTTTCAGTACCATTGTCGTCGCCACCATTTAAAGGTCGCAAGAGTAGTAGAAGCAACAAAAAAGTTATCAACCCATTACCAGACGGCAAAATTTTAAACTGGTCCAAATTAAAAGAACGTGCAGACGACAACTTTCATGTTGTTGAAATTCAAAAAAGCTTTGTCTTTCTTGGTGGAAACATTGTGGGAATGAAGCCATTGCTTGGTCCAAGAATGTTTTTTTTTTTTTTTTTTTCTTCTTTTTATTATTTTCCATGATGATTTCCAACTTTTTTTCTTGGGTTGCGTAAAAACCGGGATTGTGTGGGAATGAGTTAAGCAATTACTCGTATTAACCCTTTCCTGTTTAATACCTGGTTTTTACGTCCCAGTTTGTTCATATTTCAGAAAACATTGTAGAAAAAGAAGAAATGACTTGCTGTTTAATACCTGGTTTTTACGTCCCAGAGTTTTCATATTTGAGAAAAAAAATGTGAAAAAAGAAGAAATTGCTTGTAACAAGTAATTTCTTCTATTTCCACGTTTTTTTTTCTTCCCTACAAAATGATTATTTCTCAAAAAGATTCAACTTTGAATTGTCGTAAGCAAAACCTTTGAATTCCGACAGGTCTAATATTTTGATAAAACCGGAAAGGGTTAACTATCGTTATGATTAGTTGTAGTAGTGTTATCATGGTATTTCACATTGTTCTGTTTTGGTGTTGTTGTTGTAACCATCCAAACCACCGACCTCTGACCCAACATGACCAAGTTGACCTGAAATATTTGCAGAAGAGCTTCTCCGGAAGCCGTACAACCCATGTCCGTATCAAATCACGATTGAGAGAGTATTTAACACAATACTACACAAACCGGCATTTTTATGCGACGAGGAAATATAGCTTTGGAAAACATTTTTAGAAAAGAAGAAATTGCTTGTAACAAGCAATGTCTTCGTTTCTCGCCTTGTCTTATATCACACAATACCCTAGTTTTTTGTTTGTTTGTTTGTTTGTTTGTTTTCAATTTAAACAACTTTGATTTTCGTCTGCGACCTCTCCAATTTGGGCAAGTGTAAAATTTCATTGTTTTGAAATTGGTTGATGCTCTTTAGGGTTTAAAAGTAATATTAAAATAAAAAAAAACATGCAAATGGCTTTTAAGACAAAATAAACGTTCACGCGCCTTCAATGTCGTTTTCATTTACAAAAAAAATACATTTTAACAGCATGTCATGATTTATTTTACTTAATATTGATGAAAGGGTCATGTTTTAAAGGTACTATCAAACTAGACAGAAATATGGTATTATAACAAACTAAATATTGACCAAGAGGGGGCATATGAGGTCATTTTGGCGGCATACCGTATTATTATCCGATTACTGGCATCCTCCGAATCAAAGGCTTTATAGACGTTGAATGAAATCATATATGGGTACAAAAGCGAAAGCTGGGGTCAATTTTCTGTTGAGTAAGAGGCTCGTGTTTTATTTCAACATAGAAGTGCGGATATTCGCACTCAACGTGTTTAAAGAAACAGTGATACTTGCTCTTTTGGTCGTTAAATGACCATCGGCCAGTTTATCTAATACCATCCGTGTAAATAAATCACGTAGTTTGAGATTTTGATGTTTAATTCGGTAATTTATCATTATACCTTTACTTTCGTTTTTCAGATAGAATGGTGTATTGGCCAAACCGGCAGAAACTCTAAGCAAATGATCTTGTTATATCTTTGCTAAACATTTTTCCTGTAATTTGTAACGTTATAATCAGAACGCTGTACGCACAGGAGTGAATGAAAACGGCTGGATAATATCTGATTGTAAAATTCATGTTAACCCTTGTAACAAACAATTTCTTCTTTCAACAATTTTTCTCAACCATAAAATCACAGGGACGTTGAAATCAGGGATTGAACAGAAAGGGGTTAAGTGTTCAATTTCACTGATTTCAGCATGACAAGACTTCCATTTTGAATTTCGTGCTTTTCGTTGAATTAAAGAGATATTAATTAAATGATTTTACTGATAGACAAAAGAAATAATCAAAACGGTAACTCTTTTTATTGGTTGTTTGGTTGGTTCTTTGTTTTATTTGTGAGTGTTTGTGTTGTTGTTGTCTGTTCTTTAATCCCACATTCATTCATTTTGCTCTAGGTCTACAAGTATGTAGGGAAAAAATGATAAAACACTCTAAGGAAATAGTATGTTTTTTTTTTTCTTTTTCTTTTTTTTTTTTTTTTTTTTTAAATTCTTAATCGTGTGTCTTGTGGCATATAAGAAATATAATTACTTTTTGTCTTGCGTAGAACTGCATGGATAAATCATTTTGTGAAAAACTAAAGCTAAACTCTCATTCGTTGTGCGACCGCGAATGAAAGTATAGATTTTTTGTTCATTAGACGAAAGATTAATTTCACTGACAAACGTATTGAATCTAAACACATGGCAGATGTCCCCGACAAGACTTACAATACGTTTCATCACAATAACAGACGTGTAAAACTTCTTGACGTAACCGTTAAAATTTGTGATATCATCAGATTAATTGAAAGTGTGCTGAAATTTCATATCAGATCTATAATCTAAATGAGCTTACAGATCTTCATCTACAGTACAGTTTAACTAGTAAATCATGACATCTGACATTTGTAAAGACCGTTAAGTTGTTGATAAAATTCGATTATTGGAATTCAGTCAATCTTGCTCGAATCCTTTTTTCAAAATTTTAGCCCACAGAAGAAGTGGTCGTATTTGCTAAACGCATATAATGAAATAAATCCTATGTTGTTGGAACTCATTAGAATCGTCTCAGTGAGACGATTCTAATGAGTTCCAACAACATTGGATTTAGTGAAAATTCTGTTACAGTTTATGTTTGTAATCGAATCAATCCTTCATATATCTCACAGAAATGTATTTTAAGCGACCATTTCTTAAAGGACCACTTTTTGGTCGTCCAATGAGTGGTAGCATAATACAAGATTTACTGTATATATAACCCATTGAGCGAACGGGCCACCTGGGAAGTTCGAAAAGTAACAACCCAGGTCAGTCAACGCGGTGAGAGCAGGCTGACGTGGATCGAAACTCTTTGTTCTTGATTATCTAAATCTTGTGCTATATTTATGTGTAATTCACAGACAGCTGGCTACGCCCACTGAGCTCAAGTAGGAAGTTCCACTTCGATATCAAACGGCGTTATTTCGCAAAACTTGTGGCCACTAACATGTAACAAAAAGTTAAATCCTCGATTGACGACCAAAACTTTAACGATGGAATATCCATCTTATAATTTCTCTGTTTATTGTTTTGTTTGATTCTTTTGCACATGTTTGTAAATATGCTTCATTATATTTATGCACAACTGAGTGTATTTTACTATGGACCTTGTACACGTCGAAAATAAAATTCTGTTCTGTTCTGTTAAAAAAGCCGAGCCAACAAAATGCTTCACATAATTGTATGCAAATGTTGGAGTTCAAAGTTCGCTTCCAGCTTACATGAACAACCCGATTGGCTGATTGATTCTTTAATTGCCTCGCGATCTGTCAATTATTTTTTGAGTTACCCTCTGATTCCCCGCTGTCTTGTCCGAAATTTGTTTTTCGGAACACCCAGGAGGTCCACTTTCACCTGACGGGCCACATTTCCTAATGACAATATTTTGTGCACATATAAAGTCGTAATTAACTGTATATTTCATATCTAACCAATTCCCACACAATAAAATTTTTCACAGGTCCAAATTCAAAGGTGCTGCAGACGACAATTTCAAGTAAATGGAATTTCAATTTTATCATCTTTTGGGATAGAAAACATTGTGGATAATGAAGAAATTGCTTGTATCAAGCAATTTCTTCATATTCCACAATGTTTTCCATAGCTTTTTTCTTTAGATGCGTAAAAAGGAGGGATTGTATGGGGATGGGTTAATAGATTTTACGCCTTCGAAAACAAGAATCAATGCACATGTAGTCGATCTATTTCCTAATTGACAAAGCCGTCGTCATAGCACAGTCGGTAGCGCGTCAGACTCCTAATCTTCAATTATGGGTTTCCATGGGTTCGATCTCCGGCGGCGGCACATATCCTTTCCGACAATTATCTCTCACCAATGGGTTGATAATCGTAAACCTAAGTGGGATAGCAGCTGGAGGCTAGGAAAGGATGTAGTGGTAGTACTGGTGTGAGAAATACCAGGAATTCATTGTTAGGTGCTGCAGCCGCTACGATATAACTGAAATACTGTTAAAACCCCAATCAATCAATCAATCCTAATTGACAAAGCATACTGCCTCGCTGGATATTACGGGTTTTATATGCGTCTTCGCGGTAGACTTGGTCACGAAAATGTACTTGTCAGCTTTTTCTTCAACAATATTAATGAATACACGGTCGATGCTCGACAACACGGCAACAGCAAAAAAAAAAACAAAAAAAAACAGTTCATTTTAAACAGATACGGTCGCTTAAAGTAGGGTTTGTGGCATTCAAAAGACGTTGAAAACTACAGAACACATATAAATATTGATTTCATTGTGTATATCATCAGAAAACCATCGAAGTACTCACTTGAATTTGATTAATGTTGCAATGAATACATGTTTTGTATGATTATTTCTCAGTGTACACTATAACATCATGCGTCCTACAGCTCTATGTTCCTTGATATGTTATTTAGTTTTAAGAATAACTTGTTTTCAAGAATCCGAAACAGCACAAAATCTGTGCAAATCCCTTGTAAAGTAATTAAATACCGGTATACTACAGAAAGCAAAGAAGATGTGCGCAATTTAAATAAATATTAATTAAATACAATTTAATTCTGCTTTCTAGGTTCGAGACATATTAGGGGGGAAAATGACAGTGTAAATGAAATCAGATCGTGTTCGGTTGAATTGAGTCGAAAGATAACCCTGTCAGTGTCAACAACTTATGAAGATTAATGGCGGATGGCGCACGTCGTGTGGCGCATGCGTACTACGGTCATTTTACATTGTACTCGAGTTTATCTCTTATCGCGATCGAAATGGCCCTTGTTGATCGTTACACGAGATTATCAAACAACTGTCATTAACTTGCGCATCTTAATAACGGTTGATAAAATTGATAGAAAAAGAAACACATAACCAAGTGTTGAGAGAAACATCTCGCGGATAGCGATATACTGTCAAATGATTGGTGCGATTGAACAAGTATAGTTGTGTTCTTTAATGTTTTGCGTATAACTTGTAGTCGATGTTGGTTCGCAAATTTTAAATCAAAAATGTTATCGCCTGATTGAGAATGATTAAAAAACACCCCTCTGTCTCTCTCTCTGTCTCTCTCTCTGTCTCTCTCTCTCCCCTTTCTCTCTCTCTCTCTCTCTCTCTCTCTGTCTCTCTCTCTCCTCTCTCTCTCCCTGTCTCTCTCTCTGTCTCTCTCTCTGTCTCTCTGTCTCTGTCTCTGTCTCTGTCTCTGTCTCTGTCTCTGTCTCTCTCTCTCTCTCTCTCTCTCTCTCTCTCTCTATTTTTTAATCTATCTATCTATCTTCCAATCTATCTATCTCTCTATCAATCTATCTTCCTATCTCTCTCTGTCTCTCTCTCTCTGTCTCTCTCTCTCTCTCTCTCTCTCTCTCTCTCTCTCTCTCTCTCTCTCTCTCTCTCACACACACACACACACACACACACACACACACACACACACACACACAATTTCTTGCCTGTGCGCTTAGATTTAAATCAATGAATCGTTCATATCACTGATAATCAATACAAAGTTTTTGTATGGAAACAATATCAGTTTTATTGAATGTTAGGGGGGGGGGGGTCTTTTTTAACGCACGTTAAAAGTGGAAGATATAATACATCTAATACAATTCGAAACATGCATAATGTGATCCCTGAATAGATACTTTACCTGTTTTTATGTCAGCTTTATCCTAACGTTTTCTGTAAAGTCAAATACTTCAAATCATGGTCAGATTTTGTCGGCTTCAGGAGAGAAAGTTATAACAGTACTGAGGAAAGTTTGGAAAATGATAGATCAATAGTTTCATTACTAAGTGTGAAATGGGGCCTTAACCCATTCCAACACAGCAAAATTTTAGACTGGTCCAAATTGAGAGAAGCTGCAGACGACAATTTCATGTGGATGGAATTCTGAATTTTTTCGCCTTTTTAGATAGAAAACATTGTGGATAATGAAGAAATTGCTTGATACAAGCAATTTCTTCATTTTCCACAATGTTTTCCAAAGCTTTTTTCCAGAGGGGCGTAAAAAGGAGGGATTGAAATGGAATGGGTTAAATCGACAAATTAAGTGTATTGCTTAATTTGGTTTTAATGAAGAAATAATGATGAAAACAACATAATAGTTATGAACAGTCCGGTTTGTAATATCTGTTGGCTCTCTGTGTTTCCACGTGCAAGTCATGTGACCGTTTGACATCCGACCTTTATTGGGCAGAGATCACGTGGCTAGGTCACTGGCCAACATGGTTTTCCATAGGAAATTATTAAATATTGATAGTCTTTTAATAAACCACATAGTGTGCCGCTAAGCTGAACACTGTGGCATGCAAGATACCCCATTGCAATGTCGCATATAAATTGTCCTTTAACATAAATAGAGCCTTGGTACATTACTTTGGTATTTGTAAACAAGATGACTACCTCCATTCAGCGACGCCTTCGGTACCCGAGATAAAAACTCGTCATTGGGCGTATGAAATGTCGTAACTACAGCTTTATTTAAGCTGTAGTCACGATATTTTGAACGCCCAACGACGAGCTGTGACTGGTCAGGCAAAATCGGAAATGCTGGGACGTCCATAAAGTATCGATCCTGGCCAGACTGCGCGAATTGCTCAAGCTGACCAGGATAGAAACTTTTTGCTCGTTGATGACCAAATAGACGTAAATGCAATTAATTCAAGATGCAATTAGTGCATTTTCGTCGGCTATCCACAATGTATAAGTTGCAGATTTTCATTTTCGAAAATGCACTTATCGATGTCGCGTATTTTCCCTCCTATTTCGCTGTCCTTTCTTTGAGACACGAATTTCATTTCAACCTACGTAAAGACGCCGAATTTTAGAATGGCCATATTCACTTTAAGTTTTAATTGCTTGAAAATAATTATGTTTGTCTTTCTAGAGAGAAAAAGTGTGGATAATGAAGACAACGTTTGTAACAAGCCATTTCTTCATTTTCCGAAATATTTTCCAGGTGGAAAAAACGGATTTTATGGGAATGATTTCTTATCTAAAAATAATTTTGGGAAAATCAAGATTATTTTAGTCCAAACTGGTTTGTTTTTGTAGCAATTTCCATTTGCCTTTAGCGAGTTTTTTTGTTAACCCTTTCCTTTTTGTACAGTCCAAATTCAAAGGTTTTATATACGAAAATTTTAAGTGGGTTTAATTTGAATGATACCCATCCAGTAGGGTAGAAAATATTATGGAAAAGAAAGAAATTGCTTATAACAAGCAATTTCTTCTTTTGCCACAATATTTTTTCATTTATAAAAAACACAGGGAGGTATGTAGCAGGGATTGAACAGGAAAGGGTTAAAATACATTTCCAGGCTTTATGAACTAGATAAGCAGATATTTCATTTATTTCTCTTTTTATTGTTTTATTTTATTTTAATTGTTATCATTACTATCATTATTATTATAATTATTTATTGACATGTACTTTACTTATTTCATCTTTATTGACAAGAAGAAAATACCTGTATATGTAACCTTTTTAAGTTTTCTTTTTCCAACTATATTTTTCTCCTTTTATAGGCACAAGTTGTTACAATCATTGTGTCGTCTGCAACTTCTTGCCGTAAGAGATCAATATATGTGTTAGAATGTTCCGTTTTAATCTACTCCCGAACATTGACGCAAATTGACGCCCTGCAAGAAAAATGCTTCGGAAAACATTGTGTAACAAGCAATTTCTTCATTTCACACAATGTTTCTACCCGGAAAGTTGTAAAAAATTGAAATTTCCTAAACCTTTAAATGTCGTCTGCAACTCCTTTCGAGTTGGACCAGTGTAAAATTATGTCGTCTGCTAACGGGTTAAGAGAGAGACAGGAAAAAACAGCAAAGGGTCTAACATACATTTTGGATGGGTATCTAATTTATTCCATTCAGTATTCTCGAATTTTTCACACCAGTTCATACATTCTTCATATTTTTTCGACCGCTGTTTTTTGTTGGTACCTAATTGGCGTTTCTTTACTTCTTTTCACACTTCTTTTGTTAGGAAATTAGCATAAAAACAGGATTTTCAAAGAAATTCGAGACTTCAGAGCGCGAGCGAAACAATAGCTTCGATAGATCCTGTGACTATTTGTTTTGCATCCCACTCGCGTGCCACAGAATATAAAATGATGATTTTCTTGAATCTTCCGTTATAAGGGGTTCGCGTGCAGCCTACAAATCAGGGGAACTTCAAAGGGAAATAGGGTCCCGGGTCCCGTTATATGCCCACCTGTTTTTATTTCATCTTAAGAATTGTAATTAATGATAAGACTATGGGAGTCATCCTTTAAGCGTCCCTAAGAACCTTTGACCCTTTACCAGACGATAGTTGTTTAGGTGCAAAGGTGTTGCGGACACAGTTGTTAAGTTAACTTTTAATTGGCTGTTTTGTTTGCCGAGTGATAACAAGCCATTTCCTCTTTTTCCAAAATATTTTCCAGGTGGAAAAAAAACGATTTCTTGGAATGATTTTATATTAAAAATTTTTTTTTGCGAAAATCAGGGTTAGTCTGGTGGTCAAATCCGTTTAAATAAGACAATATGAAGAAGCATGCCAAGAAAAATAGAAATTGATTGTTACAAGCATTTCCCCCAATTGTCTTTTTTACAGCTACTTATCTCCAGCGCGTCATAACGGGATATAAATCATTGAGGGTTTAAATCCATCACAGCTCTCTTCCTCTCTGTCGGGGGTGAGAATGGGCAATTTTGTTAGCTCCGAATTGTCGGCCCAAACGAATTGAAAGTATAAGTAAAATCTATTCTCTTAACCCATTCCCACACAATCCCGCCTCCGGGTTTCTGATCCTCAAGAAAAGAGTTTGAGAAAGTAATGTGGAACATGAAGAAAATGCTTGTTTCAAGCAATTTCTTCATTAAACACGTCTGGATTTTTGTCATCTGGTATTGGGTTATTTTGGGTGCTTACTTACCACAGTCCTCTTGATTACCGAATAGTCCTTCATTCGTTAGCAAATTCGACGAAGATCAGCCACGTGCAGCCTTTCTAGACACTCTCAATCTTCAAATAAAGACAAATTTTATCTTAATGTTTACAGAAAATTCATTTCATATATCAGAAATAGAATTGACATAATGGTTTCATAAAACAGAGATAGCTACGAAATCGACTCATTAAGATTTGTTGACCTCTAAATTGTCGTTAGCAATTTCTTTTGATTTCTACAAATCTAAATTCTGTAGTCTAGGAATGGGTCGCAGTATACTTACGTACCGCAGATATAAAGACTGAAAACGTTTGTGCTGATATGCTTACTCAACTCAACTCAAGTTGAGAGTTGAGCTTACTCAACAGAAACAAAGGCAATACGAACTACTTTACAAATTTAGATTCGCAAATGAATCACGAAATTATGGTTTCCGCAATTAATAGACGACAAAACTGAATCAAAGAACAGCAAATGACAAGAATTGACTCGACCGACATTCTCACCGTGTTAAATGTTGTTAGAAAAGGAACATCTTGACGAATCGCCGTTGTCAATTAAAATATGAACGGTAGATTCATTCATTTATACTAAACTCAACTCAACTCGACTAAAATACTTTAAGTTTGAGTTGAGTTGAGTTTATCCTGGAAGTGAAAGTTCAACTCGGGCATATATGTAAACATTTTTGTTGGCTTTAACCCTTTCCTGTTTTGCAAAACTTTAGACTTTTCCAAATTCAAAGGTTTTGCAGACGAAATTCTAAAAGTGAATTTAATTTGAATAATTGCCCTTCAGGAGGATACATGATATTGTGGAAAAAGAAGAAATTGCTTATTACAAGCAATTTCTTCTTTTTCTACAATATTTTCTCAATTATAAAATCACAGGGGCGTAAAAGCAAGGGATGGAACAGGAAAGGGTTAAAAACATCTTATTCAAGTTGAAGTTGATACGTTTAGAACGTCAATCAATGATTCGCTTTTTATTATAAGACACTGATAATTAATTATACAAATTAACTTTTTCTTGTTTAATCACTGATTTTTACGTCCCTATGGTTTTATGATTGAGAAAACATTGTAGAAAAAGAAGAAATTGCTTGTTACAAGCAATTTCTTCCTTTTTCACAATATTTTCTTTCCTACTGAATGGTTATTTGTCAAATAAAATCCGCTTAAAATTTTTTTAAGCGAAACCTTTGAATTTGGACAGGTCTATAATATTTTGCAAAACAGGAAAGGGTTAATGTCTTTGATATGTCAATCGAACTTCTTTGTTGGAGGGCAGTAGGCGTGGTCAGCGATATGTCAATCTCCCTGTAAAAAATGCCGTTTCTGTCTCAACCAAGTCTCACCATATATAATTTTATTTCTATACTTCACCGGGAAGTGTGTGTATTTCCGTTTATTTATCGTCGCTATACCGTAGCACATGCCCATATGAGCGACGCCCCCAGAAGACGGTTAGTTGTTACGGGGGATAGTGCAAGGATACAGGACGAAACTACTGAGAGCCCCGCCTTGTTCTTTAACGTGCTCGATGGATAGCATCGTCACACGGGGCCTCGGTTTAATGTCTCATCCGAAAGACAATCAGTTAGTTAGTTGATATGGTCAGACCAGGACTCGAACCCATGATCTTGAGGTTTAAAGTCAAGTGCTCTACCAACTGAGCTAATCGGGCTGACCTTCATTGGGGATAGGTGTCACTTATTTATAAACAAAAACCATTAAAATCACAATAATGTCGATCGTATTGTTCTAACCAAATAGCGAATGTCTGTCAAATGTTCTCGGTTTATGAGCAAAAAAACTTTTATTTTTTGTTCTAAGCTGCATCGCGTGAGAGTAGACACAAGGCTTTCACATTATCGCCGTTGAATTATATGTAAACCGAAAGATGTGTTGATTTTGATTCAGGGGGTCAAGGCAAAGATCAAACAAATCACCGTTCTTGACATCTTACAAAAGTAATGTCTTCGATTTTAGATATAGTTCATTGTTGCTTCGGGTCCTATTTAATTCGCGTGCCCTCCTCTTTTGAATAAATGATGTGTACTGGCGTAATTATAACTTCTGCTCAAAAACAGGTGACATAATTTGGATTGTCTTCTGCGTCATTAAGGTCGTCTGCGGTTTTCCTTTGTTGATTTATCGAAGAAGCTGTAATTTATTGATTTATATTATTGTTATAGGCTATCTTGCCTGAGCGACATCTTTTCTTAAACCAATTCCCAATGGAGAAAAATTTAGGCTCGTCCAAATTGCAAGATGTGGCAGACGACAAAGCAAATTGAAAAATAAGGACCGTTTAATGTCGTAAACATTGCGAGAAAAGAAGAATTTGCTTGTTAACCAGCAATTTCTTCTTTTCTCGCAATGTTTTCCATATCTATATTTTTTTCGTAGCATAAAATGAGTGATTTGGTAAACGATTACAACCTATTACCAGACGACAAAATTTTTGACTGGTCAATATTTAAAGAGATAAGCTTGTTTTAACCCATTACAAAACGACAAAATTTTAGACTGGTCCAAATTGAAAGGAGTTGCAGACGACAATTTAAAGTTTACTAAATTCTAGATTTTTTCAAATCTATGGGTTGAAAACAATGTGTACAATGAAGAAATTGCTTGTAGCAAGCAATTTCTTCATTTTTCACAATGTTGTCTCAAATGTTTTTCTTGATGGGCATCCGAATGCGTCACTGTGTGTGAATGGGTTAAAGAAATAGGTTTAAAAAATGTGGGGAGAATTGAACAAAAACTGGCTTGTTTCAAGAAAATGTTCTTTTCAGAAAATCACTCCCCGTGAATACTGTTATGGCCTCTTCTATGTTACAGCGAGAACATGCGTCTGGTAGACACTAAGTTACAGCGATAGAAGGTATATGCGAGAATAATCACATAAAGTTTCTTTACGGAGACTCTATAAATAAAGAAGAATGTATTGTTCGTGTAAATATTGTAAATTTATTGTTCATCGATCATTTGATATTATGGTTTTACTTTCCATGCTATTTTTAGCTAACAAAGCGTCAGCTTTGATAGCTTAATTTATCAGACAAAATTTTGAGGTCGTCTCAAAGTTCAACGAGTGCAAACTGCCACTGGAGGCTTAACCACTAAATTCGTTAAATGCCTACGCCATAAAAAGTAGTTTTTTATGTATTTCAGGAATGTTGCCAACTGCATTCAAATTGTGGTGAACTTTTAAAAAGCACCCATTATCACTTAATTCCGCTTTTTAAGCATCTCAAGAAAAAAGCTCTGGAAAACATTGTGGACAATGAAGAAATTGCCTGTGACAAGCAATTTCTTCATTGTCCACAATGTTTTCTAACCAACAAGGAATTTTTTTTCTAAATTTCACTAACTTCTTCCTACTTCTTTCAATTTGAACCAGTCTAAGACTTTGTCAAATTGTAAAGGGTTAACTCCTGTGTTGCTTCAGACTAGATTATTTATCATAACCTTTGGCAAAGATGATTACTTAACAAAACTATGCTTTGCTAGCTTACAGTACTTTCAGTACTTTTTTTATTTTAATATTCGCCTTTGGATTTTGCTTATTCTGAGTTCTTCGTGTATATCATAAAATTTCGTCTTCGGGTGACATAAACTTCGTAACTACAATCAAATTCTTGTTTCATGCAAACATTGATGGCTCGATATATTCAAAATATTTGTCCTTACATGTGATTCATTTTCCAATTTTCTAATCTTAGAAGTTATTTTATACCCCTTTGAACCACGGTGATTTTCCTGTACCAACGCAAAAGCATTAAAAGGTTGCACGATCTCTTTCATCCATGAAAGTGAACGGAATTAACCCATTCCCACACAATCCCTCCTTTTTACGCCCCTCAAGAAAAAGGCTTTAGAAAACATGGTGCAAAATGAAGAAATTGCTTGTATCAAGCAATTTCTTCATTTTTTACCATGTTTTTTATTCCAAAGGACGAAAAAATTTAAAACTCCATCAACTTTAAGTTGTCGTCTGCAGCTTCTTTCAATTTGGACTGGTCTAAAATTCCACTGTGTTGGAATGGGTTAAGGGTCCTTAAAAGATCAAAGTTAAAATGAAGAGGGTTTTCTGCAACTGCATTATTATGTTCAGTCAATTTCATTCTAAAACATAAAACGGACCTAATCTAACTGGACTGATCTTCAGAATAATAGAGTCAAAATCCTATTTTTACGGTAACTTTGTTAGGTGCCTTTTTACGAAAACTTGGAGTACTTTTAACTTTTTTTGCACAATAGAAATTTTAATCCCACGCGGTTAAACTTTTTTTGAAATTGGTGGACTTGTTTAACTTTCGACAGCTACTGACTTGAAGTTGAAAACCATTACGGTGGATATTAGATTTCATTTATTGTAAAAAAAAAAAAAAAATATAAAAACCTTTTTGGATAAGTATATGGTGTCAAGAAATCGACGGATCGCGTATAATATTGAACAAATGACCAATCGCGGCCGTCAATTAAGGAATAAACCGACCAATCAAATAATTTATTCAGCCCGGACCTGAGCTTATCAACTCATTAACAAATGAGCTTACCAACATTGGCCGCCATTTTTGTGATACATTTTTGTTGTTTGGCGACCTAAACGTCGTAATTACAGCTTATTCAAGTTGGCTTGGTGATATCAACGCCATATAGTTATGATTAACAACAACAACAAAAAAAAAAACTCTTGCATTGGACTCGAGACGCGTAGGAAATTTTTAATATTTCACGACTGCGCACTTCGGACCGCCACTACTTTATCAAATACCAAAAAAAAAATTGGTGTAAAAAACAATAAAAGAATGTCAGGAAAGTTGTCTGAAAATTGACCTCTTTTATTTTTTAATCGCAATAACGTTTTTTGTTGTTGTTGTTGTTTGTTTGTTTGTGTGTGTGTGTGTGTTTTGTTTTTTGTTGTGTTTTTTTTTTTTTTTTTTTTTTTTTTTCGGTGTGACGTCATTTTGCCGAAGAAAATGACGCCAAATAGTCCTGTCCGTATCAGCACATGTCCAATAACGGTTTATTTCCAAGATCGGTTTTCTCAGCGTGTAATTTATGGTTGTTGTTTTTTAGTGTGTTGTTGTTGTTGCTGAGGGGGGGTGTTGGGGGGGGTATTGGTATTTAATAAAGATTGTTATTACAATTTGCTGAACCCGTTCCCACAAAACGACGCTTTTTGATGCCCCTTAAGGAAAACAATGGGGAACATATTATGGACAATGAAGAAATCGCTTGAGACAAACAATTTCCTCATTTTGCAAATTGTTTTCTATCCAGAGTGTTAAAAAATCTTAAATTTAATAAATTTTCGATTGTCGTCTGCAACTTCTTTGAATTTGGACCTGGCTAAATCCTTGCACGATCTGGGAATATGTTAAGACGAGCAAGATACACGATGATTGCTAAGCAACACCGTACAATTAAACGCACACCGCAAATACTCTATATTAAGGGGTTTCGATTGGTGATCTAGGACGGCCAGTTTTAACCTTACGAGACGAACAGTTATAGACTTGTCCGAACTCAAAGAAGTTGTAAACGACATTTCAAATACCTTTGAAATTGAAAACTAATGATCAAATTAGATAAAAAAAACATCGTGATAGAAGGAGAAATTACTTGTTTCAAGCAATTTCTCTTTTTCTCACAATGTTCTCATAAATAGTATAACTCTTGGGCGTTAAAAAACGGGATTGCGTGGGAATGGTTTAACTCATTCCCACTCAGTGACGCTTTTAGACGCCCCAAAGGAAACAAGCTTTGGAAAACATTGTGGATAATTAAGAAATTGCTTATAACAAGCAATTTCTTCATTTTCCACAATGTTTTCTATCAAGAAATGCGAAAAAATACAAACTTCTTTCAATTTGGACCAGTCTAAAATTTTGCCGTCTGGGAATGGGTTAAACGTTAGAATACGCCCTATCCTTAATCAGTAAAAATAGTATTACAGAGTTCCAAACAAATTGAACTAAATTTTTCTTTAACAAAACACCAAGCAAAAATAAAACTTTATATAAATGAAGAAAAGGGTACGCTTAAAGCATTAGATGGGTTATTTGTCAGTTTAAATCAGAATTTCAGCGAGCTCTCTGTCATTTTGACAGATTACCTTACCATTTGGTGCGAAAACCCTACAACACGTCCGCAAGATCAAAGACCAACTAGGGTTCAACGCTTTGCCAATCGACAAATTTAGTATCTAATGTTTTCTGATAAAACGTTTAGGATAAATTCAGGAGGAAAAATGAAACAGTCTTTGTTTTTAATAACTAAGTATGAAATCTAAATTTTCTGCATGTTTATGGTTGTGCAACCAAAGCTTTATTCAAGCTGTATTTACGATATTTTGGTCGCCCGCTGCTGACATTTTCTTACTATTTTCTTCTTTCATTTGATGCCTTTTTCAAAGGGTAATGTTGGATCTTTTTAAATCTTTCTCGGAGATTTTTTTTTCGAAGAACATCTTCTGATTAATTCTAAAACGACGTAACTACAACTTTGTGAAAAGGTTTACGAAGTAGTTTGATGTTAGGCTATAGAATAATAAGTCGCCGGTGTCGTTCTAAAATCTCGTAACTACAGCTTGATTCAAGCTGTAGTTACGAGATCTTAGAACGATACCGACGAAGTATTTTACAGATAAGTTGTAGAGGGCGCAACGAACGTCAGATTTTGTAGGACAGACATTCTCTGAAGAAAATTTAAGAAATGACTTAACCCTTCCATGTTTTGCGTCCATCTAAGTTTTAGATCTATCTAAATTCAAAGGTTTAGCGGAAATTTTTTTTTAAAGGTGATTCAAATTGAAAAAAAACACGCATTCATTAGGATAGTAAATATTGTGAAAAAAGAAGAAATTGCTTGTTACAAGTAATTTCTTCTTTTTCTACAATAGTTTCTAACTTATAAAATCACAGGAAAGTAAAAAGCAGGAAATGAGCAGGAAAGGGTTAAAGAGTAAAATTCACGCGGGTTTAGCTTGTTCGACATGAACATTCTTAATGTAAAATTTCTATTTTACGTACTTTTATCATTTCTCTTTTTATTCGTATTTTCTTCATTATTATAATCATTATTACTATAACTTTTTCTTAAATATTGCAATAATCGGATTTTTTTTTAGGAGAAAGGGGGTTTCGTTTGACCTCCCTAAACTGGCCCCAGCAGGACGCGTCAACTTGAAAAACGAAAGATCAATAACTCGATACTCTGTAAATGATCAGTCATTTTTTCTAGCCACAAGGTTCGATAATGAAGCAAAACAATCTATTTTAGAGATCCGACTGTGTTGATCCTGATTCCTGTATGTGACGCTTAAACGTCATTTAAACACTTTTTGGTTATTTGGCGAGAATCTGATCAACATTTTCAATCTTTTTCTCTTTTTTTTTAAACCTATATAGGACAATAGCTCTCTCCTGTCTAAATGAATGATTTGATTGGTCGATTGCTTCTTTGATTGAAACACATATTTCAGCATGAGCATGAGTAATAAAAAATACAGATAAAGGTAAAAAAAAAAAGATTGTAAAAATGAAAACTGATAAACAAAAATCAGATGGAATGTTTACACTTACGTGTGTTATCATTATTTCTAATAATTTCTCGTTAATAATACTTCAAACTTAAGCTGTATTAAAGATGCTTCGCAATTCGGGTTTAAGATAAGAAAACTCGTGAAAATAAAAGATTTTTATCAGTACATTAAGCTTTTTATTTAGAACACTTCACGTTTATTTGATAAAGTTCATTAATTCAGTTTTGAAATTCGAGTAAATTGAGCACGACACAAGATTTATGATATCGGGCCCAGGTTACTTGTTTATATACTTGTGTGTGTGGGGGGGGGTGTTTAATTTTTGTTTTTTATTAGTTTAAAAAGTTATAATAGTCTATTTTGCAGCGCTGCTTAATTTGTCAAACACTTAACCACAGCTGCTTTAATACATGCATCTTAGCATGTCGCATCTTTTTCAAGATAAAGAGCATTTGCAAAACCTTGTGACGAAGTTCTATCTTTTTTTCCGACTAAGTCCTTGAACTTGCAAAAGGTTTAATCTTCAAAGATCAACTGTTCCTAATCTAAACTTCTTTCGCTTAAAAAAGACACGAAAAATAAAAAAATATCAGAAGAATCAGAATAGCAACCAGTGAAAGTCAAAGAGCCCTCAAGCCCTTTATTCACGACCTCAAGCGGTCATTTTAATGGAATATATAACAATATCATGCAAATAAGTACGCCGCAATCCCGAATAAAAATCCCATTTAAGCCTTTAAAATCCCGCTATGATCAAAGATTGGGCGTTTGTAAAGGTTGGCGAGCCGGCACGAATTCCCGATCCCTGATTACAGCCGCTTAAGGTATTGCATTGATGTTAATTACTTCATTGAAAAGTAGTAAATAGACATCATCGCTAGGTGTCCCAGATAGAAAATCCTCCGCCTCTAAAATATCGGCCCTGGTGGAAGATATTAGATTCTCTCCGATTGCCTGATGATACCGTCATTAACCCATTACCTGGTGATATAATTATAGACTGGTCCAAATCAAAAGAAATTGCCGACGACGAAAGTTGGTGAATTTAAAAAAAAAACAAAATTGTCTTTATGAGTAGATAGTAATACAGGAAAGAAGGAAATGCTTGTTACAATTTTTTTTCTTGATGGGTATAAGAAACGGAATTGTTTGGAGATGGGTTAAAGGTTATTAGCACTGTTAGCTTTAAATTGACGGATCGCCGGCTACGCCATCTGTACCTGACAAGAAGCTCGACTCGTATAGCATTTAGTTACAACGTTCAAGTCTCCAAAGCAATAACAACAACAAAAAAACACATAAATGTCGACCAATGCCAATGTCGGAAATCAAAGTTCAGTGTCTGAACTGGCCTACGTGAATGATATAATTGATCGTTGATATTTTAATTGACCAATCGCTGGTCCCGCCCACTTACTTCGTTGGCCCTCTCCCATTGACTCCGACGGGAAGTTCCGCTTCGATTTTAAACGGCGTTATTTTGTAGATTTTATGACCAGCAGCATGTAACTAAAAGTAGAATAGTTGGTTGGTGACTTAAACGTCATAACTACAGCTTGAATAAGCTGTAGGTATGACGTTTAAGACGACAAACCAACAAAAATATCAACAAGAATTGCGGCCAATGTCGGACTTGAAAGCCCAGGTCCGGGCTTATTAATTATTTGATTGGTCGGTTAATTGCTTGATTGACAGCTGCGATCCATCAAATTGAAGGCGATAGATGAAAATAATGGAACTGTTTAGGCAAAATTATTCGTTGAACATTTCAGAAAGAAGTCAGCTAGGCTATTTAAATCAATCAAATTTGTCAACCAGATTTTGGATTTGTAGAATTTTTCGAAGCTGTATTTTCAAGTATTTAACCCATTTCCAGACAACAAAATTTAAGACTGGTCCAAATTGTAAGAAGTTGCAGACGACAATTTATAGTTGGTGGACTTTAAGAAATCTTTATATTTAAGGGAAATCAATATTGTGGACAATGAAGAAATTGCTTGTAACAAGCAATTTCTTTATTTACAACAATGCTTTCTAACGATTTTTGTTGAGGGGCGTCAAAAAGCGACATTGGCTCGAAATGGGTAAGTCTGTTAGATAATGTTAAAAGATACTAATTCTAGAAATAAAAGTACTGACCATCTCGGGAATCAACTGATATATTCCCTGGTATCCTAGGTTTTTACCCAAGATGACTCAGTATACAACTTCTCCGTGAAATATTCTGACTAAGTTTCGAGCCATTTACACCAAAAGGTAGTCGTAAGAAGGAACAAAGATTTTTTTCAAAAATATTTTACCAAATTACCTCATTTTTTAATCCGTGTAACTCAAATGTAATACTTGTTATGTGTTGATGTTAAACATACGGACCAAGTGTTCCAACAATTGAGCTGAAAATATAGACTGCAGAATCCAAACAGTGATTTTCTAAGACTTGACTTAAAGATTTAGTTTTATTATTCCAAGTTTTCTAATATCGTGCCAGTCCATGGTGTCCAAATATTCTGTCCAATTAAAGACATTTGAGAAAAACGAAGGCTCTATTGTTCAGACTTGTTCAGGCTTTTCTACATCTCAAACGGGAAAATAAAAGAAACAATCAGACAAAGATGTTATAATTATAACAACAATAATATTATAATATTATAATAATCAGCTACTCGAAAGTAAACACTACATAAAAAGAGCTTTTATAAATCCTGTGCAGCATGCTGATTATGTAAAAAAAAAAAGGCTCGTGAGAACACTAAGTCAGTTTTTTAAACAGAAATATTGAAACGGCTCGGAATCATCCCGACTATTCGGTTATAAGGTACGCTTGTTTATAAAATCAGGTAACTAAAAGAATGTGAAAAGCAAGTCTTCGTTATGACAGCAAAATGTCACAAATACAACTTAATGAGAGCTGTATTTACGATATTTTGCTCGACCAACGACGAAATAATAAATAAAAGTTCGCAGTCACTTTTCTCAGAAGAATAAAAAACATGTGACTCTTGGTACAAATGGACGGATCGCTTCTGCTAATTAAAAGATCGATTGATCAATAATTTAATAGTTAGTTTCGCCTATTAAAAACGAGCGTTCTGATTGGTCGAAAAATTTAATTCATACCTCCATGAACAAAATTTTGAGCACGCAGCCATTTTGTATGCTTCCGCATAAAATAGTTCCAAACAAAAAGGTATCAAAATGTGTAAAGCTTTTGGTTTTTTCGCGCGATGCTATTAAATTATAAGAAATGAAGAGAATGTTTTTTGTTTCATGGAGGTATGAACCGAAAAAACTAATCACACAATGTATAAATCCGCATCGCGTATTCATACAGTATGATTAGTTTTTTCGGTTCATACCTCCATGAAAACAAAAAATATTCTCTTCATCTCTTAAATCAATTTAGTCATTCAGAAAGGAAGTCCATGTAAATTCTGACATTCTATTGATGTCGATTTTTTTTGTTGGTATGGCGACTGAAACTTCGTAGCTACAGATTTCAAACTAACCTGACGACATTCAGATCACCTTCCAACGATTAACCTTTTGTTTGTGCACTTGGCCGTATATTTTTAAACAAAAATCGATTAACCCATTCCAACACAGGAACATTCAAGACCGGTCCAAATTGAAAGAAGATGCAGTCGACAATTTTTAGGTGATGAAATTCTAAAATTCCTTGTCTTTTAGGATAGAAAACGTTGTGGACATTGAAGAAATTGCTTGCATCAAGCAATTTCTTTAATGTCCACAATGTTTCCCTCAGCTTTTTTTGTTGAGGAGCGTAAAAAGGAGGGCTTGTATGGGAATGGGTTAACATCTCACTTAAATTTCTATGTCGGAGGACAGTGAGTGGGGAAAACGATCCGTCCCTTGTCACCCTTGACTCATTCCCAAACAACACATTTAAGACTGGTCAAAATTGAAAGATGCTGCTGAGGACAAAATAAAGGTTGTTTTTAATTGAAAGAAAATATGGGTCATATGAGGTAGAAAACATTGTGAGGACAGCAATTTCTTCTTTTCTCACAATGTTTTCTCTGGCTATAATTCATTTGCAAGTAAAAATGTGGAATTGTGTGGTAATAGGTAAAAGGAAAAATGCAAGTGCATAGCGGCAAATAGGCATTTATCTGTAACTATCTTCTTCCCGTTATGTACCAAATACGTTTAACCTATTAACAGACGACAAAATTTTGGACTCGCCCAATATGAAAGAAGTTGCAGACGTAATTTTTTAGTTTATATATTTTTTTAAAAAACATTGTCTTTCAGGGTAGAAGACATAGTGGATAATAAAGAAATTGCTTGTTACAAGCAATTTCTTCATTTTCCAAATGTTTTCCAAAGTGTTTTCGATGAGGGGCGTCCGAAAGCGTGATTGTAAAGAAATGGGTTATCATCAGTTTTATACTACTTTACCTTGATTGTGCGCTTTGTATGGTTAGAAATTTGTTGAAGTCCTCGCTTCAGTATGACCAGTAGATCAAACAAGCGTCCGGAACCTGTGATCAGATTCAACGAAGAATTGAGAAGCCAGCCATTCACCGAAAGCTTGGTGGGATCTTAACTCACCTTTTTTCGGGAAAACAAATTTGTAAGTCGTATGTTGCATACATGTATAAGGGCACATTAGCTAGATAATTGTGCTCGGGAGTACCGGGCGTGCTAGTGTTAAATAGTATGTATGTGTGTGTGTGTGTGCGTGCGTGCGTGTGTACCATTTTTTCCACGTGTTGAAATATTTGTATATTTGTTTACTTCGACGATGTATGTAATGTACAAGTCTAAATAAATAATCTATATGTATTTAACTTATTTCGTTGTTCTTAGACCAGAATTCAAAAGAAGCCAATCATTCACCTAAAAGCTTTGTGGGACTTGAATTACATTTTTTTAACTTATCTTTTAACGTAAAATTGATTATGTAAATCGCGTGATACTTATTCAACTTTTTTTATTGTTTTTTTTTTTTTTTTTTTTTTGCTAAAAAAGCGTCAGTTTTGATACACAACATTTTAAGGTCTTCTCGGAGTTCAATGAGTGCAAACTGCCCCTGGAGTTTAGCCACTAAATCCATTGAATACCTAAGCCATTGAAAGTAGTTCTTATGTATTTCAGGAGTATTGCAAACTGTGCCTGCAAGTTCATCCCACAGGTATTTTTAACTAAATTGAGCATATGTTAAAATTAGTCTGACCAGAGTCTTTACTATGCACACTGATTTGTGTGGCCATATGAATTAACTTTATTTAAATTGTAGAGAACTCCTTAAAAAGCATGCTGTTTAACCCATTTAAAATCAGTTCCGCTTTTTACGCACCTCAAAAAAGGAATTGGAAAACATTGTGGACAATTAAAAATAACTTGTAACAAGCAATTTATTCAATGTCCACGATGTTTTCTAACCTACAAACAAATATTTTGTGAATTCCACCTATTTGAAATTGTCGTCTGCAACCTCGTTAATTAATAACTTTTGACAAAGAAGATAGCTTATAAATATAATCATCAAACTACGTTTGGATAGCATACAGTACTTTCAGTACTTTTATTAGAGTTTGTCATCGTTTTCAAAAGATGCAGTGAGTTCGAAACCTGTCAAATGGCAAGACACCCATCCTTTTACATGTAATACCGAGAAAGAACACGAAAAAATGAACTATGTTGTGATATAGCAGAAACATTTTGAAAGTGCTGTTAAATATGATACAAATCAAGTTTAAATGCGAAAGCAGCTAATCGAACGAGCTCATTGAATGACAGAATTAACCAAGTGCTCGAAATAAATTGAATAAAATATCTAGATAACAACATATAGTCCGCGAACACTTAGACAGTACATTTTTTTATGAATTGTTGAAGTTAATAAGATGTAATAAAGTGTTAATTAATCACCCGTGATTAATAGTGCTGTAAGAATCAAACGTTTCCGACTGGTCGTGTTCAGTTAGTATCTGGAGAGTCGTTGACACGTGTTTTCGCGGAAACACCAGTCGAGTTAAAGTGCCGACGACATTTCCCGATATCACTTCCGTTTTTCTCCCAGAAAAATGTTTCTACATAATAAAGATTAGGTGGCCTCGTGTTAGATCCAATTCGATTAAACTTTTATTCCGTTTTGCATTTTCCAGTTCGCTCATTTCGAAAACAAGGTCGGGTGTTGGTGTGTATCGCCTGCGCATGTCACACACGTGGTCGATCACGTGGCATTGCGCAGATCAGTTTCCGGTTTAGTGAAAGCAAATGGATTTCGCTGGTTGCTACTCAGACTTCGACGTCACGGTTAAGAGAATTTGATTTCTTTTAAATACGACTCGCAGAATTAGGCAAGAGAGTGATTACGCCTCATTTAGCTCTGATTGACTGTCTTTACCCCACATTTAACCTTGCAATTATCGCTTTCGAACGGAGAATATCAGTGTCATTTTAAAGCTTTCATCATATAATCTGTTTTTTAACTTTGGCCATACTCAAAAGAAAACACATGATTTAGATACAAAATTTTACATATTACTATAATTTTCTCATTATTATTTCTCTTATTATGAACAAGTTAAAAATCTTTATTGCATTTGCAGTTTCCGACGTACTGTCAAGACACAACCTCTATTAAGAGGCCTGTTTCATTAAGCGACTAGTATCAAATTCCCTTATCAAAAACAAATGATCTTTGTATCTGGACGTTTTTGCTTATAAAATAATCAAAATAAATCCTATATCGGTGGATCTCATATCAGAAACGTTTCAATGAGACGATGTTAATGAGTTCTATCAACATATGAAGAATCTTCAAATGGTTTAGATATGCAGTCGAACCTATCCCTAATGTAGGTCACAAAACGTGTATTAAACGACCATTCTGTTGAACGGCCACATTTTGGCCGTTCCTTGAGTGGTCGCTTAATACAAATTTAACTATAAGTGATATGACAATTCGGAATGACAAGGTATTGAGAATTATGATATTTAGTTATTTTGACATACATTGAAATTCAAATGACTGTTAAAAAGGGTGAGCTGGAAAGGTTTGCTGTTCTTAAGAAATGCGAATAAAAGTTTAAGCTTAACCCTTTCCCGTTCAAGCACTGGTTTTTACGTCCCTGTGATGTTATAGTTGAGAAAACAATATTTTCTACCCTACTGAATGGTCATTTTTCAAATCAAATCCACTTAAAATTTTTGTCTGCAAAGCCTCTCAATTTGGACAGGTCTAGAAGTTTTGAAAAACAGGAAAGGGTTAAAGATGGTGTGCCTACTATTTGGGTCGAAGGTTAGGCACCATATAAGATAAATGAGATAATAAAGCCTTTCATTGGAAATCTATTATGACTTTAACCTTTCCTGTTCAATCACCGGTTTTTAAGTCCCTGCGATTTTATACTTGAGAAAACATTTGGGGAGAAGAAGAAATTGCTTGTAGCAAGCAATTTCTTCTTGTCTCCCAAAATGTTCTACCCTCTAGGTTTGCCACTCATCAAATTGCACACATTTTAGTTGTCGTCTGCAACTTCCTTTAAATTGGACCAAAATTTCGAAGAAAAAAAAACAGGAAAGGGTTATCGCGAATGATGTTCATGTTTATGTCCCTTCCAACGAAGTGGGGGTAAACTGATTTGCTCTTGTAGGTCGGTTCGAGTGTCGACCGGTCGGTGGGGATGACAATCTGACACGGAATAGAGCTAGCATCATCAGATTTGGCACAGTTAATCTCTGTATGTATGTTATCCGTATTGGTTATATATGACCAATTCACCGGAGGTCAAGGTCACTCGGCGAATTTTTAACTTGACCTTTGAAAGACCAAACCTTGTCCGAATGAAAACTAGTCACAGAATAGAGCCAAGTTGGCAAAATTTGACACACGCATTTATCTCGGGCTGTAGATGATCCCTATTGATTTCAGTACAATCCATGTAAGGTCAAGATCACAGAATGACCTTGAACTCTGTAACATATGTAAAACTTACCAAGCCTTTACCGAATGGTATTCTGCAGCGCTTCAATATAGGTATAAAATTGTCCAAGTTTCATTATGCCTTTTCTTGAATTCTTCGTCTCCTGATATTTACTAAGTAGAAGTCAGTAACCAACTGCACTCCTTCCTGTAGCTATGTGTCAATAGGGGGAGGGGAGAATGTGTTGTAAACAGATCTCTTGTGGTCTTTCAAGGGAATGGTCACTTGATACACTTTTTTATGAAATACATGAAGGATCGGTTCGAATGGACAGAAAAATTATTGTAGGATTCTCACTTAATCCTATGTTGATGGATATCATTAGAATCGTCTTTTTGAGACGATTCTAATGAGATCCATCTACACAGGATTTATTTTGATAATTCAATTAGCAAAAACTTCCATTTATGTAAATCCTTTGTTTTTGGAAAGGGAATTTTATACTTTTTGCTTAATGAAAGTGGCCGCTTAATAGAGATGGTCGCTTAAGTAAGACTGACTGTATATGTTAAGGTAGAATAACCATTCTAAATTTGAAAAAATCGCAATGCAGCGAAAGGTTAAGACTATAGTTAGTCTGCGTTGACAGTGCAGTCTGATCAGAATCGACGCTTTTAACACTCACCAGGTTGGCGTTTTCTATTGAGGGATCATAGTGCAATAAAAACTGAAGGATAAAACGGGATTTTTTTTCCCTTTATTTTCAATGCATTTAATTTCTCTCTTTAGTTTTGTGTAAATATATCACTTGAACGTCATCTGATTGGATGATGTTATTTCCTAGGACCCAAAGAATGTTTTGAAGGTTTATGTGACCAAAAAAATCTGTCACTCGATTTTCACTCGACAGGCTCAAAGTTAATCTTATAACTCATCTTATACGTTCACAAACTTACCGGCGTGTACATAGGGAATATCATGTTACGACAGCAATACATCTCGAATTTGCTTTGAGCAGCGGAGGAAAATTTTGATATTTCACGAGACCGAAGGTCGAGTGGAGAATCAAATTTCCTCTGCATCGAGAAGCAAATATACGATGTTGTATCGCAATTGTAACATGATATTTGATTCATAAAAAATGACGTCATCTTGAACTGCCTTATACAGAACCGTATTGATTCGGATTTTTTTTTTTTTTTTTTTTCTGTCGTGTCCGACTTTTTTCTGTGTGGAATGTGAATGTTTTACTAGACAAATTTGGTGAGTCTAAATATTGCCTCTAAAGGCATGGAAAACAAGGTTTATCATTACTAGCGCTTTTCATGGTGTTACACACTACACTTTATCGCAAATTCAATCAATTCCCAATAATTTAGACTTGTCCAAATTCAAAAGATTTTCAAATATATTTTAGTTGAAAACATCGTGGATAATGAAGAAAATGTGCTAGAAACAAGAAATTTATTCATTCCACAATCCTTTCAAAACGAGGAAAAGTTGGATTGTCTTGGAATGGATTAACAGATTGAAAGGACCGAAAAGATCTTTTTGAATTTAATGCAATTCCTGGTGTACATATAATCTAAAAATTATTGAGGTGACGCATGTTTCACACGAAACAACTTCATGTGAGACTGAATAGCCGACCAAAATAAATGAAAATTAAAATTAGCCTGTGTGTTCTCTTAGGGTGCTTTTAAAGACGAATATACTCTAAATCATCTTAAATTCGCTATTCGGGATTTCATATATTTAAGCACCGTTCATGCGGTACACGTTTTTGAGATAACCTGATCATATATCGCTCTCACTAATGCTAGTCATGATAACCCATTCCCACACAATAGCGCTTTTGAACACCCCTCAAGAAAAATAATTTGGAAAACATTGTGAAAAATGAAGAAATGGCTTGTAACAAGCAATTTCTTCATTTGAAACAATGTTTTCTACCAGATAGTGGAAAAAAAAACTAAAATTCCATAAACTTTTCATTGTCGTCTGCAGCTTCTTTCAATTAGGACTAGTCTAAAATTTTGCTGTCTGGAAATTGGTTAAAAAGTGTTGTGCGCCGCTAATTCCTACCGCTCTAGCGTATTCATTTATCACGCAAAACCAATAAACATTGTTTTGTCATAAAAAAAGATGTATATTAAACAGTATTGATATGTTGAAATCACATACTGTATAAACTTTTTCTCGATCAGACGTGGCATTTAGAAGTTATTTAAAATACTTTTTTTTCTGGGACAACCCTCGTATAAGTCAAAGGCCTATCAGTAGCAATGATAAGCTCAATTACAAATCATCTCCATTTCATTTTTTGCACGAACGCTAGTTTATAATTGAAATATGATTAACCCTTTCCCGTTCAAATACGGGATTTTACGTTCCTGTTATTTTATACCCAAGAAAACATTGTGGAAAAAGAAGAAATTGCTTGTAACAAGCAATTTCTCCTTTTTCCACAATATTTTCTACCACATAGGATGGTTTCATTTCAAATAGCATCCAGTTTTCATTGTCGTCTGCAACCTCTTTCAATTTGGACCAGTCTAAAATTTCCAAAAACGGGAAATGATTAAAACGATTTGTTAGATAGCGTTCAAGCGAACCAACGGGGTCATTCGGGCCCTCTTTTGACAGAAAAATTAACGATTTTCAGGAAATAATTCGAAATTTCTCAGATTTGTGAGCAACAACGTTGTCAAACACTTTTTGACATTGTGGAGAACTCTTTACCAAACTAATTAACTTGTTATATTACCGATCGACTAATAAAGCATCGTAACTACAGCTTGAATAAGTTGAAGTTACATTGTTTTGGCAGCCAATCGACTTTATAGCGGTTACTATTTACACACGTAACAAATGATCTTCATTCACCGCGCGTTCTTATCAGCCTCTCTTTAGAATGTTTTGTTTCAATTTTACCGGTTTTGCACGCATTAAGCAGGGTCTAAGCCTTATCGAATTCGGTCTGCAAATGGCGTAAAAAATACGAACTTTCAATTTCTAAAACGTATCAAGATGCACTTGCAAATTAGGTTAATTCTGATCAGATTTGCGAATTTTATACCTCGATTTTTCAAAACTGATCTGTATCAATAGAACAGGGCAATATCGCCGGACGGTTTTGTGTTGAAATACATGTTACTTTTAGTTTCATTTAAGAGATGAGGATAATGTGATTTTGTTGTTGTTTGTTTGTTATGTTGTTGTTGTTGTTTTCGTGGAGGTTTAAACTGAAAAAAGTATTCCCACTGTATGAATACGCGAAGCGGATTCATACATAAGTGTGACTAGGTTTTTCGGTTCATTAAAACTAAAAATATTCTCTTCACTTCTTATAATTTAATAGCATCGAGCGAAAAAATAATAATAAAAAAAAATGTTCGAAAGATACCATGTACAGATATACTCTAGCGCATGAATTTACCCATTGCCACACAATGACGCTTTTAAACACCCCCCAAGAAAAACAAGTAAGAAAACATTGTGTAAAATGAAGAAATTGCTTGTGAGGGGCATTTTTTAATTGCAACAAGCAATTTTTTTTCATTTTGCACAATGTTTTCTAAGCAGGAATTTAAAAAGAAACATCTAGAATTACGAAAAATTTATATTGTCCTCTGTTACTCCTTTCAAATAAGACCAGTCTAAAATTTTGCCCGTCTGGTAAATGGTTTAGCACTTTTCTGAAATTATTGTAGCCCACAACTCTGAAAACTCTTTGGAATAGTTCGAACAACAAATTTTGTAAAAAGAAAAAGAAATAAAAAAATTATCCATTTGCATACGGACTCAAATTTGTTGTTCTTATTTGTTCTGAAAAAGATTGGAAGCGATCATATTTGGTAAACATTTACCTATAGGCGGTACATAGAGTGGTCGCTTACTACAAGTTCGAATGCATAAGTTTTCTGAAAATAAAATTTCTAAAAAAAATAAAAAGGTGGTGTACTTTTAAACGTCAATGTCTTCTCAGAAACGAGAAGATAAAGGTTTCAAGAAAAGGCCGCATCTAAAGCGACTCCTTCTTTGAATCGCATTTAATGATTCCCCACCAGTTTTATACTTCAGAGTTGTCATTTTCTATTAATGAAGCAATAATTGTATTCCGCTAATGCTCAAGAAATCGCCAAATATCGATGATATCTCACGAGCCTTAGGACAAACAACAAAGGCTTATTGATTACTCCATTTTTGAACAGTTGGTGGAGCCCATTGATGTCTCGTCGCTGTTCGATTCTGATTGGCCGCTGAACTCTCCCCGGGGCGCGAGATCTCGTAGTTAACGAGAGCTGTCTGCACGTGACCTGTGTTTACATGTTTTAAAAGCTGAGATTTTCTAAGCTTTGTTTAACAATTTTGCCCGTAAACGAACTGGTGTACTTGAAAAAGTAATATTCTCTTCATTTTAATTGCAAATCGAGAAACGTAAAGCAAAGCGATTGTAAATGGCTATACAAACTTTTAGAAGTTAAAACTATTTTGCGTTAAATAAACGAATACACAACGAAATTATTTCTTTGACTGAATGGTCCGGATTAATTCAGGTTCATTAAACAAGGCCCGTCACACAAAAGATGGCCGTCTAGGAATTTCTAGATACAATTACAAAAAAGCCAGTTCTAGTAAACTAGCATGATTAGTACTCAATGGGCCACCAAAATGTTGTCGCATTAGGAAAATTATTGCTCAAAACACTTTTTAGTGATACAAGAATCGTCGATTCGGCCATCAAAATGTCGTACATAAAAAGGTTTATTCAAGCCGTATTTACGCCATCTTGGAAACTCACGCCTATAAAATATAATTCATTTCATGATAGTAAGTATCATGATAGTAAGTATTAATCCTTTCGTGCCGCCGTCATAGCGCAGTTGGTAGCGCGTCGGACTGTCAATCTAGAGGTCCCGGGTTCGATTCCCGACGGCGGCACTCATCCTTTCCGACTATTTGTCTCTCACCAATGGGTCGATAATCGTAGACCTATGTGGGATAGCAGCTGGAGGCTAGGAAAGGATGTAATGGTAGTACTGGTGTGAGAAATACCAGGAACCCATTGTTAGGTGCTCCAGCCGCCGCGATATGACTGAAAGATTGTTAAGAGCGGCGTAAAACCCCATACATACAAACAAAATTAATCATTTCGAATTGTTCGAGCGCAATAGAACACCCGCTGGGAATTTTTTATGTTTCATACAACACACAATCGAGATGCGATTATTTTCAGAGCAAATACGTCCATTTTGGAGAATCTTTACCCTTGAAATGAGAATTTTTAAGTGTGGTCGCTTAACAAAGGAGACCGCTTAATAGAACTTATCGTTTGAGTTAGAGCGACTCTATCTACACTTGAATTCTATTCAGACAGCGAAATCAGCCCGGTCGAACTGGACCGATACTATTCGCACTTCCATTTTTACATGACGTGCCCTTCATTCAAACAGAAAGATTTTGTTGGGTCACGACTTAGAAACAGGATTATTTTTCTAAGAATAACGAATAATCTTCATAATTTGATTCAGAAGATTTTTCCAATTAAAGACCTTTTTACCTCATTTAATTTACATTATGCCAAACATTCGACCGCAAATTGCAGGTGCATCCTTCATAGGCTCACTCTTCTTTTTAGCTTCTTCGAAGTTCACCCAATCTTGCTTGAACATTTACTTCAAATAACAAAGCCATTTTAACTTATTTTGTATCAATTTGTTTTAAGGAAGAATAGGGAACGTCCGATGTGTTTTGGTCGGTCACTGGCGTAAAATCGGTGAGTTTTGGACGGTGATTGGCGTATTTAACCGATGATTTGGGTTGAAGTTTTAGTTACTGTGAAAACGACGTCATACTGTAGGTGATGACATCACTTTACAAACGGCGAATACTGTGTTTTGATGAATTTCATTCATTCAATACCCTCTATTTAACAATGACTCCCTTTATCCGGAACTATGCTAAGCTGTTCGAATCATAGTAAGGAATCAAGCTGTACTTAATTCGTTGTTGTATTAATGTACTTTCTGCACCGTAATAAAAGAAAACGTTTTAAAGAAACACACTTTTGGGGAATGAAAACTGCATGTTTATAAGCAATCCCATGTTTTTCAATTATTACTTTAACCTTAATCTATAAAATGTAAGCACACTCACTAAAAAATATTTGTGAGCAGTCAAGCAAATAAGGACTTGGAAAATTAGCGATCGTTGAAAGACAGTACCGGCAAGGGTGCTAACATTTCGCTCTTTAACAATTTTCTTAAAAATGAATTTAAGAAAAAATGCCCATTCTATTTTAAAAAAAATCATTTTCGGAATTTAATATCCGGTTAACCTCTGCTGGTTCCAATTTCAATTTCAATCTATTTGTTAAACGGAAGACTCAGGAGGGTCCTCGTTGCCTGTCGAGTAACATTAACACATGCCCACACAGTCCCTCTTTTTAACGCCCCTATAGAAAATAGTTCAAGGAAACATTGTAGTCATTAAAGATGGGTTTAATAGTCGTCACTAGTAACAAGCCTCTTCAGATGACAAAATTGAGGACTTGTCAAAGATATTGCAGATGACATTTCAAAGTATGTTTCAATCGAAAAATAACCACCATTTCCTGAAGAAAACTTTGTAGTAACAAGAGAAATTGCTCGCGACAAGTTTTGTATTGGTTTTTGCTATTAACGTTATCGTATTTGTTGTTTTTTTTTTTTTTTGTTTTTGTTTTTTTTTGTTTTTTTTTATTTTATTTTTTCCACAATGTTTTCCCAGGCAACATTTATTCATTGCGTAAACACGCCAGATTATTATGTAATGGGATGAGTCTGAAATGTTGATTCCCAGTAATGAGTTAATCCATTCTTATACCCCTTTTTTACGCCACTGAAGTAAACAAGTAAAAAAACGAGTAAGAAATTGTGAAAAATGAAGAAACTACTTGTCACAATCATTTTCTTCATCAAGAAAGAGACGGGTTGTTTAATTTCATAAGCCTGAAGTTCTCGTCTACAGCTTTTTTCAATTATGACCATTCTATTTTTTTCGTCAGGTACTGGGTTAAATAACGGAATCCCGAAAAGGTCAAAGTACCGAGTATTACCGAATTATTAATCCGACGCACGTGCTTAGCGGCTTAATAAAGATCCAAATCGTAAAAATGTTTATTTTCGGGTTTAAGTAATATGATCAACAATATTCCTCCGTTTTACTCCGGGATTTATTTTCTTTTAGATCAACCTTTACTTTTTTTTTATAGAATGAACCTCTTATAAACGTTTTTCTCAAATCTACAGGGAGAATACTTACAAGATAAAATTTACGTGAAGAATATCATTCCTTGCATTATTATTTTTCTTTTTAATATTATCATTATTGTCTGTTTAAAACGCTGTTCGGATACTAAAAATGTCAATTTGCAAAATAATTTATCATAATTAAAATCCTTACATACACCAAGGATTTGTAAACAAAGGCTACACCGATTGACTCTCGCGTAGATTGACCTTATAGTCACGTTAAGTAGAAAGCTTCGGAAAACATTGTGGAAAATGAAGAAATTGCTTGTATCAAGCAATTTCTTCATTATCTACAATGTTTTCTCTACGAAAAGACGAAAAATAAAATAAAAGTCCACCCGCTTGAAATTGTCGCCTGCAGCTTTTATCAATTTGGACCAGTCCGACGAAGAAACTCAATCGTTCTTTGCATGGAATTCGCCCTGTTTTCAAATCAAATACCTGAAAAGTATTGTAAGCCAGCAAAGCATTGTTTTGTTCAGTAATCTTCTTTGTCATGATAAAGAATCGAGATTAAAGCAAATAAGATGTTAACCCATTTCCACACAATCCCTGTTTTTTACACCGCTGAAGAAAATGGTTGTTGAAAACAATGTGGAAAATGAAGAAATTGCTTGTTACAAGCAATTTCTTCAAGTTCCACATTGTTTTCCACTTAGAGGTAAATATTTCAGAATTTTCAACTATTTGAAATTGTCGTTTGCAACCTCTTTGAAGACTCTGGTCACAGTCATTTTGAACACGATGTGCTCAAGTGAGCTAAAATACTTAGGAGATAAACTTGCATGTCGAGTTTACAATATTCCTGAAATACACGAGAACTAGTTTTTTATGGCCTAGGCATTTAACGGATTTAGTGGTTAAGCCTCCAGTGGCAGTTTGCACTCGCTTAATTTTGAGACGACCTCAAAATTTTGTCCGTTAACTTAAGCTATCAAAGCTAACGCTTTGCTAGCTAAAAATGAAAATAAAATTCGAATAAGTATGTATACAAAAGTACATGTACATTCTTTGTTTTTGTTTTTTCTAATTGAGAAGACATGAAAATGCTGTTGTTCTTGTTACAGCATTTGGTTGATATCATGCCTGTGGGTACCGTCTGTGGCCGTCTATAGGATTTATCTCACCACTTTGACTCAAAGTTCTGTCAAGCCATTACCAGATGACAAAATTTTAGACTCGTCCAAATTAAAAGAAGTTGCAGATGATAATATATAGGTTCTGGAATTTGAAAAAAAGATCTACGTCCAATTGGGGTAAAAAAAACTGTGGAAAATGAAGAAATTGCTTACGTTTTCCTGTTGGGCCTCACAAAATGGGATTGTGTTGGATTGGGTGAAGTTTGGGGACATTAGCTCATCTGTGTTAATCATTCTTCAGCGAGACAGTCACCGTCTCGAATTCAATTTGAGATTTACCGTTTATTTGAACTTATGAGGTATTTGCGACTTCCTTCTTTAATGAACTCAAATAAACTCTAAAACCAACAAGCATTTGGGATTTCGCGTTAATTCCAATAGAGTACTGTATTACAGCGGCGAACCGGCTCGCGTTTCGTTTGATATAATAAAAATGTTATTTTAGGGCCGGTTGTTAGGTTAAAATATCGGGGGTGTTTGTGTACCCTCAGGCATTTTGGGGGCTTTTAGAGAGCCTCTCCCGAAATTTCTTTCTGTCTGTTTGTCTTTTTATTTACTCCGTAATTTCGAAATACGTCTGTCTCTTTGTCTGTCATTCCATTAGCTCCCCAGTTTACATGTATCGGACCGTAAGTGTTACATGCTTTAAGTGTACTTGCAAAACTTCTTAGCTATAGTCTTTGATAGTTTTAGTTACAAGGTTTTGGAAGAACCTGGCCTTATTTGATATTGATATACAATAAAATGCAAAATTTTGATGAAAATCTGATGCAAGGTACCTTTAACCTATTCCCAAACGACAAAACTTTTTGACTGGCCCAAATTGAAAGAAATTTCAGACGGCATATTCAAATTGGTCCAGTTAAGAAAACCATTGCCTTTAGGCTAGAAAATATTGTGGATATTGAAGAAATTGTTTGTTTTCCAAGGTTTCTTTTTCTTGGGGGACGTCATGTGTTTTCATTGAAATATGAGTGCCATATTGGCTAGTAAACATTTCGAAAAATGAGAAACTGCTTGTTTTAAGCAATTTGTCAGTGTCTAAAAACGTTTTTCCGTAGATAGTTTTCAATATGAAAACTTAGATTGCGTGGCAACGGGTTAAATCTTATTAAAGAATGAGGGTGAATGGTTATAAATGATGATAACGCAAGGTCGCCATGCTATCTTATTTCAAGCCATAGAAACGTTTTTGTCTGTAATCGAAATTCATAATGGCATAAAACGTCGAAATTCTACACTTAACGAATTGTTACAAAATTTCTTTTTGATTCTCTGATTCCGTTCAAATTTCAACATTATTATGGAATCGCAGAACGTTTTGTCTTTTCAAACAGAGCTCTGTGAAGGTGGAGTTCGTTGCAATATCAAATTAGAATTCTCAATGTGGAAAAAATTAATGAGCACACCGAATGTAAGATCTAGAACAAATACAGTAAGTTTTGCTAAAGCGCCCACGTCTTTTAAGAGACCACTTTCACCAAGCGATCAACATCTAAATTCCCTTCCAAGAACAATAGATCTTCATATTTGGACGTATTTGCTTAACCCTTTCCCGTACAATTTCTTGTTTTTATTTACGTCCCTGTGACTTTTAACTTGAGAAACAAGCAATTTCTTCTTTTTCCACAATATTTTCTACCATACTGAACGGTTATTTTTCAAATAAAATCCACTTTAAATTTTCGTCCGCAAAACCTATGAATTCGGACAGTGGGCGTGGCCAGTGGAGTCAGTGGGCGTGGCCAGTGAAGTCAGTGGTCCTAGCCAGGGGAGTCAGTGGGTGTGGCCAGCGGAGTCAGTAGGCACGGCCAGTGGAGTCAGTGGACATGTCCAGCGGAATCAGTAGGCGTGGCCAGTGGAGTCAGTGGACATGGCCAGTGGAGTTAGTGGGTGTGGCCAGCGGAGTCAGTAGGCACGGCCAGTGGAGTCAGTGGACATGTCCAGTGGAGTTAGTGGGTGTGGCCAGCGGAGTCAGTTGTAACAAGCAATTTCTTCTTTTTTTTCACAATATTTTCTACCCTACTGATTGTTAACTTTTGAAATTTCCGTCTGTAAAACCTTTGATTTTGGACAGGTCTTAAATTGTGCACAACAGGAAATTGTTAAGCATGCCCGCGACATTTCGAACGAGTCCACAGGTGTGTGAAGAGCAGAAGATGAGCAGCCTGGACAGACTAATGGGGTATTTTGAAATTTTAGCTGATTGTATTAACCAATTTACCGATGGCGCTGTTAATCAAGGAATTTATTGGTTAATCAAGTCATTCATTCAGCCCGGAATTAAGATTTGAACCCCGACACTTTACGTCACATTTGTGAAACATTTTTGTTGGTTTGGCGACTTAAACGTCGTAACTACAGTTTATTCAGTATTAGGTCCCCGAACAACCTTTCTACCTTTTGGTTACTCGTTACTGGTCATAGATTTCGCAAAATAACGCCGTTCAAAATCGTAGCGGGAGTCAGTTGGTCGTGTGCTTGGCCAGCGATTGATCAATATATTACCAGGTGACAAAATTTTAAACTGGTCCAAATTGAAAGCAGTTTCAGACGACATTTCAAATTATGCGTAAATTCGAAAATAAGTGCCGAATTAGGTGGAAAATATTGTGAGAAAATGAGAAATTGATTGATACAAGCAATTTCTCCTTTTCCCACAAAGTTTTTTATCAGTCATATTAGAAGAGGGAGTCAACAGGCGCAATGATGTGGTAATGGGTCAAGAAGCTTTGGCTCAATATCTTTCTATTACCCGCAGAGTGAAGACTCTGTTCAGACTGCGCGGATGCAAAGGCTAATCAGAGTGCTCTCCTAGATGGGGTTGATACATTGCCAATTGGCAGTAATTGTCTACGAAAACTTGTATCGCATCATCGCAAAAAAGCACATGCTCTTGGTGGATACAATAAAACAATGGGCGAAATTAACGTAATTATATTTTCCCTATAATCGGTGAAAAATCGGACGATTATTTTATAGTTTAATGGGCCTGATTCGAGATTACCTTTCCTTTCCTTCATAAAAATCTTTTATTCTATTTGAAAGAAAAACTCTGGATATTTATATTTCTTTTATTTGTTCGTCGTTATTTCTTTTTTTTAATTATTCAAGACCTGTCCATATTCAAATGTTTGGCACACGACAATTAAAAGATGATTTTTTCTGTAAAATAATCTTGTAATAGGGTAGAAAAAATATAATGGAAAAAGAAGAAATTCCTTGTAACAAGAAAGTTCTTCTTTTTCCATAATGTTTTCTCAGGTATGAAACTACGGGGACGTAAAAACCAGGGATTAAACAGGTGAGGGTTAAGCCGATACAAGACTAATTCTGATTTGTTGAAGGTTGTGTAGACTAAGATCAGCCTGATAACATACTTGCTGGGAAAGGAATGCAACAGGGCCATCCTTTTTATAAGATATATTGCTGTATATATGAAGTTTTCCAAAGGTAATGTAAAAACGTGGCTTTGCAGAGTTTTCATCGCTTTTAGAAGGATAATTGAGAGAGGTCGTATGTAGTATCTGATTTATATAATATCCTTTGACATGAGGGTTGTTGTTGTTGTTGCTGCTGTTGTTGTTGTTGATTAGAATAAAAAAGAAAAAAATGACGCAATGGTTCCTGTAAGAGAGGCGAGTAATAATGAGTCTTTAACATACTACCACTAAATCCCGAATTTCATGCACCAGGCAAAATTTTTTTTCGAGAACATTGTGAGATAAGGACACACTGCTTGCAATAAGCAACTTCCCCTTTTCTCATAGTGATTTCTTTCCCATGACGACAGTAATGTTTCAATCTTAATGCACCCTGAAATGTCGTCTGCAAGTCGTTTGCAAGTATTGGGACCAGTTTCAAATTTTGTTGTCAGGTAATGGTTTAAATGTGGTAATCCACAAGTGAAGTTTTCAAATGTTACCGAACATGCGTCATCCGCGCAAGCCCGTAACGTTGTGAATAAAGCAATATTAAAGGTTAGACAATGAGATAAGAGTCAGATCTGGGCTATTGGCGCCTGCAACGATTTGATAAAATGGCAGATGTCTCTTGGCTTTTTTTTAAAAAAAAGTTTTTTGTCCGAGCTCATGTCATCAAAATTCTTATCATTCATAAAAAACTGGAATTGTCATAATTCTTTCTGCCGTAATAGACCAATAAAATTTCATTGTGTCGGTCTTTTATTCCCCGACGATCCTTTCCCTCCGAACAAATCCTTATAACCAACGACGTCTTTTCCTCGTTTACCCCATTACCAGACTAATCGGCGTTTTTACGCACGAAAGAAAAATAACAAAGGAAAATATTGTAAAAAAAAAAGAAAAGAAAATGCTGATTTTCATCATTTTCTTATTTTCTCACAATATTTCTGCCCTATTTGATACAAATTTCAAGTATTTGGCCATATCTAAATTGTCGTATTCAAGCCCTTCAACTGACCAATCGCGGATGTTAATCAAGAAATCAATCGACCAATCAAATCATTCATTCAGACCGGAACCAAACGTTTTTGTTGGTTTGGCGACTTAAACGTCGTAACTATAGCTTATTCAAGCTGTAGTTACGACATTTAGGTCGCCAAACGACCATTCTACTTACTAAGGGCCATAAATTTCGCAAAACAACGCCTTTAAAAATCGAAGCGGAACTTCCTGCTGGAGTCTATGGGAGTTAATGCGCGGGGGCCAGTGATTGTCTATTTGGACCAGTCAAAAAGAAATGTTCGTGGGGTTATGGGTCAAGTTCTTATACCTCCCATGGGATACTTCGTGTCCAAGTTGGAAGGACAGTGGGTTTCTGTCAAGGATAGGATCGAAATTCGAGCGTTAGATTTCTGTCTTTGTCGATGGTTAGGTGGGTAGACTTATTCTAATAGTCAAGGCACCCGTGTAGAGACTCAGTCTAATAACTGACGGATCGCTAGCCACGCCCATAAACCCATTCCCATACAAGAAAAGATTTAGACTGGTCCAAATTGAAAGAAGTTGCAGACGACAATTTTAAGTTGATGAAATTTTAAAAATCTTTGTCTTTGGTGGGAGAAAACATAGTGGCATAGTGTCACAAGCTATTTCTTCATTATCCATAATGTTTTCTCAATTGCTTTTCTCGTGGGGCGCCAAAAAGCGTCGTTGTGTTGGAATGGGCTAGGCTCCAACAGAGAATTCTACTAGGATATTGAACGGCGGGTTTTTTTGCATACTCTATGGCAAGTAAAATCATAAACTAAGAAGTGTCAGTGGTCAGCAACGCTCAACTATTCTGAGTGTTGGGTGGTAATAGCAATTCAATGTTGACATTGGGCATAACTCCGCTAAATGAATGTCAGAATAAGTAGTATTTATTTAATTATAATTCTGCACACATGTCTAAAAGTTCTAAACCATTACCTTAATTAATTATCGAGAAAAAAAAACTCTACATGTAAAACTCTAACCAAAGCATTGTGCCGAGACATACACCGGGTGACTGGAGTAGCCCCCAAACTCTTCGAATAGTCGAGCTTAAATATAAATTGGTTGGTTTGGTGAATTAACGTCGCAGCTACAGCTTGAACAAATTAATTGTTCAAAGTTCAATTCCGTTCTAAATGAATGATTTCAAAAGGTCAATGGATTCTTTGATTGACAGCCGCGATTCTTCAATTATCATAACGCACTGATGTGAAAGAAAGATAGTTTAATGTTGTTAAATATCCTATATGTAAAATATGTATCTGATATCTCAGATACATGTACATGTCCTTTGATTCTTGTCTATTAATTCAGGCCCGTAGGATCAAGGAGAGGGAATGAGGAATTACACACACCCCACACCTCATTTTTTGACAAGAATTGAAAACAACGCATCATTCTATACTAATGTAGTAATCGTTCCAAAAGGAATATCCCCAAATACTAAATTATACCCCTTCCCCAAAAAATAAGCTCTTGAAATGTCTCTACGTTAGCAACCTCAAATTTGAATTGCATCCTACGGGCCTAATTATTATCATTGTTATTATCATCAATATTAATGTTATTTTCATCTTAATTTCATGATCAGTTGACCCTTTATCCTATAACGCCGTTTACACACAGAAAATGGGTTACCATAAGCTTCAGCTCATTTGCACACGTGTTACATTATAGTAATATCAGCAATGTAATATAAAAATAATCAATATTTATTATATACCTATAAAAGATATAGATTAAAATCTGTCTATCTAATACAACTCGACAGAAAAAAAGATCCGTATTCGGCATGTACCAAAAAAAAACGTATTCGTCGAGTACCGTTCAACACGAACTACTTTTTTGTGTATTGACGTTCGTTTTTCTCGAAAAGTTGGTTACTTCTTAATCATTTAAGAGAATTTTCTTAATGTCATGTCCTAAAGGTATATAATAAAATGAACATTACAACAGTCTATTAATTGTTATCGTGTTCTCGAAACGTGTGTAGGTATTTTCTATTGGATTCGACATTCGGTCTAATCCAATAAAAAATACCTACACACGATTCTCGAACACGATAAGAACAAGCAGAAAAAGACACTGTTGTAATATTCCCTATGTATAATCCTATATCGCGCCTTAAGTCATGTTATAAATATACATACGTTTTTCTTGTCGTAATTAGCAATTTCTATTTCATTTTAATGTTTCATAAAATCTGTTTGATTTAGCAGCCAAAATATTTCTGACAGATTGTTTAAAGCGGCATACAAACTATATTCAAAGGAAGAATCGAACTTCCCTAGTTTAAAATCTATCAACCCGCAGCCTCTTCCGTGGCAGTCGGTTCCATGAAATATTTCTTCTATCACAAACAATGAACGACGATTTTCTGATAGGGGTTAATTGTAACACATTGAAAAATACGTCTTAATTAACCCCTTTAATGGCGATGTCTTGTACGAAACCTTTGGTTTTTGAGTAACACCTCCAGAATGGGGATAAACCCTTTTCCAAAAGTGAAACTTTCGATACACATATAAAATAAAGAGCTAAAACACAGTCACGTGAAATTCCCAGCATCTTTCAAGGGCACCATCTAGGCCATTTTGCTATTTCTTTTGATTTTAATGATTGAATTAGGCATTTGAAACATTTTATAGTGTGAGAGAAAGATTACTCAAGGTATTTTCAATGACTTGGTGGTTTTCAATATTTACACATTTGTTATGAAAATATATTCGGAAATCCTCCGAACTTTTGATATAAAATTTACTTGAAAGAGAATGTATAATACGATTTTTTCTATTTGCATTTTTGCAATGCTTAGTACCACACGATTTTTTTAGATTGGTCTAAATACAAAAATGTTGCAGATAACGACTCATTTTAGTTGGTATTGTAGAAAACAATTATGACATTGAAGAAATTGCTTGTAACAAGCAATATCTATATTCCATAGTATTTTCCACAGCTTTTTTCTTAGAGGCATCAAAAATCGTAATTGTGTAGGAATGGTTTAACAACAATGCTAAATGTCTAATGCAAAGTCATCACAGAACATATCGTCCTAGGGCATGTAAAGTGTCGTAACTTCAGCTTATTTCAAGCTGTAGTTGCGATATTTTTCACCCCCAACGACGGTATAACCAAACTTTTTCGCGCTAGGCCATCGAAATGCTAACCTAGGCAATCGAAAAGTCTCAACTCCCATTTCAATATTCTAAGAATTATGCATTTTATTTTTTACATATTACGCGTATTTCTGATTACATATTCCCCGAAAGAATGGAATACGAGGAATTAAAATTAACCGTGAAGATTTTATACCATAAAGGTCGATCGCCCAAGACCCCGAAGCTAAGTACCAATTATTCAACTATTAATGGTGACGTAGTAAAGAAAGGCATTATGGGTAGTGCGCACGTGCGTCCCCGTGGTAACAATTAAAACAATAACTCTACCATAAACCTTTCAAGACACCAGGGGCACAGAAACGCCCCTAAAATGCGGGTCATGGCTTAAGAACCGATGGAGTATTTATTTTAGAAGAAATTGAATAATTCTGCCTAACCATGGTTTAATTCAATAAAGCAGGATTTATTTTTGACCTTTATTACTTGCAGAAGACATAGAATTTACGAAATGTTTTGCTGTATAAGAAATGTATAGGAATTAAATAGGAATAAATATATATTGTTTCACAAAGCTCAATTTATGTATATTACATATCTCGATTTAAAAACAAACCGGGAAGAAAGTAGCTTTAACAATATTACTCTTTTTTAAAAAATGGGAATGGATTACACTTTAAAATGGAAATTATCCGAGAGAAAGGTTTAGGTTTCTGATCCTGCTTGCCATTGGGTTATCTGAAAAGGGGTTTTAGTTAAAATAGACACATTCCTACAAAAAGTTAAAAGATAGATATCTTATCCTGTAAATGCAAAATAATTATATCAAACTGAAGCAAATTCCAGGTTGATCCAAAAGACCCATCACTGGTAAAACTGTGAAGATTAAAAGTCGGTTACGGGTTTTCTGTCTTTAACCGCAAGTCCGGGGCTTTGGATATTGTCAAAGATTGGAATGATAAAAAAATATGAGGGCATCATCGGATTGTCTTAATAAATTGTAATTTTCTCTTGACTTTAGAGTAGCTTGTTTGATAATTTTTTGTCCATATCTTGATTAATTGTCCGAGATCATCAGAATATAACATGAGGGTATGAAGCAAGGAGATATTCTCACGCCAGTTCCCTTTTCCTTCTTTTACAGTAGAATATCTACCGTGTCAGGGGAAGTGGAAACCTTGGGTGCATGCTTACCATTTTTACAAAATCTTATTTCCATCTAAATACAAATAGATAATATATGATTACTTGAAAACATGAAAATAATAATTTTATTGTTAGTTTCGTCTATCAAAAACTAGCGATGTGATTGGTCGAAAATTTTAATTCATACCATGAACAAAAATTTTGAGCACGCAGCCATTTTATATAGTTCCGCACAAAATAGTTCCATACTAAAAGGTATCAAAACTTGTGAACTTGTTGCATTTTTCGCTTGATGCTGTTAAATCATAAGAGATGAAGAGAATATTTTTTGTTTTCATGGAGGTATGAACCGAAAAACCTAATCACACTCATGTATGAATCCGCTTCGCGTATTCATACAGTGTGATTAGATTTTTCGGTTCATAGCTCCATGAAAACAAAAATATTCTCTTCATCTCTTAATTGAACAACATACATGTACACCCCATTTAAAGTGTTCCTTGCCATAGGTTTTTGTAAAGCCCCTTTTCATTTTTGGTAGACGATAAGTAGGTAGAGTGGACAAATGGGCATAAATAAAACGTTCCTGAACTTAGTCAAGGTTTAAGAAAAACACAGCTTTCTCTCAAGCGGGCGCTCGATAACATCATCTACATAATATATTAAAACAATTTAAACCCATTCCCAAACAATAACGCTTTTTGAAACCCCTGAGAAAAAAGTTTTGGAAACCATCGTGGAAACTGAAGAAATCGCTTGTTACATTATTCACAACGTTTTCTACCCTGCAAAACAAATAATTTTGAAAATTTCACTAACAAAAATAACATAAAAAAACTATTTTCAATTTGTTCTAATCTAACATTTTTCGTCTGGTAAAAGGTTAAAAGCATTTGCAAACAATATGACGTTGAATTTATTTAAGACTACTTCGTGATATCGTTTCCGTCTTAATTTCGAGTACACGCATTTCACTTCAACTTGCAGATGCCCAGTATACGTTCCAGTCGCCACGGTAAGCGATCGAAACGCACCCACAGAAATGTTGACAGAAAATTCTTTCTTCCCATAAAATCCTCAAAATATGACAAGCACATCGTAAAATTAATTGTAACAAAATCAGATTCGTTTATAAAAACGGTTACCAGTATCTTCGGTTACACCTTAGTTTTTAGTGAACCTACTGCCGCGAAAGTATTGCCCTCATGCTGTCAGTTGAAACGTCCAAACAAATTATGCTGAACAAAGGATTGTGTTAATCTTGATTGGCGGAAATCTTTATGAAACGAAAAAACACATAACAAAAAAAAACGAAGAAAAGGTTTTGAACATTTGTGGTAATTACAAGGTGATTTATATTGTTTCCAATTACTTAAAGTCAGCTGTAGATATGGGGGCGTTTAAAATGATTTGTGTCGTGTGGAAACTAACTCGAGAGTTTAGCATGTTCTTTCAGTCGATGCAATTGGCGCGGTCACAGCGTAGTTGGTAGCGCATAGGACTCCTAATCATTAGGCCCCAGCTTCGATTACCGCGGCGAATATCCTTCCGACATTTGTCTCTCCATTTGTAACCGTAAACCTAAGCGGGATGAGCGGCTGAACCTCGAAAAGAATGTTGTGGTAGTACAGTGTACTGGTGTGAGAAATACCAGGAACCCATTGTCAGGTGCTCCAGCCTTTGGATACGATTGAATACTGTTAAAAGCGGCGTTAATCCCCATCCAACCAATCAGTCGATGCAATAGAAGTAGTTTAAAAACTGTTTTGAGGTCATGGGTTGCCACACAATGACGCTTCTTGACGCCCCCCCCCCAGAAAAGGTTTTGGAAAACAGTGCTGATAAGGGAATTGCTTGTCACAAGCAATTTTTTCATTAGCCACAACGTTTTATACCCCATGAGTAAAAAAAAATATGACTGATAAACTTTAAATTGTCGTCTACAACTGCCTTGAATCTAGACCAGATTAAAGTTTTGTCGTCTGGAAAGGAATTAAACAACATGGCTAAACCGACACAATTTGTAAAAACAAAAGTTTTAGAAAGGATAGAGAGAGGGCGGATGGGAGAAGGTAGCAAGAAGAAAGCAAGAAAGAAAGAAAGAAAGAAAGGAGAGAAGGCAGGAAGAATGCCTGTAGGTGATAGCAGAAAGCGATGTCAAATATCAAGAAGATGTCTATTTTGAATGGTTTAACGCCGCTTTTAACGGTATTTCTATCATGTCGCGGAGTCTGGAGTACCTAATCATGGATTTCTAGTATTTCTCACACTTCTACTACCAAAACATCCTTTCCGAGCCTCCGCCTGCTCATCCTGCTCAGGTTTACGATTGTCAATCCATTGACGAGAGACAAATGTCGGAAAGTGTATTTGCCGCGATCAGGGATCGAACGCTGGACTTCATGATTGAGCGTTCAAAGCGCTACCAACTGCGCTATGGGTGTGGCGATATTAAAGATGCTTAGATATTCGGTTCCTTGGAAGGGACCCGTCAAGCAATAAGTGGCCTCTTAGGTCGTTCGAAAAGTATCGATCCTGGTCAGTCTGCTTTCCGCTCGTTGAAGATTGTTCTGAAACTGGAACTAGAATGACTATTATCTACCTGATATTTCATGATTATCATTACGCGACCCCGGGTTGACCTCTGCTTTATTCCATCTCTTTTTCACGTACTTGTTTTACAGGAGGTCCCCTTTACGCCTTATGGTTCACAAATTACCCCCCCCCCCCCAAAAAAAAAAAAAAATAAATAAATAAAATAAAATTATCAGGGACATTAAACTTTATTTATCATTGTTCTCATAAAAGGTAAAATATAGGAAGAAGAGACCTCGATTCTCAAAGATTTTTTAACCCATCTAAACTCAAATCGAGTATCAACTGGGCTTGATTTGATTTTGTTCGATTAGATTATACGGATCTGAAGAAAAGGGTTTTCCTCTAAACCTGCCAACATCTTTGCACTAAATCGTTTAAACTAACGATAATTCTCTATATTACGACAATAAAATGAAATTTAAACGTTGCCGAAAACCGGTCCCTATTGTTAGGGTATAGTTTTAAAGCCCAATTTTGTAATTAAATAACTTTTATTCGTACTAATTTTGTACAGTCGACGCGCTTACGGCAGACGTCGGGTGTAACAAGAAGCTTTTCGACGTTGGGCGAGAAAAATGTCGTAACTACAGCTTGATTAAAGCAGCAATTACGACATTTTCTCGCAAATTGACGTTTTATGTATGGGTTTGACTATCGAGGTATCTCTTTGCCACAAGATCATACATCTTACATCCTTTTAAAAGTGTACACAATTGAACGACAAAATAAAGACTAGTCCGACTCGAAAGAGGTTGCAGGCTGTAAAATAAAGTTGGTTTACATAGAACAACAACAGCCATATGAGGTAGAAAACATTGAGGGAAAAGAAGAAATTGCTTGTTACAAGCAATTTCTTCTTTTCACACAATGTTTTCAGTACCTTTATTACTTATTCGCGTAAAATACGGGATTGTTTTGTTAATTGGTTAAAAAATTAATAACCTCGGTTCTTTTTTTTTTTTTTTTTTTCCAAATGATAACGACCTAGTTCGTTTCAAATTGTTATTATCTTTCTGTATCCGGTACAGTAAGTGTGAGGATGGCATTAGCTTCTTTGGACTAAGTATTGTTTGTTTAAGATTAGCCAACATCAAAAGAGGCAGTGTTTCGTTTTGATGGGATAATTCAGACATTAAGAAGCAGACGATAAAGGGTATAACAGTTTCATACATCGCAGATACAAGCAGATTACAAAGAAATAGCTGAAGCATGGTGTTTCTACTTTGTCAACACACGCGCTGAATGGAGGAGATAGCATCTCTAAGTTGACACGTGCGACATTTTTTATTAACATAAATCTTATTTACTTTTTTATGAAATAATAATTTGCCGAGCCCGGTTACGTCAGTCGGTAATGCAATGTACTCCTAATCCTTGGGTTCTTGGGTTCGAACCCGGCTCTTTCCGATATTTGACAGTCTCGCCGATGTAAAACTTTTACATTCGAAAGAAACATTTTTATCGCATCAGACTCCAAATCTTCAATCATGAGGTTTAATGGGTTCGATCCCTGGCGAAGGCACACATACTTTCCGACATTTGTCTCTCACCAATGGGTGGATAATCGTAAACCCAAATGGGATAGCAGTTGGAGGCCAGAAAAGGATGTAGTGGTGGCACTAGTGAGCGATATACTAGGAATCCATTGTTAGGTGTTCCAGCCGCCGGGCTATGACTGAAAATTGTTAAAAGTTGCGTTAAATCCCATTCAAATAAACAAACAAACAATGTCAACGATGAGCTATGTATACTTATGTTGAAATAAAGTTCTGTTCTTTCTGTTCTGTTTTGCTAAAAGTCATTGCCGCCAGCGTCATTTGTGTTTCACAGTTGTTTCCTCCGATTGAAGATTGTGGATTTACTGTTGCAGAACTGTTGGTTCTGACCATGTTACTGACCATATAGATCTCTAAGTCGAAGCGGATTAACCCTTTCCCATTTTTTTGAAATTTCAGACTGGTCCAAATTCAAATGATTTTGCAGATGGAAATTCAAAGTGGATTTAATTTCAAAAATAACCATTCAGTGGGGAAGAAAACATTGTAGAAAAAGAAGAAATTGCTTTGACAAGCAATTTCTTCTTTTTCTGCAATGTTTTTCAGTCATAAAATCCAAGGGACGTTAAAACCAGGGATTAAACAGGAAAGGATTAATACATTAATGTGATTAAGTTTTAAGGTTCATGCCTCAATTTAAAAAAAAATATTCAATTCATTTCTTATAATTTCATGCGATCTAGCAAAACTAGGAAAAAAAAAATTTTACTTAATTTTAATTAAAAAAAAAATAAAAAGAAATTTCACGGATCTAAATAGTTGCGTGTTCAAAATTTTATTAATGGAATTATGAAAAGAAAATTTCAGCCAATCAAAACACTTGGATCTTGATAGAAGGGACAAAAATTAAATAATGAATTAGAAAAATCATGACTAGTTTTAGATAATTTATAAGCACAAGTGCGTACTTGTTATACTTTTTTCAACAAAAAAGCCTTTTCGATTGCTTCTTTGCATTTTTAATTTTTTTTTTTTTTTTTTTTTTTTTTTATTTAGCTTTTTTACTTATTTCACCTTTTGACGCCCCTCAAGAAAAACAAACGGGAAAACATTGTGCAAAATGAAGAAATTGCTTACAATATGTTTTCTACAAAGAAATGTGAAAAATCCAACATTTCATAAACTTTAAACTGTCGTCTGCAACTCCTTTCAATTTGAACCACTATAAAAATTTCGTCTGGTAATGGATTGAAAGACTTTTCTTGGATTACCAAATGATGAATAAACCTCAGTGTAGATTTTCTTAATAACTCTAATAAAACTTAAGGGATGCTAACACACACGTTAAACACGCGTCAAATGTCAACATTTCTGGTGTTTCTATGGCGACACGTAGGTAGAACCCACCATTTACGACAATAATGTTGTTTATAAGATATAATTACATGCAATCTTGACTACTTAAAACGCAATTGACACCCCGTCGTGAGGGGGGCTAACTTATCACCTGATTTTCACCTTTCTCTCACATGGTAAATTTAGTTAAACATCTTTCTTTCTGTCGTGTTTGTTACCAATGAAAAAATAAACGCAGCGCAGTGCAGTTAAAAACCATATATAAAAAACACGAATTTTATTAATTCATTTGACGGATCGCTGTCTCACTCCAACAGTAATTTCCATTGTTATTAAACGGCGTAACTTTGTAGGTAACAAAATAGTTGAATAGTTGGCTGAGGACCTAAACATCGTAACAACAGTTTGAATATGCTGTAGATACCACATTTAAGTCTCCAAAACCTACAAAAATACTTCCCATAAATGTCGACCAATGTCAGAGTTCAAAGTTGAACTCAGGTCTAGTTATTTGATTTGTTGATTGTCTCTTTGATTGACAGCCGGAATTGGTAATAAGCTACACATTCGCCTAGACTGGTATAACTATCGACTTTAACGAAGGCGCTTTATCTTAAAGTCAGTAGTGGTGCCAGTCTACAAAATTTCGAAGACAATTGACGGAATAACATACGTAGGAATGTCGTAAATGATATATTTGTTCATATTTTCATTTCACCCGTATGTATTCCTACTATGAGCCAAAGGTTCATGATGTTAGAAAAAGGGGTCTGTAATTAGATAGAAGAATTATTCTATATTCAGAAAATCTTCTAAAATCGAAAAGCTTTGGACCTGGTCAGTCTGCGTGGACCACGCAGTCTGACCAGGGTCAAAGCTTTTCGAATTTGAAGGGGTCTTTTTTCCCTTGGTGGGTAACATATTATCTTTGTATGTCTGTGCATCTCCAAGAACAACGGCCATAGCGCAGTTAGTAGCGCGTCGGACTCTTAATCCATTCCCACTCAATCCGTCCTTTTTACACCCCTAAACAAAAAAGCTTTTGAAAACATTGTGGAAAATGAAGAAATTGCTTGGATCAAGCAATTTCTTCATTATCCACAATGTTATCTATCCCAAAAGATGAAAAAATTCAAAATTCCATCAACTTGAAATAGTCGTCTGCAGCTCCTTTCAATTTGGACCGGCCTAAAATTTCATTGTGTTGGAATGGGTTAATCATGACGGCCAGGTCTCGTAAACGTCGATCCCCGGCAGCGGAAAATATCCTTTCCGACATTTATCTCACCAATGGGTGGAACATCGTAGTTCTAAGTGAGATGAGCAGCTGGAGGCTCGGAGCGGAAAGGATGTAGTGGTAGTAATGGTGTGAGAAATACCAGGAACCCAGCCGGTGCTCCAGTTGCTACGATATGACTGAAATACTGTTAAAAGCGGCGCTAAACATCATTCAAACAAACAAACAAAGCATCTTCAAGTGATCTTTTGGATGATGTTGTTTGTTAGTTGTTTCTGAATAAAACGCGATAAAAGTTAGAGGGTAATCAAATGTGAGTTAGCAAGCTGATACGAGATCAAGCCTATCTCACGTTGAGAAAAATACGGATATTGAAGCAAAATGTACACTATAAAGTGACCATTCGAAAACCCTAATAATATTTTCCTTGTATTCATCTTTTTTTATCAATGACTACTTTGCAGGTAAAGTAAATGTTAAGACTGGAAAGGAAAGTGTTGAAAAAGAAAGGGGAAGTGTAACGACGTCCCCTTTAGCTCAGTTGGTAGAGAACCCGACTTCAAATTACGAGATCACTGGTTTGATCCCTGGGCTGACCAAATTAACAAACTAGTTGACTTTTGCACGAGACTTTAAACCGAGACATTGTGTGACTGTGCTTTACATCGAGCACGTTAAAGAATCAGGTGAGGCTGTCAGTATCCTTGCGCTATCCCCCGTAACAATCAACCGTCTTCTGGGTGTCGCTCATATGGGCATGTGTTACAGTAGCAACGATAAATAAACGGAAATGCGCACACCACAACGTCCCAAGACTTAATTTCTTTAAAAAAAAATGTCCCTAAGATGTGGATCTTTATGCTTTCTCGGCTATCTATTGAGAGGTAGCCTCCGACATTTGTGCAAAACGATTCTTGAGGTTGATTGTAAAGCTGTCTGAAAAATGTTGTCGAGTTTCTTTTTTTGGATAGACTGTGTATTTCGGTCTTGATATTTTGAACTCCGTTATCCCATTCCCAAACAACAAAATATTAGACTGGACCAAATTGAAAGAGGTTGCAATTAACCAAACGAAGTTTGTATAAATTGAAAAAAAATGGACTATATTTGAAGTAGAAAACATAGTGAAAAAAGAAGAAATTGCTTGTTACAAGCAATTTCTTCTTTTCTCACAGTGTTTTCCATTGCACGTTTCTTTGGCGCGTAAAAATGTGGTATTGTGTGGTAACGGGTTAAGAGCAAAGGTCTAGGAACCCCTGTGTTATTTGAGCTCTTTTTCTCGTTGAAATTAGATTAATAAGTTTCTTGTTGGTTGATTGATTGATTTTTGTATCATGTATTTACCATGTTTATGTTCACTTCCCTATTCAATTCTTAATAGTCAAATGAAAAAAGAAAGGTTTGTTTCAAATTATATTTTAATCGTCATCGTCACTCCACCCGAGCTTGTTTATAATTTGTCAAATCCACGTGGCTAACAGACGACAAAAGACGTTAACACCTATCTTGACGACACTGATAAAAATCAAGATTTTGTGCAAAGTGAAACTTGACACCAAGGCGACCCTTCTCGATGATCTTTGATATTTTGAAACTCATTATCAGGCCACCAAATTCAAAGAAGATGTAGACGACAATTTTAGTTGACAGTAGTTGCAGACGACAATTTTCGTTTGGTTAAGATAAAAAATTCTTGTCCTTTAGGGTGGCAAAAATTGTGAATGATAAAGAATATCTAAAATTGTTACATGCAATTTGATTCATTTTGTACTATTTTCCTCAATGCTTTCTTTCTCTGTGGCGCCAAAAGCCGCATTGTGTGGGAAAAGTTTAAATGTGCGAGTATGAGAGAGGACGTTGTAGGAAATCTGATATTTGATTGTCTTTTGAACCCTTTCCTGTTTTTTGAAATTTTAGACTAGTCCAAATTGAAAGAGTTTGCAGACGATAATGAAAACTGGATGCCATTTGAAATGAAACCATTCTATGTGGAAGAAAATATTGTGGAAAAAGGAGAAATTGCTTGTTACAAGCAATTTCTTCTTTTTCCACAATGTTTTCTCTAGTATAAAATCAAAGGATCGTAAAATCTCGTATTTGAACGGGAAAGGGTTAACTCTTTGTTCTTGTAAATCATTCAAATTGACGAATCGCTGCTGTCAAACAAAAATGGGTTGACAAATCCAATCGTTCATTCATATCGAAAGTGAACATTGGATACGGACATATAAATAACGTGTTTTTATGGTTTGGTCGACTGAAACGTCGACTGAAACGTCGTAGCTACAGCTTAAACAAGCGTTTAGGCCGCCAACCAACTATTTAACTTCAATTTTAATCAATTTATATCAATTATTTCTTAATCTCCCACAATGTTTCCTATATTCAAAAGACAATTAATTTTGAAAATTTTGAAAATTCAATCAAGTTCAAGTTATTGTCTGCAACTTTTTTTAATTTGAAAAGGTGTACAATTTTGTCGTCTGGTCGGCTGGTAATTGGTTCAAGTGTCTTTTACCTTTTTGCAGGCATAGTAAACCCCGAAAATGTTTTTTTTACTGATAGAAGTGATAGCTTTAACAGTCTAATTGAATCTTCATCCCTCCATCACCACAACAATTCAAAGGTCTATTTAACCCATTACAACGCTTTTTTTTAACTTGTCCAAATTGAAAGATGTTGAAGAGAACTATTTCAAGTTTACGAAATTTCAAAATCTTCGTCTTTTGCGGTTGAAAACATTATGGATATTGAAGAAAGTGGCAAGCAATTTCTTTATTTTCCACAATGATTTTAAAACGGTTTTTCATGACGCGGGATTGTGAGGGAATGGGGAAAAAAACTTTACAGACTTTGTTGGGCATTTCAAATTTGTCAATACGAATTTGTGGCAATTTTTAGGTTAGAATGATCAGAAGATCCCAAACTTCTTCGTATGCTTTTTCAATTTATACCGAAAAACGAAAAAAAATCAAAGTCAAGCTGGGAGGTGTTTGATTGAATAACCGGCTGTACGTGACAATTTGTACAGAATGGGACAAGTGTTGACTTTCCAAACATTGGCACGTGCCGCTGTTATTAGATTATCGTTTTTCATGGGATACAACAAGGTTATAGATTACTCCCAATTTGGTTCGATACAACGTGCGAAATGTTCCATTTCTATCAAAATCTTTGATAACTTCGACATCACGAAAACTGAGCTATTCATGGCTTGATAATGTTTTAAGACGGTTTTTTTTTTTTGTTTTTTTTTTTTTTTTCTATAATACTGCTGAAAACATGCTTCGATAAGAAGGAAATGTTGAGAGCTTTGTTACCTGTGCTATCTTTCATGTTGTTGTTATCATTTTTGTTGTTGTTGTTTCCTCCAGAATCATGTTTCCTGTCGGCATTTCAGTATTGCTATTCTAAATAAGCGAAACTCGTGAAAATATAGCTTTTTTTGTTCACTTAATGAAAGACAAATCATCCTCTCTTTCTTAATGTTATTTACAGTGCATGACAAGACGACGTTTCATACCCACCTGAAATGAAAGCAAAACATCTTCGTTTCTTCATTGGACAGCTGTAAATATGTTGAGTCTAAAAAGTGAGAAAAAGTCTGAAAAAAGTGCTAAAAGGGAAAAGTGATTAATATGATAGCGCTCTCCTATTCTGTAAATGAAAATATGCCTTTGGCAACATTTTCCAATTTAGATATCGATTTAAATATAAAAAACGATAAAATGAATAGACCTTCGATTAACCAATAATATAATCCAATTTGGACAGTTGGTAACATTTTTTTGTCGACAAAAAATGCTTTATTACCAACTGTTACGGTGCTTTCTGTCACCCTTCCTTGGTCGGCTAACCTTTTTTTTTTTCGGTAAAAAAAGAGGGGGTACATTAAACCAAAGACACAATATTTAACCCTTTCCTATCTAGTCCCTGCTTTTTACGCCTATGTGATCTTATACCCCAGAAAATATTGTGGAAAAAAAAGAAATTGCTTGTAACAAGCAATTTTATCTTTTCCCCACAATATTTACGACTGATTGGTTATTTTTCATATTAAATCAAGTCAAACTTGTTGTCTTCAAATCTTTGAATTTAGACAGGTCTAGAAGTTTGAAAACCGGGAAACTTTAAGTTACAAGCTATGCATGGCGACCAAATACGGTTCTGTACTCAACCCATTCTCACACAACAGTTTATACCGGTCCAAATTGAAAGAATCTAAAGGCGACAATTTCAAGTTGATGGATTTTTTATTTTTTCGTCCTTTTGGAGAGAAAATATTTCTGATATAAAGATTATCAACAATACTATCAAAATGTTTTTCTTGGGGGCGTTAAAAGTTGGGACTGTGTGGGAATAGGTTAAGATGATACATTTAAGGGGTTGTGGGCTTATTTTGCAAGTAAATCAAAAGGACATGTACATGTTTTTGTATTTTTGTAAACAGTTCAATTCTGTAGACAAACGGAAAATGTGTCAACTATGACTCATGCGTAAAAGATTCGCCTGTCTGTAAGTTCTTTGGTTTGTTTTGTTTTGTTTGTTGTTGGGATTTTTTGTGTGTTTGATTGTTTGTTTGTTGTAGATATATACAAATGGCGATAATGTGTAACCTGACGATGACTACCTTGCGTCTAGGCTCATAAAATGCATGTCAAAAAGTTAAAGTTTTATAGCTTATATACCGAGAACACATGAGTTACGATAGATGCAAACTGATTATAACATTGAAAGGTTTTTTTACTTCTAAACAAGTGACTTTTTACCCCCGTTGAAGTATACACATGTGTATTTTTGCTTAACAGATAAATATCGTCGGTGTTCTACTAAAACCTCGTAACTGCAGCTTATTCAAAGCTGTAGTTACGAGGTTTTCGTAGAACATCATCGATATGTCTTCCTGTGGTCTATCCTACTTCCGAGGAGCCTCGGCCATAGCGCAGTGGTTGCGCGTATTGCTCCTAGTCAAGGGGTCAAGGGTTCGATCCCCAGCCGTGGCGTGTATCCTTACCGACATTTGTCTCCAACCAATGGGTAAACAATCGTAAACCTGAGTGGGATAAGCAGGTGGAGGCTCGGAAAGCACGTAATGGTATAGTACTGGTGAGAGAAATACATGTACCAGGAATCCATTGATAGGTGATCCAGCCTCCGGGATATGACTGAAATACTGTTAAGGTGGCGTTAAACCCTATTCAACCAATCAATCTACGTTACTTCCGAATGTTATACCCTAGGCATAATAGAAAACAAGAACATGCCAATGGAACGGTAAGTGAGACAGGTCCGATTGATCAATCGCGATTGCCAATCAAAGAATCAAACGTCCAATCAAATCATTTATTTAGACAAATAATCACCGAACCCCGATATTGGCCGCCATTAATGTGAAGCACTTTTGTTGGTTATGCGAACTAAACGTCGAAACTACGGCTTACTCATGCTGTAGTTACGACGTTTATGTCGCCAACTTTTATATTACATGTTGCTAAATTTTGTTGAGTCTCACCTTTAAAATCGAAGTGGAACTTCATGTTGCAGTCAGTGGGCGTGGCCAGCGGAGTAAGTGGGCGGGGTCAGTGATCCGTCAATTCCAGCGATGTGAATGGCCGCTCAACTAGAGAACCCTATCAATCAAAGATAACAACCGCGGTCGTGTACAGCACCAATAATGACAAGATATTACGTTTATTTAACAGTCCTTTAAGCGTCTTAGCAAATTGACGACATGTGCCAGATGATGAGACATGGAGCGTAAACATAGTGTCCATGTAACCGGGGTGATATAACACGTGACAGATCGTCGTCATGGGTGACGAGTGTCAACAAGTGGTGACAAGGAACGTCAAGGAACTGGTGTAAAGAAAACATAAGGATGTCACCTCGTGTGATTATTCGATTAGAGAATTTAAGACCGTGGTCAAGTTACAATTATCTTTCAGCACTATGAAAAATTTTCTAAAAGTGACTAAAAGTATGTCCATAGAAGGCTTTCACTTATTCAGATTCTAACGTTTTTCATAGTATTCTGATATACCAAAATATCTTCTTGAAAGTGCATATATCTTAAATGTTCGACCTGGAGAGACCGGACTGGCTTCATTTGAAAAAAAAATCGCAGTGACCAATGAAATCATTCATTTAGACAAGAAGAGGGTCTTGAACTCCGATATTGGCCGCCAATTTTTATGAAGCTTTTTTTCTAGGTTTTGCGACTTAAACGTCGTAACTACAGCTTGTTCAAGCTGTAGTTACGACGTTTAGGTCGACGACCAACCATTCTACTTTTTATTCAATGTACATGTTACTGGCCACAAAGTTTTTGAAATGACGATTTTCAAAATGGAAGGAAACTTCCTGTGGGAGCCAATGAGCGGATTAAATGGAGTTAGTAGGCGGGGCCAGCGATTTGTCAAATGCAGATTGCATTCGATCCTTTCTACTGTATCTGCCAATATCTCTCTCTGGATTGTGCTGTTTTGTTGTTGTTGTTGTTGTTATTGGGGGGGGGGGGGGTATAAATATCATTTTAAAAAATATATTTAGTATATTATCCCATTACCAGGTGTCAAAATTTTAGACTGATCCAAATTGAAAGGAGTTGCAGTTTACAATTTAAAGTGTATGATTCATTTTTTTTTTTTTTTTTTTCAATTTCTGGGTTGTAAACAGTGTGAAAAATGAAGAAATTGCTTCATTTTCATAAAGATTTCCCTAATGTCTTTCTAGATTGGCGTCGAAAAGCGCCATCGTGTGGGAACTTGATTAGATGAATTACATAGAGTAGTTCTATGATGATAACTTAATCATACAAAAAAAGAAATTATTTATATTGCCTATTCTCCAAATTAAACGTTAAGCAGTGCAACAATGAATCACTGATTTTTCTGATTGATTACATCTGGAATAAGTGTTAAAGAGCGACTTTATAAATTTATGGCTTTTGTCGAAATGGAACTAAAATGAATTACATGTAATATTAAACTATATGTTAATCGTATAAACGCCCTGATCTTATAGATACATGGTTTTTGTTTGTTTGTTTGTTGTTTGTTTGTTTGTTTTGTCTTGTCGTTTTGGTTGTTGTTGCTGCTGCTGCTGGTGTTGCTTTTCTTTCTTCTTTTGTGTGTGTGGAGGGGAGGGGGGGTCAACTGTCGAATGCCGATTAATCAAGTCTATTATCAGGATGTATCTACCTCTAATTATTGATATACCGCTCTACCTGTTATGTAGCAATGGTCTTTTACAAAATGGTGATGATCACGTACAGGCTCGAAGTGTCAAGAATATCGGAATTTATAATATGATATAGGGCGCTAGTGAGATATCATATATCTTTCCTTTTACAGGGTTGATATTACACTAGTTGAATAATTATGCAAATTACATTAAAGCCTATTGCAGCGTTTTTCGTACCGTGAAAATAACGTCATAATGCTAGTAATGACGTCGATTAAGACTATGCATTCCATGTTTCGCGGAATATCATAAATCGATAAATGTCACAATTATTATCTATTTATTGCCAAAAAAAATGAAGCCATTTTATTAATCTAATACAGAATTCATGTTAAAAAAGTACCGGACTCGGTGAATTTGCCATCTAATACAGGTAACAAAACTGGACATAGTCTCATATAAAATTATATAACACATTTTTTTACATGGAACAATATGCAAATTGATATAGAGGGATGAGGAAATCACATATCGTTGATTTTATTCAAAATGCTCATTTCGTTCAAAGCTCGCTTTTTCCGCTGATTTTGTTCCATTCCCAAACCATTCACATTGTCAATTGCATGATGTGCTTAAGTGTAAGCCTGTCAAATTCCATCAACTTGAAATTGTCGTCTGCAGCTTCTTTCAATTTGGACTAGTCTAAAATTTTCTTGTGCTGGGATGGGTTAGACACCTATTTAATAACTTTAGGCTCGACAGTTACTGACAGATTAGTTGAATAATTTATAGATAACGTCGATTTTTTGTCGTGAGTTACGAACTTTACTCTGTACGAATTATTGGGGAGTTAATTAGAAAAATGAGAGTAAATGGCCCATAATTGGAATATTAAATGACTTATCGGAAATTAATGCACAGATTGGAGATAGAACAGATTAACCCTACTTAATACGAATATTCTCAATAGGTGACCAAAATATCGTAGCTACAACTTGCATAAAGCTATATGTACGACATTTATATCTTTCGCTAACCACATATCTAACTACCTATCCAAATAGATCATAACCTTTAGAAGAATTGACCAATCGCTTGCCCCGCCCACTTACTCCTTTGGTCCCACCCATTGAATCCTACAAGAAGTTCCGCTTCGATTTTTAACGGCGTTTTTTTGCAAAATTTATGGCCAGTAGCATGTTACAAATGCATAGAATGGGTGATGGCGATCTAAACGTCGTAACGTTGAATAAGCTGTCGTTACAACGTTTATGTCGCCAAACCAACAAAAATGCCACACCAGAATGGCGGCCAATGTGGGATTTCAAACTGAACTTCCAGTCTAAATGAATGATTTCATTCGTTCACTGATTATTTGATTGACAGTTGCGATTGGTTGAGTATAGTTTATACATGAAGATATTCTTTAACTTGAAGTGAAGAAAAATAAACATTGTTCTATTTTGCGCGTTTTTGACGAGGATCTTTATATCTTTACGCTAGTAGCTCTTTTGTGCTGTCCCGATTTCATCTGATTAAAAAAAAAAGATTCTTACATTAGCAAACCGTTCTGAAAAATAATTCAACTTCAAACTTTTAAACAAAAACTAATCTTTGTTTTTTGCCCATACCATTTTTTTTTGGGGGGGGGGGGGGGACGGGGTGTGTGTTTTTGTTTATGTTTTGTTTATGTTTTTTCTTTTCTTTTTTTTTTTTTTTTTTTTTTTGGTTGTTGATGTTGTTGTTGTTTTAAGAAGAAAAAACCGCAACAATACTCAGTAATTCGATAAAGTTAGATGACGTTAATTTTGTGGTGGCTTGTTTCACCTCAGAGATATTCTTAACCCATCATCAGAAGATAATTTTTTAACTTGTCCAGATTGTACTTGTAATTTACATATCAAAAACTATTCCTATGTGTACGGGGGGGGGGGTAATAAAAGACAGTTAATTGGCCACATTTAATATATATTTAACACTGTAATTAACCTTCTCTGAGATAAATTATCCTCTTTTTAAAACGCCAAATAAGAACCACTGTTTTTTATTAGAATTCGCAGCATTTGTAAAGCTTGAAATTTACGACATAAGGTCGCGTACAAAAAATATGTGCTTTTTCCCTAAACTTTTTCTAAATTACATCGACAAAGTGAAAAAGACAGACAATCAAAAATGGAATTCGTCTTCCATTTGGTGCAAAAGGGAAAATGCTTTGACGATTCGGCGACGACCAGAAATTATCGGTCAGCGTGCAGATATCAAAGAAACCAATGATCAATTAAATGGGGGTGTTTTCTAATTAAAGAAAGTGTTTACAAGGTTTGCACTTTCAACATGGCCTACCCCAAATTAACTCTGTGATCAACCGTTCGAAAGAAATCAACGATTTAACAAGACGCTGACAGAAAACTCTTTTGACTCCTACTTTCTATGCTGGGAACAAAACTTTATGTCTTTATCACAGAACAGGCATATTGTCCTAAAAGTTGAAGGCATTTCCCTTTGATTATCATCAAATTGTACGTCATCAAGTCGAAATTCTGAAAATGGATAATAAAACAGGTAAATGCAACTGCACAGGTAATTCAGAACCAGAACTTTCTTTTACAAGTTTCTTGAATACATAGTAGCCATTGTACCTGTCTTTATATTTGTGATATGTCAATCGAAAAGTATCGACTGATGTCAGACCGTGCGGACGACTGCGAAGAAACTCACCGAAGTTGAATTTTTTCGCTTTTTGCAGATTTTTCTGAACCACTAAAGGTTTTGATATACATAGGGAATATTACAACAGTGTCTTTTTCTATGCGTTGTTATCGTGTTCGAGAATCGTGTGTAGGTATTTTTATTGGATGAGACCGAAGGTCGAATCCAATAAAAAATACCAACACACGATCCGAGAACACGATAACAACATATAGAATAAGACACTGTTGTAATATTCCTTTTATCATATACCTTTTAGGAAATGACATTAAAAAAATTCTCTTAAATGGCTGAGAAATAATCAACCGTGTTTAGCGGTACCGGACGAATACGGTTTTTTTCTACACGCCGAATATTGATTTTTTTTTTCTGTCGAGTTGTATTTGACAGCCAGGTTTTACTCCATATCTTTTATAGGTATATAATAAAATCAATGATCGACCTTTGCTGCATCCAGTATCGTTTTCATTTTTTTTTTTTTTTTCTTTTTCGCGGACGGGTCATATGTTTTTTCTTTTTCCCCCGACCTATTCTTTTAAAAGCACCATTTTGGGTTTCTTTATGATTCCCTTTCCTGTGAGTGGTCACAAGTATGAATTAAGTCGATTTATTCAATGCTTTCTAAAAGAAATATCTCGAATTTACAATGGATTATTACATGTCATTTTCAACGATGGACCAGTTCAATTATCCAAATGACATATTCACCGTTTTGTATCGTTTAACTCATTCCCACACAATCAGGCATTTTTACACATCCCAAGAAAAGGTTTAGGAAAACATTGTGGATAATGAAGAAAATGCTTGTCACAAGCAATTTCAAAAAAATTATCCACAATGTTTTATACTCTGAAAGACAAATATTTCAACCAACTTAAAATTGTCGTCTGCAACTTCTTTTAATTTGGACCAATCTAAATTATTGTCGTGCGGGAATTGGTTAACCCCGCTATCTTTCATTCTACTCCTCTTAACATAAGCTAAGCCTAGTAATCGGGCCCTATTTGTAGAACTTTGGTTAAAAGATAGGTATCACAGTTATGCAAATAGAAATATACAACTTTTGAGAATTAGATAGTATTTTCATCCTTTTTATTATGATGGCGACCTCTATCTAAGAGACGCTTGTCATTCTACGTTAGCTATGCGTAGCAAAAGCCGCCGATGACGTCATTACATTTTTACCTTCTTATACGTATATAATAGCTCTAGAAAATATAACTTTCGTTGGTCATTAATTGAAATATAAGTCGATCCTGCGCTTAAATGAACAATTATCCTCCCTTTGTCAATACAAAATCACTTGTCTATAAGAAATAATGAGGATTCTATTGGATGAAATTAACATATCCAATGTAGATCGAAGGACTAGCGTTAATTTCGTAAGAAAAGAAGAAACGTTAAATTAAACAGATTCAAATCTAAAAAGGGAAACCGTTATCACGCTAAGCGTTAATTAAAACTTGGTCTCGTCTAGCTATCTTAAATCTTCGTTTTCCCTGTCCGAGGGAGGGTCCCGTTATGGGCCCGGGGGTAAGTGTTCTACGGGGTGACTAATTATTCCCTTTGAATAATTTCCTTTTTCGATCCCGTATATTTCCGTCTTCCAGAATCAAGAGAAGATAAAAGAGAGAAAGTTTGTTTTCGGGATTAATCAATGCTCTTAAATTAAAGAAATCATGTTTTCTCGTTTTCCGATCAAATGAACGTGACGCTAGGTGACGCTAGGGGCATAACACGTGCATGCATTGTGTTTGTGCTGTTTCTATTTTTCTGAGAATAAACACTTGATAGATCATTTAGGAAATTCTAATTAACAGGATTATTTTCAAATCGGAGTCATTCTTCAAAATCATAGAATGTGAGACAAAAAGTGCAATTGTGTCAAGTCCATTACTAACAATACGCATATGCGTAATGGAGAAAATTCACTTACGTATCTTTGACGGGTGATCATACAATCGTAAATACAAACTATTCAAGCTGTAGTTACTATTTTTTGTTCATCTACACATCGAGGGCTTAGAGCAAAAACATAGTATGGCTCTATACATTGTATAGAGCCATACTATGTTTTTGCTCTATAGCCATCGATATGTAATGAAATTTCTCAAGGTAACCCCTCATCCTGACTCCCAAACACCACCTCCTTTTTCACAATCCTCTCTCCTACGTGCCCTCCTTTCCTGTGCGAAGCATATGCACGAGTTAATGTGCATGGGTCTCGTAGTTAAAACCCCGTCTACCCCACTGATGATATAAAGATCACATTATCTCGACATCCCTTTTCTCGAAAACATACAAGTCGAAGTTAAGTTCTTACCCCATGAACACATTCCCGTGCTATCACGCTTTATTACGCATCTCATGAAGGAATTGTTTGTTACAATTCCACCAACTTTGAATTTGGACTAATATAAAATTTTGTTATACTATTTTGACTAATATTTCTCTTTCGCAATATACCAGGCATTAAAACTTCCAATTTTACATTTTAAACCAAATATGTAATCAAATTGTATAAACATTTTTTTTTAAAAAAAACTTCAACTGCAAAACATGAAAATATCGCATAATCTATTGCCGAATGACAAATAGACATTAACTAAGACTTCGGACCGAACACGGAATTAAAAAGGTTTAAAAGACATGTCACTCAAATAATGGATTGAATGAATGGGGTTTAACGCCACTTTTAACAGTATTTCGGTCATTTCGCGGAGGCTGGAGCAACTAACCATGGATTCTTGGTAATTCTTACACCAGTACCACAACATTCTTTCCAAGCCCCCAGCTGCCCATCCAACAGAGTTTACGTTTATGCACCAGTTGGTGGGAGACAAATGTCGGAAAAGATATTCTCCGCGATCTGGGATCGAACCGATTTGACAAATCAAAACATCCATTCAGACCGGAAGCAAACTCCTACATAGTTTGACATTTAAGTACAGCATTTTTGTTGGTTTTGTGACTCAAACGCCGTAACTACAGCTTCTTCAAGCTAGAGTTACGACGTTTAGGTCGCACCCCAACCATTTTACTTTTTTGTTCCATGTGACTGGCCATATAATTCGCGATTAATGGGTGGATAATCGTAAACCTTAGGTTGAGCAGCTGGAGGCTCGGAAAAAATGTAGTTTTAGTAATGGTGTGAGAATTGCCTGGAATCCATGGTTAGGTGCTCCAGCAGCCGCGATATAACTTAAATACTGTTAAAAGTGATATTAAACCCAATGCAATCAAACAACCACATTTTGCAAACTATTACCATTTTATTTCTAAGTTGGAGTTCACTCGGCTTGGCAGGCGATCATTCAATTGTAGGAAACGTGACCCATAGGATCAACTATAGCACATTTTGTAGTTTCTTCATATAACAAAGTAAAAAATAAATACTAATGGTCAATTGGCGACCTAAATGTCGTAAATACAGCCCGAATAAAGCTGTATTTACGACATTTTAGTCACCCAAAGACGTTTTTTCTCTGATCGTTTATGGCGCAATGGCAAAATTCACTTGTATTTTTTAGGTAAGAAATGTCAAAACAAAAAAATCCTTCCGAAAGAAAAAAACTTTGAATTTCATAACCTCTGATCTTTTCTTTCCGCTATCAATGTTCACGCAATTAAGGTATTTTGGTATCAAATATCAATCCTATAAAAACCGAGAATATGAAAGATCAGGTTTTGACAAAACCGTGTAATGGTGGTAATAAAACGTGCTACCCGATCTGTGACCCCGCGCGACTTCTTGGTACAATATATCGTTCTCGGCACAGGGACATTAATTACAGAGCGGGGTACCAAACATTGGCCACGCCCCTTTGACGGGCATCCTAGGCAATTTCAGAATAAACCTATAATTACTTGGAAAAGGGGGAAGGTTTCCAGTGACTAGGAAAACGATACTTCTGCATGCGGGGAATCAAAAATCGACATGGCACAAAAAAGGAGGACTTCGAAAAAAAACTTGTTGCTTGACAAAAACCGAAAAGTAATTGCCATATACAAGCAGGTAAGTGCAAAATATATGCTGGTATAATATTGGAAGACAGTACATGGTCAAAATGGTACAATTTTTTCAGAGTTTGGAGGTTCTTTTGGATAGAAACACACCAAAGATGGTTCCGGACTTCTTTTAAATGACAGGTACCAAGAATAAGAAATTCAGACGGGTTTCCACAGAATTGAATGCAGGTGTACTACGGGAAAGATTTAGTACGTTTGAAACAATGGGAAATTTTAAATTATGATTAGAGTCCTTTCAATGAAGTTTTGTTGTAAAAATATTTTACTGTCAGCTTATATCAAAAGCCGTATCATTTTATAGCGAATATTTTACGATATGGCGTAAAATCTCATTTTCGTCTGCTAATTGCGGGTGACTTGGCGAGAACCCTGGGTGGATCCCACTACGGATTTACGCCATGGTTTGTGTAAATATACACTTATTCCTAGAATGTTTCATTAAATCGGTAGTGAATTATGGTTTCAAGGAAAATCCGAAATAATTAGCATTGTTTTCATAACCGCAGTTATAGCGAAATCCAGATCGCGGCAGTTGTTTTACGACTTAAGAGCCAAAGGCGAATTTGGAAAGCATATCATTTAAGTCAGAACTATGTCTCTTAACTCTTTAAACCAATTCCCACACAATACCACTTTTTCACCCTCATTTTTTTTAATTCCTTCAATGCTTACTTTTCCGAAGACATTTTTTAAATAGATGAACTTAAAACTACAGTCTGCAACTTCTTTCAAACTAGACCTATTCAAATTTTCAACGTCTGGTATTGACTGAATAGAAGGAGTGAAGACTTTCTAAAATATCAAGAGGTGGTCGGTTCTAAATTGAAAGAACTTGTTGCCAGAAAATTTGTTCACTTATCTTCCAAAGACCATTTGACAGTGAGTAGTCTAGAATTATAGTTTGTTCTAATGGCGGGACCAGGATTTCTTTAAAGGAGGTTCAAACTAGTTCGTTTTCCTATTTTTACTAAAATTTAATAGAATTTCCCTTTGAAAAAATAAGCTGAAAAAGCGTGTAGATCGCTAACTAATCAACCGTTTTTTTCAATTTTGTTAAATGTTACTGGCCATAAATTTTACAAAAAAAATATTGCTATTTAAAATCGAAGTGGAACTCTCTGCCGGAGCCAGAAGGCGGAACAAGAGGAGTCAGTGGGTGGGGCCAGCGATTCGTCAAATATTAGATGAAATAAAAATATGTTATTTTATCTGAATCTTTAATAGTAAAGACTGTGTTATATTATGTTAATCGTTAATGGTAAAGACTATCTTATATTATAGTAAAGACCGTGTTATATTATGTGAACCGTTAATAGTAAAGACTGTGTTATATTATGTGAACCGTTAAAAGTAAAGACTATGTTATATTATAGTGAAGACTATGTTATGTTATATGAATCGTCAATAGTAAAGACTATTTTATATTATGTGAATCGTTAATAGCAAAGACTATGTTATATTATATTCAACTTATAGTAAAGACGATGTTATATGAATCGTTAATAGTAAAGACTATGTTATCTTATGTGAATCGTTATTAGTAAAGACTATGTTACATTTTAGCGAAGACTATGTTACATTATAGCGAAGACTATGTTATGTGATAGTAAAGTCTATGTTATATTATATCAAAGACTATGTTTTATTATGTGAATCGTAAATAGTAAAAATAAAGAGGAGCCATAACCTTAATTACATTTACTCCAGCTTTTCTGTAAAACCCATCGAATCAAAATTAATCAGCATTTTTGATCTTTGCCCTAAAGGTGCAATTCTGAAAGCTGATATCAAAGTTTAAACAAATTATAATAATTGGTGATCAATTTCTGATCCGAATTACCCAATTACTTGTCTTTTTAAGTTCGATATTATCGATTAGTGAAAAAAAACGAAATTATGAATTCAGTAAAATGATTGATTGCAAGCTGACTTTTGTTGGCATTTTTTCCCCTACTAAATGCCCTGAGTAGCTATCCAGGCTGCTCAATTCCTGTGATTCACGCTTATATAATTTAATTTTAGCTTCGTCTATCAAGATTCAAGCGTTTTGACTGGCTGATTTTTTTTTTCATTCTTCTGTGAAAGAAACTTTGAGCGCGCAACTATTTTGTATGCTTACGCACAAAGTACATAACTAATAAATTTTTAGTTTTGTTTTAATTGATTGCATTAAATTGTAAGAAATGAAGAAGGTACTTTTTTTATTTCATTTAGGTGTGAACCTAAAATCTTAATCACACTGAATGAATCCGCTTCGCGTATTCATACAGTGTGATTAAGTTTTTAGGCTCCTACCCAAATGAAAGAAAAAATCTCTCAAATTTTTAAAGGAAATGGTTGGAAATATCACAAAATCGTTCAGTAAAAAGGGACCTCATAGAACTCTATAAAATCAAATATTTAAAAGAGACTTTAACTTTAAACCTATCTATTTTACACCGATTGGGAAACAAGTTTTTTCCAGTCGATTCTGCTTCCTGGAGAATACACCAGTACTCGGGAGTGTAACCACTGTGAATTTTCTAGAATTTTTATTGCATTGTTAAAATGTTTGGCTACTTGTTTCTTTTATTCATTTTTATTTCTTTCTGCAAAGAACTCTATCCTATAAATAGAATACGCGTTTTAAATCAGTCGTGAAAATAACGCAATACCCGTAGTTGCCATAAAGTGGAATTTCGTTCGCGCCCGATTTGTCAGAAACGAGCGCCATTGCTTTTTCTTCAAAGGTAAACTTGAGGGCTGTTTTGAACTTTGCTCGAATGAATTAAATGAGCATTGATGTAAAATTAAATGGCGAAACATAAAAAAAGGTCTAGAATAGAAAGGTACTTGTAAAATAAACACGAAAATTAATGACAAATAAAATATATCAAGTGCAGCCATTATCAGTGTCCCCTTTCATGCCGACGACCATCTTTGACCGGGAGCTGTCCTACAGGGTCATTTATCACTGGCCATCATCGAGTGCTGGTCATTTAAAACTGAAGACGCATGCACGTGGTTGTCCTATAAAGTTGATTGACCATAAGAACAGATCCGTCAATAATTAGGTCACGTGCTTCCGGGGAAACAAACATGACCCCCTTCGGCGACTGTTTCCTTTTAAAGGCAAGAGAGTCTATTCATCTAATTGTTCTGAGGACTTTTCACAGAATTCACCAGACTTTGACTTATTTTAGTTGCCTTTTTTATGTTAACCCTTGTCATGCTTATCTCGGAGTATTCCTGTTTTGGTAGGGAGTATAATGAAAGATCAGTCTGCTCATACGTGCAGCTTGATCTTAGACTACACCACATTTGTGTCCATTTAAGCCAGAATCGGTAGAAATTAAATTACAAAAGAAACATTAAAACACAAATAGAGCCTCTATCGCTTTCAGGTATATGATTTTAAACCATTACAACACAATGACGCTTTCTGACACCCTAAAGAAATACAGAAATACAACTATGGAAAACTTTACGGGGAAATGAGAAATTACTTGTAACAAGCAATTTATCCTTTTCTCACGATGTTTTTTTTTTTTCACTCTATTTGGCAATCATGTATTAATTTAAGCGCAATTTGAAATGACGTCTGCAACTTCTTTCTAGTCGCAAAGGTCAACTTACAGCAAAACAGAAATAACAGAGCATAATTTTATTTCAAAACAGAGAGAACACTTCGCTGTCGAATATGGTTGAAAACGTCGCGTTTCGATAGAGCACGAGGTTCCTTATAATGTTTGCTGTTACTTAATAAAGGCTGATTTGCTTTAAAAATTCGATTTATAAAAGTAACCTCCACGAAAAGAAAAAAGTGCCCCCTAAATGCATAGTATTCTGCCGCAAAAAGTAGTTTCATAAAAATGCCCCAAACTGTCCTCTTTTCTATTGTTTCTGATATTGAATCATAAAGACAATGATAAGAAGTAAATTTTGCTTTCATAGAGGTTTAACACAATGTTTTTTTCATGTTGTTTTTGTCGTTGTTTTGTTTTAATTTTTACCCCAGTGATAATTAAAATATTCTATTCATTTCTTAAATAAACCTTAGCGTCAAAAAAGTGAAAGTAAACATCGTTTTTGTTGAGAGATCCGTCTTGTACGGGTTAAAGACAATACGTGCACAGTGGACTTGTATTAAGCGACCACTTAATGGACGGCCAAAAAGTGGTCGCTGGCGAGAATGGTCGCAAAATTCATATTTTGCGACATATATAAAGACTTTATGCGATTGTATAAGTGAATGATTGTGGGATTTTCACTTAATCCGTAGTTGACGGAACTCATTACACTCGTTGGTTGGCGACCTAAACGTCGAAACTACAGGTTAGAGCTGCAGTTGCGGCGTTTAAGTTGCCAACCAAACAAAAATGCTTTGAATATATGTCGGGGTTCAACATTCATCTTTGAAATACATGTACAGTCAAAAAAAGTTTGCTTAACCCTTTCCTGTTTTTCAAAATTTTAGACTGGTCCAATTTGAAAGAAGTTGCAGACAACATTCAAAGGTGGGTGCAATTCGAAAAATAAGCAACCTATAGGTCAGAAAATATTGCGGGAAAGAAGAAATTGCTCGTAACAAGCAATTTCTTCTTTTCCCACAATATTTTCTGAAGTATAAAATCACAGGGACGTAAACAAAAAGGATTGTAGAGGAAAGGGTTTTAAAAAAGGAGTAAAATGAAGGGATAAAACGTCTTGCAGGATAAAACAATCTTCGTTTAGGTCCATCCCCAACATTGTGAAAATCTCTCGAGAGAGAAGCCTGTGACAGCTGTCTAGCATTGACTCAATAGAACCTGCTGAAACCGTGATTTAGAACACTCTTACATGGTTGGTTACGATAAAAGACGCCAATCTGAGAGGAGTATTAAACTGTACGGTTGATTTAATCCCGCTCAGTTCTCCGTTACTAATGGACAGCCGTAACCAACGTCATCCCTACAGTTTTGTGGAGTTTATCAACTCAATTCCAACCCCTTTGTAATAAAGCGGGGTCAATATTCTATAAAAATATTCAAATTTAGATTTTGTGTAAATAAAGTCCAAGCCAGACATTGTATTTAAATGTTTCGGTTCATCAAATATTCTTTCAGAATAATAAGTCTAAGCCTCGATTAATGAAAGCGGTAGGCTTATCCCGTACTTAGTTTATTTTTTCCCATCTCTCTCTTAAATCACAATACGCCTTCACTTGTTTGTTTCCCTGTAGAAGCCGGGACACTTTCTTTCCACTCTTACTTTGAAAATCAACCTCGGAGGAAGCCATGACAATCGTAGACTGGTTTACAGCGTGTTATGCATTATAAAGGGCGAGCTGTAGTATCGAATAAGTTACTTCCTGTCATTCAAAGAAACTACTTTCACGCTCATTTTTAGGATATGCATGTACGTAGCTGAAAGTCAGAAGTAGGTGCACTGGACGAAAGTCCATTCATGGCCAACTCATTGCCGTGGTAAAATATTCAAGAAGTTTCTATGCAAAATTGCGTTAGGCCTATCTAAACTTGACATGACTGCAGACAAAGATATTGACACATTACTAGACGACAAAATTGACTGGTCTAAATTGAAAGGAGATGTAGACGACGATTTATAGAGTTCGTGACATTCTAGATTTCTTTTTTTTTTTTTTCTTTTTTATTTTCAGTTGTTTTTTTGTTTTTTTGTTTTGGTTTTTTTTTTGTAAAAAAACATCGTGGAAAATGAAGAAATTGCTTGCTGCAAGCAATTTCTTCATTTTACACAATGTTCTCCAAATTGAATTTCTTAAATTGCGCCAAAGAAAGCCAATGTGTGAGAATGGGTTAAGTGTGTACATGTCGAAAAAAAAAACTAAAAAAACTAAAAATATAGGGGGAAATGTGTAAAACACATGCATATCATAACAAATTCCACAATCTCCTTTTCCCGCGAAATGATTTCTTCAATATTCTCGGAATGGTAAGAGTTTAGGATCTATCAACCAATCACGGCTATCAACCAAAGAATCAATCGACCAATCAAATCATTCAATAAGTTGACTTTTGACCTCAATCATTGGCCGCCATTTTCATATATTTGTGATTTTGTCGACTTAAACGGCGTAACTACAGCTTATCTTATTCAATGTGTAGTTACGACGTTCAAGTCGCAAATCAACCATTCACTTTTTTTACATGCTACTTGGCATAAATTTTCCTGTCGGAGTCAATGGGTGGGGCTGAAGTAGAAAGTGGGAGGGGCCAGCGATTGGTCACTTTGGACTTTTACTTATACCTGCAATTTTATTATCATTGTATCAAATTATGTCAAATTTGAAAGAGAAAAAAAATAATATTTCACAAGCAAATTATTTTTTCTAGCTTACTGAATGATTACTTTTCAACTAAAATCAACTTTAGATTGTCGTCTGCAAAACGTTTTTGTTTGGACAGGCCTAAAATTTCACGATGTATCAACCCTTGTCAGACTGAGCCCCGGATATTCCTAATTTGGAAGGAGGTATAGACTAAGTTCAGCCTGCACAATTGTGCAGTCTGATCTTAGTCTTAACCCCCTGTTTAATATTTTAAACCAGAGTTGCACATATAGAAAGTAATACAAAAATATTGACACAAAATACCAGTGCCTTCCAGTGCTTTTAGACCTTTGATTTTAATGAATTCCGATGTAGGATTTTATACAGCGTGACAAGGGTTAAAAGTTTTAAAAAAATCAATGAATAACTAAGAAACGCATCAGTATATCATTTGAATCCTTAGATTGACTCTATACTTTTTATAATGGACTCGGTTCCAAGACACCATGTGTTTTGGGGGCGTATTCAATTAAAGTTGACTGGTTTTTATTTCGAAATGTTATAGCTTATTGGCAGATTTAAGAGCTTATATAATGGCTATTTGTTTACGGGACCAGAAAATGACACTAATGATATTTAACTTACTATGACAGTATTCTACTGTCATCTTGTTAGAAATTCAGTTGAATTTAGCCAATTCCCACACAATCACTCCCTTTTTAAGCCCCTAGTGAAATATGCCTTTTACGCCCCTAGTAAAATATATACTTAAGAAAACATTTTAGAAAGTAAAGAAATTGCTTTTAAATAGCAATTTCTCTGTTTTCAACAAGTTTATATACAGAGATATGTTGTTTATTATTTAATAAAACTGAAATCGTCAACTGCAACTACTTTCAATTTGAATCAGTATAAAATTCTGTCATTTTTGTATTAGGTTAGATACAATGGTTCTTAGCTTTTAAAAAATCGACATGGGGCATTAAAGCAAAGCTTAGTAAAACACATTTGCTTAAACCTATTGCCAGTAAGTTAAAGGCTTACCAACTTTCCTTCTTTTCTTCAACCTTCAGCCGCCGTCATAGCGCAGTTGAAAGCGCGTCGGACTGTCAATATAGAGGTCCCGGGTTTGATCCCCGACGGCGGCATTCATCCTTTCCGACTATTTGTCCCACCAATGGGTCCTTTCATAAACCTATGTGGGATAGCAGCTGGAGGCTAGGAAAGGATTTGATGGCGGAACTGGTGTGAGAAATACCAGGAATCAATTGTTAGGTGCTCCAGCCGCCGCGATATAACTGAAAGATTATTGAAAGCGGCGTTAAAACAAAAAACCTTTTGCCACACAATCCCGCTCTTTAATGCTTAGTTTAAGCCTATTAATTTTACATCGAAGGGAAGCAAGTTCTTCCAACTTAGATTAATCCCTCTCGATTCTGCTTCCTGGTAAATGCACCAGTACTCGCGCCGATAGTGTGGGCCAATGACAGAACCAAGATCGAAAGCCGCTCCCGGGAATCGAACTCAGGACCTCTTGATAGGGAAGCCGACGCTCTACCTCTCGCCCACGGACACCCGATTCTTCTTCACATTTTAGCAAAACTACACAGAAATTGTTGTGTTCTACTCCTTATGCAATAGAGCTCATTTCTTTAAACAAAATAACGCGGTTAAAGGGAAATAAATTGGCCTGTCAATAAATTTTCGCAAAGAACTTCGAAAGAAATAATGCCATGATGTAATCTGACATTTGGTCAATCCATTTCAATGCTGTAACGTTAAAATAATTACAAATAAACGGCGTATAGAGTCCCTAACGGTGTAGAAAAAAAACTCAAATAAAAACAAATGACGTCATGGCGTCATTAACATGAACGTATAATGTTCTATTTGAATTTGGACATTATTGCATTTGTTCTAAGTATCTGATTTACTAAGAAAAATCTCCCTTTCTCGAATTATGGAAGCCATCAAATTACTGCTCCCGGCACAGTCACGTGGCCTTTCACCCTCCTGACCGTAAGTCTATATTGAAGGCATTTCCTTTCCTCAAAAAATGACGCCATATTGTGAGTAATGACGTCATTATACACTCCGCTCTGCACGATTCTTTAAATGGACTAATTTCAAGAATTCCGTCGAGTTATCGCCAAATTCAGGTCATATTGTAAATGGAATATCTAAATCGTGTCCATAAAATTCCAAATTTATCAAACTCGTCATCTAAATTATGTAAAAATTCAACAACGCCTCGATTTCATCTGTGTATTTATCATTAGTTTAACCCATTCCCACTCAGTGACGCTTTTGGACGCCCCTCAAAGAAAAAAAAGGGGAAGATACATGTATTTTTGAAATGAAGAAATTGTTTGTTACACAATGTTTTCTACCAAGAAAGTTGGAAAAATTTAAAATTTTGTAAACTCTAAATTGCCGTCTACAACTCCTTTCAATTTGGACCAGTCTAAAATTTGACGATTCGTAATGGGTTAACGAATTCGGTATTTCGTGATCACTCATTCTGTATCCACATTTTCTTACAATGTACAGATGATATGTTTTCTCACGAAAGAAGTGTATTCTTCAAATAGATTTGGTATCAGATAAAAAGAGCTTAAATTAATTTTCGTAAAAAAGTCTTCCGACTTAAATCTTATTTTATAGGTCTAAAATGTTAGTATTATTATTATCACTTTTTTAACTGATTATCTCTAGACTTTTAAGCATAGCAAATATACGAATAGGAAAAGAACTATTGGAGAAATGTTTTTAGAATGGTTGGCTGACTATTATATTGCAGCAATACCTTACCTCCTGATTTTAGTATTTGGTCGCATTCAGTTGTAAGAGAAAACTAACACCTCGAAAAATAAAGCAAAGAAGGACAAAGAAAGTATCTGATGTAAGGCAAGTAAAGAAGAAAAAAAGTATCTGATGTAAAGCACCTTTAAGTCACTAAAGTATCTGTAAGAATTGCAAGCTAGCGGATATATTTCCTGATCTTACGGTAAAAAAAGGCAAAGAAAATTACTCCCTCAATCTTTTTTGACAAAGTATCCAATGATTACACTTACTGCAGTATTAATTGACGTCATGACACGTGGCAGTGACGTATCTATTCAGGTGAAAGGTTAGACAATAGCGACCTGGTCATGTTCCATTATTTTCCATGCAACTGCTTATTTTGTTAGCATCAACATATTTCACACAAAACGTTTCAATTTTCGACGAGGTATGACGCAGGGTGTTATTTTTCAACGGTCATCATTCTTGCGTGCACTACCGATCATGTCTGGACAATAAAACAGGACATGGTCATTTATCAAAAATAAGACCGGAGCAGCATGGTGATTGTCCGAGACCAATTCGCTGGTATATTACATTACCCTCGCTATGTCCCATAGTGCACACAATAACAATGCTGCAATTGCTTTGGAAGTGACACTGAATGACGGACAGTATTTTCTGTGCACATGGACACGAAAAAGAATCAGACACCGTGCTGTGATAAATAGATTTTTTAAATGACCGAGCGATTGGCATGGCTGATACAATGGCCTCTTTCCTGGTGGACAGTTATGTCGGCATGCAGATAAGGTAGTTTACAAATTATCTCAGAATTATAACCGATTTTAGGCGAATTAAATATCCGTTTATTTAGTAAATTGTCCTACAAAACAATACCTGGCACATGTCAGCCCTGGGGAGAAAATGATGCAGCAACATCAGCAATGAATGATTCTTTTTCTAGAAAGATGTCACCTATAGAAAAGAAAACCATATTTCACGTTTTAAATTATAATTTCACTTTTGATATTCAAGTTCTGAACTTCCTGTGCAGACCAGCATATGCCACAAAACGCTATCAGAGTTATTAATACTAATTGCATGTCAGATAGGGTTGCATTCGCGGTATTTTCGCGCCAAAAGCAACTTTTTGTGGAAAAAGTCCAAACAAAGATAAGGACAAGCCACGGACTTGACAGCGTAAAAGTGTAAGTATTGGCATAATGTTAAGTCAAGTAACGAATTCATAAACTGACGAAATATGATTATCAAGAAAGCAAAATAATAAAGACTACATAATATATAATCGTTTTATACTTCCATGATTAATTTGTTAACCATTAAAAAGAAGCAGTTTCAAATTACATTTTTAATTCTATCGTCGGTATTCTTATAGTGTAAATGACAATAATTTCCAGCTGGCAAACTGACTTTTGGGTGAGACTTTTGGCCGAAATACTGTTTCTTTGTGGCGATGCTTTACACACAGCACGTTAAAGAACCAGGCGGGGATCCCACAAGTTTCGTAAAGTATACTTGCGCTATCCCCCCGTAGCAAAACTATCAGTTTTTTCCGGGGCGTCCCCTATATGGGCAACAGAGTGTGAATGATAAACAAACATTCTTTCATACTTTCCGGTGGATTATTGAGAAATCTCGCTGGTTATCACTTGTTAATTTCAAGTAGAAACAAGTGATATTATCAAATGATGAACTAACCATTTTGGTAGACTTAGCCTTGCTTTCGTCCATTTCGCACTACCAAACGACATCTCGGCGGTACCAAAGTTATGATGAAGTCATCACGTTATCATGTAAATCACGGGCGAAATGATGCGCTTTGGGAGATTTTGAAAAAAGAAATAATATATTGTCTGTTATTAAAATAATTATCTGTTTTTCCTATAAAATCGTTATGAAACAACAACTATCCTCTATATAATACATGTAATTTTTCCTTCCTTATAGAGAAAGTGCTTAACCTACTGTTCTTTCTGAATTTCAAAATATGTAGAAAAAAAAAAGAATCCAAATATCAAAGATAACTTGGGCAACCAACTCATGTGTTGCATATATTTCTGTTTTATTCCAAACATTTATTATATTTCAGTGTCTTATTGTGACTATTTTAATTTAGTAAACTTAGTAAAGTGTGAATTTCATTTGAATACATTTTCTCGTTCCAATATGAAAGCTTTCCCGCACCATGTTCTGAATGATTCATTTATAGGTTTTGGAGAGATCGATTCCAATTAGTTTTAAGTGTTATTCGGGGTCATTCAAAATCACAGCTCGAAATGGTCACTCTTGCACTATATTTGGAAAATTTGGCGGTCAAGACAGATGTTAGTTAAACAAATGACAACACGATTCACCTGGTCAGAGTTGCACAATAAATGCAAAGAAATGTAACATTGAAATAAAAACCTGCCCGACTTTATACCTTTTGAAATAACGAGCACCAAGGGCAAATGCAAATAGCAGACTATCAACCCGTGTCGAAGGATCAAAGGAGATACTGACAAGAGGTTAACCATAACCTTTATTAAAAGCAAGCATCTTTGATGCAGAAAACATTCATTTAATTTAAAAAAAAACATTAACGGTAAATTGATTTATTTGTACCTAGAGAAAGAGAGATACACTCTCTTGTTACTTGTTGTTCTATATCATATTTATTAAATCTTATATATTTACGCGAGATTTCAGTAATTGTTGTAGTAATAAAGAGATATGCTTTGGGCCAGGGAAAGGGTGGAAGATGACCATTGCACGAGTGTATCGTGCATCTGGGCACTTCAGGACAATCCGTCTTGATCGGTATAAATCATAAAGCCGGTGCAAACAATGATTAAGTATTGAAAATCTGAATGACAATCCACACAATTTGATACCCGGCTATTGACAGGATCGCAGTGAATCCTATTCTTTATTACACCGAGTCCGGCTTTAAAGAACCAATTGAAATTGGAAACCAAACACCGACCATGCGCATTTAATCGCCGGCCTTGTCCCCTCATGCACCCATTTACTTACAGCTTCTTAGAAAATTTACATAAATTTTACATCCCACTATTGTTTTGAGTGACTCGCACCTTTGCTTTTTGAAAGGTTGATTGTTGTCCGCTCGAGGTAATCAGGTGGGTGTAGGAGGACTAAGGCGGAAGTTCAGCCCCGGAGTCATTCACTGCGGACTTGAATTTTGAGAGGCCATTATAAGTAATTGCCAGTCCGTGGAGATAAAAATTCAAATGGTCACTTAAGTCTGACACAAATCTGCAATTATTTCAAATTTATTCTACCAGTTTTAGTTTGATATTTACTTATCGAAAAATCTATCGAAAGGTTTAAAAGAAGCGCTTTCCTCAAAATAAACAACATAAGGCATTCGCTGATTTCAGTTGATTTATTGATAATCAAGCAGAAAAAAAGAAAGAAAAGAAACTGTTATAAATCATCCATTTTAAAAAAAAAAAAAAGAACAGAAAAAATGAGATGAATTTGAAAGACACTGGCCAAAGAAAAAAAGCACTTATTTTTGCTGCCAATTAACATTTTTTTGTACATTTTTGTGAGCAATATAGTGACGATAAGTCCTGTTTTACAGAACAATGTAGATGCCCCATCGCAATCACTTCAAATAATAGTGATAAAACGGTATTGGTAAGAAGGTTGATTTCAAACAAGAAATTATAAATTATAAATGATTTGAATTGTAACAAACAAACAAACAAAAAGATAGCGTTCAGCTGATGCTATCGTGTTCACTATTGACCGATCGCTACCGTCAATCAAATAACCAATCATCTAATCGAATTAATCATTTAGACAAGAAGTGAACTTTGAACTCCAAAATTAGCTGACATTTATGCGAAGCATTTTTGTTGGTTTGGCAATTTAAACGCCGTAACTAGTTACGTCTTTAAATCGCCAATCAACCACCTCATTTTATTCATGTATTTATTGTTACATGATGCTGGCCATAACTTTTGCAAAATAACGCCATTGAACACCAAAGTGGAATTTACTGTAGCAATTTCTACAACATTTTCTGTCATACAGGGTGGATACTTTTTCAATTGTACTTACTTTTTAATTCCGTCTACTACCCCATTGAAATTAGACAAGTCCAAAATTTTGAAAAACAGCAAAGGGTTAAAGTTTCAAAATAATGAATGGTTAGATACATTTCCAGCTTCTAAAATTTGATTGTTCTTCTTTCAAGTAAGATATCTAGATCAACAGTAATTGTTTATCAGTTTTTACGTAAAATGAAAAGTCAATTAGAAATCCTAGCTGGTCATTTTGCAATTCTATTCTAAATAATCAAAAGAACTCTTTTTTCGGCACAAAGTGGTCGGTTATGGTCGAAAAACGCCACACGCATTCGTACTAAATAATCCTAAAAACCATCCATGGAACATAAAGCATGCATTTATGGCGTTTTTATGGCTGTCCACCGGAGCAAAGACCGACCCTTTTTTAACGACAAACGCTGCTCTACGATATGACTCTGGCCAATAATCTTCGACGTTGACCAATCGCGGCTGTCAATCAAGGAATCAACCTACCAATCATTCATTTATCCCGGAATAGAGCTGTGAACTCCGACATTGGCCGCCATTTTTGTTAAGCTTTTTTGGTTGGTTTGGCGACTTAAACGTCGTAACTACAGCTTATTCAAGTTTTTTATTTGACGAAATAATACGTTTAGCATATCTTATTAAGTCACAATCGTCCATGACACACAAAGAAAGTTTATTACTAAGATCTACTCACGCACGGGCATCATTTTAGTCAGTTAATTCAGAAATGTTCATTGAATTTATTATTTATATCCCAAACCTTGTTCGTCTTGCCTTGTGGGAACGGGTTAATTTATTGCGCTTGGATGAGTGTTAATCCATGCACTTCGTTTGCTAAACTTGCATGTCCAGATCAAGGGGTCGGTTGGGACTTAATGGTCACAAGAGATTGGACTTCAATGGATGGAATTCAATGGGCGCTCTCAAAATTGCATCTAAACCAGCGGGAGGGGAGGGGACAATAATAACAGATAAGAGTTTCCGAGGGAAAGTTTGTAAAGACTTAGCAGGGATGAAGTAAATACACAAAACAGGCCAAAACATTGAGTAAAACATGCAAACGGTGATTAGTTAAATGGATGGAGACAGTTTAGACTGATTTAGTGGTCCGTGTGAAAAGAACAAAAACATTAAATTTCGGCTGCACCCGACCAGCAGACGACAGAGAGACGACGGTCCGCGCAATTTGTAGACAATATGACTATTGGAGACTGTTTAGTGTGAACAGGACCACAATATGCCCACAGTGTTGCATGGTCAGATGTATTATAATTGCGTGCTGCGTATGTCCCTCATCAAAGGTAATATAATTGCGTGCTGGCCAGTGCCGATTGTTTAACTGCATTGAGCGGTTAGATATACTGCAAACTTGTGTCTGGTCCATTTTTGTTGGAGATGATTTGTGTTTTGTTCCATTGACATGTATACAAATGGTCTTTTCGAGTATCTCTGTAGCTTTTATCTCATTTCGAAATGTGCTCGGTGTCACCACAAGAGTTCCGAATTAATACCATCAAAGGGAGGCAGCATTTCCAAATATATTGGGAGTTTCGCTTTTTAGTTCGAAGAATCAAACTAACGTTCACTCACAAAAATATTTCTAATTGTGCAATCGTATCAAATCATAGACTCAGTCAACTAAAATCCAACACAAAAAAAGTATGCCAAAAATGCTTACTTTAAAAACATCGAATATAACGCTAGTGGTGTTAATACAAATGAGCACGTGCGTGACATTTCCAACAATTACACATGTGCGCCAAGTAAAGACTCGGATCAGCCTGTGCATCCGCACAGTCTGATCAGAGTCTTCACTCTGCGCTCTGTAGACAGATACTGACCCAAAGCTTCTTTAAACAATCAGCGAATATTCTAATTGCCCCGAATGGCTGTCCTAGGTTCTCAATGTGTGCGAGTAACGCGCATGCGAAATAGATGGAAATGTCACGCATAGGCTCAAATATCACCAATTCTAATATCATCAAATCTAATACAAATATCATCAAATCTATCTCTGGACATAACTTTGGTAATAAAAGAATGCTTCTGCTTACTTCTTCGTCGTGTTTTATCCCGGTTTTTTTTTTTTTTTTTTTTTTGTAAATTTTTGACCTCTCCAAATTCAAAGATTTTACAGACGGAAATTTAAAGTGGGTTTAATTTGAAAATTAACCATTCAGCAGGGTAGAAAATCTTGTGGGGAAAAAAAGAAATTGCTTCTTAAAAGCAATTTTTTCTCACTTTCTTTACAATTTTTCTCAATTATGAATAACAGGGACGTAAAAACCGGGGACTGAGCAGGCAGGAAATTGTTGATTGAGCAATTGTCCTCTGCTAGAGAAAAGTTTAAGACTGCAAATAACCGCGCGTTATGACATAATAACGATACTTGAATGGGAAAGCCTAGTCAGAAAACAAAGAATATATGCAAGACAGAAGGTAGAACTCTATTTTTAGTCACGGAATCAAACAATTTATTTTTTCTCTTCCTTTCTATAAATCCTCTTCTTATCTACCATTTGTTAATTGTTGATAAAGGCAAGATTTATATGTACTCAACTTGAGACATCATCAAGGAGAATAACCTCTTAGGTTCTGCTTTCGTTGTAACCCTTTTTGCATTACACAGTTTAGTATTTATATTACTATGTACATTTCTGATATATATGTGTGCAAATGAAATATATTTAAACTAAAGGATACAATCCATTAACTGATACACATTAACAAGTAGAAATTGGCTGGCATGTTCAACGAGACTAGCAAATGATCCTTTGGTTTTCTCAGTTCAGAGACAATCGACGTTAAGTGGAAATAAAATATAGATTAACACATGAAGAAATTACTTCTTTATAATATATTACAACATGTGCTTGTTATATTACAATATTTATACTAGTTTACGGTCAACTAAACACCCGCCAGGGATAACTTGTTGTCGGTTTAAAACACCATTTTAGCTTAAAATCAACACTACAAAAGTAGTAATTGTCAGGTAAAAGATCTCAAACCTTTAACCGTCAGGTTGTTAAACCACCGCACAAATGCTCCACCCAGTTTATACTTTTTCATCATTTGTATTCTATAAGACAGGTGATTACTCTACAGCAGATCGTTCGACCTACTTGACGGTATAATACAGGGTGATGTAACTAAACCCCACCTATTCATCAATGACCTGATGTATCCCCAAACAACAATCATACACAACTGGACATGACTTCAAAAAGGCGGGGTCAGGAGTTACATTATTCTTTAAACTTTCTAATTCGGGGACAGTTAAATGCTATTTAAAAACGGGTAATGTTAGGGGGATGAAAAATTGATTACAGTGGACCTCCATTAACCACAATTAAATTTCGCGGTGATTGTGCGGGCGCGTCATCAATTAATATATTGATACTACTTCCTTTTTTGCACACCTTAACGAACTTTGTTAAGAGGTCATAAAACATTGGTTAAAGGTCATCTGTTCGACCAAAAAAAGCCTTTTAGTGATTTGGATTCCCTTTTAATTCTTCTGAGAAAAAATGAATTACGACTTGGGCGAGAAAAATTTATTACTTCTGTCGACTGACTAAAACGGGGCGTAAACACTAAACGGACTTCTGGTATTTTTATGTCTCGAAAAAAATCTTGATTAAGAATTTATTATTTTTGTTGATATTAACGCAAAAAGTCAATTTAGGCAACGACGTTAACAACAAAAAACGGATATTTCTATAACAAATTTATTTAAATGATAATCCCTGTCTCATATCTTCCACTGGGGTTATTATGGGTCTACTTCTTGAAAGTTTGATTCTAAGATCCACACATAATGGAGAAATCATAAAAATGGTTAAAGGGTAACTGGTAAACCTATTCAAGTTTTTACGTCCCTGTGTTTTCATACTTGAGAAATATCGTACAAATAGAAGAAAATGCCTGTAACAAGCAATTTGTTCTTTTTCCACAATTATTTCTGACATACTGTTTGGTTATTTTCCGAATGAAATTGACATTAAATTGTCGTCTGCAAAAACTTTGCAATACAGTAAAGGGTTAAATCGACTAAAGCAAGTATATAGCGACATCTACATACCTAGATCTATCAATACTGGACAGCCAGCCACAGGCTAAATGGAAACTTCGCCCACAGCGTATGGCGCACGAAATGGGTCAAAGATCAACTTTAAATCATTCACTCTAAAAGAACGCTCGCACGCGTGCGCACGCGTATGTACAATAGATTCATGCTCAAAATTCAGGCGTTCACGCTAAAAAAAATGAGCGTTCATGGGTAAAAAATGTACGTAAGCACATAGAATCACGCGTGCATGTTTAAATTTTGAGCGCGCACGTATATTTTTACAGGTGTACACGCGTTATTTACACGTGCCTGCGTTTTTATCAAATTGGGCTTTGACCCAAACGGTTCACCATAGAGCTACCGATTGATAGTTTGGTAATTCTTTTTTTATCCCCCGCCGTTTCGGCGAAGGGGATATAGTAATGGTCTCCGTCCGTCATTCCGTCCTTCCGTCATTCTGTCCTTCCGTCACTAAACTTGTCCGGAGCATATCTATGAAAGTATAATTGCTAGGTCGATAGATCTTATTGAGGAGAAGTGCAGTGCACAAGAACCACAACTCTTGCTTGCATAATTTTGGAGTTATTGCCCTTTGTTGTTTTAAAGACTTAGATTTTGTCCTGAGCATATCTCTGAAAGTATAATAGCTATTATCGAACTCATTGAGAAGAAATGCAGTACACAAGAAGCCTAAATCTAACTGGCTTCAGTTTACTAGCAAGCTTTTACGGCGGGGGATGGCAATGTCCGACATGGTATTTGTTTAAATTTACATTAACCCGTGTCTTGCTGAAGCCTGAATATTCCTATTTAAGCAGTAGGTATAGACATAAATCGGCATGCACATATGTGCAGTCTCCACTTTTATTTTTGTACCTTTTAACCCATTACCATATAATCCAGAATTACGAGTCACTTTAGAGAAACCGTTTTGGAAGCCGCTATTGTAAAACGAGAAATTGCTTGTTATAAGTAATTTCTAATTTCATCATATTGTTGTTTCCTATGATATTTCGACTTAATTTTCAACTCAAGAATACATTGAAACATTGTTTTCAGCTTCTCCAAATTATGACTACTCAAAAATTGTATGGTCTTGTAATGGGTTAACCGATTCCCACTGAATGACGCTTTTAAACGCCCCAAAGAAAGGGTTTGGAAAACATTATAGAAAATGAAAAAATTGCTTGTTACAAGCAATTTCTTCATTTTCCACAATGTCTTCTACCCAAAAGGTAAAAAAATATGAACTTTCATAACTTTTGAAATGTTGTCTGCAACACCTTTCAATTTGGACTGGTCTAAAATTTTGCCCTCTTGTAATGGGTTAAGTAAAAAGTGTTCATAAAAAATCAAAATTCAGGAGAATTGTTGACCCACTACCAAGCCATTTGGTGCTTTCAGTCCCGATTTTTATTGTAATTGTATTCTGAGAATGGTATCTATTTAACCTAACAAGGATAGATGAATTGCTTAAAGCTGTACTATGTGAACATTCTTTCAATCGTTATTTCTCACACATATGAAATCATTTCGATACGACAGAGTCACATAACCCTGCGATGTCTAACGCCCTAAGCCACTGCGCTACTGATGTCGATGTGTTGGATTGGCTAGCCAAATCACCGGATCTGTCTCCGATCGAACACCTTTGGGTCCATCTGAGTAGGACAGTAAGAGACAGGAATGACGTTAATAACGTTAGAAACCTGGAACGTGTTCTTCGTCAGGAATGGGGTCGTATCCCTATGGCCATTTATCGTAGGCTCATTTCCAGCATGAGAAGACGCTGTGATGCCGTTATTGGCGCAAACGGTGGACACACAAGATATTAAATCTTTGTGTTACTTTTACTTCCCTACTCCTACCATGTTTGACGCTGTACAACAAACACGTATGACCTTGAAATCATCTGATTTTTTTAAAATACTGTGGCTAACACGTAAAAGATTGATGTGTGAAAATATGGTTTTAATCCAAAGCTAGAAACGGAGAAATTGGATATTTTCGAAGGAATAGATTTGACTTCATCTTTATATAATTTGATTTTTTGTTTCGCCATCAAAAACGGGCGTTCTGATTGATCGAGAAAAAAAATCTACAACTCCATGAACAAAATTTTGAGCACGCAGAGATTTTGTATGATTCCGCACCAAATAGTGCCATACAAAAAGGTATCGAAATTTGTAAAAGTTTTGCTTTTTCGCTCGATGCTATTAAATTATTATAAATGAAGAGAATATTTTTGTTTTCATTGAGGTACGAACCGAAAAAGACTAATCACACTTATGTACGAATCCGCTCCATTTTCTTCATTTCTTAATTGAAAGAGCATGTTTTCCGTCTAAGTTTGTCAGACGCAATTTGGAGAAATAGATACTGGCTGCCAATCAAAGAATCAATCGACCAATCATATCTTTCTTTTAGACCGGAATTGAACTTTGAACTCAAACAATGGTCCTTATTTATGTCAATAGTTTTTGTTTGTTTGGTGACTTAAAAGTCGTAACTACAGCTTTTTCAAGTTGAAGTTACGACGTTTATGTCGCCAACCAAACAATATCACATTTTCTTAATTTTACACAGTGACCATAAATTTTGCAAAAAAATGCCGTACAGTATATAAGTGGAACTACCTGTAGGATCTAAGCGGTTGTGGCCAGAGCGCTGGGGGCATGGCCGGAGCGCAGGGGGCGTGGCAAGAGAGCAAGGGGCATGGCCAGGGCGCAGAGGCGCGGTCAGAGAGCAGAGTGTGTGGCCAGGGCGCAGGGGGCGTGGCCGGAGCGCAGGGGGCGTGGCCATTTCGCAGGGGCGTAGCAATAGAGCAGAAGGCGTGGCCAAGGATCAGGGGGCATGGCCAGGGCGCATGGGCGTAGCCAGAGAGCAGGGGGAGTGGCCAGAGAGCAGAAGGCGTGGCCAGAGATCAGGGGGAGTGGCCAGAGAGCAGAAGGCGTGGCCAGAGAGCAGGGGGAGTGGTCAGATAGTAGAAGGCGTGGCCAGAGAGCAGGGCGTGGCCAGCGATCCGTCATTTGTAATTAGTCACTGGTCAATATTCAAATAAAGCAATGTCAAAACGACTGACGGAAATATGATTGCTCTTGTGGCGACAAGAATTTAAACCAACAAAAAACGTGACATAGATGTCGGAGGTGACCATTCATGTACGGTCTAAATGAATGATTCGATAGGACAATAGATTATTTATTGATAGCGACACTCTGTCATTGAGAACCACTTGACAAGACTTTAAAAACACTCTGAATACAGTATTATTCTTTGTCGCCTGTTTCGAAAATCAAAGTACTGAAAGTACTGTAAGCTAGCAAAGCCTGATTTGATTAAGTAAATTTCTTGGTCAAAGGTTAATATTTTTAGGTAAATTTAAGAAAACCTTTGCCTTATAGGAAAGAAAATAGTGTGGACAATGAAGAAATTGCTTGTTACAAGCAATTTCTTCATTGTCCACAATGTTTTCCAAATCTATTTTCTTGAAATGCTTCAAAAGCGTGATTGACTAGGAGTTGATTAGCATGTTTTTGAAGGAGCTGTCTACAATTTGTATGAATTAAATTCATGTGACCATAAAAAGCAGTGGCAGAATTTACAATATTACCGAAATAAGAACTACTTTTTATGGCGTAGGCATTCAATGGATTTAGTGGTTAAGCCTCCAGTGGCAGTTTGCACTCGTTGAACTTTGAAACGACTTCAATTTTTTTCTGTTAACTTAAGCTATCAAAGCTGACGCTTTGCTAGCTAAAAAGAATCTCATATTTCTTTTTACAATTTACTGAAAATGCTTTGCTCAAAAAAGGGTGAGGAACGAAGCTAGAAATTAATAAGTAAATGGTAATTACTTTTATCCACTCAGTCAACCATGCAGAAAGGTTTAAGTGCTTTATCCTAAATTCAAAACTGGTCATAAGTGAAGGATATTGGCACAATGTTTGAAAAAGACATATAAAAGAGTGTGAAAACTAGGAAATAAGTGCGACACGTGGAATTAAATTACTGTCAGAAAATGAGAATCTGGTTTTAACATTACAGAAAATGTCTCATTTTCCGACAATATTTCCCTACTATTTTTACAAGGCATCGAGGACCAATAATTGTTACATATACGAGAGTTTATCACGAGTTCGTGACATACTCGCTCTGAAAGGCATATGTGAACTTAACTCATGACCAGACGACATTATTCTAAATCGGTCCATATATATAGAATGATTTTGCAGACGACTATTTTTCAGTTGACGAAATTAAAAAACAAAATATGTCTTTTTAGGTAGAAAACATTAAGGAGCACGAAGAAATTGCTTCTAACTCTGAAAAAAAAACTTCGTAAAATATATATACATTGTACTATAATTGTGAATTGATTTTGCTTACCGTTTTACGAGACGACAAAATGTTTGACTGGTCTAAATTCAAAGATATTGCAAACAACAGCTTTTACTTTTTTCTAAAAAAAAAAACATTGTGGATAATGAAGAAATTACTTGTAGCAAGCGATTACTTCATTTTCCACTATGTTTTGCTAAGCTATTTTATTAGGTACGTCAAAAAGTGTGACTGTGTGGAAATGGTTAATAGATTTATAAAAAAATATTTCATTATAATTATGATGTAGCTTTCAATATAGACTGGTGCCGCCATCGGCTTAAACGAAGCCGCCGTTGTTAAAGTCGGCAATGGTACCAGTTCAGCTTTCAATACTGTAGGATAAACTATCGCGATGTCTTTTTCAAAGATGCGTCAAGCCCCACATAAATAAACTATTTCATTTCTGTGTAACCCTTTCCCGTACAGGCCCTGGCTTTTACGTCCATTTGATTTCATACTTGAGAAAATATTATGAAAAAAAGAAGAATTTGTTTGTAAAAAGCAATTTTTTTTCTCACTATTTTTCTACCACATATGATGGTTTCATTTCAGATTGCATTCAGTTTTCATTGTCGTCGCCGATTACTCTGAAATTAGGTCAGTCTGAAATTTCGAAAATGGGAGAGGATTAAAAAAAAAACCGTAAAAAGAATATAGCAATACGGATCAAGTACTACTTGTTTTCGAGCATTGATTGATTAATTGACTTGGGTACAATGTCACTTTTAACGGTATTTCGGTAATATCGCTGCGGCTGGGGCACCTACCCGTTGATTCCTGGTATTTCTCACACCAGAACTACCATTACATCTTTTCCGAGCCTCCAGCGGCTCATCCCACGAAGGGTTACGATTATCCACCCATTAGTGGGAGACATATGTCGAAAAGGATATTTGCCGCGGCCGGGGATCGAAACCGGGACCCTATGACTAAGAGTCCAACGCACTACCACTGCACTATGACCGAGACCTCTGTTTTAGAACAAACGGTAAAAGCCAGTTTGATGTCGAGCAAATAAAACAACACCCCGACATCTGTTCGGACCGCCTATACTCTATTCAGTTGCTTCCACATCTAAAACGATAACTTACTAAACAAACAAGCTTAAGAAAAAGTAAATAAAAGCGTTTTATGCTTTCAAGACAGTAGCAAATGTGCTTTTTAATTTGTTTAGATTTTTATCTCTATTGAAAGCTGATCCATCTTTGAATCTTAACATGAATCCTGTCATTCGAAAAGGCACCTTTTGAGAAGCGCGAAAATTATCGGACCTGGTCAGATTGCGCGAATTGCGCAAACTGAACAGAGTCGAAACGTTTCGCTTTGGTGGGTTTTCTGGATGCAGAATGATCATTCTATTTTACTGAACATTCTTGAAATACCAACTCTGATTGACCTCTGCTTGATCTGATCTCTTTTCCAAATATTTGTATATCGAATTTCAGTAGGTCCCATTTCACTTGCTTATTCATGCATATCTTCTGTGTGTTATTTACCACTTACTGTTTTCAAAATTCTAGACTTGTTCTAAGTCAAATGGATAACAGACGATGTTACAAAGATAGTATAATTAAAAAAGTAACCGTCGTATATGAGGAAAACATTGTGGTAAAAGCAGTAATTGCTTATTACCAGCAATTTCTTCTTTTTCGACATTGTTTTCTCAAGCATAATATCACAAAAACGTAAAATCAGTGATTGTACGTGAAATGCCAAGGAGATATTGAGAAAAGAGAAATGTTTTCTCAAATCGTTTCATTATGATCAAAACATAAATGTAAAAAAAATGATTTGGACAAGTTATGGGTAAAAAGAAAAGACTGAATGAAAACAAGTTTAAAATGAATAAAATTGCTTGCTGCAAGCATTTCTTCATCTTCAACCTTCTTTTCTACCCGAAAGAACCAAGACATTCAAATGCTATCAACTTGACATTGCAACTGCAACTTCTTTGAATTTGGACCAGTCTAAAAATTTAGTCTGGTAATGGGTTAACTATGTTAGTTGTCTATTCATATATTTACTTAATTTTTTAAGGGTTCGTTTGTGTTCATGGACTTTATATTTTTTTGCTTATTAATGAGTTCTTTTAGCAAAATCCGTAATTCTAACAAGCTGAAAATTTAATTGAAAATTTCCACGAAAAAAAACAAAACGCTTGCGAACAAAGTTGTTCCATAAAAAAATACTTTTAACCGTTTTGTTGTTTGTTTGTTTGTTTTGGTTTGGTTTTGTCTCTCTTTTGTTGTTGTTGTTGTTGTTGTTGCTGCTGCTGCTGCTGTTTGTTTGTTTGTTTCCCTGCACTTGCTTGTTTTATTGAATGATAAGAGAGGAATAAAATGTTTTTGCTTTCATTGAGGTATGAAAACAAGAAATATTTTCTTTACCTTTTCAATGAAAGAACTTTTGATAATTTGACTCAAATTCTCGGATATATTTTATTGCTGTCGGTTTGTTGTTTGGATGGTTGCTTGTTTGTCTGTTTGCTTGCCTGCTTGTTTTTAAAGCACAATTCGTTTTATTTTTAGTCTTCGTCATGGTAGGGGGGTCCTAAACGCATGTATCGAGGTGTGGGTTATGTTATGTTGTTAGTGATTGTTTCTTGTGTGTTTTGTTGTAATTCTTTTTTTCTTCTTCTTCCTTTTATTTTCTCACAATCTTAAATGTTTTGTTAAGTTTATTATTATTTTGTTTATTTGTTTGTTTGTTTTGGGAGAGTGTTTTTATAAATCTTTTTAAAATTGTTTTGTTGAAAGTAGAAAATGTGTGGAAATGGTTCAATAGAGCCATCAAAATATAATTGTGATTCAGCATGAGATGCACGTAGATTTTCGGTCACGTGACGTCGAAATGAGGTCATAGGTTATTCTAAATTTCTTAATAACCCAAATTGATTCGTGCCGTAAACGAGGTTTCGATCGTTATTAATGATCGGCAGAAATGATTTCTTCAATAGAAATCTTATACAAATTTAGACGATCTAACAATATAACGTCCGTCGGTTTCCAAAACATCGTAACTACATCTTAGCCAAGATGTAGTTACGATGTTTTGGAAACCAACCGTCAATAGGACAGTCTTGACTAAAGCAGGTGAAATGTTCGGACAATTTCGGCCACGAAATGACCGCTGACCAGTAAGCGATTTTCTCCGGCCGTTCTGACCCTGTGTCCTTTGAGTGACCGGTCCGAAATGATAGAAGTATTGTCCGAAAAGAATCGATCTAGGGTTTGATGAAAGCTAGAGTGACCACTGGTCATCGACTATTGTTGACCAGCTTCAAGTTCGTGGCTGGAAACCTTTTGGGCACTTTAAATGCCGTCAAATTATACGTACGCTCGTTAATTGATTTTGACAATTTTTGACAATTTATCGCACGCTTTCCTGTTATGGTATATTTGAGACGTTCAACATGAAGGCATGATGTTAAAATTAATGTAAAACTTACACGACAACCTCGCACAACTTCATAAAACCATTTTTCCATTTGATTAATTTACAACTTCGCACTTAACCCATTACCAGACGACTACATTTTAGACTTGTAAAAATTGCAGAAGTTGCAGACGACAATTTCAAGTTAGGAAAAAATAACCCATTCCCACATAGGGACGCTATTTTGACGCCTATAAAGAAAATCGTTTGGAAAACATTTTTATATCAAGCAATTTCTTCATTATATATAATAAATTCAACCCAGAAAATTTTAAAAAAATCTAATATTCCATAGACTTTAGATTGTCGTCTGCAACTCTTTTCAATTTGGACAAGTCTGAAATTTTGTCCTCTGGTAATGGGTTAAAAACAATGTCTTTCTTGGAAGAAAGCATTTTGGAAAAAGAAGAACTCGTTTGATACAAGCAATTTTCTTCATTTTCCACAATGTATTTGCTAAGTTTTTTTTTTCTTGAAGGGCATAATAAGCGTGATTGAGTTGGAATGGGTTATGTAAGATGTACATTGGAAAGTCAACTAAGCGCGAAATAAAGTTGTATGAAATTCGAATATTTTTTTCTGGTTGATTTTTCTGTTTGATTCACTTTTCCACGCAGTCTTACCAGCGTCGATCCTAATGATTTAATTTTAGTTTTGTCTAACAGGATTCGAGCGTTTTGAATGACTGAACTACTCTTTTACCTCCATAAACTGAATTTGTGCATGAAGCTAATTTGTTATAGCGCAGTTGGTAGCGCGTCGGACTGTCAATCTAGAGGTCCCGGGTTCGATCCACGACGGCGGCACTCATCCTTTCTGACTATTTGTCTCTCACCAATGGGTCGATAATCGTAGACCTATGTGAGATAGCAGCTGGAGGCTAGGAAAGGAAGTAATGGTAGTACTGGTGTGAGAAATGCCAGGATTCCATCGTTAGGTGCTCCAGCCGTCGCGATATAACTGAAAGATTGTTGAAAGCGGCGTAAAACCCCATTCAAACAAACAAAAAACTTGCGAACAAACAGATCCATAGAATTTTTACTTAAAACTAGTAAAATATTTGCTTTGTTTTGCTTGAGTGCATTGAATGATAAACAATAAGATAATATTTTGTTTTGTTTTGTTTGCATTTAGGAATGAACCTAAAAACTTAATCACACTTATTTGTTAATCCGCTTCGCGTATTCATACAGTGTGGTTAAGTTTTAGTTTCATACCTCCATGAAAACCAAACATATTTTCTTCGTTTCTTAAGTAGGTCCTTTTTAGCAAAACAGTTCACAGATATAACGGTCTCTGGTTTAACGCTTTCCTGTTCCATCCCTGGTTTTTACACCCCAGTGATTTTATGATTTAGAAAACGTTGTAGAATAAGAAGAAATTGCTTGTCACAAGCAATTTCTTCTTTTTCTACAATATTTTCTATTCTACTGATGGCTATTTTTCAAATTAAATCAACTTTAGCCCCCCCCCCCCCCTCCCCCGCAAAAAAACACTTCGAAAAGATTATGTCAAATGAGGAAATTGCTAGCAACAAGCAATTTCTTCATTTTCCACAATGTTTTTTTTTTCAAGTAAGATGTAAAAATCTCAAATTTCACAAACTTTAAATTGTCGTCTGCAACTCCTTTCAATTTGGACCACTCTTATTTTTTTCCGTGTTGAAGTTCGTAAAATAATAATAATGCGTGATGTTTACCATCTCCAACTTAGGTTCTTAAGAAACGGCAAAAAGGAGAAGGATTGGGAGAGATTTTTTGCGTAAAAATTATGAAATTATTAAAAGCTTTTTAATTACACGTAAAATATCAAAGACCGTCATTAGAAAGGTTTATTGCCCAGTTCGTTAGAAACCATTGTTTTCTTTTTGCCTTATCGAACTGCGTCTCGAACTCAACCTTTATCCGAAATCATTTTAACGATTCGGTCTCGTCCATAAAGAACCCGTACCCGGATTACGTGAGGCCTTGAACCCTTCCCTTAAATCCTTTCCCACACAATGATGCTTGTATACACCCCTGAGAAAAACAATCGGGAAAACATTGTGTAAAATGAAGAAATTGATTGTGACAAGCAATTTCTTCATTTTACACAATGTTTACTATCGAGAAAGTTGAAAAAAAAATCCTAAATTTCTTCAACTCGAAAATGTCGTCTGTAACTCCTTTCCATTTGGACCAGTCTAAAATTTTGCCATCTAGTAACGCGTTGATACCTTCCATCACGAATTCAAATACAGAATTAAAATTCTGGTAATGTTTCAGCACTAAATGATCGTTTAATTGATTTTGGATTCTGTAGACTTATATAAGGCGTTACTCAGCCCAACCCATTCCCGCACAATCCCGTTTTATAAGCCACTCTAGAGAAAAAAAAGCTTTTTAAAATATAGAGGAAAATGAAGAAATTGCTTGTCACAATCAATTTCTTCATTATTCACAATTATTTCTATCCCAAAAGACAGAGGTTTTAAGAATTTCATTTACTAAAAAATAACGTCTGCATCTTCATTGTATTTTTCATTTTCGACCAGTCTATTGTTTTAATTGTGTCTCACCAATGGGTGGTTAATCGTAAGCCTAAGTGGGATAGCAGCTGAGTGCTAGGAAAGGATGTAGTCGTAGCACTGGTGTGAGAAATACCAGAAAACCATTGTTAGATGCTCCAGCCGCCGCGATAAAACTGAAATACTGTTAAAGCGGCGTTAAACCCCATTGAATCAACCCATTCCCATTCAATGACGCTTTTAGACGTTCCACAAGAAAAACAGTTGGGAAAACATTATGAAAAATGAAGAAATTGCTTGTTACAAGCAATTTCTTCATTTATCACAATGTTTTCTACCCAGAAAGTTGAAAACATCTAAAATTTCACAAACAACAATTTGTCGTCTGCATCTCCTTTCAATTTGGACCAGTCTAAAATGTTGCCGTCTGGTAATGGTTTAAAAGAGGTCTTCCTCGTTTTGTCTTACCACGTTCCATGTTCAACTTCGTTCGACCGACAATGTCGTAGTCAGTTCGGTAAATTGTCACCAACTCAGTGTTACCTCTTCATCACTGTTTGAGTTTTGTTGTGTTTTATTAAAATTATTATTATTATCATTATTATTATCATACTTATTATTTCTTCTCTTCTTCCCTTTCCGTTTTGCCGGTAGCGTTTCCACGAACACCGAAATAGTTCAAATTGTCAGCTGCTATATGTTAGATAATTGGATAAACGAATGAAGGAACTGGTTTAACTTTCACGTAATCAGAAACTCTCGACCCTGTTTTATCAGGTTATTCAATTTATGTGAATTCGTCATTAAAACAGTGCACAAGACTTGAGTTTTATGGCTTATTTTTTTCTCGATCCGTCTCGCTTTATAATAGCAATTTAACTATCGACCGACCCTTGCTCTAAAACGTACAACTAGACGATCAAGGTTCTTAGGGTTTGAAAGTTAACAACATAATAAAAGATTAACGGAATAATTATTGAATTAATCGTTTAACTTATAAAATGACACGTGATAGATATGACTATAATCTATTAGTCATGCATTTTTTTTAAAAAAATGAGTATGATCTGACATAGCGTGTCCCGGTTTAAAACTTTAACCGCTTAAGCTATTTCATATTTCTATCGAAAAGGTAAATGGTTCTGAGATTATAAGGGGCCAAATTGGTTTCTTAGAGCACGTGCGGCCCTTAAACTGCTGGTACTTGAAGTTACGGGATCAAAATGGAAGTTTATTCTTTAACTTCTTGCGATAAATCAATAAGTGTCTTTTCTTGATTCAATCCTTCGTACCTTTAATTTAGCCTATTTCCACAGAATATTGTATTTTAACGCCCTGCAAAAAAGGGTATGACAAACATTGTGAGAAAAGAAGAAATTGTTAGTAACAAGATACATGTACGTCGTCATTTCTCATAAGATATTCATCCTAATGCGGACACTAGTCTCTTGTTGTTTTGTTGTTGTTATTGTTTTATTATAATTTTCTGTTATTGTTGTTGTTGTTAAATTTTGTAGTTGTTGTTGTTTCGAGGGGAGGGGGCGCGTTATTGTTTGTTTGTTTGTTTGTTTTTGTTTGCCTTTTTTTCCGAATCAAACGAACTTAAATCATTTTAATTCACTAGATAGGCCTGGATTAGTGCTGCCACGTGACGGCTTAAAACAGATTTTGGTAAGAAAAAAATACCAATTGGTAATATCGCTTTTTTTTAAGCAGTCAATGTTTGCAATTCCACTGGGAAAAATGCCTTTTACATCTTTAACCCATTCCAACACAATCCCTCCTTTTTACGCCCCTCAAGAAAAAAGCTTTGGAAAATATTGTGGAAAATGAAGAAATTGCTTGTATCAAGCAATTTCTTCATTATCCACAATGTTTTCTATCCAAAAAGACGAAAAAATTCAAAATTCCACAAACTTGAAATTGTCATCTGCAGCTTCTTTCAATTTGGACCAGTCTAAAATTTTGCTGTGTTGGAATGGGTTAAAGCCAAAAATATCCCATAGATTGCAACCAACAATTTAACCCAATCCCACACAAATCCGCTTTTTACGCCCCTCACCTGTCACCTGGTAAAGGGCTAAATTATTATTGAAAAAATGTGACTACAGGGTATCGATTCTGTATAATTTTCAGATCCAAAGCAATTTTTTTTTTCGAACAAAGTTTTCCTACTGAAACGTACGTCTATATTTTAACTGACGGATCGAGGCTGTCAATAATAAAAAAAAAATACGATGGACAAATCGAATCATACATTAACAGATGAAGAGATCTTTTGAACTCCAACATAAAAAGTGATCTTTTGAACTCCAATATAGATCAACATTCACTTGAAGCGTTTTTATAGGTTTTGCGAATTTAAGTCGCTAACCAATAACTTTGCTGCTTTGTTATATGTTTCAAACCATAAATTTTGTGCAACAAAATAAAACCGTCTTCTGATATCCCAATCGAACTTCCTGTCTGAGACAGTGGGCGTGGTCTGAGATCCGAGCTTGCTCCGAAATAGCTTCTTTAAGTGAAACATACTAAACACATAAGATTGAAGAATAATAACTTTTCCCCCTAACATCTTAACCCTTTCCCGTTTTTTTTTTTTTTTTTTTTTTTTTTTTTTAATTTTGGGCTGGTCCAAATTGAAAGAGGTTGCAGACTACAATGAAAATTGGATGTAATTTGAAATGAAACCACCCTATGTGGTAGAAAATATTGTGGGAAAAGGAGAAATTGCTTGTTACAAGCAATTTCTCCTTTGACCACAATGTTTTCTCAAATATAAAATCATAGGGACGTAAATCCCGGGTTTGCACAGGAGAGGGTTAAGTGTGTAAGGTACAGTTAATCGATCTCCAGGCGATTGTTTACTAGGATGGTCAATTGGTTGATTGATTGATTGATTGATTGATTGATTGATTGAATGGGGTTTAACGCCACTTTTAAGAGTATTTCGGTCATATCGCGGCGGCGTGAAGCACCTAACAATGGATTCCTGTTATATCTCACACCAGTTCTACCACTATAAATCCTTTCCTAGCATCCAGCTGCTATTCCACTTAGGTTTATGATTATCCACCCATTGGTGAGAGACGAATAGGGTGGTCAGTGTAAAATGATTGTTCTATGTATATATATTATGTTGAAAATTTTGAAGGAAGCGTAGAAATAGACCATAATAAGCAATTTCCTTCTTGTCCCCGACGTTTTTCGAAAACCTTTTTTTCTTGAGGAGCGTAAAAAAGTGTGGGTGTTTGGGAAGGGGTTTAAGCAGTGAAAGATTTTAAATTTTGGTTGGTACATGGATAAAATCAAGTGGATCGCAACAAAGGCACTTTCTTCTTTTTGTTTTATAGACAATAGAAACGCGAACAACATTGTATCTGTTGACGCGAACGTCGGTGAGGTATTAAAGACGGATTTCGGAAATTGAATATCAGCATTAAAACTAAGACAACGCTTAAAAAAGAATGTCGTCCACATTTCGGATGAAATATTGCCATTGGATCTAAAGTTAATTATAATTCCTTTGGGGTTAAATGACGCGCACGACTTTGCATATCAACAATAACTTGGCCACTTCAAAAGTTAAAAGAGATGCGTGTTTCGATAAAGTGTCTGAATGCATTTAGGAAAAAATATGAAAGAACCGTTTTTTCAATATTTTTAATTTGGAGAATATCTTAAGTACATTAACCGACTGAATTCCTCGGTCCGCGAACGATAACCAAAGACACGCGTTGGGCACGCGACGACAACGCCCGCAGTATATAAAGGAATAGACTATGCCATTTATTTGGGACATCTCAGTAATTATCCTTATTCATATTAATATGGGGATTCAATTATCGAAAATATACTGCGAAGTGTCTTAATTTGTATCGAAATACACTAAAACCTTTCCAATTCATCAAAAGAGGAGGGGCTTAAGGCCAAAGGGGAAATATTAAAGGAGCGGTATCTGTTTGAAGTTGGTTATTCGAAGTAATAGTGCACCAGTTTCATTACAAGAAAATGGCGACTTTACCCTTTCGACAACCAGGTTACATTATAGTTTTAAGGATGATATGATTCAACACGAGAAAACAGGAACCGTGCATTCTGATCTGAGTTAATGCCATCCAGCCGCCGATTCAATGTTTCAGCTTGAAAACTCCTTAGAATCATTTATGTGGCTTTTGTATTAGCAATCCTTCTAGACATCGCGTCGGAAGAGTAAATCAGATATAATTAAGGGTTCAAAGGTCCGGCCTACATTATTAAATCAACATAACCCGTCTCTAATACCTGTAAAAACGAAATTGATCAATAATAGATTACGATGAGACATTCAACCATTCTCTATTCAAAGTTATAGACCCTTTTTTATATTGTTAGTGGTTTTCATGACTAGGTGCAAGATCCTTCTTTTGTGTTTCGATTTAGATATATCTAAAGAAAATCAAACCAAAGAGCTTGTTTAAGATATTAATTGCCTTAACATTTCTAAAATATATAAAGTGAAAATATTTATTGTTGCTCTGTCTTTCTATCTCTATCTCTATCTCTATCTCTCTCTCTCCTTGTCTATCTATCTCCTTCTCCTCCCTCTCTCTCTATCTCTCTCTCTCTCTCTCTCTATCTATCTATCTATGTATCTATCTATATATCTATGTATCTATCTATCTATCTATCTATCTATCTATCTATCTATCTATCTATCTATCTATCTATCTATCTATCTATCTATCTATCTATCTATCTATCTATCTATCTATCTTTCTTTCTTTCTATCTATCTATCTATCTTTCTATTTATCTATCTATCTATCTTTCTTTCTTTCTATCTATCTATCTATCTATCATCTCTCTCTCTCTCTCTCTCTATCTCTATCTCTATCTCTATCTATCTATCTATCTATCTATCTATCTATCTATCTATCTATCTATCTATCTATCTATCTATCTATCTATCTATCTATCTATCTATCTATCTATCTTGTCGATCTATGCACCACAAGATAGTAGAGTTACAAATACTATCATATGGTTAAATGATCATTGAAACAAGTCCTCTTTAAACAACAAAGGGGAATTTAAAAAGTAATAAAACATACATAAAGATAATTCAATTTCAATAACGGCCCCTTTGTGATTTATAGATGCAACGCTTGATTATTATTCTAACTGTCCTTGCCCTGCGGGCGTTAGGGAATCGAGAGAACCCATTTTAAGCGAACGGTTTGGATATTTCCCGTCATTTTAAATGACATAAGCTACATTAAATTATTAACCCATTCCCATAAAATCAATATGTTAACCCCCCCCCCCCCCCCCCCCCCCAAAGACAATCTTAAGATAGCATCGTGAAAAAAGAAGTTACTTATAACAAACAGTTCTCTCACCCCACTAGTAAAAGGATATCTAGATTCTCTCTCTCTAAGAGAATTGGCCAATCGCTGGCCCCGCCAACTGACTTCCTAGGCACCGTCCATTTACTCAGACGGGAAGTTTCATTTAGAGTTTTGACGGCGTTATTTTTCAAAATGTATGACAAGTAAAATGTAACAAAAAAGTAAAATGGTTGATCGGGGACCTAAACGTCGTAACTACAGCTTATTCAAGCTACGACGTTTAGGTCGACAAACCAACAAAAAGGGGTTAACAAAAATTGACGGCCAAAGTCGGAGTTGAAAGCTCAGGTCCTGGCAGAATAAATGATTGGATTGGTCGTTTGAATCGTTGATTGACAATCGCGATTGTTCAATTTTATAAGCGGAACGTTCGTGATACAACAAGATGGTAGTTTCTTGATTTCCCACTATGCTTTTTCTCTGGTGGATATTTGTTTTAATTTGTCTAAAAGTGACTGTCCTCTGTAATTTCTTTCAATTTTGAGCCGTCGAAATTTTTATGTGCGGTAAAGGGTTAAACAGCATGCGTATATCTTCCTCCCGAAATTTCTCAATGTTCGCAATATAACATTTTGCCATCTCATCGCCGAAGAGTACGACAACGATAATATGAGAATGCAAGAATATGAAGGCGAGAATGCAAGACTGGTCCAAATTCAAAGGTTTTGCAGACTAAAATTCAAAGTGGATTTGATTGAAAAATAACCATTCAGTAGAATAGAAAATTTTGTGGTAAAAGAAGAAATTGCTTGTTACAAGCAATTTCTTCTTTTCCCACAATATTTTCTCGTGTATAAAATCACAGGGACGTAAAACCAAGGGATTGTACGGGAAAGGGTTAAGACGGCAAGAATGCGATATTATGACGATGCAATTTTTTAGGTATTATATGTCAAGATGGGCGAATGTCTCTGGTATACATTTTATTAGATACTGTATGTATGAAAATCCAACCCCTTTTTAAGCAATAATTACAGAGATGAACGGACAAACGCACGTTCTCACGATCTGTCTGTAAACGGAAAAAATTAACAAGGGTAAAACAACCAAGGGTAAAAGTGGCACAAGTACTCAATTACTTTAATAGGATTTAATACATGTTCTCATAAATAATATCGCGGGCAAGGTCGATAAAAATGAACGCGATATGATCGCTCATAAATTGTTTTTATCGAGATCTGAATGAACATATTTCTTGGGCCACCGATGTATCTTGTGGGGTCCTTTTTGGTGAAAAGGTGGGATTTTTATAAGCATGACGGGTACAAATGGATCGAAATGCCGGTTTGGGGGTTTATACCAATTACTAGACTATACAATTTTTTATCCCTCCAAATTGAAAAAGGTTGCTGATTACAATTTCAAGTTGATGTGATTTCAAATATCCCTGTCTTACTGGGTAGAAAATAATATTGGAAATGAAAAAATGCTTGTTACAAGCAAATTCTTAATTTCCCACTTTGTTTTCTAGAAGTATTTGCTGTAAGGTCGTAATGGGGGGGGATCTCTAAAGTGGCATTCTATCATTTCCACGCTTCATGCCTGTGGATGTTACACATATCTTGCTACACGTGAAAATGTTAAAATCACTCAATATTAACCCGGTCCTATACGACATATTTTAGACTTGTCCAAATTCAAAGAAGTTGCAGACGACATTTTAAAGTTGATGAAAGATTAGATTTTTTTTCAAATTTCTTGATGGAAAGCATTGTGGAAAAGGAAGAAGTTGCAAGCAATTTCTTCAATTTCCACAATGTTTTATCAATAGTTTTTCTCGATAAATGACAAAAAGCGCTCTTGCGTGGTAATGAGCTAGGAACAAAATGTTTTGAAATATAAGACCTATCACAACGTATTATTAATTTCGTCGTTTTTGTCATGAAAACAGTGTCTTGCTGAAAACCGGGGTACTTGCTTAAATTAGTTGAATTTTTTCTTCTCTTCATACAATATTTTCTTTTAAACTATTAACGGTCGACAAATATTAGACTGGTTGTAATTGAAAGACTTTGTATACGACAGTTCTAAGTTGATGACAACCCTTTGCTCTTCTTGGTAGAAAACATTGTGGAAAAGAATTATTCATTTTTTAGAAGCAACTTCTTCATTTTCCACAATATTTTCCAAAGCTTTTGATTCTTGAATGGCGTTAAAAATCGGATTATAGGGAGTGGGCTTATAGTTACCCTCTTTTGATTTAAACCAACTTGGAAATACAACATGTATATTCTAAAACAAATCTTCAAGGAAACCAACCAATTCCTATAGCTGATCTTGAACCCAGTGTTGTATTTAAGTATATATTTGAGCCTATGCGTGACATTTCCAACCATTTCGCATGTGCGTGACTCGCACACATTGAGCACCCTGGACAGCCATTTAGGGCAATTAGAACATTCGCTGATTGTTTAAAGAAGCCTTGGGTCAGTATCTATCTACAGAGCGCAGAGTCAAGACTCTGATCTGACTGTGCGGATGTACAGGCTGATCTGAGTCTTTTCTTGGCGCACATGTGTAATGGTTGGAAAACAAAACACGACTTACTATTAGTTCCTTCCGTAATTTAACCCTTTCCTGAGTTTGAAGTTCGAGTATTTTATACTTGAGAATTGTTGTAGAAAAAGAAGAAATTGCTTGTCACAAGCAATTCTCTTTTTTTTTTTTTTTTTTTTTCTTTTTTTTTGCAATATTTTCTACTCTATTGAATGTTTATTTTCCCAATAAAATCGCCTTTAGATTGTCCTTTGCAAAGCTTTGAATTTGGACAGGTTTAAAATATTGCAAAACAGTAAAGGGTTATAGTAACTCGGTAAAATTTAAGTTTCACCGTAGGGCAGGTTTTATTTAAGAGTTTTGTTTTCATTTGGGTAAGAAAGTAAAAAAAAAACTGATCATACTATATGAAGCCGCGAACCCAGTTTGTGGATTCATTTAGTGTGATTATATATTTGATTCAACACAAATGGGGGGAAAACATCAATAGATTTTTTTATGATTTGAAATCATCAAAACTCATACCATAAAAGAAAGAAGTCAAATGGGCGATTTTTATTACAAATACAGGCACTTTCAAATGAACTACTTTGCTTGCAATTTATACGATAATATTTTCGTGGGCATTTTTTGGTTTCGCGTAAATATTAAATAAATTCTTCGGCCAATCAAAATACCCCATCCTTAATACAGAAAACTAAAATAAATTCTTTGAAAATGTATTTGCGTATAAGGCAGAAAACAGTTCGACAGCAATTCAACTTCAATAAACCGTAGCTACGACGGTTAAGTCTCCGAACCATCAAAAGTGCACATCATAAATATTTGAGTTCAAAGTCTAAATGAATTATTTTATTTCTCAATTGTTTTTCTAATTGAAAACGACAATCTGCCAATTAAAAGATGTTGAAGACGACCGTTAAAAGTGTGTGAGAACAAGAGTAATTGTTTCTAGCAAGCAATTTTTTCTGTTTCCATGATGTTTTTAAAGCTACTCACCTTTAGTGCGTCAAAATGAGACATTGTTTACTGGTTGATCGAAGGATTCTCTGATATCTCTGATATTGAATTTAAAACATATATAGAGATGTAATATCTCATTTCACCACAATGCTTATATAGAAAATTAATGATAATAAAACTAACAAACCGAACCGTTCAATATTCTCTCAATCCTTCTTTCGGTCTGATTAATTATTAATTTAGCTATTAAAACGTACTTCGAATTCCTCAAATGAAACAGAAGAAATATATAGTTTTACGGTAAAAAATGCATTTACCTTAAAACTATTGGCAGCGTTAATATCTTTCAATTTAAACTGTCTTGAATTTAACCCATTCCCATACAATCCCGCGGGTTTACGCCCCTCACGAAATGAGCTTGAAAAAAACATTGTGGAAAACGAAGAAATTTCCTCATTTTATGTTTCTTACTCCAAAAGAAAAAGAGATATAAAATTGTATCGATTTCTTGCCTGCAGCCTCTTTGAATTTGAACTATTCTAAAATTTTATTGTCTAGTATTTGGAAATACGTAAGTGTACGCACCTTTTGGCCAACACCGTGGTGAATGTTCAATTTTAGCAAATACAAAAAAAGTCATCTCATTGTATTACAAGTTGACAAAATTTACAAAATCAATTCAAACGGTGCCCGGTCAGTCAAGCGGTCACCTAACACGACTTTTAACTAAACTATAGCAGCTTAACTGAAATTAATTCTTATTTCCATGCGACATAAATTGCGTCGAGGTGTAATTATCAAATGATCAAACTAGGCTGATCAAAGGTGGAAATAGAAATTAACTTGACAAGAAAATAACTTGAGGTGAAATCTATCAGATTCGGTGACAGGAAATTGGCAAGCACGTGCCAAATAAAACCACCAGGGCATCTGGCCTAGCAGTAGACTGGGAGCTTTGATTTGGCGATGCTTTTATTATATTCCATTATTGATCTAAAGATGTATGAACTATTATCATCATTTAACGTCATCATCATCATCATCATAAATATTATCATTATTATTATTATCAAGAACATTTCTGTTCAGTAACATGTAACAAAAAATAAAAGGGTTGGATGACAACCTCAACGTCGTACTTACAGCTTGAATAAGCTGTAGCTACGACTTTTAAGTTGCCTAGCCAACAAAAAATGCTTCTCATATTTTGCAGTAAAGTTTACTTCCGGTATAAATGTACAACTTGATTCGATGATATTTTTTTTATTGGCAGACGCTATCCGTCAATCATTTCATAGCCATATTGTCAACCAAGGAACGTTACATCATAAATTGTCTGGTTTATTTGTTGTTGTTGTTGTTGTTTTTTGTTTTTTTTAATAGGGTTTGACGCCACTTTAAAAAAGCTTTTCAGCCATATCGCGGCGGCTGGAGTACCTTAGCATGGGTTTCTGGTATTTCTCAAACTATTACTACCACTATTTCCTTTTCGAGTCTCCAGGCTGCCTATCCCACTTAGGTTACCGATTATCCACCCATTTGTCGGAAAGGATTATTACCGCGACCGGGGATCGAACCCAGGACCTCATGATTGAGAGTCCGATGCGCTACCGCTGCGCTTTGGCCGCGGCCATATAAATTTTCTTGGAAGCGAGCTGCAAACCAAGCAGTTGATTTGAGACAGATCTCAATTTTGGGAATTGGAATAAATGTCACCCCCCGACTTTACAAGACTTTACAAGATTAACCCTTTCCCGTTTTTTGTAATTAGACCCATTCCCATACAACAAAATTTTAGACTAGTCCAAACCGAAAGGAGCTGCAGACGACAATTTAAAGTTAATGAATTTATAGATTTTTCAACTATTTTAGGCAGAAAACATTGTGTAAAATGAAGAAATTGCTTGTTACAAGCAATTTCTTTATTTTACACAATGTTTCCTAATGGTTTTTCTTGAGGGGCGTTCAAAAGCGTCACTGTGTTGGAATGGGTTACGACTGGTCCAAATCGAAAGAGATTAAAGACGGCTACGAAAATTGGATGCAATTTGAAATGAAATAATCCAGTGTGCTAGAAAATATCGTGGGAAAAGAAGGATTTGCTTGATACAAGCAATTTCTTCTCTTTCCACAATATTTTCTCAAATATAAAATCACACCTACGTAAAATCCTGGGTTAAACTATCTCACACTGGAATACAACCAGTGTTCTTCAGTCTACGCCAATTTGATTTATACAAAAGATTTTAAAGTGATGATCTAAGATTTCGGTTGTTTTCTCCATGAAATCCCTTCTGTCTATCTGTTATGTCACCAAGACATTATTGACGAAATTAAGCACGAGCTCGCAAATTGTCCATCTTTGCTCTTTCATGAGACGTCATTTATATACGCACCCCGGCAAGTTGTGAAAACCGCAAAGCTGCACAGTAAGTGATGCAAGACTCACGTGAAAGCATTTGTATTAAAGTACTTGGGCCTCAAATTAGATCTGACATTTCAAAAAAATAGAAAAAAGATGTTATTTTATAGATTTCAGTTAAATATGCACATGACTGCATCAAACGGGTTGATTTCAATTAGTCTAAACTCATTTGAACCAAATGTAGTGCAAAACCCTTGTTTCAATAAAGTCTCATTTCATAAAAACACTGCTTTAGTTGTCGATACAAAGTATTTCATGTACATTACGACTTATCCATTGTTTATGCGTTTAAACATGCGAATTATCCCGATGTGGAATCCCAAATGCCCGATGTGCCAAACACGGGTTTTTCGACATTCCCCAGACAAGTACATTTTCCAAGAAACTTTTCTGTGGACTGGACAAGTAAACACCGAGGAAAATCTTGGAAAGGTACAGGTAGACATCGAAGATAGTTCGTTATATTTCAGAAAAATTATCGCAATGTTCATATTGAAATGTAGAAAATATTGTGGTAAATGAAGAAAAGTATACTTGGATCCAGTATTTTCTTCATTAACAACAAAGTTTTCTCGAAATTAATCTCCTCGCTTTGTAATGGACACGTTCATTTTTATTCTTAGTAATGTCCCTCTATTTAAATTAAGAGCCAGAACACAGGCTTAAATTTCGGTATAAATAATATTTAATTAATTTAACCCATTACCAGACGACAAAATTTTAGACTGGTCAAAATCGAAAAAAAGTTGCAGACGGTTATTTCGGGTTGGTGAAATCTAAAAAAAAATCATTGTCTTTTTTGGTAGAAAACATTGTGGACAATGAAGAAATTGCTTGTCAAAAGCAATTTCATCATTCTCCACAATGTTTCCATAAGTTTTTTATATCCAAGACCGTTAAAAAGCGGGATTGCATGGGAATTGGTTAAGTAGTAATAACATAGCTATAAAATGTACAATGATAATGACCATGATGGCTGAGCTGTCCTTGAGTTCGACATTGCACAAAAGATATGACCACCGTCTTTTTTTTCTTTTTTTTTAATGTTGTTGTTTGTTGTTGTTGTTGTTGTTTTTCAACGTTTATCCAGTACTATTTTCAACAATACACGTAACTGTGAACAAAAACTAGACGTCTTTTTGTCTTGCATTGCATTTACTCAAAGCCGGTATAATAACATTATGTCATCGATGGGTCACCAAGAAGTCGTACCTACAGCTTTATTTAAGGTGTAGTTTCCACACTTTGGTCGCCCACGGACGATTTGATATTGAATTTAGAACACTATAAAAGGAATTAAGGCCTATAATCTTTCTTGAGTCTTTCATTGTGTTTGGAAACTTGTTTACACTCTAAGTCAATAAAAACGTTTCCTCGAATTACGTCTTTTCCCACGCCTATCACCCACGCAATAACCTTTGACCTTCTCGATCTCAACCCCAGATGTTTGCAAGGTAGAGACAAGCGCGTTGATGTACTGAATGGCAAGACGAAGGGTTGCGATTTTGGAGAGCTTCTGGTGGTCCCCAACGTTGTGACGTGGTATGACTTTTCTGAGATCGTCAAAAGCGTCGTTTAACATGTGCATGCGGGTTCTTTCACGAATGGTTGCGCCCATGCGAACATAGTTCGGTAGCCTTTTGTTATTCTGACTGTCCGAATGAAAGGACGTGTCCGAATATTTCGAATGAAAACTGCCTTTTGTGGTTTGTTCTCCGGAAGCACACGTTTCGCTTGTCTCACCCTCGGAGTACTTAGTTTGCCTAGGGAAGTCGTAAAACTCGAGTCTTGAATCCGAACTCCCACTATAAAATCCATAGAACAGACTCTCTTCACTGGCTGAACTGTCAGTCTCGTTGGCACTGTTATTCCCAGGTGATGCACGTTTGATACAGAAAGAATCACTTTGTGAATCACTAAAGAAACTCTGTTCGATATCATCATTTGGAGCATTTATGGCAATATTTGTCTTTGGCAAACTGTCTAAACTTACACGTCCATTATCACTAGTTGCTGTTAATATATCACAAGACTGTGTGTATCCAGTTTCTAGACAGTTTAAATATTCTTGTGTTTTATTTCTACAGTCCAACGACTCTTGAAAACAGTCTTCAGTAAAGCCGTTTCCAAGGAAAGCGGATATTATTTCTAGATCAAACATGCTTTTGATATTATGTATTTGCACCAATAAATAAATGGCATTTGTCTTCTTATATCTTCCACTGATTCTTCTATCCGGAGGTTGTGTTCAGCGATAGATAAAATAGAATAATTCGTGAAATGTTTAGTCTAAAAACAATGTATGTACAAGACAGCAAATATAGCTGGGTACGTAGTTATTAAGGTACAAAACGATTTGTCTAGATTTTAATCAAAAGACCAGCCCAAAAAACATTGAAAGAAATCTGATTCGTTGAAATGTATACAAAAATAATGACGTCATGGTGCGCAGTAACTCACATTTCATAACATGGTGTTTTACAAGAAACTAAGCATGCAATGGTAAACATCTAAAAATCTTATTGACGTGAAAGAAATCTAAGAAAAACAAAGTTTTGTTTCTCGAACAGTGGCGTCATCTGAAATTGTGTCTAAAAAAAGAAAAGAAAGATAATCAGTATTAGTGTAAAAGCTGAAAATACATGTGGATACTCAAGACATCAACAGTAACACCGACTTAGTTTTGCTGCCCGCCCATTGTCTTCGACAGGAAGCTACGCTTCGATTTTAAACGGCGTTATTTTGCAAAATTTATGCGTAGTAGCATGAAACAAAAGAGTAAAATGGGTGTTTGTCGACTTAAACGTCGTAACTACAGCTTGAATAAGCTGTAGTTACGGCGTTTTAGTCGCCAAACCTGCAATAAAAATCAAAATTCAAAAATGGCGGTCAATGTAGGATTTCAAAACACATTTCAGGTCTAAGTGAATGATGTTATTGGTCGAACGGTAATTCGATTGACAGCCGCGATTGGTTAATTGACCGTTGATCACTTACTGTCTCTTGTGAATCTATACATTTATGCAACAGATTACTCTGAAGTTTACATAGGCGAGTCTTATTTTTAAAATTAGTTGTCACCACGGAATATTAATATTTAACATTGGTACACATTTTATGAAGTTGCTCAATACGAGTTTTTGTTAACGAATTTCTTCAAACCAGTTTATGAGGTAGAAAACATCATGGTTAATCAAGAAATTGCTTTTTAAAGGCATTACTTTATTTTTCCACAATGTTTTCCAAGGATTTTTTTCTATGGACATAGCAATAATCAGACAATTATGACGTCATCAAAGCATTCGTCATAAAGTTAGACAGGTTTGTATTTTAAGACAATATAAAGGTGAAGTACAGTCGATCTTGCTGAAGAAACCACCTCTATTAAGCGATCACTTTCATAATGTGACCGTAATCAAAATTCCCATTTCCGAAAAAAACAAAACACTTGAAAGATGGAAGCATTTGCAATTATCGTAACTGAATTCTGTGTTTTTTGGAAATTAATAAATATATGCATTTTTTTAAATCAGCAATCCTTGCCAATTCGAACAGCGCAATATAAAGCAAAACCCATAGATGCTTTATAATTTCCACCATTCAGCTTTTTTAAGAATCACTAAACTGTTATTTTAACACATTACGAGACGTAGAAATTTTAGACTGGTACAAATTCAAATAAGTTGCATGCGTGAGTATATAGTTGATGGTACTGTGAAAGTCTTTGTCTTGGGGTAGTAGAAAAAATTGTGGATAATGAAGAAATTGCTTGTAACAAGCAATTTCTTGATTATCCACAATTTGTTCCAAAGCTTTTATCCTGGGGGTAGGGGCTTAAAAAGGTGCAGTCGCGTTGGAATTGGTTAAGTGACCACTGTTTGAAAATACCTAAGAAAAAATTCAATTGCTCAATTTATTCATGCCACTGTCTCTCCACTAAAACAATCTCAGCAATTGGTGCTATCAATTTGAGGGTTTATCAATGGGAGTTAGCTAAGATGATGTTTCCAGCGCGAACGTAGACACTATCCCTAACAAAATAAACAGCCCAGTCATTGCGTACCCAACCTCTTATCTCTGCTTATCTTTCAAACTAGGTACACAAACAACGATAAAATGCGAGTTTTTAGTTGCAACTTGGAATCTGTGATGATCTTTTAAAGAAGTTTTCGGCTATGAAACGGAAAAAGCCTATATATGCAACGAAAATCATTTTAACAAACTCAATATCAAATACGGTTTTTCGGAGCAATACAGTGGAGTTCTCCTAAATGCAATATTGATAATATAGATTCATTGCTTAATTGCAAATGGCTTTATGCACGAACATTAAATCTAACCCTTTCTTGTTTCGCAAAATGTTGCACCTCTCCGAATTCAAAAGCTTTACAGACAACAATTAATGGTGTATTAGAAAAATTACCATTTAACAGGGAGGAAATATTGAGGAAAAAAGAATAAATTGCTTGTTATAAGCAATTTATTCAATTTCTACAAGTTTTCTCAATTATAAAATCACAGGGACGTAAAAAGCAAGGATTGAACAGGAAAATATTAAATAAAGAATACTCGTAAATAACTCCGTTAACTTTTGGTTAATTGAAACAGAAATTTTGACAATTTTGTGTTGCGATTATCAGGATTCTCGTGTAAGTTATCTAAAAAGATCAATTACGTTGACCTTTATACCAACGTGGTCTGAAATACGTGTTGAGCGGGCGAGGATGACCTTAGTTCCATTCACAACGATGTATTTGACAGTTGATAAACAAGTGCTAACATTATATTATATCTTTGACTTCCACATAGCTCATTTTGGCTTGAAATGATCAAGAAATTGAGGAGATTTTGTTTGAAAATTTTTAGAATTCAGTTATCGTGCCATGCAATCAAAAAGACTGGAGTCTTGGAATAACAGTCTGATCCGACCTTCAGACACCCGACGCCTCAACGTCTTCGACTCACGTACAATTTCTTCGCCTGATTATTTTTCTGATATATTAAAGGTTTTAACCCATTACCAGATGAAAAGAAAATGCCGAAATTGAAAGAAGTTGCAAACGAAAAATTTTGACAGTGAAATGTTAAAGAAAACCTTTTTATTCTTAGGTTGAAAACAACGTAGAAAATAAAGAAATTTCCAAAGCTTTTTTTCTTGAGGGCCGTCAGAAAGGGATTGTATGGAAATTGGTTAATAGGTACATGTTTTTCCAATTCAAAACTATCCTGTGTGAGAGAGCATGCAAAGGAACTGTCGAAAATCGGAATTTAAAAAGTCTGGCTACCAGACCCTTCTTAAAGGGAATTAAATCTTTCAAAGGTTTTACAAGGATGTCAATTAAGTCCCCTGACTCAAAAAAAGAAGTTTTTGTTCAGCAATAGATAACATGAATCTGGATTAAAGAGGCTAATATAGGGAATAAATGCAAACAAGAAGGACAAAGGCCAGTCTAATGTATTAACAATAACTGACGGATCACTGGCCACGCCCACTAAGCTCCAACAGGAAGTTCGACTTAATTGTCAAACAACGTAATACTGCGAATTAATGGTCAGTACTTGTAATGGGCTTGAATATCTTGAATAGGCTATAGTTACGACGTTAGAGCTGCCCAACAAACAAAAATGCTTTACATAAACATGGACCAATTGCGGAGTCGAAGGTGTACTTCCGGTCTGAATTTATTTTGTTCGAACTATCGATTTTTTTGGCAGTCGCAATACGCAAATGAATGAAGTGTTTCCGTTTTGCTTATTTTCATGTTTCAAGAAATCCTATTCCGCTGTGTTATGATAAGAAAAAAAGACAAGAGATCCGAGAGTTCCGTTCCAAGTTAAAGTTCACCTGACCGAACACTGGCCCTGCCCACTTACACCTTGGGTCAGGACCACTGACTTCAATTGGAAGTCCCGCTTCGATTTTAAATGACGGTATTTTGCAAAATTTATGACCATTAGCATGTAACAAAAGAGTAGAACCAGCCTGTTGGCGACCTAAACGTCGTAACTTAAGCTTATTCAACCTTCAAGTCGCAAAACCAACAAAAAGGATAACAAATATGGCAGCCAATGTTGGAGTTTAAATCTCAAGTCCGGGCTGAATGAATTAATTGATTGGTGGATATATTCCTTGAATGTTAGCCATGATTGGTCAAACAGCATTAAATTCTGTTTGAACAAGCTGTAGTTACGACGTTTAAGTTTCCAAACTAACAAAATTGCTTTACAAAAATGCCGGCCATTGTCGGAGTTCAAAGTTTACTTCCGGTTTAATTGAATGATTTGATTGGACCAATTTAACTACATGTTACATGTACTTTCAAGCAATCATTCATGATTCACATTTTTCAACCGAAAAATACAGACTTTAGAATGTTCATCAATGGAAGATTATTGTCTGCAACATCTTATAGGATTAGAACGAGTCAAAAATTTTGTTATCTACTAATTAGCCAATCGCAGTCGTCAATCAAGGAATCAACTGACCAATCAATCAAATAATTTATTCAGCCCGGACCCGAGCTTATCAACCTTGACATTGGCCGCCATTTTGTTTACCTTTATTGTTGGTTTGGCGACTTAAACGTCGTAACTACAGCTTATTCAAGCTGCAGTTACGACGTTTAGGTCACAAACCAACCATTTTACTTTTTTGTTACATGCTACTGGCCATAGATTTTGCAAAATAACGCTGTTAAAAATCAAAGCGGAAAGTCGGAGTTGATTGACGGGGGTTTCGAAGTAAGTAGGCGGGGCCAGCGATTGGTCAATTGGTTCATGTACAAAAACAGTTGAAATTCGTCATTTTTAAAAAAAAAAATGAAAACATCAATTTCATGTCATTAAGGCAGCTTTACCTGGATAATGGATCATTTGTGAGTTTTATAACGTTTAAATTTCATTTTCAGTGAAAATCAATTACTAGCTTGCGCGTCATTGAGAAGAATTTGATTTTTTTTACCTTTTAAAATGTCGCCTGCATAGTTTCAATATGGACCAGTCTACAATGTGTCGTCCGTTGCTGAGTTAAATTGATTTACCTTCGACCCAACTGAAAAAAATGGTTTCCTCCTGACCTGCCAGACTAGCACAATCCGAAGTAATCAAAGAGAGGTAACTCGTCATGTCCCCAAAAACAAGTTGGCGCAAAGATTTATCTCCCATTCACCAATCAGAGCACTTTTCGATATCAAAACACCATCAGTACAGAACACGAATCTCAGAGAATATCTAGCCTTTTTAAGCGTCAGAAGACTTGGTTATAAATTAAATTTCGTTACACGTGGATGTTAGTCCAATTTAACCCGTTACCAGACGACATAAGTTTAGACATGTCTAAATTCAAAGATGGTGCAAAACAACAAATTTTAGTAGATGACCTTTTTTTTAATAGGTTAAGTAGCTCGCCTTCAAATCAAATTTCAGGATCTCTGGCTTGACCGTTATGCTAACAAAGTAATTGTCTTTCGGATGACACGTTTAATGGAGGCTTTTCAACGAGAACGGTAAAGAACGCGGTAGTTTCGGCCCGTATCCTTGAACTAATCCCCACTAAAACAAACCGAGTCCAAGGGACGTCGCTCATAAATTCAAGGTAGCGACGATAAATAACGAAACAAGGATAAACACATTGTACACTCAATCCCGGTTTTTTACTCCCCTCGAGGAAAAGGCTTTGGAAAATATTGTTGAAGAGTAATTCTTCCGCCGACGGAAAATAGACGTATATGAAAAATGAAGAAATTTGCTCGTTACAAAGAATTTGTCTTTTTAGGTAAAAAAACATGGTGGATATTGAAGAAATTCCTTGGAACGAGCAATGACTTCATTTTTCAACAATGTTTTTCAAAGCTAAAAAACGGGATCGTGTGGGAATGGGATATGTAAAAAAAAGTTTTAAAGCAGCTAAATTATTCCTAAACGTACTGGTAAGCATCCAAACAAAGTAAACAGATTGGCGATTTACTACCCTTTTGAAGTTTCAAATTTGAACTACTGTCTATTGACGTGACGCTTCTACCGAAATACTTAGAATTGTAACTCTGACATCAATATAAACCCAGTGTTGTGGGCTCCTATATTTTACAATGAGATAAGGAAGGAAATCTTTAAAAAGAAATATATTCTCCTCTCGAAAAATAAGGAATAGAGCTTTTAAATTTTGCACGCAGAATTATCTTGTGTTTCTATTAACCCTTGTCATGCTGTATAAATTACCTTACTGAAATGCTGTCAAATCAAAGGGCTGAAAGCACTAATAGAACTTGTTGTTCAAAAATCAATATTATTTTTAGAAATCAACTTCATAAACAACTATGGCAGGAATAGTACAAGCAAGAGGTGTAGACTAGGATCAGCCTGCACATAAGTGCAGTCTGATCTTAGTCTGCACCTCCTGCCAAAACCGGAATATTACGGGCTCAGCGTGACAAGGGTTAAAATACTTGAAATCACACCTCTGGTGTCAATATCAGCTTTATGTTCTGGGTTCCCTTATTTCACAGAGAGTTATAAGCTGAACTCTTTTAATGAAGTCAGAAATTTATAATTCTGCATAAAGAATTGCTGCGTGGTATTCTATCAAATTCTGAAAACTATTTAAGTAAAGCCTAGATCGAAAACGATCAGGTGCGTTGATGTATACTTTTTGGATGCTATTACATTTCATTTCCAAAAATTACCCGCCTTACTTCTCAAACTGGCCAGCAAAACATGGAAATAGAAACTTTTCAACTAAAACTGTACACATCAAACAAATAAATATCGCCAGTGTAGCTTGCAGACAGAGACATAATCTCCAATTTTGATCATTTCAGTCGGAGCTCTACCTTTCGGCAATCCTTGGACGATCTCCGAAGTCTCCGATTAATACACGTACATGTATTTTAAGACTTAGTATGGGCTACAAAAAAAGTTATCTTTTAGTCTTACCTACTTGATAAGCCACTGTTTAAACCCATTCCAACATAATCCCTCCTTTTTACGACCCTCAATATAAAAGCTTTGGAAAACATTATGGACATAGAAGCAATTACTTGATTCAAGCGATTTCTTCAATGTCCACAATGTTTTCTACTCCAAAACCACATTTATGTACGGAATCGGCCGAGTTGTGACGAGTTGGGGCTCTTCCTGTGGGGAAAGAGAGCGTGAAGTAACATTTATCATATCACATAGCACGCGAGACTAGTTGTCCTGCATTCTGTCGCCCCCTGTGATCACAGTAAATTCAAAGCTTTAATGCATCTGTTTCCTCAAATGAGTTCCAGAGTAGATAACAATGGCTAAATTCTGAAAGCCTGGTGCACGAGTTGTCTCCTCTGTATCATATACCACATATTGCAGCCCATATTCAACCCATTACCAGGCGTGACAAATATTTGACTGGTCAAAACTCAAAAATTATGCATACAATAATTGACCACATTTAGAAAAGACGAGTCAAAAAGGGCAGAAACCACGGTGCGAAAATGAGAAATTCTTTGTTACAACTACTTCTCATTTTTCCAAAAGGATTTCTAAAGCTGTCATTTTTTGCAGCGCGAAAAGGTGTGTGATTGAGTGGAAAGAGGTTACTGTTATCTCCATGATATTTACGCAAGTGTGTGTATTTCCGTTTATTTATCGTCGCTACCGTAGCACATGCCCATATGAGCGACGCCCCCAGAAGACGGTTAGGTGTTACGGGGGATAGTGCAAGGATACAGGACAAAACTACTGAGAGCTCCGCCTGGTTCTTTAGCGTGCTCGATGGATAGCATCGTCACACAGGGCCTCGGTTTAACGTCTCGTCCGAAAGACAATTAGTTAGTTAGTTGATATGGTCAGCCTAGGGCTCGAACCCGGAATATTTACGCAAGTCCTTCTCATATTGTTTAATAGTCCTCGTGTATCTATCGCCAAATCGGTGTTAAAAGCTCTGCAGAGCACTGGAAGATTTACGGGTGATTCGTTTAAAACCCTCTCTGTATTCATTCATTTTGCATGGGTAATTTCTATAGATCTCGGTATTAACCCTTTTCTGTTCAATCCCTGTATATCTTATAACTTAGAAAACATTGTGGAAAAAGAAGAAATTGCTTGTAACAAGCAATTTCTTCTTTTTCCACAATATTTTCTATCCTACTGAATGGGTTTTTCTAATAAAACCAACTTAAAAAATGTTCGTCTGCAAAATCTTTGAATTCGAACAGGTCTAAAATTACTGGTCAAAATTGTTTAGTTTTAACTCCCTCTTCAGAATCTTTGATCTGGCATTACTGATTTGATTATTTCCACTTCGTCACACGGGGCCTCGGTTTAGCGTCTCATCCGAAAGACAATTAGTTTTGTTAGTTGATATGGTCAGCCCAGGGCTCGAACCCGTGATCATGAGGTTTTGAAGTCAAGTGCTCTACTAACTGAGCTAATCGGGCTGACATGGCATTGCTAAGCTTATGTTGACTGTTATATACTTTCCATTTAGTAAATGAAATAGTTCAGCCAAACAACCGTTCTCCCCCCCCCCCCTTTGTTGTTGTTGTTGTTACATATTACCGATCATAAATATTGCAAAATAATGTCGTTTAAGTCGATTAATATACGTAACATGAACTTCCTGTTCACGGTGGGCCGCGGAGTCCATCGATTCATTAATTATCCTAAAAGAGAGATTTGGTCCGAACTTAATCAGTAACAATGCTCCCATGTGATTATACTCTCCATTAAAGTATTGACTTGGCCGTGGTTGCTATTAAAATACTATCAATTTAGTAAAAGTTACCAAAGGCGGAGCGTTTCTCCACTTTATTCAAGTTGGCGATATACGATATTTAGGGATTATGATGATGTAGATACTAAGCCAATAAGAACGGGCAAGGACTCGGAGACAGAAATGGGCTACTTAAAATGGCATTATGAACTATGACTTCTTTGGTATAAGGATCTACTGGCGTTCATTTGCCATGCTCGGAGAATGTGAGGATATTTGGAAATACTTAGTTCCAATCTCATTGAAATCATCTCTACGAAACCACTACGCTATCTCTCCGTTACGTAGGGACGTAGCAGTAGGCTATCATGGTGGATCTGATTTTAATCGGCAGATTGACTTAGTTCTTATAGGTCCATTTTATATACATATCATAGGGTTATATATAAGTAAGAACTGTTTTGTGACGTCATTCAATTTCGTTGTTTTCCGGACTCCATTTATCTATCCGGGCCCTTCCCGACAAAACCAATCATCCCAAAATCATCTTGAATCGTGCAAAGCCGGACAGGACGTTAATTAAATGCAAACAATTTCAATACAACTGAGATATTCCGACCTTATAAATGTCTACACTGTTGAAACAACTGTATGTGCTCGATTTCTAGATCGCGGTTCATGTGAAACCAGTAGACTGTTTTCCCACTACAGATTATCATGTATGGCTAGTAAATCTGTCTCCGGCCCTACCGGTTACGCTCCAACATTTGCGTCTAGAGTTACGTACCGGGGGGGGTGAACGTTCTACATGTCATTTGCAACTAAATCAATTTACACCTAAATTTTTAGAGAACAATTTACCTTTATTTTACAAATAATTGGGAATAAGATAAGGAGAAATTCAGAGATTTGGCATTTCAACCATTCTGAGTAGAGTAAGTTCCAGCGTATTAGTGAATGGTTTTCCGCGAAATCTACATTTTGTTTTTAAATCGTACGTTAACCGGTTAGCAATTGTCATCAAAACGAGGCTTAATCTTGGCAACGGAAATGCCCGGATCTTGATTATTAAAATGGAGGACAAGTGTAGGTCGGATATTTGTTTATGAAATAAGATCCGACAATAATGAAAACGTAGAGTTGTTCTTCCGTTTGAGATCACTGTAGGAAATAACAATTAAAAAATTTGGACAAAATCCTACTCAAATTGAGGATAAAACCACCAGAAAACTTTTGAAAAAGAAGGAAAATCGGAAATGGCGCTCGAACGAGCAAAGGTAAAAAATGTTTTGCAAAGAGATAATAAGGTATCTAAATTTCTGATTTTTTGGTGTTGTACCATGTAAGTATTTCACACAGAGTAAACTCTTTACCAGATGTGCCAAAGTTTGTGGAAGTTTTAATGGATCGAAAACACATCAGTTTAACGGAAAGATGTTTTTGAAAGACTGATTTTTCAATTCTCTGAATTGAAAATGTTTTTGACATTCATATTTCAAACTGGTTAAGAGTGATTACTATTGTATTGTGTAAATGCACAGTTTGTATTTATATGATATTGTATTTTGATCTAAATAAGATCTTATACTTGAAAGTTTTGACTTGAGTATCAACAATGTACCTTTAGTCAGGATGAATGATTCATGGTTATTTTTGTATACATCTGGGACAACCGAATCAAAGTTTGAAGGTAGTTTTTACCAAATAACTTACATACCCATGGCACATCTCAAAAAATAAGAAGTTTTAATTAGAAATGAATTCTTTGGACATTGTGTGGTATGAAACAGGAGGTCTGGAAATATTAGACTTCATTAATGCATAATTCTGTGTATGGAAAAAATTAAATTATTTTTCTTATTGCAATTATTGGTTTAGAAAACCTCTGTCCTAGATTTAACTTTAATAACATAATTTATTCACAAATGGGGGTCACCTGAAAAGCTACATGGGTCGAACTGGAAGTGGATCATAGTCAAATGAATCCATCCGCAAATTAAGGTAAATGTCAACAATCTAGGGACAGAGTTCATTCTAATTTTTTGTTTGTTTGTAACATTGGTTTAGTTATAAAGAGGAAGGTGGCTACTGAGCTTTCCACTATATAAGTTTATATCACTGTTATACTTTGTTTCAGAATATTTACTGTTACATATGTACTTAGCAATATTGAATGACTTGTCATATGAGAGAGAACCCATTCTGTGAGTTATGTAGACAAACAGTTGATGAAAGGATGAACTTACCAATTCTGTACATTTAAGCAATTTTGACTGCCTCGATGGTCTAGTGGTGTAGGGGCTTGACTCGTGATCTGAAGGTCATGGGTTCGAGTCCCACTGTCACCGGGGTGTGTTCATGGGCAAGACACTTCATAGCCAGCCCCAGTCTACCCAGCTGTAGAAGTGGGTAGCAGTGGAGTTAAACTGCTGCCTCTCTTTCAGGGACGTGAAACATCTGGTTTGTGTGTTCGAGAGCGACTCAATAAGCTAAAAGCTTTCGTCGCAATCGAACTAAAATAAATTAGTATAAACTAAGCAATTTCAATTTACATAATGTGAACCTTGTCTGAAAAAATCTTAACAACTAAAAGAAAGCAGAGGATGAGATCAGAGTGCATCCACAGCTTGATCTTGTTCGAAAACTTTGGCGCTGCAAATGTATGAATAATCTTTGTTAAACAGGAGGCCATTAAATAGTTAGATAGTGTGCTTTCCCAACCCAGCTTTGTATTTTCATGAAAGGAATATAAACAATTGTTCTATTTATCTATAGACAACAGGCATGCTGTTTGAGAGGGGTTACTCTAAGGTACAATACTATTCAGGTGGTATATAGATTATTTTGGTTGCCATGTAATCCTATGTAAGAGATGCAATCATTGGGTGAAATAACATTTATACCAAATGGACATAATCTTGACTCTTGTCATGCTGAACCTGGGACAGGTGGTACAGACAAGGATTTGCAAGCTTGTCCTTTATAAGACAGGGTTTCTTATAAGATATATTTCCATAAATAAATTTTTACCCACAATCAGGGCTTCTAATACTTTCAGCCTTTGATTTAATAAAATTCTGTAAAGGATAATTTATCTGCAAGACAAAGGTTAATAAACAAAGCTACTGTTAATCAATTGAAATTTTGGTATAAGATACAAATATGATTCAGGTCAGTGGTAGTAAATTTCAATATGTCTGAAGATTTTTTTAGACAGCAGAGAATAATGTGTAACCTTTGTCCTGCTGAATATTTATCTTTTATTCACAAAACTTTGATTTTTTTTGTTTAAGTTAAATCTTCTTTGATTACTTCCTCAACACTAAAAGAACAAGGAGGTAGTGTATATTAAGATCAGATTGCACATCTGTGCAGACAGATCTTGGTCTATATATCTGCCACAGCTATTGTCAAAACAGGAATATTTCTGACTCAGCACAACAAGGGTTGATATAGTGTTTACATGGCATCTGTCCTTTCTTTTTTAAATCTTAAATATTTTTAGCTGAATAACTGTCAGTCATATTCATATTCTGAAGGCACAAAGCTTAAGCAAATACACAAAGCAGTATGCTTACTAATAATACCAAAAGTCTTATCTTTGTTTCTTTTCAATTTTTCCTACTTCATTTAGAAAATGAATGTACATTAATTATGATAAGAAAATGCTTACTCTGCTCTGTAAATACCGTATTTATTCAAATAATGCAGGGAAAAGATTAACAGTGGCCCAGTGGCCCATGGTCCCTAGATTTTAGGCTGGGCCCCTTGATTTTTGTAGAAAATTCCCATACTCAGGGTGCCCATTCACGTGCCACAGTACGTAATTCACGTATAACTACGTCGGTTCACGTACAAATCTTACACCCAGACGTGCATGAACGTACAGAAAAATAAATGAACGTAGAGACAAAAATGCCACTACATGTGTGTGCATTTGAAATTATTAGCGTATAAAACGAGAAACCCTACATGCGTATTTTTTCCTTAAAACCCCCTGAAAATTGCAAGCAAAGTAGAACAAAAACGTATCTTGAGCAAATGATTTCCCTTTCATGCGACAGGAACCATCTGGTTTGTTTTCATCTATAATGAGAATGGGGAAACCAGCAGTTGGAAAAGTTCGTATTATGCGGATCCTGATGGCCTCACCAGTTTGTTTTGAAATAGACCCAAAGTTGCGCTATTTTTCAAACTAAACACAAGACATTCACATGTTTTTGGCAAGATTGACAAGAACTATAATATAGAATCTGATTTTGAAATCAGTTTCTCTGGTAAGTTCCGTTGTACATGTAAGTCGGGCGGGACAAAATCGAGCCGTTTGTTTAACGTTGTAGTTTTGTTTTGGCTACATAAGTTGCTGCTGTCTGCAAAATGTCGTAACAAAACCTATTCTATTTCTCCACAAATGATGACTTTTAGACACTTATAAGACCATTTGATATTTTCTGTACCAGAATCGTTTCAATACCAGAGTTTGATCTAAAATTGAGCTGACATGCCTGGTATGGCCTGCTCCAAGATGACATTCCCACCCTCGTAATTAACTTGTTAGATTTGTTTAGCCATCGCTCTCATATCCCATTCAACCCTTCAAAATTCCAATAATTAAGAAAAGTGAATTGTCAAAAACCAGGTTTTCAAAGAAAGTTTATTATCTTTCCCTCTAAATTTATCTGAAACTTGCACATGGCGTGTGGTACTTCTTTATTGAGTAATAACAAACTATAGAACTAAAACATTGTCTGTCATTTGGTAAAGGGTTCAGATTCATATTGTGTACCCTTAGATCCGAAAGTAAAGGGTACACTGTACCCCCAGATTATTCTTTGTACCCCCATTTCAAAGCCTAAGGGGTACATGTACCCCCAAAATGAAAACCCAGTGGGCATGCTGATACTCCTAATATTAAATGTTGAATTTTGACAATGTGGGCCCCTAAGTTAAAATTGCCAGTCTTTTTCCCTGTAGTGGCCCGAGCGTTAATTAGAATAGTGACCATCGACAAAGTTTGGGGTTGGCGATTATTAGAATTTTTGGTACGGAGGTAGGCAATTACAGAGGTGTGTGGTATGAAGGTGACCAGGGAATACAAAATAGTAGGAAAATCATAATTGCGTTTTATTTAGGATGTTTTTACAATCTCTTACAAGCCAACAGTTCATTTAGTTCTGCAATTTCATCAGAATATATACAACCCAAAGGTGGGGAATCAGAAATTCCGCAACATGACTTCATAGTTGCATTAAATTTATAGATGTCTAATAAGATGACCCTCATGACATCACATTCATCATAATTTCTGTATGCACAGGACAATAGAGATATACCTGTTAGAAGTTCAACCCAAGAAGTTTGACTTAAGGTGGCTTTGATAATGTAAGACTTGTACCCCTGTCGCTTTAATCGATGGATGAAGCCCTGGCTTTGTTTAAGTCGTAAATAATCATAATTACAACAGAAATAAAAGTTAATGCAAACTCCATTCGGAGGAATTAGTTATGGTAGGGTTGTGTCATAATATTAACACATGAGTAAGCCTGCCAAGTGTTCAAATGTATAATGTACAGACGCTTCAGTCACCAAGAAGATATGGCCACACTGGAACTTTTTAATTATTGAAAATAGCAATTTCATTTCAATTAACTAAAATCTTAAGAATAAGTATTTTTTTATGGATATTTTAGTCATAGACTAAGTTCCTAGCAATTTACTCAATATAACCAGATATTTATACCTAATAGCGTTGAAAAACTCTAACCTGATATACATTAGCTATTCAATTCAAATGATGGATAATTATGGAATCTCAACGGCATTTTTTTGCGTTTGTTAGGAATATTTTTTTCTTACAAAATCAAATATTTCATTTCATTCAAATATGTCAATTTAATTATAAGTTGATTTTTTTCGTGGAAGGGGCTGGGCGTTTTCTTAGAATCACTAGTTGTAATGAAAATCGGCAAAAATGGCCTCATTTTTCGCAATATTTTAGGGGATGGATGCTCATTAGAATGTGGGTGATTATAAGAATAAATACGGTACTCATATACTTTGTAATATAATGCACCATTCTGTTTATACACTAGGTTGCACTTTAGCCCATCCCCAAACAAATCTGCTTTTTTATGCCTCTCAAGGAGGCACTTAAAAACATTGTGGAGAATGGGAAAATTGCTAGTGGCAAGCAATTAATTCATTATCTACATCGATTTTACCCCAAAAGACAATAAAAAAAATTTCATGAATCCAAAATTTTTGTCAGCAACTTCTTTGAATTTTGACCAGTTTAAATTTGGTTGTCTGGTAATGGATTAACTAACATGGCTGCCTGATTTGAATTTAGCTAAACTTGGCATCAAATTGTTATCATAAGGCTGAAAGAAAAATCAAGTTGAAATTGAAATAAATGCACCTACATTTCAGCCTTTATTTCAAACAATGGCAGCCATGTACCACAAAATCAGTCACCATTTGAATATTCTGTTCATCAGATAGCATATTTTGAATGTCTATAGATTTTTAACCAATCATCTGTACTAACATTTTATTTGAGTAATAGCATCACACTTTTCTTGCAAATATCTTTCTTCACTCAACTTACATAAAGTGGCTTAACCCTTTCCTATTCAATCCCTGGTTTTTACATCTCTGTGATTTTATAGTTGGGAAAACATTGTGGAAAAAGAAGAAATTGCTTGTAACAAGCAATTTCTTCTTTTTTCCACAATATTTTCTACACTACGGTATGGTTATTTTGCAAATTAAATACACTTTTAATTGTCATTTGCTAAACCTTTGAATTTGGACAGGTCTAAAATTTTGCAAAACATGAAAAGGTTATGGAAATGAAGAAATTGTTGATTTGGTATGTTCAAGCTTCAATTTCTTCATTTAATTTTATTAGACATGATTTACATGAGAAATTTTATTATTTTGAATAGCACTTGACAGGTTACTAAACACTTACTAAAATAACCCATTGAACAAACTGACCGGCATGAGGCTCAACTGTCCCCGTTGTTAATCAAAAAGCCAATTGGCCAATCAAATCATTCAACTGGACCTGAAGTGAACACCAAATTGGCAGAATTTTTTGTTAAGCATTTTTGTTGATTTGTTGAATCAAATACAGTAACTGCAGCATATTCAAGCTGGAGTTATGACATTTAGGTCACCAGCCAACAATTTTAGTGGTTAAATGTTACTGGCTAGAAACTTGGCAAAGTTACATAGTTTGATATCTAAGTAGAACTTCTTGTCGTATTTGACTAGAGGTCTAGATAGTGGGCGGGGTTTTAAATCTAAATGTGAAATTTCGCTTAAAAGTTCATGTTTTGAGCACTTATTTGAACTGTTTCAAATGGGTTCTGAGAAGTTCAGAACATAAGGGTTTAGCAGAGAAATAACATATTTGGATTTCATGTCATAATTTCCTATTTACCAAATACACATTTAATTCTTTCCTTTACCAGGTGACAAAAGTTTAGACTGATCCAAATTCATAGATGTTGTATATGACGATTTAAAGTTGGTGGAATTTAAAAAGTCTGTCTTTTATGGAAGAAAACATTGTGATTGCTTGTCATCACATCCAAATTAGAATTCTTTAATGACCCTTAATCTATTTCTGGACAACAAAATTTTAGACCAGTCCAAATTCAAAGAAGTTGCAGATGAAATTTTAAATTGTGGTTAAATTAAAAACAATTGTCGTATTGGTCAGTGGATAAAATAAAGTCTTTATTCTTCAGGGGGTATAAAGACAGGTTAGTGTAGTAAAGTCGTCCACTGTTCATAGAGACCCAGGCTTAAAATTCAGTCTACCCATTACTACACAATCCCACTTTATTGCAAAAAGAAGAAATATAGCTGTCAAAAAAGGTTGTAGGAGTTGGAGAAATTGGCTTGCAAATTGTAACAAGTAATATTTTTATCCCGGGCCATGTATTGGCAACAGGCATATAGAGAAACCTCTGTCTTTGTATGAGTGTGTATATGTGTGTCCATTTCTTTTCTGGAGCATAATAACCTTCTACATTAGTTAATAATTTAATTGTTAGTTTCGTCTATCAAAAACGAGCGATCTGATTGGTCGAAAAATTTAATTCATACCTCAATGAACAAAATTTTGAGTACGCAGCCATTTTGTTTGCTTCCAAACAAAATAGTTCCATACAAAAAGGTATCAAAATTTGTAAAGTTGTTGTACATTTCGCTCAATGCTATTAAATTATAAGAAATGAAGAGAATATTTTTTTGTTTTCATGGAGGTATGAACCGAAAAACCTAATCACACAATGTATGAATCGGCTTCGTGTATTCATACAGTGTGGTTAGTTTTTTTTGGTTCATACCTCCATGAAAAAAAAAAATATTCTCTTCATTTCTTAAATGGATTTCAAAATAACTTGGCACAGTTGCTCCCCTTCATGAGTATTAGTGTCATGCCAAAAGTTCTGTTTGATACTTCCAAGTTCAAGGTCACAACTCATTGAAGGTCATGTAACAGCAATATGTGGAGGCATCCATGTGACACATTTCTAGTTCTTACAATTTTTTATACCATATTTAACCCTTGTCATGCTGAACCCAGAATATTACGGTTTTGGCAGGAGGTGTATACTAAGATCAGACTGCACTTATGTGCAGGCTGATCTTAGTCTACACCTCCTGCTTCTACTTTTCCTGCCAGAGTTGCTTATAAAGTTGATTTCTAAAAAAAAATATTGAATTTTGAACAACAAGTTCTATCAGTGAATTCAGCCCTTTGATTTGACAGCATTTCAGTTAGGTAATTTATACAGCATGACAAGGGCTAATACTTATTTTCAATTCAAACATACTAAGAGCTCATGTCTGCAACCCCTTTCAATTTGGGACAGGTTTAAAATTTTGTTGTCAGGTGATTTAATTTAGTCTTAGCTGAAGTGTTACCAGACTTTCTACTTGAACCAAGGAAAGAATACTTATTTAGGCATTTTGCAAGGTTTAATAGTTAATTTATAATTCATGTTGAATTAGCTTATCTTTGATACCTGACTGATATAGCTGTCAATAAAACCTACACAATAATCCTCTGTTGATAGCTTTTTTATGTTCTAATCTACAAAATAATTCATGTCATTGTTAATGAATCACATTGGACATTTATAGCATTCAAGCTTATCAACTTAATTAGTCATCCATAGATGAATATTTAGATATTTTCTGGACAATGGGATTTCGGTCATTTGACCATGAACTATGACCTTGAAGGTCTTACTCTCTGCACATCATCTCATCCAGATACACAATTGTGCCAAATACATGTATGTTGAAAAATCAGATGGGGGCCATTCCAATCCCTCTTCCTGCTTCACTGCAATTGGCATTTGACACAGTTTATATATAATTCATGTTGAATTACTTGTATTTAAGATTTTATACATAACTGATATAGCTGTCAATAAAACCTATTCATTAATCTTTGGTATATTACTATTCTACAAAATAATTTTTGATTGTTAAAATTTTGTTGATAAATATTATTGCACATTCAGGGCTTGTGTTATTTTTGTTAACCAGAGTTTTGACCTTCACAAATGTGAAAATATACCATTATGACCCTTAGAAATTTCACCCAATGGGATCATTTTGATCCCATTTTGGGGAATTTCTAAGAGTCCAAACAGGCCAGGTTGTATCTGTTTTATTTTCAGTGATGCATCTTTAATACAAATGAAAATTCTACAAATTAAATGCTCACTTCATATCTTTACAAGAAAAAGTCAGTCAGCACTTAAACCTTCAAATTTCTACTCAAAGTTGGCTCTTTTTATTGTTTAGAGCCCTAGAATTCCACGGCCAAGGAGTCAGCAAACCCTCAATTTGAAACACTAACACAAGCCTTGACATTTATAGGTCCATTGTTGTAGAAGAGGGATAGAGAACTTAGATCTTAATGAAATGTAATGAAATTTATCAGCAGCTGTATAACAGGTGTATTAACCCATTCCCACACAATGACACTATTTGAAGCCCCTAAAACATTGTGGAAAATCAAGAAATTGCTTTTTACAAGCAATTTCTTCATTTCACAAAATGTTTTCTACACAGAAAGGTTGAAAAATTCTAAAATTTCATAAACTTTAAATTGTCGTCTGCAACTTCTTTCCATTTGGACCATTCCAAAATTTTGCCGTTTGGTAATTGGTTATGGTCACCCAGGAAATCCGAGCCGCCGTCATAGCGCAGTTGGTAGCGCGTCGGACTGTCAATCTAGAGGTCCAGGGTTTGATTCCCGACAGCTGCACTCATCCTTTCCGACTATTTGTCTCTCACCAATGGGTCAATAATCGTAGACCTATGTGGGATAGCAGCTGGAGGCTAGGAAAGGATGTAATGGTAGTACTGGTGTGAGAAATACCAGGAATCCATTGTTAGGTGCTCCAGCCGCCGCGATATGACTGAAAGATTGTTAAAAGCGGCGTAAAACCCAATTCGAACAAAAAAACAAACCTAGGAAATCCATTAGTGAATGGATTAAAAACTTTTCTATTAAGCTAAAGGAAGGGTAATGCACATTTTTATAATTGACCAGATTCCTTGCATGATGTCGTTACACCTTGTTTTTGCTGGACATTGTCTTTGTTTTGTGTTGTTATGACGACATTACGTCAGCTAGCAATTTAAGGGTTCACAATAGGAATCTCAGTATTTGGCCAATTTAAGATCTGGCATTGCTCTTCCTCTAAGATTCACACAGTGTCAGAAAAAGAGGACCAATAGGCACTGTTTTCATGCATGAGATCAGATTAAACTTGGGTCAATCATGGTTGAAATTACAAACAAAATACTGTCATTTGACCCCTTGAGAGAAATTTCTGAGGGTCATTACAGGCTATTCTTTTTGACCCCTCAAATTTTAAGTGATACGCCTTATGACTGTGCTGTACAAAATTATTATGAATTTTTCTTCGTAAAAGATTGTTAAAAGTGAATTGCATATAAGAGAGGAGTTTCAATGTATTTCTAAACCTATGAGCTAGTGGTTTCTAGAAATAAAAATGACCTGCAACTTGAAGCATTTGCGGACAGCTTATTCCATTACCAGTTGAAAAAATCTTTGACTGGTCAAAATTGAAAGAGGTTGTAGATGACAAAACTAAGTTGGTTCGAATTTAAAAAAATGAAGTCTATATAAAGAAGAAAATATTGCAAAAAAAGAAGACAAACAAATTTTCCCTTTCCCTTAATATTTTCCATAGCTGTATTTCTTTGTTGGGTAGAATATGGGATTTTGTGGTATTCAGTAAAGGCTTTCTCTGAAATAAATCCCAGGAAATAATGTTACTGTTATAACATCTAAAGACTATTGTAAACAGAAAACCTGTGATCTGTCAAGGTACATGTATTTAATATGCAGGACTTTAAATCCAATATGCAGCTCAAGTCTCCACTTATTGATCAGCTTACATGTAATGATTTATTGATAGAACCTTGAATATTGATAAAAGAATGATTAAATAGTTTTGAATAAAAGTTTAAAATATTTGGGTTAAACATACATCAGATGTTAAACAAATGGACAAACAATTTTTGGCTATAATAAATAATTAACATTCTAGTTCTATAACATGGCTTTTAAAAAGAGCAACAAAAATCAATGATAAGCCAGGTGCTGTAAGCAACTAAAACATAGAATCTAAAAACTGCCTATACAACAGAATTTTAGACTTGTCTAAATTCAAAGAAGTTGCCCTGGACATTTTTTGTTGATGTAATTTTAAAAATGGTTATTTTTTGGGGAAAAAAACTTTGTTGATAATGAAAAAAAATATCCTTGTTTGTAGTAACCTTTTTACTTGAGGGGTGTAAAAAGGTGGGATTGATCCCCAGATTGTGTTGGAACAAGTTAATCTAGATTAACCCTTGTCATGCTGAATTATAAATCTACCAGAGAATTGCATTAAAATCAAGGGGCTGAAAGCCTAAATGATTGGTCCATATTTATATTGAAAATTTATTTTCTAACCAATTCTGGCTTAAAAGTCGAACGATGAAGCAGGTGGTATATACTAAGATCAGACTGCACATAAATGCAGGCTGATCTTTGTCTATACTCCCTGCCAAAGCAGGAATATTCTTGGTTCAGCATAACAAAGGTTAAAGTATTGAAAAGTAAAAAATGAAAAGAAAAATAATTTTTTGAAAATTGGACAAACATTTACAGTTTGGCAATCCTTTCCAGCTTTAAATTGTTGTCAGTCACAATTTATTTTACATTGTTGTTCATAATCAACTCAAAATTGAGTGATTAGATTTTTTGCTTAACCCATTCCCACACAATGATGCGTTTTGACGGCCCTAAAAAAGGGAAAACATTGTGGAAATGAAGAAAATGCTTCTTACAAGCAATTTCTCCATTATCAACATTGTTTCCTTCCCCAAAAGACAAAGATTCTTAAAATACAATCAACTTGAAATTGTTGTCTGCAGCTTTCTAAATGACTATTCTAAAATGTTGTTGTGTGGTAATCTGCTTAGGTCCAAGTAATACCAAGACAGTTGACCAATTTCCTCTCCCTGTATTTTAGGCTCCCCAAGAAAAAAAAAAACTTTGGAAAATTTTATTTGAAATGGAGACTTTGTGTCTGTCAAGCAATTTCTTAAATATCCACAATGTTTTCAACCGTAAAGACAAAGATTTTCAAACTTTAATTAGATTCAGATTAAGATCAGAGACAACTTTTGTGAATTGGCACCATCTAAAACTTTTCCATCATTCTGATAATGGGTTAAGACAAACATTAACATTTACTTTTCACAAGAAATGATGATTTATTTGAGTGTTTGGCCTGAAAACTCATGTCTGTTTGTTGTTTAGGCATAGATAACATGATTTTCTTACACTTCTGTATACAATAAGGTTTTTAGTCTCAAACCACAATTAAAACAACAACAAAAATTGTATTTTCTTCACATTTTAAAAAAAGATTTACAATGTAGGGTACTATAATGAAACCAGGATGTTTACGGAAGACCCTATTAGCCATGAATATTTCATCACAGCGAAACACATTTTACTTTATTACCATCTTCCCTATCTTTAATCAGATAGCTTGAATAGGTTATGAGCAAACCTGTTATGTAATTTCGAGCAGGCTCTCCGAGGCTTTGGCCTGAGAGAAAATTACATTGTAATTCATTTGGAAATTAAACCCATAGCAGATGAAACATTTTTTAGACTAGTCCTCATTCAAAGAAGTTGTAGACCACAAATTGAGCTTAACTTGGGAAATGAGTGCCAAATAGTGTTGAAATATTGTGAGAAAGGGAGAAATTACTTGTTACAAGCAATTTCACCTTTTCTCAAAAAGTTTTGCAAAATCGATGTTATTCAGAGCATCAAAAAGCAGCTTTGTGTGTAAATAGATTAAAGAAACTCAAAATATCTACAATCCATAGCATTATTATTATAGTCTGAACCTTCAATGTCTAATATCGACCAATCTGAGACTGATCACAGAACAATAATTCAATTAGGAACAAAAAATGTTGTGGGAAATGAAAAAGTGCTCGACAAACGTATTTCTTCTCTTCCCCAGAAATTATTTGAGGGATGATTTTTTTATAGTCTTAAAAGTTGGATATGTTTAATTATTGATTATAAAAGGCATCTAGATATTTCTTAGAATATATCATCAACTACTTGCATTTCAAATTATTTGAGAGCTAAAGAGATTTTTAGCTAGCAAAGCGTCAGCTTTGATAGCTTAAGTTAACAGACGAAATTTTGAGGTCGTCTCAAAGTTCAACGAGTGCAAACTACCACTGGAGGCATAACCACTAAATCCGTTAAATGCCTACGCCATTAAAAGTAGTTCTTAATGTATTTCAGGAATATTGCAAACTCTATTCAAATTATAGTGAACTGTGTCAAACGCACGCTATTTAAAACATTCCCAGTCAATTCCGCTTTCTAAACATATTGAAAAAAAATACTTTAGAAAACATTGTGGACAATGAAGAAATTGCTTGTACAAGCAATTTCTTCAATGTCCATAATGTTTTCTACCCAACAAGGGAAGTTTTCTAAATTCAACCATGCTTTGCTAGCTTACAGTGCTTTCAACTCTTTGATTTATGTTTGCATTGAGGTATGAAGTCAAGTTTAATCAAACATTATAAGCCATGAAACAAATTCATGCAGAAGTGTGATTAGGATTTTATTTTCATATCTCCACGAAAACATATAAACCCTTATCATGCTGAGTAGAATCCTTGTCATAAGTTCATAAAAATCTAAGGGTTGAAAGCACTGGAAGCAATAGTTGTAGATCAATATTTTTTTTGAAAATTTCATGAACATCTCTGGTTTGAAAGTGACAGGCTGATATATGTGAAGCCTGATCTTTGTCTTTAACCCTTTCCTGTTTTGCAAAATTTTAGATCTGGCAATTCAAAAGTTTTGCAGACGAAACTTTAAAGTAGATTTAATTTGGAAAATAACCAATCAGTAGGGACGAAAACATTGTAGAAAAAGAAGAAATTGCTTTGAACGAGCAATTTCTTCTTTTTCTACAATGTTTTCTTAATCATCAAGTCGCAGGGACGTAAAAACCAGTGATTGTACAGGAAAGGGTCAACTCCTACTAAAACAAATATTCTTGGCTGATTATGACAAGGGTTGAGATGATTCTTGTCATGTCTTATATTTCAATATTTGTGATATCAAATAAGCAAAAGAGTTACCATTCTTAGCCCGGATGTTTAAGGAGAAAATCAGAGAGTTTTCTATGGCCAGGAAAAGGCTTAAGATACCAATTTGTATAACGTAGTTTCAATATTATATCTAATAAAAGACCATTGTTAAAAAAATTATTATCTTGTTATTGTTGTATTGTAAGTGGATTATGAGTACCAACAATATAGGATTTGGATAAGAAAACAAAACCAGCAACAAAATTAGTATATAGATTTTCAAAAAACCCTCATGTCAAAAGCTCTGCTGTACAGTTTTGGAAATGGCATTAATGGGAATTCACTTAGCAAACATTGTTTTATGTATATATTGATTCCAAAAATATCTGATTCATATTGATTTTACACTTTTCAAACTGTGTTGAAGTGGCCTATGAATTATTTTGTTTACATTGTTTTCTTTGTCTTTTTTTTCTTTTTTTATGAAATGATACTTTAAATCTTTGAAGAAGTAAAATGAAGTTATGTTAACTTAACCATTCTGTTATATCTTTAACCCAAAATTTGATGACAAAATTTTAGACTGGTATATATTAAAAGTGGTTGCAGGCAACAAATTGCAGTGTGTTTATTTTTTTTGTTTTTCAGGATATTTCTCCCCCAAGCTTTTTCTCTCTCTCTCACAATGCTTTCCTAAGCTATATTTCTTCAATGTATCAAAATTGGATACAAGTTACAATTTTATTACATTCTTCATATTCTTCATTTTCATCATTCTACCACTATCTAGAAATTGTTATGCTTTCAGTTTTATGTTATTAAAATCATACAAGCTGTAAAGATTCTATGAATGCCAATGCTCTTAACCCATTCCCACACAACAAAATTTTTAGACTAGTCCAAGTTGAAAGAAGATGCAGACGGCAATCTCATTAATGGGATAACCCATTATCTAATGGCAAAGTTTAAGACTGGCCCGAATTGGAAGAGGTTGCAGACAACAATTTAAGCTTATGAAAGTTTAGATTTGTTTAGTTTTCTTGATAGAAAACATTGTGAAAAATAGAGAAATTGCTGGTTACAAGCAATTTCTTCATTTAACATAGTGTTTTCACAAATGTTTTTCTTGTGGGGCCTGAAAAAGTGTCACTATGTGGGAATGTTTTTCAGATGTCAAAATCAACCTTTTTGACAATCAGTTTAAGAAATCTCATAGCCTCCAACAAATTTAACTCATTAGATGACAAAAATATTTGACTCATCCAAATTGACAGAAGTTGTAGAAAATGATTTAGAGTTCATAAATATTGAATTAGTTTTGACTTTCAGGAAAGACTAAATTTAGGACATGACAGAATTTCATTGTCACATTTTCTTCACTTTCCACAGTTTAACATTTTGAAGGCATTATCTTTGAAGGTTCCATGACCTTCAATATTAATGTTGGTAATATTGAATACTTACTCATGCTTTCATACTGTGTTTCAGTGTGTGCCAACCCCACTGCAAAGTTGCAGCAAGACAAGGGGTCTTCCAGGGCTGCCACCACTGCCCCAAGCAGTGAAAGAACCCTCAGATCTGTATAAGGTAAGAACTGTTTCTTTTGTAATAAAAGAAAACTTGACAAATAACCTGACAACACACACTAACAGAACAACTACAAATAACACTGGAAAGTCTCTTTTAGTCTTGAATTCAATTTTAATAGCACATTACCATACAACAAAATTTTAGACTGGTCCATGAGGGGCGTCAAAAGGCGTCATTGTTTGGTAATGGTTAATTAAGCTTGATATCTATTCTTTTAATATATTTCTAAATTAAAAAAAAACGATTTTGATTCATACATTTTGATTAAATGTTTTATTGATAAGACATATATTTTTGTAAAGTTTTAAGAGCCTGATATCTTTCAAATTATTCTGTTGGAGACACTTGGTCACTGGGACTTTAATTGACCTTTGAAAACAAAATCAGTTTTGAAAGTTGGGCCTATTTGCACTATCTGAAATGTTGTAATATCATACAATCAGCTGACAGCTGAATAAAAGAAAGGTGATAGAGGATAATTTTTTGTTTCATTGAAGGTCATTTTATCTTTCATTGAGTGAACAACTGAAGCTATATTTTCATAAGTGGCAGATAAACCAAACAAAAAATAAAAATAAAAACTAACTTTCTACCCAACAGATTGTACTGAGGAACAGTGAGCATCCCCCTATAATGAAGGGGACATCCTGGACCCTGGCAGCCCCTTTTAAAGAACAAAAGTATCACCGTACCCCAAGTGAGTCCATCGCCAACAACTACACTCCATCAGCAAGTGACCTGAAAATTAAAGACTTACCAAAGATACCAAGAATTAAAACCAAAAGTAAGTTATGTATCATTATTTTAGCATTTTCATGAAATAACTTGCAACGGAATTCAAAAAGATTAACCCAATACAACAAAATCTGACATTTTGATAGACAGATACAAGCTATTGGGTAAAAGGAGATTCTTATCCAGTCTGGACTGGTCTAAATTTTTATGACATGTAACTCGTCCTTTTCTTGCATTTTATTCTACTCTGTAATGTGCTTATTTTTAATAAAAACAATTTATTTTGTCAGCTGTAAGCTGTTTGAAGCTGGACCAGTAAAAAATTCTGTTAACACATGTACAGATAACTAAATTGAGGACAGGTACAAATTCAAAGACTTTAAATTGAGAGAAATATAAAAAGTCATTGTTTTTTGGGGGGGTAGAAAATATTATTGGGAGTGAAGATATTGCTTGTTGCATTTTCCACAGTGCTTGCTTTTTTCTTGAGTTGGGTAAAAAGACAGGAATGTGTGGGAAAGGATTAAAAGACAGATAAAAACTTTCTTGTTGCACATTGTTCTCTTCTCCGTCTGAAATGAATTAAAATATTTCGATCACATGAATATCATAGTACCATCTTTATCTTTAGCCGTAAGTACGTAAAGGACTTAAAACATAATCCTTTTGTGAGAACTTTATAAGGAGAAGACTCATGATGATTTGCAACTGAACAATGGATAAATTTGTGACAAGTAAATTATGTAAAGATGTTTGATTTGTCTGAAATAAAAGAGAGACAAAAACCTTCTCTTAGTAAATGATTTGTATGCTTTTTGACCAGACTTTTTTCTATTTTATCAGAAATGTTCTTTTCAGATAGTGGAGATCCCTTCAGTCCAAGAGCTTCTCGAGAGATGACATTCCCTAGAAATAAAACTGTCTTAAATGGAAAACAGATGAATGGTAAAGTCGCAAATGGACACCATGCAAATGGGCATCATGCAAATGGGTTAGTATCACCTCTCTGCCTGGTTAACCCACTCCCACACAATCCCTGCTTTTTACACCCCCAAGAAAAAAGCTTTGGAAAACATTGCAGCTTCTTTCAATTTGGACCAGTCTAAATTTCGTTGTGAGGTAATGGGTTAACTCAGTTGGTAAGGCGTTTTGCTCTACATTCCTGGGTGATGATTCCGGCTCAGCCCCACTTTCAGATACTTGACAATAGTCATCGGGACGTGTGTCATATGTCTCTTGCCAATGGGCGAATGATAAGTAGTACACCTAAATATGATGAGTGAATGTTGTGGTTTTACTGGTATGAGAAATAACAGGAAGCATGAAGTAACAGTTGACAATTTTTAGTAGATGAAATTTTGAAATAATAATCATTTATTATCATCAATTTCTATCTGTTGAATATACATGTTGTAGTTAGGTAGGCACGCAATCTTTCAATTAGCTTTTAACCATATTTTGTTTTGCAGACGAAAAGTTAAAGCTGATTTAATTTGAAAAATAACCAGTCAGTGGATAGAAATTATTATGGAAAAAGAAGAAATTGCTTGCTATAAACAATTTTTCTTCTTTTTATACAATATTTTCTTACTTATAAAATCACAGGGACGTCAAAACAAGGGATTGAACAGGAAAGGGTTAAGTATTGAAGACCATGTAGCTGTATGAAAAAATAAGGACATGTTATATTTTTCAAATTCTTTTCTACCCTATATTTTCAGGCATGACATGCATATTTCACCAGACCTGGGTGACCTACCCGAGGTAGATGACACGCCCCCTAGTCGACCTTTGACCCCACATGAACAGATGGACATAATGAGAGCTATAGAAATAGAGGATGATGTACAGACAGGTCTCCCAACAGATAGAGATTTAGAGGTAGAGAGATTAACTTTCCTTTCTTTGAACCTGTTGTTATTTTACCCATTACCAGATTGCTAAATTTTAGACTAGCCCAAATTGAAAGTAGTTGCAGGCGACAATGTAAAGTTTATGAAATTTTGGATTTTTTCAACTTTCTGGGTAGAAAATATGGTGGAAAATGAAGAAATTGCTTGTGACAAGCAATTTCTTCATTTTCCACAATGTTTTCCTAGGCTTTTTTTCCTTGAGGGCATCTGAAAGCGTCACTGAGTGGGAATGAGTAAAAAACAAATTTAAAACTAATGTTTTACAACCCCTATCTAGAGAGTAGAGGAGGTATATTGGTTTCACTATGTCTGCCAGTCTGTCTGTCCATCCATCTGTCTGTTTGTCATTCAGAAGAAGTACTAATTGTTTGTTGGTCACTTGGGTCAAAGGTCAAGGGTACACATGATCTTTGATTGAAAAGTGTTTCTGTGCTCTAACTCACAGGCAATTTGAACTACCCTATCAAGGGGGATAACTTTAAGAACACTTTTGTAAGAATTATTCCGCTTTTATGGTTTATACTGTCCAGCACCTGTAGATGAGCATTGTTACCCACATGTGTTAGCAATTTTTCAAACATTTTCAAAAATTTGTATTACAGAGATACTACTACTATATAGAGAGAGGGATTGAGCCATCAATGATTGCCCCTCCGCACCCAGAAATGATGAAGAATGTTCTCGGTTTGGTTCCGGAGAACCTGCTGACCAACAGTGACCTTGACCCCATGATTAAGGACCTCTCTGAAGAAGTATCATATGATCATCAATATAGTTGTAGAAAATCTATAGGTAAGTTACCATAACCTATTACTAGACGACAAAAATTTAGACTGGTCCAAAATGAAAGAAATGCTGACAACAATTCAAAGTTTATCAAATTTTAGATTTTTTATCAACTTTATGGGTAGAATCAAAAGTTTACATATTTTAAATTGGTTCTTTGAAATGAGAAATGAATACTTGCCTTTGTTCAAATTTCTTTTCCTGATCAATTCTCTCAAACTAATGGACCAAATTTCATTGTTAACTTCATAAATAGTTTTTGCATCAATCAAAGATGCAGATGCATTTTAACCCCTTCCCACACAATGGTGCTTTTTGAAGCCCCAATGAAATGAAACTTCAGAAAACATTGAAAATGAAGAATTTACTGGTGACAAGCTATGGCTTCATTATCCTCAATATGTACTACCTCAAACCAAAAAATAAAAATCCATCACCTAGACTTTGTTGTCTTCAATGTCTTTGAATTTGGACCAGTCTAATATTTTGCTCTCTGGTTATGGATTGATGGTTAGGGTTGAATCATTTAAGGGAGTTAGGGCTCTTCATTGTTTTGTTGGACTCTATTCATAGCAACTTTTTATTTTCTGTTTCTTTGTCAATATATGTGCCAAAAATTTACTATTTCCTGACTTTCCTGGCAATTTCTTATTTCAGTTGACTACATCCTGAAGGATCCAGATGAGAGGGCAAGACTTCATATTTCAACAGTGCCAAAGTCATTCCCACAGAGGTAAGAACCATTTCTAACCCCATAACTAAACTGCACAATTCTACTGTTCCAAAATAAAGAGCAGTTGCAGATAACTTTTCAAAGTGTATTTTAACCCATTGCCAGACAACAAAATTATAGACTGGTCAAAATGGAAGGAAGTTGCAGAAGACAATGTAATATTTATGAAATTTCAGATTTGTTCAACTTTCTTCGTAAAAAACATTGTGTAAAATGAAGAAACTGCTTGTTTAAAGCAATTTCTTTATTTTACTTAATGTTTTCCCCAATTGTACTTCCTGAGGGTTGTCAAAAATCATTGCAGTGCTGGATGGATTTAAAAAATTGAAGAAATGACCAAACCTCAGTAATAAGACCACCCTGCTATAACGACCACTTTTGAAAAGGGCCGCAGATGGTCTCATTAGAGGGGTTTTACTGTACTATAAAAGGCAGAAATCATTAATGGTAATTTCTTTTTCCCCACAAATTCAGCCTAACATGATTTTTCAAGAGACTTAGTTTCAATTGTTCCCACTCAATTCTGCTTTTATGCAACCCTCAAGAAAAATACTGAGAAAATCAAAATAAATGAATAAAAGAGAATCAATCAGTTTAAATTATTGATTTAATACATGACCACACACAAGTTTATATAATAACCCATATTCAGCTGGTGATTTACCTTTGGAGTTGGGCCAAAAGGATAAGAGGGCAGTCTGCCAGGTCATGTATCCTAACTAGTGTTTGTATTACCCTTTTTACATTTTACAAAATTTTAGACTGGTCCAAATTTTAAGAAGTTGCAGACAACGTATCAAAGTGCAATTGAATTGAAAAATAACTACCATTTATGGTAGTAAAAACACTGTAAGAAAAGTGGAAATTGCTCGTTTCTCTTTTCTCACAACACTTTCAAAAGCTTTATTTTTTTAGGTGGTAAAATGCGGGTTTATATGGGAATAAGTTAACATTTTACAGACAGCAAATACATGAACATCCAAATTTAAAAAAATAGGTTAAAATGGTGATAAATCTAAATTAGCTTCAATTTATTAGAAGAAAGACTCCAAATGAGCACAAAACATTTCAGAAAATAAGTTTTTGTTGTAATAATGCCAATTCAATACTTTTCCTTATTTGTTCAATGGTCATTTACAAGTAGTTACATTATTCAGACCAAAAAACCTGTTCATATTTGTCAGTCAAGGTATTTTTTATTTTAAAGATTTATCAAGAGCAAACCACTGAGGTCAACCTGTTACACGTAAATGAGACCTTCCCCTCTCTTCCTCTAATCTACATGTTTGAACCCACACAAGCACCCTTTTTCATGCATCTCAAGAAAAATCTTAGGAAAACATTGTGGGAAATGAAGTGCTTGTTAAAAGCAATTACTTCATTTTCCACAAGTTTTTCTACTTAAAAGGTTTTTGGTAATAGGTTAACCCTTATCATGCTGAACAGAAACATCTTTTAGAATTGTGATTAACCCATTCCCACAGAAGAAAAAAAAGCTTTAGAAAACATAGAAAAAAAAATTACATGTAACAAGCAATTTCTTCATTTTCCAAAATGTTTTCCTTCAAGAGAGTTGAAAAAATCTAAAATTTCATCAAGTTTAAATTGTTGTCTGCAATTTCTTTCCACTTAGACCAGTCTAAAATTTAGGATGTGATAATGGGTTAAATCAAAGGGCTGAACACTCTGAAAGGTCTCATTGTGAGACAAGAATTATTTCAAAAAGTTGATTTTATAATCACTTCTGGCTTAAAATGGAAAAACACATAGTGAAGACTAAGATCAGACTGCAGGTATTTGCAGACTGATTTGTGTCTATGCTTCCTGCCTAAATAAGAATATTCTTAGTAAAGCATGACAAGGGTTAACCCATTGCCACACAATCCCTTTTTTACGTCCTTAAGAAAAAATGTGGAAAATGAAGCAATTTCTTCATTTCCAGCAATGTTTTCTACCCAAAAAGACAACAGATGTTTAAAATTTCATTATCTTAAAATAATCTTTTGTAATTTCTCTCAATTTGGATCAGTCTAAATTTTTGTTGTCTGATAAACGGTGTAAAACTCTTTATTTCAGAGTAATAAGGGCACCAGTTCCATGGCATGAGACCTTCCTACAGATGCAGGACTACAACAGGAACCATCTATTTATAACCAACCCAATCATGCATAAGTTACAGAACATTTGGTGTGATGAGTAAGTCTTCTGTTATTATTTTCTTATCAGAAAATTATTCAGTTATTTATATATAGCTGAAACTCATTCTTTTGTCTTATACAGACTTTCGCGAAAAAGTCAAGTTTACCGAAGTTTGAGTAAAAAATCAAACTTTGAAACAGGTGTCGATGTCTGGAAACATATTGCTGTGGCATGTTTTTTTCATGGTTTGTGCTACAAGCATATGAAACCTTTGGTGAGTTAGTTCTACTTTTGAAAAAAAAAACCTACAGAGTTTAGTTTGTTACTACAATGATGGGAGTTTATTGACGAATTGTTGGACATGCCTACTCTACTCCCACCTGAAGTTTGACAGATATCAAACAATGTTATTTTGCAAAGTATATGGTTTGTAACTTGTAATGAAAAATTGAATGGTTGGTTGGCGACCAGAACATTGTAACTTCAGCTTTTTTAACAAAATGTCGCCCTGTTTTAGAGTTCTAAGTTCTAACTAATATAAATAAATCATTTGATAGGTCTATCAATTTTTATTGATAGCCACAAGCTGGTTGTAAAGAACGCTCCTCTGTTTCATTAACCCTTTCCTGTTTAATCACTGGTTTTTACATCCCTCTGATTTTATAATTGAGAAAACATTGTAGAAAAAGAAGAAATTGCTTGTAACGAGCAATTTCTTCTTTTTCAACAATATTTTCTACCCTACTGAATGGTTACTTTTCAAAATAAATCCAATTTGAAAATTTTGTCTGCAAAACCTTTGAATTTGGACAGGTCTAAAATTTTGCAAAACAGGAAAGGTGATTGAAAAGTTATGGTATTAGACGATCCATTTAGGATGAGGCTTTTGACCTATGGGTCTATTGTCTTAGTGGGCCTTAGTTCGCACTCCTGTTTTGCAAGGGATATAGAAAATTCATTGTTACACTATTTCAAACAAAAAACTTGCATTTGGATTAGAATTTTGGTCAAACCTTTTTCATTAGTATCTACTTAAATTTCAACCAGAGAAAACAAAAATTAAGAAAAGAGGCAGGATAAAGTTTAACATGCTTTATATTGTTTTACTTAATTAAGTTTTGTAATTATCATAAAGCATGGTTCAGTTTATTTAAATTAGAGAATTAATTATCTGTGCATAGGGATGCTTTCCCAAATACGTAAGTATTTGTAACTTCTGTTGTTCGAATTTTTCACCGTCAAACACTAACTTCAACAGTAACTTTGTGGAAAAGAATTATTCTGCCAACATTGTCGTTTTCAAATGTATCAAAATTTTGCTTATTCAGTAAATAAAGTGTAGTTAAAACCATAACTAGAGATGGAAAATTTAGACTAGTCCAAATTGAAAGAAGATTTGTAAAATTTGAAACCGTTTTGTAGAGATCATTGTTGAAAAGGGAGAAATATCCTTTTACAAATAATTTTACCTTTGCTTACAATGTTTACTTAGAACACTTTTCTTGAGAGCATGAAAATGCAGAATTGTATAGTAATGAGTTATATGCTAATAACAATAGCTGCAGACCTGATAATTGGCACTGTACAGCATCATGAATGGATTTAATCCATTTAAGAGATGAAGAGAATATTTTTTGTTTTCATGGAGGTATGAACCCCAAAAAATAATTAGCTGTATGAATATGCGAAGCGGATTCATACATAAGTGTGATTAGGTTTTTCGGTTCATACCTCCATGAAAACAAAAAATATTCTCTTCATTTCTTTTAATTTAATAGTATCAAGCGAAAAAAGCAAAAACTTTACAATTTTTGATACCTTTTGTAGGAACTTTTTTGCGCGGAAGCATTCAAAATTGCTACGTGCTCAAAATTTTGTTCATGTAGTTATGAATAATTTTTTTTTACCAATCAGAATGCTAGTTTTTGATAGATGAAACTAAAAATTAGATTATTACCAAATAGACTGGTACAAATTAAAAGGAGTTTCAGATCAGACTTTAAAGTTGATGAAATGTTAGATTTATTCCACATTATTGATATAAAACATTGTGTAAAATGAAGAAATTGCTTGCAACAAGCTATTTCTTCATTTTACACAATGTTTTCATGATTGTTTTCTTGAGTTGCGTTGAAAGCATCATTGTTTGGGAATGGGTTAACCCATTCCCACACAATGACGCTTTTAAACGCCCCTCAATTTAAAAGCTATGGAAAACATTGTGAAAAATGAAGAAATTGCTTGTGACAAGCAATTTCTTCATTATCCACAATGTTTTCTATCCAAAAAGACGAAGAAATTTAAAGTTCCATCAACTTGAAATTGTCATCTGCAGCTTCTTTCAATTTGGACCAGTCTAAAATTTCACCGTGTGGGAATGGGTTTAAGGTAGTGCTGGCTTAAATAACTTGATCAGGTTAGTTAGATACTTCTGAGTAAATATTATTGTGATCAATCAGCATGTAATAGGGCTTAATACTATTAATTTGTAAAGGCGTAATTCTCAAAGTAGAATGAAATTGTGTTTGTTCTGCCTTAATGTTGTGAATGTTTTGTATCGTTTCTCATCAATGTTTGTAAACATGTATGTATCTCATTTTATGGCCATTAACCCTTTCCTGCAAAACCCCTTATTTTTATGTCCCTGTGATCTTGTACCTTGAGAAAACAATGTGTGCAAGTTCTTCTTTCCCCACAGTATTTTCTAACCTCTTGATTGTTCTGTCACTCACTGTTAATTATCACCGCATCTTCTTTCAAATTGGACCGGTCTAAAAATTTGAACTATGGGGGAAGGGTTAGAGTAAGGATGGACATACCTCAGGAGTGATGCAAACCCCAAACATTTCACAGGTTGCATGACTTATCCGGTTACAAGTTGTCAAAGTTTTATGCTTGTCCAAATAAAAAAAGTTGATGAAATTTTGAAAATTCTAGGTGTTCCTGGATTGAAAACATTTTTGGAAATGTAGAAATTGCTTGTTTTTCATTCTCCATATTTCTTCAAGCTTTTTGCTTGAGAGGTTGTAAAAAATTGGGATTTTGTGAGAATGATTAACCCATTATCAGACGACAAAATGTTGGACAAGTCCAAATTGCAAGAGATTGCGGACTACAATTCTGAATTGATAAATTTTCCAAATAGCTTTGTTTATCTGAGTGAGAAAACATTGTGAGAAATGAAGCTCACCATAAGCAATTTCTTCATTACCCACAATGTTTTCAAAGTTTTTTTCTCTAGGGCATAAAAAGGTGGAATTGTGCAGGAATGGGTGGATACATTAATTAGATGGTTATTTCTCTTTCCAAAATTTTAAACTGGCCCAAGTTGAAGAAACCTAAAGACCATTTTAAGTTGATGAAATTTTAGAATTCTTTGTCTTTTTTGGTAGAAAATATTGTGGATAATGAAGAAGTTGCTTGTTACAAACACTTTCTTCACTTTTGAAAATGATTTATTAAGCATTTTTTCTTGGGGGGAGTAAAAATCAGGATTGTGTGGGAATGGGTTAAGATATCTTTTTATATTCATTAAATAGTTGACAGGATTCTGTTGACAGGGCTTTTTTGTCTAAACTTAAATATCATTACCTTAACAATTGGCAATTTTATTTTTTAGGTTCAACAGTTTGAGGTTTATCAACTTGAAGGATCTTGAGCGAGCTGATCTCCCTCTTTTACCATCAGAGTTTGAATCTCTGATAAGAAAACAGTGCTGGGAGGCTCATGAGGTCCTCAGGAAAACGTAAGTAAAACATGTGTCGACATAGGTGAATAGGAAACTGGTTATAATGGTGATAATGAGACCCTTATCTCTTTACCACACGATAAAATTTTAGACTGGTCTAAATCCAAAAAAATTGCAGACAAAGTTTTTTAGTAGAAGGAAATTCAAAAATCTTTATCTTTTGGGGAAGAAAACATATTGGATAATGAAGAAGTTGCTTGAAACAAGCAATTTGTTTATTATCCACAATGTTTTCCAAAGCTTTTTTGTAAGGATTATAAAACACGTCATTGAGTTGGAATGGGTTATATATCTTTCCTTTGAGATGTGATTTTCTTTCGATCCATACGAAATTGGCGGCTTGCTTGCCACACCCACTGACCTCCAACACAGCAGTTTGACTAAGATATCAAATGATATTAATTTGCATGGTTTATCATCAGGAAAATAACACAACAGGCAAATCATTGGTTTGGGACCTTGATGTTGAAACTATAGCTTGCAAGCAATTTCTTCACTGTACACATTTTTTCTACCTAAAAAGCAAAGAGCTTTTTTATGTTCTAACTACTATAACTTCTTTCAATTTGGATTAGTCTAAAATTCTGTTGCCTGATGATGGGTTAATAGTTAAACCCCACAAAACTATAGAAATCAGCCTGTTGGTCAGTCCGTCCGTTTGTCTGTATCTTTTTCGTGTTTGCTCAATTTCTGGGCAACCATTGGATGGATTTGATTCAAACTTCATTGATGTAATACGTATAAAGCGGAGATGTGCAAATTCCATTTTGGTTACAGACCATTGATTTTGGACGGAGTTATGGCTCTTTAGTGAAAAACGTGTCTGCTCAATTTCTCAGCAACCATTGGGCAGATTTGATTAAAAGTTCACAGATAGATAATAAATCAGACATACGCATATCTTATTTTGGTTATGGTCCATTGATTTTTGACTGAGTTATGGCCCTTTAAATAAAAAGTGCATTTTTTATTATGGCCCTTTGGCAGATAGTATTTGTATATGGACAAGCGCTGTTTGGTGGTATTAGTCTGCTTTGCAACAATGTCTAGTTTGTGCCAAGTCTGGTTAGCTTAGTAACACTATGCTCTTTATCCTGGGTTAATTAGTTTGAGTCAAGAAGTGGGTTTTTCTCATCAAGTTTTCTCTCCTATTTAGTTTTTTTCAATTTACACCTACTATGAAATATGCCTTGAAGGAGCTATTCTGCAATGTTTCATTACACTTGAATTCAATGTTACAGATGGATCCCCACATGTGCCAAGATCTTTGTAGACGATGCTGAACACTGGCAGAGTCTGGTTGGTCCAAATGATAATGATTCTACTGAGCTAGTCCAGGAGTTCTTCTCCTCGGTGGCGGCCATTATGTCCAGACAGCTACGTGGAATGGTCATCAACTCTCTACAAGATTTCCTCACTTTCTTTGAGATCCACAAGGTAACAGAGTGCTCATAAAGGCCCAAATTTGAATAATTTTAGACAGGTCTCAACGCAAAGAAGTTGTATACAACATTTTTTAATTAGTGAAGTTTTAAAATTTCTTTGTCTCTTTACAGTAGAAAACATTGTTGGTAATATAGAAATTACTTGAAACAAGCAATTCTTTACTTTTTCACATAGTTTGTCAAAGATTTTTTTGGGGGGGCATGAAAAATTGGGATTTGTGTGGAAATGGATAAAGTCATCTAATTTGCAAGAATACTGAAGTTTTCCTGACCATAATTGACTTTTAGCTTGACTGGGGAGCCATTCCAGTCACCCAGGCGTGGGCGTAATGCTTTAGTAAAACTTTATATACAAGTGTCATATCTCAGTTTCTACCAATGCCATTGCTCTGAAAATTTGCACATGCTTTTGGGGCAATGATATCAGCCTCTAGACACAGATTCAATACTCCGAAATTCATTTTAGTGGAAATTTTACCCTTTTCAGGCTTAATTTCTTTGTTAAACCTTATGTGCAACTGTCATATATCTTTAATAACTCTCTTTCTTCTAATACTATTGCTTTGAAACTTTGCACATGCTTTTGTGAGCAGCATATTAACCTCTAGGCAAAGATTCATTACTCAGACATTCATTTTAGTGGAATTTTCTTCCTTTTTGGATGTAGAAAATCTTGTTTGACATAAAATTTCAATTGAATGATTTTTTATTTCTATTACAATTTAGTATTATGCCTAATATCAACATTGAATTGCTGTTACTATCCAGCACCCAGAATAGTCAAGCACTGCTGTCCTATGAAAGCTCTTGTTTTATTCCGAAATGATACAAATCAAAACGTAGGCAGATTGCTTGTCACAAGCAATCTCTCCTTTTCTCACAATATTTTCTACCAGATAGAATGGTTTCATTTCAAATTGCATCCAAGATTCATTGTCGTCTTCAACCTCTTTCAATTAAGACCGTCAAAAATTTCATCTATATTCTGTGTCCTTGCAAGAAATCTTATCTTCTATCAAATTTGTAAATAACTTCTCTCTTGAAAGTGCACATTCGAAAATAAAAGATTTTATGTATCCAAGGCTCGCTACAGCAGCAAGACTGAATTTTACATTTTTTTTTTAACAGGTTGGTAATGACTATGGAGAGGAGTTTGATGATTTACGATATGTGATGCCCCAGATCATGATCATCAAGTTGCGTGTAGAGGAGCCAAAGATTGTGTTTGATCCACCTTTCAGAGAGATTAGGGATATAATTTTACGCTGCTTTTCTGAGATAATTGCTTCAGGAGAGGGACTACAGAGGGTGAGTGTTTAGTTTGATGTTAAAGGGTTCCCTTGTATATTTCTACAGGTCCTCTTAACCCATTCCCGTATTGTTGTCTGCAACTTCTTTGAATTCCGATCAGTCTAAATAGTTTTCATTTAGGAATGGGTTAAAAGATATATTTTCAATAGTTGATGGACACTCTCAAAAATTAGGTACAAACTCTCAAAAATCATTTCAAAAGTAAATTAATGTACAAAAAGGGAGTACTTTCCTGAATTTTCATCATCCATTGAGAAAAAAAATGAAAGAAAAAATAAGCTCTCCAGCAAACAGCAAAATTCTTGAAATGTCTAAAAAGAAAGCCAACAACAGATAAAAATGGAAGTTCATTCAAATAAGGAATGTAACATTGATTATAGGAAAAGAAAGAAAATGTTTTCTATATTTCTACTTAATTCTTAAACCATTCCCACAAAATTAGGCTTTTTGATGCCTCTCAAGAAAAACTGTTGCAAAAACATCATGTAAAATGAAGAAATTGTATGTTGCAAGTAATTTCTTCATTTACACTATGTTTTCTACTTGTAAAGTTTAAAAATCTAAAAATTTCATAAACTTTAAAATCTTGTCTGCAATTTCTTTGAATTTGGACCAGTCTAAAATTTTGTTGTCTGGTAATTGGCTAAATAGTTTTGTCAGGTTGAAAGAAATTCTTGTCTAATTATTTAGTGTGACTCTTTGGCTTTACTTCCATCCATTGCAGTTGATTTATATTAATTTTGCAGGTTGAGTGCCAGTTGTTCCCTGATATGAGAGGCCAAAAGCTGCTTTTGAGATCTGTAAAAATAGAGGAGGCCCTAGTCACAGACTATGTGGATAAGGCTATGGAAATATTCAAAATGAACACAGTGGGGCCTCAAAAGTAGGCATTTTTCACTCATTCTCACACAATTCATGATTTTGTAGAAAAAATTTGCTTGTTTTTCAAAATGATTGATGGAGGGAGATTGTTTTTGTTTTGTCCATCCTTTCATTTGTCGCTTCATCTATTATGATTTGTTAGGAGCATTACTTCTATTTCTATAGGTGGATTAAATAATTTAGTACAGTTTGTTTCCATAAAAAATAGATTTGCCGTCTGAAGATATTTTTTGATAGACTCAAGGTCACAGGTCAAGGTCAAATGTCAAATTTGAGCTTGTCCAGAGAATAATTCTTACATTTGTTGATGGATTTTATATAATTTGTGGACATTGCTTGTACTGGTTAAATACATACAAAAATTATTTTACTTATCGCATTAATAGTTTTCACATTAACCCATTCCAACTCCATCCCTCCTTTTTACGCCCCTCAAGAAAAAAACTTTGGAAAACATTGTGGAAAATGAAGAAATTGCTTGTATCAAGCAATTTTTTCATTATCCACAATGTTTTCTATTCAAAAAGACGAAAAAATTCAAAATTCCATCAACTTGAAATTGTCGTCTGCAGCTTCTTTCAATTTGGACCAGTCTAAAATTTTGTTGTGTTGGAATGGGTTAAAATTGATAACTATGAACACAAGTGAGATCATTTTTCTCTTACAGATATTTGACAACCTACAAGAAGTACCTAGATCTACTGAACAACAAGGCAGATCAAGATGTGACAGCCTTCCTAAGGGAGACACATTCTATTGCAGCTTTCAAAACTGTAAGTTCTTAAAGAAAATCAATTCAAAACCTCATTGTTTTGTTGTCTGCAACCTCTTTGAATTTGGACCAGTCTAAATTTAGGTCAAAAAGTAAAGTAATATCAAGGATCACATGAAAAAGTGAATTTCGCCATGAGATAAAACCGAAAAAAATGTCATGAGTCATGAAAGACCCAATTCAAATAACTTCGAAGCACTCAAGTCTTTCTAGATATCTGTATTTGAATGAAATATAATCTCCTTGTATTTTTTTCCTTTTGATCCCAGTTGTTGTATTTCCCCCATTTTGTTTTACCTTTCACATGCATGATATCTTTATATGAGTTTTTATGACACAATTAAGGTTGACACCGTTTATCTCAATTTTCTGTGGGCCATGGCAAAAAGCTCAATGTAACCTAAGTTTAAGGGTAAAAATGGGCGTAAAGCAAGAGGTTTTTACCGGAAATAATAGTTTGTGTAAGACATTGGAATATTGCAACAGTCATTGTTTGTATTTATCATGCTCTGTGTTATTTACCCAGAAAACTCATAGATTGACAGTGATATACTGTAGTTCATATTTTTCACACCATGGACAACAATCGTCAATCAATATAATCCAATTAGTGTTCATAAGTTTGTTAAACAGTATCATAAATACCCCGTCTAACTGTATTTACTAGTCATATTGTCTGGTAAATGGGTAAATTTGAACGTTAAAACTTAAATATGTTACATAATGGAAATTGCAGATTTTACACTCAAGCGATAAACATTCAGTTTGATATGATATAAAGATACTTGATTGTATGTTTATTAGAAGAAATTTCACATATATAAGTAGTTTCACTGCAAAATATCCATTAACCCTTGTCATGCTGTATAAATCACCTAACTGAATTGCAGTAAAATCAAAGCACTGAAAGCACTGAGAGAACATGTTGTTGAAAAATCAATATTTCTTTTAGAAATCAACTTCATAAACAACTCTGGTAGGAAAAGTACAAGCAGGAGATGTAGACTAAGATCAGCCTGCACATAAGTGCAGTCTGATCTTAGTCTACACCTCCTGTCAAAAACCGGAATATTCCGGGTTCAGCATGACAAGGGTTAATTTAAAGTTACCTTACCTTGTCAAATCAAATGTAATTTGTTAGATTATGTTCAGTTCTTTACTTGCAAAAGTGTGGATCAGTTAAACAGTTGAAATAATTCTATTTCCATACTTTGTTGATTGCTTATCAAGACATTGGTGAACATCCTTTCAGCAGACCCAAAAAGCGCCTGGGCCTGTGATTATAAATTTTTTTTCCTACTTAATTGAGAATATACTCAAATTTTGAGTTGAGATTAAACTTTAATTACAGGTTTTATCCTATATAGTAAATCTTTCATTAAGCGACCATTGAAGGGACGACCAAAAAGTGGTTGTTCATTCACTTTACTGTGAAAAATATAAAGGTTTGAATCGATTGCATAACGAAATTTTTACAGAATTCTCTCTTAATCCTATGCTGTTTGGACTCATTTGAATCTTCTCATTGAAACAATTCTAATGAGCTCCAACAAAATAGGATTTTGTCATGATTTTCTTAAAGAAAAATACTTTTACTTCTTAAGAGATTTTGCTTTCTAAGTGGGGATTTGTATCATGGCTGATTAATGGAAGTGGTCACTTAAAAGACGTGGTTGCTTGAGCAAGATCAACAATACTAATTGCATGAAAATTTAGACAATACTAGAAAAAGTTATCATTTATTAACCTGAATGTACAGTTAAAATTAAAACCGTTTGGAAAAAGGAGCAATAGCTCTTGCTTGTAACAATGTTTTCAATCTTGTTTGGCAATTTTTTACGTTTCATGCACACAATGAAATTTCATCTGGAAATTCTTTCAATTTGGACAAGTCTAAATTTTGTTGTCTGGTAATGTCTTAATTAGGAGCTGCGTTGGAAAGAGTATGACATGGACCTTGTAAAAATGTCACAAAAGTATGACCCTGATTATGTTAGTGAAAATGAAATGGAGGAAATACAGGTTCTACCGGAACCCAAAAAACGGAAGCCAAAAATATTTAAGATTAAAGAGGAACAGTACAGGATGCGCAATGGGGAGTTAAATTGTGATTCTTACTTTTCTAACATGGATGAAAATTCTGCTAGTGATTTTAATGAAATGGATAAAAAGCATAATGAAAAACTAATGGTTGATTCTGCATTAGGATTCAGTTATCAAAATTTCCATGAAAGTGTTACAAATATTCATAGCACAGAAAACACAAATTCTAGTTTTAACATGGACAGTGTAAGTTTTACGAATAAAATAACAAATTATACGAATCATTTATACTCTGATAATTATGCCTCTCAAATACACTTGGGAAGTGCTGTAGATATTTTTGCTAAACAAAATACTATAGAAGAAATAACTGAAGTTAGTGAAGAAGAAATGTTGGATACAGATTCTGAAGCTGAACGTAGAAATGATAGTTCAAGAGAAAATGGTCATATAAACAGTTCTGCTAAAGTGAAACAAAAAACAAAAAAGAGAAAAAAGTCCACTGTAAAAAATGCTCAAGGAAATTTATATGCCATTCCAAAGAAAAAGCCAGAGGAGAAAACAATTTTTGATGTAGCAAAGGAGAAAATTATTGAACAAGAAAAGAAAAGAAATGCAAAGATATTGCTAAGACAACTTCAAATGACAACTGAACCTAAACAACCTCAAAATAAAGACGGGAAGAAATCTGTTGGAAATACTGGAACTGCTAAAAATGATGGCACTGATAAACAACAATCTGCTGAAAAAGACAATGATAAAACTAAAGGGAAGGAAAAATCTGATGACAAAGGGACAGGCAAAGAGGGAGAAAAGGGGGCAGAAACAGAAGTTGAAGAAGAAAAGAGAGAGCCTTATGAAAGCCTTTGTGAAGATGTAAACCCTCATGTTGTAGCGATTTTTTGTCTCAACTGCTGCCATAAGACATCAGAGATTCACTGAAACCCTTCAAGTTCTGCAGTAGCTTCTAGCTTTAACTGTTGTTGTCTTTGTAATGTTGTTGTATGTTACCTTTTAACCCATTACCGGTCAGCAAAAATATAGACTTGTCCAAACTAAAAAGAGTTGCAGACGGCAATTTACAGTTGATGCAATGTTAGATATTTTCAATGTTCTGAGTTGGAAGCATTGCGGAAAATGAAAAAATTGCTTGTTGCAAGCAATTTATTTTATTTTCCGAAAGTTTTCCCAATTTGCTTTATCTAGAGGGATGTCTAAAAGTATTATTGTATGGGAATAGTTTTTAAATAGAACAAGGCAGATTCTGAACTTGGTGTATCAATGTTCTCTAATACCTATGCAATTGCATTGGTTTTGCTTGAACCCAAAAACTGAACATGTTTCAAGAATTTCTATTCTTTGAGGTGCATTCTTTTTATCTAGATCTTACGAATTTTGTTTAGAAATAGAAAATGAAGCCTCTTTGAGACCAAGATTTTAAAGCCATGAAATGAGAAACTTACAAATTCTCAGTGAGAAAGTTAAGGGCAATCAATATTTAATTTACCCATTCCCACACAACAACGCTATTTGATGTCACTCAAGAAAAACGATTGGGAAAACATTGTGGATAATGAAGAGAATGTTTTCTTCATTTTCCACTGTTTTCTACTCCAAGACAAAGATTTTGTAAAGATTCATCAACTTAAAACTGTCGTCTGCAACCGATATTTTCTGTTCTGACAATCTTTTCCCTAATGGACCTATGCTTGTGAAAAACAACGATAGAATGGGAAAGGGTATTGATATTAAAGGGCGAGACTACGGGCCAAAGAGAACTACAGTTTAGGAGCTACTGACAGTCCTCTGTATAAACTACAGGCTGCAGGCCAGAGGACTGGTGTTAATGTTGACCCCTGCATATAATATTAACTACTATGATTCTTTGTATTTTTTTTTTGTTTTCTCATAATGACTTACTCACCCTATGGCACTTGTCACTGACTCTCTCTTGTCATTTTGACAGACAGATATTTTGCAGTATAAGACAAAAAAGTCTGCATTTGATTTGTATTTTAGATGATTCTTAGGATTTTAGCTCACCTGAGCACATTGTGCTAAAGACGAGATTTTGAGATCATTGAATGTCAGTTGTGCATCATGCATCATCAACGATTTCCCTGTAAACTTCCAAGGGGCCACAATTTTGGCCCAATTGGCATAAAATTGGGTCAGAAAGTTTGTCTAGTCACAAGAATGAATCCTATCGAAAATGGGAACATTGCGTTGGAAAACATGAGAAAAGGGGCCTTAATGACAATATCCTTGTTAGCACTCCTAGGGCTACAATTTTGGTTTAATCTTCATGAAACTTGGTCAGAATCTTTGAGCACAAGGAGGAACCCTTTCTAAAATATGAAGGTTCTGCTGGAACACTTGGGAAAAGGGATCTAAATGACAATTTCCTTGTTAGCACTTCAGGGCCCACAATTATGGCCAAATCTTCATTAACCCTTATCATGCTGAGCCGGGAATATTCCTGTTTTGGCAGGAGGTAAAGACAATGATCAGCCTGCAAATAAGTGCAGTCTTATCTTGTCTACACCTCCTGGTTGTCCCTTTTATGACAGAGTTGTTTAAACCCATTCCAACACAGCAAAATTTAGACTGGTCCAAATTGAAAGAAGCTGCAGACGACAATTTCAAGTTGATGGAATTTTAAATTTATTTGTCTTTTGGGATGGAAAACAAAGTGGATAATGAAGAAATTGCTTGATACAAGCAATTTCTTCATTTGCCACAATGTTTTCTAAAGCTTTTTTCTTGAGGGGCGTAAAAAGGAGGGGTTGTGTGGGAATGGTTTAAAAAGTTAATTTTCAAAAGGATTATTGACCCACAATTAGGCCTTCCAGTGAAGTCAGGCCCATAATGCAATTATATATAGGATTTTAATTACAGCGTGACAAGGGTTAAACTCGGTCAGAATGTTTGTCTGAGCACAAGGATGAACCTTAATGAAAATGGGAACATTCCGTTTGAAAACACTGGAAAAGAGTCCTTAGTGACAATTTCCTTGTGAGCACTCTGAGGGGCCACAATTTTGGTTTAATCTTCATGATGCAATATATGTCATAGAGAAATTGAAGAAAGTCTTTAAAACTTGGAACTCACATATTCAGTTGAGCGATATAGGACCATCATGGTCCTCTTGTTATTGTTTTATCACATTTTATGACCACTTTTTCATTGTGATGAATTATCATTATTTGTAAATGTTAGATATTCATCAAGTGCTATAATTTCGTATGATTTGAAAGAAAGATCCAATACATGTTAAGATTCATCATAATATTTCAGTGATTTTTCTGAAAACTTTTTGATGTTTTTCTCAATATCTCATTTAAAATTAAACAAGGGAAATTATGCTTATAATTCTGTAAATGCAGCTAGTTAATCTTAAGATCACCATCTTTTAAGAAATACAAATGTAATGAGACCAATATTTTTTCATTATTGTTAAAGAAAAAAAAAGTAGACAAGGCTTGACAGGAGTAACTTTATTCAAACAAGAAAAGCTCATTTCTTGCCATTTAAGCTATTCTATAATAAATTGCATTGCCAAGAAAAATTTTTGCAACTTTCCTGTTACTTTAAATGAAAATGTCAGCTTTTTTTGACAGTTAAAGTATTTATACATGTACAAGTATTACATTTTTAGGTCACCTGACCGAATGGTCATGGTGACCTATTGCAATCATCGTTTGTCCGTCGTCGTGCGTCGTCCGTCTTGCATCGTCCGTCGTCCGTTAACTTTTAAACATTTTCATCTTCTTCTCAAGAACTACTGGGCAGATTTCAACCAAACTTGGTAGAAAGCATCATTGGGGGATGCCAATTCAAGTTTGTGAAAATAGGGGTTCTGGGGGTCATAGGGGCCCAAATAGGGGGCAAAAAGGGGTAATTTTTGGTACTTCTTTAAAAATCTTCTTCTAATAAACCGTTAATGCCAGAGCTCTAATATTTTGTGTGCATGACAACTAGGACAGGTATATTATAAATTGTGAAATTCATGCCCCTGGGGTCATGTATGTGGCCACACCCAGAGGTCAAAGTTCATCATGTTGAAAAATTCACATTTTCACCTTCTTCTGATGAAGTACTAAGCCAATTTCAAACAAACTTGGTGAAAAGCATCATTGGGTCCTGATTATACAGATTTGTGAAAATTAAAAGGCTGGAGGTCAGGGGTGCCTAAAATGGGGACCAAAAGGGGGTCATTTTTGGTAACTTTTAAACATTTTCTTCTTCTTCTCAAGAACTACTGAGGGGATTTCAACCAAACCTTTTTCTAATTCTTTCAAACAAAATCACTTGTCTTGGTGCTCTTTTACTCAGGTGACCGTTAAGGCCCACTGGGCCTCTTGTTGTTAAATGCTTCTTTCAGAATTTTTTTTTTTGTTAACCACTGATACCAATTATAAGTTCTTTTTTAGTGTTGATTTTCTTGCATTTGCAATAATATAGAGGGGTCACACATTTATTTCTAATTTATTAAACAATGTATTTTTTAGAAAATCAACAGTTTCCAGGACCTGAAGAATGAGATTTCTCTGTTAAGAATCACAGTGCCTCTGAGCATGTTTTGTTTGGATTGTGTTGCTCTGAACCAAGAACTGGCTCTACGAGCACAGAAACTGAAAGAAAGGCTCATCACCTTCGAAATTGATGAGAACAGGGACTTAAATAAAAAGTAAGTCTTGTTACTTGCATATTGGTGGTTCGCAACCAAAACATCATAACAACAGGTACTTCAAAAAGCTGTAGTTACAATGTTTTAGTTGCTATTAATTTACAGCCATTGCTATGTGTTTGTTGAGTGTGCTTAAAGATATGCTGCATTCTGTTCAGTTATTAACCCATTCCAACTTAATTGAAATCTTTCACAACCCTCAAGACAACTGCATAGAAAACTATTGTGGACAATGAAGAAATCGTTAAAAACAATTTCTTCATTATCCATAATGTTTTCTATCCAAAATGATAAGAATTTTCAGCAACTTGAAATTATCAACTGTAACTTCTTTCAAATTGGCCAGTCTAAAATTTAATGTCTGGTAATGGGTTAAAACAATTGTTTGCTTTAAGACCAGACTGCATTTGGAGCAGAGTTGTTGGTCTGACTTAGTTGTGTGTTTGATTACAGTCCTGAAGGTCTGTTTAACTCCCTCTCCTCCAGTATTTTAAATTAACATAATCCCACATTTGCTGGAGACAAAAAAAACATTGGAAAACATTTTTGGGAAATGCCTAATCTCCCTTATATATTTATCTGTTTCAATCATTATATCCCCGCAAAACGAATGTTTCTTGAGGTATACTGGAATCAGCCTGTCTGTCCGTGTGTCCATTTGTCTGTGTACAAAATACTACCAATTTTGTGTGGCAAACTCCTCCCTCAGTTTTGCTTCAATACCATTAAATTTTATACAAAGATTAACCATATGTTGAAGTTTTGCATGACACAATTTGGAAGTCTTAATTCCCCTTGGACAAGAATTATCTCCCCTTGAACTTAGACATTATTTATGCTTTATAGACATATACAGCTAATTATACTACCAATTTTGTGTCATGAACTCCTCCTTCAGTATTGCTTCAATATCATTAAAACTTAATACAAAGATTAACCACATGTTGATGTTTTGCAAGACTCAATTTTGAAGTCCTAATTCCCCCTTGTTCAAGAATTATCTTCCCTTGAACTTAGACATTATTTATGCTTTGCAGACATATACAGCTAATTATACTAACAATTTTGTGATGTGAACACCTTTCTAGAAAAACAAAGTCAGTAGCTATGTCCTTGTCATTACACTGAAAGCACTTGCAGGGGTTATAATTCACATACTGTGACAAGTTCTAGTTATACAGTATGGTTAGTTTTTTTTATTCAAACCTTCAAGAAAAAATTTTCTCTTCATTTCTTAAATTAATATTTTCAGTATTTGTAAGAGATATGATGAGATGGCCAACAAAGTCAGTGAGGTACCAGACAACACTATCAGTCTAGTAGAGACACAAGAATATCTCAAACAGGTAAATAGGAATAAACTACTGATGCTATTAATGAAAATTGACTTGAGGAAATATCACCTTGATGGTTTCTTCATGTAAGGGAAAAACATAAGAATTGGATTTGTGATTTTAGCAAAAACTTTCTTTCGGTTAATGCTGCATATGTAGTGAAACGATTTCTTCACAATCCCGATCAATCAATCTACACAGATTAAAATGCCATTTTCAACTTCTTTCATTTTTGTGCAGTCTGAAAATTTATCTGGTATTGGGTTAATTTAATTTTTCTCTCTTTAAAATATTCTAACATTTGAATAACTGTTTTGTAAATATTGTTTAAAAGTATTTTCATAATTCAATGTTTTTCCTAATAAAATTATCAAAACCAAATCCTGTGTTCCTAGAATCGTCTAATGAGATCCACCAACATAGGATTGAGTGACAATCATGCAATAATTCATGTATGCAGTCAAACAATTCCCATTTATATCTCACAAATGAGTGCATTAAGCAACCAATCTCTTAAACAAACACATTTAAGCCCTCTTTTAAGTGGTTGCTTAATACAAGTTTAATTATATTTACAACTGTGGGCCAGATATGAGCTATATTGCCATTGTTAATATTATGTAACATGTTTTTGAACATAAACCATTCAGACAATAGAGCAGTATAAGGTAGGGAGTATGTACCCAATATGAAATGTATAAGTGACAAGAAACTTGTTTTTACCCCATCCCTCACAAATACCATGGACCCTTCTATAGTTGTCTGTTACAAAATCAGATGATCCTTCCCAGTCAAAAACAGTTTTCCTTATTGTTCGAGTGAACTCTGTTAGACAATGATGAATTTGGCTTTACCAGAGATGGGTTCTTTGTTGAGATCTTAGACCATTACCTTACAATTCCGCATATTGACTCTCTTAAATACAGACATGGAAAATATTATGGGAAAAGGAGAAATTGCAACATCTCACAATATTTTCTACCTTGTTTGGTGCCTATTTTTTAATAGTAGCACACTGTGAAATTTTTTGTGCAATGTCTTTCAATTTGGATACATCTAAATTTTTGTCATGTGTCAATAGGTAAAAATGCTTATTAGGGGAAATTCAGATAAAGCGTTCTTTAGAGCATGATTTTTATGTCATTCAACATCAAACTTTAGATCTCTTATCAAGGACAGTAAGCATGCTCCGTTTTAGATTAACCCATCACACTATGACCTTGCAGATGACAATTTATTATTGATAAAATTTGAATAAAAAATGTGATATTGAAGAAATAGCATGTAACAAGTAATTTTCCATTTTCAATGTTGTTTTCCCAAACTCTTTTCTTCGGGGAAGTAAAGAAGCAGAATCACATTTGAATGGGTTTAACCAGGAGCATTAATGATGTTGAATGTTTCATTCAAAATAACAAAAAAGCAATCTTTACTGAATCTCAAAAATCCTGTCAACTGGAAGTTTTCATCTTTCATCACACCTTTGACCTCTAGACTAATCAAATATCACCTTTGATCATGGTGGTAAAAGAATAAAATGCTGGTTGCCAAAAGTAATGAAGAAACAGAGCTGTTTGGTTAATTTAGAAATGTATGGTTACTTGAATTGTATTTCTATGAATTGTGAGGGAATGAGGTAAAACAACTACAGCATGTAAAGACTTTGCACATTATTCTTAGTTGTGTCATATGTCAAGAAAGGAGTGGCCACATCCACTGACCTCGGACAGGAAGTACTACTTTGATATTAACCCTTTCCCGTTTACTGAAATTTTTGACTGGTCCAAATTCAAAGAGGTTGCAGATGACAATTAAAATCGATGCAATTTGAAATGAAACCATGCTATGTGGGGAAAAATATTGTGGCAAAAGAAATTTTTGCTTTTTACAAGCAATTTCTTCTTTTCCCTCAATATTTTCTCAAGTACAAAATCATAGTAACGTAAAATCCCGGGTTTGAACAGGAAAGGGTTAAACAGTGTTATTGTGCAAAAATTAGAACCAGTACCAGATAACAAAAAACTGAATTGGTTGGATTGCCAGCTAAACACCGTAACTACAGCTTGAATAGGCTGTAGTTACAAAGTTAATTGAGCCAAACCAACAAGAATGCTTCACATAAATGTCAGTCAATGTCAGACATCAAAGTTCACTTCCGGTCTAAATGATTGGGTGTTTGATTCTTTGATTGACAGCTGCGATCTATCATAAAAATATAAACATGGCTAATATACCAGCTGATTCTGCTGAGACTTCTCTCAAGACATATGACAACACTCTGTTTCATTAACCCATTACCACACAATCCCGCATTTGTTGACACCAAAGAAAATAAGTTTTGAAAAACATTGTGAGGAAAGGAGAAATGGCTGTTACAAACAAATTGACCTTTCCCAAGATGTCTTCTACTATATGGGTACTTATATTTTTATATGAATTCAATTTTAGATGTTGTCTGCAACTCCTAAGAATTTGGACCAGCCTAAAAAAAAATCATCTGGTAATGGGCTAAGCATGACATTTTTAGTTGTCAAGGGCTTATATAAGGCAATCAATATATAATTCATTGGTATTATTTATCATTATCATGCAGTGACTTTTGAAAATAATTAACAGTAAAATTTATTTTGATATTACGTTTATTTGAAACAAAAATGCCCCTGGGAAAATAATCCATTTGTGGTGGATCCTTTTTTCGTAAAAGAAAAAAAAAAGAGGTATATAAAATGGTTTTAAGTGAACAGAGGTTATCTTCCCATTTGGCTTATGAATTACCGTTGTACATATTTTATGATATTATATTGCCAGAATTTGGTTTAATTTTATTTAGCATGGAATAATAATATTTTTGCAAACATTTCATTTGAAAAATTGTAATCACTGCATGAACAAAAGTTATTAGTTAGTATTGAATGAATATCAAAAATTATTTTTTGAATATTTCATGTTTGCACTTGAAACCATACCTTATTCAACTTATGAATTGTCGTTCATACCTATTTCAAGGTGCACTTTGAATTTAATCAACAAACTGCTGGCCCTGCTTACTGACTCTGTTGGCCCTGCCCATTTACATGTACAGGAAGTTGTGCATCAATTTAAACCGGTGTTATTTCAAAAAATTTATAGCAAGTAGTATTGTTACAAAAAATTGAAAGGTTGGTTGGCAACCTAAACGGCATAATTGCAGCTTGAATAAGCTGTAGTACAACGTTTAAGCCGCCAAACCAACAAAAATAGTCCATAGATATTGCGGCCAATGTCAGACTTCAAAGTTCACTCTCGGTCTGAATGAGTTATTTGATTGTTCGACTGATTCTTTGACAGCCATTATTTGTCAATTCCTAATGTTTTCACTTATGTACATGTTTGTCAGTAGAAAATTAGATGTGTTTCCTTGTCATGCTGTTTAAAATACCTTACTGAATTGCTATAAAATTAAAGGGCTGAAAGCACTGATATAATTGGTTTTCCAATAATCAATACTTATTTTTAGAAATCGATTTCATACAGCTCTGGCAGGAAAAGTACAAGCAGGAGGTGTAGACCAAGATCAGACTGCACTTCACCTCTTGCCAAAACCGTAATATTCCGAGTTCAGCATGACAAGGGTTAATTTACTGTTCTGTTTTTTATTATGTTTTCTGCATACTGGGTGGTCTTTTAAACAGGGTAAATTCATGTTAATGAGGTTTGGTAATTCCAAAAATAGATTTATATTTTAAAACTGATACTAGGGACTTAAACTCAAAATTGATTAATCCAAATACAATTTAGAAAAACCTGGTTAAGAAATTGATTTCAATTAAAGTAGATAATCATCTATAGTTATTTAATTTCTCTGACTTGGGTAGTCAGTGGAATTGAACTGAGACAGAATATTCAATAATAGTAATTATTTATTCAGCATTACATTACTCTCTTTTATTAAAACTTTCCTGCACTTTGGAATTCTGTTAAAAGCAACACCAGTTTGCTAAGCTTTTGTTGTAATTAATCAGAAGCTATAAAAAAGATCTATTTCTTCTATAAATCTAATGTTTGTACCAAATGTAAGTTGCAATTAAACAGTAAATTGCTATTATCAGGGTTGCAATTAGAAGGATTCCACTGTACTGCAAAATTAAAGATCTGTCAAAATTTCAAGGTTCTACAGACGAGAATTAGAGTCACTTTTATTTGAAATATAATCAATTAGTAGGGTAGAAAATATTGTGAATAAAGAAGAAATTACTTATTACAAGTATTTTCTTTTTCTACAATATTTTCTGAAGTATAGAAACACAAGGACATACAAAACCAGGGATTGAAAAAACGGGAAAGGGTTAATTGCTTTGTAAATCAGGAATTTGTATAAGTAAAGGTACCAATTTTGTTAACGCAATATACTATTATTATTCCACACCATCATTTTATAATTTAATTGTTAGTTTCGTCTATCAAAAACGAGCGATCTGATTGGTCGAAAATTTTAATTCATACCTCCATGAACAAAATTTTGAGTACGCAGCCATTTTGAATGCTTCCGCACAAAATAGTTCACTACAAAAAGGTATCAAAATTTGTTAAGTTGCTGCATTTTTCGCTCGATGCTATTAAATTATAAGAAATGAAGATAATATTTTTTGTTTTCATGGAGGTATGAACCGAAAAACCTAATCACACAATGTATGAATCCGCTTCGCGTATTCATACAGTGTGATTAGGTTTTTCGGTTCATACCTCCATGAAAACAAAAAATATTCTCTTCATCTCTTAAATGAAACAGTCCAATGACAAAACCCAGTTGGAACTGAAAGAGGAGGTGAATGACTGTGCTGACAGACTCTTGTTTCTTCTTGATTATGCCATCTTTCCTAGTAAGTTGTCATGTGACATGGTCATGTGACTTGATAATGTGATTAACAATTTAGAGTTGTTCTCATTTGTGGTGAGCTTGAAGTAGCTGATTAGATCTGGTCTGTAACAGCAATGCTTTTTGATAACCGAATCATGTTGTTTTTTTTCTTACAGGCTTAATATTGTCAATATTGTTTATAATGTATTACATAGCTAAAGTCTAGTCCAAGTTGATAGAAGCTGCAGACGACAATTAAAAGTTAAAGAAATCTGAGTGTTTGATGTGGTATAAAACCTTTGTGATAACAGCAGAAAGATACTTATAAGAAGTAATGTCTTCTTTTTCCACACTGCTACCAACAAACTTGAGTGTTTTAGATAAACGGTGTTAGGAATATGCAGTAATGGTTTGATGAGTGATGGGCTGTGATTTTGCTGTGATTATTAATGCCTATGCTTTTTAACCCTTGTCATGCTCAACCCGGAATATTCCGGTTTTGGCAGGAGGTGTAGACTAAGATCAGACTGCACTTATGTGCAGGCTGATCTTAGTCTACACCTCCTGCTTGTACTTTTCCTGCCAGAGTCGTATGTGAAATTGATCTCTAAAAGATGTGTTGATTTTTTAACAACAAGTTCTACCAGTGCTTTTAGCCCTTTGATTTTGCAGGAATTCAGTAAAGTAATTTATACAGCATGACAGGGGTTGATAAATGATTATATAATAGTGCTATTTTTTTAAAAGGGATTTTTCTGACTAATAGTATTTCTATCTTATTTGTAGCTTATTTGACTGGATGCTGATTCTAATATTTACAGATTTAAAAATAATAAAAAAAATCCTCTCTAGAAACAACTTTAATATCCTTGAAACATTCTTATGCACTAAAATAGTAAATGAATTCAAAACAATATTTGTATTTTTCATGCTTTATGTGTATTAGACTTAAGGAATACTGGGGGATAATGGGTGGCTTACTGGTTGAGAGCAGAGGTCGTATGACTGGACAGAAGTTGAATGCTGCAGATTTGATTTCTGGTCATATCACTTGGAGCACAAGCCTTGGTCTTGTGGTATACAGCATTCACATAATTAACCCATTCCAACAAAACAAATTTTAGACTGGTCCAAATAGAAAGATGTTGCAAACAACAATTTCAAATTGGTAAAAATTAGAACAATATTGCCTTTAAGGATACAAAACATTGTCATCATTGAAGAAATTGCTTGTTAAAAGCCAAATGCTTATCCTTGAGGGGTGTAAAAAAGCAGGATTGTGTGGGAATAGGTTAAGTGCCAGGTAGATTTTGCTATGGTATTGGTATACTATTCAAAGCAGCTTTAGCCCCATACAAATTAAAAACTCCAAATTGAGATTTAAACTTAATTGCTTCTGAATTCAGTCACAGGATGTGACCATAGTTAATATGAAAGAAGAGTTACTAGATGCTGCAGAGAGGATTTTGTTTCTGATGGACTATGGAACTTTACCTTGTGAGTTAGAGTGGCTCACCCCAACACCCTGTGATCCCTCCAAACAACCTTAATTTTATCACTTGATGTGTCTAATATCATTTCTTAATGTGATGAAGCTATTGAGGATAGGAATACATTTTCAATTCTCAAGAAACAGGATTCAATTAATGGTAGGGGGGTGACTGAAATACTATTAATAGTGGTGTTAAACCCCATTCAATCAATCAATTAATACATGCAAATGAATACACTATGTATTATGTAGTCCTGAATTTAAAACAAAACAAAACAAAAAACAACGCACTGTAACTTGTGTGTTTTTGTAATAATAATTCTTTTTTAATAATTTTGAATTTATAGGTGTTGTGTTTGCTGTGACATTTTAGTAATATCTAATGCAGCTTACCCTGAGGCTAAAACAAAACTTAAATAAAAAATTAAGACCACATGTAAAAAAAGATATAAGATGCATTTATATTTGTTATTTATGGATTAATAGGGAAATAAGCATAACTACATGCATATGTTTTTATATCCCTGTGGTTGATGAGCTGAGTGCGGTCAGTAGTTGGTGTGTAGCAAAGAAAAGAATCAACTAACTTATGTTCACCCTTGTCATGCTGTATGAATTACCTTACTGAATTGCTCTAAAATCAAAGGGCTAAAACCACTGATAGATTTGTTGTTCAAAAATCAATATTTTAGAAACCAAATTTTTAAACAACTCTGGCAGGAAAAGTACAAGCAGGCGGTGTAGACAAAGATCAGACTGCATATATGTGCAGGCTAATCTTGGGCTACACCCTATGCCAAAAACCGGAATATTGTGGGTTCAGCATGTCAAGGATTAATGTGAGTTTACATTTCCTCTTTGCCATTTTTTTCCATACAGCTTGTTTCCTAATATAAAATACATGGTATATATTTTTTTTATCAAAAACTGTAGGGAACAGTACTTATGTAGGATAAATTAAAAACTAAAAGCCATTCGGGTAGGCTTCATTCATTTTCTAACCAGAATTTCACCTTTTGTCTAGCTGTAATTATCATTAAAGGTTTGTATATTTGAAGAGTTAAGTTTGTTTTCCTAATATCATATTAATACTTGTAGTCCCAGGATGTAACCGTATACAAGCTAAAAGATGAGATTGAGGATGCAGCAAATAGACTCATGTTTTTGTTAGACTATGCATTCCTACCTTGTAAGTATGGAACAGTCACAGATCCTAGCACCACAAATATAGCCTTGGTAGATAGATCTGTTTAGTAGCTTAGCTTAGCACCTTTAGTTTACTAACATTCTTCTTAACCATTTCCCGTTTTGTGAGATTTTAGACCTGTCCAAATTTTGTAGACTTCAATTTAAAATTCATTTTATTTTAGAAATAACTATCAGTAGAGTAGAAAATACTGTTTTAAAAGTAGAAATTGCTTGTAACAAGCAATTTCTTCTTTTTCCACAATGTTTTCTCAAGTATAAAACTAAGGGCCATAAAACACAGGGATCGAACAGGAAAAGGTTAATAACTCTAGAGGTATAATAGACTGGAAACTTCAGAATGAGTTATAAATGTTAATCATCATAACCAGGGTTTTAACAAGCGCAGAGTTTGCAAGTCTCGAACACAAAAATATGTAGCAAGGACTCTCAAAATTGTAGCTATTGTATAACTTAATTATAAGTGTAAAAAACAAAAGCATGGCCATTATACTTAAAAAAAAAAGTCAATGTTTTAAATCTGAAACTCAAAAATTTTAAGCAAGGACCATTATGACATCTAAATGTGGAGTCCATAGAGCCCCCCTATGTAAGACTTTCATCTTGAGTTATCCGGTTAAATTTGAATTTTGCTAAAATTAAAGTAAACTTTGATCCCAAATTACTCCACGATTATTTTTACTATAACTGCATTTCAAGCTTATAGCACTATGTAAATGTTCTTTACTGCTACTTATTGATAAATGTGTATAAAAAGCTTGCAACATTGTATACATAATGTCAGATATATATTCTAGCTTTTTGTCATGTGTAGCTTTTTGTCCAGATTTGCCGAAGGAAAAATCTGGTCAATAGATTGGTGAATGACGGGGGCGGGTAAATGGGTGTTTGGTTGGTTGGTTGCCTGGTCAGGTGTTAACTTTACCTCATGTGCACAACTACCCCTTCAATTTATGACAGATTTTAGTGAATTTTTTAGCAAAAAGTTGCCTCCATGTTGCATAGTACATGTGTTAGCGGTTAATGTTTCTATGCTGTGTCACAGAAAAAGGAGACTTATTGTCAAAATGCTTGTGTGCGCAACTACTCCTATAATTCTTGACAGATCTTGATGGAGCTATTGAAAACCTGGTTTTGTGACAATTTTGTCTCTTTTTATTTGAAAGGAAAATTTCTAGCTTCTTGAGCGCATTCAGTGGAGAACCTATCTCTAGTAGCCAAAAGCTATTTTCTAATTCTTGCTATGGTGTCTTTTTGTAGTCCCTGGAAAATGAATCAGGTGCTGAAGAACTTCGTAATTCTGCCAATCGCCTTCTCTTCCTTCTTGAAGTCTGTATTCTTCCTTGTAAGTGTTTCTTCTCTCTATCTCTGTCTCTTTATTTGTTGTACCTATCAATGAACCTTGTCTGTTTATGTCAAAAATATCTCATACTGAATTTTGTTCTTCATACATACTTTTGTCATACTTAAAACAAAAACAGGAAATATAAATAAAATCTAGTATAGCAGCCAATCAAGTGACTTTGAAAAAACAACAACATTATTTTCTATCATTTCATAGAATTCAACAAACATGTATTTAATCCTTTTTAGTGAATACTTATAGTATTTAGGCTTTAACCAATCCCAACACAATTCTGCTTTTTTATGTCCCTAGAGGAAAAGCTAGGGAAAACTACCTTATCAAAATGGAAAAGATTTTTGAAATTTCGTCAACATGAAATTGTCTTCTGCAACTTTTTTCAATTTTGGACTATTCTAAAACATGTCATCTGGTAATTGGTTAAACTTTTCACTTAACCCACGTCATGCTAAACCCGGAATATTTCTGTTTGAGCAGGATGTATAGACAAAGATCTTCACATATGTGCAGTCTGATCTTAGTCTATACCACCTGTATGTCCTTTTGAAGTCAGAATTATCAATAAGATAAATTTTAATACCAACTATTGACCCTAACAATCAGACCTACAGTGCCATCAGCTCTCTGATTTTAATACCTTTTTGAAGAAAGAATTCATTCAGCATGACGTGGGTTAATTTTTTATTACCTTTCACTCTTTCTCCCAACATATATTTCTAAAACCCATAAATTCAGGCATGATCTATGCAATGACAAAACAATCTCTACTTGCATGATTAACCTATTTCCACACGATCCTTGAAAATAAACTTTGAAAACATCATGGAAAAAGATGCAACAATCTCTGCACAAAAAGTCAAAGAATTTGAAATTTCAACAACTATAAATAGTCGTCTTCAACTTCCTTCAATTTAAACCTGTCTAAAATCAAGTTGTGTGGGATAGGATGAAAACTATTCACATGTTCCTTGCCCTTCTCTTTCTTATTAGTTGACATATGTTACCCTTCAGATTTACCATTCCCATTTCCTTCTGCATGATTTTTATGATCTTCTAGCATTTCTAATAATTTTCCATGAGCGTCAAGTAAAGCCTCAGATCTGCCAGTGCATTTACACAATCTGTTCAGAATTGTCACTTTGAGCTTTGATTATAGATAATTGCCCAAACAATCAAGGAATACTTAAGGTTGTTGACTTTGTATTACAAGGGTCTTTGTATATGAAGACAAGTTAATTTTATAAAGCAGATTGTCCAGGGATAAGTAAATACCTAGGAAAATTCTGGAATGTTGCAAAATAGATCTCAAAGATAACTCATTTTATATTGGAAAATTATTGTAATGTTTATATTGAAGGATAGAAAATATTGTGGTTAATGAAGAATATGCTAGAAGCCAGCATTTTCTTAATTAACAACAAGCTTTTCTCAAAATTAATATCTTCACATCTTTCATGGAGAAGTTCATTTAAACCCTTTCCTGTACAAACTCGGAATTTTATGTTGGTGTCACTTTATACTTAAAACATTGTGGAAAAAGAAGAAATTCTTGTAAAAAGCAATTTCTCCTTTTCCCACTATATCTTCTACCACATCAATTACATCCAATTTTCATTATCGTCTGCAACGTCTTTTAATTTGGACAAGTCTAATATTAAAAAAAAATGGGTTAAATAATGACTAGTAGGAAACCATACCATACTTGTCCATGGGCAAGATGAGAGAATCTGTATTTCCATACCACTGCTACATGCTCTGTTTGGAGGCCCATGCCACGTAATGTATTGGCTTTACTCATATGTAGGATTGTTGGAAATGTCACACATAGTTTCGTTTATGTCCTACTTTTGTTCCTGTAAATGTTTCTCACTATATTCCTGAACTTTGCCATCATTGTAATTCCTCTTCAAAAAAGAGGGGGTAGTCAGGTTTACCTCTCTCGGTCCATTCCTTCCATCTATCTGTCTGTGCATAAGTAATAATTTTCATTCCATTCTTCTCAGCAATCATTTACAGCTTTGACTTAACCCATTTCCACTCAATCCCTACTTTTTACGCCCCTCAACGAAAAAGCTTTGGAAAACATTGTGGAAAATGATGAAATTGCTTGGATCAAGCAATTTCTTCATTATCCACAATGTTTTCTATCCAAAAAGATGAAAAAATTTAAAATTCCATCAACTTGAAATTGTCGTCTGCAGCTCCTTTCAATTTGGACCGGTCTAAAATTCCACTGTGTTGGAATGGAGGTTCAACTAAGTGTTCTAAATGACAATTAATGAATTTAGGTCAGCAAGTTATCTACTTCCTATTTTATAACTTATTATATTTCAGGCATTGCCTGGCATAGGCAAAATATTTTCTTTGTGTTTTTTTTTATGAAGCGTTGAATAGCATTCACTAGAAACTTGGTATGAAAGTTCATGTAGGTGTGGAGTAATGTTCTTACCAAATTTAGGTCCACAATTTATCTTCTTCCCGTTTTAAGATGCCCATTTTCAGACATTACCTGGTAAAGAGGTATGTTTTCATCACATTCCCTCAGCAACTATTAAAAAGCATCTATTTGAAATTTTGTATGGACTTTCAACTAGGGTCCTTCATGCAGGGAGAACTACATTTTCACTGTAGTTTACTTGGGAGAACAAGTAAGGGTAAACTCAGTTAGTTTTGAAGCACAGATTCCTTGTTTGGATATGTTATTCTATTTTTCTCTGACCTTTTAGCTTAACCCTTTCCTGGTTTCTGAAATTTTAGACTGGTCTAGTTTGAAAGAAGTTGTAGACAACAATGAAAATTGGATACAATTTCAAGCAAAACAATCCTATGTGGTAGAAAATATTGTGGTAAAAGGAGATACTGCTTGTTACAAGCAATTTCTTCTTTTTCAATGTTTTCTCAAGAATTAAATCACATCAACGTAAAATCCCTTGTTTGTACAGGAAAGGGTTAACACCTGCATACACTCTCAGAACATTGAAATCAGTGAACTAGCTCTAAAATTTAACTTCAAAAGGCAAGATTTTATAAAACTTACATTTTCTCGTGTTCGGTAAGGAATGTCTGTTTTCTTGTCAGTCCCATTTAAGATGTAATTAAAAGTTTAATTTAAGTTAATTATCTATTATCAAATTGAAAAAAGTTATCATCTATATATGCTGTGTTTTAACCTCTATTCCAGTAAAATATTTTTATCATTGCAATACATTCTTAAAATTTGTGAGAAGAATTGAATTATACTTACAGTTTTCTTGTTATCCTTTTCTAGGTGAATTACATATCCCTTTCAATTTCTTTAATTAAAAAAAAATCTCTAATAACCATGCAGTATAAATTCCTTTTTAGATCTTCTGATTTTGACAATTTTTAGTAACTGCCATTTGTTTATTAACCCATTCCCACTCAATCCCTCCTTTTTACGCCTCTCATCGAAAAGGCTTTGGAAAACATTGTGGAAAATGAAGACCAGTCTAAAATTTTCTTGTGTTGGAATGGGTTAAAAAGGATTTTCTTCTAATTTGAGAAATGAAATTTGCCTTAAATTAGATTAATCAAAATAGAAATATCCATTTGACAGAATTTTTGCAAAGAAAATAATGTAAGAAATAAGGATCTTCCTGTTTGTTTTGCGTTGCTTCTGTTAGTGTTCATTAGTAGAAATAAAGTAATATAATTCAGAATCAGTATCCAAAATATTGAAAGTGTATTCTTAGTTTACAATATTTATACACTTAACCCTTTCCTGCACAATTACTTGTTTTTATGTCCTTCTGATTTTATACTTGTAAAAAAATTGTGGAAAAAGAAGAAATAACAAGCAATTTCTTCTTTTACGACAAATTTTTCTAACATCTAGGTTAATTCTTTGTCGAATTTCACTCACTTTTGATTGTCGTCTGTAACTTCTTTCAAATTGGACCAGTCTAAGATTTTAAGAAAATGCAAAGGGGTATTATCTTTCATTTAGTGAACAACAAAGGCTATATTTTCATGAGGGGAAACAGAGCTTTTCTTGTTCATAAATTAAAATTATTGATCTTACACAAAATTAACCCAGACAATTATTGTATTACTTTTAAAATCCAAAGAGACAGAATACTAAATTTTTTTATATCAAAATAAAAAAAAACCCATGGCATTTCGCATGTGAGTTACATGGCAACGTGATGATGTTATTTGTGTCTTTGGTCTCGCATAGATGATGTCAGTAACAGGCAGTGAATGTGAGCACTGCTAAATCTACCAAAAACAGTGAGCTTGTCATTTTTATAATTATACATTTTTACAATTGTACTATTTATTTGGACTAATATTCTTCAAGAAATTTTGATTAATCTATGGGAAAGCATAAAAGATTTTTTTCACTAACCCTCATACATTTCTAATAGATGAGGACATCAAGTTGAACAGCCAGGTATTCCATTGGCCAGAGAACATCAAGGCTGTGTTTGAGCTCAGTCAGAACAGAATCACGACCAAGAGAGAACATATTGAAGAAGAACTCCGCTCTCGTACAAAGGCGTTTGAGGACAGGTTGAACGACATGATGAAAGATGTGGAATCCTTCAAAAAGAAAGAGGTTTGTGCAAACAGTGGTTTTTGACCATTTCCACACAATTCAACTTTTGTCAAGAAAATAACTCTGGAAAATATTTGGAAAACAAAGAAATGGCTTGAAAAAGCAAATTCTTCAACACCCATGGTTATTTCTTCCTAAATAAAAACAATAAAAAAGGATAAACATCATGAATTTTAACCCTTGTCATGTTGAATACAATTATTTTCAGAATTGTATAAAAATCAAAGGGTTGAAAGCACAGGTAGTACTTGTTGTTCAGTTGTCAATACTTCTTTTGAAAATTAATTTCATAAACAACTCTGAATTCAGAAGAACAGACAGGGGGTGTAGACTAAGATCAGACTGCACTTATGTGCAGTCGGATCTTTGTCTTTACCTCCTGCTATAACCGGAATATTCTGGGTTCAGCATGGCAAGGGTTAAATTATTGTCAAAACCAATGTATTTGTTAAGAAAAAAAAGTGACCTGGACATGATCATATTTTATCATAAGAGAATTCTTTTTTTTTTCATCCATTTTTCCTACATTAATGATTTTGCCCGCTTTCTTATTATAGTTCATGTCTCAAGATGAGATGAAATCCAACACAGAACAGTTGGCCAGGCTACAAGCCGGTCTGGAACAAGCTCGTGATGATCTGGAGGGTATCAATGAGGAGGAACGTCTTCTCGAATGGGAGATGAGTCACTTCCCCCAGCTCAACCAGATGTTCCAAATGAAAGAACCTTATGACAAATTGTGGAACACTGCTCTATCCTTCCACCAGAAACATGAGAGCTGGATGAATGGTATTATAGATAAATGGGCCCTTTAATCCTTTCCTGTTTTTTTTCAAATTTTAGATGGGTCCCAATTGAAAGAGGTTACAGGCCAATATGAAATTGGATACAATTTGAGATGAAACCATCCTATTTCGTAGAAAATATTGTGGAAAACAATGTACAATGTATTCTCAAGTATAAAATCACAGTTATTTAAAATACTGGGTTTGTACAGGAAAGGGTTAAAGACATATATCCATCTAATCTTGAACTTCCTAAGACATTTTCCATCATTTTCAGCTCGGCTGTTTCCCAAGAAAACCCAAGGTATTGTAAATGTCATTGTTGTCTTCCTTGTTGTCATCTTCGAGCGAAAACTTTTACATTTTGGGATATCTCACTTGAAACATTGCACACATCTTTACTATCAAAAGAGGAACCTATACTATCAAGGGGGATAACTCTAGATGCATTTCATGCAAATTATGCCCCTTTTTCAACTTAGATTTTTTACCAAAACTTTGACATTTTGTGATATCTGCTTCTACTGAAGGCATTCACTTGAAACTTGGCACACATGTTCACTATCAAAAGAGGAACCTATACTATCAAGGGGGATAACTCTAGATGCATTTTGTGTGAATTATGCCCCTTTTTTGTCTTAAATTTTTTATCCACTATCCAGCTTCCAACAGCCTAGCGTAGGCACCCGTAGGCAGTGCTCTTGTTATCATCAGTAATGTGCACCCCTGATTCAAGGGAGATGATATAGCCTGTATAAGCCCCGATTGTTTCCCTTTATTTTGATTTTATGCCTAAAACTAGTTCTAGACATTCTTTACCTTTTCTTGGAATGTTCTGGTGGGAATGTTTGTTTAGTGGGAAGCTTATTCTTTCTTACAAACATATAAACCATGGCAAATTATAAACAAACCTTTCAAAGTTGTTCTAATTTCAATGCTATCACCGGCCATGGCAAATATCCTTCCTGTCATTAGTCTCCCACTAATGGGTAGATAATGGTAAACCTTAGTGGGATGATCAGCTGGAGACTTGGAAAGGATGCAGTGGTAGTACTGATGTGAGTAACACCAGGAGTCCATGGTTAGGTGCTCCAGCCGCTGCGACATGACTGAAATTCTCTAAAAAGTGGTGTTAAACCCAATGCAATTAATCAATCAATCTAATTTCAACAAACATGCCATAAACATAAGCATGCTTAATGGCTTTGTTGTTTTTTTTTTCAACTTTTTTTTAAGATCTAGATTGAACCTGAGCATGGTATCATGAGTTTCATTTCATTTAACAGGTCCGTTCTTGAATCTAAATGCTGAAGAAATTGAGAATGAGGTTGGAGATATGTGGAGATCTATGTACAAACTGACAAAGACGTTTAACGATCAGCCAGGACCAAGGCGTATCGCAGATAGTGTGAAGGGTAAAATCGACAAGTTCAAGCAACACTTGCCTATACTACACACCATCTGTAATCCGGGTATTAGAGATCGTCATTGGGAGGCGGTAAGTGGATTTTGATTTCTGGTATGGTTTATGTAGTATGCGGACGACAAAATTTTAGACTTGAAATGACAATTTGAAGTTCATGAAATTTAAGATTTTTTCAACTTTCAAAAAACATTGAAGAAAATGAAGAAATTTCTTGTTACAAGCAATTTTTTCATTTTATACAATGTTTTCCTAATTGTTTTCCTTGAGGGGTGTCAAAATGCATCACTGTGTAGAAATGGGTTTAATTACCATATGAATTACCAAAATTTTAGATTGGTTGATATTCATAAAGGTTGCAGACAACAGTTTCATATTGATAGAATTTTAAGTATCTCTATCTTTTTTGGTGGAAAACAATGTACTAAACAGGGAAAATACTTGTAACAAGCAATTTCTTCACATTTCACATTATTTCCACGAAAACTTTTCTTTGAAGGTCGTAGAATAATGGGATTGTGTTGGAATGTGTTTAGTGTATCAGCTTTGATTAATCCTTTTTAAAGTTTCTTGCTTAATTCAAGTAACTTTGAGTACTCATCTTTAAATTTTGTTATAAATTGCATCTTAACCCAAACCCACACAATCCTGTTTTATTGAGAATAAAGCCTTGAAAAGCAAAGTAGAAAGTGAAGAAATTTGAAGTCCGAAATATTTATTGTATTTTTATCTTAATCGTTCACACACACACACTAAAAAGTTGCTTTGTAAGAAATTAATGTTCCTGTTACCAAGCAATTAATTATCAATAAACTGACTTTTCTAGTTTTCATCTTTTTCTTTATAGATGAGCAACATTGTGCAGTATGACCTGAAACCACAACCAGATACTTCCCTGAACCAGATGTTAGAGTTTGGTCTTAGTAAACACTTGCAGAAGTGAGTATCTTAATAAGCTATGTATATCATTATTTCAAAACTCAGATTGAAGTTAGAATAACTAAAATAATAATATTATTTAATTGACCGATCGCTGACCCCACCCATTATTCCGTAAGCCCTACCAAATGACTCCCACTGGAAGTTATGCTTTGATTTTAAACAGTGTTATTTTCCAAATTTTATAGCCAGTGGCATATAATAAAAAGTAAAATAGATGGTTGTTGACTTAAACGTCGTAACTACAGCTTATTCAAGCTGTAATTACGTTGTTCAAGTTGCCAAACCAACAAAAATGTTTCACATAAATGGCAGCCCATGTTGGAGTTCAAAGCTTGATTCCAGGCTGATTGAATGATTTGATTGGTCTATTGATTCCTTGATTGACAGTTGTGATTGGTTGATTATTTTACTAACCAACAAATAGACAAATATAAAAGTAGATGCAGCCAATAAATTCAATGTGATAGTGCAATAAACTGCAGTAGTCAATGTTGGGTAGAATTCCAACCAGGTGCCAGCTCAGCTGGTAAGGTGGCCATGGTGATGTTCCTTAGATCCAGGGTTTGGGTCCCAGCTCAGAAATTCTTTTCCTCCTTGGTTTTCTTCTACTGGTGTCAGAATTACATAGTAATGGCTGGGTTCAGCCATTGGAATTGGGACTGTTCCATTTGGTAAACTCATTCCCACACTATGACGCTTTTTTTGATACCCCTCAAGAAAAAACTTTGGAAAACATTGTGCAAAAAGAAGGAATTGCTTGTTACAAGCAACTTCTTCATGATGTTTTTTACCCTAGAAGGCAAAGATTTTCTAAATTCCATCAACTGAAAATTGTTGTCTGCATTTTCTTTCAATTTGGACCAGTCTAAAATTTTGTCATGTGGTAATGGGTTAAAGAGGGAGGAGTGTAGTAATTGATGTTGGGTAGAATCATGATGAGGAGCACGGCCAGCTAAGTTGGTAGATTGATGGTCCTAGCTTTGCAAGGTTCTGTTGGTTTGTGCATACTTTCTCTCCTTGACCCTTTCCTGTTCAATCCCTGGTTTTTACGTCCTAGTGATTTTTAGGTCACCTGACCGAATGGTAATGGTGACCTATTGCAATCATCGTTTGTCCGTCGTCGTGCGTCGTCCGTCGTGCATCGTCCGTCGTCCGTCGTCCGTTAACTTTTAAACATTTTCATCTTCTTCTCAAGAACTACTTGGCCGATTTCAACCAAACTTGGTAGAAAGCATCATTGGGGGATGCCAATTCAAGTTTGTGAAAATAGGGGTTCTGGGGGTCATAGGGGCCCAAATAGGGGCCAAAAAGGGGTAATTTTTGGTACTTCTTTAAAAATCTTCTTCTAATAAACCGTTAATGCCAGAGCTTAAATATTTTGTGTGCATGACAACTAGGACAGGTATATTATAAATTGTGAAATTCATGCCCCTGGGGTCATGTATGGGGACACACCCAGAGGTCAAAGTTCATCATGTTAAAAAATTCACATTTTCATCTTCTTCTGATGAAGTACAAAGCCAATTTCAAACAAACTTGGTGAAAAGCATCATTTGGTAATGGTTATTCAGATTTGTGAAAATAAAAAGGCTGTGGGGTCAGGGGGCCCTAAAATGGGGACCAAAAGGGGGTAATTTTTGGTAACTTTTAAATATTTCATCTTCTTCTCAAGAACTACTGGGCCGATTTCAACCAAACTTGGTAGAAAGCATCATTGGGGGATGCCAATTCAAGTTTGTGAAAATAGGGGTTCTGGGGGTCATAGGGGCCCAAATAGGGGCCAAAAAGGGGTAATTTTTGGTACTTCTTTAAAAATCTTCTTCTAATAAACCGTTAATGCCAGAGCTTTAATATTTTGTGTGCATGACAACTAGGACAGGTATATTATAAATTGTGAAATTCATGTCCCTCGGGTCATGTATGGGGCCACACCCAGAGGTCAAAGTTCATCATGTTAAAAAATTCACATTTTCATCTTCTTCTGATGAAGTACAAAGCCAATTTCAAACAAACTAGGTGAAAAGCATCATTTGGTAATGGTTATTCGGATTTGTGAAAATAAAAAGGCTGGGGGGTCAGGAGGCCCTAAAAATGGGGACCAAAAGGGGGTAATTTTTGGTAACTTTTGAATATTCATCTTCTTCTCAAGAACTACTGGGCCGATTTCAGCCAAACTTGGTAGAAAGCATCATTGGGGGATGCCAATTCAAGTTTGTGAAAATAGGGGTTCTGGGGGTCATAGGGGCCCGAATAGGGGCCAAAAAGGGGTAATTTTTGGTACTTCTTTAAAAATTTTCTTCTAATAAACAGTTAATGCCAGAGCTTAAATATTTTGTGTGCATGACAACTAAGACAGGTATATTATAAATTGTGAAATTCATGTCCCTTGGGTCATGTATGGGGCCACACCCAGAGGTCAAAGTTCATCATGTTAAAAAATTCACATTTTCATCTTCTTCTGATGAAGTACTAAGCCAATTTCAAACTAACTTGGTGAAAAGCATCATTGGGTACTAATTATACAGATTTGTGAAAATTAAAAGGCTGGAGGTCAGGGGCGCCTAAAATGGGGACCAAAAGGGGGTCATTTTTGGTAACTTTTAAACATTTTCATCTTCTTCTCAAGAACTACTGAGGGGATTTCAACCAAACCTTTTTCTAATTCTTTCAAACAAAATCACTTGTCTTGGTGCTCTTTTACTCAGGTGACCGTTAAGGCCCACTGGGCCTCTTGTATAGTTGAGAAAATATTGTAGAAAAAGGAGAAATTGCTTGTAACAAGCAATTTCTTCTTTTCCTACAATATTTTCTACCCTACTGAATGATTATTTTTCAAATAAAATCCACTTTCAATTGTTGTCTGCAAAACCTTTGAATTTGGACAGGTCTAAAATTTTGCAAATTGGGAAAGTGTTAATGCACTTCAGCGTTTTTAGAAATAAGCATCCCATTAGATGAAAATTTTAAGAGGAAATAAGAAACATCTTGTATTTTGAGACATATGTATACAGTAAAACTTGTATGAAGCCTTCACATAAGGAACCACATAAAAGTATGCGCTGAAACAAAATGGCCTAAAAGTACAATTTTATTTACATACAAGAGGGATTGATTTGATTGCATAAATAAATTATTGCATAATTATCACAAAATCCTATATTGTTCAAAATTATTGTAGTCATCTACTCTAATGAGGTTTTAAAAATAGGGTTTAATTACATCCACTTTTTTCATTATGTTTGGTTTTTGGAAAAGAAATTGCGATTGTGTTGTTGATGAAAGTGCTCAACTGTATACTCAGACACCAACTAACTTTCATCTGCTGTAACAAATTTACTACTAGATATTTCAGATGTTTTTAACATTCTATTTTGTTATTTGGTAATTCAAATCAATATTTGGCTGACTTGTGCTAATCAGTAAGTCGAAATTATTCTTGGTGTAAGCTCTGATTTTGCATATAATTATGTTCCATTTTGTTACAATTTTCCAGCAAGCAGAGTTGGGATTTATTCTTAAAAAGGTAGTCAGGTCATCCCTGTATTGATGTTGTTATACTACAGTGTACAATATGCTTTATCTATTTTGCATATTTCCTCATAAATTTTTGATTATTTGCATAAATATCTTTCCTTTAAAAATGTTGTTTTTTCCCAAATGATACGCTGTATACTACACATGAGGTATTAGGAATAAAAAGCCATTCATAATTTCTTAGTCATATCAAAATCTTTAGATTGGTTTGACTCTATTTTACCCCTGAAAGATTGGGTGCCTGTCAGTCAAAAATTGTATGTCTCTTCTATACTATTTTGCATCCATTTGGTATTGAGATACCTTTAACCTTTTGCTACAGGGCAAACTTTTAGATTGGTCCAAATTCAAAGAAGTTGTAGACAACAAATTTTTGTTGATGGAATTTCAAGATTCCTTGTTTTTTGGGTAGTAAAACTCTGTGGATAATGAAGAGATTGCTTGTAACAAGCAGTTTCTTCATTTTTCACCGTGTTTTCCAAAGCCTTTTTCTTGAGGGCATTAAAAGGGACTATTGTGTGAGAATGGGTAATGTGGTAAATGTCAAATTATTACATAGAACATAAGTGTTTCACAAACAAATCTTGCTGCTTTCTAAATAATACCCTTTCTTTATCGTTCACGCTTATTATAAGTCCAACATGGCTAAATTTACATGGCATTAAAATGAGCTATGTTAGATTTACATGCCACATTCTTATTCATTTAAAAGTGTGTTTTTAGTAATGAATACCATCAAACGGAGAGCCTCAAAATGGCTTTAAAAGAGAGTCAAATTCTGATAAATAAAATCATTTTTATGAAAGACTGAATAGAGAAAAAGATCCTAAATATTCTTGCACTTTCAGAACTCCTAATTTTGACAATATTGTGTTGTGAAAGTTTTGATATTTATCATTGTTGTGAAAATTCATATTGTAATTTTTCATCAAAGGAGTAATTTTTTTCCAGTACAAGTTTAGTCCCCTTCCCCTTTCAACATTTTTAACAGCAGACTTGCACATTTATACTTTAACCCATTCCCACACAGTGACGCTTATTGAAGCCCCTTCAGAAAACAATTGGGAAAACATTGTGTAAAACAAAGAAATTGCATGCAACATGCAATTTCTTTGTTTTACACAATGTTTTCAACACAGAAAGTGTTAAAAATCTTAAATGTTAATCTTTAAATTACCTGGTAACGGGTTATCAATTCATGTTTATATCTTTGTCTGTGTGTGTCGTTGTATACAATTGATAGATCTCTGGTCATGTCTTCTGAGTTCTGGGCTGCGGCAAGAGCGCAGTGGTAGCATGTAAGACTCCTAGTCAATGGGTCCAGAGTATGATCCCCAGTCGCAGCAAATATCCTTTATAACATTTGTCTCCTACCGTAAACCTAAGTGGGATGAGCAGCTGGAGGATCAGAAAGAATTTAGTGGTAGTACTGGCGTAGTAAATCCATAGTTAGGTTCTCCAGCTGCTGTTATATGACTGAAATACTGTTAAAATTGGCATTCAATCAATCAACCTGTGAGCTCTGACTGGAAGTTCAACATAGATTTTAAATGGCTATATATTGTAAAAGATTTTGGTCATTAACCATGTAACATAAAAGTAAATTGATTGGTTGGTGACCTAAACATTGTTACTACAGCTTAAATAAGCTGGAGTTACAGCATTTAAATCACCAAACCAACAAAATAATTCATATAAATGTTGGTAAATGTTTGAGTTCAAAGTTCACTTTTGGTCTGAATAAATGATTTAGCTGGTCAATTGATTATTAAATCAACAGCCAAATATCTTAGAAAACATATTGTTAAAGTATTGAATCTCTCTAAAACAAAAAAAAAAAAAAAAAAAAAACACCAAGAAGTTTAAAGCAGTAGTTGCAAACAAATTTGAAATAAACTCTAAGGGAATTTGATAAAATATATAACTAGACTTGTATGAAATTAGCTTAACAATTTTGGTTTATTATCCAGACTTGAAGAAATTGGGGCAGCAGCTGCTAAGGAATATTCTCTTGAGAAGGCCCTAGAGAAAATGAAGACAGACTGGAAGGATATCTGCTTTGAATTGATTCCATACAGAGATACCGTAAGTATTTTGTATTACTGTTAGACACTAGAATTTGAAAAAGAAGAGGATTTAGATATTCTAGACTGTGGTGCAAGGAGTCTTTGATTCAATTTTTCTTGCCTTCAGTCCTTTGCTTGATACCTTAGTGAGGTCTGGTAAACGTGATGGTAAAAGGGATGTTTAGCACCATGCACTTTGAAACCTGTGTACATTAACAATATCCAAACCAACCCACTTTTTTGCTACTTTGAGGTTTGTTAGTTTACAAAATTAATCGGTGATAAAAATAGAAAGTCTTTATTACAGTCAACTTTTTTTCTTTCTGCAGAATGTTTTTTAACCTGTATATACTTTCTAATTTCTTTTCCATCAATTTCAAAGAAAAGACTTAGAGCTGTAAAGTTTTATGAAACATTTTGACAGGAAATTATAATGTGTGTTGATTTCAGTTTGTCTCATGACCATTGGAGTAAGTAGCCCCAGATGTCTAAAATCCTACCACCCAAAAGAGTGTTGGGTTTTTATATTTATTCATAATTTAGTATGGTTATATGGTTTCTTTTCATTTTCTAGAGTTGCCAATGTTAGCATTTGTGGTTTTTTAAACCCGCACACTATCCTGCTTTTTAATGCCCTTAACCCTTTCCCATTTTTTGGAAATTTTAGACTAGTCCAAATTGAAAGAGGATGCATAGGACAATGAAAACTAGATGCCATATGAAATGAAACCATCCTATGTGGTAGAAAATATTGTGGAAAAAGGAGATATTGCTTGTTACAAGCAATTTCTTCTTTTTCCACATTGTTTTCTCGAGTATAAAATCACAGGAACGTAAAATCCCGTATTTGAACGGGAAAGGGTTAAAGAAAAAGTTAGGGAAAAAATATGTTACAATCAATTTATTCATTTCACTTTTTTTCTACTAAAAACGGACATAAGTTGTAAAACTTCATAAACTCTAAATAGTCATCTTCAACTTCTTTGGACCAGTCTGAAATTTTGTCATCATGTAATTGGTTAAAATATTTAAGTGGATTTAGTTAAGTTTGAAACATATGATATTTCTGTTTATCTGTTATATTAGATAAATATTATACGTATTTCACTAATCATTTTGCTGATTTGATTGACAGGTGGATGATGATTATGACAGTGATACTGACACACCCCCTATGAGTAGTGTAAATATCTTAACACTGTTGTATATTTCACCTTGTTCTGTAGGGTTATACATGTTGATTGAACATCTTGATTCTAAGTTGGTTAAAACATAATTAATTTGTTAAGGACAATATACCATTCAATTATTTAAAAATTAAAAAAAAAGATATAAAAATAAACAACAAAATTGGTTGAATTCAGTTCATTTGAAAACTTATCCAAATGAAAACATAAATATAAGAAAAATATGTATAAATTGCTCATCATTTTTCAAATTTCTCTTAGTAGCTTGCCTGTAAAGTTGTATTCTTAAAAGGATATAATCACATGTTACTATTTACTTGAAATTCTATTTCCACAATGTCTGATATTTTAGGAGGGTTACCACAGCGAAAACTCTCGTCCGAATTCTCCCATTGAACAACCACCCATTGTGGTGGAACATGTAGTATGTATACCAGTATTGTACACATATTTGTTGTATTTTAATTGAAAGTGTATACGTGTCCGATACCCCTTATTAACTATGAATACACCATAATTTCTTTAATCTTTACTGTGGTGCTCACTTAACCCATTCCCACACAGTGAAATTTTAGACTAGTCCAAATTGAAAGAAGCTGCAGACGACTTTTCAAATTGATGGAATTTTAAATTTCTTCATCTTTTTGGCTACAAGCAATTTCTTCTTTTTTTACGTTTACCCAATCGTTTTTCTTGAGGGCGTCCCAAAAGCGTCACTGTGTGGGAATGGGTTAAAGAAAAGACCTGATTAACCAAAACTTCAATACATACGTTAGCCAGAAATACAAGTCACCACTGACTTAAATCATTTGTCCTACCTGACAAACTAAATCTGTTTACTTCGTTACTTAGCTGTGGTAATGTATTCACAAACCAACTGTTACAAGCTATATCTTAATTGTCAACAATGTTTCTACCAAAAAGGAAAGAAAAAAATAAAATTTCTTTGTCTTCAAATTGTCATCTGCAAGCTCTTTGAATTTGGGTCAGTCTAAAATTTGTTGTCTGATAATTGGTTAATAAGTTAGTCACAAAGGATTTGATTGGACCAGACAATATGCTTTTGCCAATCAAAGCTCTTATTATAAGATTAAAAAGCAAAACAAGATTCATCTTTGTTTCTTCAAATCTTCAGTTTAATTTAATGTTTAATCATATAAGTTTCAAAGCATAACAGCTGGCAATGAGCTATCTCTAAAATTTCAATCTAAACTTTTAGCTTGACATTATCTTCAAAGCTTACTCAACGTAATCCTAAAGTTATCATGCTATAGTATTTTGTTATCTCATACAAACTTTTGTCTTTTTACTAGGCCAAAGAAGATGATCAACGTCCACACTCTATGTTATCGTTATCCAATACTGTAATTATCGAAACTATCTCTCACAGATCTATGGAGTTTTGTACTGTTGGTGTATACACCAATTATATCAACCATGCTGTCTTAAAAGAGTTTAGACAATAAAATGTGGCCGATCACATGAAAAGGGCCATCTGTGAACTAAAACAAATGTTTGAAAAAATAAAAGGATAGATCCGAGGTTTCATAGAGATAGCATTTAGAAAGTAATAATGTATCAAGTGCAAAGATCTGACCCTAGCCAGCCTATGCAGTTCACTATTGCATCTGCTCCGCTGAAACTTATTTTTCTTTGGGCCTTTTATTTTTTGTGCACAATCTTAGAGTGAAAAAAAAATGTACATGTATTTGATATCTTACAATACCGATGCACATAAACTCTTTTTAGAAAGCGTGGTTCAACTGTCTTTTTCTTAAGAATAAGTCAGCCCATGTGGAATCTACCAAATCCCCACGTTTACTGAAATCCTGTGTTACTTTCATTTGAGAGAAGAGGATTTTAGCTGAAGTCTTTTATCAGTGGTGTTATTTTGCATTAGTTGTGGTCTGTTGCATGTAACAAGATAAAATAGTTGGTTGGCAACCTAAATATAACTACAACTTTAATTTTAAGTTGCCAAACAAACAGAGATGCTTAACATCAATGTTCGAATTCAAAGTTTACTTCCTGTCTAAATGAATGGCGTGATTGTTTGATTGATTGATTCTTTGGTTGTCAGTTGCCATAATTTTAGAATTGACCCATTTTTGAAATCTCTTTTTAAAATCTTGTGAATAATTCTTTATGGACTGGGCTTATCCTTGTGTTTTAAGTAAGCAAATTTTTGTATAAAATGCACATTATCATATATGCAAATTGTAAATATAACATGTTTGTTTCAGTACCATTTCAAACTGTGGAGTTTGTCAGCTGTCATAGCCAATATCATGGCTCAACGTTTTGCTTCTGTTGTCAATAAGCCAGCTGTAAATTTGTTATATGTGGAGTGAAATCACAACGGGTGAATTATTTGTTGCACCTTGACTTCTTAATTTGTATTGTTTCCAGTTCTTGATCCACAGGCATGTTTTATATATGTGTGTGTGTTTAGTCAAATTTAAGCAAGACTGATCAAAAAACATTTTCTATCAGGGAAAAAGGCTAACAGGGGTGGCCCATGGCTCCTTGATTTGGGCTGGGCCCCTGAATTTTTGGAGAAAATGCCCATACCCCTAATATTAAGGATTGAATTTTGACAGTCTGGGCCCCTTAGTTAAAATTTTCAGTCTTTATACCTGCCTATGTAAGATAAACTGACTCTGGAGAGAAATGTTCCAGTTGCAAAGTCTTTATAAGTTCCTTAAGCATACAGTCCAGAGGTCTTAAGTAAAATCATTTAATCAGACATCATCCTTTCTGTCTCTTCACAGAATGAATTTTGATATACTTGATATATTTTTTATTTTAACACTGTTACCTTTGTTTGAGAGAATAAAAGAAGTTTAATGCCTCCTTTCCATTCCAGGGACACTGGTATTTCAAATGATCTTTGTTTCTAAATAGCATTGAAAGCTAATAAGAAATATACCTATTTAACACTTCTATGAAATATATCAGCCCAATTAACGCAGTTTGTATATCACCTAACTTCAAACTACGGACATATGCCCTTATCTGGCCAAACTAACAAACTTCAGATCTTAGTAATTTGCTATTTATCATTGGTTTTGTCCTGTAACAAACTGACCTTTGGAAGTGTCACTTATATGGGCAAAAGCTATGAGCGCAATATTGAATTAACTAAAAAACAACAATCTTTGAAACATCCACATATTGTAATAATGTGAAAGTAAGGGAATGGTGAATAATTGTGTGAAATAGGTTGTGCGAAAGTTCTGTAAAGTTTGTTGATGAATATGTTAGTATCCTGTTCACTTGTTTTTGCATGTTATGTCAAAAGATGTATGTTTTCAGAGATTGATACCTCATTCACACTGAGTCACAGTTTTGTACCTGTTAGTTTATGTTGTATCAGATTTCAGGAAAAGATATCATTTATTGAGCACATTCCCTTTTCAACACTGCATTATAAGATTTCACTTTAAGCTTCACTAGGGCCTATTTTCACAACCACTGTCATATCCAGCGTCTATATTTGCCAACCAGTCTACAGCAATGTTTTATCTTTGAATTTCATAACAGGGGCTGTGATTGGACGAGACATATACGTCTCGTCCAATCACAGTCCTTGCTATGAAATTTTAATTTAGACCGGTGAATCAGACTGGTTTGTGAATACTATTCTAGGACAACTATTCAAACTCAGAGTGACATCATGCCTTTTTCAATCAGATTATATTATAGAATTTTAAAATCAGACTAGCTGATAAGCAAGAGACAATATGAAAAAATATAGTTCTGTCTAATTAGAAGTGAAAATGGCTTATAGTTGAATTGATTAAACCTTTCCTGGACAATCCCTGTTTTTATGTCCAAGCCATTTTAAACTTGAGAAAATATGTGGGAAAAGGAAAAATTGCTAGTAACAAGTAATTTCTTCTGTTTCCATGATATTTTGATATTATCTATCCTGTATATTGGTTACTTGCATATTTCATTCACTTTTAATTTTTGTCTGCATTTTTTTCAAATTAGACAAGTCTAATATTTTGAAAAAAGGAAAAGGTTAATAATCAATGAGCAATTAAATTAAATGAATCAAATCATTTGCACACTTTTTTATTAATTCATTTCAATGGTAGAGCTGGATAGAAGAATATTACTAAAATTACTAGAATACCTCTTTTAGAATTAACATATAAAATCTACCAGTTTTACCAATCATCAAGACTTTGAACGAAATTTATAAACAAGGCTCTGTCTTGCATCTTATACATTGTGCAATTCAGCGCAAGATTTTTTTTTACAATTTTGATTTATACCATTTAAAGGATGAAAGTAGTTAAGTGAACCCTTCATGGAGTATTGTTGACAATAAAAAACTTTGACCATAACAGCTCATATTTTTAATCACTTTCAGGGAGTCAGTATCTTGTCAAGTATAGATGACATACAGCTGTTACTTGACGATCACATTGTGAAGGCCCAGACTATGAGAGGTTCTCCTTTTATCAAGCCATTTGAGAACGAGATGAGAGAATGGGAGGAAAAGCTGATCTCCATGCAGGATATTCTAGATGAATGGCTGAAGGTAGGGACATATTGGATCTGTCTGAGTTTTTCTTTGAGATAAACTTATCTTAACCCATTCCCAAACAATAGTTGTTTTTTAAGCCCCCCCCCCCCCACCAAAGAGGAAAAAAAGCTCTGTGAAACATTGTGGACAATGAAGAAGTTACTTGTAAACAAGTTATTTCTTTTTTTCCACAATATTTTCTGGCCTAAAGGTATAAAAAATTCAAAAGTTCATCATCCAATAATTGTCATCTACAAATTTGTACAATTTAGATCTGTCCCAAATTTTGTTATTTGATAATGGGTTAACTGAGTCTAGAATAGATAAAAAACTAGTCTTGCAGGTCATGTGAGAAAATATAACACATGACCTTTGAGTAAATAGGGACCATCTTTGAATTGGAAATGAAATAGCCCATGGTTCGTATTCACAAACCAGTCAAATGAAAAAGTCCATCAAATGTTTAATTATTAACCCATTACCATAATACTTTGGGATGCCCCTCAAGAAAAACAGCTGAGAAAACATTGTGTAAAATAAAGAAGTTGCTTGTCACAAGTAATTTCTTCGTTTCATACAATGCTTTTTACTCAGAAAGATGAAGTGATCTAAAATTTCATAAACTTTAAAATGTCGTCTGTAAGTCCTTTCAATTTGGTCCAGTCTGAATTTTTCTTGTGTCATCCAACACTCTGATTGGATGAGACATATATTACGGGACAATTAAAGCCCTTGTTAAGAAATATTTAATTTGGTTGGTTTCTTTCTTACTACTAATGACCTTGGCATGCAAATAACCCTGAAATGTTAGAAAAGAAAATGTTTTAAAAATGGTATAAATGGGGATCTAATTATGAATTGCTAGAAGCTTTTTTTGTTTTACTAATCTCTACCTTATTACTATTGTTTGGGATATCAGAAGAGTGAGATTTTAACACTTGTGCTATTGATCCCAGAATGTTTCTAAATTGGTACTTGGATCAGTCTTTGCAACCTTATGGCCATATAACTCAGCAAGACAAGTGTTAACAAGAGGACATAGGCTGCAATCCTGTCATCTTATCCTGTCCTTACCATACACAGATTTAGACCAGGTACATGATTTCCCAACTTGCTTGCACATACCCTAATTTCTGTTACAGTGTCAAGCGACCTGGCTGTACCTAGAGCCTATCTTCAGTTCTGAAGACATTATGGCTCAGATGCCCGAGGAAGGACGTAAGTTTGGCATTGTGGACAGTATTTGGCGTGACCTGATGACAGAGGCTGTTAAAGACACACATTGTCTTGCTGCTACTGACCAGCCAAATATGTTGACCAGGTTAAAGGAGGCTAATGTTCTTCTAGAGGAGATTCAGAAGGGATTGAATGCCTATCTAGAGAAAAAGAGATTGTACTTCCCAAGGTAAGTCTAGTGTCTACTTACTTGTACAGACTCTCCTCTCCCTCAACAGTTTTGTCTGTTCAATTGAAAGTTTAGTAAATGAATAAGAACAGACCTATTTAACCTGTTGCCAGAGGAAAAAAAATAAAATCTGATCCAAATTAGAACAGGTTGATTTGAGTCAAAGTCTATTATGAACTGAAAATTACTGACTTTTTGCGTAGAACAGTAGAGAGAGAAATTTCTCATTACCAGCAGTTTTTTACCTTCCCATGATGTTTCCCATCGCTACATATTTCAACAACTCAAAATATGGGCTTGTTTGATGATTGACCAATTGTGGCAGTCAATCAAATAATAATTGGTTGACCAATCAAAATATTTGTTTAGACTGGAAGTTAACTTTGAACTGTAACATTGGCTGCTGTAGTTACAATGTTCAGGTCGCCAACCAACCATTCTACTTTTTTGTTACATTGAACTGGCAATAAATTTTGCAAAATAATGCCATTCAAAATTGATGTTTGGCTTTCTGTTGGAGTCCATGGGTGGGGTCAACAGAGTATGTTGGCGGGGCCAGCAATAGATCAATTGTTTCAGCAAGATCAATTTTATATTCTTATAGGTTCTTCTTCTTATCAAATGACGAGTTGCTTGAGATTCTGTCAGAGACCAAGGATCCCTTACGTGTGCAGCCCCATCTTAAGAAATGTTTTGAAGGTATCAGTAGATTGGAGTTCTCGGATCAACAGGAGATTTTGGGTATGGTGTCAGCAGAGAAGGAAACAGTTCCATTCAACACCAAGATTCTGCCAGCAAAAGCTAAGGTAACCTATGTAATAAGCTATTAAACTGTTATATATTTCATCAAAATTTTGTCCTCTGAAATGTATTTCATTCATCTTCACAAATCATTAGAATGTTGCACAAAGTATATTAACCATAAAGGTTAGACCTTCAAGTTTTTAGTCTCAATCCATTTCCATACAACAAAATTTTAGACTGATGCCTATTAAAAGTTTTTTAAATGAAAATATTTATCTGATCGAATTTAAGTAATCTTTTTCTGATAGGGTAGAAAGCATTGTAAATAATTAAGAAATTTCTTCACTTTCAACAAAGTTTTCCAAAGCTTTTTTGAGGGCCATAAAAAGCAGGTTTGATTGGAATTGGGATAATTTCTTATTAGTTGAGGTGGTCTCAATGAATATTTTCCATAAAGAAATTGCCCGGAGTATTCAGGCTTTTTGAAAGGTATCTTAACTTTGAAACTAAAATATGTTTATAGTATTGATTTGGTAGTCACTATAAAAAGTGGACAAAAGATTACCACCCTATTGAAAATTGAATGTCTTTGAATAAAGTCTTTGACCAGGAAACGACCTAAAAGAAGCACTACCATAATCCCACTTTCTGTTGCACTAAAGAAATATTGTTATGAAAAATACTGGTAGGAAAAAGAAAATTGCCTGTAACAATCAATTTCTCCAATATTTTTTACCCTAGATGACAATCATTCTTCAATTCAAACATACTATGCTACTATACCATAGCTTCTTTCAACCAAGAAAAGTCTAATGTATTGTTGCCTGGTAATCGATTAGCTCATTCCCACACTTTAGTGTTTTTAAAGCTCCCTCAATATAAAACTTTGTAAAATATTGAGGAAATTGAAGAAATTGCTTGTCACAAGCAATTTCTTCATTATCCACAATGTTTTCCATCCAAAAAGGCAAAGATTTTTACAGAAATCATCAACTTAAATTTGTCATTTGTAACTTCTTTGAATTTGGACTGGTCTAAAATTTTATTGTGAAGTAATAGATTAATCTACCTATTATATTATTTTTGACAGGGTATGGTAGAGAAATGGTTGTTACAAGTGGAGGATGTGATGATCTCCAGTTTACGTAAAGTAGTAATTGATTCCCGTGCCAGTTACCCACAAACCCCGCGTAACCAGTGGGTGTTACAGTGGCCAGGTCAGGTGGTACTGTGTGTCAGCTGTATGTTTTGGACATCTGAAATCACTGAAGCCATGCAACAAGAGTCTGGGAATGGACTGGCTGTAAGTGTATAACTTTCTAACCTACTTTTATGTCATAGTAGATTAATTACCTAAAAAGGAAAAAAAAATTCAAATTGATACATAACAATGCTCATTCATGGTGGCCTCATTACATTTTTATGTACTAAGTGTATTAGTAAATCCTTTTTAAAATTTTGAATCTATGCATTTATATTTTGAAACCAATTCTTTTTCTGCAAGAAACAGTGGTGTTGTAATTTGATAGCTATTTTATCTATGAATCATTTAAAACTGTAACTTTCAGTTTGTTACCTCAGCTGCTTTTGTAGAAAACCTAAGGTCGTTGTCTGCATCAGCCTCTGTCCAAAAACTTTGACATTTTGTAATGTTTCTGGTATTAGTTATCAAATTTCCCTTGAAACTTGGAGCATACGTTCACTATCAAAAAACAATATATGCCAAAAAATTGAATAATTCTAAATGCATTTCTGAATGAATTACGCCTCCTTGTTGACTTTAAAATTTTGCCAACTATCAAGCACTTGAACAGCCTAGCGTTGGCATCTAAATGTGTGCTCTTGTTTTCTTTTTGGATAGTTGATCATGTATTTGTCTGTTTAACTCAGATTAGACATATCGATTTTTAGCTTGGCTGTCATCGTGGTCGTGCGAAAACTTAGACATTTTGTTATATCTCTGGTTCTACTAAAGGCATTCACTTGAAACTTGGCACATTTGTTCACTATCAAAAGAGCAACCTATACTATCAAGGGGGGTAACTGTAGATGCATTTTGTCCACTTTCCAGCACCCAACAGCCAAGCCTATGCACCGTAGGCGATGCTCTTGTTCTAACTATATTCTACAAGATTTCTTTTTTGATATCCAGGATTACCTGAAGGTTTTGAACAAACAGATTGACCAGATAGTAGAATTGGTGAGAGGTAAACTAGACGGTGGTCACAGAGTTACATTAGGGGCCTTGACTGTATTGGATGTACATGGTAAATACATTTACAAATTGGTTTACAAAATATGAAACATAGTAATCAAATTTCAAGAGACTTGAAAATGAATAGATTTTTGACAAGCCTGCTTGTGGGGATTGAGACATAGTTTCACTGTGACAAGTCAATGTATGTGTGTTAGTGTATTTGTTAGTGTCTTAGTGCAGAAGTCCATCTGAATTTGTCCAGAACATATCTCCTACATTTATGGATGGAGTTTCAGATAGCTCAGAGGTCAAGGTCACAGCTTAAGGTCAAATATTAGGCAGGCTAGACTTGTCCCAAGACAACTTTCCTGAAGTCTCATTTCTCTTTTACAACCTATGAACATGTTTTTGTGACCGCCATTGTGACCACCATATCATCCCCTTGGAAAAGATTCATTACTTTCACATTCATTTTAGTGGAATTTTTAGCCTTTTTAGACCTAGAAATTCTTTGTTAAAGTTTTACATGCAACCATCTAATTTCTGTTATATCTCTGTATCTACATGTGCTATTGTTCTGAAACTTTGCGTATACTTTGTTCACTATGATATCAGCCCCTACGACATTCAGTGTCTTGATGTAGAAATTTCCCATTATTCTGACTTTCTTGTTGTGTAATTATTCCAATTATCAACATGGAATTGCTGCTACTATCCAGCAATCAGAACAGACAAGCATTGCTGCCCATGGCAGCTCTTGTTAAACTTTACAATTCCTTACACGATTATTCTGATTTATCATACAGGGAGAGATGTTGTGGCAGATTTAGTAAAGAATGATGTAAGAAGCCCAGCTCAGTTTGATTGGCTGTCACAACTCCGTTATTACTGGGAGGATGATGTCATTGTCCGTATGATAACCACAGATATCAAATATGGCTATGAGTACCTTGGTAACACTCCACGTCTTGTGATCACACCTTTAACAGATAGGTGTTACAGGTAATAGATTAGAGGATAGTTCGGTTTTCTGTCACAGGCTTAATAATCCCCCCCCCCTCAAAAAGCCTAAAAGCAAACAAAGAACAGAGCCCAGCAAATGAAGATGTAGCTTTTGGTAAAATTCATTTAAAGATCATTAAAGGAATAGAAAATGTGTTTTATTTCTTGAATTAATGAATCATATTTTTTATAGGATTTTTATAGAAAATTTAATCTAAGGTAGAGTTAATATACATTCCTTCATTTCAGATCAATTGGAAATTGAATGCACAAAATATGAATAAGATATAAGAAAGTATTTCTAAACCCATTCCAACACAATGACCCTTTTGATGCCCTTCAAGAAAAGCAGTTTGGGAAAACATTGTGTAAATGCTTCAAGTCATTTCTTGATTTTCTACAATGTTTTCTACCCAGAAAGCTCAAAAAATGTAAAAGTTCATTAAATTATGGTCTGCAACTTCTTTCAATTTGGACCAGTTAAAAGTTTGTCTGTCTTGTCATGGATTAAAACCTGTGCAATGTTTGCATGTTTGAAAAGTACATCTCCCCTTTTGTTGAAACTTGGGTTTCTTTGATAAAGCATTGATAACTGAATACTCAATTCCATTCCAGAACATTGATGGGTGCCCTCAAGTTGAATCTAGGTGGTGCCCCAGAGGGTCCTGCTGGTACAGGTAAAACAGAGACATGTAAAGATCTGGCTAAGGCTGTGGCCAAACAGTGTGTGGTGTTTAACTGTTCAGATGGCTTGGACTACAAGGCTATGGGCAAGTTCTTCAAGGGTCTGGCACAGGCTGGGGCTTGGGCTTGCTTTGATGAATTCAATAGGTACAGTATGATTCTAAATGATCTGAATACATTACATTGTCATTTTGCTACCTAAACCTCATAGCTACAGCTTGAATGAGTTCTAGTTATGATGTTTGGTTGCCTACTGACATTTCATATTATGTATAGTGAAAATAAATGTTATTTATATTGAAAAAAAGAAAGAAATACATAAAAGCTCCAATATTCTCTAAAGCTGATCAAGTAGTTGTGCATTGTTAGATGAAAAAAATTCATAGCCTGGTCCAAATTGGAGGAGGTTTAAGACAACATTTTAAGACTATAATAACTGTAGTATAGGTAAAAAAAAAGGGGAAATCGCTTGATTGGGTGGGAATGGGTTAAAGCTGTACCATTAGTTGCTTGAAGCTAATGATACAATACATGAGTAAATGCAGTTTTGATAAAATAACTAAAGAAATCTTTAAAATTATTATTAAAGATAAAATTTGTTTGATCAAAGGAATGATAATATAACCATTACAGAATTGAGTTGGAAGTATTGTCAGTGGTGGCACAGCAGATTGCCAGTATCCAAAGAGCCATTGCTGCTCATATGAAGAGATTTGTGTTTGAGGGGACAGAACTGGCCCTTAACCCCACTTGTACCATGTTTATCACGATGAACCCTGGATATGCAGGCAGACAGGAATTACCTGACAACCTCAAGGTAAGAAAATTCTCAATTTGTGCTTGCCAATTAGAACTCATGCCACAATTTTGCTTCAAAAGTAATAAAACTTTATATCCATACATGGATTACATTGTTGAAGTTTTGTAAGACGCAATTTTGAAGTCTCAACTCACCCCGTTAGAGGAATTATCTCCTCCTTGCACTTAGACACTTTTTCGTATTTTACATAAAAATTCAAGTAACTTTATGTACTTCTACAATTTAGCTTCAAAGTAATCAAACTTTATACATACATTGTTCACATGTTGAAGTTTTATTTGGAGTGAATTTTGAAGTCTTGAAACAAGCAATTTTCTTCATTTTCCACAATAATTTCTTCCCAAAAAGACATTTTTTTTTAATTTAATCAACTTGAAATTGTTAACTGTGAAGTTTTTCAATTTAGACCAGTCTGAAATGTCATCTGGTAATGGGTTAGTTGAAACCTTTTGTTTTCTGTTTAATCTGTTAACCCATTACCACGCAATGACACTTTTAGACGCCCCTTAGAAAAAAAGCTTTTGGAAAACATTGTGGAAAATGAGGAAATTGCTTTTTACAAGCAATTTCTTCATTATCCATGATTTTTTCTACACAAAAAGAAGACAAAACTTAAAATTACATCAACTTTAAATTGTCATCTGCAGCTTCTTTGAATTTGGACAAGTCGTAGATTTTGCCATCTGCTAATTGATTAACAGAGAAGAAACTTATGGAAAAGGCCAATTCAAAGAAGTTATGGACAACAATCTTAATTCCTGAAATTTTAATATGTTTTTGTTGTTTGGGGTAGAGACATTGCGTAAAATGAAGACAGACAAGAAACTTGTGGACAAGACCAACTCAAAGAAGTTGTGGACAACAATCTAAGTTGCCAAAAATATAATATTTTATGTTGTTTGGGGTAGAAACATTGTCTAAAACGCAGACAAGCAATTGATCTTTTCCAACAATTTTTTCAACAAACATTTTTACACATTGAAAGAATTATTAGCTACAGTCTGTATAAATGCTTGATTGTATAGTAATGGTTCAATTATTTTTTTCACATTACAGGTGTTGTTTAGAACAGTAGCTATGATGGTACCAGACTATGCTATGATTGGTGAAATCAGTTTATACTCCATGGGATTTGTAGATGCCAGAAGGTAGAATCTTTTATTTATTTATAGTTCACAATGATAAAGAGCAATTTAACCCTTTCCTGTTTTTGGAAATTTTAGACTAGTCCAAATTGAAAGAGGTTGCAGACGACAATGAAAACTGGATGCCATTTGAAATGAAACCATCCTATGTAGTAGAAAATATTGTGAAAAAGGAGAAATTGCTTGTTACAAACAATTTCTTCTTTTTCCACAATGCTTCCTCAAGTATAAAATCACAGGAATGGGAAAGGGTTAACTTGTGTCTGTGCATCATTTTTACATGTCAAAGAAATTAAGCATAAGGATATGCTGGATAAGGAATTTTGCTTGTAAGAAGTGATTTCTCCTTTTCACACAATGTTTTGTACCCTATGTAGCACTTTTTTTTCCAATATAACACACTTTGAATTGTAGTCTGCATCTTCTTTGAATTTAGATGAGTCTAAAATTTGCTTTCTGAAAATGGTTTAAAATATTTGGCTAGACATGGTCTTCATTCTAAGCCTACTTTTACTAATACTAAGTAATACAGAATACTGTTTCTAGAAAACTTTACATATTTTGTATTCAGATATAGATAGTTGAATTTTGATTAGTATGTGCGGGGTGGTCGATGATCACATCACTGGTACAAGTTCTTTTTGAACCCTTTTCCACCCATTGATGCTTGTTGACGTCCCTCAAGAAAAACTATTCTGAAATCATTGTGTAAAATGAATAATTTGCTTGCAACAAGCAGTTTCTTCATTTTACACAATGCTTTCCACTGATGAAGTTGAAACAATAAAAATGTTCATAACTTAAAATTGTCATCTGCAACTCCTTTCAATTTTGATCAGTCTGAAATTTGCTATCTAGTACATGGTTTATCATAGTCGCATAGATATTTGAATGGACAATAGTTGCTGCCTTAGACAAATGATGGACCTTGGATGCAAAGTAAAAACACCTACATATTGAAATAAAATGTTTGATGTCTCTTTCAGTTAAGTTGATAGTTTTCAATAAGTTGGAAATATCTATATCTAACTGTATTATATTATGTTTTAGCTATTATGCTAAACCAGAGGACAAAGAAACGCTTGAGATTTCCGGGTTTAACAATCCCGGTAGTGATAGTGGTCAGAGGTACTCTCAAACAGCACTTGCATACATTATGTACTACATATAGTGATTGTACACTTGTCTAATTAATTTATATTTCATACAACAGGGTCTCGCTAAAATCAATTAATTTTGCTCTTGATTATTGTGTATGCTCTTACATGATGGAAATAATATTTTCAATAACAATGACAAAAAGGATAGACAAGAATCATAATGCTACTGAAATACTCCAGACAGAATCAAGTAGCAGATAATCCATTCCCACAAAATACCACCTATTTAAATAGACTAGGAAAACATTGTGGAAAATGAAGAAATTACTATCATGCTGGATAATATCCTTCCAGATTTGCATTGAAATTAAAGGACTAAAAGCTTCGAAAGGTCTGATTGTGGATGAATATTTCTTGAAATTGAAGTTTTATAGACAAAACCTGGATAAGGGACAAACAAGAGGTGTAGATGAAGATCAGGCTGCACATATGTGCTGGTTGACCTTTGTCTATACCTCCTACCAAAACAGGAATATTCGGGATTCAGCATGGCAAGGATTAATAATTTCTTGAACCTCATAAACAGTTTGCTTCTATTCTAAGAGAAGTGATTAGGTTTTTCTAGGTGAATTGAAATGCAATAGAACATTATTATAAAAATGATTTTTGTTTTCTAATTTGCTTAAGAATTAAAAATGTGTTTGATATTGTTGCTATCTTTCATAATGAACAGATTCTATTATCTATTTAACCCATTACCAAAAAAACAAACTTTTTGTACCCTTCAAGAAAAAGTTCTTGAAATATTTGAAAATTGAAGAAATTGCTTGTAACAAGCAATTACTTCATTATTCACAATGTTTTTTACCCAAAATATATAGAGTTTTAAAAGTTCATACATTAGAAATTGTTGTCTGCAACCTGTTTCAATTTAGACCAGTCTAAAATTTTGTTGTCTGGTAATGGGTTAGGAATAAAGAATATGTTTGACATTGTTGGTATATATCATGATGAAAAGACTCTATCATGATATATATATAAAAGATAGTTCTTTTTGATATTGTTCTATAGCTACTATTCTAACAAGGATTTAAAGGAAAATAAAACCAGCACCATCAGTGTTGATGGTCATAGTAATAGTGGTCAAAGGTATACAGACCATTGAATGTTGAATAGTTCCTTTTCCTACTTCCCCAAACATTCCACATGTTATACATCAGCCATGAATGTAAGTGGTCAAAGGTATACAGACCATTGAATGTTGAATAGTTCCTTTTCCTACTTCCCCAAACATTCCACATGTTATACATCAGCCATGAATGTAAGTGGTCAAAGGTATACAGACCATTGAATGTTGAATAGTTCCCTTTCCTACTTCCCCAAACATTCCACATGTTATACATCAGCCATGAATGTAAGTGGTCAAAGGTATACAGACCATTGAATGTTGAATAGTTCCCTTTCCTACTTCCCCAAACATTCCACATGTTATACATCAGCCATGAATGTAAGTGGTCAAAGGTATACAGACCATTGAATGTTGAATAGTTCCCTTTCCTACTTCCCCAAACATTCCACATGTTATACATCAGCCATGAATGTAAGTGGTCAAAGGTATACAGACCATTGAATGTTGAATAGTTCCCTCTCCTACCTACCCAAACATTCCACATGTTATACATCAGCCATGAATGTAAGTGGTCAAAGGTATACAGACCATTGAATGTTGAATAGTTCCCTCTCCTACCTACCCAAACATTCCACATGTCATACATCAGCCATGAATGTAAGTGGTCAAAGGTATACAGACCATTGAATGTTGAATAGTTCCCTCTCCTACCTACCCAAACATTCCACATGTTATACATCAGCCATGAATGTAAGTGGTCAAAGGTATACAGACCATTGAATGTTGAATAGTTCCCTCTCCTACCTACCCAAACATTCCACATGTTATACATCAGCCATGAATGTAAGTGGTCAAAGGTATACAGACCATTGAATGTTGAATAGTTCCTTTTCCTACTTCCCCAAACATTCCACATGTTATACATCAGCCATGAATGTAAGTGGTCAAGGATCAATTCTCAAGCACAGCCCTGAATCCCTTTCCCATTGTTTTACATGTACTAAGTTCCCACACAGAGAGTGAATAAGTGAATTTTGTTAATTTATAAATGAAAGATTGTTATGAACAGCATAAAACTCCATTCAATTATAATAAAAAAAATCTTGCAATCAATGGGGTAGAACATTTTGTCATTACTCTTGTAATTTCCCCCCACCTTTCAATAAAATTACTATGAATCATTGATGACTTCACAGTTAGTTTAGATTTGTGAATCTAAACAAGTAAATTGTCATACTGTTGTAATGTTGTTTCAAGGATTTTTTCCAAGTAACTTTATTGTTTTGTAAACAAAAACACTTTGATGTAAGTAGCATGTTGTATCATGAAGTGATGTACAAATATATGACCTAACCCTTTCCTGTTTTTGGAAATTTTAGACTAGTCAAAATTGAAAGAGGTTGCAGACGACAATGAAAACTGGATGCCATTTGAAATGAATCCATCCTATGTGGTAGAAAATATTGTGGAAAAAGGAGAAATTGCTTGTTACAAGCAATTTCTTCTTTTTCCACAATGTTTTCTTGAGTATAAAATCACAGGAACGTAAAATCCCGTATTTGAACGGGAAAGGGTTAAAGTCAAATTTCAAGTATGTAAAGCTAGATAAAATACAAAGGTAATGTTATAGTTATATTATTGTTTGTTTCAGATTTTTCTTACATTTTAAAGATACAGCAATTATACTAGCTAGGAAATATATTTTGAATCAATCTGGACAGTAGAATAAAGAGAATTTTCTGTATTTAAGCATGAAAACAGAAAGAAAACTACCCTAAATAATGAATGGATGAAAATTACTTTTTTATTATATGTTCATTGTTTATATAAAATCAAAGCATTCACACCTTAAAAGTTTGTCTAAACATATACAGGTCTGTTTATTTCTCTTATCCTTCCATTTCAGTTTGGCTGGTAAGATTGTAGCCACATACAGATTATGTTCAGAGCAGTTGTCTTCCCAACATCATTACGATTATGGTATGAGGGCCGTCAAATCTGTACTCACTGCAGCGGGTAATCTTAAACTGAAATTCCCAGAGGAAGATGAAGCTGTCCTACTGCTAAAAGCTATTATGGATGTCAATCTGCCTAAATTCTTGGCACAGGTATTCTATATTTCTTTGTCTTTGCTAAACCCATTCCCCACTCCCACTGAACCACGCTTCTTTACTTCCCTCAATATAAATGCTTTGGAAAACATTGTGGAAAAAAGAAATTGCTTGAAACAAGCAACTTCTTGATTATCTTCATTGTTTTCTACCCCAAAATATGAAATTTTAAAATTCCATTACCTAAAAATTGTTGCCTGCAACATCTTTGAATGTGGGCCAGTCTCATTTATTTTTTGGGGGGAAATGGGTTAAAGGAATTGGTCAATTTATGAGAACTTCATGCAGCAAGAAAAAAACCTTTCAATACAGACAGGTTTTTGAAACATTTTCAGTGGGTTCAGAGAAAAAAAATGCTTGAAAGAAGCAATTTCTTCATTTTCCACCATGTTTCCTAGAAAAAAATGTTTAAATTGTATGAAATTTAAATTGTCGTCTGCAGCATCTTTCAATTATGAACAACCTAAAGTCATGGATTAAGATGGAAAATTTACATGTGCCATCATTTACCAAGGTCATTTATCAATGAAAGTTAGGTAGAAGTCAAAGTCACACTTGGAAAAAAAATATTCCCTTGAAAGTGCTTCATTCTATGTACAACAAATTAATAATTATTTCATTTTTCAGGATGTGCCATTGTTTGAAGGTATCATTTCTGATTTGTTTCCTGGAGTTGTGTGTCCAAAGCCTGACTATGGCGTGTTTATGGAGGCTCTCAAAGACAACATTGCCAAGCGTAACCTTCAGGCTGTACCCTGGTTCTTGGATAAAATCATTCAGGTGAGGAAATTAAAGAGTGGCCACTGTCAATCAAAGAGTCAAATGACAAATTATTTAGACTGGAAGTCGACTAGAACTCCAACAATGGTTGACATTTATGTGAAGTGTTTTTGTTGGTTTGGCAACTTAAAGGTCATAACTACAGCTTATTCAAGCTGTAGTTATGACCTTTAGGTCGCAAACCAACCATTTTATTAACTGAGCATAAATTTTGCAAAATAATGCTATCTAATATCTTAGTTGAACTTCCTGTCAGAGTCAGTGGGCTTGGCCAGCAATCCACCAATTGTCCAATCAAAATTTCCAGGATGCAGACACCAATTACGAAATGACTTAGGCAATACAAAATTAATTCAATATATTCATACGTATTTTGAATATAACAGGTGTATGAGATGATTCTGGTCAGACACGGTCTTATGGTCGTAGGTGAACCTCTCGGAGGAAAGACTCAAGCCTGGCAGGTTCTGGCTGACGGTTTGTCAGATCTCAACATCTCTGGACTGTACCCTGAGTTCAAGACCACATACAGAATCATCAATCCAAAGTCTATCACTATGGGACAGCTGTACGGTTCTTTTGATCCTGTATCCCATGAATGGGCTGATGGTATGCACCTATTTTATAGTCTATCCAATTAAGGGCACAACCTGAAAGTTTATTAACTCGTTACCAGATGACAAAATTTTAGACCGGTTCAAATTGAAAGAAGTTGTGGACGGTAAATATTGAGGATGTTGAAGAAATTGCTTGTAACAAGCAATTTCTTCATTTTCCACAATGCTTTTATCAAGCTTTTTTTATACACCGCTGAAGGTGGTTATATGTTGAGTATCTTCTCCATCTGTCCTTCCGTCCCTACATCTGTCTTTCTGTCTACTTTCAAGGATTTCAGAAAAATTTTCACAGAATGTTCCTTATCACCTGACTTTGTGCATTTTGTCAGAATATATTGTGTAAATACCTAGAGAAGAAGTAGGAAACACCAATGTTAGATAACCAATATTTAATAGATTTATGCAATTTAGGAAACATTCATTTTCAATTTTCTCAACAGCTTTTTCCAATATCAAGTTCTACTTATCAAGCTTGTTTTACAAATACTTCTTTTTTCCTTTCAACCTTGTTGGTTTATCATATTCTGGCTTGGTTTATCTTTTTACTCTTTTGCATGTTATAAGATAAAGTAATTGAATGCAAGCATGTGGTTGTCTAAAACTCCATTCTGAAATGTATATCAAAATTCCCAAACCCTTTCCAATATTTTTATTACAGGTGTTTTAGCCAACACATTCAGAGAGTATGCCAGTAATCCTAATGAAGATAGAAAATGGATCCTGTTTGATGGACCTGTAGACGCTGTCTGGATTGAGAACATGAATACTGTACTGGACGATAACAAAAAGGTATGAGCAATCAGAGTTTTACTTATTGATTTGCATACCGTAGTTTACCTTTGTTTCTTAACTATACTTCCATTCATATTTTAAAAAAAAGGCTATAATTCAAAAGAATGAGGATAAAAGATGAACAAGGTTCTCCTAAACTTGAGTGTACGTTGAAATCATTTGTCTTTTAATCAATATGCAAATCAAGTTTCTGTATTAGGAGGTTGTTGTCACATATGTTTTCAGCTCTGTTTAATGAGTGGTGAGATTATTCAGATGACCAATCAAATGAACCTGATATTTGAGCCAGCTGATCTGGAGCAGGCATCCCCTGCCACTGTGAGCCGTTGTGGTATGATTTATCTTGAACCTCATCAGATGGGCTGGAAACCATTGAAAGAGTCTTACATGCAACATACACTTCCAAAGGTATATATCTTTAACTGATATTTGAAATATTTCATCCATTGCCAGACTGCACAATTCTTAGACTGGTCCAAACTGATAACTGTTAACTTAAGTGGGATGAGCAGCTGGAGGCTCGGAAAGGATGTTGAAGTAGTACTTGAGTAAGAAATACCAGGAATCCATGGTTAGGTGCTTCAGCAGCTGTGATATGACTGAAATACTGTTAAATGTGGCTTCAAACCCAGTTCGATCAATCAATCAACAAAATTGAAAGGTTTAATAATGTGAAATTTGGGTTGCCTTTTTAGCTAGGCTGTTTTCGGATAAAACCCGAGGTATTGCTATAGCCTTGGTGTTGTCATCGATGTTGTTGTCGTTGTCTTGTGAAAACTTTGACATTTTGTGATATCGCTGGTTCTACTAATGGCATTAAGGGGAAGGGCTGATACTAAGTTGTTAGAACTTGTGGTCCGACCCCATTTCATGTTTTATGTGAAATGAAATATGTTTAAACCAAACTAATGGCATTCACTTGAAACTTGGCACACTTGTTCACTTTCAAAAGAGCAACCTATACTATCAAGGGGAATAACTCTAGTTGCATTTTATCCACTATCCAGCACCCAACAGCCAAGCGTAGGCACCAGTAGGCGGTGCTCTTGTTTTTTGGGTTTTTTTCTTTTTGAACATATTTTTATAATTTAACACTTTCCATATTTCTTTGATGGGTCAAAATTTGTACTTGTGTGGTGGTCATGGAAAAATTGAACAGAATTATCTCAAAAACACAGTCCATGTTTTTAAAGATGTATAAAAGATTTTTTAAGAAGATTTAGAGTAATAGAACTTACTTTTTAATAGTTTAACCTATTAAAAATTGTAATTTTTAGACTGGTCAAAATTAAAAAAAATTGCAGGTTAAAGTGAGCACTATTTAAAAATTTCCATTATCTAGGGTAGCAAACATTTTCTTGGAGAGAAGAAATCGCTTGTTACACCCAATTCGATCCTTCACTCACTGTTTTGTTGAATATTCTATCTGAAGGCAGTAAAAGTTGAGAATGAGTGAGAATGGGTTTAAAAAAAATCATGAATTTGCTTTATAGCTAGACTTTCTTTTAAGTCTTCAATTTCTTTTTGAAGGAAGTCTCTTGAGGTGCTTTTTTCCCCCTCAAGTATCAAAGACTAGAAGCAATTCAATTTGATTACCCAAACTTTACACTCTTGATATGTTTTTAAACCTCATTCCATTGGCCTAGTGATTTACACATTATATATCTGATAAATGCTGCTTATGGTAAATGCTATCTATGTTTTTTACCCATTCACACACAATCCTTCCCATGAAAAAAGCTTTAAAAACATTGTGAACAATGAAGAAATTGCTTGTAACAAGCAATTTCTTCATTATCCACACTGTTTTCTACCTTAAAAGGTAGATATATCTCAAATTCCACCAACTTGAAACTGCTTTATCTTTCAATTTGGACCAGTCTAAATTTTTGTCATGTGGAAATGGGTTATAGGCTAAAATGTGTGAAGTTAGATAATGTGAAATATTGAAATTACAAATCATTTTTCCTACAGGGATTGACAGATGAACAGAGAGGTCTGGTGAATGACCTATTTGAGTGGCTTGTTGATCCATGTCTATATTTCATCCGTAAGAAATGTAAGACGTTTATTGGAACGTCAGACATGCACCTGGTCCAGTCCCTAATGAGACTGTACACTTGTCTAATGGATGAGATCATTACAACTCTAGAGTATAAGGCAACTGAGGGAGAGGATCCACCACAGGGACATCTCAGTAATCAACAGGTAAGACATCTCTTCAAACATTATAAATATACTTGGTCCAGCCCCTAATGAGACTGTGCACATGTCTAATGGATGAGATCATCACAGCTCTGGAGTGCTAATTTTGAAATATTCAAAAATGTCCTCATCTGTTAAACCCCTAACATCCATTTTTATGCCCCTGCATCGATAGATCAGGGGCATATTGTTTTACCGATGTCCGTGTGTCTGTCCGTCCATCTGTCTGTTTGTCTACAAAACTTAACCTGCCATCTAAACATTTTCCTATAACTTCAACTCTGATTAAGTTACAATGCTAATATTTGGTATGTAGATAGGTCTCAACAAGGCGCAACTGGGAAGGTCATTTCATCAAGGTCAAGGTCAAAATTTAATAAAAATCACCTGTTTCTAAAAAATTTCTGTTTTGGGGGCATTGTGTTTCATTTAACCCTTTCCTGTTTTGCAAAATTTTAGACCTGTTCAAATTCAAAGGTTCTGCAGACGAAAATTAAAATTTTATTTCATTTGAAAAATAACAATTCAGTAGGGTAGAAAATATTGTGGAAATTGTTTGTTGTAAACATTTTTTCTTTTCCCACAATGTTTTCTCAATTATAAAATCATAGGGATGTAAAAACCAGGGATTGAAGAGGAAATGGTTAAATACCGAGATAGATGTTAACCCTGTATTATGATTTATATAAAAAATTCAATTGAATTTCATATTTCTCTCTCGTATATTCAGGTGACCCTGTATCTACAAGGCCTGTTCCTATTTTCCCTTATCTGGTCTGTAGGAGCCACTCTAGCTGGGGATAGTAGAAAGAAGTTTGACGCTTTCTTCAGAAACATCATCAATGGCACCGACGATGAACATCCCAAACCAAAAAGTATCAAAATTACAAAGGTAGGTTGGGATGTAAAAAACAACAACCCTTTATCTGTGTTTGTTAATAAAATTATAATTGTTGATCAACAATAGAAGAACAATAGATGCCTTGTATGTCCCTTTCAAGACAGAGTTGATACATTTTCAAAAAGAATGATTAACCCACAATGTTTGCATCCAGTACTGTTACCACTGAGTTTAATGCAATTCTTTAAAGGATTTTCAGCATGACAAGAGTTGAGAATATTCACTGATTGCCTAAAGAAGCTGTGAGCTGATATCCATCTCTAGAGTGCACAGTGAAGACTGATCAAACTATGTGGATGCAAAAACTGATCTAAATCTTTACTGTTTGCCCATATGTAATGGTTGCAAATATTACACTCAGGCTCAAATTTTATATTTTCATATTCCTTCTTAAGACAGTTAATACTTTTTCTAAATGTAGTGCCCTAGTGTATTATCTTCCAAAATAATACCTCTAGGTTTGTAAATAACTTTTTCAGAAAGTAATTATGCATTATGTTAATGTTCAAGGATCATTTAAGTTGTTACCTAACTCTGTCATTTTCAAATATCAAGGAAAAGTTGTCATAGTCAATCATGTTTTTCTATTTCATAAGCTCATCTATTTAACCCTTTCCCATTTTTTGAAATGTTTGACTGATCCAAACTGAAAGAGGTTGCAGATGCCAATTAAAATCAGATGCAATTTGAAATAAAACCTTCCTATGTTGGGGGAAATATTGTTGGAAAAGAAGAAATTGCTTGTTACAAGCAATTTCTTCTTTTTCCACAGTATTTTCTTAAGTATAGAATCACAGTGACGTAAAATCCAGCGTTTGTACAGGAAAGGGTTAAAAAGTGTAGGTGTTCTTGGTTTCTTATACAATATCTATATTAATTATATCATATTCTTAAGGGTTAAAGGATTAAATCAAAAACAGTTAACCCATTACCCGACGGCTATATTTTAGACTGGTCCAAATTGAAAGGAGTTGCATATGACAATTTAAAGTTTATGAAATTTTAGATTTTTTCATCTTTTTCAACTTTCTCAGTAGAAAATGTGTAAACTGAAGAAATTGCTTTTACACAATATTTCTCCAATGTGTTCCTTGAGGGGCGTTCAAAAGCGTCACTGTGTGGGATTGGGTTAAACTGGACTATTATTTGAAATTGTTTGATTGAATGGGGTTGAATGCCACTTTTAACAGTATTTCAGTCATATTGCGGATTCCTAGTATTTCTCACACCAGTACTACCATTACATCCTTTCCTAGCCTCTAGCTGCTATCCCACTTAGGTTTACAATTACCCACCCATTGGTGAGAGACAATTGTCCGAAAGGATATGTGCCACCGCCGGGGATCGAACCGATAACATCCCATGATTGAAGAATAGGAGTTTGATGGGCTACCTACTGCATTATGATGGTGGTTTGAAATTGTTTGAAACTATGTGTATTTTATTTTCAAACAGTCTGACTCTAAATATGTAAGATATGATGTACTTGATTTATCTTTTTTGTTCTCCTGATTTCATACAATAGCATAATTGAAAGACTCTTTCTATATCACAGCACACTTACCGAAGCAAATTCATTCCATTTGATACATTTTATCATTGACATGTTTTCAAATTTTCATAGAACACGCAGTAACCACGGAAAAATTAAAATTCTTTGTTTTTTCATTTCCGTTCAAGATCACATTTTCATCAAAAACACTTAGCACATGCATTATGGCAAACACTACACTTCCATAGGGTTTTTTAAAATAGAGAAAAATGAAATAAAGTATCTTAATACTTGTTCCAAGCATTTCAAAGCACATATATTGTTTTATGAACAATTAAACCAACATTTAATGATCACTGTCCTGTTTCTATTTCTCAGTATTTCGATTATATCTTAGTTTTATTAGTGAAATGTAAAAATGTTTTATTCTGTAAAAAAAGTATGGTTATAATTCATTACATGTTGAATATTTTACAAGTTTACATTTATCCATTTTTTGAGGCTTCATAAAAAGACATAAGTTTTTCAGTAAAGTTTTTTTGCAAAATTATTTCCAAATATATAATACTCCGTTTGTATAGTTTCATTAACCTCTGGCTTATAAAAACTTCTTCTCATGACTGAATGTGTCATACATTTTCTTCAGAGTAACACAATTCCAGAGAGAAACACCATCTATGACTTTGCCTTTGAAAAGAAGGCCAGTGGACAGTGGATTGACTGGATGGACACACTGGACAAGTCCTTGACCACTCTGGCTGCAGATGCCAAGGTACATAATTTTTATGACTTAGATTTGATTGAAAAAATATCACAAAGTTTTCTAAATATGTAGTCTTTTCATTATTATTCAGTTTATTTACAGGGTTATTGATAACGACAATTTTAGTTTTGTGGACAAGTATTTGGCCTATAGGTATGAATATGTCATTTTACTTTTAAATTATTTTTTCAAATGCCTTAAACCATCACCAAATAACATAATCTTAGACTGGTCCAAATTCAAAGAACTTATAGATGATAATTTACAGTTGGTGAAGATTTAAAAATCCTTGTATTTTTGAGAAGAAAATATTGTGGATAATGAAGAAATTGCTTGTAACAAGCAATTTCTTCATTCTCCACAATGTTTTCCAAAGCATTTTTCTTGAAATGCATCAAAAAGGTGTTATTGTGTTGGGTACTAAAATGTTCACCTTGATAATTAAAGGTGACAAGGATTAATTTTATTTGATTGTATTTGAAAGTAAGATACTTATTGTTGAAAACAACTTGAATTGATCTTTTTGCATTCTGAGAAATTGTATAATATTTTGAGAAAGAGAGAAATATAAGGATAATAGGGTTGTGGCACTTCTTTCCACACAGTGGCACATTTTGAGCGATAAGTAATCTTGTAAAAAGCAGTTTCTCCTTTCTAACAATGCTTTCCACCTTATCTGATTTGTCCATAATCATATGTCATCTACAACCTGAATAAATTAAAATTTGTCTAAAATTTTTGTTTCGTTGTGATGGCTGAAAGGGTTGGTGATGGCTGAAAGGGGTTTGTTCAAATTTAATCATATGAAAATGTTTATGTACAAAAGTAAGAAATTTTGGACTAAAAATTCCAATGGGAGGAAAACCATTAAGAATTTCTTACAATTCAGTGTTGAATATATGTATACTTTATGCTTGGAAATATCATTTTTTTTAATAGATAGCAAACAAATTTTCAATAAATAATTAATGTTTAATTTTTAGCTCACCTGAGCACGTAGTGCTCAAGTGAGCTATTGTGATCGCCTTTTGTCCGGCGTCCGTCCGTCGTCCGTCGTGCGTCGTCCGTCAACAATTTCTTTAAACGACATCTCCTCCCAAACCCTTGGGCCAATTTGAACCAAATTTGGCAGAAATGTTCCTTAGATGGTCCCCTTCAAAAATAGCTAAGAGAATTGAAATCCGTTGAAAACTCTGGTTGCCATGGCAACAAAAGTGAAATTTTAAAATAATCTTTAAAAGTCTTCTTCTCCTGACCCAGAAGGCGTAGAGCCTTGATATTTTGCATGAAGCATCAGTATATTGACCTCTTTCAAAATAGCTAAAATCATGATCCTCGGGTCCCCAGGGGCGGAGCCCCAGGGGGGTGGGGTTTATATAGAAATAAAGAACGATTTTTTAAATGACATCTCCTCCCAAACCACTGGGCCAATTTGAACCAAATTTGGCAGAAATGTTCCTTAGGTGGTCCCCTTCAAAAAAAGCTAAAAGAATTGAAATCTGTTTAAAACTCTTGTTGCCATGGCAACAAAAGTGAAATTTTAAAATTATCTTTAAAAATCTTCTCCTCCTGACCCAGAAGGCATAGAGCCTTGATATTTTGCATGAAGCATCAGTATATTGACCTCTTTCAAAATAGCTAAAATCATGATCCTCGGGTCCCCAGGGGCGGAGCCCCAGGGGGGTGGGGTTTACATAGAAATAAAGAACGATTTTTTAAATGACATCTCCTCCCAAACCACTGGGCCAATTTGAACCAAATTTGGCAGAAATGTTCCTTAGGTGGTCCCATTCAAAATTAGCTAAAAGAATTGAAATCCATTAAAAACTCTGGTTGCCATGGCAACAAAAGTAAAATTTAAAATAATCTTTAAAAATCTTCTCCTCCTGACCCAGAAGACGTAGAGCCTTGATATTTTGCATGAAGCATCAGTATATTGACCTCTTTCAAAATAGCTAAAATCAGGATCTTCTGGTCCCCAGGGGCAGAGCCCGGGGGGGGGGGGGTGTATAGGCAAGAAGCATCAGTTCACAGACTTCTTTCTTATTTCTTAAATTATAACCCATGGAAAAAGTTTTTTCCTTCTTTCAAATCAGCACTAAAGCCTTGGAATTTGTAATTTAGACTTGGATCCCCAAGTTCATAGTGTTTATATGTAATTGTGGCCCACTTGTTTCATAATCCTAACCTTAACATGAAAATAGACTGTTGAAAGAAAAAGAGCCTTTATCTCAGGTGAGCGCCCCAGGGCCAACGGCCCTCTTGTTTGTCTAGTTAATAGACAATTCTTGTTATAAACTTGTGTAAACCATAAATTTGTCTTCATAAATTTCATAAGTTTCTTTGAGGATTTAGATTTTGTTGACAGTGGAACAATTTTGATTCACACCAAAAGTATTTGGTCATACTTTTACTGTGATTACTATGTTGTATAATTTGACTTGATTTTCACTATATAGAATCCTAATGCACCAGCTTTGAAGGTAAACTTCTTGCAAATCTGTCTTTCCATTCATAGCTTAAGTTTCCTTAGGCTAGAATGTTATTAACTATTAGAACTGACAACAAACTAGACCCATCGGGCTAAAATGTGCCATCAGGTACAGATATCATGCTTGTAAAGGGAGGGATTAGTGGAAAACTTTGTCTAATTGATGGATTGCCACTGCCAATCAAAAGATGAATAGACCAATCAAATCATTCATCTAGACCAGAAGTGAACTTCAAACTCTGACACTTATGTCATTTTTGTTTGTTCAGAAAGTTAACACGTCACCAGATGATAATGATTTAGCCTAGTCCAAATTCAAACAAGTTGCAGACAACAATTTGAAGTTAATGAAATTTTAAAAGTCTTTGCCTTTTTGGGTAGAAAACTCTGTGTATAACGAAGAAATTGCTTGTAAGAAGCAATTTTTTTTATTTTTCACAATGTTTTCATAAGCTTTTTTTCTTGAGGGGCGTAAAAACGCAGATTTTGTGGGAATGTGTTAACCCATTCTCACTCAATGACGCTTCTGGACGCCCCAAGGGAAAAAGCTTTTGAAAAATTGTGAAAAATGAAGAAATTGCTTGTTACAAGTAATTTCTTCATTATTAACAATGTTTTTTACCCAGAAATTAGTTAAAATAAAAAGATACACCAAATTCGTCTGCAACTTCTTTCAATTTCGGCCAGTCTAAAATTTAGCCGTCTAGTAATCGGTTAAGTGTCATGCTTAGGTTGCCAACCAATACTTTGTCTTCTATTTGATGTTCCTGACCACATTTTTTACAAAATTATGTTGTTAACCCTTGTCATGCTGAACCTGGAATATTCCGGTTTTGGCAGGAGATATAGACTAAGATCAGACTGCACTTATGTGCAGGCTGATCTTAGTCTTTACCTCCTGCTTTTACTTTTTCCTGCCAGAGTTGTTTATAGAGTTGATTTCTAAAAAATTATTGATTTTTAACAAGAAGTTCTATCAGTGCTTTCAGACCTTTGATTTGACAGCAATTCAGTAAGGTAATATATACAACATTACAAGGGTTAATTACCTCAGTCTAATTGACATGTTAGTCAGCAGTGGTTATGGCCCGCTAGCCATTCATCATATTAGAATTTATCTAGTTTTCATTAAGATTTGCACTAATCTCTAAATATCCTCAAATCTTACCTAAACCATTTTCCAATCATGTACACCAACATGGTATTGCTTTCAAGTGCCTAAATAGACGTTTTAAATCTGGTTTGCACACTTGGATCATGGTTTCGAAGATGTTGTAGGCACCTTTATGCCTGATGGTCTCAAATCGATGAGTTTCCTTAATCTTTTACCACAATAAATGTTAAAGTATATCACTTAACTCACTCCCTGAGAGCTTTGTTACTTCCTCTGCCATGTTACAGCAATTTAAATAGCCTAGATGACATATGTTACGGCAATAAAGGGCACCTGCCAGAGTATTATACAGTTATAACTTCTGCATGAAAACTCTATAGAGAAAGAGCACTGGTATCATTCAGACACCCTTTTTCTTAACATAGTCCTCAGGGAGCTTAACTGTCTATCAACAATACCTCATAACTGTGAGTCAACATTACAATTTAACAGTGCGTCAACTTAGTTCTGTATTTATATCAAGATTAACTGTACAAATGACTTACAAATGACACATTCCATATTTTTACGAAATTTGAAAAAAATGTTACTTGATTGATAAATGGTGTCAACACACACACACAAAAAATCAATTGACCAATACAAATTATTCATGTAGACAGGAAGTGCATTTTATGTTCCTAGCCTTATGTAATCCAGCCAGGTATATAAATAGGTACACATTACGGTTATAATCCAATACATTGAGGCTGCACTCGTACCAGCTGTAAATAGCAAACTTAGAACTCGAAGATTGTCGGTTAGACAGTGTTAAGTCTTTGAGCAAACTTCTGTTTGAAAACAGACTATAAGATAAATTTAATTTTTTTAATTCAATTTAAGGCAAAGTCATTTCGTTTGTGATCTTGGTCAAACTTGTATTATTGGAGCTCAAGTTGTGTTGCTTGCGATTTTTTCAATTTTGTCATCAATAGGACCACCTTGAAAGTTTCTAGAGTATCAATCAAGGTCAGTCTGAGTGTATTGAGTAGACTGGCCAGGATCAAAACTTTTGGCCTTTGACTGATTTTCTGAAACAAAATACTGCATTCTTGAACCTTTACAATGAACTTTGCATTCAATGGACTTTAGACATTTTAATGAATCTAAAAAGGAAAGAAATAAATGACGCAAAAGTTAACCGATTCCCAGATAACAAATTTTAGACTTGTCCTACTTGAAAGAAGTTGCAGACGGCAATTTCAAGTTGATGAAATTTTGAAAAACCATTGTCCTATAGCGTAGAGGAGATTGTGGAAAATGAAGAAATTGCTTATTATAAGCAATTTCTTCTTTTTCTTAATATTTGGCCAAGCTGTTTTCTTTGGGGACATCAAAATTGGGATTGTGAGGGAATGGGTTAAATTTTATAGAAAAATAGACAATTCTTTATTAGTATGAGACCATTCTGATAACTTTTTGTAATAAGGAGAATATGAAAAAAAAAAAACATTTCCATTTAAAATGATGGTATTAAGCAAACTGAATATAAGCCTAAATTGTGGTGAAAGATTTTTTTTAAACTCTCCTTAAAGCCAATAGGGCCCTTGAACAGTATAGGAACTGTGAAACAAAGAAGATAGACTCAGATTCTTTTTCTATACCAATAGTTTAGAATTCACATGATACATTCCCAAATATATTGTATAAGTTTATGAATTTTGATCAAGGTTTCTGATGCAAACTGGCATCCATAAGATTATTACTAAAGCTAGAATAAGAAGAATTGATAATGAGAATTTTTATGAAATCTTTTCAGCTTTATTCTTTGTTGTTTTTTTTTGTTATGAATAATGGTCTGGAGTAGTTAAACATATTGAATCTGAAGACTTTTTGTCAAAAATAATGACTGGTATTGCAATTTAAAAACCAACTCTTTAAAAATACAGGTGTAAACAATTGCCAATGTATCATGAAGTGAATTTGGGAGGTTTTTGGTTTTCAACAAATCTGAGCCTAACTTTTCTGTTCCTACCATCATATGATTACAGAGAAAATAGTCAAATTAATTCTTGTCCTGCTAGTTAGTGTGATAGGTTATGTATGCATACCTTGTCTATATTATCCAGAGATCCAGAGAAGTGTATTATATTATGCTGTAGGAATTTGTTATAAATAGCAGGAGAGGGGTTAGATTGATTTGTATATGAGCTGCTTACTTAGAGAAAGGATTTTAATGCATCATGTTGTTTATTCCTGTCCTCAGGAAACTAGTGTAGATGCATTACAGTCCTTTTTGACCCCCAGCAGCCCATGAGGGCCCTTTTTGCAGGGTTGGGCTAACTATTCTTTAGCTGAAGTGACCTGTTAAGAATAACAGTGATATTGAGAGTTTTAGTTTATACTAATTTATCTTAGTCGATTGCGACGAAAGCCTTTGGCTTATAGGGTCACTCTCGAACACTCACAAGCCAGATGTTTCACATCCCTGAAAGAGAGGCAGTGATTTAAACCAACTGCTACCCAATTCTACAGCTAGGTAGACTGGGCTGGCTATTAAGTGTCTTGCCCATGAACACACTCTGGTGATGGTTGGGCTCGAACCTGTGACCTTCAGATCACGAGTCCAGTACCTATACCACTCGGCTATCGAGGCAGTCAAACCCATTCCCACACAGTGGTGCTTTTGAAAACCCCTCTAGAAAAATATTTGGGAAAACATTGTATAAAAAGAAGAAATTGCTTGTAACAAGCAATTTCTTCATTTAACATAATGTTTTCTACCCAGAAAATTGAAAAAAATTAAAATTCTATAAAATTTAAATTGTTGTCTGCAACTTCTTTGAATTTGGACTGGTCCAAAATTCAATCATGTGGGAATGGGTTAAACAGTTGTATCAGATAGTATGATGAGCTTTTATGATCCTTTCTTTGCAGAATTTGTACTCTTGCCTTATCATTAGATTTGGACCAAATGGTCTAGTATAATCAAAGGGTTAGTACAAAACTATTGCAAGTGACTATATTAATAAAAGCATTTACATAAGTACTGCAGTGACCCATCAAACTATTCTGGCCACTAACAAAGGTGGGACCAATGAAGTTATTTGGCAGGGCCAGCAGTTGGACAATTGTTAATTATTGTTGCAATTAAAGGATCAAGTTATACAAACAGAGAGACTTCAGCTTTTGGTCTACTTTCTTAGTTTGTTGATCGTCTTTTTTATTACAGATTTTGTTTGAGGTCACTCTTACTAACTTCTACTTTATAATCGAACAATTGGTCTGTTTCTCTTTATGCGTCTGATCTGAACCTATCTTTAGTGTTGGCATCTTAACTTATTCCCACACTACAAAACTTTGGACTGGTCCAAATTAAAAGAAGCTGCAGATGTCGATTTCAAAGTGATGAAATTTGAAATTTTTTCGTGTTTCTGGATAGAAAACATTGTAGATAATGAAGAAATTGCTTGATACAAGCACTTTCTTCATTTTCCACAATGTTTTCCAAAGTTTTTTTTAAATTATGGAAGATTAAAAATTGGATAATTAGTCTTAACAGTGATTTAAATTCACACTTGTCCCACAGTCAAAAGCTAGTAAATTTTGTTCCGGGCTTGTAAAAAATCTGTACTGACTAGCCAACATGCTTGTAAACTCTGGCCTTCTATCATTTTGGCTTTCTGGGTTTTTTTTGCAATTCAATGAACCATATTTTATCCTCAAAGATTTTAACGTAATTTTACATGCATGGACTTGTGAAACTTCAATCGGGCTATTGCTTGCTTTTCATTTTCAATCTGAATTTCTATGACGGTCTAAAAAAGAAACTTGTTTTTTGGAAAAGTAGAAAAACTGTCTAACAGAAGAAAATGCAGATTGACAGGTTGTTTCTTTTCCTAACATTTCATTTCGACAATTATTGTTCATGTTCTTTTTTTCTTTTTCAACTATAATTGATTCCTAATTGATCAAGTACTTTTTTTAAATGGTAAATTTATCATTTTTAGTATTATTTGCTGAAAACTAGAACTATTTTGTAATGGAACAAATCTAAAGTTTGTGGAGTTGATGAAGAATTAGCATTTCAAAGGTTAATTTTATTACAATGTTCAACATTAATATTAATTGCTGCATACACATCCTCATTTAACATTCAAACACAACGATTTTTGATGCCCCAAAGAAAACAGTTTTTGGTAACATTGTGGAAAACAGAGAAATTACTTGTTACATGTGATTCCTCCCATTATCCACAATGTTTCAAAAAACAAAACATTTTAGAATTTTTTAGCTACTAAAAATTGCCTGGTTATGGGTTATGAGTAATAAGTGACGACAATTTTGTCTCTAAGCCTCATGCATTAAACATAACATACAATCTAAGCAGAAATACTTCACAAAGTTCAACTCAAGTTTGAATTAAATTCTAAATTTAGTACAAAGAAGGTCGTTTTTTTTAATCGGGGGGGGGGGGGGCCCAAATGTAGAAATGTAGGTTGGTTCATATTATATAAAGTATTGCCTCATTTAATGGGAACTAACTGGAATTATATCAACCTCTAATTTTGGATTAGCACAAAAAATAATGAAATCAAAATTCATCTCTAGATGGTATCAGGAATTCTTCATATTAATATCAGTTTTTCATTCCTTTTTTCATGATAATGATTGCAGGTTAGCGATCTGATCATTCAAACAAATGAGACAGCTCGACAGACATTCTTCTTACACACATTCCTATCACACGAGAGACCTGTGCTGTTTGTAGGTCCGACTGGTACGGGAAAATCAGCCATCACACAGAACCATTTACTGGCTTTACCCAAGGATACGTAAGTAAACACATTCTTCATACATCCAAGATTATTTAACTTTTTTGTACTCAATTGAAAATTTACTCAAGCTTCAAATTTAGACAAATATCTTGTTTTAATTTTGATCGAATATTAAGTGTTATAAGTAATGACCTACAGATATTGTCATTTACTTTCATGCAAGTACCATACCATCTAAGCAGACATACATCATTAATCCTAACTCGCAGTAAAATCTTAACTGAGTATGAAAATAGTTTAATAATCACGGGCCCGGGTCTGAGATGTCTGCTCAATTTCTGGGTAACCATGGGACAGATTTGATTCAAACTTCACTGATATAATCAGTATCAAACAGAGATGCGCATATTCTATTTTGGTTACAGTCCATTGATTTTTGACGGAGTTATGGCCCTTTGGTGAAAAATCGTGTCCGCTCAATTTCTCGGCAACCATTGGACTGATTTGATTCAAATTTTACACAAACAATCGGTATAAGTCAGACACATGCATATTCTATTTTGGTTATGGTCCATTTATTTTTGATGGATTTATTGCCCTTTTATTTAAAAGTCCATATTTTGTTATGGCCCTTTGGCGAATAGCACTAGGACAAGCGCTGTTTTGGGGTATTAGTCTGCTTTGCATCAATGTCTAGTTTTTATGGCCCTTTGGCGAATAGCACTAGGACAAGCACTGTTTTGGGGTATTAGTCTGCTTTGCAACAATGTCTAGTTTTTATGGCCCTTTGGCGAATAGCACTAGGACAAGCACTGTTTTGGGGTATTAGTCTGCTTTGCAACAATGTCTAGTTTTTATGGCCCTTTGGCGAATAGCACTAGGATAAGCACTGTTTTGGGGTATTAGTCTGCTTTGCAGCAATGTCTAGTTTTTATGGCCCTTTGGCGAATAGCACTAGGACAAGCACTGTTTTGGGGTATTAGTCTGCTTTGCAACAATGTCTAGTTTTTATGGCCCTTTGGCGAATAGCACTAGGACAAGCGCTGTTTTGGGGTATTAGTCTGCTTTGCAACAATGTCTAGTTTTTATGGCCCTTTGGCGAATAGCACTAGGACAAGCACTGTTTTGGGGTATTAGTCTGCTTTGCAGCAATGTCTAGTTTTTATGGCCCTTTGGCGAATAGCACTAGGATAAGCACTGTTTTGGGGTATTAGTCTGCTTTGCAACAATGTCTAGTTTTTATGGCCCTTTGGCGAATAGCACTAGGATAAGCACTGTTTTGGGGTATTAGTCTGCTTTGCAACAATGTCTAGTTTTTATGGCCCTTTGGCGAATAGCACTAGGATAAGCACTGTTTTGGGGTATTAGTCTGCTTTGCAGCAATGTCTAGTTTTTATGGCCCTTTGGCGAATAGCACTAGGATAAGCACTGTTTTGGGGTATTAGTCTGCTTTGCAACAATGTCTAGTTTTTATGGCCCTTTGGCGAATAGCACTAGGACAAGCGCTGTTTTGGGGTATTAGTCTGCTTTGCAACAATGTCTAGTTTAGACTGGAAGTGAATGTTGACCTTTGACATATATTTCAAGCCATTTTGTTGATTTTACAACACAAAGTAAAGACAGCTTATTCAAGGTGAAGTTACGATGGTTAGGTGGCTAACCAGCAATTTGCTTTTCGTTTTATGTTTTCTTTCAACAAATTATGCAAACTAACATTGTTTGATATCTCAGTCGAACTTCAATTTTAGAGGTTAGTGTACGGCTAGCATCTGTTACCTGAACTGATGTCTCATGACATGATGATAGAGATTCTGTAACAACAATGGTAATGATTTCAATCTTGCTGAATTTTATAGGTATGTGCCAAACTCCATCAACTTCTCGGCCAGAACCTCAGCCAATCAGACACAAGATATCATCATGTCCAAACTTGACAGACGTAGGAAGGGCGTATTTGGTCCACCAATGGGAAAGAAGTCTGTTGTATTTGTTGACGACCTGAACATGCCCGCCAAAGAGAAATACGGAGCACAACCTCCTATTGAGTTACTAAGACAATGGTTGGATCATGGTCACTGGTATGACAGAAAAGATACGTCCAAACTCTTCCTTGTTGATGTGGTAAGTTTGTTGGATTCAACTATTTACAAGGAGCCAAGCTTTCAGTGTGATCCAAATTAAAGAAAAAGTGTTATGGACAATATCGAAGTGGGTAAATATTTTACTGAAAGAGTCCTATAGGAAAATAATCTACAAGGAATTTATCCTTTCTCCGCAATGTTCTGCTTAACCCATTTCCACACAATCCCACTTTTTAACCCCCTGATCTAAAAAGGTTTGGAAACCATTGTGGACAATGAAGAAATTGCTTGTAAAAAGCAATTTTTCACCTTAAAAGGCAAAGATTTTCTGAATTTCATCAACATTAAATTGTCATCTTTAGCTTCTTTAAATTTGGATCACTTGTCCTGTGTTATTGGGTTAATAGTATATCCGAGAGCCTTTAAAAACTAAGCTTGTCAAAAACTCCCCATTATCCATAATTTCTTTGAATTTTGATTGACCAGTACAGGGGGATTTGGAGTAGTATTCAGTTTACCTTACTTGAAGTGAAAGCAATAATGATAGAAATCTAAATGACCAATCAAATCATTCTTTCACACTGGCAGTGAATGTGGACCTCCATACTTTTGTCAAGACTTTTTGTTGGTTTGGTAACTTTAAACATTGTATGTACAGCTTATTCAGCTTACCTTTTGTTTCATAAACCGGACCATGTATTTTGCAAAATAAAGCCTTTTGATTTAACACAACAACTACCTTATTTGAGCTCATTTGGCCTTGCCAGGGATCCATCATTTATGATCATATCAGTGATGTTTGGTAGAGCAACAAGTTGAAAAATCATGTCTATTCTTGTGTATATAGTAAAGTAAGCAAGCAAAATGTCATGAATACAGCTTTATTAACCCTTTCCTGTTCAACCCCTTGTTTTTACATCACTGTGATTTTATGATTGAGAAATCATAGAAAAAGAAGAAATTGCTTGTAACAAGCAATTTCTTCTTTTTCCACAATATTTTCTACCAAACTGAATGGTTATTTTTCAAAATAAATACCCTTTGAATTTTCATCAGCAAAACCTTTGAATTTGGACAGGTATAAAAAAAATTATTTCCATATGAATATTATTTCTGGATTTTGAAATATATCATGTATGACAGGAATTATAAAGATTACCCATGAATTGTTTTCAGCTGTTTGTTTCTGCAATGGGACCACCAGGTGGCGGTAGGAATGACATTACTGGCCGATTTACTCGTCACATGAACATTATTTCAATTGATGAGTTTGATGATGCCACGATGACGAGGATATTTAGCTCCATCACAGACTGGCACTTCAGTAAAGGATTTGATGGTGCCTTTGTAAGGAATGGAAAGGTATGATAATCCATTTTCTGGGTCATTGCTGTTAATTTAACCCTTGTGATGCTGTATGATTTACGTTACTGAATTGCTGTCAAATCAAAGGGCTGAAAGCACTGATAGAACTTGTTCAAAAGTCAATCTTTTTTTAGAAATCAATTTCATAAGCAACTCTGGCAGGAAAAGTACAAACAAGAGTTATAGACTTAGATCAGCCTGCACATAAGTGCAGTCTGATCTTAGTCTACACCTCCTGCCAAAACCGGAATATTCCGGGTTCAGCATGACAAGGGTTAAATTTGATTAAAACAGGACAAGTGTAAAAAATCAATCAGAAGGGAGAGGATTTTTTTTCAGTGCAGAATGGTTTACTTAATGCATCATGATATTTTGTGTTAAACTCGTTCCCAAACAACAAAATTTTAGACTGGTCCAAATTGAAAGAGGTTACAGAAGACAATTCAAAGTTTATGAAATTCGCAGAAAGTTGACAGAAATATAGTAAGAAAAAGAAGAAATTGATTGTTACAAGCAATTTCTTCTTTTTCCACAATGTTTTCCAAAGCTTTTTTCATGAAGAGCATAAATGGGAAGGATCGTCTGGTAATAGATTAATTTAGGAATTTTATGACAGCAATATGAATCACCCAAATCAAGAGGCTAATGAATTATTTTTTAACACAAAGAGACAACGGAAACTGGAACCCCCCCCCCCAAAAAAAAATAATAATAATGAAAATGTAAGTTACTTGATAGATGAAGTAATTACATCTTTACCTATTGCCATATGACAAAATTTTAGACTGGTCCAAATTCAAATAAGTAACAGATGTCTTTTTATGCCCCCTCATCGAAAGATCCGGGGCATATTGTTTTACCGTTGTCCATCTGTCTGTCTGTCTGTTGGTCTGGCTGCAAAACTTAACCAAAATACTTACCATTGCCAATTACTACCAGCCTATTCAAGATACAATGCTCAAATTTGTCATGATGATACATCTCCATAATACGCATCTCCTCATGTCAAAGTCAAGTGAAAAGGTCAAGTTCACATACCAAGGTCCTGTTGCGAGGGCATTGTGTTTCACAAACATAACTTGGTTTTTTTGGGTGATTAGTTTTTAAAAAACCTTATCTTTTGGAATAGACACATTGTAGATAATGAAGAAATTGCTTGTAATAATCAATTCCTTAATTTTCCATAATGTTTTCCAAAACTATTTTGGGGAGGGCAAAAAGAGGGATTGTGTGAATGTTGGGGGGGGGGGGGGGTTATCTTTTGAACTTTATTTTGTAAAAAGAAGTATCATGATTAATTTCAGTTACTTGTCCAAGCCACAATGGGAGTTTACAAAGAGGCTGTACAGAGTTTCTTACCAACACCAAACAAGAGTCATTACGTATTCAACTTGAGAGATTTTGCTCGTGTAATTAGAGGTGTGCTTTTAGTGCCTGCTTCATGCATGCAAGAAACAGATAAACTTTTACGATTGTGGGTTCATGAAGTGTATCGAGTATTTTATGATCGTCTCACAGACCATGATGACAGGTATATTCATCAAATATTTTTTCATGTTTTTTGAAACTAGCACAACATAGTTCTTGTTTGTAAGGGCATCTATTCACCACCTAGTCTTAATTTTTTTCTTTTAAATTTCATAATGTTGATAAGTATGCAAGTTGTACCAGAAATCCATTGTTATCTGCTCCAGCCGCCACAATATGAGTGAAAGATTGTTAAAAGTGGCGTTATACCCCATTCAAAAAAACAAATTTTAAATTTCATAAAGACTCTTATCAGAGACATTTATCAATTTCAAGTTGATAAATTTTTTTTGTCTTTTTGGATAGAAAACATTGTGGATAATGAAGATATTGCTTGATACAAGCAATTTCTCCATTTTCCACAATGTTTTCAAAAAAAATTCTCGAGGGGTGTTAAAAGGAGGGAATGTGTGGAAATGGGTTAAGAAAGATTTGTTTTGATTTATGAATCAGACTGGTTAATGAATTACAGATCCTGTATATACTTATCCATGATTGCATCAATTTTCTACATCTTAATTATTTCATTGATTGTTCTCAGGCATAAGTTAATTTGTTATATGAATATTTTTTATAAAAGTACAAGTATGCTGAAAATTAATAAAATGTTCTATACGTTATTAATTGATTAGAATTGGTCTATGATTAAGAAATTTCAAATATCAAGCCAAAAAAATATAGTCTTTTCAAGCTTGTCTGAAATGTATTTTTTTTAACTCATGTTGAAATGGGTCAAAATTATTTCAAATCATTACTTATCAAAACACCAAGTTTATTCTTTTCATTTCAGGGAGACATTTTTCAGCATTGTTAAAGAACAGTGTCAATCCAGCTTTAAAATGAACATTGATAAAGTATTGGGGCATTTATCCAGAAGTGGAACGGTTACAGATGAAAACATAAGAAATCTCTTCTTTGGAGACTATATGGCAGGGGAGACCAAAGTTTATAATGAAGTCACAGATTTTAAAGAGCTAACAACTGCTATGGAAAAGTATGTATTGTTTTATTCACTACAAAAAATATGTTAAGGGGAGGGTTGTTGGTTTGAATCCTGGCAACATTGCTGGTCTCATGAGTATGCCTTGGGCAAGACATTTCAGGACCCAGCCAATGCTTGGGATATTAAGGAAGCACATGAATAAATGAACTGCTCCTTGATGAAACTGAAAGATTTTTAAAGAGGAATAAAATTACGGCAACAAAAAATATGTTACACCAATATCATTCTTCTGTCCGTCTTCAAAACTTCCTTTTAACCATTTATCATGAAATCTCAATTTTGTATGTATTAATGAAATACAGTCATTGAAAAAAATGTGAGAAAAGGAGAAATTGTTTATTACAAGCAATCTATCCTTTTCTCACTCTTTTTGTACCCTATTTGACATTTACTTTTCATTTTCTTGGGACTTGGAATTGCTGTCTGAAACTCTGTGAATTTTGCTGACTGTAATGGGTTAAGCTATTGACCCTCGTCATACTGGGCCTGGAATATTCCCATTTCGGTAGGAGAGATAGGAGAAGATCAGCCTGCACATAATGTGCAGTCTGATCTAAGACTACACCACCTGTTAGTACAAATTTTGTCAATGTTGTTTATAACATTACTTTTCAGAAGAAATAATGACCAATAACTAGTGCTTTCAGCCCTTTTAATCAGAAGGTGTGGCTGGCGGAGTCTATGGGCAGGGCAAGTGATCTGTCAAGTGCTTCTATAGAATATTATGCAGCACAGAATGAATTGATCAATCTCTGGCCCCGCCCACTAGCTTTGTTGGCCACACCCACCCACTCTGACAGGAATCCCCTTTTTAATTTATAACAGCGCTATTTTTTGGCCAGCAGCATGTAACAAAAAAGTAGAATAGTTAATTTGGGACCTAAACATCATAACTACAGCTGTAATTACGGCGTTTAGGTTGCCAAACCAACAAAAAAGGTTAACAAAATGGCGACCAATGTCTGAGTTGAAAGCTCAGGTCTGGGCTGAATGGATGATTTGATTTGTCAGTTGATTCCCCATTTGACAGCGGCGATTGGTTAATTATGGCACTAAATCATGACATGTAACCAGAAAAAAAATATTTAGCACCTTCCCTTTTTGAGAAAATTGATATAAAACTAGAAAAATATTTGATTATGATTGAAATTAATCAAAAAGAAAAAAGGTTAATGGAATTTGATATTTCCCATGTTTATAAGCCTTTAAAACAATTATATTTTATTTCAGTTACCTTGAAGAATACAATTTAATCAGTAAAGCCCCTATGCACCTGGTGATGTTTAAATTTGCGATAGAACACATATCTAGAGTGAGCCGTGTGTTGCTACAAGATAATGGACATGCTTTACTTGTTGGTATGTACCTTGTTTGTCAAGCCTGCTTAATGAGCTAGACATGGTTGTCACAATGAGCAATGGTATGTATGTCATTCAGTCTGAATTTGTCAGGATGATAACATATGAGCCTATGCGTGACATTTCCAACCATTTCGCACATGCGTGACTCACACACATTGAGCACCCTGGACAGCCATTTGGGGCAATTTGAACATTCGCTGATTGTTTAAAGAAGCCTTGGTCAGTATCTATCTACAGAGCACAGAGTGAAGACTCTGATCAGACTGTGCGGATGCACAGGCTGATCTGAGTCTTTACTTGGCGCACATGTGTAATGGTTGGAAATGTCATGCATGCGCTCATATATATATACGGATAGATTTGAAAATAACTTGGCCCTATCATGAGTAGATGTGCTATTTTAGACATTTATTCAGATGGTCACAGTGTAAGGACAAAGTTTTATCTGGACTAGAAATCCTAACTTTATACATAGATTTCTGTAAAAATTTGCACAATTGTTCTCCATCACGAGTAGAATTACCATTTTAAACATTTGTAGTTTCAAGATCACATTTTCAGATCCATTGTTTTCTCATACTTGACTAAAAGTTGTTCTTAAAGATTTTCTCCATATTTTGTAGCCTTGTCATTTCTACTTTATGACCTACGTATGTTGAAATCAGAAATGGCAACTCTTGCAAAGACAAATTATAGATTTCATCATTCTTTTATATTTTGGTAAAAAGAACATAGTACAAACAGGAGAATTTGGAGTACAAACAGGAGAAATTTTCTGTAAACGCATTACCAGTCACAAAAAATTGATTGGTCCAAATTTAGAGAAGTTGCAGACAACAATTCAAATTGAGTGGAAATTGAAAAATTAGTAGCTTCTAGTAGGAAAATTGCTTATAACACTATGTGACACAGAGTTTAAAGATTTTTACATGTTTAAGATGCCATCTGCAACTTCTCTCAATTTGGACCAGTCTAAGATTTTTTGTCTGGAATGGGATAAGTATTTATATTATTTGCTTTTAATTAGGTATTGGTGGCAGCGGAAGACAGAGTGCTGCTAAACTTGCTGCATTTATGGCCGATTATGACCTCTTTCAAATTGAAATTACTCGTAACTATACACCTACAGAATGGAGAGAGGATATTAAAAAGGTATGTAGATCTGGACAAGAAGATACATAGACAGTCTGTCAGCCGTCCTGAATCATGCCGGGATTATTACCCCCTTCCATTGGGTTACTCTTGAATAACCCAGCAGAAACAAATCCCAGCTGTATAGCTCCATTCTCAAGGTTACTTTTTAGGGACAAATATCAAAGTATGTTGTCACATTTTCATGTTTTGCTGTACAATTCTGATATTCCTAGTGGATTTTGTAATGACTTCATTTACACCATCTATAGATGGTGTGTAGGAAGTAAAAGTAAGGACATTAGCAAAGTCAAGGAATGGACTATATCCAGGAAAGGTGCTTTTTTCAGGTGCACTTATGATATACAAATACATTCAATTTTATAAGGATAAAGATTGCCTTTTATGTAGTGAAATGTCTTACTAAAATTTACTAAAATTTGAATGCCAACTTTAGCCTTGAAAATTTCACTTATCTCTCAATATTCTTTAGCTTTTGAAAATTCTATAGATCAATAATTTTGCAAATGTGAAAGAGCATTTAAATCCTGCAACTAATTACTGGTACTAATTTTCTCAACATAAAAATATATTCCCTTATGTTTTTTTAGCTTTTCCTAAAGACAGGCAGTGAGGGTAAACCAACAGTATTTTTGTTTGCTGATACTCAGATTAAAGACGAATCATTTATGGAAGACATTAGTATGATCCTTAATACAGGAGATGTACCTAACTTGTTTGCCCAAGATGAAAAAGCAGAACTGATTGAAAAAATGCAAGTGATTGCTAGACAAGAGGTGAGAGATTTCACATTTTAGGGACACAAAAATTAAAGTGTTCCCAATTAGAGCAGGCTGAGGGACTCATTTCAAAACAGAGTTTGATTTAAAGAAAATATGGGGGAAAGGACTTGTTGAGAATGAGAAATCAATAGAAAGTGTTTAGAATATTCAACAACTTTGACTTGAAATATGCATGTTATGAGAAATTGAAATTTATTTAAGATCCATGGGAGCAACCATAATATCTCCATCAATCCTGGTAAGTGTTGATTTTTGCAAGATTATGTCTCGACCCATTCCAACTCAACAAAAGTTTAGACTGGTCCTAATTGAAAGAAGCTGCAGACGATATTTTCAAGTTGATGGAATTTAAATTTTCTTTGTCTTTTTGGATAGAAAACATTGTGGAAAATGAAGAAATTGCTTGATACAAGCAATAGAAAACATTGTGGAAAATGAAGAAATTGCTTGATACAAGCAATTTCTTCATTTTCTACAATGTTTTCCAAAGCTTTTTTCTTGAGGGACGTAAAATGGAGGGCTTGAGTGGGAATGGGTTAAGGTCCCTTTTCAGTATGTTTTTATAAGAAAAATATAAGAAGCACCAATTTTGAAGCATTGTGACAAAATATTGTGCTCTTGAAAACCAAATCAAAAATACAATTTAACTTATTCTAAAACTGTTGAATAAAAGAAAATGCTGTCATATACTTTTGACCGCCAATTATTTATTCATTTATTGTAAGGTATAAAGGACCAATTTTAAAACTAGAGATTTACTCGGACAGTTCTATCATGTTTAGAATATTAGCTGTCTGTAATTGAATGTGTTTTTCATTGTTTTGTTGTATGAGTTTTAGATAGAGAATTGATTGTCATGTTTTCTATTTATAATTCTTACTAGACTGTGAGTATGAAATATTTTCTGTGTTTCTGTAAATTCATGTTCAAACACATTTATTTTAAAAAGAATCGAAAACATATGTTAAAAACAAAAAAGGCAGAAATGCATTTTCTAACACCTAAGAAATAGAGAAAGATATACTGTAAACCCTATCCAACACAATACTGCATTTTTACAACTCTAAGAAAAGAGCTTCTGAAAATACTGAGGAAATTGAAGGAATTGCTTATTTCAAGCAATTTCTCCATTTTCCACTATATTATATACCAAGAAAAACAAATAAATTTAACATTTCCTGAACCAGAATTCTTGTCTACAACTTGTTTCAGTTTTTAGCCTGGTAATGAGTTAATATTAATTTTCTTACAAGAGTTCTGATTGGACAAGGCATGTATCTGCCAATCAGAGCTCTCATTTAATAAATCAAGGAAAAAACATCCATTTAGACTGATTGATGGAATTTGAATGAAGATTTTGCAGAGTAATCTTTATTTTACTCCTCAAACTAATGTTGGGTTAAAACATAATAAAAAATTATCAGAGGAACAATATTTTAGCAAGTGCCTGACAGTTTGCACAATTTCACATGTTTGTAAAGCTAAGACACTGCAACCTGGATATCCTTATAGTGCATTTAGAAAATTTGCTGATTGTCAAAAGTAACTTTGTGCCAGTACTATCAACTGAATCAATAGTGACTTTTCAAAGTCTTTTCTTGGCACACATGTATAAATCTTGAAGTTTGCCATTTGAAAGCTCATTTTAAGTATTTCATGTGTATCAAAGAATTTTTAACCAGCAAAATAAGTCATTGTGTTTACATAAGTTGTTCAAAATTGTATACTGAAGGCACAAAACAGAGCTTAACAATCTTTAAGTTAAGATAGTATTGAATTCTGATTAAATTTTTCATTTTTGTACCCTGCAAAACAATTGTATTGGGGGGGGTACACTAGAATCATCCTGTTGGTCTGTGTACAAAATACAATCAATTCTGTGTCCTTCAGGTTTTTTCTAATTCACACTTGATAAGTCTGTACATTATTTGTCGAAGTTTTGGTAGACATAATTTAGAAGTGTCAACTCCCCGGTGCAAGAATTATTTTCCCCTTAAATTTAACTCTCCTTTTTTTCAATTTTGTACATATTTACAAGTAATTTTGTGTTGCTGGCTGATCCTTCAATATTGCTTTAACTGAATTAAAACTCAATATGTAAATACACCACATTTTGAAAGATGCATTTTTGAAGAGGAAAATTTCTTTTGCTGAAAACTTTCTCCCCTTAAACTTATACATTTTCATTAAATATAGTATTTTGGAAACATTGCCCTTTTCTATGAAAGTGCTGGCAGGGATATTAAGTCACATTGAATATATATATATATATTAGAAACATGTTTATTTTACATGGATAAATTACAATTTAAGAAATACAATATTTCAGGCTTATTTAGCACAAGTACTAAATGTAAGAAGATATCATTATCCCCTATTAGACATTCATCCATTTATGTATTGTACATCAAATTCATTGTTGCATCCCTTATAAGAAAAGTAGAAGCAAACAAAAAATAAGGAAAACAATACTGAAAAATGTATTTGGAAGAGATTTTGGTTTAGTTGTACATATTGTTCTTGTTCTTTCTTTCTTTTCTAAAAATGAGAGGCAAAACAAATATCCACAGCAAAACACACAAAAGCCAGATCGAAAATGCAGCATTACTCAAAATATCTTTTGTAGAAGATATTCTTAATCCAGTGCATCTAAATTCCTTATTATATCACCCCTGAAGAATATTTTTGAGAAAGACATGGTGGGAAAAAGAGAGTTTGCTTGTGACATTTAATTTCCTCTTTTCCCACTGTGTTTCTACCTTTTCTGGTATTTATTTTCAACTTACACATACATTGTAATGTGGTGTTCAATTTATCTGACTTTGGATTAGTCTAAAATTTTGTAGTCTGGTAATGTCTTAAATGGTCATAATAGACATTTAAATTCTTTTTAAGCATCGGGCTAGTAATATTTGTTAATTTCTTTATACTTCATCAGACCTTAACCCTTTATATGACATGAAAATGTATTCAAATAAAAACAGTATTAATCCTGTAAATGCGTTTGACCCATTCTCACACAACCCAGCTTTTTTATGCCCCTCTAGAAAAATGCCTTGGTAAACATTGTGTAAAATGAAGTAATTGCTTGTAACAATTTCTTACTTTCTCACTATGTTTCTTCCCCAAAAGACAGATTTTTAAAAAATTCATCAACTTGATATCGTTGTCTGCAACTAATTTGAATTTGGACCAGTCTAAAACTTTGTCGTTTGGGAATGGGTTAAAAGTGACCAGGGATACTTTTTATGTGATAAATATTTTCAAAGTTCCTCCTAGCTATTTTCATTTTCTACCATTGTCTAAAGAATTTGTCTTTCTTATTTGAATAAACCATTATTGACAAAACATTAAAAGCAATATACCTTCACTTCATGTCTAGTCTCAGTTTTGAATGTAACATATTTCATTGCATTCAACACATTAACCCTTCCTATTCAATCCCTTGTTTTAATGTCACTGAATTTTTATAATTGAGAAAATATTGAGGAAAAAGAAGAAATTGCCTGTAAAAATCAATTTCTTCTTTTTCAATTATATTTTCTACCCTACTGAAGGATTAATTTTCAAACTCAACTTCAAGTTGTTTACAATACCTTTGAATTTGGACAGGTCTAAAACTTTGAAAAATAGTAAAGGGTTGAAAGATAGCATCACATTCTGAGGAGAGAACACTGTAATTACATCATTCCCTGCATTAACAAGTGCATTCACTTCCACAGAACATCTGTCCTGCATTTCTAGACACACATAAATGTTGTCTACCAGAAAACTATCCATGGTTTTATTGTTTATTTGTAAATGTCAGAAAAAAATCTGTGTTAGCTTACCCACTTTTTTTGCAAGCATTGCTTACTTCTGATTTTATAAGTATTGCTTACTTTTTAGCCATAATTGTAAGAGGTTGTATTTTTTCTGATATATGTTACATAGCATGAAAGAAAATCTGATGCAGTACTCCTTAGTGGGTAAACTAATGAAATTGTATTGATTTATAAGATTAATATAAGTAAAGTGTTTAGACAGCAATACTTTGTTAAGAGATAGTAATATTTAGTCAAGTTTTTCATAAATGTTAAAGCCATATCTGTCCTCCAAGGAAGAAAAAAAAAGTTGAAATATTCTATCTCTTATTTTTCAGTAAAGCAAACAAGGGCCTTCTTAATATCGATATGCAAAAGTAGGCTATGAGTGATGTTTTCATAAAAGAGTATTCTTGTCGATTTCCATTTGTGTTTGTTTACATTTTGAAATCGAGACGAACGAACCCAATTCTTCCACAAAAATCTTCACAAATCTTCAGCAATGACTGTTATATGCAGAGGTGCTGATGAATAAACTTTACGGATGATTTCGTTAATCTTTGTGACCTAGCAAGTTGTTTGGATGTCTAGAGAAAGTGGAAACGTCATCATTGATATCATAATTTCATGTAAATAAACTTATATTGTGATGGGTCACAATTCAAAATGTAGGCTCACTGCATAGAATTATGTTGATCTTATCATTTCAATCGTTATTAGCACGGCTGTTTTTGGAGAAAACCCGAGGTATTGTGATAGCCTTGGTGTCGTTGTCGTGCAAAAACTTTGACATTTTGTGATATTCACTTGAAACTTGGCACACTTGTTCACTATCAAAATAGCAACCCATACTATCAAGGGGGATAACTCTAGACACATTTTGTCCACTATCCAGCACCCAACAGCCGAGTGTAGGCACCCATAGGCGGTGCTCTTGTATTTATCTATGCTTTTAAGCCAAGAGTATGGTTTTCTTATTAATTTTATAGTATCTTTTGAGGGAAGATATGACTTCAATGCAGGTTATCCATTTCACATCAATGTTTTTAAGTAATACAACTTGTTGATTGTTTGATAATCTAGCAAGAGAAAAAGAAGGATGAAGGAGGAGAAGGACAGGTGGCAGCACGAACACCGAGTCCCCACGTCAACACGATATCACCGGTGTATGGAGGATATGACAATGAAATTTATACTGCGGTGATTTAAGTGGTCATCGTTGTTCAACATTGTACTTTTGTTGCTTTTCACATTGTGAAATGATTATAAAAGATTGAACACATAAACCTTGATTGTATATAAAGGTTACTTTAACCCATTCCTACACAATGATAATTTGTGACGCCCCATAAGAAAAACAATCAGGAAAACATTATGGATAATGAAGAAATTGCTAGTGACAAGCAGTTTCTTCAATTTCCACTGTGTTTTCTACACAGAAAGATATACAATATAAAATTTCATAAACTTTTAATTGTCTTCTGCAACTGTATCATTTTGGACAATTCTAGAATTTTGCCATCTGGTAATTGGTTAAAGAAAAAGCTGCTTGAGACACTTTGCATTATTTTTTCACAATTCCTTTTTACACCCTTCAAGAAAAAAGCTTTGGAAAACATTGTGGAAAAATGAAGAAATTGTTTGTATCAAGCAATTTCTTCATTATCCACAGTGTATTCTATCCAAGAGAAGAAGAAAAATAAAATTCTGTCCACTTGAAATTGTTGTCTGCAGCTCCTTTCAATATGGACCAGTCTAAAATTTTGTTGTGTGGGAATGGGTTAAAATGTTGTTAGTCAGTGTAAAATTATTGTAGCTTATCACTCTATAAAAGTAGCAATTGATGATTATGTTCCTATGAAATGAAATACAAGGCGATCCCCCCGGCAGCAGCTCATGTTCTTTCCCACATTTGTCTCACACCAATGGATGGATATTCGTAAACCTAAGTGGGATAGCAACTGGAAGCTAGGAAAGGTTGTAGTGGTAGTATTTGTGTGAGAAATACCAGGAATCCATTGTTAGGTGCTCCATCTGCCGCAATATGACTGAAATACTGTTTAATACGGCAATAAACCCCATGCAATCAAATGATAACAGGCTTCTTAGGAGATTTGGGCTTCGTTTTACTCGATTATTAGGGTCGATGGACTTTCGACTAGAAATTTTTTTAAGATGATTTAGTTTGTTTCTCAGCTTGAGTGAAGGTCAAGTTTGCAAATCTAATGTAAACTTATGATGCACTATTAGTGTCCACCCAAGTCATTCATTTTGAAGTGTTTTTTGTTGATTTAGCAACGTAAATGGTGTATCTACTGCTTATTTAAGTTGTTGTCGGTTGCTTGCCAACAATTTGTCATTTGTTTGATATCCCTGACCACATATACCACAAAATAATCTTGTTTAACCCATTCCCACACAATGACGCTTTTGGACGCCCCTAAGAAAAACACTTTGGAAAGCATTGTGTAAAATGAAGAAATTGCTTGTAACAAGCAATTTCTTCATTTTACACAATGTTTTCTATCCAGGAAGTTGAAAAATTTTTAAATTTCATACACTTTAAATTGTCGTCTGCAACTCCTTTCATTTTGGACCAGTCTTTAACTTTGCCGTGTGGTGATGGGTTAAACCCCCATTCAGTTTCGAAGGTCTTTGGGTAGATCAGTAATGCATTGTTTCCTGTAGGCTAACTAATGTTCAAATCTCCGTTAATGGGAATCTATTGGTAACATATTTGACCTGTTGAACAAAAAGGTACCTTGGATGTATGAAAAGTACCGAGGTAGGGACAAACTTCTGGCTCTTTGCAGATTAGGCCCCTCTAGAAAAAAGCTTTGGAAAACATTGTGGAAAATGCTTGTATCAAGCAATTTCTTCATTGACTACAATTTTTTCTATCCAAAAAGACGTAAAAAATAAAATACCATTAACTTGAAATTTTCGTCTGCAGCTTCTTTCAATTAGCAACAAGCAATTTCTTCTTTTTCTAAAATGTTTCTCAATTATAAAATTACAGGAATGTAAAAATCCGGGATTAAACAGGAAAGGGTTTATGAAAGTTTAAAAGATCATAGGCCCTATATTGTATCAGTATTGTACCAGTGAGCTTCAATTGTGAAATTGTATATAGTGTATGGTATTAAAGCTGTGAGATAGGCAAACAAAACATTGTGGGTAGACCACACAACCCAGCATCAGTTACCACACAATCCAGCATTTCTAGGCTGTATAGAATATTGACAAACTTTAAATCATCCTCTCCAATTTCTTTTGATTTACACCAGTTTAAATTTGGCGTCTTGTAAAGATCCACACAGCTTGTTTTAGCTTTAGTTATAATGTTTTTGTTACCTGTTGGTAATTTTTACAATATATTGATGTTGTTTCCATATTGCTTTTTTATTTTTTTAATTTAGAATTAACTTATTAATAGAGTGCTAAATTATATAACATTGAAACAATTTGAGTTGATATTTAGCATGTGCAGCAATTTTGAAAGTCAGAAATTTTTAACATGTTCTATAGTTTTCTTGAATGCATCAGAAAAATATCTATACAGAAAATATTGATGATTACTAGCAATATGTATTTAAGAAATGAAAGAATACTGTTGTTTTCATTGAGGTATGAACCTAAAAGCAGATTCATAACATTAATAATTTTATTTTTAGTTTCGACTATCAAAAACGAGCGTTCTGAATGGTCGAAAAAAATTATTCATAACTTTATGAACAGAAATTTTGAGCACGCAGAGATTTTGTATACTTCCGCACAAAATAGTCCCATACAAAAAGGTATCAAAATTTGTAAAGATTTTGTTTTTTTTTGCTCGATGCTATTAAATTATAAGAAATGAAAAGAATATTTTTTGTTTTCATGGAGGTATGAACCGAAAACTTAATCACACAATGTATGAATCCGCTTCGCGTCTTCATACAGTGTGATTAGGTTTTTCGGTTCATACCTCCATGAAAACAAAAATTATTCTCTTAATCGCTTTGTGTATTCATACAGTGTGATTAGGTTTTTCGGTTCATACCTCCATGAAAACAAAAAATATTCTCTTCATCTCTTAAGTGTAATCAAGTTTGTAGGTTCATACTTCAATGAAAACAAAAAGTATTCTCTTCTTTTCTTATAATACAATACCATCAAGGAAAACAAAGCAAATATCTTTCTTGCTTTTAGTATTTTATGGATCTACTTTGTGCACAAGCATACAAAATATTTGCGTGCTAAGAATTTGTTCATAGAAGTATGAAAAAAAAATCAGCCAATCAAAAGGCTTGATAGATGAAAATTTAATTATGTAATTATGTTTATACCACAAAATATTATTATCTAGCTGAATAAGTCTTTTTTATGATATCCCTACCATCAGATTATATTTAATTTTGCAATTAACCCATTCCCACTCAATCCCTCCTTTTTACGCCCCTCAACGAAAAAGCTTTTGAAAACATTGTGGAAAATGAAGAAATTGCTTGGATCAAGCAATTTCTTCATTATCCACAATGTTTTCTATCCAAAAAGACGAAAAAATTTAAAATTCCATCAACTTGAAATTGTCGTCTGTAGCTCCTTTCAATTTGGACCGGTCTAAAATTCCACTGTGTTGGAAAGGGTTAATGAGATCATATAATGTTTTCTTGCTTTCTTTCAGGGTAAGAAGATGGAAGCTACCCCTCTAGCTATGTACAACTACTTTATAGATCGTGTCAAATCCAACCTCCATGTTGTTTTAGCTATGAGTCCTATTGGTGACGCTTTCAGGAACCGACTCAGAATGTTTCCTTCTCTCATCAATTGCTGTACCATTGACTGGTTCCAGGTTTGTAGATTTAATTATGATTTCTTGCTTCAAGATGTTTATAACCGATGCATTAAAACGTATGTCATAACATCACTTTCAACTGTATAGCAAGTTCAAGTCTTTGACAGTATCTGCTTGGTAATGAATCAAGGGGATTGCAGAAATCACTGCATCTATTTACCTATTGTGAAATGACAAATTTTGACATTGGTAAAATTGAAAGAAGTAGCAGATAACATTTTGAAGTGAGTTTGGCTTAGAAATAAGTGCTTCAACCGATTCCCACACAATGATGCTTTTGTATGCCATTGTAGAAAAAAAGTTTGGAAAAATATATTAGAAAATGAAGAAATTGCTTGTTTCAAGTAATTTTTTTCATTATCCACTATGTTTTCTACACCAAAAAACAAATATTTTCAAAATTCTATTAACTCAAAATTATTGTTTGCAACTTCTTTCAAATTGGACCAGTACCTCTAAAATATTGTTGTTGTATGGGTTAAAGGGTAGAAAACATGTAGAGAAAGGGATAAATCACTTAGAAAAAGTAATTTTTCCCACAATAGTTTCAACAAACATATTTCTTCAGCATGTAAAAATGTAGGATCAAGTGGAAATGAGTTATGTTAACCCTTGTCATGCTGTATAAATTACCTTACTGAATTACTGTCAAATCAAAGGGCTGAAAGCACTGATAGAACTTGTGGTCCAAAAATCAATATTTCTTTTAGAAATCAATTTCATAAACAACTCTGACAGGAAAAGTACAAGCAGGAGGTAAAGACCAAGATCAGACTGCACTTATGTGCAGACTGATCTTGGTCTACACCTCCTACCAAAACCGGAATATTCCGGGCTCAGCATGACAAGGGTTAAGTAGTGTTATTGAAGATCATTCCTATAGACGGAAGGTTTTAGATGCATTTAAAGATTCAAAAGTTTGGTATAATGAAAAAAAATTTTTGCAAAAAATACTGAAGCCAGATTTTGTGTCATTGAATTCTTGTTCAATTTTAGACCTGGCCATCAGATGCCCTGGAGATGGTAGCAAATAAGTTCCTTGAAGAAGTAGAACTAGAAGACAATGTGAGAGCTGGTGTTGTCAGTATGTGTAAAGTTTTCCATGAGAGTGTCTTCACCTTATCAGACAGGTAATCAAACGGCTAATCAATTTCCATACTCTGCAATCGAATGTTCATTTATTCTGTGTTTCACTTGAATCAGTCCTCTGGTCTGTCAACTGATCAATCCCTGGGTGAGCCCACTTACTCCTTTGGCCCATCCTATTGACTCCAAGAGGAGGTTCCTCTTTGATATTTGATGTTATTTCGCGTTGATCAAAAAAGAATAGTTGGTTTGAAACCTTAACCTCATAACTACATCTTGAATAAGCTTTAGTTATGATGTTGAAGTCGCCTTTTTTCAAATAACATATTCTTACTAAGTGCAGCATGTAGCTATTTATACCCCAAAACTATGTTAGGGATGGGCAGCTGGTGATATGGGAATGTTGTAGTTGTATTAGTGTGAGAAATGACAGGAAGCCATGATTAGGTGCACCAGCAGGTGAATCCGCTGCTGCAATGTAACTGAAATAGTGTTGGAATCAACTAAACTGAAAGAAACTGAGTAGCTCTTTCTTGAGCTTTGTTAGGAGACTCATTTTTATACGCCTGTCGAAGACGGGACGTATTATGGGATCACCCGTGGTGTCTGGGCGTCCAGGTGTCCGGGCGTCTGGGCGGTGTCCACTTCTTTGTCCGGAACATAACTCTGTCACCATAAGTCCGATTGACTTTAAACTTGACAGTTATATTCTTCTCATCAATATGGAGTGCAGTGCACAAGAACCATAACTCTACCTGGCCATTTTTTTTTAGTTATTGCCCTTTGTTGTTTTTCATACTTGAATTTTGTCCAGAGTATATCTCTAAAAGTATCATAGCTAGGATCATGAAACTTCATGGGTGTATAGATCTCACCAAGGGGGAGTGCAGTGCACAAGAGCCATAACTCTACCTGGCCTATTTTTTGAGTAATTGCCCTTTGTTGTTTTTCATACATGTATCTTGTCCGGAGTATATCTCTAAAAGTATAATAGCTAGGATTATGAAACTTCATGGATGGATAGAGCTCACCAAGTGGGCGTGCAGTGTACAGGAACCATAACACTACCTAGCGTATATTTTGAGTTATTGCCCTTTGTTGTTTTTCATACTTGAATCTTGTCCGGAGTATATCTCTAAAAGTATAATAGCTAGGATCATGAAACTTCATGGGTGTATAGATCTCACCAAGGGGGAGTGCAGTGCACAAGAACCATAATTCTACCTGGCCTATTTTTTTAGTTTTTGCTTTTTGTTGTTTTTCATACTTGAATCTTGTCCGGAGTATATCTCTAAAAGTATAATAGCTAGAATCATGAAATTTATTGGATGGATAGAGCTCACAAAGTTGGAGTGCAGTGTACAAGAACTATAACTCTACCTGGCCTATTTTTTGAGTTATTGCCCTTTGTTGTTTTTCATACTTGAATCTTGTCCGGAGTATATCTCTTAAAGTATAATAGCTAAGATCATGAAACTTCATTGGTGTGTAGATCTCACCAAGGGGGCGTGCAGTGTACAAGAACCATAACTCTACCTGGCCTATTTTTTGAGTTATTGCCCTTTGTTGTTTTTCATACTTGAATCTTGTCCGGAGTATATCTCTAAAAGTATTATAGCTAAGATCATGAAACTTCATTGGTGTGTAGATCTCACCAAGGGGGCGTGCAGTGCACAAGAACCATAACTCTACCTGGTCTATTTTTTGAGTAATTGCCCTTTGTTGTTTTTCATACATGAATCTTGTCCGGAGTATATCTCTAAAAGTATAATAGCTAGGATTATGAAACTTCATGGGTGTATAGATCTCACCAAGGGGGAGTGCAGTGCACAAGAGCCATAACTCTACCTGGCCTATTTTTTGAGTAATTGCCCTTTGTTGTTTTTCATACATGAATCTTGTCCGGAGTATATCTCTAAAAGTATAATAGCTAGGATTATGAAACTTCATGGATGGATAGAGCTCACCAAGTGGGCGTGCAGTGTACAGGAACCATAACACTACCTAGCGTATATTTTGAGTTATTGCCCTTTGTTGTTTTTCATACTTGAATCTTGTCCGGAGTATATCTCTAAAAGTATAATAGCTAGGATCATGAAACTTCTTGGGTGTATAGATCTCACCAAGGGGGAGTGCAGTGCACAAGAACCATAATTCTACCTGGCCTATTTTTTGAGTTTTTGCTTTTTGTTGTTTTTCATACTTGAATCTTGTCCGGAGTATATCTCTAAAAGTATAATAGCTAGAATCATGAAATTTATTGGATGGATAGAGCTCACAAAGTTGGAGTGCAGTGTACAAGAACTATAACTCTACCTGGCCTATTTTTTGAGTTATTGCCCTTTGTTGTTTTTCATACTTGAATCTTGTCCGGAGTATATCTCTTAAAGTATAATAGCTAAGATCATGAAACTTCATTGGTGTGTAGATCTCACCAAGGGGGCATGCAGTGTACAAGAACCATAACTCTACCTGGCCTATTTTTTGAGTTATTGCCCTTTGTTGTTTTTCATACTTGAATCTTGTCCGGAGTATATCTCTAAAAGTATTATAGCTAAGATCATGAAACTTCATTGGTGTGTAGATCTCACCAAGGGGGCGTGCAGTGCACAAGAACCATAACTCTACCTGGTCTATTTTTTGAGTTATTGCTCTTTGTTGTTTATCATACTTGGATCTTGTCCGGAGTATATCTCTAAAAGTATAATAGCTAGAATCATGAGATTTCATGGATGGATAGATCTCACCAAGGGGTAGTGCAGTCTTCAAGAACCATAACTCTACCTAGCGTATATTCTGAGTTATTGCCCTTTGTTGTTTTTCATACTTGAATCTTGTCCGGAGAATATCTCTAAAAGTATAATAGCTAGAATCATGAAACTTCATGGATGGATAGAGCTCACCAAGTGGGCGTGCAGTGTACAAGAACCATAACTCTACCTTGTGTATACTTTGAGTTATTGCCCTTTGTTGTTTTTCATACTTTGTTTGACAAAAAGTATTTATTCAAAATAACCTCAGTTCTATTCAAACCCCCAGTTAATATTAAGCAGTGTGACGGGTGTATCTTGTGACGATTTGGCACCTTGTTATACACTGCTGAAGGTGGATGTGTATTGGTATCCTCTTCTCTGTCCGTCCGTCCCAACATCTGTCCATCCTGTAATCTAGAGGTCCGACTGTCTGTCCATATATCCACATCTTGTTAACAAACCTCCTCCTATATTATTTGACAAATTTTAATGAAATTTTCACAGAATGTTCTTAGTGACCTGACCTTGTGCATTTTGTCATGGTTTTGCCATGTTAAGCAGCATCAGAAAAAAGGGGGACTGCTAAAGGGTGGTGTATATTCGGACTATGGTACTCTTGTTAGACTATGAGTTTATTTCAAACAAGCAGATGTTTTATGGTTCAACAAAACAATATCTCTCGAATTATTTCAGATTCTTTGAGATGCTTCGACGTCACAATTACGTAACCCCAACATCCTACTTGGAATTAATTCTGACATTCAAGAAACTCCTAGGAATCAAAAGAGATGCCATCACAATGTTGAGAAACAGGTACCTGACTGGATTGGAGAAACTGGAGTTTGCTGCTTCTCAAGTATCAGTGATGCAGAAAGAGTTGCAGGACTTGCAACCTGAGCTAATCAAGACTTCAGCTGAGACTGAAAAACTGATGATAAAAATAGAACAGGATACTGTAGAAGTTGAGGCCAAGAAAGAGGTTTGTTGTCTTAGTGTAATCCTTTCCCTCACAACAAAATTATAGACATGTTCAAATTGAAATAAGTTGAAGTTGAAAATTTATAGTTGATGAAATTTTAGGGTATTTTGTGTTTTACAGTAGAAAACATTGAGGATAATGAAGAAGCAATTTCTTCATTATCCTCAATATTTTCCAAATATTCTCTCTTGAGGGTGTAATAAAAGGGTTTTTGTGTTGGAATTTGTAAATCTACTGCCAGACAACACAACTTTTAGTGGCACGTATACTGTCATGGGTCACCATCAGACATTGTTTTGGAAACAATTTCTGTAACATTTTCTTCTGATAAACCATAGAGCCATTACTGGTTTTACTTTGTGCAGAAGTTCCTTTTTGTGAAGTTTCCTCTAAAGATAACAATTCCATTGGGAGCTCCTGAAAATTTCATTTCATGTTGCACACACACTCTAAAACAAAGAAAGAGAAAAATTGACGGAAGACGAAAATTGTTAGTTATGAGATAAAGGTGTTGGCTTTAGGATCCTCAATTTAAAGTAGTGGCTGAATTTTGGATCTGTCATCAAACTCGGACAATCAGGGCGGGTGATGGTGAATTTTCCAGTAAGCAGAACCTAGAGGTTGTATGAACTTGTTTCCCAAATGATTTAAAATAAATAGATTTAACCCATTCACGCAAAATCCCTCCTTTTTTACACCCCTCAAGAAAAGAACTTGGCAAAACATTGCGGAAAATATGGAAATTGCTTGTAATAAGCAATTACTTAATTTTCAACATTGTTTTTTTACAAAGAAAGACAAAGATTTCTAAAATTTCACTAACTTGAAATTGTTGTCTGCAACATCTTTCAATTTGGATCAGTCTGAAATTTTGTTGCGTGGAAAAGGAAAAGGACGGAGGGAACGTTGGTGAATTATGAATTGTCCGTCATGGTAAATAGGATTTGTTCATGGAGATGAATGTGTTATGAATTTCCTACAGGTTGTCGCAGCTGATGAAGCTATTGCTAATGAGGCTGCTGCTGCTGCTCAAGCCATTAAGGATGAATGTGAGAGTGATCTGGCTGAGGCTATACCTGCATTAGAAGCTGCTATACATGCCCTCAACACACTTAAACCACAGGATATTACACTAGTCAAATCCATGAAGGTAAGTTTGAAATATAAATTTCATACAACAAAATATTAGTCAAGAGTTGGCTAACAAAACAAGAATAACTGTAAGCCTGCGATAAGATTGTAAAATAAGATATTTGATAAAGAAACACTGAGTTATCCCATTACCAGACAGCAAAATTTTAGAGTGGTCCAAATTGAAAGGAAATGCAGACGAAATTTTTTAACCTTTCAGGTAGAAAATATTGCGGATAATGAAGAAATTGCTTGTGACAAGCAATTTCTTCATTTTCCACAATGTTTTCCTAAGCTATTCTTCTTTGGGGCGTCTGATGCGTCATTGAGTGGAAATGGGTTATTGCAGTTGGTCATGAAACATTCTTAGATCTGCTGTTTTTTGAAGAAAACTGGAGGTTTTGCTGTAGACCTGATTTCCTCTGCGTCTGTGCCTGCATCGTAGTCGTCTGAAAACTGACGTTTTTAAACTCATTTCCACAAAGTGACGCCTTCGAACACCCCTGAAGAAAAACAACTGGGAAAAACAATGTCTAGAATGAAGAAATTGCTTGTAACAAGCAATGTTTAATTTTATACATTGTTTTCTATTAAGAAAGTTGAAAAAATCTGAAACTTCATTAACTTAAAATTGTCGTCTGGAGCTCCTTTCAAACTGGACCAGCCTAAAATTTTGTTGTCTGTAAACGGGTTAATATCTGGTATTTATGAACATATAAACTTGAAACTCTGAACATATGTTTACTATCAAAAGACCAATTAACACCAACAAGGGGAATAGATCTAAATGCATTAACCCTTTCCTGTTATTTCTAAATTTTAGAATGGTCCAATTTGTAAGACATTGCAGAAGACAATGAAAGTTGAGTCCAATTTAAATTGAAACCATGGTAGAAAATAGTGTGAAAAAAGAAGAAATTGCATGTTAAAAGCAATGTCTTCTTTTTTCACAATATTGTTTTTAGCATGAAATCACATGGACATAAAAACCAGGAAACTGCTTTGAGAGATTTAGACTGTTAATAAAAGGCATATGATACCATCGTTTATACCACTTTAGAATTATAAAATTTCTTCAAGTATCAATATTACAGTTATTCAATATATCCGCAGAATCCCCCAGCAGCTGTGAAGCTTGTCATGGAGTCTATCTGTGTGATGCTGAGTGTTAAGGCCGAGAGAAAGCCTGATCCTAAAGGTGGCGGTGGAATGGTAGAGGACTACTGGGGACCATCACTTAAAGTCCTAAGTGACTTCAAGTTCCTTGAGAGACTCAAGACTTATGACAAGGACAATATTCCTCCACCCATCATTAAAAAGATTAGAGACAAGTAAGTAATGAACTCATTAGATATTTTCTTCCATAGTAAATTGAACATTTAACCCATTCCCACATGGTGAAATCTTAGACTAACCCTTTCCTGGTTAATCCCTGGTTTTTACATTCCTGTGATTTTATGAATGAGAAAACATTGTTGAAAAAGAAGAAATTGCATGTCACAGGCAATTTCTTCTTTTCCACAATATTTTGTACCCTACTGAAACATTATATTTAAAGTAAGTTGAACTTTGAATTGTCATCTGAAAAGCCTTTTAATTTGGACTAGTCTAAAATTTCAAATCAGGAAAGGGTTAAGGAAGTTGCAGACGACGATTTGAAATTTATGAAATTTTACAGATTTTGTGTCTTTGGGAAGAAAACGTGGGAAATGAAGAAGTTGCTTGGTACCCATTGTGTTGGAATGGGTTAACTGGCATGTGGTATTGGAAGAGAGATATTTATGACCCCACCTCAAAAGAACGGGTTGTATTACCTTACTTTTGCCTGTATGTCTGTCTAATCATCTAACTGTCAATGGATGAATTCTGTTTACCTTAGAATATTGAAGATTCAGTGCTCATATTTGGTACATAGGTTCCCTTAGTTAGGCATCTGCTTATGATTAGGTCAAAGTAATCCATCAAGGTCATATTTCTGAAAAACAATTATTGAAACAAAATGTAAAATGAAGAAATTTCTTGCAACAAGTTATTTATACATTTTTATACCCCCTACAACGAAGTTATGGAGGGGTATACTGGAATCAGGCTGTCTGTCCGTCCGTCTGTTTGTTCCTCTGTCCATCCTTGGACATAATTTTGTGTCCTCATCTCTTCCCACATTTCCAGTCAAATTTTGCTGAAAATTAACAGAAATCTTGCTCGCAATGGGAACTTGTGCACCTGCAATTTTCATTATGATTAAACAACTGGTTCAGGAGATATGCCCATTTGATTTATTTTCTTATATACAATATATAGAGAATAAATCATAACTCCTGAACAGGTTGACAGATTAAATAGTAAAAGTGGTTCACATGTACAAAGTTATGTGGGGTATACTGGAATTAGGTTGTCCATGGGTCTGTCTGTCTGTTCGTGGACATAATTTTGTGTCCTCATCTCCTCCCACATTTCCCCTCCAATTTTGCTGAAAATTTACCTAAATCTTGCTTGCAATGGGAACTTGTGCACCTGCAATTTTCATTATGATTAAACAACTGGTTCAGGAGTTATGCCCCTTTGATTTATTTTCTTATATACAATATATAGAGAATAAATCATAACTTCTGAACTTGACAGATTAAAAAAATAAAGTGGTTCACATGTACGAAGTTATGGGGAGGTATACTGGAATTAGGTTGTCCATGGTTCTGCATGTCTGTCCTTCTTCTGTTCTTCCATCTGTCTGTCCGTGGACATAATTTTGTGTCCTCATCTCCTCCCATATTTCCAGTCCAATTTTGCTGAAAATTTACCTAAATCTTGCTTGCAATGAGAACTTGTGTACCTGAAATTTTCATAGTGATTTATCAACTGTTTCAGGAGATATGCCCCTTTGATTTATTTGCTTATATACAATATATAGAGGTTAAATCATAACTCCTGAACAGGTTGACAGATTAAAAAAATAAAATTTGTTCACATTTTTATTCCAGAACATAAACGCCATGATCGAAGTTGCACGAAATCCAAATTTCCATCTTCAATGTTGAACAAAATCCCTTTTTTTTACGCAGTCATTGCCCCTCATGACTTAAAAATTGTAAAAAAAGAAATTGTCCACTTGATAAATCATGAATGGCCAACATTTCAATGGTTACAATTTGGCCTTGCCTTAAAAAGAGGCATCAGGTGGGGGGGTATTGGTCAGCCCTTACAGGCGACAGTTTTCGTTAACAATGTTTTCTACCCAGAAAGTTGAAAAAATCTAAAATTCCATCAACTTTAATTAGTCATCTACAACTCCTTTTGATTTGGGCCAGTCTAAAATTTTGCTGTCTGGTAGTGGGTTAAATAATCTACCTTTGACAGGTATGTGTCTAACCCTGAGTTTGATCCAGCCCTGATTAAGAATGCCTCAACAGCCTGTGAGGGGTTGTGTAGGTGGGTACGAGCCATGGATATCTATGACAAGGTGGCCAAAGTTGTGGCACCCAAGAAGATCAAATTGGCCGAAGCCGAAGGAGAACTCAGTGTACAGATGGACAAACTGAATGAGAAGAGAGCTCAGCTGAAGGAGGTATAATATCATTTTTATGTCCTACATCAATAGGTCAGTGTGTATAGTTTTACCTTTTTGGAGTGGATTTTGTTTGTTGGTATTTCACCGGACCAATATGCCGGTGGTCTCAGTTATGATTTCCCTCTTCCTTCAATCTTTAAACACAGGCCCTGCATCTGTTTCACCGTTGCTGTTATGTGATGTATTAAAGTCCATACTCTATATTTTTCAGATCTTTGTGTCAGTTCTTGTTCGGAATAGTGCATTTAACAGAGATTTATGACGTGTTTAGACTCATAGCCACACATTCACGTTTTTTAAGGACCCCACCAAAAAAGCTTAGGAAAACATTATGAAAATGAAGAAATTGCTTTTCACAATCAATTTCTCTATTTTCCACGATAATTTCTACCCTAAAAGAAAAAGACATTCCCACATAACAAAAATTTAGACTTGTCCCAAATTCAGAGAGAAAAAGCTGGAGACATTAATTTTAAGTTGATGAAATTTACAAGCAAATTTCTTCATTTTCCACAATATTTTCCCACCTTTAATTTGCCCCCCCCCTCCATCAAAAGATTAGGGGCAGATGGTTTTACCGTTTTCCATTTGACTGTCTATTGGTCTGTCTGTCTGCAAAACTTAACCAAAATACTTAACAATGCCAATTACTACCAGCCTATTCAAGAAACAATGCTCATATTTGGCATGATGATACATCTCCATAATACACATTTCCTCATGTCAATGTCATGTGATAAGGTCAAGGTCACATACCAAGGTCAAAAGCCATAAAAAGTCATGTATGGCAGGGCATTGTGTCTCACAAACCCTTTTTGTCTTTCTTTGGGGCATCAAAATGTGTCACTGTGGTAAACGGTTAAAATTCCAACATATTTACATTTTCCTCTGCAGCTTCTTTGGACCCTTCTTGTTTGGGAATTGGTTAAAATACTGTAAATGTCAAGCTATCCTTTTTATGTCCAGCATCGCTTACGATTGTCCATCTACTCAAAATGGCCAAAAAAGGGTTGTTTCTTTCAATAAATGGAGAATTGAAAGTGACCTGCGTAAATAGAAATCATAGCCTTTAGCTCTCCTCCATAGGTCACAGATAAGCTGCAAGCCCTAAATGATGAGTTTGAAGCCATGACAAAGAAGAAGAAGGAGTTAGAAGACAACATTGAACTCTGTTCCAAAAAGCTGGATCGTGCTGAGAAACTTATTGGAGGACTGGGTGGTGAGAAAGACAGATGGACACATGAAGCTACGAGTCTTGGAGAACAGTTTGTTAACATTACTGGAGATGTGTTGTTGTCATCTGGTGTGGTTGCTTATCTAGGAGCATTTACTGTGGACTTCAGAAATGTAAGACATATCATCTTTAAATTTCCTCACCTTTGAATAAGAAAAATGTTTTTGGTGTTTTTTTGAGATTTCTCATTGAAAAGTTAATTGTACAACTCACTGCAGTTAAGATAGATTTTTGCATACTTAGTTCTTAATCCTAGTAATGCTTATCCCGGAATATTCCTGTTTTGGCTGGAGGTATAGACAAAGATCAGCCTTTACATATGTGCAGGCTGATCTTAGTCTACACGACCTGTTTGTCCCTTTTAAGCCACAGATGTTTATAAAATTGAATTTTCAAAATAAATATTGACCAACAACTAGTATTTTTAGTACTTTCAGCCCTTTGATTATTTTCATGTAAGTTTAAAAAGGATTTTATCTAGCATGACAAGGGTTAATCTTTAGAAAAAACATGCTAATTGGGTCATTTCATTTTAAAGCAACACACAAAAGAGATAATGTATACATTTTCAAGCTAATGGCCATTGACAGGAAGTACGGCTGAGATATAAAATGGCATTATTTTGCAAATTTTGTGGACATGTGCATGTTGCATGAAATAAAAATGGTTTGTTGGTGACAAAACAAGTTTTTGTTACGAGACTTAAGTTAGCAAGCCAATGAAAATGCTTAACATAAATGTCCGAGTTTGAAGTTTATTTCTGGTCTGAATGAATCATATCATTGCCTTATCAAGATTTTTTATGGACAGCTGTGATCTGTCCATTGCTTGTTTAAACTAAAAGATCCATGAACCTCTCATTATGTGTTGGAAAAGCCATTTACTAGGACAGGGTCAAGATTCACATCTTGCTTTTCTTTGTTCTATAGGATGTGACCGCAGAATGGCTGAAAGAGTGTCAAAAGAAGGACATTCCCTGCTCAAAGACCTTCTCCCTCAATGTGACTCTTGGAGAACCAGTCAAGATTCGAGCATGGAACATCGCTGGTTTACCAGTGGACAACTTCAGTATTGACAATGGTATCATCGTCCACAACTCTCGACGATGGCCTCTCATGATAGATCCCCAAGGTCAGGCCAATAAGTGGGTCAAGAACCTCGAGAGAGCCCACAAGCTTGGAATCCTGAAACTGTCGGATGCAAATTATCTACGATCTTTAGAGAATGCTATCCAGTTTGGAAACCCGATATTGATAGAGAATGTAGGTGAGGAGTTAGATCCTGTGCTGGAGCCTGTCCTACAGAAACTGACGTTCAGACAGCAGGGTGTAGATTACATCAAACTGGGAGACAATGTGATTGAATACTCACCAGACTTTAGACTGTATATCACCACATCACTGAGAAGTCCACATTACCTACCAGAAATTGCTGTCAAGGTAAGGTTTATCTGTAGATACAGATTTTTTTCTTTATTTTTTTTAAGCGCACTAAAACCCAAATCATCTGGGTATGTGGGTGTGTCTTTAGGTGTTCTGAATAACTATTCTCTTGAGAAAACTTTAGATCATTGAATTCATAAACATATGTAATCTTTAACCCTATCCTGTTTTTTGAAATATTAGTCCAGTACAAAATGAAAGAGGTTGCAGACAACAATGAAAATTGGATGCATTGTAACAAGCAATTTCTTCTTTTTCCACAATATTTTCTCAAATATAAATTTACAGTGACGTAAAATCTCGGGTTTGTACAGGAAAGGGTTAACTTTTGACTTATACTCCAGAGTTCTATTTACCATTTGACATATAGCTATCCAAAATTTTGAAAAAAATATTGTAAGAAAAGAAGTTTTAAGTCTGTAATGAATCTGTTTCCAAAAATGAATTTGAAACAAACTAAAAGCTGTTGAAGCTCTGGAAGCCCTGAATGAGGGCCTATCTTGCTATTGTAAATTAATTTTATGAATAACTGTTCCAAAAGGGAATAGCAGGTGATGTAGACCAAGATCAGACTGAATTTATATGCAGGCTGATTTTTGTCTGTACCCCCTTTCCAAGTTGAATTAATCTGTGCTCAGCATGACACAGGTTTGAGTAGTATTATTTCTTTGTCAAAGATGTGTAGATCTATTTTCAAAATTTGTCATTTTACCCAATACCAGATGACAAAATTTTAGACTGGTCCTAATTCAAAGAAGTTGCTGTTAGCAATTTGAAGTTCATAAAATCTAAAAAAAATTGTCCTTTGGGGTAGAAAACGTGACCAATGAAGAAATTGCTTGTAAAAAGCAGTTTCTTCGTTTGCCGCAATTTTTTAGGGTCCTCATAAAGTGGGATTGTGTGGGAAAGGGTTGATCACAGTTCCATAAATTCTTGATCTGAGGCATCTTTTCCATTCCAGGTATGCCTTGTAAACTTTATGATCACCCCACAAGGTTTAGAAGACCAGCTGCTGGGTATCGTAGCAGCTAAAGAAAAGCCAGAGTTGGAGGAGAAAAAGAATGAGTTGATTCTGGAAAGTGCGGCCAATCAGAAACAACTGAAGGAAATAGAGGACAAAATCCTGGAAGTCTTGTCTTCATCCCAGGTAAGTAGTATAAATATGTCAAAGTTACACATCAAGGACTGAGTGTTTTTTAAAATGGAAATAGTATTTTACGACAGGAAATCTTTTAAATGTAGTTATCTGACAGTGAAAAACATTTTATACAATCAAATTACCAAGTCATCTTATAGGTCAAGTTAACCTATCTCACACAATCCCACTTTTTTACGACCCCTATTTCTTCAATGTCCACAATGTTTTCTACTCAAAAAGGCAGTTGTTTTTTCGAATTCACCTAATTTATATTGTCTTCTGCAGCATCTTTCAATTTAGACTATTCTAAAATTTCGTCATGTCGTAATGGGTTAAATGATGTCGAAATCTTATTACCTTGGTAGATGTGGTAAAGATGTTTGACTAGTTATCAGAAGGTTCTAGACCCTGAATGTCACAATAGGTGTGCTCATAGGCAAGACAATAAATAGCAAGGCCATTCTCCTCAGCTGTGAAATAGATGATTGTGGTTTAGAACATCAACAGACAACAAGATTTTAGACTAGTCCAAATTCAAAGAAGTTGCAGATAAAAATTGATGGTTGAATAAGTTTTTGAATTCTTTGTCCTTTGAGGTAGAAAACATTGTTGATAATGAAGAAATTGCGTTTTTCTTCAGGTTTGTAAAAAAGCTGGATCGTCTTGGAATGGCATGAAAATATCTGAATTGACAAGCCTGGCAACACCCAGGTGACATCTTTCCAATTCAAACTGAAATAAATTATAAACTAAACTGACTTCAATTCAAACAAATCTTTGTTCTATTTCATATATCATTGCATCGTTTCTCCTTTTACCAGGGTAACATTCTAGAAGATGAGACAGCTATCAAAGTTCTCTCCTCCTCCAAAGCTCTAGCCCAGGAGATTGCCGCTAAACAAGAGATCGCAGAAGCAACAGAAAAGATGATTGATGAAACAAGAAATGGTTACAAACCAGTGGCTGTCCACTCGTCCATTCTATTTTTCTGTATCTCTGACCTGGCTAGTATTGAGCCAATGTACCAGTATTCCCTGACTTGGTTTATTAATCTCTACCTGCAGGTAAGGGTCATTGTGAAATTTTACATTCTTCTGAAATTATGAATTGCCCAGACAACCAATTTGCAGACAGGTCCAAAATAAAAGAAGTTGCAGTTGATTCTAAGTAAATCAAATTTGAAAAGTAAGGATACAATGAAATAGAAAACAGTATGAGTAAAGGAGATAATTTTTCCAAAACCTTCCTTTGATATAATATCTCTGGATCATTAAAAGCTGTAAAAGGGATAAACTGTTGGTAGTTGCTAAAAAAAAAATTGACAAGGGAAGCTATTTCAAATCTGATAAAAGTGTCCTACAAGTTATTTCCCTTTTTCCAGAGTGAAGATTGAAATATGTGTGTGTTAATGGGGTTGAAACCCACTTTTGACTGTATTTTAGTCATATTGTGGTGGCTGGAGCACCTGACCATGGATTCCTAGCATTTCTCACACCAGTACTACCATTTCATCCTTTCCAGGCCTCCAGCTCTTCATTCCACTTAGATTTATCCACCTATTTGTATTGAAAGATAAGATTCTTTAACCCATTACCAGATGACAAAATTTTAGATAGGTTCTAAATTAGAAGAAATTGGAGACCCTATTCTCAAGTAATTATAGACATAGAAATTGAATGAAAATGTTGATAAAAGGAGAAAACGCTTGTTACAAAAAATTCTGCTTTCATTACAATGTTTTCAAAATTATACTGTTCAGAGGTGTCACATGGTGGTAGTGTGTGGTAATGGAAAATTTTACTTGTGGGTTTTTATTTGCAATAAGTGTAACCTTTTAACTCTTACCTGTACAGATCCAAAGTTTTAGGTTGCTGTGATTTTATACTTGAGAAAACATTGTGGAAAAAGTGGTAGCTGCTTGTACCAAGCAATTTCCCCTTTTCTCACAATATTTTATAATGTATAAGATGGTTTCCTTTAGAATTGCATTGAATTTTTATTATCGCCTGCAACTTCTTTCAATTGTGAACAGTCTAAAATTTAAATAAAAATGGGAACAGGTCAACCCTTTCCCACAGAACAAAATTTAGACTGGTCGAAATTCAAAAGACTGCAAACAACAATTTCAAGATGAGAGAATTTAGAGTGTCTCCATCTTAATGGGTAGAAAACAAGGCTGAAAATGAAGAAATTGCTTCTAACAAGTAATTTCTTCATTTTCAACAGTGTTTTACGCAAGTCTTAACTTGAGGGGCATAAAAAGGAGGGATTTTGTGGGAATGGGTTAAAGGTCAATCATTGTATTGAATATAAGAAAAGTTTTAGATAAATGGATTTCTTGCTAGAATTCTATTTCTACTTTAAGTCAATCATCAACAGTACCCAGTCTAACGAGCTGGAGGAGAGAATCTTCAACCTGAATGATCACTTTACCAACAGTATTTACAGAAATGTTTGTCGATCATTGTTTGAAAAAGACAAACTGCTCTTCTCCTTCGTTCTCTGTGTGAACATCCTGAAAGGACAGTAAGTAGTTGAATCCTCTCACTTGCTATCCTTATAATAGCAATTCACAGCTTAATTGCAACTGGCTTAACTCTTTCCTGTTTTGCAAAATTTTAGACCTGTCCAAATTCAAAGGTTTTGCAGACAACATTTAAAAGTGGATTTAAATTACAAAATAATCATTGGGTAGAGTAGAAAATATTGTGGAAAAAGAAGAAATTGCTTGTGACAAGCAATTTCTTCTTTTCCACAATGTTTTCTTAATTATAAAACCGTAGGGACGTAACCCTTTTCCGTTCAATCCCTGGTTTTTACGTCCCTGTTTTTTTATACTTGAGAAAACATTGTGGAAAAAGAAGAAATTGCTTTTAACAAGCAATTTCTTCTTTTTCCACAATATTTTTCACCCTACTGAATGGTTATCTTTTAAATTAAATCCACTGTAAATTTTCATCTGCAAATCCTTTGAATTTGGACAGGTCTAAAATTTTACAAAACAGGAAAGGATTAATGCACAAATATAAGATTTAAATAACAAATATCGCAACTTCCTGTTATTTGTGACAAAAATTTTGAAAAATTGTTTTTAATTAAATTATTACCTCATATTTCTGCATCTTTATGTAGTCCCAAAAATAATTTAAAGAACATCACAGCAGAAGGAGAGATTGTAATCACAGGCAATTTCTCCTTTTCCTGCTATATTTCCTTCTGATATTACACTTATTTTTCAATTAACCCTTTCACGTTCAAATACGGGATTTTACGTTCCTGTGATTTTATACTTGAGAAAGCATTGTGGAAAAAGAAGAAATTGTTGTAACAAGCAATTTCTCCTTTTTCCACAATATTTTCTACTACATAGGATGGTTTCATTTCAAATTGCATCCAGTTTTCATTGTCGTCTGCAACCTCTTTCAATTTGGACTAGTCTAAAATTTCCAGAAACAGGAAAGGGTTAACATACAATTGGAAATATTGTCTGCAACATTATTCTGTTTTAGCCAGACAGAAACTTTTTTGTCGAGTGATAGGTTGACTCATTACTAGACAACAAAACTTTGGACTGGTCAAAATTGAAGGATTTTCCAGATGTCAACTTGTATTTGATTGAATATAAAAATCTTTGTCTTTTTGTGGATAATGAAATCAAGCAATTCCTTCATTTTCCAGGTTGACAGGAATCCATTGTAATAAGATTATTTTTATCAGTTCATTGTTAGTAACCTGTTGCAGATGACACAATTTTCAGCATTTCCTTATTCAAAGAAGTTACAGACACCAATTTCAAGTTGTTTTTTTTTTAAAGTTTCTGTCTGTTTAGGAAGAAAGTGTTATGGAAAATGGAGAAATTGCTTGATTCAAGGCATTTCATTATCCATGATGTTTTCTCCACTAAAAGACAAAATTTCAACAATTTTTAATACATTTGAAATGTAAATTAATGGCCCAAAAGAGTAGAAAATGTTGTAAGAAATAATTTCTCCTTTGCTCATATTTTCTGTAGCTTACAATTTTCAGAGTATGGAAATGGAAATGTTTGAAAACCTGTAAAACTGCAACTAGCTACTGAATCAAAAATTCTAAGGTCTAAATTGACCAAATTGATTATTTAGTTCTTTAATAACGATGTAATTGTACTGATTGTAAAATTAACCCATTCCCACACAAAACAATTTTAGACTGGTCCAAATTGAAAGGAGTTGCAGACGACAATATCAAGTATTATAAGATTTTAGATTTTTTCAACTTTCTGGATAGAAAACATTGCGTAAAATGAAGAAATTGCTTGTTACAAGCAATTTCTTCATTTTACACAATGTTTTCTTATTTAGTTTTCTTGCGGGGCGTCCAAAAGCGTCATTGTGTGGGAATGGGTTAAAGTACACTTGTAACAATATGTGCCATCAAATTCCCTTAACAAACTATGCTTTAATAACTATTAGATATTACTGATTGCCTAATTAAACTATGCTTTTACTAATAGATTCACAAAGAATAAGTAAGTGTTTTAACACAGGAATTAGAAATGGCATTTGGTTGAAAAAGAAGTTGCTTTTTGAGGATGAGCTTTTTATTTTCCTATGGTCTTTGATTTATGTAGAATAGCTATTTTTGAAAGAGAGTGTGCCATTTTGTCATATACCTCTTGTTTGTTTGTCTGAAAGCAACACTTTGTTAAGTCTTTAAAACTAAAAATGATGATAAAAAATGCAAACAAATCAAAAAAAATTACTTGAAACATTAGCATAAAACATTTTGAGATAAGAGAAGAAATATCACATTTCCAGAAGTTTCTTCTTTTCCCAATTTGATTTCCTGACATTCTTAATGGAAAGTAAGAATTCTGATGATAAGTGATTTACTCCAAATTCAATGGGAGATAACTTTCTTTCAGTTAAGATAGCATTATGTCCCTTACACTTTGGATTTCTTCTCAATGTACAATATCAATGGTTGACAGTTGGCTCTGGTTTGTGGTGTTTTTGATCTTACTTTTCTTTTTTTGTATATAAATGAATGACCCAGCCTATACTTTTTCCTTTCAGAAAAATAGGAACTTTAATTCCATTGTTTTATGCAAAATTCGATTTCAAAGACAGGGTGATGGCTTAAAAAGACTGCTGTAGATGTCTTTTTTACCCTTATCCACATAGCAAAACTTTAGACTGGTCCAAATGCAAAGAATTTGTAGTAAACAATTTCAAGTTGATACAATCTTAAAAATCTCTCCCTTTTTTGGTAAAAAACAATGTGGAAATGAAGAAATTGCTTGAAGTTAGTACATTTTCACATTGTTTTCCCAAAGTCTTTTCCAGAGGGCCATGAAAAAGCAGGACTGTGTGGGAATGGGTTAAGTTTATAGGCTCTTTTAACCCAATACTGGACAACAAAATTTTAGACTGGTCCAAATTGAAAAAAAGTTGCAGTTCCAATTCAAAGTACTTTTAAATTTTAAAAAAGTGCTATTTAGTGTTAAAGGTATTGTGAAAAAAGGAGAAATCAATCTCATTGCAACAATGTTTTCCACAGCTATTTTTAATCAGCATGTCAAAATGCATGGTTTCAGTATAATGAGTTAACCCATTCCTACTCCGCTTTTAGCTCACCTGAACACAAAGTGCTCATGGTGAGCTTTTGTGATCATTGAATGTCTGTCATATGACGTGCGGCGTGCAGCATCATTAATTAAGTGTTTAATAGAGGCCACAGTTTTGACCCTATCTTCATGAAACTTGGTCAGAATAATTATTAGGTCATCAAGATGAACCCCATTGATTATTGGAAGGATCTTTCCAAAAACACAGGTTAAGGGGCCTTGTTAACAATTATTTTGTTTACACTCTAGAGGCCACAGTTTTGGCTTAATCTTCTTGAAACTTGGTCAGATTAATTGTTTTGTCATGAGGATAAAACCCTATGGATTATGGGAGGATTCTATCGGAAAACATGGGAAAAGGGGCCTTAATGACAATTTCTTTGTTTACACTCTAGAGGCCATAATTTTGGTTCAAGCAATGTCTTCATTTTTCACAATGTTTTCTTAATAGTTTATCTTCAAGGGCATCAAAAAGCGTCATTGAGTTGGAATTGTTTAAGCACTGACAAGATTGTTACAGATATGTCCACCTGTGTAAATTGATGTCTAGTGACAGCTGATTGTCTGTTATGTCAAACTGTCCTATTAAAGTTTTCAATATTTTAGCCCGAAGCTAGAAATGATTGATCCCAAATTGCTACAATTGACAGTGTTTTATAGCTAAACCTTTCTGCTCAAAGGATTGCTGCTGCTGAGAATTATGACAAAAATCTCTCTACTTTTTTGCAGTCTTTTTCTTAATGAATTTTTGGATGAAGCTTATCAAAACTCGACCAAATGGCAAGTCATGGCTGTCAGTAAAATAAACAGTCAACTGAAACAATGATCATTCTCTATTACTAAAACTAGAAAATTTGAACTCCCATTTAACAAATATGTTGATCATATAATGCAAACCAATATGAATTGGTACCTTTTACAGACTGCCTTGTTGGAGTGAAATAGGTGTGGTGTTTGTATATCTTAGACAAGTTGTAAACAGTCTGCAAGTTATAAATAAATTATGGTCAAACTTTTGACTTGACAAAAATCATACACACATCCAAATGCACTATATGTTGGCTGTTTTTGGTACAGAGCATTACATTTATGATCAAGAGATAATGAATTCATCTCCAGGAATCAGTCAATTTAGGTCTATTTATTTCTTGTTCCATTTGAGAAAAGTACTGGTAAATCCTCTGTGATGAAAAAATTAACCCGTTCCCACACAATGATGCTTTTGTACGCCCCTAAAGAAAAGCATTTGGGAAAACATCATGTATAAACAAAGAAATTGCTTACAACAATCAATTTCTTCTTTTAACACAATGTTTTCTACTCAGAAAATTGAAAAAATCAAAAATTCTTATAGATTTTACATTGTTGTCTAACTCGTTTTAATTTGGACCGGTCTAAAATTTTTGCTGTGAAGAGGGATAAATTCAAGTAAAGCTGTGAGATCTTGTTTCCAATTTGATGTAAAATATAAGATTGAAAAATTAATTATGTGAGGGCTTCTTTTGTGTGATTTTAAACTGATTTTGCTGTGGTCTAATGCTTACTAACATTATAACACTTTGTGTTTAACTCAGACATAACCCAGCAGTGTAAGTCAAGGTTGCCTATTAGTATTTTTGCCTCAAGTTGGGCCCAGCCATCAACATTTGAAATATTACAGAAACGTTTTAAGAAGTTAGCATCTACGTGATTTGTTGCTTAGCCTAATCCCACACAATGACACTTTTAGACACCCCTCAAGAAAAACAACAGGGAAAACATTGTGTGAAATGAAGAATTTGAATGTGACAAGCAATTTCTTCATTTTTACACAGTGTTTTCCACCAAGAAAGTTGAAAAAATCTAAAATTTCATCATCTTGTAAAATGTTGTTTTCAACCCCTTGCAATTTTGACAAGTTTAAAATTTTGCTGTCTGGTAATGGGTTAGATTGAGTAATTCCTATACCCTAACCTAGTAAAAAATTATTCTAATTCATTGCTGATTCTTATTCAATATCCCCCTCCTTAGATGAGTTTAGATTGGTTTATTTTGAAATCCTGTCTCCCCAAAAAGGGACAAGTGAGGAACTCAATGCATTGAAAAATGTGAAGAATGATTGGTGATCCATTGTTTTCATTAAATAACTATAAAGTGATGAAGCCTGAAAAATATGGTTTTAGAAATAGTCAGAAAGCTAGAAGTTTTTATCCTTGTCAGTCTCTTTAGTCTGGGCTGTTTGATGAGGGGTAATACTTAAGCACTTTGCAAATTGTTCTTTTCCCTGTGATGGAAATACCATTTGAATTCTTGTTTCATTTATCACATTAATATAACAATTGGTGGCTGGGTCCAATCTTACGGCATCTTTATATTTCTAGAATATATTACATGTAAATAATTTAAATGGATTTTATAAAGTCCTTTCATCATTTTCTATTCCTCTGAATTAATCCATTCCAACACATTGATGCTTTTAGACACCTGTCAAGAAAAACAATTGGGAAAACATAGTGTTAAGTGAAGAAATTGATAGAACCAAACAATTTTTTTCCTTTTCTACAATGTTTTCAACCAAAAAATTCTAAATTGTTGCTTCTTTAATTTGGACCAGTCTGGGAATGGGTTAATCCCTACTGATTTACAAATAGACATTTTGTTGTCTTTACATATTTAGATATTATATATACATGCTCTTATTGCTTATTGATAAAATTTGGGCAAATACTTTCCATCGATAATAGCACATCTTTATTGCCACCCCTCTGATCTTTACATCAGCTTCTATTGGAGACAAACGCAAAAAACAACAATTTCTGTAAAAGATAGGGGAAAAAAGAATGAATTGTGTAAAGCATTTTCAAGTTGAATTTTTACAACTTAGTCCAATAAATGTTTCCTAATGACTCAATGGATGGAAAATGATGAAAGGGATTTTTGCATGTGTACTTAATTCTTCCTCTAGTTGTATAAGATAGATTCAGACAGTCCTCATTCTTTTACCCATTACCTGATAAAACAAATATCAGACTGGTCCGAATTGAAAGAAGATGCAGATGACAATTTCAAGTTGAAATTGAATCAATTTTTCGTCTTTCGGGTAGGAAACATTATGGACAATGAAGAAATTGCTTATAACAAGCATTTTTTCATTCTCCTCAATGTTTTTTAAGTGATTTCTTTTTTCTAAAAAGGTGAGATTTTGATGGAATGGTTTAAAGCAATAGAACTTTTGCTAGATCATAGTTTAACAAGATAATTATAACCATATATTATATCAAACTGAAGAAATTGACTTAAATGAATTATATGTCAGACTTGATCAGCTTTTGGAATACAGAATCACACCATAAAACTGACATTTGAACAGAAGATCAAGTATTACAGCATATTGTGGATGGGTGATGAAAATATTTTAAATATAGCTTTATTAAACTGGTACAAATTTTGATTACCCAGCAACCATATAGCATTCAGATTTGATACATAACAAATGAATTATGAGATAAATACTCAGCTATACTACTGGAAGCTAAAAGTTTGACTATGGTAAGCTTGGGCAGCTTCACCTGGGTTGGCACTTTACTTGTTTTTTTTATTCCTCTTTTGTGTGTTGACATGGGTTCAATCCCTGGCGGCTGCAAATGCTCTGTGCAGGCTGATCTTAGTCTACACCACCTGTTTGACCCTTTTAAGCCAGAGTTGTTTGTAAAATGAACTTTCATGAGAAATATTGACACATATTAATTCCTTCCAGTGCTTTCAATTCTTTGATTTTAGTGCAATTATGAAAAAAGAATTATTCCTCATAACAAGAGTTAAAAAAATAATGCTGAAATCTGAAGTTCAAAAATGGTGATCAAGAGGTTTCAATTGTCAAATCAAAATTAATCGGAAGACATTTGACAAGGAAATATTCCAAAATGTATTATTTCAAAATGGTTAGATTGAGTGCTATTCTGTAGATACTTTGCTAGTAAAGTATGTTGATTGCTAGGACATCAGCTTTAGATTTAGATGGAATAGAAATGCTAGTTGTATCGCCCACCTACAAAGTAGAGGGGCCATATTGGTTTTACCATGTCTATCTGTCCATCCTTCCTATCTTTGTTTCTGTGCTCTAACTCTAGAGCCAACTGACCTATAACCATGAAACTTCATACAATTGATGCCTTTGATCCAAGGATGCGTCCTTTTGTTTTTGGGGTCATGTAGGTCAAAGGTCAAGGTCAAATTCAAACTTGGTCCCGGGTTCAATCCCCGACGGCGGCACTCATCCTTTCCGACTATTTGTCTCCCACCAATGGGTCGATAATTGTAGACCTATGTGGGATAGCAGCTGGAGGCTAGGAGGGGAAGTAATGGTAGTACTGATGTGAGAAATACCAGGATTCCATTGTTAGGTGCTTCAGCCGCCAAGATGTAATTGAAAGATTGATGAAAGCGGCGTAAAACCCCATTCAAACAAAATCAAATTCAAACTTTGTTTGAAAACTGTTCTTCAACTTTTAAGCTACTTGACCAAGGACAGTGAAACTTAATGAAAATGTTATCCATGAAGGAGGCTCCCTACTGTTCTGACATATGTTCATCCAATTTCTTGTTATCACATCTCCTCCTTCATTTATGGACAGATTTTAATGAAATTTTCAAAGAATAATCCTTGTCACATGACTTTATAGTTTTATCCGGGTCTTGCTATTTAAGGCTGAGTCACAGAAAAAGGGGGTTTAATGGAAATTTGTTGTTAACACATTTACATTCATGGACAGATTTGAATGAAATTATCACAAAATGTTCTTCACCACCTGACCTTGTGCATATTGCCAGGGTTTTGATATTTAAGGCTGTGTCACAGAAAAGGGAGCTTTATGCAAAATATTTTGTCTTGGATAGTTGGCAGTCTTGTTAGGTAATGTAGGTCAAAGGTCAACTAGGCAACTTGAGTGACAAAGTGCCAGTGAGGATATAAATCCTCTTTGCGACGATTATTAAATTTTCAAAAGCTTGCTTTGCCCTCTAGACAAAAGAAAGAATATATTTATTCTTAAAACTTAAGTCTTTTTATTTTTTCTAAAGAGTATTTCAATTACAAGCTTTGGTTGAAAAAAAAAAAAACCTTTTAAATTAAACATCTTTATTATTATATGTACTAGAATATTACAACAATATCATGAATGAATACAGCTTAAACTTCTTCAGGTTAATCTGTTCCCACATTATGCCTCTTTTTTATTTCTCCCTCCCTCCTCTAAGAAAAAAGCTATAGAAAATATTGTAGAAAATAAAGAAATTGCTTGTAAAAAGCAATCCCTTAATTATCCACAATGTTTTCTTCCCAAACAGGCAAACATTTTAAAAACTTCATTAACCTGTGACTCCTATGAATTCAAACCAGTCTAAAATTCTGTCATGTGAGTTAATGCAGAAGGAGAATTAATCTTATTCTTAAGTGATTATAGTTGTTTGCAAGTCCGTAACAAGTTCCTTATCACTGTGATAATTAACTTCACATAGTAACAACTAACAATGTCCTTCTAGCAAATCTTTTAACATAATGCTGCTTTGTAATTTTTTAATCAGTCATTATCAAACTTTTGTAAATATATATGTACTAGAGTTGAAAGGATTTCAAAGGAAGTTTATAGTAAATATTAACCTTAACTGTTTGTTACTTGTAGGGGTAGAGTAGATGAAGATGTCTGGAGATTTCTGTTAACTGGAGGTGTGGCCTTAGAAAATCCCTACCCTAATCCAGCCCCTGAATGGTTGAGTGACAAATCATGGGGTGAAGTTGTAAGAGCAACAAATCTGTCCTGCTTGAAGGGATTCCATGAGCGTAAGTACATACCTACTTATTCATCAGAAATTTGCTCCCTGGAAACCATCTGCTCTCACTAAACTATTGACAGATCGCAGCTGTCAAAGAATCAAACAATTAAATTGTTCATTTAGACCAGAAGTAAACAGTGAACTCCAACATCAGCAACATTTATGTGAAGCATTTATGGTCTGTATTTGTGGCTTAAACCAAACATGTCTATCATGTTTTTAACCTTAAAAGACAGATTTTAGCTTGGCTATTTTCGGAGAAAACCCGAGGTATTGTGATAGCCTCTGTGTCGTTGTCGTCCTTGTTGTCATTGTCATCGTACGAAAACTTTGACATTTTGTGATATCTCTGGTTCTATTGAAGGCATTCACTTGAAACTTGGCACACATGTTCACTATCAAAAAAGGAACCTTATATCAAGCGAGATAACTCTAGATGCATTATGTGTGAATTATGCCCCTTTTTCAATGTAGATTTTTTTATCCACTATCCAGCACCAAACAGACAAACATAGTCAGCCATAGGTGGTGCTCTTGTTTAAAATTTTCACCAGCTTTATTACCAGATGACAAAAATTCAGGCTGGTCAAAATCAAAGAATTTGCTGACCACAATTACCATTTGATAGAATTACAACTATCTCAGTCATTCTTGGTAGAAAACAATGGGGAAAATGCAGAAATTGCTTGTAAAAAGCAATTTCTACATTTTCCACATTGTTTTCCTGAATTTTTTCTTGAGAGGTGACAAAAAGTGGGATGGTGTGGTTATGGGTTATTAGACAATTCTTTCAGCTCATGCTGTCTATACCATTTCAGATGTAAGTGCTAATATCGCCAAGTGGAAGGCCCTGTATGATTCCCCAACACCACAGAATGAGAAATACCCAAGCCCATTTGACGTGTTACAAGGAATGGACAGAATGATTGTCTTGAGATGTTTCAGACCAGACAAGATGGTACCAGCTGTTCAGGACTTTATCATTGACAATCTTGGACAGTCGTACATTGAACCACCAACCTTTGACCTTGCAGGATCATTTTCAGATTCTAACTGTTGTGCTCCACTGATCTTTGTGTTATCTCCTGGTGCAGATCCCATGGCGGCTCTATTAAAGTTTGCGGAGGACCGTGGTATGACACAAGCTTCGGGACAAGTGCAGACCATATCACTTGGACAAGGACAGGTAAAGTTTATTTAGATCTTGTAATATTTAGCTTGCTGAAGGTGGCCATATATTGAAATCATCTCTGTCAAACCATTCCGATGTCATGTGACCTTGCACAAATGGGTATTGCCATTTTAGGCTGCATCACAGAAAAAGGGGGCTTAATTGAAATTCTTGTTAACACATCTACATTTATTGACAGATTTGAATGAAAATGATCACAGAAATTTTGTTTGTTTTGAGAATTGAAGTAAAATTATTTCTTTATTCTCTAGGGACCAATTGCTGCAAAGATGATTGAGAAAGCTATTAAAGAAGGTACCTGGGTAGTACTACAGAACTGTCATTTAGCTACAAGCTGGATGCCAAAACTAGAGAAAATCTGTGAGGAGGTCATTCGTCCGGAGGATACACATGACAACTTCAGGCTGTGGTTGACTAGTTATCCATCTGATAAGTTCCCTGTTTCCATCTTACAAAATGGTAAGATGAACAAATGATTGTATGATTGACTTACATAACATAATTCAAATAGTCATATTAACACTTTTTCAATTATGACCCACATCTACAAAGTAGAGGGCGGTATATTGGTTTCACCATGTCTGTCTGTTTGGTTGTTTGTCCATCAAACTTGTTTTGTTTCTGTGCGCTAACTTTGGAACCAATTGACCTACAACAATGAAACATCATATGATGTTTGCCAATGACCCAAGGAAAAACTCTATTGATTTTGGGTCACATGTGTCAAAGGTCAAGGTCACACTTGAACTTTGACTGAGAACCTGGTCTGTGCTCTAGCTCATAAGTCATTTTACCTAGAACTTTGAAACTTTATACAGATATTATCCCTGACCAAAGGAGGAGCTCTATTTTTAGGGGTAACATAGGTCAAAGGTCAACTGTGGCACTTGAGTTACAAAGTGCTGGTGGGGACTACAAGTCTGCTTTGTGACAATTCTAGTTAACCCATTCCCATACTATCCCTACTTTTTATGCCCCTCAGAAAAAAAAGCTTTGGAAAACATTGTGTAAAATGAAGAAATTGCATGTATCAATTTCTTGGAATGGGTTACTGTTGTCCAACAAACAATCAACTGACCTATCAAATTATTCCTGTAGATTGAAATTGAGGAAAAATTGCTCTCAGTCATTAAATTCATTTTTTGAATGTAGGCTAGAGAAACAAGCATAAATACAATGGACATTTTAAGGGCCATTAAGAAGATTTAAGAAAACCTGATAAAAGAAGAATTTGGTTTTTTTTTACAAGAGTTTGCGCTGTTTCTAAGTGCAATCTTATCTTTTAAATCCCTTGAAAATGTTTGATATATCTACATGGTTTTAGCCTACTTTGAGAGATGAGAGCTAAATTGTGTAGTATTGCATGTGTTGTATTTTCTTCTTTAACCCATTACCAGTTGACAAAATTTTAGACTAGTCCAAATTAAAAGAGGTTTCAGATGACAAATAAAAGTTTGTAAATTTTGATTCTTATAACTTTCTGGGGATAATACGTGTAAAATGAAGAAATTGCTTGTTGCAAGCAATTTCTTCATTTTACATGTTTTCCAAATTGTTTTTCTTGGGGTTTCAAAAAACTTAATTGTGTGGGATCATGTATCTTGTTTACATACTCTATAGTAAACTTTCATCATTCATATTAACCCATTGGATTAATTGGATTAAGTAATTGTAATAATCATACCATTCAAACAACATTATACATTTTTTCTTTTTCTTAAAAAATGTAGCCTTGCATCTATTTGATATCCTTTTATTTGGTTGTATGAGGTTTGAGTCAGATTCAAAACTAAGACAATGTTGTGAAAGAATAATGAATTAGACTTTTTCATTTTTTTCTTTTGTTTCGAGATTCGTAGTCTTAAAAGTGCTAAGTGAATACTATAACTCCTACCTTCCACTTTAGAATTTAGAATGAAATTCATAATTATAAAAGAGGACTTGTATGTGTGAAATGGAAGAGAAGAAGTGAAAATAAGAAAAGTGTAGGTGTTGAGTTTTATCCCCATAATTGTTTGATATTTTACTTATCATCTATATTCTTTTCATATTTATCATTACTCTCCTTGGAATGTCTATACAGAACTTAGTATGTTTGTATTAACCTAGATATGGTATCGAGTGTTCGTATATAGACATATAACCTTATATATAGTGCATTTGCATGTACAATGTAGTTGTCTAGTTTTAATGTTGAGGAATGAAATTCTCTTATATAATTGATGTGAATGAATATTGTCAATTGTTAGGTTTTGTGTGTAATTTATTACCTATTATTGACAAAATTTAAGGTACATGTACATATTTTACCAAGAGGAAGAGTTAACCTTTTCCCACACAAGCCCACTTTTTAACACCGCTAACAAGGTTAGGAAAACATTGTGGAAACTGATGAAATTGCTTGTAACAAGAATGTTTTTCATTTCCCCAAAACTATTTCTACCCAAAATGGCAAAAAATTATGAAATTTTACCAAATTTAAATTGTTGTCTAAAGCTTCTTTCAAATTTGACCAGTGTAAAATTTTGTTGTGTGGTATTGAGTTAAGTGTGGTGTATGTAAATTCCCATTTTTACACCCCTTCATGAATAGATCTTTAGATAACGTTGTGGACAATGCTGAAATTGCTTGTCAACTACCAATCTGTCTTCCATTCTGGGTCCCAGACAACACATTTCACATAATAGCATTGCTTAGTGCCTCAGAAGCTGCAATGTCAGTGGGTGATCTATCAGTTAACCCATTACCAGACTACAAAATTATAAACATATTCAAATTCTGAGATTGCAGACTACAATTCAAAGCTTGGGCAGATTAAAAATTATTTGTGAGATAAACGAGCAAACAAGGTAGATAAAGAAGAAATTGCTTCTAATAAGCAATTCTTCGTTTTCTCACATTTTCACATTTTTCTCTGTAATTTAGGGGTTATTTAGCGCATAAAATGTGGAATTGTGTGATAATGGGTTGAAGAGTATTTAAAGTTTATATGCTCAGTGGGAATATGAATGTAGGTTTAATGTGCTGTATGTATTGTGATATGTTCTCCCAGAACACCTTTAACCCTTGTCATGATGAATATGATCCTCAACAGAGTTGCATTAAAAAGGGCTGAAAGCACTAGAGGCACTAATTGTCGGATAATATCTATTTTATAAACATTTCTGCCTTAACCCTTTCCTGTTCAATCCCTGGTTTTTATGTGCCTGTGAATTTATAATTGAGGAAATATTGTAGATAAGAAGAAATTGCATGTAACAAGCAATTTCTTCTTTTCCCACAATATTTTCTACCCTACTGTATGGTTATTTTTCATGTTAAATCCAAATAATTTTTTTGTCTACTAAACCTATGAATAAGGATAGGTCTAAAATCTTGCAAAACAGGAAAGGCTTATAAGAGACATTCAGGTGAAATAGTCAAAGATCAGACTGCCCATATGTGCAGGCTGATCTTTATCTATACCTCCTGCCAAAACAAATATTCCTGGTTCAGCATGATAAGAATTTATATTGTTGACCTGCATGATAATGTCTAGATGTTTATGCATGTAACATGTGAAACACAAAAAATATTTTAACCCTTGTCATGCTGTATAAATTACCTCACTGAACTGCTGTCAAATCAAAGGGCTGAAGGAACTGATAGCACTTGTTTTTCAAAAATTAATATTTCTTTAAGAAATTAACTTCATAAACAAAACAATCAGTCAAAAAAAAAAAAATGTACCAGATTTTAACATTTTCATTAAATTCACATGTGTGCCAAAAAAGACTCTAATCAGCCTGTGCATCCAAAAGGTCAGGCTGGGATCTTTGCTATGAGTTCTGTAGAGATATTTACACAAAGCTTTTTTGACCATGTGTTTACTGGCTGTCTACACTTCCCACTCTACATGCGAGTGAACTTGTTTGAATTGTCATGAACAGGATCAAATAATGAATAAGTATTCAGTTGTCATTGATAAAGTATTCAGCCAACAGTAGCTTTCCTTTTTAGGGGGCCAGAGGGTCCATTGTAGTTTAACATGGGGGGTCATTGGGACAAAGTAAAGGCCATTCCATACAAGTATCAAAATACTTATTAAAATACTAATTTTAGTGAAAGATTTAAAAAAATAGCCTATTTTTCATGAAAAGTATGGATTTTAATGTTCTGAATTTAAAAGATAAAGGGGTGTACCTAAATTAATTAGTAGCTTATTTACATACAGATTGGACTTAGTGCAAAAGAGACCATTTGTATTTTATAGAGTCATTTGCACAGCTGCCCCCCTCTACTTTGAACACTGATTAACCCATTCCCGCACAGCAATACTTTTGGACCTTCCCTCCCCCCAAAAACAATCAATTGGTAAAACATTGTTTAAAATGAAGAAATTGCTTAGGACAAGCAATCTCTCCATTTTACACAATGTTTTCTATCCATAAAGTTGAAAAAATCTAAAATTTCATATATCTTAAATTGTCTTTTCAATTCATTTCAACTTGGACCAGTCTAAAAATTTGTTGTCTGATAATGGGTTGATACCTGTGTTAATTTTTTAATGATTTGAATTAAAAAAATAAAATCCTTTTTAATTGTGAAAAAATTCTTTTATTTATTGCTAATCAAGATTAGACATAGCATTATGACGAAATCTCAAGACCTCCTTGTATTCAATATTAAAAAAAAATGTTTGCTTTTGTTGCAAGTTCTAGAAGAATTCAAATGAATATAGCAATCTGTCTGAAAATTTACAAGGCTTTGTCTGTTTCTAGGTGTGAAGATGACAAATGAACCTCCTAAAGGTCTCAAGTCTAACCTATTAAGATCCTTCTTGAATGATCCAATATCTGATCAGAACTTCTTTGGTGGATGTAATAAGGTAAGATTGCTAAAAGTGTGTCATTTCTCTTGTAAATTACATAACAACATGATTCCTTCATCCATAATCATTCAAGATAAATTGATAGAAATGTAAAGGATGACTTTTTTGCTCATACGACAATATTTTAAGAGTCCAGTCACAGATCCAGGACAAGTCTTAACCCATAACCAGACAGCAAAAATTGGGATTGGTCCAAATTCAAAGGAGTTGCAGACGACAATTTACAGTAAATGAAATTTTACATTTTAGCTCGGCTGTTTTCGGAGAAAACCCGAGGTATTATCATCACCAATTAGATTGATCCAAATTCATGTAAGATGCATACAGCAATTTCAAATTAATATAATTCAAATATCTCTGTCATTTTTGGTAGAAAATGAAGAAATTGCTTGAAATAAGCAACTTCTTCATTTTGCCCACATTGTTTTCTTACAGTCAACTCATAAGTGGGATTTTGTGGGAACTAGTTTACTTATTTGTATTATTTACTTACAGCCTCATCGTTTCCACAAGATGTTGATGGGTCTATGTTTCTTCCATGCTATGGTACAAGAGAGAAGGAAGTTTGGACCTCTTGGCTGGAACATTCCATACGAGTTCAATGAATCTGATCTACGTATCAGTTTAAGACAAATGCTGGTAAGTGATATCTTCAATATTCTTCTTGTTTTTCCCCCAAAAAATATTTTGAAGATTTGTCAAAGCTCTGTTACCTATGTCGAAACCTGGTAATGTCAAATATTTTTGGTATAACAAAATATGAAATTCATCAATTCAGGTATGCTTTTGATTAAGTGGTAAAAGTGAAAGTTTTCGAGTCATAATTCTTAGATTAGGGAAAAATTCATCAATGTACATAGCACAGAGAAATGAAAAATTACCCTTTCCCAAACAGTCCCATTTTGATGCCCGCCAAGACAAAAAGGTTTGGAAATGAAGAAATTGATTGTTATCCACAGTCTTTTTCACCACCACCCAAAAAACTTTTGGAATTTCATCAAGAAAGAGTTGTTTTCTGCAACTTTTTGGGATTGGATTAGTCTAAAATTGTTTTGTTTTGATAAATGATTAATTCTGGTAATTCTGTTATAGATGTTCCTGAATGACTATGAGGAGCTCCCATTACCAGCATTGGTATATTTGACAGGCCAGTGTAACTATGGTGGGCGTGTCACAGACGATAAAGATAGACGACTTCTTGTCTCTTTGTTGTCCATCTGCTTCTGTGAGGAGATTGTTAATGATGATAATTATAGGTAGGGAATATAACTGATCTCAGTCTGTGAAATGATTTTAACTACCCCCACACAAACCAAATATTCAAGGGATGTTTATTGTGAACTTGATCCATCCATCTTTTGGCTTTTTGCTTGATCCCTTTCTCAACAGATTCACACAGTGTAATTAGGGGGTTTTCCCCCTACTTTTATGAAAACAAACACACACAAATAAATCTTTGTTCTTACAATATTTATCATTTTAGGGAATTTTTAGCGAATGAACATGAAGCAAAGCAGTTAATCCATTCCCACACAATGACGCTTTTAAACGCCCCTTGATATGAAAGCTATGGAAAACATTGTAACAAGCAATTTCTTCATTATACACAATGTTTTCTACCTCAATAGACAAAGATTGTACAGATTTCATCAACTTTAAATTGTCCTCTGCAACTCCTTCGAATTTGGACCTCTCTGAAATTTTTTGTTTTCATGGAGGTATGAATAGAAAAATCTAATCACACTGTATGAATATGTGAAGCTGATTCATACATTGTGTGATTATGTTTTTCGGTTCATACCTCCATGGAAACAAAAAAATGTTCTCTTCATTTCTTTTAATTTAATAGCATTTTGCGAAATAAAACAAAAGCTTTACAAATTTTGATATTTTTTTATATGGGACTATTTTGTGCAGAGGCATACAAAATTGCTGCGTGCTCAAAATTTTGTTCATGGAGTTATGAATAATTTTTTTCTAACAATCAGAACGCTCGTTTTGCTAGATGAAATCGAATTATAAATGTATCATATTGTTGTCTTTCATTTCCTTCTCAAGGCCTAGAGCACCAGACAAGGGGGTGAATCAACAATCTTAGATCTGTTTTTTTTTGTTTTTGTTTTTTTTTTTCAAAATCCTATGTAGCAGGTAATCTTAATCCCTGTCATGCTAAATAAAATTCTTCTTAAGAATGGCAAATAAATCAAAGGGCTAAAAGTACTGGAATCCATTATTTCTTTTGAAAACTGATTCTATAAACAACTTTTAGTTGAAAAGGACAAACAGGTGGTGTAGACTACAATCGGTCTGCACATATGTGCAGGCTGATCTTTGTCTATACCCCCTGCTTAAAAAGGAATATTCCCAGTTCAGCTTGACAAGGGTTAAGAATTGTCTTGATGAGATGTTTCCAATAAGTACCAACAACATAGGATTTAAATGACTGTTATGAATATCTACATTTTGAAACCACTTTATCTTGAGCTCTGAGGCCCTAATCATGTATGTATTTTGTTTTGTTATTTAAGGTTCTCTGAGAGTGGGTTGTACTATGCCCCACCAGAATCTCCATACCAAGGTTACATTGACTATATCAGAACACTCCCTCTGAACCCTAACCCAGAAGTGTTTGGGCTACATGAGAACGCTGACATTACCAAAGATAACCAGGAAACACAAATTGTAAGTAAATCATTCCTCTTCGTGTAAACTAGTTGTGAATTACATAAATCAGCTACCAAGTATTCTAATAGTAAGAAATAACCTATTACAACACACTCCACCCCTTAACCCTTGTCATGCTGTATAAATTGCCTTCCTGAAATGCTCCCAAATCAAAGGGCTGAAAGCACTGACAGAACTTGTTGTTCAAAAATCAATATTTCTTTAAGAAATCAACTTCATAAACAACTCTGGCAGGAAAATTACAAGCAGGAGATGTAGACTAAGATCAGCCTGCACATAAGTGCAGTCTGATCTTAGTCTACACCTCCTGCCATAACCGGAATATTCCGGGTTCAGCATGACAAGGGTTAATATGCCATCAAGGAAGCGGTTCAGGAAAACAATGTGAAAAACGAAGAAATTGCTTGTTTGCAATTTCCACATTGTTTTCTACCCAGAGAGATTAAAGAAATTTAGAGTTCACCAATCAGAAATTGTCTTCTGCACCTTCTCTCAATATGGACATGTCAAGAGTTTTTTCATGGGGTAATGGAATAATGACATCAGCATTTTTTTACTGTATGAACTAAGTGTAAACTGTTATAACATTTGGTAAGGCTTTGCCAATCAGTCATATAGTTATATAATATACATGTAAAAGATTAACCCATTCCAAGATGGCAAAATTTTGGATCGGTCCAAATTGAAAGAAGCTACAGATGGCAATTTCACCTTGGTGGAATCTTAAATTTTCTCGTCTTTTTGGATAGAAAAAATTGTGGATAATGAAGACTTCTGGACTTGTTACTAGCAATTTCTTTATTTTCCTCCGCTTTTTTTTTTTTTGAGAGGCAATCAAAAAGTGCCATTGTGTGGGAATGGGTTAAATCTCACTGACAAAGTGTAAAAATGGGAAGTTTTAGAGCCATTCAAATTATTCTATTGGGATGTTCATTCTAGCTTTGCTTAAAAGAGAGCCTGAAGGACACACAATATTTGAACACTGGGCTGAGTCAATCTTTATAACTACTGTTTTGTAATATGTGTTAACCCATTCCCACACAAGCCCTCCTTTTTACGCCCCTCAAGAAATAAGCTTCGGAAAACATTGTGGAAAATGAAGAAATTGCTTGTATCAAGCAATTTCTTAACTATCCACAATGTTTTCTATCCAAAAAGAAGAAAAAATTAAAATTCCATCAAATTTAAATTGTTGTCTACAGCTCCTTTCAATTTGGACCAGTCTAAAATTTTGTTGTGTGGGAATGGGTTAAATCATGAAATCATTTATCTTGCAGCTGTTTGACAGTATCCTACTGACCTTACCCAGACAGTCAGGCAAGGGAGGTAAATCTGCAGGCGATGTTATACAGGAATTGTCTGCTGATATTCTCGGAAAACTACCTGCTGACTTTGACCTGGAATTTGTAAGTGTTTGAGTTTATTTTGTGTTCTAAATGAGATTCATATATAAGTAATGAGATCAACATTGGCATTCTCTCAGTCTTGTTGTGAAGTTAAGTGTTTAATCTTTCACTGTTTTGTAAAATTTTAGACCTGTCAATTTTCAAAGGTTTTGTGGACGAAAATTAAAAGTAGACTTAATTTGAAAAATAGCCATTTAGTAGGGTTGAAAATATTGTGGATAAAGAAGAAATTGCTTGTTACAAGCAATTTCTTCTTTTTATACAATGTTTTCTCAATCATAAAACTACAGGGATATAAAAAAAACAGGGATTGAATAGGGAAGGGTTAATTATAAGAATATCATAAAGCCTTTCTTTCTTTTGGAAAGTGTGTGTAATCATGTACATGAATTTAGAAGAAGTTTGATATCAAAATAATCGGAATAATAGATCAGAAAATAAAATAGGATTTATTCTTTCACATTCTTATGTATCTGAGTGAAATTGACTGATTGCAACTATTTGACCAAGTGAATCATTCATATAGACCAGAAGTTCAATGATGTGTTCGGGCATTCATCTTTTATCAATTCATCTTTTTAATTGGCAATTAAAACCTAGTAACTACAGCTTTGTTTGCTGTTCCTTCATTATCTACATTGTTTTATATCTAGAAGGACAGACATGTATATTTTAAAAATCAGGGGTCGACACTAACAGTGTCCCGGGATCCCGAGCATCCCTGAAAATTGGAATGGACCCAAGCAATCTCAGGCTAGGGATTCTGTCAGGATCCTTCATTATTTCTCCAGTACAATAGATCTTAATGTATCAACTATTGCTCATGATTTTTTTATTTGCTTATTTTTGTAGAAAACATTGTAGATTATGAAGAAATTGCTTGTAACAAGCAATTTCTTCATTTGCCACAATTTTTTTACGAAGCTTATTTTTCAAGTTGGGCTTAGAGGGGCAGGATCACATGTGAATGAGATAATGTATATATATCTGGAGGAAACACTGAAGTAATAGTTAAGGATTCCTGTGGGATCCCATTAAAGCACAGCTAGTGTCGACCCCTGAAAATTCTATCATTTTGTAGTTCTTGATTGCAACTCCTTTTATTATGGATCAGTCTTAAATCGCTGTCATTTTATAGGTGAAATAAAGTCTATTATGACTTTGACTGTGTATCGTAATTTGTCTGTCTCTAGGTGATCAAAAAATATCCAGTTGTGTACAATGAATCCATGAACACTGTACTTCGACAAGAATTGATACGATTCAACAGACTGACCAAAGTTGTGCGGTCTTCCCTACAAAACCTGCAGAAGGCCATTAAAGGTCTTGTGGTGATGTCATCAGAATTAGAGGAAGTTTTCACCTCCATGATGAACGGCAAGGTGCCTGCTATGTGGGCGTCGAAATCATATCCGTCCCTGAAACCACTTGGCAGTTATGTTACTGATCTGTTACAGAGGTAAGTGTAATTTCCTTGTTTTATCTTTTAACCCTTCACCACACAATGATGCTTTTTGATGCCCCTCAAAAAAATTGGAAAACATTGTTTAACAATTAAGAAATTGCTTGTAACAAAAGATTTCTTCATTGTCCACAATTTTTTCTACCCAGACACGTGAAAAAATTAAAAATTTCATAAATTAAAATGTTCATCTGCAACTCTTTTCAACTTGGACCAGTCTAAAATTTTACCATCTGGTAATTGATTAACAAGCAATTGCTTCATAATCCACAATGTTTTCTACCCTAAAGGACTGAGATTATATTTATTTCACCAACATTTTCTGTCCGCAACTTTTTTTTCATTTTGGGCCAGTCTAAAATTTCCCAGTTTGGTAATGGGATTAGATTGTGCAGAATTAAAGATAGGGACATAATCTACACATCAATATTAACTTCATCTATTCAACTTTTTTTTTACACTTTGACTGTAACCTATATTCAAATTTTCCTCCTTTGATGCTTGTTTGATTTTTTTTTTTCTTGATTTAAGTTAAAGGCATGGATGGTTGTTTTTTCCAAGTCTTGGAATTTCATACTGATTGTGCAAAAAATTAAAAGAAAAAAAAGAACTTGTACCAGCATTTTCTTTTCTCATTATGAAAACATATCTGTTCTACCAGGATCATAAACTAAGTAGGGATTGATTCAGAAAAGGTTTGAAGTGTTTCATGATTATCCTAAACATACAGGTATGCATGTTTATTTATATGGATATTTTTCAGGTTGACATTCTTCAGTGAATGGATACAGAATGGAGCCCCACCAACATTCTGGCTGTCAGGGTTTTACTTCACACAGTCTTTCTTGACTGGTATGTAGTGTACGGGAAAATCATCTCAACCTTAACCCATTCCCAAACAAGGGCACTTTTTGATGTCTCCCAAGAAAAATAAATGGGAACATTGTGTAAAATGAAGAAATTGCTTGCAACAAGCAATTTCTTCATTTTCCACAATGTTTTCTACCTTGAAAGTTGAAAAATCTAAAATTTCATATAGTTTCAATTGTTGTTTGCAACTTCTTGCAGTTTGGAACAGTCTAAAATTTTCTTTTGTGGTAATGGGTTGACTGTCTTACCTTGTAAAACTGAACTCAGAATATTTCTGTTTTGGCAGGAGGTCTAGACAAAGATTTACACCACCCATTTGTCTCTTCCAAACAAGAGTTGTGATTCAAAATATATATTGGGCACAACTAGTGCATCAGTTGATTTCGGGCCTTTTGCTTGAAGGATTTAGTATGTTAATGTCTAAAGTAAGACAACAATCTTGTATTTTGATAATAGAATCAGGGTCATTTGATAGAATCAAAATCAAATATTCAAGTCCTATTTTCAAATGGAGTGTCTAGGTACTATTGCATTTCATAGATACCAAAGCTTGCACCCCCCTACAAACATGTATGCAACAGGCCCTAGAAAATGAGCGGAAGTTAATATAAACATGCACCAAACTAGAATATGATAGTTATTTTAATCCATACCAGAAAACAAAATTTGAGACTTGTCCAAACTCAAAGATGTAGCAGATCACAATATTTTCTAGATTGAATATCAAAAGAACTATAATTTTAAGGTAGAAAATGTTGTGGATAATGAAGAAATTACTAGTAACAAAGAATTTCTTCAATATTCCACAATGATTTACAAAGCTTTTTTTCCTTAGGGATTTAAAAAGCTTGGATTGGCTAGAAATAGGTTCAGAAAAATAACCTTTGGCCTTACAAGTTGGTTCCAAACTCTTTTTTTGGCCACTTTTACTAATTACGACAGAATATTAACCCTTTCCCGTTCAAATGCATGATCTTACTTTCCTGTGATTTTATACTCGAGAAAACATTGTGGAAAAAGAAGAAATTGCTTGTAACAAGCAATTTCTTCTTTTTCCACAGTATTTTCCACCACATAGGATGGTTTCATTTCAAATGGCATCAAGTTTTCATTGTCGTCTGCAACCTCTTTCAATTTGGACTAGTCTAAAATTTCCAAAAACAGGAAAGGGTTAAACAGCTTTATTTTGCAAAATCTTTGATCAGAAACATGTAACAAAAAAGCAAAATGATTTGTTTGTAACCTCAACATTGTAACTAAACCTTAAATATGCTGTATTTATGCTGTTTAAGTTGCAAAACCAATAAAAATATGTCAGAGTTAAAAGTCCACTACTGGTCTAAAGAAATGATTTGATTTGTCTATTTATTTTTTGATAGACAGCCATGACCCGTCAATTAACCCGGAAAAATTTGACCAAATTGAAAGAAAATGCAGACGTCAATTTCACGTTGATGAAATTTTAAAAATCTTTGTATTTTTGATCAGAAAACCTTGTGGATAATGAAGAAATTGCATGAAATAAGCAATGTCTTCATTTTCCACAATATTTTCCATCGCATTTTTCTTGAGAGGCATTCAAAAGCAACATTATGTTGGAATAGGTTGACATGAAATTACAGAACAATTAGTTTGACCATGTTTCTTTTGCCTTCAGTGTCGTACATATTCTGTATCTTTGTTACATAGGTGTGTCCCAAAACTTTGCCAGAAAATACACAATACCTATTGATACCATTGGGTTTGAGTTTGAAGTGTTGAAAGCTGACAAAGAAGATCTCAAGAAACCTGATGATGGGGCATATATCTATGTGAGTATATACATATTTATATTAAAGGGCAGTCTGTGGTCCAGTAGTAAAAAGCAGGACTGCTGATCCTATACTATTTGGTTCCCTTCCCCAACATGGCAGGATTTTTCAGGAACACTTTGTTATTGTTGTTCTAAAACCTTGTAACTACAGCTTCATCCATACTTTTTTAAGAGGTTTTAGAAGTTCAACGACTTGCTGTCTCTCCCAAACTGAAGAGGCAGCTTTGTGTGTATTGGTGCTTTTTACACTGAGTATGTTGGAAAGCCTTTCCCACACAATCTTGCTTTTTTTATGCCCCTTAACCCGTTCCCACACAATCCCTCCTTTTTACACCCCCCAATAAAAAAGCTTTGGAAAACATTATGGAAAATGAAGAAATTGCTTGTATCAAGCAATTTCTTCATTATCCACAATGTTTTCTATCCAAAAAGACGAAGAAATGTGAAAATTTATCAACTTGAAATTGTCGTCTGCAGCTCCTTTCAATTTGGACCGTTCTCAAATTCCACTGTGTGGGAATAGGTTAAGAAAAGTGTTTGAGAAAACAATGCAGAAAATAAAGAAATTCCTTGTTACAAGCAATTTCTTCATTTTTCACTTTGTTTTCTACAGAAAATGACAGAGATATTCGAAATTCCATCAACATTGAATGGTAGCCCATTCCCACACAATGACGCTTTTTGACATCCCCACGCAAAAAGCCTTGGAAAACATTGTGGATAATGAAGAAATTGCTTGATACAAGCAATTTCTTCATCATCCATAATGTTTTCCATCTCAACAGGCAATAAATCCAAAATTTCATCAACTTAAATTTGTCTTCTGCAACACCTTTGAATTTGGAACAGTCTAAAAAAAAATTGTCTGGTAATGGGTTATATCCTACTATCACACACACACCATGCATCAAAATATGAGATTGGTAATTTTTTTAAAAAGATAAAAATGACAAAAACTATATTTGATTGCAACTAAAAAAAGGCCTTGAAGTTTCATAAGCATCTAGTTGAGTAATACACATTTAACCCATTCCCACACAACAAAATATTAGACCAGTCAAAAGTGAAAGAAGTTGATGGAATCTAAATTTCTTCGTCTTTTTGATACAAGCAATTTCTTCATTTTCGACAATGTTTTCTAAATGTTTTTTTAAGGGGTGTAAAAAGGAGGGATTGTGTTGGAATGGTTTAAATAAAAAAATTGTGGTCATATGAAATTTTATACCCTTTTACACATTTACTGGTTTATTTCTCAATGCCCTATGCATTAAATGGACTCTTTTTGCAGTTAATGAATTCAGAATTGATCGCTAAAATCAAATTTATCATCTCATTATTAGCAATTTTTCTTAATTTTTTTTTAACAAATGATATTTTTTCTTCAGGGGCTATTTTTAGAAGGTGCTAGATGGGATAAAGACAAAATGGTGGTTGGAGAATCCCTCCCCAAAATTTTGTTCGACCCCATGCCAGTGATGTGGTTTAAACCAAATGAGATCTCAAAGTTTTCCGAGAAGAAGAGTTACAAGTGCCCAGTCTACAAAACAACAGCTCGTAGAGGTGTCCTGTCTACTACTGGACATTCCACTAATTTTGTACTATTTATAGACTTACCCTCAGACAAGCATGAAGGTCATTGGATAAACAGAGGTGTGGCTGCTCTCTGTCAATTAGATGATTAATCTACTATTGAAAACATTTTAGTGACTGTGATTAGACTTTTATTTTAAACTTTGCAGTGAAAATTTTATCACCTTCATTGCATAAAAACATTCCATAAGGTTTATGTGAATATGTATATAGGTTTATCTTATAACTGTTTGAAATAAAAGCAATTACATGAAATAACTTTGATATTGCTTTACTCTGATGAGCTGGCTTATTGAATCTTTATCTCAGTCCCACACAATCTGGCTTTCAAGCCATCCTTAACCCATTCCAACTCAATCCCTCCTTTTTACGCCCCTCGAGAAAAAAGCTTTGGAAAACATTGTGGAAAATGAAGAAATTGCTTGTATCAAGCAATTTCTTCATTATCCACAATGTTTTCTATCCAAAAAGACGAAAAAATTCAAAATTACATCAACTTGAAATTGTCGTCTGCAGCTTCTTTCAATTTGGACCAGTCTAAACTTTTGCTGTGTTGGAATGGGTTAAAAGATGCTTTGGAGCATATTGTGAACAAGCAATTTCTTTATTATTCAAAATGTTTTGTACCCCAATAAGACAAAGTTGTTTTTTTAAATTTCATCAACTAGAAATGATTGTCTGTACGTTCTTTGAATTTTTGACCAGTCTAATATTTTTTTCATCTGATTATGGGATATGAGATTTTGAAGTGCAAGCTTTACATTTACTATGTTTTAATGGCCATTATTCTAACTGACATTTCAGTACCAATAGGTCACGAGTGCCTAAACTTTGTAATCCATTACCACACGATCTTGCTTTCTTATGCCCCTCTAGAAAAAAAGCTTTGAAAAATTTTGTGAAAAATAAAGAAATTGCTTGCTTTAAGCAATTCATTTAGACCAATCTGAAATTTTGTAGTTTGGTAATGGGTTAAGATGTGGAAGTCAACTTTTTTTTAATCTACTAGAACCTTCTTTTCAAAGACAGTTTTAGACTACAATTTGAAATTGACTGAAAAGTCTTTGATAGTTGTCTGATTTTGTCCCTGATAATGACTTTGATCAATGTATTCCATCCAAGTTCATAGTGTGATGATTTGTTTTGATTCTAGAATTCATGAAAGTGTTTATAATATTGATTGTTCTCCATGTGTCATTGTAGTTATTGCACCTTTTATTTGCAAGCACATAGAGATATTTTCTAGGTGGAGCAATACAAGTGTCAATTTATTGATTAAAGTGCCTATTCTTGTATCAAAAAAGTTAAACTTACAATAATAGTACAGTAAAATCCTCATAATTGCAACTTTGGCAATAGCTATACACTGTGTGAATGCAACTGGAATTGTGCACAAATATTGAATTTAAAGAACAAACAGTTCCTTTTAAAAGCAACTTCTGGGTATTTGCAACAGAATTCTTTATAAATTAGAGTTTCAATTAACAGGATTCTATTGTATTGAAATTGCTGTTTGGCCACCAAAATGTCACACTTTCATTAATCTCAAGCCCACAGACTCAAGTTAAAGGATTTGCATATGCTTTTTCTTAACCCTTTTTATCTACCTTTTGAAAAGAGCTTCTGAAAACATTGTGGAAAATGAAGAAACTGCTTATAACAACCAATTTCTTCATTTTCCAACAATGTTTTCTTCCCCAAAACCCAAGATTTTTAAAATTTCATCATGAAGATGTCATGTGCATTTTCTTTCAAATAAGACAAGTCCAAAATCTGTTGGATGGAAATGAGTTAAGATTGATGAAATGTAAAAATATTATTTCCCTACACCCAGTATCCGAGTTGTATTATCCAGATCGTTGTTTGTGTTGTTTACATTATTTCCGTCCAGTTCCTGTTTTATAGTTGTATCAGGATAAGCCAAAGTTTTATGTTGTTTTAATTTTTCAGTATTGAAGATTGTGTTTTCATGTCTGTGATAATGTTAACTAATTTGATAAAGTATGTGTTAACATATTATTCTGTTAATATTTTTGTTAACATTCTAACATTCTATTCAAGATATGGTAAAAATGTGTGCAGTAGCTATACCCTTCAAATAAGAACTGTGTTAAAATGGGTCAATCAATTAAAAACAAGAAGTAAGCTATGTTGGAAAAGCAGGAGTATCTTGTAACAAGCAAGGTCTTCTCTCTTGATTTCTACACTGTTTGGCACTTTGAAATTTGAATCCTCATCTGCAAGCCCTTTAAATTTGTACCAGTCTATGTTTTGTCATCTTGTAATAAAAAGAGAGGTTAAGTTAAAAAAATTGTATGTGCCAATAAAAATATTAGTAGTTGCAATTGTTTTGCACTTACCAATAAATATACTTACACACAGATGCTGATTTTAACCCTTATCATCCTGAATAAAATTCAGAACTGTCTTAAAATCAAAGGCATGAAAGCACTGTAAGGACTGATTGTCAGTCAGTATATCTTATGAAAATTAATCCGGCAAACAGTTCTTGCTTAAACAGGACAAACAGGTGGTATATAATTAAGATCAGGATGTAGTTATGTGTAGGCTGATCTTAGTCTATACCTCCTGCCAAAACAGGTATATTCCAGATTCATCATGACAAGGGTTATCAACATATTTACATTGTTTTACCAGATCAGGGTGTCAATATTATTTAGTACCAATATATTTTGGTTTATTCATTATTTTTCTCATGTTATGTGACAATAAAATTATAAACACAAATGCTGTGTGTAGATTTCTTTTTATAAAAGCCCTTTTATTATTTTCCTAGCAGTGAAATCCTGGGATTTCGCAGTGTAATGAATTTTGATATTATTACTAGTGATGATAGCAACTTTCACTCCAAAAATCGGGAACTACTTTTAATTCCAAAGGGCCAGGTTGCTCCTGGTTAATCACAGTGAACTTACATTCAATTTCTTAGGCTACAAATCAATTCAAAAACAGTAAAATAAGAAGAAATTAACGTCCATAACTACAACATCAAAATAACCGTTTTGTTAACAACTGGTTTTAAACAATAACAAACCTGAATGTTTGTGTTATCCAGGTTCATCACTCATTGACTCAAACAATTGCATAGTTTTCCATAATGTCTAAAATCATTCCACTACCTCGAATACTGATGATATTGCAGTTAAAATGATGGACACTCAAACCTTGTTTGTATTTCCATTTATTTATCGTCGCTACCATAGCACATGCCATTATGAGCGACGCCCCCAGAAGATGGTTAGTTGTAACAGGGGATAGTGCAAGGATACAGGACGAAACTACTGAGAGACCAGCCTGGTTCTTTAACGTGCTCGATGGATAGCACCATCACACGGGGCCTCGGTTTAACATCTCATCCGAAAGACAATTAGTTAGTTAGTTGATTTGGTCAGCCCAGGGCTCGAACCCATGATCTTGAGGTCTGAAGTCAAGTGCTCTACCAACTGAGCTAATCAGGCTGACTAACTTTTTGAAGTCAAGTGCTCTACCAACTGAGCTAATCTGGCTGACAAAGGAGGTACTGCAATACCAGGCTGACCCGTGGCGAGAGCAGGGCAAGCCTGTTCTCAAAAATCAGTTTAATATCGAGGTTCCCCTTTGGGAACGTATCAGATATTAAGCTGATAAGAAGATACTACACTTTGATCTTAGCCAAAAGGTTGAGAAGCGATTCAAACCTTACACACATGAGCTTGTTTTTTACACTCAACTCAGGATACTGAGTGATCACAGACTGCCTATCCTATGATTCTGTCCAAGTCCAAGTCTTGAATAGTCGATCAATGTTCGAAATATCCCAGGGCCTTTAGATCAATAATAAGATTGTCGCCCATAGATACAGTAAATGTTTTGTCCAAATTATCATCATGCCTTACACTGCAAATCTCTGTCTTTAAATACAGACTTTCAAAAAATCCTTTTAAACCCTTGCCCACTTGGAAAGGCAATCCAAGATAGAGAACAGAAATTACTGAAAACGAAATACGCACGGTTTCCAGGGCTGAAGATGACGAATATGATTGAGATAAATAGGTAACTGAAAAATGAAACTATTTCAAACATGATAATTAGAATAATCAACTAGTTATTTTTGATATGAGAAATCTTTCACTCCAATACATTGTTATGCATTAGAAAACTCGTCCTTTGGACTCGTTTTTCAACTCCTAACAATGCATTCTCATGAGAGATTTCTCATATAAAAAATATCCAGTTGATTATCCTCTATATATTTATGAATCAGGGCATAAAGATTTGACTCCTTTCGTTAGTGATTTTGTTTGTCCATATAAACAGAGATGTTGAATTCCTGTGCCCATGTTGTCAGACACGGACATTTTTTGCTTTCAGCTTAGTACTTTGTTCAAGGTCACTTCTCTAGGGACAAGTTAATACACAGGCACATCTTGGAATGATACAAAATAGATCTCAAAAGATATCTCAAACTGAAAAGTTATCTCGACTGAAAACCAGTCGAGAAAACATTGTGTAAAATGAAGAAATTACTTGAAACAAGCAATTTTACACAATGTTTTCTACCCAGAAACTTGAAAAATCTAAAACTTCATAAGCTTGAAATTGTCTGTAACCCCTTTCAATTTTGACCAGTCTAAAAATTTGTCGTTTGGTATGGATAAGGGAAGAAATAATTGTTGTTATTGAAGAAAATACTGGATTCCAGCATTGCTTCATTAACAAGTGTTTTTTTTCAAATTCATCTCTTCACTTCTTTGCAGAAAAATTTTAATTCTGGACAAGCAGAAAAGTCTTGGTATACCTTTTGACTGGCAAGTGCTAGGGTTTTCATATTCACATATGAGAATGATTGCACTCATTTGCCAGATAGTGCCTGATCGGTTAACTGTTTGAAAGGTCATAGCTATGGTGTCAAAAACTAGGTAAAATCTTAGATATACCGGTACCTCATTTTCACTCTAGAGGCCACATTTTTGCTTAAACGATTTGCATTCAAGGGGATGCAATTTTGGCTGAACTGACTTGATATTTGTTCAGAATGTTTGTCTCTATAAAATATCTGTCAGTTTATATATTGGGTCACATGGGGTCAAAAACAAGGTCACTAGGTCTATCCTAAAGAAATCTTCTTTGTAATTTACACGCTCCTTTTCTGGCACAAATATCTTGAAACTTTGTAAGAATGTTTGCTTTTGGTTTCAAGACAAGATTTGATAACGGATCACATTTGGCCTAAATTACTTCACTCAGGCTCTTGTAGTCATGAACTCAGGTGAGCCCTGTAGGGTCAATGGCCCTCATGTTTTCCGAGTTTTAAATCTTAAATGTTTGTAATATGAGAAAATCTGTAAACCATTACCAAGCAATCCTAATATTTAAAGACACAACACAAAAAGCTATTGAAAATACTGGTACAATTTAATTGCATTTTACATTGTTTTCTGTAACCTCTTTGAATACGGACCAGTCCATTATTTTATCAACTCTTAATAGGTTAAGGACTTACCATAGCAAAGAATGTAAGATGCAAGAAATCCACTACAGAATAAATAGAGTAGAATTTACGCATTGATTAAGTAATAAAAGAATAAAATTTCCAAAAGTTTTAAAAGTTTTATTAATAAAATATACAATGGAATGATAGCAGAAACATGAAAACTGCATGTAGGTGCCAACGCTCAGCTGCAAGTAGTGAAACAAGAATTGCCATAGGATCAAAATCTACCCTTGAACCTTCCTTTATGATCTTAACCAATTACTAGACGAGGAAATTTTAAACAGGTCCAAATTGATAGAAGTTGCAGACGACATTTCAGACAGCACTAATATTGGAAAATAAGTGCCAAATAGGGTAAAAAACATTGTTAGAGGAGAAATTGCTTGTAACAAGCAATTGCTCCTTTTCCCACTGAGTTTTCCATGAGTATATTTCTTCAAAGTATCAAAAAGCTGCAAGCAAGCACAAATAAAGTGTACTAAATGAGAATTGGACAACAGGATTTAGAGATGTAGGCAAGGCCAGATAGGTATAGTTTGACCTTCAAAAGTCACCTTAACCTTTAGAGTAGGAGCCTGAATCAAGTGCAGCACACTTGTATTCATAAAGATTTACAGGTGTGCAAAATATTTAGAATCGGATCATAAGGTCAACAGATATAGGCAATCAAATTTTGACCTTCAGATGTAATCTTGACCTTTTTCAAATAGATCCTAAATCCAGTGTAACACACATATACATGCTCTCATAACCATGTACAAGTATGTAAAATATTATGAAACTCAAACCAAACGTTTAAGAGGTATATACAATGTCCAAATTTAACCTTCTGCTATGACAATAGGATCCTGAATTAAAGGCAGAATGCTTGCTCTCATTAACTCAACACCACATAGGAAAATTTAAGACTAGGCCAAATTGAAAGAATTTGCTGACAACAAACTAAAGTTAATGAAATTTTAAATTTTTTCAACTTTCTAGGTAGAAGCAATTTCTTCGTTTTACCCAATCTTTTCCCAATTGTTTGCCATGAGGAAGACAAAAAGCATCATTGTGCAGGAATGGCTCAAGACTTACAAGTATGCGTTCTAAAGGACACAGTTGACGGCAAGGCTGAAGCAATACTCCCAGTTTGCTCTGAAACCAGCCTAGTTAAAATGTGACATCTTAATTGCATAATTTGAATCAAAAACCCTGATTACAATCAAAACCATGATTTGCCACAAATGCAAAAGGATCTTCTGGCGGCATCATGTAAATGGAAATTCGCAAAGCAACTAAAATGCCACAATTCTACATGTATGAATAATCTTTCACAGTGTAAAGATGTAACAAGGAATCTCTCTGTTAATGCATTCCCAGACACCAATATTTTAAACTGCAGATTGCAGACAATTTTTTGTTTGGTGAAATTTAACCCTTGTCATACTGCATAAATCATCTTACTGAATTGCTGTCAAATCAAAGGGCTGAAAGCATTGATCGAACTTGTTGTTCAATAATCAACATTTCTTTTAGAAATCAACTGCATAAACAACTATGACAGGAAAGGTACAAGCAGGAGGTATAGACTAAGATCAGCCTGTACATAAGTGCAGTCTGATCTTAGTCTACACCTCCTACCAAAACCTGAATAATCCGGCATCAACATGACAGGGGTTAAATTTCTTTGTCTTTTAGGATAGAAATACAGTGGAATCCTGTTAATTGTAACTCCAATTTGTCAAAATTTTTGTTGCAAATAAACATAAGTTGCAACAAAAAAAGAGTCTTTTGTTCTATAAACCTGATATTTGTGCATAGAATTGATTGCAATTAAGCAGTTAATTGCTATTATCAGGGTTGCAATAAAGAGGATTTCTCTGTTTCATCATTTTCCATAATTTTTTGTAAAGCTTTTTTATTCAGGGGCATATGAAAACAAGAATTTGTGGGAATGTGTTGAATAAATGATAATGGTAACTCGTTTCTAATTTCATAGACAAATTTAATGAGAACATAGCATAGAGTCAAGTAAAATGTGCTTAACACATTCCCACTCAGTGACCCTTTTAGACGCCCCCAATGAAAAAAGCTTTGGAAAACATTGTGGAAAATGAAGAAATTGCTTGTTAAAAGCAATTTCTTCATTTTCCACTATGTTTTCTACCCAGAAAGCTGTAAAAATCCAAAATTCCATTTACTTTTGTTTTCTGCAACTTCTTTCAATTTGGGCCAGTCTAAAATTTAGCCATCTGGTAATGAGATAAATTTGAGGGTTTCAGCAAAATCTAGCTTTCAAATAACCAAAATAACACAAAACTTGCTTTTATGATCAAAAGAAAATACTATTGTCAAAATCTTCTTGATTTCAGTTTATTTTTTAAAATATTAAGGGTTTACAAGAAGGAAGATGGTGCTGTGGTGGATGAATGAATTTTCCTTTTCCAAATACGCTTTGTGAGTTAAGGCCAAAGATATGAAATAAAGAAGTAGGCTTAAAAATGAGAAAACTTGTAACTGCACCCACTTTTTGAGAGAATAAAAAAAATGAATTGCAATGTTACAAAAGAGGAATGTACAAAGAATGGAATTGCTGTTTTATAAAACAATATTATACAAGTATAAAAATATGATTATATTGTACATAGATATTTACAATACATACAAAATGGCAATTTCATATGTTGCAATCATTGATATGTTTTGATAATTGGTGGATTTTACATTTATTAATCCATCAAATGTGAAAAATCACAATCAAAAGCTGCTCACATGCATCATTCAGTCCACACAAATTTACACTGAATAAACATACTATTTCAAAAAAATTACTCGGTACATGTATTTCTATAATTTCTGATCACAGACAAAGTGCAAAACCGTTGTTTGCAAAGTAACATTGTACTTACACTTGCATTAGGTTTGCACTTAAACTGGTTTGTTTTAACCCATTACCACGCTATCCCTCATTAACCCATTACCAAAATTTTAGACTGGTCCAAATTGAAAGAAGTTACAGACGACAATTTAAATTAATGAAATTTTAGATTTTTTCATCTTTCTGGTTAGAAAACATTGTGGATAATGAAGAAATTGCTTGTAACAAGCAATTTCTTCATTTTCCACAATGTTTTACAAAGCTTTCATATTGAGAGGTGTTTAAAAGCGTCACCGAGTGGGAATGGGTTAATACAACTCTGAAGTATTATACTAACCAATTAAAAGACGACAAAATTTTAGACTACTTTAATCCTCAGTCTATTTATAATTTTGTTGTCTGGTTAAGAGTCTGATATTTTGGTTTAACAAAGTGTCAATTAGTGTACTCCGAATCGCTAATGGGACAGACTCTGTTGTTTAGACTGGTTCAAACCTATCAGGTTAATTGTTTTTCAATTTTGATGAGTCCATTAATTTTATTGTGAGGTAATTAGCATTTGCAGAATCCAAAGTGAAGTTACCTGACCAAGTTTGAAAATGGTTCATAACAATCTTTCAGAATTACATCAACATTGAAGGGCTTAAATAATTGGATACAATATTTGTAAGTCAGTATTTCTTTAAAAATACTCACACAAACAACTCTGATTTGAAAAAGATGAAAAGGTGGTGTAGAATAAGATCAGACATTTGTACAAGCTGATTTTTATATATTTCTTCTGCCAAAACAAGATTATTGCAGGTCTAACATGAAATGGGTTAAAATTCCCTTTTCCCTTTGAAAAAATAAGGCTCTCAACACTCAAACAACTTTCAACTCAAAACTTGTACACTAGCATGCATTCATCTGACAAAAACTTATCACAAAAATCTCTTGAAATATATACACAACAGTCCCATTATGACAGCTAGTATAAAGTTGAGTCGCAGGCCGGTTGATCCATTGCATCCATCAGATTCACAGTAACACGTATTTCTAAACACACCAGTATTATCCCAGGACCATCTACAACCCCAGGCCACACCCTGATCTGTTCTTGATGCACATCGACGAGTTATCTTGATCCATGCTCCATCTATTAAAACAAAAAAATGTGTCGGTCTTTCTTTTTTTCTTTCCTTTCTTTGGTATTATACTACCTATTCCTATTAATATATAACTTTAATATTACCAGTGACAGTCCTTAGAAAGTGTTTGAAATTTAACTTTAAAAAAGAAAATTAAACTTGTCATAGATTTATGAGAGAGTCTTTTTGTTAAGTAAATATCAATAAACTACAGTATATCCCAGCTGCTGACCTATTGGCCAATCTAGAATTTTGTTGTCTGGTAATGAGATTAAAAGGGCTATCATTGGACAAGACATATGCCCATTCAATCAGAGCCCTTGTTCAGAAGTTCAGACAAAAAGTTGATTAAGACTGGTAGGTGAACACTTGCCCTGTCATCGAACATAGACACATTACACTACTTACATCCAGGGCTTTCCTGATATATCTTCACACAAAACTGTCCAGGTGTGTTGGCCTCGAAACTGTTACAGTCTACCATGGCATTGATGGACTTGTCGAAAGGTGTTTCTTGTGGACAAAGGTCTGGGTTTTCATTACTGTCACATTGATAGCACTGTATAGCCTCACCTACAAGTAACAATTACAGTGTTTTGTTATGAAACTGATGTTCAAAGAAATATTAACACAAAACTATTGCATCCATTCAGTGCTTTCAGCCCTTTGATTTCAATGCAATTCTGCAACAGGATTTCCTTCGATGGTAAGATTTGGTTAATTGACCAATCTGTAGCCCAGCCCACTTACTCCATTAGCACCCCCTATTGAGTCCCACAGGAAGTCAGTGTGATGAGGTTTTTCATACCTCCATGAAAACAAAAAAATATTCTATTAATTTCTCATAATCTAATGACATCAAGAGAAAAATGCAAATATTTTACAAATTTTGATGCATTTTTAAGGACTATTTTTGTGATGAAGCGTGCACAATAGCTGCTTGCTCAAAATTGTGTTCATCGAGGTATGAATTATTTTTTTCTGCCAATTAGAACGTAGATTTTTGATACACAAAACTAAAAATTGAATAATATAATAATGATGATTTGAGAAGGATCATCTTCAAAAATGAACACTAACCCACTACCAGACAGCAAAATTTTAGACTCGTTCTAATTGAAAGGAGTTGTAGAAGACAATTTGAAGTTTATGAAATCTTATATTTTTTTTAACTTTTTGGCCAGAAAATATGTGTAAATGATGAAATTTCTTCTTACTAGCAATTTCTTCATTTGACACAATTTTTTCCGATTGTTTTTATTGAGGGGCGTGAAATAGCGTGACTGTGTGAAAATGGGTTGAATTGAAAAAAGAGCTTTTGAAAGACTGTTGTAATCCCCTTTACAAACACATTTGTTTAGGCTCTTACAACAGTTTTGCAATAAGTCCTCAAAATGGTATATTAGAGGGAAAATCATTACCAAAATGACTTAATTTTAGACTAGTCCAAATACAAAGAGGCTACCATCTACAAATTAAAGTGACTGTAATTTCTGAAAATAACGATCTTATGGGATAGAAAATACTGTGGGGAAAATGAAATTGCTTGAAAGAAGTATTTTCTCCTTTTCTATATATTCTGGATAGTGCAGGATTAGGTTTAAAAAGGTGGGTGTTAATGTTTTGTCGAGGTAGGTATTAGAACGTGGAGCATGAATGAATATGCAGCAAGGTAGAATGACCAACATCTCATTGGAATATTCGAGTCTGCACAGTATGACCAGAGTCGAAACTTTAAAGTTTATGATGACCCCTTTTTGTGTGACTAGTCACAGTTACATTATCAACTTGTTCAAAAGTCTTGAAAGAGTGACTCAGAAAGAAAATTGTATAATCAGGAAATGAGTGGATGGCAATAGAACTGCTTAATCTGACACATCTGTCACTTCCTTTATCTTCTCAGTTATGGAAATTAAAGGTAAAACAACATCTGGAAAGTGTGTATAGAAGAACTATTTAATGAAGATTCGTTTTTAGGCCAAAATTCACTATGTACAATTGTTATTTTGACCGGAAGTCGCATTTTGATGACAAATTCTTTTCCCGTCTTTCATCTTTCTTTGTTAATACCTGTGCTAATTCAAGGTGTAACAGGTAAATTTAGTTTCACTTTTAAAATACTTACAAGTATTAAAATATAATATCAGCCCCAGTGTAGTCACCAGGTACAACATTTTTATCCGACCCATTATGGCGGATGTCGTCTCTACTCCATTTACCTTTGGCGGCGCTGTTTACCTGTTCTAATTTGCATACGATTTCAATCAACAAAGTCACGTGATTAAACCGGTGCTCCAGTATAAATTACCTGTCCCGTTCAGGTGACAAAAGCGTGTATTGATGGGGGCTCTTGAAGGGGGAAATATTGACTAACTTGCAATCGCTTTCGCAGTGAAACCAGATAAGAATGCATGTTTTCGAATTAGAAATTACAAACTATGAAGTATCATTTTCAAAAAATTATGTCCCGGTTTCTCGTTCCGTGATTTCGTATTCTTACAAAGTCTCTAAAAAACGAATTTGAAGACACCATTTGGCCTAAACAAGGATTTTTCTCTCGAAGTGTTCGCTGTAAATGGCCATAACTGAAAAGAAAACCTCTTCTAGCCTGAAAACAATGCCACAAGTTTTTCAACCTTATTACTATTTTCATTTCATTTAGGTAATACGTCTGATAACAGTCCAGTGAGATATGTGTTGAATTCTATCCAGCGCTTTCTATGGATATAATATTCTCCAGTGCATTGGAATTCAGAATGTAATGTTCTGTGGTAATTCACTTTGTGTTCACCAAAACATTCCTGGTCGAAATACACCCGATACATTATTGATGAGAAGAGAGTTGTTACGTACGGACGGACATTTGGCCATCGCAGCTTAAAAATCCAGACGCCATTCGATCGTCAATTGACCAATCGCGGCTGTCAATCAAAGAATACATCGACCAATCAAATCTTTCACACAGCCCAAAATTAAGATTTGATCTCCAACATTGGCCGCCATTTTTCTGAAACATTTTTGTTGGTTTGGCGACTTAAATGTCGTAACTTAAACTGTAGTTACGACGATAAGGTTGCAAAGCATCCATTCTCCCTTTTTTTTTTTTTTTTTGTTACATACTCCTGGCCATGGATGTAGCAAAATGACGCCGTTTTAAATCGAAGCGGGGCTTCCTGTCGGAATCAGTGGGCGTAGCCAACGGAGTAATAGGGCGGGACCAGCGATTGGTGAATTGTTAAAGCATTGAAGACCCAGCCACGATACACCAACGAGACCAGCCGCACAGGAAAGGACACAAGCCGTTTGAACAAAGGATATTCAATAATTGCTTCGTCGATGCTGGCTATCAAGGAATCAATCGACCATTTGAATCAGTCATTTAGACATGAAGTGAAATTTGAACTCCGACATTTATTATCACGATGAACCTCTTTTGTTGGATTGGCGGGTTAAACTTCGTTACTACAGTTACGACGTTTCGGTTGCCAGCCATTTCAAGTTACTGACCGACCATACATTTTGCGAAAATAACACCGTTTAATATCATTCGAAGTGGAAATCCTGTCGAGGCTTATTTGGCGTGGCCTGCAAAGCAGTCAATTTATCTTCTGAATCAGTACATGTATAGCACACGATAAAACAGACCAGGACAGTTGAGTAATCCCTACTGTCAATCAAAGAAGTCATACAGACATGGCCAAAGCTCCGCCGAAAGTGCCTTATCTCTTCCCGCTTTGCAAAATTTTAGACCCGTCCAAATTCAAAGGTTTTGCAGACGGAATTTTAAAATGGATTTAATTTGAAAAATAACCATTCAGTAGGGTAGAAAATATTGTTGAAAAAGAAGAAATTGCTTGTCACAAGCAATTTCTTCTTTTTCTACAATGTTTTCTCAATTATAAACCACAGGGCTATAAAAACCAGGGATTGAACAGGAAATGGTAACAAACGGACAATAATTAGCCCCAGTGTGCAAGTAATCATAAAGACATACTTTTACGTCTGGCCCGAATCAACTGAAAAATCTAGCAAGCCAGTTTTGGAATTGACGTAACTGCGGCTGTCAATCAAATAATTGGACGACCGACGAAACTAGACATTTAGACTGGGAGTTCATTATGAAATCCAACATTAGTCGCCATTTTTGGTGAATCATTTTTGTTGGTTTGTCGAATTAAACGTAGTAGCTACAGCTGATTCAAGCTGTGGTTACGACGTTTATGTCGCTAACCAACCATTCTACTTATTTGTAATGTGCTACTTGCCATATCATTCGCTGAAAATCGAAGCGGAACTTCCTGTCGGAGCCAATGGGAGGGGCCAGAGGAGATAGTGGGAGGGGCCAGCGATCCGTCAATTAACCGAAGGACCAAACAATTCAATATCTACCCCAATAATAGCTTGTCAAGTTCAATACGAATTTTTTGTCAACGAAATAACTTACAAGAGCTACGCACGTCATGGATTGTCAGCGTTGGGTTGTTCAAGTGCTTGATAGTGGATTCGAAAAAGGGGCGTCATTCGTTCTAACAATTGCATTTCAATTTTTTCGGACGACAGTTCAACGTTGCCGCAGACGACGACACTGGCAACGACATAGCTATAGCAATACCTCGGGATTTCTCCGAAAACAGTCGAGATATAAATTAAGTAGGTCAAATTGTATTCGTTTTGTTTGAATGATGTTTAACGCCGCTTTTAACGATCTTTCAGTAATATCGCGGCGGCTGGAGCACATTACAATTGATTCCTTGTATATCTCGCGCCAGTAATACCATTATATCCTTTCCTAGCCTCCAGCTGCTATCAAACTTAGGTTAACGATTATCCACCCATTGGTGAGAGGGGCATATGTCGGAAAGGATATGTACCGCCGACGGGGATGACATCACATGACTGAAAATAGGGAGTCTGATGCGCTACGAACTGTGTTATGGCGGCGGCTATCAATGATTCATTTCACCCATTCCAACACAGTGGAATTTTAGACCAGTCCAAATTGAAAGGAGCTGCAGACGACAATTTCAAGTTGATGGAATTTTGAATTTTTCATCTTTTGGGATAGAAAACATTGTGGATAATGAAGAAATTGCTTGATCCAAGCAATTTCTTTATTTTCCACAATGTTTTCCAAAGCTTTTTTGTTGAGGGGCGTAAAAAGGAGGGATTGAGTGGGAATGGGTTAAAATCCCGTGACACTTCCTCAATAAGATCTAGTCAGCCCGATTAGCTCAGTTGGTAGAGCACTTGATATCAAACCTCAAGATCACGGGTTCGAGCCCTGGGCTGACCATATCAACTAACAAACTACACCGAAGCCCCGTGTGACGATGGTATTTATCGAGCACGTTAAAGAACCAGGCGGAGCTCTCAGCAATTTTGTCCTGTATCCTTGCACTACCCCCCGTAACAACTAACCATCTTCTGGTGGCGTCGCTCATATGGGCATGTGCTACGGTAGCGACGATAAATAAACGGAAATACGCACTCAATAAGATCAGTTTCCTGTAAAACTGATTGCGGTATGTTTGGAAGCCTCACTATTCCGCATTGAGACCGCATCTATTCATGACTTTTACGAAGATACTTATACTTTATCCCATTCAAACAACAAAACTTTAGGCTGGTCAAAGTTGAAAGAATGACAATTTTAAGATGATGATTTTTTTCGCCTTTTTGACTAGAAGCCCTTGTGGATAGTGAAAAATTGCTTGTGTAAATTTCTTCATATTCCACATTTTTTACTTGAGGGGCGTTAAAAGGAGGGATTGTGTTGGAATGGATTAAGAGATGTGATTCATTAAAATGTAAGTCTGAAAAACGATAAGAGTATTAACTCGAAAACTGAACGAGCCACTTTGATGGCTATACTTCTGCTCCGAACTAAGTTTTGGACGGAAGTATAGACGAACGAGAACTATTACCATGTTCTCTGAATTTTCTGGGTCGGGTATAAAAATCGTTTGAGCAATCAAATCGTTCAATTAGTAACCACCTATATTCATTTATTTGGGGGGGGGGGCTGCGATCTAATGCCGTATTTGAGCCATATTTGTGTTTCTTTTAAAAATTAATTAATCACAAACACATACGGCTTTAAATGTACAAGCAGGTGGTATAGACTACGATCAGACTGCACTTATGTGAAGACTGATCTTTGTCTTTAACTCCTACTAAATCAGGAATATTTCGGGATCAGCACAACAGTTTATACGTTTCGGGAGCGAACAAACGATTTGCGTTTTGATAATGTTCCTTGCCATTATCAAACTGAGCCATCGGACAAGAAATCTCGTGAAGAGTCAACTGAGGGCTATTTGTTGAATTTTTGAGAACCTCTCTTAAAGAAAAGGTTTACGGAGGACGGACGCACAAAAAGGTCCGAAAACTTTTCTTAAAGAAGAGGATTACGACGGAAGGACGCCGTAACCATAGCCTTCTTTCGTTTTGCCTGTAGAGCTAAAAACCCGTTGACTAGATCTTGCTTGAACCATCACCTCTATAAAGGGATAACTATCCTTCAGAGACAAGGGTTAACCCATTACCAGACCTTATAATTTTAGACTTGTCAAAATTAAAACAGGTGGCACAGAACAACACAATGTACATTTTATTAAAAAAGAGTCACTTAGGGTAGAAAACGTGACCAAAGGAGAAACCACTTGTCAAAAAATATCACTCCTGTATTGTTTTCTCAAACAGGTGAAAGTATAGGATGGTGCGGTAATGGGTTAATGTCCAATTCTAAATTGAAAAGCCTATTAACCAATAACTAGATGACAATAATTTGGACTAGTCCAAATTGAAATAAGCTGCAGACGACTGTTTTTGGTTGACGGAATTAAGATAAATAGGGTTAACACTGAAATAATGGCTTATTTTCAAACTTCTTACTTGAGGCGTGTAAAAAAAGGTGGTAATGGGGTTAAAGAGATGTTGAGCAGAGCAGTCTGACCAAGACTGTTACTTTTTTGCAATTTCATAGGTTGTGTCTATTTGCATGTCTAAAGACAACTAGGATAAACTGATAATAACACCAAATTCAAGATACAAACGTTTATTTCATCAAGTATACCAAATTCCATGTATAAAAATCTGATTAAAAATTAAAGCAATCAAAATTGACATATTACGCTTTTTAGTTATGTTAATATACAATGCACAACACCGAGATATAATTCTCAATTCAGTATTTTACAGGTCTATAACTTAACTTGAAATTTTAATTCTTTTTTGAAAGCAATTTCATTATTATTCATCAATTATAATTAGGTCATTTTTTCCAGTAATTTCTTTTAGAACAGTCTCAAGCTAGTTTTAGATCGAAATTTCAAGACGAACACTATTTCCTTTTATTTTCATGGATACTGATTTTTTTTTTTTTAATTATTATTGATTACTTTTAGTTCATTATTTTACTTTTATGAAATGCCTTACATTCAAAGTCCTACTTAACTATATTTTTATTCTATCAACTATCCTAAAGATAAGAGAAATACCTCTCTAAAACATTCTTCATCAAGAATTAGAATTTAAAAGTAGCATTTCACTTATCCATTTTTCTGTTTGTTTATATCTTACAAATCATATTGTATCTTACATTTTTTCCTTTAAAACAATAAATTTGTGTGAGATTACTACAATAAACAAATGACTACTAAATACAACTCTCAACACTGCATGGCCAAACAACCCGATCCTTTTTCATGTTCACAACAATCAAAGCTGTACTTCGTGTATAGACATATTTAGTTGTATATGCGAGTTGTCTTGGTATGCATATGTTAAGAGTTGTAACATTAAAATACAATGTACATTGTGTTATAAAAACAAAATGCCAATTATTCAAAATAATGACTTGACATTTACAACCATATACAAGTATAATGCAGTTCAATCATTCACAGAAATTATCTGCTCTATTACCGGGTGTGTGAATTTTTTTCAATGCCACTTGTCCAGGAACTAGAAAATATAAGGGCAAATCTTTGACTGGTCCAAAATAGATCTCTAAAGATAAATCATTATACATGTATGTCGTAATGGTTATACTTAAGGGTAGAAAATATTGTGGTTAAAGTACAAAATGCTTGGTTCCAGAATTTTATTCATCAACACCAATGTTTCCCCAAAATTTATCTCTTCACTTTTTTGCAGGTAGAAAACTATGTCCTGGACAAAAAGAGTAAATCCGTATTTCGACACCACTGCTATTATCACATACTGATTTTTCCAGGTTTGTTGGATGGCATCAGATACTTTCTCTTCAATTTTATGTTCCTCTAGTTTTGTCTAGCCGTATTTGGAACCAAATAATAATTTCCTGATTGAAAACAGTTTGGGTTTTTCTTTTTTATCATATTATTTCGATAGCTTACAAACACATACAGGCAATTTGAAAAGAAATGAAAGCTCCAAAAACAATAATTCATTAGTCAGGTGACCAAAACATTGAAAGTACAGCTTTTATTTACTGTATAACACTATTTTGTACCCTAACCAACAATCTAATTATTGTTAACATTATGTGACAGGGAAAACCAAATTCAAACTATTGCACTGTCTATTAATAAGGTTAAGCTAAAGCAAACAATGACAAACATCTTGTGTAGCATGCTGACTGTGTTTTAATGATTCTGTTACTTCTGTGTCTTTTCTCACTCTCATTCAATGTTTCATCTAAATCACACTTCAACCATTTATGCTCAGTAATAAATCCTTTAATATTTGAAATACAAGCAGTTACCAGTTACAAATAAAATTAAGATTTCAACCTCAAAATTGCAGACAATATTCTTTTCAATCTATCAAATACCATTTTAAAATTCCGTTTATTAAAAAGAATTTCAGAGTGGTTGAGCACAAAAGTTCTCCTTTTCTTTTGACAAAGTGCTTTTATGAGTTATTTTGTAAACAACTGGGCCAACTGTAACTCATGAACAAACAACAATGAAGAATATAGTTTTAATTGGGTTAAAAGATATTTTATGACCATTAGTGGTTGAAAAATGAGTATCTTACACTCTTTGGATTTATCGCACACTGAAGCTCTCTCTCATTCAAACAAGTCATATTTACAATGTAAAAACAAATCTTGAGATTTTCCCTGATAGGTTAAAATTTCAGATTTTTTGTGTTTTTTTTTTTTAACAATTAAGAATGAAACAAACTTTCAATTCTAAAGTTCTCTTCCTTAGTCCTAAAGTCTTTCCAAATGGCAAAATTTGAAAATAAAACATGAAAGGCATATGGTAAAGTGTACTTAATTTGCTTGCACCACAGTAGTCCATTTTGGTGATATTATCACCAAGGAAAGCAAAGGGAATGTTACAATTTTTTGAACATCAATGAACACTACCTGTAAAGCTATTTTCAAGCTATTTTACCAGCAAGTCTTCAATTGATTCCTATGTCACCCATTTTGATATAAACCTCCCATTCTAAGCTTGGCTAAAATTGTAGACAAGAATTTTAGTAGTCAAAAGAATAAGTTTCATTTATTCATAATAAGAAAACTAATATTTTGGAGTAAATGAAAGTAATGAAGTATCTCAATAAAAAATGTATGGACAGGAATGTTGAATATATTACAAAAGGAAGGGTTAAACGGTAACATGTAACTTTTGAGTGAATCACAAATCATTGGTGTGCAACCAAAACATTGCAACTACAGTTTAATAACAGTTATGACAATGTTGTGGTTGCCAAGAGGAAATAAAAGTGATAAGATTCTCTGAGATATTGTTGATGTGCTAATAAAACACTTAACTTGACTTTAAAAAGCTGAAATTACAATGCCTTGTAGTCATAGACAATTATAAAATGCACCAAGAAGTCCCCTCTTCAATAAGAGGAACTTGCTCAAGATATTCTTTTCAGACAAAATTATTCTTGCAGAGTCAATCTATAGGTTGGGTTACATTCTTTCCCCATTTTCCATTGGTATTTAATCTGAACATATCATACAATAATTTGAGTTTAATTAATCATGGTCACTATTGTCACACTTTGATTCTGTAAGATGTTTTACAAAATAATGTTACTGGTTTGAATTTTGTCTTATTTGAATCCAGGGATTAAAATTGACTCTACTTGCATAGATTTAATATCCTACAAGAGATAAAATTTATTTTATAGATCTAAATTTGTGTGTTGAGCTATTGTTATAACTTTCTAAACAACAATCCAAGTGTTGTAAGGGCAGGTACAACCATTGTGATGAAGGGAATGTTGACAGAGGTGGCACCATTACATCCATCCTGGTTATCACAGTGGCAGTATCGCATCTTCACTCTGTAAGTACCAGTTCTCTCCATACACTGTCTACCCTCGTCTCCACCCACCTCACCACTCGGAGCACACTGACGAATGTATCTCACATTCCATTCATCATTGTAGTAAACTGAAAAAAATATATGCTGAATATATGTCAACTGTCATTGAAAAGAGACACCCTACGAACTGCCAAAAGTATCTACCCTGGGCTGACCAGGAATGAAACATTTCCTTCTAAGATGATATTTCATAATCTAGAAAGACCATCTTTCCTTACAATAGTCTAAATAATTTATTTTCAAAGTCCATCTAAGCTGCATTCTACATCTTTTTCATGTACATGTATTTGTTTGATAGCACATCTGGGAAGTCCCTTTCCCATGACAGTCACTTACATTTTTCATTAAAATAAGATTAAACAGTGGATACATGTTAAATATTGTGCAAATAATTATTCAAGCAAATTGTTATATTCAATATTTTCCTCATTTTCTCCAGACAGCAGTTTTAATACTGAAAATCAAGCCAAATTTTGTCATACTTCTTAAAGAAATCCTTCATCTGCTCAACATATTGACCCTTGTCATGCTCATTAAAATACTATCTAGAACCGCAGTGAAATAAAAGCACCAATATCTCCGCAGGTACTAGTTTCAGACAGGCAGGTGGTGTAGACTAAGATCAGACAGCACAAGATAGTTCTAAGATTTGACCAAATGACCTAGTTTTAGACCTAAAATTGAACTTGGCAGACATATCATCGACACTAACACTCCGACAAAATATCAATTCAATTGAGCCAAAAATGGAACCTCTCGAGTGCATGAAAGGGATTTCTAAAATTTAACCAAGACCTATTTTTTGACCCCATATGACCCAATATTGAAATTGTCCCAAGGTTTCATGGAGACAAACATTCTGACCAAGTTTCAAGACATTCAAGCACAAGTTATGGCCTCTAGAGGGCAAAACAAGATGTCAACACATGATGTACAATGGACGCCAGACACAGTCAGCTGGATCAAAAAAAGCTCACCTTGACAACTTTGTGGTCAGGTGGGCTAAAAAAGGGAAAAATGAAGAAATTGGTTGTTACAAGGTAAAATAGTCTAAAATATTGTTGTCTGGTAAACTAATGTTTAACTCTTTCCAGTTCAATCTCTAGTTTTCATATCCCTGTGATTTTTTAACTGAGTAAACATTGTAGAAAAAAGGAAAAAGAGGAAATGTCCTTTTTTCACCAATATTTTAAATCCTACTGAATGATTATCTTCTCAAAGTAAATACACTTTAAATTTACACCTGCAAAACCTTTGAATTTGGACAGGTCTAATATTTTGCCAAACCTGGAAGGGTTAACAACAGTTTAGGACATATGGGCATACAGAGCAGCCTGACCACATTAAAATGGTTTTCAAAATTTTCCTACACAATTATGAATTTTTCCACCCTTACAAAAAAACATTTGGTAAAAAGGACTGGGAATAAAAATTAAAAGATATAATTAAATTTCATGAATTTCTTTCAATTTTGATGAGTTTGAAGTGTTGTCATCGTGTGATGAGTTAATATGGGGCCTAATAAAATCAGGAAGCAAATAACATACCTTCTTGGACAATTTTTCTGCACATTGTTACTTCAGGATCACATTTTTCCAAGTTGAAAGTTCTGTTATCAAACCAATCCCCACAGTCTTGTTGAAAGTAGGAATTGCAGACATAGCATCTGATGGCAATGGCTGAAAATGAAAGTAGAATGTCATTTCAAATTCAACAATACATAAAACAAATTACAGGGCTTGTATCAGCTTTTAAAATTAAGGAGTCCCTGATTCATTGATCATGAAATTTAACCCTTTCCCGCTTATTGAAATTTTAGACTGGTCCAAATTGAAAGAGGTTGCAGAAAACAATGAAAACTGGATGCCATTTGAAATGAAACCATCCTATGTGGTAGAAAATATTGTGGAAAAAGTAGAAATTGCTTGTTACAAGCAATTTCTTCTTTATCCACAATGTTTTCTCAAGTATAAAATCACAGGAACGTAAAATCCCGTATTTGAACAGGAAAGGGTTAAGGGGTCAAAACAGTTTGAAACTGATAAAGTCAAGAGTGAATTGTGAGTATAAATTTGAAAACCCAAGCTTTTTAATTCCCTTTTCAAAATATCTTAACAATCTCAAGTTAGCAATTGATCTACAATGTATATAATTTTCTATGGAACATTAGTTGCATGATCACTGAAAATTTGAGGGATAAAAAAATTTGTTTGATCCTGAAGAATTCTTCTCAATTTAGGACTTTTTGATATTTTTGGTCTATATCTCAAGCTTGAGCCCTGCTTAATCCTTGAATGGTTATGATTCAAGAGCAGGTTTAATACAGCCAACATAAGGAGGAACTTGAAGTACAGCAAATCTAAACTATAACCTCTGTAGATGTGTTCATAGGATCTTTAACCTGTCACAGAAAATAGTGCTTGTAAAGTATCCAACAGAAATTATTAGATTAGGGCAGAATTTGAACTCTTTAAAGTAGAACAGTCTTTAACCCATTACAACTCAATCCCTCCTTTTTACGCCTCCCAAATAAAAAACATTTGAAAACATTGTGGAAAATGAAGAAATTGCTTGCGTCAAGCAATTTCTTCATTATCCACAATGTTTTCTACCCAAAATGACAAAAAAGTTTAAAATTCCATCAACTTGAAATTGTCGTCTGCAGCTTCTTTCAATTTGGATCGGTCTAAAATTTTGCTGTGTTGGAATGGGTTAAAACAAATCAACTTGAATTTTGATATTCTTACATCAAACATGACAGTGTATTGACATTCAAATTATTTTTTTCTCTGACAAAAGCGTTTGCTTTTTTTTGGACGAGTTAATTTCTTGTTAAATGTTAACTGATAATTTACAGTAACACTATTTAATTATGCTAAGTTTTAATGGAAATTTTAGGGGTAAAGGGCTAATAAGTTTATATGAATCTTACACAAATGACCATTTCTACAAGATTATATGTTGTAAAAGGCAAATGGAAAAAAATGATTCTTTTGTTAAGTTTTAAGGACAAAGGGCTAAGATTTGGAAAAGGGCTTGGGTTTTGCCCTTGAGTTTGGGCATATGAACATCTATAAATGCAATTGACAGGTATCTACAACTGTGAACAATGTTTACAGTTTCTTGAAAAATTCAGACAAATGAATTGGGGCCAAGTTTTGGGCAAGAATTTTATGGATAAACGGTTAAAATTAGTATATTGAATTGTTTTGATTGGGTTAAACATCACTTTTTGCAGTATTTCAGTCATATCGCGGCTGTTGGAGCACCTAACAATGGAATCCTTGTATTTTTTACACCAGTAATGCCACTACATCCTTTCAGAACCTCCAGCTGCTTATCCTATTTAGATTAATGTTTATCTACCAATTGGTGTGATCCATTTTTAAGAATATTACCAGTAAGTTAGATATACAGAATAACATGGGGATAGACACTACAAAAATGAAATTCAGATATTTTAGTAAAGGAGTTTGAAAATCAGAACAGCTTTAAATTCATGTTATGTAAATAAAACAACACTAATGTTCATTAACATAGGTGACAAAGTTTTGGAATCATTCATTTGAAGATCATATTTCAATGTGTCTTTAGGTTGAAAAATAAAGTGCCATACATAATAGAAAAAGGGGGCTGGCAGAACAATTTCTCCATTTAAAACTTTTTTTCCATGACTGCATTTCATTTACACATGAAAATTTAGAATTGTGAAGTAACAGGTTTAAACATGAAACACTAAGATAGCATAAAATTTTAATCTATGCATATAAATGAAATTATCAAATATTAGCCATTAGGTTCATTTCATATTCATGCTTCATATACATAGGATATTTATGACACTGTCATGACATAATTAATTTATGGTGTCTGCACTGAGCTCCCTATATGACAAGATGTCTTTATCTACATTTTACCTGTTGGTTTTATCTTGGCTTAATACCTCTAGGCCAAACAAAGATGCCATATTTATTATGTAAAATTACCCAACCATAAAAGGGTGCCCTGGGGGTTTTCTTTGTGTCAATCTGTTAAAGTGGAAAGGTTTAAAGTCAAACAATAGGTGCTTATCACAAGCCTTAGACCAAGACTGGCTGACAGTGTTCTTTAGCAGATATTATCCAACCTGTTATCATCCTATTATTCATTTTGTATTGCATTCGGAAATCATGTGCAAATATGCAAATAATCTAAATGAAAACATTTTGAATGTCTGTAATTACCATATTTTCTGAGTATAGGCCAATATTTATGCTGGTTATCTATATACATGTCTTTACTAAGAAATAAAACAACCATTATGATCCATAGGAGAGGAGAAAACATTCATGAAAGATGAAAAAATGCTCAAAATCTATAATAAGTACATTTAAAATGAATTTGGCCGTTTTTCCAATAGTGGTGGCCAAAAACGTCCGTGGCCAAAACGTCCTGGCCAAAACGTCCGTCCTTCATGCAATTCTACTGTCTAGTTTTGGTGAAACACTTGTTGTTTGTGTTGTTCTATGAGAATTCATTTATACCTCCAAGAAGAAACCAAATGTCTATAGATCTTTTCTACTTATTACACATTTACTTCTGAAATTTAGATTTCAATCAGAATGAAATGACAAGCAGTTAGAATGGACAAGTATGTCTTCATTTAAATACAGACTTATTCTTGTCCTCGCTACTTGCCAAAGCAAGAATAATCTTCTGAAGGGTTTACAGGAATAATTATGCAGAAGGAATATGGAATTTTTAGGGAGAAGGAAATTTTGTTCAATAAAACTTTTATCTACTTCGCAACAACTATTTTTCCAAATAAGACTATAAAACTTAACACAGATATAAAGATTTATTGAAATCATTAGGCAATAGTCAGTATCAGTTGTTCTTATTTCGAGTTTTTGATCAATATGTACTAATAGATATTGATGAATAAATATTAACCCACAACCAGACATCAAATTTTAGATTGGTCCATCAATTGATCTTGAGCCAATCAAATATCTTCTTTCACATGAAAGGAAAGCATTGATGTAACAGTGACTTCAGATCTGTATCATCGATATTTATAATGTTCAGCTGTGTGCCCTTGGTTTTTTTTCTTATTTTTGGCAATATGTAACTTATAATTGTTAAAAGAATACACTAAAAGGAAGTGGGATGAAGCAGGTCATGTTAGATTAGAAGGCAATATTTAACCTCATAAGGTGAGTGAAACACAATAAACAGCTGTGCAGCTGCACAGTTTTGTCTGACTTCCAAAAATAACCTCGATTCGCAAAATATTCTAGTTTGTCTTTCAGGAATGTTATCTCTCTAGCTTAGAAATGCTCAATCAATGTAGATACCTTTTAAACTGCCTTTTTATGCATTATTCAACACAGAACTTCTAAAAACAACTTCAGAAAAGTGACAATTTGTACCTGGTACTTTTTGTACCAGGAACCTTTTGTCAAGTTCAACCCCTCGTCTATATCAACACATATACTATATCATATTAAAAATTCAATTGTGTCAAGTCCCTATAGAACTAGCAGATAAGTAGAATTTTCACACCCTGCTTATTCATTAAACCAAGAAACTTCTCCAGATTATCATGACCCCTAGTTTCCTTCCCTATCCCCCATTAACTCCTGCAATTCAAGAGAGGTATGCAGTTTTGATAGTTTCAAAGTGTGAAAAGTAAATGGTAGAGAAGTGGAATCTTAAATTATAACACGAACAGAGAAGACAGAAAAAAAGTGTTTGACACCATGTAACAGTGCCCATGGCTTACAAGGGCATTCAAATTGACATCAGAGTACAGTAATGGCTCTTGATTTCTCAAATAGCGGGGAAGTTGGACGTCCGACAATCATGACCAAGACGAACAATTTTGCTTTTCCATGACCATAGAACGGGCATTTATTTCAACAGTTAAATATGCTCCAAATTAAAAAATTGCTGATGAAATAGAAATCAACGACAAAACTTATAAAAACATGAGAAAAAGTAGTCATTCAGGCATTAAAATAGAGAGAGTAGACGTCAACGGCCTGGCATTTTCAGTTGGTCTAGATTGACAGGACGAATCACGTTGAAAGCGCTTACAGCTATAGAGGCTAAACACTTACTTGTATCAAATACTAAGAAAATGGCAGCAACACAGAATAGAGATCCCAATAACCACTTCATTTTGTCCGTTTACGTTTGTAGATTTCTGTCTGAACGGAAGGTCACTCGGCTTGATAGAGGACACTGACAAGCGTTACGCATGCGCAAAAATCAGATTTCCCGTAGTGACGTCAAAAGAGGCCACAATTGGGGGACATTTCGAAATGTCATATTTCGCAATGTAGAAAACTCTACCGTCGTTTTCTTTATCACTTTACATTTTGAGACATAGAAATGTCCTGTAAATCAAGACAAGAGACTTAATTAAAGTTTTTCTCCCTTTCAAAGCGTTCTTTTAAATCAATCAATCAATCAATCAATCAATCAATCAATCAATCAATCAATCAATCAATCAATCAATCAATCAATCAATCAATCAATCAATCAATCAATCAATCAATCAATCAATGAAACTGAATATAACATCAGTGACATGATACATTGCAAAGCATAAAATGACATATCATACCGTGAAGCAAACATGTTTAACGTAGATTTTTTTCTACAAATGAAGAGTTATCATGTTTGCTTGCTATTTACCGCTTCATTCAAAACTTTGGACGGAGATGGTGGTATACAAGTTTGATCAATCGGCATTCGCAATCAATTTTTTTGCGGCCTTCATCAGTCAGATACTTTAGTGCCTGAAAATATTCACTAGTGAATCAAGATAAAATCAGATCTCAGTATCACTGTAACGGTCATTCTGGCATTCTTGGGGAGTTTAACAACATGGGGGCAATAAAACTATTTTGACCGACCATTAGATCAACAATCCTGATAACAGGAAGTCACACATTTGGGCTTATCAGTGTTACAATTCATATTTATTCTGTTGATTTTTTGTTTCTCCAAGCAGACAGATTTTCCATTTCAACCACACTTTTACTGTATCAAGTGATTTTGGACTATTGAATGTATATTTTCTAAAAAGGTTGCACCCTGATTTATTGATATGTCATGTAAAATACAGAGGTGTATGTAAGGTACCTGCCTTGGTTTTAAGTCTAAATAGCCAGCCCATAATTCCTACTTATATGCTTACATTTACCCATCTTATGAAAGGTTTGAAACCATATTGAAAAGTATTTGCGAAGATAATACTTATATTTATTTTCCAGAGGGATTACCTTCATTACACATGGTCATTCTACTTTACTGTACAATGAGTTTGTGTGTTTGCATTGACTAAACTTGACAAGTAAAAACTGTCTTTGATCCAACTGTTTATTGTAATCTTAAGATGGTTCTTTTAAATGTAATGGGTCATTCATATTAAATTTGTTCTTATCTATGTCCTGTATTGTGGGGTAAATAGTAAGTACTTTATTTTAGTTTGTTACCAGACGGCAACATCTTAGACCGGTCCAAATTAAAAGGAGCTGCAATTAAACGACAATTTAAGATTTGTGAAATTGTAGTGTTTTTTTTTTTTTTTTTTTTTTTTTTCAAATTTAAGGGTATAAAATGGATAGAATGCTTGCAACAAGCAATTTCTGCATTTTACACAATGTTTTCCAAATTGTTCCTCTTCATGTGCGTCAAAAAGCGTCATTGTGTTGGAATGGGTTAAACAGTTATATCTTTGGTATATTTCAATGTCAATAAAAAATTAAGTAAACCTCATTATGCAACATCTTTTGGTAAAACATGGGTTTAATAAACCCTACTCTTCAGAAATTTTAAGGCTCTCTTCCTAACAAGAGACACACCAGGGCCTGGGGCGCTCTACTGACTATCAAGTTTTCCCTTAAAGTAACATAAAATTTAAGGAAGCTAATAGCTTAAAGAAGAATGCATAAAATGAAAATAACTAATTGGACTTTATCCCCTTTATTATATTGAGCAACAATCAATATGGCCCCCTTTCCTTTGTTTTCTTATAGACCTATTCTATTTCCGAAAGGAACTTTCTTTACGACCCTACAACTGGTCTGTGAAATTTTAAAGACAATCTGGTGATAATTGTGGACTTCATCGCATACATTTTAAAGATTGTTTTGAATGATTATCTATAAGGCCCCTCTTCAAGTGTTTCCAGTACCACAATTATTCCTTGCATTGTTGAAGAGAATCCGATTAAAACTGTGAACATTATTATGTTATAAGGGTATTTCAATCAAGTTCTCATAAGGCCCCTTTTCCCGTGATACTTTATTAACCTTACCCATTTAAAAAATCAATTCTTAGGATTATAAAAAGTTTGAAGAAAATTTGATGAAATCTGTGGACTTTGTGTTGTAAACAAAGATTTTGTGGTGAAATTTCCATGAAGACCCTTGTCCCATGATTTTGATTCTTGATTGATCAGACCAAATTTCTAAAAGATCTATCCTAATGTTTAAAGTAAATCCGATGAAATATGGGAATTCATTGGGTTAACTTGTTGACAAATCCTAAAACAGGAAGTGGGTAAGGTGCGGACCTAAATTTGGTAAGTGCATTTGAGAACCCCTAGATGAACCGCTTCATCAAGTTTCAAGTCGATGCTGTCAACAGTTACTTGACATTATAATCATCAACCAAACCACTTCAAACTTTGTATATTTGATGAAAATATCCCATATTCTAGCCTCTTATTTTCTCTAGAGTATCATGGCATCATTTTCAACAACTAATTTTTGATGGGCGTAAACAGGAGGAATTGTGTGGGAATGGGTTAACTCCTTTGTTACTTTAACCTCATTTCTTTATCATGATAACGTTTGACAAAGAAGATTATTGAACAAAACAATACTTTGCTAGCTTACAGTACTTTCAGTACTTTGATTTACTATCAAGTAATGCTGTCTGTATAATTCGAAAGCTTTAGTCTTCGGTTTAGGAGATTTTCTTTTAAATTATGAATCTCCAGATAAAAGAAATCTGGGATCTCGCAACAAATAATTTATATGTTGATCTAAGAATAAACATTTAAAGTATTTTATTACAGTACCAACAGGGCATAAACTGAAATCTCCTGGCCTCATGGTATAGGAAGATTATTCAAAGATTCCTTTCTTCTTCAATTCGAGACCCAACAACATAGGGCCTAAGTTTATAAAGAAAGTTATATACCTGAAATATATTTGCACCATAGGGAAATGCTACATGCAAAATTTGGAAGCTCTACAGGCTTCATGGTTTCTGAGGGAAAGATTTTTATAATACGTCCTTCTTTTTCTCTATGTAAAATCTGTGATCCCACAACACACTGGGCTAACGTTGGTCGAAGACTGATAGTTTATAGTATTTTATAAAAATACCATAACTTGATAAGGCGATGCTACTTACAAAATTTGAAAGGCAAATGCCTTATGGACTGCAAGGAGAATATTTACTAAGATTTGTCCCTTTATCTCTCAACGGCGGCGGCACATATTCTTTCCGATATTTGTCTCTCACCAATGGGTTGATAATCGTAAACCTAAAGGGAGAGTAGCTGGAGGCTAGGAAAGGATGTAGTAGAAGTACTGGTGTGAGAAATACCAGGAATCCATTGTTAGGTGCTCCAGCTGTCGCAACATTACTGAAATACTGTTAAAAGCGGCGATAAACCCCATTCAATAAATCAATCAATCATCTCTGTAAAAAAAGGGTTTCCATAGCATAAGGCTTGTGATGACCTCAACCAATCGATTTGAACTATTTTGGTAGCTTAAGTACCGCACGTAAATGCTGCATTCAAAATTTGACAGATCTATGCCTTATGTGTGGAAGAAAAATAATTCCAAAATTGTTTCTTTTGGTTGGCATAGCAACCAATGTTCTTCATGGTTTTGAATTATTTTGGGTATTTTGAATGATCTTGGCCAAAGCACCAATTCTGTGAACGCATAATACGCACACTCTAAACAATAGCCTGTTTGAAATCGAAAAAAGAGGCATGTTACAATTTAAAGTGTGTCTAAATTGCCTGGAAATCAAATTGAAATACTATTAAATATCATTGTGAACAGAAAATTTCACCAATTATTACCGAGAGCTGCGAGACCCAGTGATTTAATACAGCTAGGGTTAACAATTTGTAGTAAAAGTATTTTAGGCTTGTATGAAATTAAAAAAAGGACCATGTGGGTCCTATATCGCTCCCCTGAGTATGATGGCTCAAGGCTATATGATATGTACAAAAGATCAAAGCCCTCTGCCTATTCATTTTGGGGAAGAAGATTTCCTCCTTTAATATTAAGTATATTGAATATCCCATCAAATAGCACTATTTTCCAGAGTAAGGTAATTCTTTGAAGTAATTTTATGAAGGGTCATAGGCATTAATGCATACCAAATATCAAAGCCCTATGCATTATGGTTTAGATGAAGAAGATTTTCAAAGATATGTTCCTTTCTAAGATCAGGAATCGCACAGAAAAAGGCTATTTTCAGAATACGGTAATTTTATGAAGTAATCAGGTGAAGGATCAATAGGCATTGATATATGCCTAATATTAAAGCTCTGGGCCTTATGGTTTGGGAGAAGAAGATTTACTTTTTATGTAAAAGCAGGGATCACACAAAAATGGGTCCACTTTTAAGATACGATTATTCTATGGAAATTTTTGGTAGCGGTTCAAAGGGTTTTGATATACACTAGATAATACACATCTAGGCCTTATGGCTTTGTAGAAGATGATTTTCAAAGATGTCCTTCATATGTACAAACAGGATCATTTAGAAAAGGGCTAATATTCAGAGTAAGTTAATTCTTCCAAGTATTGTGGTAGAAGGTCAAGATGATGATTTATACCAAGTATCAATTCTTTGGCCTTATGGTTTGAGAGAAAAAGACTTTCAAAGATTTTCTTCTTCATTTCTATATGTTTTAGGGAATGCACAGAAATGGGCTTAATTTAAAGATACGGTAATTCTATAAAGTATTTTGATAGAGGGCCAAAAGATGAAGATTTATACAAAATATCAAAGCTTTTGGCCACATGGCTTGGGAGAAAAAGGTTTTCAAAGATTTCCTGTAAAATTAGGGATTGCAAAGAAAAGGGCTTATTTTCAAGATACGTTTATTCTTTGAAGAGGGATCAAAAGATAATGATTCATACCAAATATCTAAGCTTTAGGCCTTACGCTTTTCAAGAAAAGGGTTTTCAAAGAGTTCTTTCTTTATTTTTATGTAAAATCAGGGATTGCAAAGAAAAGGGCTAATTTTCAAGATACGTTAATTCTTTGAAGTATTTAGGGAGAGGGTCAATAGATAATAATTTCTAGCAAATATCAAAGCTCTTGGCCTTATGGCTTTGGAGGAGAATACTTTTTAAGTTTTTTCACTTGGTTGCCATAGCAACCGACAGTTTTACATGGATATCAATTTTTTGAGGTATTTTGAAAGAGCATGACCTAAGGATCATTTCTGTGAGATTTAGTTAAAATTCCATGATAGTTTAGGAGTAGAAGATTTTTTTTAATTATGAACGGACATACAGACAGACGGATGCCGGACGATGACCGATCACAATAACTCACTAAGAACACATTTTGTGCTCAGGTGAGCTAAAACTACCAAATACAGCATTTTAAAAAGCTTTCAAATTGAAAAATGTCATTTATGTAAGAAACATTGTTTGAAAATGAGAAATTGCTTCTTTTTCAACTCTACTTTTCTAAGCTCATATTCTTAAGTTTGTCAAAAGGGCAAATTTTGTGATAATGATTTAATATGGAATTGCTGATATGTACAGAGTGAATGTTTCATTTAGAATGTAGTTAGGCTGATAAAAGCCTCTCATGATCGAGAATTGGATTTATCACCATTACAAAGTTTATACTCAAGTTACTCAAATTACATCCTGGGCTTATCAGTAAACATACCAATCTGGTGTCCTGGGGGTGATTTGAGGGTCAGTTTGCATATTTAACTGACCACAGAAAATTCATTTACAGTTACTTTCTCCGGGAAATTTCTGGCTGGAAGTCACTTAAGTGTAGGACTGTCATTTCGGATTATTTGAATGGGTAATACAAATTCCGCAACAATAAAATATTCATTGTTACAAATTCAACCAATAAGTTATACCTTGAAATCCATAAATCAAATTTTATTTATTATCGTTATTTTGTTATTTCGTATTTCAAGCAGTCAATGAATCTAAAACATGAAGTGAATATTAGTTCTTCTAAGACAATGAATGCCTCGACACGTTTAGATTGTCAAAACTACCAGTTGATATTTTCAGGCGCAACGAATCTTGCGACACAATTGGAATCAATGTCCGAGTTCTCCGCTGATAGGCTTAACAATAATCAATTACCTAATAACAATTTTCTATCAACTAAACACTTTCAAGAAGGTCTGTGACACTCAATGGTCATTTGGTCTCAAAATTGGTTAAATTGTATCTACAAATATACTGTCTTAAAATTTTATCGTTTTCTTCTTTCTTTTTTTTTTCTTTTTTTTTTTTCTGTACTTCGTTCCTATGGAAACCGACTAAAGGCTCCTTTGGGCTAAAATTACCCCATTTCAAATGTATTTTTCTACCTTTGACACTTGCACTTCCATGAAATATTGTGATTAACAATAAATACTTGTTTAAAACACTTAAATCATTCTGGGATTGTATTAATGATTGACGGATCAATCGGTCGCCACGCCCACTTAGCGACCCCTACTGGATGTTCGACTTATAAATTTAACTTCGTTATTTCATATATATTATTAAATATGATGAATACAAATATTAATGGAAATAATGATAAATACGGTCAATAACATGTGACAAACAAAAATAAGCCTAATTGTTGGTTGGTGACCTATACGTCATTTATACAGCTTGAATAACTTGAGCTGTTGTTAAGAATTCTAAGTGACCATAATGACAAATACGCTTCACATAAATGTCGACAAATACACATGGGGGTTTAACCAAGCTGAAATAATAAAACGAGTACAAAGGAAAATTTGCAAAAAGGATTCGAAATATTAAAATGCCTACGAACACTATCATTGTTATCGGAAATATGCAGATATCCCACTCATCATTGGACGACACATTGGAATATTGGAAAGGTAAAATGCTATTTCACGCTCTATCACTGATTTACAGTGAGAAGAAATAGACACAATTTCTTAAGTGATAATTGGTCGTCCAAATTTCCTATTTCCAAGAGCCATTGCAGCCAGAGTTTTTATGGAATTAAAATCTTTCAACAATTTCTGTAATACTTCACCCAGTAAATATTCCAACCAAGTTTAAGCTTGACCAGCTGACTGGTTTCGAAGGTGGATAATTTTAAAGAAACTATGTACAGACTGACAGACGGAGAGTCGATGGAGAATGACCGATCAATAACCCATTCCGCACTTTGTGCCCATGTGAGCTAAAAAGATTTTTTTTCGCATTGAATTTTGGGGGGGGGGACACTTTCTTTCACGCAATAAATATTCTCAGTCAAACCGTATTATTTCCCTTGTATATCACCATACGATATATACCTGAAATTTGGTCAAATCTCCGAAGCTTTATTATTAAGCCTATTAAAATTTCTTTAAAAGTCTACATCTAATTTAAAAGATCCAAAAAACGAATCAATCCAGTAAAATTTGGTTGAAAACCATCCTCCAGTTTCTGGGAACAAGGTTATCAAAATTTTCACTACAAACTCGTACATGGAAATTAGCCCCGCCCTTAGAAGCCATCTTTTCACCCTTTCAAATTTCTTTGAAGGAATCCGAAAAAGGGTCACCCAAGCATTATTCTTTAGGAGTAGAGTTTCAAAGTAAAAGTTAGCGGACGCTAGCGCGGACGGACGGACGCAAGATGGGTACAACACCATGACAATAGCTCCCTGGCTGTCAATGGAGCTTGCAAAAGGCAATTTCTTCCCTGTCCATTATGTTTTCCACAGATTACTCTTGTGGAGACGTCTAAAGGCGTTATTGTGTCAGAATTGGTAAACATAATCGCTGTACACATTTCTGTGGCCGACAGACGGTCTCTCGTTTCCACAACCATCGGATTCTACCAGGCCTACTTTTTCTGACAACTTGTTGTCATCAATAGAAAATAATCGACTGACCAATCCATTTGTTCGTTTAGACCCGAAACCGATAGTATGTTGAACTCCGACTTTTGTTTAAATGATTAACGTCTGATGACGTCAACTTAAACGTCGTTTCTACGGTTTATTTAAGCTGCAGTTACCACATTAAGGTCCTCAACGAAACCCTTGCTGGTTGTTTTATTCCACGGTCATGTGATTTACAAGAATATGTTGTTCATTGCATCAGTAAACTCCCTTGTTCGACGGTTATTGGGAGTGGCTTGCGATCCGTCAATTTAACTCTTAAAACGTAATCCATACAAGGCAAAGTATCTATGACAGAAAGGATTTTTATGTAGATATATAATTACAAATCTACCTTTTACACCTTCAAGTTTAAACAACCTTGTAATAAGCGGGACGGGGAATGGGGGGCGGGGGCGTATTCCCGATACATTTTCAACTTTCATTTCTAATTTACGTTTCTTGCGCGACTCATTTAACATAGCAGGAAAAACCTTCGTCTAATGCCATCTTCGAACATTTAGAAAGCCCTACTTGGTTGTTGGTTAGGGAATTATTGACTGTCTCATAAAATTGATTCATTCAACAGGCGTCTGTATAATAGTAATAGCAAAATAATATAAAACATTTCTTATGCATAGACTTCCTCGATATTTCAGAGTTACTCCTGTCTTGCGAGCAGTTTGCAAAACACAATCGCGAGGTAGGTTGTCAATTAATGGATAGCTGGCCCCGCCCACTGAGTAGGAAGTTCTACATCGATATTAAACGGCGTTATGTTGCAAAAATTATAGCAAGTAACATGTAAATAAATAAACAAAACCAAAACGGTAAAAGGTTTTAGTTGGCAACCTTAACGTCAGACGTACTTCTTGAATAAACTGTACGTTACGACGTTTAAGTCACCAAATCAACAAAAAAGCTTTACATAGATATCACCAAATACTGGAGTGGAAAGTTCACTTCCGGTCTAAATGAATGAACACTTGGTCGATTGATTCTTAGATGGACAGACTAGATCAGTTAATTCTATATTCGGAATATCTGCAAGACTTGAGCAAAAAATTTCAATCATGATTATCCTTCGAAGTCTACACTGTCTGACTAGGCCGGCGTAACGTACTAAAAATGACCCTCATAGAGTATCGGTTCCGCTCTCCGGCAACTATGTGTAGCAAAGTGGCCCCTTTCTATAAAGTAACAACACAAGTTGTAATAAAATATGACCCGATAGATTGCTCCTACGAAATATTGCGCCGCCTAATCAGAAACAGCAGTTACGCACACTAGACATTTGTTGCCTATATTTTCAAACTAGAAGTTTTATATTCATGCTTGACATAGTCTCCCGTGTGACCTTATCACCTAGACCTACTTCAAATCAAGACAATTCCGAAAAAAAAAAGAAATATGCGAGTCAAAACTCACTGAGTATACACTACCATAACTACAGTGAAGAAGGAATTCCCCTCAATGGAATGCACTTGGTAAGCACCATGTAGGACACCTAGCTGCATCACTACATTAATTACCACTTAACCAGGCAATGTCCAAAAATAAACTATTGGGTGAAAATAAACCAAGTCAGAATTAAGAAAGTACATGTAGATAAAATGCAGATCTAAATTTGGTAAGCACCATTGACATCCCTAGTTGCGCATTCATATAAATTCAAACCAATACTTTAATAGTTGCTGAGAAAAATATGACGAAAATATACGAATTGCATTGCCTGAGAATAAACTAAATCGTAGAAAAGGAAGTAGTTATGTTGCTGACCTAAATTCGGCAAGTGCAATGTAGGACCCTAGCCGAAGAACCTCAACAACAAATTTCAAGCCAATGTTATGAACAGTTGCTAAAAAAATGTAATAAGAATAGACCACTTTACTAGGCAATGTCTGAAATTTGTTCGAGTCCTAAGACAGGAAGTTGATGAATTGTGGACCTTAATTTTGTATGTGCAATGGAGGGCTCCAAAATGACCCTCCAAATCAAATTTCAAGTCAATGCTATGAATAGTTACTGAGAAAAGCTAGACGAAAACATACCAACATACCAGGCAGTGTCCGAGAATAAAGTAAGTCATAAAACAGGAAGAGGTTAACTTGCGGACCATAATTCGGTAAGCCCGATGTAGGACCCCTAGATGAACCTCCACACCAAATTTCAAGTCAGTGCTACAAATAGTTGCAGAGAAAAGTGCGACGAAAATATACCACTATGCAAGTCAATGCCATCATATAAACGAAGTCATAAAACAGGAAGTAGATAAGTTAAGGACCTAAAATCAGTAAGTCCCATGTAGGACCCCACACCAAATTTCATATCTATGCTATGAATAGTTGCTGAGAAACATGCGACGAAAGTATTGGTTATAGACGGACGGACAAGGGTAAACCATTATACCCCCCCCCCTTCTTCGAAGCTGGAGTATAAAAATACCCACGACAAACAACAATCCCTGCTTTTAATATCCTACAGGGAACGTTTTGCATATATGAACTCCACAGACTTTCATTGATTCATTATCTGTATCCTGTGACCTTTTACTTTATCTTCAAACTTTTACTTCAAGCTTGTGTCTCCTGTAGTTCCCGTCTATGCTTCGGGTCTTAACCCTTTTCTGTTTACATTTTTTTAGACCTGTCTGAATTCAAAGGTTTTGCAGACGACAAGTTGATTTTATTTGAAAAATGATTATTCAGTAGGGTACAAAATATTGTGGAAACAGAAAAAAATGCTTGTCACAAGCTTTTTTTTTCTTTTTCCACAATGTTTTCTCAAGTGTAAACAAGAGGGCCGTTGGCCCTGGGGCGCTCACCTGTGATAAAGGCTCTTTTTCTTTCAACAGCCTAATTTCATGTTAAGGTTAGGATTATGATACAAGAGGACCACACTTTCATATAATGACTATGTACCTGGGGATCCAAAAGTCTAAATTACAAATTCCAAGGCTTAAAGGCAAATTTGAAAGAAGGAAAAAACATTTCCATGGATTATAATTTCAGAAATATGAAAGAAGTCTGTTAACTGACGCTTCATGCCTATAACCCCCTGGCTCCGCCCCTGGGGACCCAGGATCATAATTTTAGTCATGTTTTAAGAGATCAATACACTGATGCTTCATGCAAATATCAAGGCTCTACTCCTTAAGGGTCAGGAGGAGAAGATTTTTAAAGATTATTTTAAAATTTCACTTTTGTTGCCATGGCAACCCGAATTTCTATGGATTTCAATTTTTTATTCATTTTGAAGGGTACCCCACCCCATGGTGCTCCGCCCCGGGAACCAAAGGATCATGATTTTAGCTATTTTGAAAGAGGTAAATCAACTGATGCTTCATGCAAAATATCCAGGCTCTACTCCTTTTGTGTCAGGAGGAGATTTTTAAAGAATTATTTTAAAATTTCACTTTTGTTGCCATGGCAACCAGAGTTTATAACACATTTCAATACTTTAAGCTTTTTTTAAAGGGGACCACCTAAGGGACATTTCTGCCACATTTAGTTCAAATTGGCTCTGTGGTTTGGGAGGAGATGTCATTTAAAATCGTTCTTTATTTCTTTATAAACCCCACCCTCCTGGGGCTCTGCACCTTGGGGCCCAAGGATCATGATTTTAGCTATTTTGAAAGAGGTCAATATACTGATGCTTCATGAAATATCCAGGCTCTACACCTGCTGGGTCAGGGGAAGATTTTAAAGATTATTTTAAAATTTCACTTTTGTTGCCATGGCAACCAGAGTTTTTAACGCATTTCAATGATTTAGATATTTTTAAAGGAGGACACCTAAGGAACATTTCTGCCAAATTTGGTTTAAATTGGCCGTGTGGTTTGGGAGGAGATGTCATTTAAAAATCATTCTGTAATTCTAGATAAACCCAACCCCCCTTGTGCTCTGCCCCTGGGGACCATAGGAAAATGATTTCAGCTGTTTTGAAAGATGTCAATTAACCTATGCTTCATGCAAAATATCCAGGCTCTACACCTTCTGGGGCAGGAGGAGAAGATTTTTACAGATTATTTAAAATTTCACTTTTGTTGCCATTGCAACGAGAGTTTTTAGCGCATTTCAATGATATTAGCTATTTTAATGGGGACCTCCAAGGGAACATTTCTGTCTATTTTTGGTCCCAATTGGCCCAGTGGTTTGGGAGGAGATGTCATTTAAAGAAATTGTTGACGGACGACGTACGCCCGACGAAAGGTGATCACAATAGCTCACTTGAGCACTTCGTGCTCAGGTGCGCTAAAAACACAGGGACGTAAAAAGCAGGGATTAAACAGGAAAGGATTAATTCGGGTTCTTCGGCGGGGTTTTCGGGGTGTGTTACTTTTTAACCTTCAGGAAGCGGAACTTTTCGATTCCCTGAGCATATAAACGATTTTATTTGATTAGGTTAAGTTAAAGATGACAACTCTTTTACAAATGCAGTCTTCCAGTGTGTGTATTTTCCTTTATTCATCGCCGCTATGGCAGCCCATGTCCATATGAGCGACGCCCAAGAAGGTTAGCTGTTACGGCGGAGTAGTGTAAGGATATAGGACAAAGCTGGTTAGAACCGAAAGGTTCTTTAACGTGACCGATGGACAGCACCATACATGAAGCCTCGGTTAAACGTCTCATCCCGAAAAGACAGTTTGTTAGTTTGGTCAGCCAAGGTTTCGAACCCTTGATCTTGGGGTTTGATGTCAAGTGCTCTACCAAATGAGCTATTCGGGCCGTCTCAAGCTTGCAGGATATATTAAGAGCCCTTTGTTTCGTGGAAGTATGAACCAATATTTTTAGCATATCAGAATTTCATATAGAAACAGAGTGAAATAAAATATTCTGAAATAACGACATGATTATGAACTTGTACTCTTTTACTTGTGCATTACTTTATAATATGATCCGAATTGTATTACACCACATGATGCATTACTCTCAAATTATGTTATATGATAATCTTAATCGATTGGCTATAATTTATATTTCCATTTCATAGCTCCTTCTCAGGAGGTTCGCACATACAGGGAATGTCAGGTTTTTGCCTTTAACAGTTTACTTGCATTAGTTAATTAACCGCCTATAACGGACTGGTTAGAATTGAAATAATTTGCAGATATCCTTACAACCAGACAGGATAGAAATATTGTAGGCAATTGATTGAATGGGTTTTAACGCCACTTTTAACAGTAGTTGTCATATCGCGGCAGCTGGAGCACTTAACATTGGATTCCTGGTATTTCTCACATCAGTACTACCACTACATCCTTTCCTAGCCTCCAGCTGCTATCCCACTTAGGTATTACGATTATCCACCAAAAATATTTTGGGCAAAGGAGAAATTGCCTTTTATAAGCAATTTCAAATTTTCTCAATATTTTTGAAAAATGCTATGTTGTGTGTTTATGGGTTCAAGCAAGCCAGTCTATGCAGTCTAGGCTTATAGCAACTTCTGGTCACTTGGAAAAAGGCATACAAAACCTAACTAAGTGTGGTTTAGGGTACAGGTTTTTGTTGAATTATGATGGACTATTCACTCGATAGGCAGTTAAAAGAGGTTCACAAGAAAAATATCTTGAGAAAAAGCATCTGCACAAGTCTTTTCGAGCCCCGTATTTGTGGGCTGATTGGGTATGTTTCAAAGTTTTTTGGTCTTTTAGTACAGGTAGACCCAATAACTTTTTTTTGCTGATATGTATAATACAAAATAGTATTATAATTCTACTACCGATTGTTCATCGAAAGCCTTATGCTTTTATGCTTTATGGCGCCCCTCAAGATAAAAAGATTTGGAAAACATTGTGACAATGAAGAAATTGTGTGACAAGCACTTTCTTTATTGTCCATTATGTTTTCTACCAGATAAGGCAAAGAATTTCTAAATTCCACCATCATGAAATAGTCGTTGCCTAGCTGGTAAGAATGCCAAAAAGGACGAAACATGCAGAGACCAACATTTGTGTCTAGCACTTTTCTTGGTTTGGCGATTTAACGTCGTAACTAGAGCCTTTCCATCTGTAATAATAATTATGACGTTTAAATCTCCGGCCAAGCATTTCATTTCCTTTTTCTTTTCATATAACTGACTATGAATTTGCTAAATGACGCTGTTTGCTATCTTTGTCGAAGGTGGTCGGAGGTTGTGGGTGGGGCCAGCGATTAGTTCATTCTATGAGCAGTCACACTCGTCTCGAAACTTAGATTATTGTGTTTTTAACCCAAACGGCAAAATTAGAGAATGGTCCAAATTGAAAGGAGTTGCAGATGAAAATTTAAACAATTTAGATTTTGATTTTTTTAACTTTCATGATTGAAAATATTTTGGAAAATGAAGAAATTGCTTGTTGCAAGCAATTTCTTTATTTTACACAATGTTTTCCAAATTGTTTTTCTTAAGAGGCGTTATTGTGTGGGAGGGGGTTAACCTACTTTCTTTCACTACCTTTCCCGACAGCGAATTCTGAAATATGGGCCTGTTCATTTCATCATATTTACATTCCTTGATGGTACATTTTAACTCGACAATAAGTTAGTAAAGTAAGAAACAAGTCTAATCGTCTCTAACAATCTTTATTGGTGATTTAAAAGCTTAGAATTCAATGAAACATTTTCAAGTACATTAAGGGGAAAATGATGTCAAATGTGAAATAGAAAAGGATCACAGTTCATGTAGTTGCTTTTTTAATAAAAATGTTTATTCTTAAGTCTATGGATTTTTTAATATAGTTACGGCACTTGTCCAAGTTTCTATCAACCCATTCCCACACAATCCCACTTTTCTATGCCCCACAAGAAAAAATATTGAAAAACAATTTTGGAAAAAAAGAAATTGCATGTAACAAGCAGTTTCTTTATTTCCCCAAGTTTTCTACCCGGAAAGACAAAGACTTTCTTATTGAATTGTTGTCATCTTTCAACCAAGACAAGTCTAAAATTACGTCCTCTTGTCAAGGGTTAAGCATGAAAGGCTTGAAATTGACTCCATTCAAATTATATGAATGTCAAATTTGTAAGAAAAAATAACACTATTGCAGGTTTTAGATCGATTTTTGTCTGATTTACAAAAGGATGATGGCTTGAAAAAACTTGAAAGCAAAATTGATAAATCTGACAAGAAATAACAATACTTTTTGTGTGTTTCTTTTATTTATAGCTATTAAAAACAACACTTGTAGAAATCTTCATTCCCAAAATAGAAAACGATTTCTCAAAAAAGGAATTCAATATGCAAATACACTGTAGTAAGTTATCTTTGAAATGCAAGTTACTTTTCATAACATCGAGAATTGTAGTTGTAGGCAGTCAGACTAATCATCTTAGTCATTAATTCAAGGAGAATACCCACAACTTTATGAGCGAATGGTAGATAATACTTCACTGATCCCTCTATTTTGCCTAATATTATGAACATGGTAAACAATTTTTCTGCCGGTGATCACATGACAAATGATATGCAGTACACATTCTCTGTTCAAACTTACTTTTGTTTCCTTAATTGATTGAAAGGGGTTTAATGCCACTTTAACAGTATTTCAGTCATATTGCAGCGGCTGGAGCACCTAACAATGGATTCCTAGTATTTCTCGCACCAGTACTACCACTACATCCTTTCCTAGCCCCAAGCTGCTATCCCACTTAGGTTAACGATTATCCACCCATTGTTGTGAGACAAATGTGGGAAAGGATATCTGCCGCCACTGAGGATCGAACAGATTACATCCCATTATTGAAGATTAAGAGTCTGTTTTGTTTCCTTAAAACTTGTTTTGTATTCTATAAATACCGTTGCTCTCGAGTTAATTGCAATAAAAGCTACCAACATGATGGCAGGTGAAAAAGAAAAGCTGATTCAGACAGCTCAGTGCACATAAAGAATGCTGTAAGTTGTGGAAACTTTCAACTCTTTACCAGACAATTCTTCAATTTTGCTTTGATAATGTAGAAAGTAATTGTAAAACAGTTACAAACAATTCTTGCCCTCATTTTTTTAACCCATTCCCACAAAATGCTACTTCTTGATGCCCCAAACAAAAAAAGCTTTATGTTAACTAAAAGATACTGATATTATTTTATAATACACAATTTAAATTAGTCACCAACTAAAATGTGTTGTCTGCAATATCTTTGAATTTGGACCAGTATAAATTTTGTCATCTGGTAATGAGTTAAGCCTCAGGCTTTTAATGATGAAATATTACTGTTTGAGTTGGTAGCACAGCCCAAGATCAGGCTGCATATACATGTAGCCTGATTATTTCCATGCTGGCTGCTTTGCATAAATTGAACATAATGTGGGTTAGAAAAATATGGAACTACTTGACTCATTTTATTGCTCTCTACTTGAGACGCGAATTAATACGAAAACAATTTATTCAGACTCATCTAAAGTGCATTTTTCACCTGAAAAGTGTGCAATTTATTTATATGGATATGCTTAGTATGCTATGACATGGGTCAGTTTAATCTCATAAATCTCAGGCAAAGAATAAAACTGCATAGAAACCTGTAAACTATAAATGTTTCTGTTTGAAGGACATCATGCATATACGCTATATAAAAAGGACTAAACAAAATATTCAATTGTATTTGAATATTTGACAGATTATCAAGTATTCTTTCCCATCCCTGCTTTCTCCAGATGCTTACATTTTAGAAGAGTCTGAATCTGTCTGGAAAAGGGCAAATTATCACTAAATGATGATGAAAATGTATAACAATTATTCAAAACAAAACATCTGTATGGTTAATGTCCATAGGCTAATAATACCTGTTGGTACTGCATTGAAATTTTCATCTCTCACATTTAATAGGTAAGGTCTTTGTCCATTAAGAAGGTTACTTTTGTCGGAATGCATCATCCTGAAAATAAACAATCTACATGTTATAGAAAACGGTAACCTCTATGGCAATTTTCTTTTTCATCATCTCACTCAAGACACTTAATTAGGATAGCAAGATTTTGTGAAGACTTGTTTAATTTACACTTCCCAATCAATCACTTGTTTTGGGGCAATCAGTCAATTAATTCTTTGAATTTCTCAAAGTTTTTTCTCCCTTGGAAACCTTATTTTCATAAGCAAATTCGTTAACATCGGACCAGTAAAATTTTAGTCTTCTTGTAGAGTTACTTATTTTCTGAAATGGTGAAAGACACATCTTCATAACAAAAACAACAACTATTAACTGATACACAAAGTATCCAAAGAATAAGAAATAAGACATACTATGATATTTTCCAAATTTCAAATTATCAAGACTACAGTATTTTTTTTTTTTTTTTTTTTTTTAACCTGCTTTATGATGTTACAAGTGAATCAAAATAAACAAAGATATGATTGTCCAAAGGTTTTTCTTAACAATACTGCCTTTCATATCAAGCATAATACACATAAATTTGAGATGTAACAGTTATCTAGGCTTCCATAAAATGAAATCATTTACTGAAGTCACTTAACACAATAAAGCAGAAATTCCTAGTAAATCTTAATTAGATCCCCACAGACCAATTCCAATTCAAATGAAATCCATCCACTTTATCACAGATAATATTTCATGGTAAGCTTTCTTATTCTTTGGTAAAATTTAAGCTTATCTTTTCAATATGATTGTTTCTCCACTAACCTCCAAGGTAATTCTGGCAGTCACACGGTCACTTAAACATACACTTGAATCAATCCTGCAGATTTTCCAGTGTAGAGTGAGTATTGTTTTAATCAATTATCAGACAGCAAAATTATAGAGTGTTCCAAATTGAAAGGAGTTGTAGACAACAATTTAACATTGGTAGAATTGGGTAGAAAACATTTTGGAAAATGAAGAAATTGCTTGCTGCAAGTAATTTCTTCATGTTCCAAAATGTTTCCCAATTATTTTTCTGGTTGGGTGACATTAAAAGTGTCTTTATGTGGGAATGGGTTTATCTGTTTCTAAAAAGTGAATTTGATCTTTTATCGCTCTTTTTGTAAGTTTTATTGCTCTCTCTACTCTAACTAGCAATCAATCTTTGTCCTTTTTTCTTCTTCAAATGACAAACCTATGTCAGTAATGTTCTAATGTGACACTTTTCTTTCTTTCTGCATCTATGTAAACCATTCGCTAACAAAATAATTGTAAAGCTATAGAGCTAAACCAGCTTTTACAATGGTGTTTTCAAAAACTTTTTCCAAGGATTGATTGATTTAATGGGTTTTAACATCACTTTTAACAGTATTTCAGTCATATTGTGGTGAGCTGAGCACCTAACAATGGATTCCTGGTATTTCTCCCATCAGTACTACCACTACATCCTTTCCTAGCCTCCAGCTGCTATCCAACTTAGTTTTACGATTATCAACCCATTGGTGAGAGACAAATCAGACAGGATATGTGCCACCGCTGGGGATCGAACCTATGACATCCCATGATTGAACATTAGGAATCTGACCCACTACCGACAGGACTATGACGGCGCTTTTTTCCAGGGAAAAAAGTGTCCCTCCATTCTTGCTCCTTCTTTTAGGATAAAAATTGAAGCTATGCACACATATACATATAATACTTATTCAAAGAAAACCAAGAAATAAATAAATACATGTTTGTTTCTTAAAGAATTGATCTCAATCGTTACAACCTTTTCCCTTACTAATTTTATGGGAATCTAAAACATATGATTTATTGACGTATTTAGTCATGTACTTCAATGAACAACTATGTTCTTGCTTTGATAAAGACATGAGGCCTGTTTAAAATACTTAACCCATTCCCACACAATGACATTTTTTGTATGCCTCCAAGAAAAGTTGGAAAACATTCTGGAAAATGGAGAAAGTGCATGTTACAAGCAATTTCTTCCAACATCCACAATGTTTTGTACCTCAAAAGACAAAGATTTTTAAAATTCCACCTACCAAAAATCGTCCTCTGCAACTTCTTTCAATTTGGACTGGTCTTAAATTTCGTCATCTGGGAATGGGTTAAATATTGCTTCCCATTTCATTCAAACAAGGAAAAGATTATAACAAAGATTCATGATAGTAAAATACCTTGAATTTTCTATGAGCAAAACCACTCTCAGTTTTGTCTGTCTATAGCTTTCTGCAGTATCTAGATCTAGTTTATAGAAGTCAGACACATACCTCTGATTTAAAATAGTCCACAGGAAAACCAGGTTGACGACTTTTAATGTAACAAATTTTGATAAAAACTCCTCAATGGTTTAATGGTTAATCAAAGATGAACCACCTATCATAATATCTGGACTGAATTTAACTTGGAAAGATGACAAAATTTATTTTTTTCTTAAATAATAGTAGTTGTTTTGTCATGAACAAATACTCAAAATTAAAATTAACACCAATTCTCACCTGTTGAACCCCTGTGTCTCCGTCAAAGACCAAATACATGTACCAGTAATGTTTCACATAATGAATCGGTGAATTATCATTATCACAATTTATGTAACAACTATAGTATATACCTTTAAGTTGCAGCATATATATTTCCTTTGCCACACAATATTCAGGGTATAACAAGTAAAAATGTATACCTTTTACATCCCGATTTACTATATATATACCTTTCCTTTATTTTGTTAATTAACACCTGGTCAGATTTCTGCTGCTACACACACATTTTACAGCATTTTAAGTGAAATTTCAATTCTCTCTGGGTCTCGCCTTTATATTCAAAAGTTGGAATATAAATTAATACAATTTAACATAAGATAGTGGACAAAAATTATTCTAAACTGGTCTAGGATCTTTATGGATTTGGGGAGAAAAAAGAAAAAAGTTCAAAGAAAAACAATGCTCCAGAATTTTGATTTATGACTGTTACACAATATGAATGTTGTCTCTAAAACAACAATTCACAGACATTTTTAATGAAAATCAAAAGGCTACTTTGACAAGCTTTTTAGTTCTTAGTTATTGTATTAAATTAGATATTGTAGTATAGTTAAACTACTAGGGCAACACAAACTAGGAGGGACCAAAGAATAGAAAATGCAACACATTTTAGACATGTTCTGCAAATTCAGAGGAGCAAAAATTATGTAATTTGAATTATTTTCTGATTTGAAAAAATCTTCGCAAATTATCCAGTTTAATCAATATTCATATAATAATTCTGGAGGATAATTAATTCCAATTAATAAGTATTTTGTTAATGTTTTTTTGTTTTTTGTTTTTTTTTAAGGTTCATGGTATTTAGAGCTATGAAAGCTAGAAATACCTGTATGGTAAAACATTCAAATTTCTCCCAACACTGTTTTTCCTTTCTATCCTTGCTATGTCATCTCCAGTCCGTTCAGAACTCTCCTCACTTGTGTTTTGGAACAAGTATCTGTTGATTGGCTTTTAAATGGTTAGAACAATGGATAAAGTTAGGGTAAAAATTCTAAAAACTTTAATACATCAAAGCTGCCTGGAAAACAACATTCATTTACATTTACATTGCAAACATAAACACTAAACATAGCCAAAAGCCAATAGTAATTTTAGTTCATTTGTTTAATTTAAGCTGTTCTGGCCCTCTCCTTTAGACCTCTCCCTATACTTTCCTACTCAATCCCTCTAGCAATCACTCTGTTGCTCATAAATTCTTTACAGAAAACTAAATTTTTTTCTGCAAGGCTTTTGTTTTTTGTTACTACTTTTTCACAAAATTCAAAGCCTGGTGTTCTTTTTGCTCTGACAATAGTTTAACATGTTTCCACACAGCTTTGTCTAATAACAGCAAAACTTTTCAGAGCACATACTACATCATATAGGCCACATCACGTGACACATAATGAGTCAGTGCATAACCATTTTATATGCATGCAATTCATCCAGAAGTCAAATGCACTTACAATAGTTTTACACTAACCCTTCTGACTGAATGTAAGCTAAACAAATTCCGCTACGGATTATAGAGATATGTGTTCTCAATCAAGTTTTGCATTAATCCTGCTCTTTTTGATCCTAAAATATCCCTGGACTGGAAGGCAACTTAGACAAGTGTCAGCCTGCATATACATACAGTCTGATCTTTTCCTTAACTACCAATTTGTCATGTTATCCAGCCGGTTAAGGGTTGGAATTTTTAAACTTATTCATTTGTTCACATTTTCCACTTACCTGGTATATCTGAAACAGAATTTATTCACAAATCTCACCAATTAAACTTTACTTACCTGTGAAAGGTAACTAAATCACCTTCAGTTAGGTATTTCTCCACTCTCCATATGGTCATCCTGCACCTCCCCCTCCTCGTTACCATGGTTACTATTGGTGTCTGTATCCTTTAACGCCTGAGTCTCTCCAGCATTTGTCTGATGGTGTTTTATGGATTCTTTCTCAGATTCTCTATTCCTGTCTTTGGATCGACTTCTATCCTTGCCTGTAGTATTTAAAAATCACATTTATTTCCTTGAACAAAGGTTTTCTCCAAAAACAATCTTAAACAACATTTTCCATATGTCTCCCAGCAAATCTCTGACAAAACTTTAACCCAATACCAGACAACAACATTTTTTACTGGTACAAATTCAAAGAAGTTGCAGACAACAATTTTTAGTTGATGAATTTTAAGAAACGAAAGTTTTTATTTTGGTAGAAAGCTTAGTGGATAATGAACAATTTGCTTGCAACAAGCAATTTCTTCATTTTTCAAACTTTTTTTCCTTGGAGGCATCAAAAAGTGGGATTGTGTGGGAATGGGTTTACAATGTGTGCCCTGTGATTAGATCTAAGAAGTCCCAGCAAACATCTGTTTTCAAAGTATTATTACATGGTTTTAAATCTGGTTGTTAACAGTATTCAGTATTGTATGTGTTAATGAATGATATCCAATATAAAATGTAATACATTTTGTTATATAAACCCATTACCAGTTTACTAAAAGCAAAGCATCACACATGATCCTGCATTCTGAAGTATTGAAGGAAAAAACACATATAAAAAATATTATGGAAAAACTTTAACAGTATGAGAAATGGGTTGTCCAGGGAAAACATGTTGAGCCCGCTGATTTGTACAGAGAATGTGGTGCAGAGAATCTTTTTTTTTAAACTTTGACCTTGACTTGGACAAACCTTTTGCATGACACTAGCACTCGCCAAGTAGAACAACTGTGCCAAGTTATTTGCAAATCCATCCATAAATGTAGAAGTCATGCTCTGGACAAGGTTGTTTCACCTTCAATAGTGACCTTGACCTTGCAAATACATGAAACTAGTGCTCAACTGTGCTTAGCTATTTTCAAATCCATCCATAAATGTAGAAGTTTTTTGTTTACTCAACATGGCTCTAAGTGTTCAATCTTAAACACTGTTTAGATTGTTGTCCCCTTTCTTTCAATTTTGGCCAATCAAAAATTTAGTATCAGCTAATCAGTCTCAGAGTTTGGGAGGAGACATTTTTGAAGTTGTTCTTTCAGTTGCTATTGCAACCAGAGTTCTTTATGTATTTTGATTCTTTAAAGAAATTTGAAAGAACATTCCTTAAGGTACATTTTTGTGAAGTGTTATTGGATTGTATCGACTGGTTTAGGAGAAGATCCTTTAATTTGATTTAATCCTGTAATTGCGAACAGATATTGAATAATCATAATGCCTCACCTTAAGGGGAAGCCACTCTAGTGAGCCCAAAATAACCATTAGATAGTGAAGATAAATAAAAGAAAAGAAATTACTTGCTCCAAGCTATCACTTCTTTCCCAACAATATTTTCTTGAATATATCTGAGGGTCATAAAAAGGCTTAGCTGAAGGGGAACTGACAGAGGCCACACCCTTTGGCCGTTGACACTGAAATTCAACTAAGGTAATAAACATCATTTATCAAACTATAGTTGGAGACATAAAATAAAAGGCAAATGTTCAGATGACAGCCTAAATATCATCACTACGGCTTATTCAAGCTTTACTTACAACATTTATTTTGCCAACCAAAAACAATTCTTCAGTAAATGTTCACCAATGCTGGACTTTAAAAGTCACTTCCAGTCTAAATTATTAATTTTATTGGTCAGCTGATCGTTTTGATTGACAGCTTCCATTCTGTCAATTGGTTAAGATTCTTATAACACTTACTTGACTTCCTTCTACTCCTGTCTTTACTTCTTGACCTATGCTTCCTGTCTCGGCTTCTGGAGCGTTTACTTCTACTACGACTTCTATGTCTTCTCTTATGTCTGTCTCTAGATTTACTTCTAGACCTCCTACGATGTCCCCTGCTTCTACTCCTTGACCTTTTCTTTCTGTAATTCAGTAGCAAGTGATTGCAAATTTTTGAGATCTGACAAAGAAACTGCTAGGACAGATAAACAATCTAAGTTTGAATGAAATCTGCCTCCAAAAAAATTATAATTGAATATTAAAGGATTTGTCACAGTACAGCTATTTCAAAGACATTGATGGGAGAGTTACTGCAGTGGGTGTCAAAATTTGAGTGAAATCAAATGAGAAATAAAGAAGTTATTTCTAATGAAAGGTTTAGTTCAGCAGTGGCCATTTTGTTAGCTATTTCTTGGTCTGCTGTGTCAAGGTCTGACAAGAGCCATAACAGACATGGCAAACCCCCGTTGTAAAAGCTTGATAGTAAACTGAAGCCAGTTAGATTAAGGCTTCTTGTGCACTGCATTTCTTGTAAATGAGTTTGATAATAGCCATTATACTTTCAGAGATATGCCCCGGACAAAATGTAAGTCTTTAAAATAACAAAGGACAATAACTCCAAAATTATGCAAGCAAGAGTTGTGGGTCTTGTGCATTGCACTTCTCCTCACAGAGATCTATCCAACTATGAAGTTTCAAGTTAATAGCTATTATACTTTCAGAGATAATCTCTGGACAAAATCTTAGTCTTTCAAACAACAAAGGGCAATAGCTTCAAAATTATGCAAGCAACAGTTGTGTTTTTTGTGCACTGCACTTCTCCTCAATGAGATCTATCCACCTATGAAGTTTCAAGCAGCATTTATTCTTAAGGAGATATGCTCAGGATAAGCTTAGTGACGGAATGACGGATGGTGATCATTACTATATCCCCTCGCCAAAACGCGGGGGATAAAGAAATCAAATAGATAGGCTGATAGGGCAAACACAATACGGCTTCTGCCAACTTGCATTAGAGGGGAACTATTAATCATTTTAGCAACATTATGAATTTTTGACTTGCACATCATGTAGTGCACAAAACTATAGGCACTAGATTTTTCTTCAGATATTTCTTTATATAAAATTTTATTTGAATAAGAAAAATCTCCAAGGTTTTTCTCACTTAAGTTAGAATAGCATATATTGTTCAGGTGTTAAAACTATTACTGGTCCACTTGCTTTTGTCTAATTGTACAAGTTTTATCATAAATTTGTTATCACATGTTACTCAACTGGCATGCCAGTATCTTATTGCCTTGATCTTTTAGCAGTATTCCAGTCCCTTGAGTATATAAATAAATCAATCTCTTAGAGCCAAAAAATGAAAACATTAACCAAGTAATACAAAAGTGAATCTAATTTGACCATTTTTTTAACAGATTGTCTTGCAGGCAGACAGACGGACAGACACCGGTAAAACAATATGCCCCCAATCTTGTTGATGTGGTGGCATAAAAAAGCTAGAGACAGACCAATGAATCAGCCAAAAGGTTGACTCCTATATACCCCTAAAACAGTTTTTGCGAGGTATGATAAAACCCCTGATGATAAAACTTGACACAAGGTAACCTACTGGTCAAGGAAGGCAAACACTTTACTGTTTATCAATAACTGAAAGAGAATAGATACCTGAACCAAACAAAGAGTATAATTCTGCTTAAGCACAAATTTTGATTAAGAAAGAGTGCATTTATTGATAAACCCTTTCCCACACAAGCCTCAAGAAAGTTTAGAAACCATTGTTAAAAATGAAGAAATTGCTTGTAACAGTTTCTTCATTTCCTACAATGTTTTCTTTCTAAGAAGACATAGTTTTTAAGATTTCATCAACTATAAGTTGTCATCTGCAACTTCTTGTAATAAATATAAAATTTGCCATCTGGTAATGGTCAATAGAGTATTGAAAACAGATTAAAACAATAAAATAACTAACCTATCCCTACTACGTGACCTGCGTCCTCTTGAACGGCTCCTTTTCCTTCTTTCCCTTTCCTTTTCTTTCCTAGCTTCTCGTTCTTTTTCTCTCTCCTCACGTTCCTTCTTCTTTTCTTCTTCCTTTTTCTTCCTCTCTTCTCTCTCCTTCTCTCTCTCCTTTTCTCTCTCCTCTCTTTCTTGCTTGAGCCTAGCTTCTCTTTGACTTTCTTCCTCCTTTGATTTCTGAAATATAAACAAGATAAATTTATTCACCATGAATGCCCCCAAACCAGTGATTTTTCCCTGGTACAACTTCCATAGTTGACCATGACCTTGTAAGATTTACATGGACCAGGGCTCTAGAAAACTTGAAAAAAATTTGGTCTAGACTAATGACCAGCCCAATTGGAATTCTGAAATAACACCAAAATATGGGAATACGGGTCTGGCTTTTCATTAATTGGCTGTGGAAAATCCTAGGTTTGAATGGGGATTTGATGTCTGGGAATAAGATTATGTATCTTTGATCTCAAACTTAAGTCTTTGACGGCTAGTGACCTAAAATTACTTGACTAATTATTCTGTAGTTTTTAAATTCTGCACATTAAGGTAAGATTTAACCCATTCAAACAAAATCTTGTATTTTTACGCATCTAAGAAATACATGTATATGTATTGAAAGCATTGTAAAACAAGAGGGCCAGAATGGCCCTAAAATCTCTCACCTGACTAATGTAAGATGATTAGAAAAAAAGATTGAAAGAACACAGGCATGCTTGACCTTGAGCTTTGACTTTGACATTGAGGTTATCTGAGAATTTCTTTCAAATGGCATATCTACTCACAATTGAGATTAATGGTGACATTTTATTTTTAGCAACCAAGAATTTCCCTCACAAATATGGACTAAGGCACATACACCAACTTGTCAAAGAGACAACTTTGTCTTGCTCACTACAAGTAGGCTTGACTAATAGAAAGTAATAATAATCTTAAAAGTAGTCCTGTTTGCTTAATACTGGAGATCAGTTGTTGTTTCTCACTAGTTACCCATCTCACTTGTGCATACTACTTGTATTTTGCCCATTGGTGGCAGGCAAAAGGTACTTGTCACAATGATTGTGCCAAATGTCCGATGAAAGATGACCAAGTTGTTTATAACAATTTTTCAGTTATATTGCGGAGCATTTATCAATTGATTCCTGGTATTTCTCATGCCAGTATTACCTTTACATCTTTCCTTACCTCAAGCTGCCATCCAATTCAAGTTTAGGATCATCTACCCATGGGGAGACAAAATGTGGTAAAGGATATGTGCTGCTGCCAAGATTCAAACCCACAACACCCAGAGTTCCCACAATTTTCTGCTTGCAAAATTCAAGACTTTTTCCATACTTTTTCCAGGATATTTTCTAAATTTCAAGACTTCTTTTTCATTGACGAAAATTGTGACGTGATAATGCATCCCAATGTAATTAACACTGTGATAAAACCTCCTAGCAGGGGGGATACTTGTAAACTGTTTGGAACATGTACTTTAATAGGGTCTTGCATCTTTCATAGAATCGATTTGTCTTTTTCCTAGTTTTTCCTGTTTTTTAGGTCACCTGACCGAATGGTCATGGTGACCTATTGCAATCATCGTTTGTCCGTCGACGTCGTGCGTCATGCGTTGTCCGTTAACTTTCAAGGGGATTTCGTCATGCGTCATGCGTCGTCCGTTAACTTTTTAAGGGGATTTCAACCAAACTTGGTAGACAGCATCATTGGGGGATGCCAGTTCAAGTTTGTGAAAATGGGGGTTCTGGAGGTCATAGGGGCCCCAATCCGGGGCAAAAAGGGGTAATTTTTGGTTCTTCTTTAAAAATCTTCTTCTAATAAACTGTTAATGCCAGAGCTTAAATATTTTGTGTGCATGACAACTAAGACAGGTATATTATAAATTGTGAAATTCATGCCCCTGGGGTCATGTATGGGGGCCACACCCAGAGGTCAAAGTTCATCATGTTAAAAAATTCACATTTTCATCTTCTTCTGATGAAGTACAAAGCCAATTTCAAACAAACTTGGTGAAAAGCATCTTTTGGTAATGGTTATTCAGATTTGTGAAAATTAAAAGGCTGGGGGGTCAGGGGGCCTAAAATGGGGACCAAAAGGGGGTCATTTTTGGTAACTTTTAAACATTTTCATCAAGAACTACTGAGGGGATTTCAACCAAACTTGGTCAGAAGCATCATTGGGGGATGCCAATTCCAGTTTGTGAAAAGAGGTTGGGGGGGGCTTGGGGTAAAAGGGGCCCCAGTCGGGGGCAGAAAGGGGTAAATTTTTGTACTTCTTAAAAAATCTTTTTCTAATAAACCCTAAATGCAAGAGCTTAAAAATTTTATGTGCATGACTGGTAGGACAGGTATACTAAAGTTTGAGAAATTTATGTACCTGGGGTCATATATCGGGCTACGCCCAGGGTTCAAAGTTCATCATGTTAAGAAATTCATAATTTTAGCTCACCTGACCGAATGGTCATGGTGACCTATTGCAATCATCGTTTGTCCGTCGTCGTGGGTCGTCTGTTAACTTTTAATCATTTTCAACTTCTTCTCAAGAACTACTGGGCGGATTTCAACCAAACTTGGTAGAAAGCATCATTGGGGGATGCCAATTCAAGTTTGTGAAAATAGGGGTTCTGGGGGTCATAGGGGCCCCAATCGGGGGTTAAAATCTATGTCACAAAACTATTATGCCTCATGTTTTCAATAGCCCTACTGGCTCAAAACCAGAAGAGCTTTTTGTCATGGTGTGGATTCCGTCATCCGTTTGTCCTGATGTTACACTTTTCTGTTGTTTACTCAAAACTCCACAATTTTAATTTTATCTTTCTATAACTTGCACAGCTTGATTTGCCCATCAAGAGCTCAAACCCTATTGAAATTAAAGAAAATCTGTTTAACAGTATTAAAAAACTAACAATTTAAAGTTACAATTATTTTACAAATTCCTCAGGGAATGAATAACACTATGAAAAATAATCACTCAGTGTCTCAATATTTCAGCTTTGTACCTTTTTCGTACAATATGGCGTTATACGTTTTTTAAAATGCTGTGATAGATTTAATGATTCAGAACTCTTGAATAAAATATTGAGACTCTGAGTGATTAATTCTCATAGTACACTTAAAGTTAATTCTTGTTTACTCGATAAAGTCCGCATTTTTGGCCCAATTCTTTTAAAATTTCTCAGAGTTTCTTTGACACGTAGGCAAGAAGGCTAACCAAAATGTACAAATTCCATCAAGCAGTAATGGAAATGGAACCATATTGCATATTTCTCTTGTTTACACAAATAAGTCCACATTTTCAGCAACACTAACCAAAGGCCAGCGGGGCTATTGTCATGGTCCTGTGTCCGTCGTGGGTTGCTGACACATTCCTAACTGGCTATGGTGGCAGCCCTGATGTACTCACAAAGATAATAGCATGGTAATAGCCCCATTGGCCATTGTCAGTGAGATTCATGCCCAGTTTGATTGAAATTGGTTTGGGAGGAGAAGATTTTAAAGTCAAAAACAGCCATGCCCTTATTTGGGCTTCATTTAAAATTTCACAAACTAATATTAACAAGAGGGACGTTGGCCCTGGGGCGCTCACCTGAGATAAAGGCTCTTTTTCTTCAACAGTCTAATTTCATGTTAAGGTTAGGATAATGAAACAAGTGGGCCACACTTACATATAAAGACTATGAACCTGGGGATCCAAAAGTCTAAATTACAAATTCCAAGGCTTAAGTGCTGATTTGAAAGAAAGAAAAAACTTTTTCCTCCCTCTGGGTCCATGGGTTATAATTTCAGAAATAAGAAAGAAGTCTGTGAACTGATGCTTCATGCCTATACCCCCCTCCCCCAGGGACCCCAGGATCATGATTTTAGCTATTCTGAAAGAGGTCAATATACTGATGCTTCATGCAAAATATCAAGGCTCTACACCTTCTGGGTCAGGAGAAGAAGATTTTTAAAGATTATTTTAAAATTTCACTTTTGTTGCCATGGCAACTAGAGTTTTTAACGGATTTCATTTCTTTTAGCTATTTTTAAGGGGGACCACCTAAGGAACATTTCTGCCAAATTTGGTTCAAATCGGCCCAGTGGTTTGGGAGGAGATTTCATTTAAAAAATTTGGTTGAAATTGGCCCAATGGTTACTGAGGAGAAGATGTTTAGAGATTTCAAAGTCAAAAACTTCAACCCCCTGTAACGCCCATATTTTGCGGTCAATCAAAATTCCGCACACAACTTTTGAGAAGGGTCACCAAAGGAATATTCCTGCCAAGTTTTGTTGAAATTTGTCCAATGGTTACTGAAAAGAAGATGTTTAAAGATTTCAAAGTCAAAAACTGCCCCACCCTACCACGCCTATATTTGGGCGAGAATCAAAATTCAGCAAAAAACTTTTGAAAATGGTCACCCAAGGAACGTTCATACCAAGTTTAGTTGAAATTGGCCAAAGGTTACTGAGGAGAAGTTGTTTAAAGATTTCAAAGTCAAAAACTGCGCCACCGTGCCACGCCCATATTTTGGGGTCAATCAAAATTCCGCGAACAACTTTTGAGAAGGGTCACCCAAGGAACATTCCTGCCAAGTTTGTTTGAAATCTGCCTAGTGGTTACTGAGAAGATGTTTAAAGAATTGTTGACACCTTCCGACGGACAACGCATGACGGACAAAAGGTGATTACAAAAGCTCACCTTGAGCACATTGTGCTCAGGTGAGCTAAAAAGAAAAGTCGCTTGCAACAAGCAATTTCTTCTCTCTCATTTGGCCATAATTTCAACTTAAATCAACTTTGTTTTTATCATATGCTACCTCTTTGAATTAAGACCAGTCTGAGATTTAGTTTGGGAATGTCAAGATTTTCGACCCTGGTCAGCCTGATTGTCGGCACAGACTGACCTGGGTCAATACTTTCTGCATGTCCCAGATTCCTGTATCCTTACACCATAAACTAAGTCCCTATCGCCTGACAGGCATTTTCTTCATTTTAAACAAAGTTTTCCCAAATGTTTTTCTTTAATCCAAAAGTGTCATTGTGTGGGAATGGGGTAAACACTCACCAATTTTTTCCCTTCAACATACGCTCTAATCCTTGCATAACCAGAATGTTGTTTACCCATAATGTGTTCATCAACTCGCTGTTGGGCATCGCCCACAACAAGAAGGGCTCCACATACAGTACACACTTCCATTGCTTTCAAGGGCTCATTATAGGGGTCAGTGCTGGGGTTCTGCTGAAAAAAAAGAACACTTTCATTTCTTATACTTGTAACTCTTCAAAGCATAGGGAACATCAGAGATCTATCAAAAGTTTCAATCCAGGCCAAACTGCAGAAACTATGTGCCTACATACATGTACAGTAAAACCTCGGTAGTTCGTAGCGCAAGGGACCGGGGAAATTTATACGAATTAAGCGTAGTACGAACAAAACGGAGGGCAAGAGGTCGGCTGTTTGAGTTACACAGAATCCGACATAGTCCGATCTGTCCCCTATTTAGGAATTGATTCTAAATTGGTTATTTTTTTCTAACCAAGACCTGCAGATATTAATTGAGGAAAACATAAATTAAAAATTACCCCTCTTGTATTTTCATGCTTTACCTCTGTATTAATTCTTGGCTTTTTTTAAACACAGTGTTTGTATAAAATGCCGGCCTCTATCAGAGTGATTTCCCTTTACAATATATTGGATCAAATCACTCTGAGTATTTATTATCGAATCATAAGATTAAGGACCAATAATTGTGAAGAAAGCAACCGCAGAATAAAATAAAGTGGTTAGAATATCTAAATGGCCAATTACACTGATACTAATGGGGCTGCGTCAAAATTTTCGGCGATGATTACGGAATCTTTATTCGATTAATTACCCACCTTACAAACCAATCAGCCCCTTTTAATTAAAGGTACACGATGACACATTACTTGTCATATAGATCAGCAGGTGTGAAAATCAAGGTAAGTGATGATTGGTGTCAATTATGTTTATCACACCTACGAATTAAACATAGGAGTTTGTGCTATAATCATACTTTCGGGACTTGAAATGGCCTACGAACTACGAACCACTGACGTTCGAATTAGACAGAGTTTTCTAACAAAGCCAAAGAAGGAAAAAAATCGGGACCGAGTAAAGTATACGAACTAACACATACCTACGAACCAGTGACGTTCGAATTAACGAGGTTTTACTGTAGTTAAGTCTTTCTGCTTCTAGCAATGGGCTCTTTGTCTTAATCAAACACCAACCATTTTTAATTTTCAAGATCATATATTTCAAATGAATGCTTTCATTGATACCATAAATATTAGTGACAATAAAGCTATGGTAATACATCAGAATGTCTAGTAAAACAGCAGAGAAAATAATAGGGAATTATGACAATTTCCTTTTGGCCCTTTGGGCTGTTTTGAACAATCTATAAGTTTTGTCATTGTGAAGTTTGCTAATTCATCTGCTTTCTAAACATCACCTGGGATACCACATCCAAGAGCTTACCCACATGACCTATATCACCTACAGGATTCCATCAGTTTGCTAATGAGATCATTGTGAGGCTGGAACTGAATTCTTAGTGTCTGAAGTCAAAAACATTACAAAAAGAGCTAATTGGGTAAATACCAAACACTTTCCATTTACAGTGTACTTACATTTTGTAACTGAGCTCGTTCTTCATTTAATTGATCACATAATTTCATTATACCCTGCGCTTCCTCCACTTTTCCTTCACACCCTAACTCTTCTGCCTGAAAAACAAAAGCCATTTGATAGGACATTTTCTAAAACTTAACAAGATGTGTTTGTGAAACACAATTCTCCCATAGAAACCTTTTTTTTAAATGTGACCTTATTAAGTGACCTTGACCTTGATGGATGGCCTAAACCTCATAACCAACTGATGCCTATCAATGTAAGGAACCTATGTCCCAAATATGAGCAATGTATTTTCAACAGTGTTTAAATAACAGCAAAATGTTAAGCTTTTGCCTGTTGAACTTGACAAATGACCTTGAGAAAGGACCTAGACATTTCATCCAACTGATGCCCATTGATGCAAGAAAACTGTGTCCTAGATATGAACCTATATATGTATGTAAAGCTTATTTAAGCTGTAGTTATGACATTTTAAGTTGCCAACCATCCACTCTATATTTTGTAACATGTAACTGGCCATAAATTTCGCAAACTCATGCCATTTAATTTCTAAGTGGAACTTTCTGTTGGAGTCTGAGGATTTTGCCAGGGACCTGTAAGAATCGGAACTGGACCTACAGGCTTGTGATGAAACTCAGTAAGTGTCAAACCCTGATTGTCATAAAACATACAACCAATTAAAATTCATTACCTGTTGTACTAGTTCATTAATTCTCTCCGTTAACATTTGGACCTTCTCTTCTTTTTGTGTTGCGGGATTTTGTCCAAGCTAAAAGATAAAGCAATGAGACTTATGACAGAATGGTAGTTCAATTACTGTACATATCTTTAGAAAATGTGAAATGAGTCAAGATTGTATGGTATTCTATGGCGTTTAAAATCACTTGTTTATCTCAGTTAACCCATTCCCACACAATGACGCTTTTTGACGCCCCTCAAGGAAAACAATTGGGAAAACATTGTGTAAAATGAAGAAATTGCTTCATTTGTCACAAGGTTTTCTACCAAGAAAATAAAAGTTTGAAAAATTCTAAAATTTCATAAAGTTTGAATTATCTTCTGCAACTCCTTTCAAATTGCGGCAGTCTATAAAGTTGTCGTCTGGTAATGGGTTAAGTAGTGGTGGCTGGTGACCTAACTATGACTGCGTCATTTGTCACATCAATATACAACCCGAATATAAGCCACCAGCTGCTCATCTGTCTTAGGCAAACTACTTATCAAAAACCAATTTCCAGATGGCAAAATTTAAGACTGGTCCATATTCAAAGGAGTTGCAGACGAAAATTTAAAGTTTATGCATTTTCAATTTTTTCAACTTTCTGTGTAGAAAACATTGTGTAAAATGAAGAAATCCCTTGTTACAAGCAATTTCTTCATTTTACATAATGTTTTCCCAATTTTTTTCTTGTGGGGCATCAGAAAGTGTCAATATGTGGAAATGGGTAAAGAGAAATGATCAATACAATCAATGCTTTTGATTTTTTGAAAAAAAAAAATATTTTTTTTTGCATCAATGACTTTTTTCTGAAAATTTACAATCCTTAACTCATATGTATCAAGACTTAGGTATTTTTGCAACCTTGATTCTACAATAAGAGTATGTATACAGTTATTTCACGTTGTTTCCTGTTACTCTTAAAACAAATGATCCAAGGTGGTAGGTATGATATTTTGAAGCGTTTCCCAGGCCTTTAGACGAGGCAATAGTTCCAAATGTCATCTCCGACACCCAGGAGTAAACAGTGGTCTGAATTGTCCAGCATGAGCCTCTCTTCTTGTGGACAAGTGCATTTGGGCTCGTGTTTGGCTTGTTGACTTTTCAAGTATAATACGACAGGAATGCAATAATCAGATAATGTACTAGAAAAGGTTAAATTATGTGATTGCAACAGACTTTTCAGATATCTCAACTTTCAAACTATTTGTTACTTATTTAAATTTCATGTATAGATCACCTCTCAAGAGGGCAACAGTTTGATGCTTATTGCACATTGATGAAACAGTTTGTAACATTGCTAGGCCATGTGACAATGGTACCATTAACGTCATAACAATTTAAATGGTTTTGTATATAATCATATAGGAGATCAGGTAATAATAATCTTGTTAACATACGGATCCTTGCATGCTATTCAAAGCTAATCTTTGGTGACCTCTTCTTATCCTCTTCTCACAATCATTGATTAAAGTCTCTAAATATCTTGTAAAGTCCTCTTCATAGCCTAGCTTTCCGAATCTTGAACTATTTTTGTACCTAAAAAAAAACAATGCATATTATCAATAAATTATCTGATTTTTAGGTGCCATAGAAAATGGTGATTGTAAACTTTTTAAAAATGTGAGAAAATAATGTTATATGAAAAAAAAAAGTAAAGGTTTAAATGCAATGTGAAATCCATTCATTAATAGAAAAATTTATGTAACACATTGAGTATTTAACTGAAACTTTTTGTCATTTAATGAAGAACAAACATATTCGTCAATCTACCAATATCCTAATGTTGTTGGGTATCTGACTGGTCCAAATTAACCCATTACCAGATGGCTAAATTTTAGAGTGGCCAAAATGGAAAGAAATTGTAGATCGCAATTTAAAGTTTATGAAATTTTGAAATATTTCAAGTTTATGGGTAGAAATTATTGTGGAAATTGAAGAAATTGCTTATCACAAGCAATTTCTTCATTTTCCACAATGTTTTCTAAAACGTTTACCTTGGGGGCCTATAAAAGCGTCACTGAGTGGGAATGGGTTACAAAAAAGTTGCAGGCAACAAATTCTAATAGATGAAATTTTAAAATCTCCATATTTTGGAGTTTAAAACATTGTGGACAATTATCGACAATGTTTTCTAAAGTCCTACTCTTTAGGGGTGTAAAAAAAGCGGAATTATATTGGAATGGGTTGATCAAATAATCAACAACCTAACAAATCTTTCATTTAGTGAATCTCTCAGTTAATAAATGAAGAAAGTATCATATTTTTTCTTCATTGAGGTATGAACCTTAAATCTTCATCACACTGTAAGAATATGCAAAAAGGATTCAAACATTAGTATAATTAGGTTTTTAGGTTCATACCTCAATGAAATAATAATAAAAAGACATTCTCTTCATTTCTTATGTTAATGCCATAAAGCAAACAAGAGAAAATATTAAACTGGTTTTGAGTAAAATTTTATGGATCTACTTTGAACACAAAATAGTTGAATGCTCAATATTTGTTCATGGAAGGTATGAAAAGAAATTCAGCCAATCAAAACAACTGAATCTTGATAGACAAAACTAAAATTAAATAATTGAATCATGACCTCTTTTAGACTCTAACATTCATGACAAGCATTTTTCGTTGTTTTGGCAACTTGAGCGCTGTGACTACAGCTAATTCAAGGTGTAGTTACAAAGTATATGTAACAGTAAGCCAACAAAGATTTGCTTTTTGTTTCATATTTCTGACCATGAATAATGCAAAATACCCTTGTTGTATATACAAGCTCAATTGCCTTGTCAGTACCCATTCCCACAAAATCCTGTCTTTTTACGCCCCTAAAAAAATAGTTCAGGAAAAATTGTTTGTAACAAGGAATTTCTGCATTTCCACATTTTCTTCCTGAAATGACAGAGATACATCTATTTGAAATTCTATCAACTTTTAACCCATTCCAACACAGCAAAATTTTAGACTGGTCCAAATTGAGAGAAGCTGCAGATGACAATTTCAAGTTGATGGAATTTTGAATTTTTTCATCTTTTTGGATAGAAAACATTGTGGATAATGAAGAAATTGCTTGATACAAGCAATTTCTTCATTTTCCACAATGTTTTCCAAAGTTTTTTCTTGAGAGGTGTAAAAAGGAGGGATTGAGTTGGAATGGGTTAAATGTCATCCGTAACTAGTTTCAATTCGAACCAGTCTTAAATTCTGACTGGTAATTGGTTAAAGATACTTACTCTTTCCTAAGGTGGTCATCATGGATTTTTTCACAAGGTCCTGCAATAAAAGAGTTTATTGACTTATTCATTATATGTTTTATTTACCACTTTAACCCTTATATGCTAGATAAAATCTTCTTCAGAATTACATTAAAATCAAAGGGATGAAAGCACAGGAAGCACCAATTGTGCATTATTATTCATTTTGAAAATTTACTTCATAACCAACATTGCTTGAAACAAGAGCACTGCCCACAGGTGCCAACGCTCGGCTGCAGGTGCTGAATAATAAAAAAATCCTAAGTTGAAAATGGGCATAACTCTTACAAAAACGCTTTTAGAGTTATCCCCCTTGATAGATTAGATAGCTCTTGTGATGGTCAACACACATGCCAAGATTCATGAGGATATCTTCAATAACAACAGATATGACCAAGGTTAAAGTTTGTCACGCCAACGCTGACGACACCAAGGTGATCACAATACCTCGGGTTTTCCGTAAACAGCCGAGCTAAAAAGGACAAAATTAAAAGACTATATCAGGTAATAATTCAATGTGTGTGTAATAATGCAAAAAGTGCCCAAAAAAGTTGAAAACTCTTTGAGTACAGGAACAATTGCTTCTCATAAAAAAAATTCTACTTTTCCCACAATGATTTGTACAGCTTCTTCAGAGTGTTAAAAGGGAGGATGTGTGATAAGTGATTAACTGCATAAGAAACAAATCAAAATTGCTTACCTAAGTCTGCTCGTGTGTTTACAAACAGTTCATGTGGACAAAATTCTACTAAAAAGTGCTTGCAAACCTGCAAATAAAACAAGTTCAACTTAGAAATAAAGCAAAAAGCCATGTCTTGTCACACGCAATTTCATGTATATTGCATAACATTTTACCCTATCAGACTGAGAGTCTCTCAATTAACCCATTCCCATTTGACATAATTCAGGACTGGTCTAAATTGAAAGAATATGCAGACGACAATTTCAGGTTGACAAATTTCTAAAAATTTTTGTCTTTTGGGGTAGAAAGCATTGTGGAGATTGAAGAAAGTGCTAGAATCAAGCAATTTCTTCTATGTCCACAATGTTTTCCAGGGCTTTCTTTTTGAGTGGAGGGGTGTGTGGGAATGGGTTAACACCCACATGAAAATGATGGAGAGCTACAGATGAAATCAATCAAACTGGAGGTATTTGAGTGCTTCATTAACCTGCATTAACTCATTACAACTAAATTTCAGACAGGACCAAATTGAAAGAAGTTGCAGACAATAATTCTACTTTGATGAAAACATAGTGGTTCTTTTCATGCCTTTGAGAAATCTTAACGATAAAATCATTTTGAAAATTAGAAATTGCTTTCTGCAAGAAATTCAACCTTTCGTCTTTTAATCACACTTATTCTTAATTTTTTCTCATTTTTTCAATTGCATCTTCTTTCAATGTAAGCTAGTCTATATTGCGTTGTGATATCTTACCATCTACCGGTACATTGTAACATAGAAACCAAAATCTTACGACCCTAACAAAGAAAGCTTTGTTAAACATCAAGGGAAAAAGAAAACCAACCATCAGTTTCATTTTCCCACAATCTACCACATCATTAACCCATTCCCACACAATGACACTTTTAGATACCTCTCAAGAAAAACAATTGGAAAAACATTGTGCAAAGTGAAGAAATTGCTTGTTACAAGCAATTTCTTCATTTTGCACAATGTTTTCTACTCAGAAAGTTGAAAAAATCTAAAAGTTTATTAACTTTCAATTGTCATCTGCAACTCCTGTCAATTGGGACCAGTCTAAAATTTTGCCGTCTGGTAAGGGGTTAACTTGACTCCACAGTGACACCATCAGAATTTCATATTAACCCATAACCTTACAAAGAAATCTTAATTGGTCCAACATGGAAGAGGTTGAATACAAAATAACATAGTGATTGTAAAGTACATGGTAAGTGCAATATAGGGTCAAAAACGTGAAGACAAGAGTTGTCTGCGGACAACATAGCTTGCCTTTTGGTGGTTTTTACAACACAGTTAACCCTTTCCTTTTTTGCAAAATTTTAAACCTGTCAAAATACAAAGGTTTTGCAGACTAAAATTTAAAGTTTATTGAATTTGAAAAATAACAATTCAGAAGGGTAGAAAATTATTGTGGAAAAAGAAGAAACTGCTTGTTACAAGCAATTAAATTTCTTCTTTTTCTACAATGTTTTCTCAATTATAAAATCACAGGGACATAAATACCAGGGATTGAACAGGAAAGGGTTAAAGATTAAGGGCACTTGGTCACAAAGCCAATGTCATCCCCTTATGAATGAATGTTTGATCTTGAAGTATGAGCACACTAGGATGAAAATGACCGAGACTACTGAAAATGACATAAGTTTTAGACTATGAATTTTAATAACAGCTCATGGTCTCAGTCAAGGTCATTATCTCATAAACACTGTAATGGAATTTAATGAAAGCCCATCTCCTGAGAAATGCACGCATAAAATATATGAGTACTCTAAGAAAAAAAATGACCACTACAGAAAAAGTTAAAAACTTTTTGTTTACGTTCTTATAACAGGTTAAAGCTAAAGGTCTCAAGGTCAAGGTCATTGTCTCAAATGAAAGCCCATCTCCTAATGAGTGTAACATTTGTGAAATATGAGTACTCTATGATGGAAAATGACAAAGGAATGCTTTTGGTTAAATTTTTGTAACTGGTTACAGGTAAGGGTCACAAGGTCAAGGTTTCCTGGTCATTGTCTCAAATGAAAGCCAATGTCCTGATGAATAAGTGTGTCAAATATAAGCCCCCTAGGCTGGAACCAATAGTTGGCAAAAAATTTTAGCATTCCCAATTTTCCAATATGCTGAGTAGGAGTACCTCTAATAACATTTACCAGTAGGAAATTAGCTTTATTAGTGTAGTGTGTCCCTTACATTTTTCAAATGTCTTCTTGAAATCGTGGCAGTTTCCCCCCCTCACTTTTGACCTAGGTACAACACTGTAATGGATTAACCCATTCCAACACAATGATGCTTTTAGACAACCCTCAAGAAAAGCAATTGGTAAAACATAATGAATTTGTTTCCTACAAAAAATTTCATTTTACGCAATACTTAATTACTTTCCCATGATTTTTTTCTTGAGAGGTGCAAAAAGTAGGATGGATTGGAAATGGGTTAAAGTTAGCTGCCATATCGTAGCCCTCTTTCTGATACTGTGCTGGCAAGGGCCCGGGCACTTTGAGGTTGAGTATTGGAAAATGTGTAAATAGTACAAGCACAAGATTAATACCAAAATGGACCTTAACCATTTATCGATCCATCTAAATAAATATAAATCTATAAAAAGTTGGATATTTTTTGCATTCAACTCTCTATTTGCTACACCATCTGAAATTCTAAGTTTATAGGCCATTTCTAATCAAATGTCTGCCATTTTTGCTGTTTGATAGCAAGATCTTGCACTTTTTGCCAAAACAACAGCATATGAAAATTTAGGGTCACCATATTCTGAAGACATAGTATTTTTAGAATACAAAACAGAAATGATAGAAAATAAGAAAAAAGTTGTATGAAAGTAATTCAAGATTTAATTGAATTTGATAGAAAAATAAAGATATTGACAATAGACCTTTTCACGTTCTCACAGCGCATGCGTCAAATTAAATCTTGTTAAATGCAATATTTACCCGAGACTAAGTCTCGTGATCGGTTGCGGGGAGTTTATAAAATATCCCTACATAATCCTATATGAATGGCTATTTTGAACGAGCAAAAACAAAGGTTAAAAATCAAAATTTGGTTGAAAAAAGAGGTTCAACCTGTGAGCAGATAAATTCATACTAGTTGTAGCGAGTAAAATAGATGATATTATTGTGTATTGGTAACCGAATTGAGTTTAAAATGGCCTGGTATCTAGGCCATATGAAATATAACGTACCTCGAATTTGGCAATAACAATACTACATGTATTTCCAATGTAATAAGATTTTTTGAAAATATTTTTATCCACCCCCACACATGCGCAAAAGGAAAAAAATATAGAGTAACAGTTAAGCTCTCAATGACCACTTTGATTAATCACGATATAGTAAAATAATAAAACACATTATTATAACTTATTATGCCGGAAATCAATGATTCTACTAATATTTACAACTATCGACAATAAGCAAAAGACATAAACAATCCGATTTTTCCAGCACACTGAATGGCTAAATTTGCGAATATGCGTCAATCACTGGCACGTCATTCATTGCAAACCCAGCCTTTCACATGGTAGGCCTGATCAAAAGTGACAATAATCCTGATTGACATGATTGACTAAATTTATATGTTTATTCTTAAAGCCAGGGGTGTGGAATTCCTATGCCCGACTTGTCCGACACGGGCTTTTCTACCTGCGGGCAAGTACATTTTTCAAGGCTACTTGTCCTTGGACAAGTAAATATCAGGGCAAATCTTGGAATGGTACTAAATAGATAGAGAGATTTATGAGCGTAATGTTTGTATCTAAGGCTAGAAAATATTGTTTTTAATGAAGAAAATGCTGTGTTCTAGCATTTTCTTCTTTAAAAATAATGTTTTCTCAAAATTTATCTGTTCTTCATCTAATCACGGGCAAGTCAATTTTGATCCTGGACAAGTAGAAAATCACATTTTACTTGTCCATGGACAAGTAGAGAAAATCTGTATTTCCACATCCCTGTTAAAGCATTTAAATACTATTGACCACTTTTTGGACGATAAAGATAAAATATTGCTTTAGAAATGTCATGTTGATAAATAAGAACAAAGCAGGCATGCTATTTTTGAAATATTTGTTTCTGTCTGTGTGTCAACCAAAGTAGATCTCTCTCTCTCTCTCTCTCCCTCTTTCTCGCTTCTTTTCATTTCTTAATGTCAAACATGCCCACATGACAGCATATCAATTATTGTTTTTTAAACATTCACATCATTGTAACAATAGAAATGTGGGAGAAAAGGAGGAAACTTTTTCTTAATACGAATAATCCACTTTACGTAAAAAATGCCATACAATGAATTAAAATGAATATATCATAAAGCGAAAATAGGGAGCATTATCTCGACAATAAATGACATAGATCGTATTTATGATGACGATGTTAATAGTGCGAAGAAAAGTATGAAGAATAAAAATGATTAAATGTAAAGATAATGAAAAGAGATCTGATCAGAAGAATGATGTGTGAACAGCCTTGATGTAAAGGGTTCCATTCGATAAATCAGGATACATATGGGGTTATTATGTAACCGGCAACATGTTACAAAGAATCTTATAAAATCTCTTATGTTTAATTGGTCAAATTTATGATTTGATGAAACAGAAACAAAATTTATCTTTTTATGTACCAAGTGATATGTCGCCAAATACTTATTCCTTGATTGATCAAAGGCTGTGACCAGGCGTCGTTTCAATCAGAACAGTTGTATGACACGTTTATCTTTTATAAATGCATTTTTCCACAATCAAATAAAGTTATCATGCTTATTGTCATTGAATGGATTTAAATTTTTTTTTTTGCTGGAGGATATATTGCAAGGTAGGCTTTTATTTTAAAAAATCTAGCTTTAATATTTGAAAAATCTAGGCTTTCTAATAGATCAATGGGTCAATATGCATATTATTACCAGAATATCATCGATGGGCTAACAAAGGGTCGTAAATACAATTTGAGAATATATGTAGTACCAAATTTTGGTCACCCAATGACGATACAATGTCTGAACTAAATTGATCTTTAATTTCATCTTTCCTTCAATATTTCCGGGGGCGAAGAACATGAGTCTTGGCGATTCTGGGGTTGCCGGATACAAAAGCATTAATGGCCTTTCCATGGTCATTCACCTTCAAACATTACAGGCATTTGTTTCAACTTATACAATATACCAGGTTATGATACAATCTATTGTATATTGTGAAAATAGATCATGAAACAAAACACCCGTCATTTATTCATTAAGGCCGATAAAATAGGGTACTTTTAATGCTTCTGAAGAACATAACTAGGGCAAAGGAGAAAAAAATATTGTAACAAACAGATGTTAAAATTCCAAAAATATCATCTACATCATTTAGCCCAATAAATTTAATTGTAAAAAATAATCGTAAGGCTTTCGAAAAGCAAAATTCGCAGCATGCCCACTGGGTTTTCATTTTGGGGGTACATGTACCCCTTAGGTTTTGAAACGGGGGGTACAAAGAAAAATCTGAGGGTACAGTGTACCCTTTACTTTCAGAGTTAAGGGTACACCATACGGCATACGAATCTGAACCCTTTATCAAATGACAATGTTTTAGTTATATCTACTTTTTAATAATCAGTAAATTAGTGCCACACGTCATCTGCCAGTTTCAGAGAAATTTAGAGGGAAGGATAGCAAAGCCGATTTTTGACAACTCACTTTTCTTAGTTATTGGATTTGGGAAGGGCTGAATGGGATATGAGAGTGATGGCTAAACAACTCTAACAGGTGAATTACGAGGGTGGGGAAGGAATTTTGGAGCAGACCATACCAGGCATGTCAGCTCATTGTTAGCTCAAACTCTGGTACTGAAACAATTCTCATACAAAAAATATCAACTTGCCTTATCACTGTCCAAAAGTCACCATTTGTGGAGAAATAGAGTAGGTTTTGTTGTGACGTTTTGCAGACAGCATATTACGTAGCTTAAACAAAACTACAATGTTAAATAAACGGCTCCATTTTGTCACACCCGACTTATATATACATTGGAACTCGCGAGAGAAACTCATTTCAAAATCAAATCCTATAGTGCCAATTATTGGCAGTTTCTCGCCCAAAACACGTAAATATCTTGCGTTTTGATTGCAAAATAGTGCAACTTAGGACTTATTTCAAAACTAACTGGTCAGGCCATCAAGATCCGCATTATACGAACTTTTCAAACTGCTGGTTCCTCTAATCTCTATGTAGAAAACAGGCCAGAAAGAAGCAATAGTTTCCGTTGAATGAAAGGGAAATCACTTGCTCCCGATGCGATTTTGTCTTCTTTGCTTGTAATCTTTTGGGGTTTTCGGGAAAAATACGCACAGTTTCTCGTTTTGTACGCTAATAATTTTAAATGCACACACACGTAATGGCATTTTTGTTTCTACGTTCATTTATTTTTCTGTACGTTCATGCACGTCTTGGTGAAAGATTTGTACGTGAACCAATGTAATTGTACGTGAATTACGTACTGCAGTGCGTGAATGGGCATCCTGATTCGGAAGTAAATCTTCCCCACAGAAGAAATTTGTTGTTGTTTTACCTTGAAAGTGTCTAACAGATACAGACTTTTTAGTCATCTGACGTTTTGCGTGAAAAGGTCTATTCAGGACTTTTTTTTCGTTCTTTGATAGGGGCCTATAAAAGGCTACTTCCAAATTAAACAAGGCTCTTTTTTACCCATTTGTGGCAGAGAAATTTCCCCAAGTTACAGCTTATTTTTGCATTATATGGATTTATTTTCTTCAAAATTTGTTTTGTTTAATAATTCTATTCATTTTATTACTGATAAGACCCTTATTAAATAAAGTTATTCATCATTGAATCTTGAAAATGATGCATGAATCTTATTTTTATTACTTTCTTTTATTTAACTTATGTTTCCAACTTCTTCTGAAAACTTCGCAAAAATTTCCCAAAACGAACAGGCTAAGGCCTCTTCCCAATTTCTAGGAAAAAAGCCCTGCAATTCAATATTTTTGAAGATAAAATTTTATTAATGGTAGGTAAAAAAGGATACTATTATTTATTATGAATACCTGTTTTGACAGCATGATAGTATTACGTAATGTGATGCAATAATAGATCACAAGACCAACGAAATATCATGGCCACCAGACTTAGGAAAAATGTTATAAACTCAAATTATTGATGCAATTGGTACTCTCCTTATTTCGATGAAATTTGTACATAATATTAGCGTATGTAAGGAATTAATCCGTAAAGTCTCACTTATCACAGAACATACAATATTAGGACATGTAACAAAGCGCAGGAGGGAGTCGTAGCCCTTGCCAGCAGATTATCAGAAAGAGGGCTTCAATATCCTAGCTAGGTTAATATGTCACCTAAAGGACTGAACTAGAAGGCAATCAATCAAGGACCCTTCATGCCTAGTGTGTAATCACTACACCAGGCAAAACCCATTCCTCCATAGATTTTTATCTTTTTCCAACACAAAAAGTAATTTCTGATACCTTTGATTTGGCTCAAAAAAAAAAAAAAGAGAGAAAACTTTCTATCTGCCCATTTTTCGAGCTACCCAAATGACAGGTATAAATCTACGGTTGTGTGGATCTTTGAAAAATATGAGTTTCCGGGAGTGGTGGTCTGGGTAGCGAGCTTGACTGAATCAAGCAAAACCTTTAGAAATGACCTTTCTCGTTTGACATGGGATTTCGCATTAGGATTTCTTGTTGTATAGATATGTTGACACTATTCAAAAGTGCGTGCCCGTACCTCTGTGTCATTCCACTTTAATTCACTTCTCTTTTCAGTTGGATTCAGGTTTCTATCTCGTCCCATGAGCTCATCGAGCATCTGGGCCAGGGCTTGAGACGCCATCTTCGAACTTTGATCAAACTCAACAAATTTATCATCAGAACAAGTAACTTGGCCGAACATTCGATCGGCACATGTACATTTCGAAAATTTCCTTTTAATTATTATGATTTTTTTATTTCATCTTATTTCAGCGTTTACTAAATATACGATCCGAAAAGGCAAGCAAGTTGGTTATTTCAATTTGAAGTCTCTATTTTACCGAGTGAAATTAAGTGGACCCCAAGGTGTAGGAATTAGAGTGAAAAAAAAAGGCCCAGTGTCAAAAAGGCTCGGTGCACAATTGCCCGGTGAAAAAAAGGCCCACATATATACAAGGGTGTTAAAATACAGTAAGTCTATATATGGTTGTATCATAAGGTTGCACAATTGTTTAAAATGTGTAAAGAAATGCATTTTTTAAATCTCTTTTTCATTGTTAACAATATAGTCTTTACATTCAAGTATAATAATCAATTTGTTGATATGGCAGGACGGAGGCTAAAGTGAATTATTATATAGCTATGGTAAATGGGTTTGTTACAAGGTATTTACTTAAATGTCGTTATTTTATGTTTTACATATTACTATTTAGATGCTAGGCCATCCATGGGCGGAACACAGTCTAGATTTTTTTTTTGAGCAAAAGTTAGTTTACTTTTGTGGCCCTTTGGCAAACCATGTTTAATATTGTTAAATCTTTTGATTATATAGTATTATTATGGTTTCGTGAAAAGACAAATTACTGATAAATCTTCTATTTGAAAGGAATTATTATATTTAAATTTAAGACTCGCGATGTTATTCACTGGTTAAGCTTCGCCCTGCCTTGTCAAAACATCAACATATACAATGTATATATATTTGTACTTTAAGAATTCTATAATTATTAATGTTGGTACGAGAGAAATTTTAATTCAGACCCTTTACCCTTCAATCCAGTATAACCCTCTTCTGCTTCGCACAATTCTAGACCTGTTCAAAACCAAAAGCCCCACAGTCGAAAAAAACACGCGGTTTTAAATTGAAAAGGAACGATTCAGTAGGGTACATAAGTTGTATTGTGGAAGAAATGCATATGTTTTGTACTTGCTGAATTACTGCTTTCCCAGATAAGAATGGTACTCTAGAAAGTAGGAAAGAGTTATCAACGTTTTATTTACAATACAGTACCTTCCAAAAACACGACTATAATGATAGAAAATCGCTTTGGGAGAAGGGGAATTTTTTTTTTTAAGAAAGTCATACTTTATATTTATCATACTTGATTTTTTATGCTAACATCTTCCAATACACTTAATAAAGGGGTATAATAAAAGTGTCATTCTCTAATTGATTTTTTATAAGTGCTTTATCCTATACAACCAAGTATAAAAATAAAACAAAAGAAATAGAAATTTTCACAGTCAAATAATGTTAAAATGTCGAGATTGATTAGCGGGCCCTTTTTCAGATATAATAATGGGCCTTTATGGTCTAGGCCTTTTTGGACCGGAACTTTTTGGTCAGTTTTAATATCGCACCTTTTTGACTAGGCCTTTTTTGACCGGACTTATTGACACTCGGCATTTTGAACCCGACACATATTCGAGATAGATTACTTACATGTTTTTAATTGGTTTTAAGCAAATTTGGACGAGGACATTCGTTAAGGAATACCATTAATGGAAAGCGTGTGGCAATAGATATTGAGTTACTTCACTTGTATGGTAAACTAGAGCTATGTTATTTCATTCATCAATTAAAATTTTACTACTATTTTTAAGTTTACTTGATATTCGCTTAAGGGTTAAAAAACAGTGCGTTGACAATAATTAATGAACTTCATAGTTAATCAGAAAGGGAAATTATCAAAAGATGCCATAAATGTGCCACATAGAATATTTTTATGGCCACAAATAGGTCCAGAACATTTAGACACACCATCTTATGACAGTACTCCCGAATCATCATTGATAATTTAAACAATATCTAAGAAAACACGACAACAGTCGAGTAGAATTGAGTCGTATTTGAACCAAATACAGACCATAATATATAACTAGTTAGCGTCATTGAAGAAGGAAATAAATTACGTTTCAAAACATATTTCCTTAAGTTTGATGCATTTTATGTAGACAAATACAATTAAAAAATACATTGCAGCATCTAAGTCATAATTTTAGTATTATCTTTATTAGTTCAATTTAGTCAATAATGAAACAACCTTTACGTATTGCACATCATGAAATTATAATATGATGGATTCCTATAGACGGGGCGAGTATTGAAACTGAAGTACATGTAGTTGCAATAGACATTCCCCCAAATAAATGCCTCTGAACGGTTATACTGAAACTGATCCAAGTAGTAAAAACTCACATGCCACAAACCATTAATTCTTAAACCCCGTATAACCAAAGTGCAGAGGTATTATTCTGGAAAAATGCCTGGTACGCCATGTTGCAAAACGATAATGTTCAAGCCCACACAAAACAAATTAATTAGAAAACTGCCCGAGGCCAAAAAGCATAAATATGACGATTGAATTTATAAGATCATAATTAATCAACGCGGTAAGCCTACGATTCGTGAAAGAAGTTTTGACATTTTAAATTGTGACACATCACAATTTCAGGCTTGTTTACATAAAAATATGACGTCAATGATGACGTTTAATTTTCGCTATTCATCAAACCAATCGGTCATGGAGATTGTTCTTAAAGTTTAATCACTAGCACATGGGCATTTAATGCTGAATACCGAAGATTGGCGAACATTTCCGGTCAAGAATCGGATGCCATCGACTCGATTTCAAACGTAAACAAACATGAGTTGAAATCTAAACGAAAAAGCACAAAATACTCTTTTCAGAGAACTTCACTCATACCCTCCTTTTGCATATTGATATTAAGGGGCTCTTGCTTGCTTTAGTGACCAAATAAAAGAGGAATTGTTTAAACCGTTTTTGCTTCCTCGAAGGGAAGATGTGACTTTAAGTGTCAATCAACGTAAGATTACGAGAGTAATAGATCAATAATCTATTATCATTGATCTTAGACAGGCTTACTCAGTGGTTTAGCAGACCCTCAAAAGCACAAACATTTTTCGGTTATTGCCTTATTTTCTATCTATAAAATCTAAGGCCTGATTTCCTTCCATAGTTTCCATACTACACCACAGATAAATAGAGCCTTCTTGAAAATTGCAATATCTCTACTGATGGTTGATATTCCATATTTCCACGATAGTAAAGGGTATTGGCAAAATGCCAGCAAACAGCAAAAAACAATCAATTTAAACAGATGTTTATTATCCAAAAATTGACAGATTCATTTGACAAAAATATGAATACATAAATTCGAATGGCTTCAGACAAAGTTAATTTATTTATTGTGCTTACTTAGGTGTAACAGTTGCTGACTATGTTAGTTCAGATAAGGTATGAAAATAATGCATACTTTTTTTTAAATGGTTCTGATGATTTCAGAAAAATAAAATATTCATACAACCTGACAAGCTTACTAGCTAAATGCTTTTGTGCCGAGAGAAACAAGGTAAAAATTATCACCCTGACTCATACTTAAATTGAAAGGAATCATCTTATAGGTAAAGATCTTTATAGGTAAAGATCGCCTACTGAGAATATGAAATGAACAACTCACGTTAAAGATTTATACTCGCCTGTTGGATATAAAGTAATTACTTCAAACTTTATAAAGTCCGTCTCGTAACTCCATCTTTACTCTCTTTTTAAATGTTACGAACAGTCATTTTCACTACAAAATCAGCTAAGTCGCCTTCAAATAAATGTCTGAAAGCATTACAATTAGAAATTTAAAAATTGAGAGCCAATATTTTCTTTCAAAATCTGTACAAGAGCCGCTTTGAAGATTTGTCCAGTATCAACCAGGGTTTATAATTTACTCTAATATGTTGGTCTCACAAGCTTTGTCAATGGAAATGCGGCCATAGCGCAGTATATAGCTTGTAGGACTCCTATTATTTGGGACCTAGATTTGATTCCAGGTCGCTGTGAATATCCTTTGTCTCCACCAATGAGCAGATAATCGAAAATCTTACCGGTATGAGCAGCTGGAGGCTCAGAAAGGATTTTATGGTAGTACCTGTGAGTCAAAAATACCGGGAACTAAGTTATTATTATCCAGACACTGCGATATGTTTGAATAGCTGTTATAAGTTGCGTTAACCACCTTCAATCAATCAACTTACTTAATGGAGTTCAAACTTTAGAATCTGGGATGGGATCTATATATATTACAAAAGTATGAAAAACTGTTCCAGTGACAAGATCCTAGTTGGAATATATTTCAGCTTGGTAGAATGGGGCTCGTCACATTCAATGATGATTTAATCAGGAAATTCTCTATCTTTAATATCTCCTTTGTCGTGTGTTCTTTCAAATAATGCCGATCATCGTGTGATATGCATTATATCATATTTCAAATTCATATTTTCGATTTACTAATTAATTAATAAGCAATACAAAGCCGCATATTTTGTGTTTAACAAGGATGAGTGGTCTATAAGTCGATCATAACATTTGTCTCTCACCAATAGGTGGATGATCGCAACCTATTAGTATTTTTCAGTTTGCTTAGCATAAGGAAAACAATCTTTTGAATAAATGAAAATTTGTTCATGTAATAATGCAAATCCGTGTATATAAATGAGTACTTTGTTATATTTATTTTTTCTCAAATGATAACTGTTAGTACCTACCAGAGTTATCTTTCATTACGACACAGCTTATATTTCTTCAGCTTTTATGTATCTTCAAATTTAATTGTTACATTGTTAGCAGTATATCGTTTATATGTATGATTTGATATGCATACTTTAACGTGAGCAAGACCATGACCGGTCGACTCGGCCCATTGGCAACTCGGCCCATCGTATAACTCGGCACGGTCAACCCGGCCCCATATATGTTATATAGTGATGTGTGTAAAATTTCATTTGGACTTTTTTTTAAAGAGAAAAGAACTTTTATTTTAGTCTTATCAGTTTTTTAAATACATTAATGATTAATTATAAAGTAAAAAAAGAAAATAAAAAAAATCATCCTTCATCAAGCAGTTGTTAGAAAAACCTATCTAGATCGTTGTAGATTGCATTGAAAAACCACAACCATTTAAATTGATGCAATTCCAAAAAATGTTAACGTTTATATTACGTCTATATTACAAAATTAAAAAATAATGAAAAAAAAAAGTTTTATGATATTAATTGTACAATAGTTTCAAATACATTACGCAATATACTTGCATTACTATATACTATATATCGGGGTCGAGATGACCGCGTCGAGCTATTTAATGGGTCGAGTTGACTGGTAACCGAGCATTATTGTATCCTGTGTTCATATAATCCAGGAGCTATAACAATGTTTGAAATTCCATGTTTTGGAACCTGTGCCTATGGCCTATATTACTTTAATAAAATATATGTAATGTTATGTTGTGTTACATACAGACTAAGTTAACAACACCACTTGAACACTATTTTATGCCAATAAGTACTTCCAACAATACATACTGATTCATTTTGTCGAATAATAACAGGTTGTATTATCTTGATGTTTTAGAAAATAAGGGAAAATAATCACTTGGCAAATGAATAATAATAATTATAAAAAAAAATCCTCTCTGGCGAAGCTATAGTTGTATTTGTACTGGGCCGTTTTTACTTAGGGCCGTTTCGACATGCTGCTGATCAGACTACGCGAATTTTTGTATAATTTAGAGCTAGAGAAGTTTTTCCGTATTTACTCTTGACAGGCATAAGTAATACGACAAACTTCTCTAAATACACATCATAGAAAGTAATTAATCCAAGAAAATAATTCGTTTGATAAGATCTCGTTTATCAGATTCACGAAAACATGTGAAGTAGTGACGTCATACAAAAGTCCACATGCTGTCGTCTCTGTTGCACAATATTTATTTCAATTGAATTGTCTGTGAAAAAAACGATAATGGCTTTACAGGCCAATCAAGACAGTGCCCCCGATTCCTGGGATAACGAGGAAAATGAAGAACAGGTCAACGAACAGCCTACAAAAAACTGGAACCTAAACGCACCGGAATTCGTTCCTGGCCAGAATCCATATGCATCTGCATTCGTGCCTTCCGGTCTAGGTAAGGTTTCTTGTCATTCTTTTTCTCCCCACGCAATTTAAAAATTCTCAGGTAAATAAAGTAAACTCTTATTTTATTGTTTCCACGTAGAGTGGACTAGAGTAAATTGATCACTGATGATCACTTGCCGGAAGTTGAACTTCTGACATTTCATAGTGCCATGTCCCTATTTCATATTTTCTCTGATGCAGATCCCTGATCCATTGAAAAGAAACATAATTACCTGATCAGTTTATTGGCGTAATATTAATTGTTCTAGAGGAAATTAAAAGCAGGTCTATAGGAAACATCTTGGGGTGGCTAACTGAACATTTCAAAATTGGGGGAATTGGGAAACAAATTGAATTAGGAACCAAGAGATTTTCTTAGTGTATGTATGCATGTTAGTAAAAAATAATTTGAAATTTTCTTTGTGTTGGATACCCCTTCCCCCCTTTCCTATGGGTCTGAAAAGCAATCCTCTGAAAAAAAAAAAATGTGAAAATTATGTTAAACAGTTTGTGGATTACTAATGATCAATTTTCTGAAGTTGATAGGAACTTATCCCTATGTCATATGAATGAAGTAGAGCATAAATTTTAGCTTGTACATTAATGGATGTATTAAAGAAACTGCCCTTCCCGTCCTTTTTCCTCTGCTGTCAAGTTTCACTTCTTTGTTGTATCAGAATTTGGGTGTTAACCTCCTGCTCCAGATGAATTGTAAAGATGTTTAGTTTAGTCAGACAGTTTCTGGCACAGAGCTGATCAAAATTCAACATTGGTAAGATATGGGATTAGTTGGGCAGCTTTGACATCTTTCTTGGCACTGATTGCTGTAAAGCTCCAGAATGAAATCTACAAGATATTTACGGAATGTCTTAAGATCCATGTCTGTGCCGATTTAGGCTCAATTGGATTACTGCCAGATGAGTTATAGGAATGTTTTCTGTCTTTCCACTATTAAGACATTTTTTCTGTGACAATCTTATTCTTATTTCTCATCCAAAGTCTTGGGACTCAATGGAATCATGCTATTGAGATATCAATTAGTACCCACATCACAGGATTTCATGCATGCATAAATTCTTTTTTATAAATGCAAATGAAATCACTGTCTATCCGAAGCTTTGGGTCCACAGTGGCTCAGAGGTTATGGTGGCGAACTAATGGCTGTAGAGGAGTTGTAGACTCTCCAGGCAAGGGTCCAAAGAATCCACTTGTTAAGTTGGTTCATTTCCAATTTGGGTCAAAGCTGTCTTGTAACACGGGAAAAAGGGATTGTATAAGCTTTGATAGAAATATCCTCATGAAGAGGATAAATTTTAGTTGTCATCAGAGAAACTTGTTTTTTCAGTATGATTGTATTATCATAAGGATGGTTTCTTCTGAAATTAGGTCAATTTCTCTGGAAGAGGAGCCATGTGTTAGTCCCTGTTAATGCTATAGAAGCCCACACATTTCATCGGATTCTCTTCAAACTTCAGCACAATGATTGTACCACTGTAACGACTGTTCTGACTTGCATTGAACCTCTGGCAAAGAAACATTAGTTTTGAAACTGCTAGAGTTATACTTATATACAGATTTATTACCCTGTTTGAAAACAATTTCTCCATTTTTATGCCCCCGCATCGATAGGTCGGGGGCATATTATTTTACCGTTGTCCGCCTGTCTGTCTGTCTGTCTGTCTGCAAAACTTAACCTGCCAACTAAACATTTTCCTATAACTTCAACCCTGATTAAGTTACAATGCTAATATTTGGTATGTAGATAGGTCTAAACAAGGGGCACCTGGGAAAGGTCATTTCATCAAGGTCAAGGTCAAATGTTAACCCTTTTCCCTAAAACGTTTCTCAAAAACTTAATCTGCAAACTTAATATTTTCCTATAACTTCATCCCTAATTAAGTTGCAATGCTAGTATTTGGTATGTAGATAGGTCTCAACAAGGCGCACCTGGGGAAGGTCATTTCATCAAGGTCAAGGTCAAATGATAAATCTTTTCCCTAAAACAAAGAAAAAAACCCAATATAAATCACCTGTTTCAGAAGAATTCATGTTTCGGGGGCATGGTGTTTCACAAACACATCTTGTTTTTATCCTTTATTATCCCCTGCCGTCTCGGTGAAGGAGATATAGTATTGGTCTCCGTCTGTCATTTTAATCCCGTCCTTCCGTCACTAAACTTGTCCGGAGCATATCTCTATAAGTATAATTGCTATCAACTTGAAACTTCATAGATGGATAGATCTTGTTGAGGAGAAGTGCAGTGCACTAGAACCACAACTCTTGCTTGCATAATTTTGGAGTTATTGCCCTTTGTTGTTTTAAAGACTTAGATTTTGTCCAGAGCATATCTCTGAAAGTATTATAGCTATTATCAAACTCATTGAGAAGAAATGCAGTGCACAAGAAGCCTAAATCTAACTGGCTTCAGTTTATTATCAAGCTTTTACGGCAGGGGATGGCCATGTCCAACATGGCTCTTGTTAGAAAGAAATTAGTGATATTTTGTTGAATATTCCACATATTTAGAAAGAGACACCCTCCCTCTGCCACTTTCTTGAAACTATTATTTTGTTCTTTTCAGGTGCTCCAACTACAGCGGAGCCCAAAGTAGAGGTACAAGAACCGGAATTAAATACTCCACAAGAAAATACCCAACAAGAGGTTGTTATTGGTGAAGAAGATGAAGGTATTATTTCAACCTTATGACTATAAAAAATTTCACATCTCGGTTAACACATTCCCACATAATATAGGGCTATGCAGAGTGGGCGACTCAGGAGAAGTCGCCTGGTTTCATAAAACCTTGTTCGGGTTGCTGATCAAAGCAAAATCGAAGTCGCCTGAAAAATACCAGAAGTCGCCTCGTTATGATAGGCAATAATCTCATTTTGACTAGGGGCTTCCAAATTATGGGACCATAGATCAATTTTACACCAGCTGATTGGAAGCCCTGTAATTTTTATCAAGCGCGTATTGATAGTAGACCGGTACCACCATCGACTTTACTAAAGCTGATTTGATGGTTGCAAGCCTTTGTATACTGTCGGCACTAAAGGAATTTATTTATCAAACCCTTTCCCTTCTGAAAATTCAATTATTTCTGTTGTACATCATGTTTATTTTATCAATCTATGAGATTTGTCATGTACTTTCAGACAGCGCGAATAATCATGGATGTTATTACAAACGCCGTGTCATCTATCAGATTTCAAAATTCATTGATAGAAAAATAAAATCTTGGTGATGAAAACTGAATTTCCCGTAAAACTACAAAGAGAAAAAAATATTTTTCAATGAAATCCTTCAATTCTTATTATCTACTTTAACAAATGAAGAAAAAAACAACAAGACAAACAAGTTAAGGATTCTACGGTCTTTTCATAAGTTACATTGTTAGGTTTCTTTCCAGAAATTATATTTCACTTATCTTATTTTGGTAATTAATCCATTCAATGATATGTAATCCAAAAACTAGAGCAAGTTCTTCCATGTTAACATAGTTTCAAATTTACACCTTCTCTACACTGTCTGTGATTTGTGTACTGATCTGTTATCTTTAACCTTTACTTACAACAACTGCAACTCAGTCAGAATGAACATTTTTTAATCAATTAATTACAAGCTTGTTACTCATTTTTTGTTATAAGCAGGTGAGATTGACAAACTTTATCCCATTACCGCTGTATAATCCTGCTTTTTGATGCATTTGAGAATTTAAATTTTTAAATGGAAAACTTGTGAAAATCAAAGTAATGAAAAGTACTGTAAGCTAGCAAAGCATTGTTTTGTTCAGTAATCTTCTTTGTCAAACGTTATTATGATAAAGAAACAAGGTTAAAGTAAACAAGGAGTTAACCCACGCAATCCATTCTTTTTACGCCCCAAATAGTTTTGGAAAACAAGCAATTTCTTCATTTTCCAAATTGTTTCCTACCTTAAGAGATAGATATCTTAGAATTTCAACAATTTAGAACTGTCATCTGCAGCTTCTTTGAAGACTCTGATCAGAGTCATTTTGAACATGATGTGCTCAAGTAAACTGAAAATACCAAGTAAACTGAACATACCTTAGAGATGAACTTGCTTGTAGAGTTTGCAGCATTCCTGAAAGACATAAGTACTATTTTTTTTGTCTTAGACATTCAACGGATTTAGTGGTTAAGCCTCCAGTGGCAATTTGCACTCGTTGAACTTTGAGACGGCCTCAGAATTTTGTCTGTTAACTAAAGCTATCAAAGCTTACGCTTTGCTAGCTAAAAAGAGGAAGTGCTTGTAGAAAGCAATTTGTCCTTTTCCCACAATATTTATAACCTTATCTGGTACTTGTATCCTGTTTTTAGCATATCTGATTTGAAATGTGGTATGCAACTTTTTTCAATTTGTTAAATAGTAATAATAATGATGTTTCATTATTTTCTGCTTCAAATTAAACTATGATCACTTGTTAATTCAGACCAGGCATACACTCTTTGCAAATAATTGATTATTATCATTTTTGAGAATAAAATTTCACCTTTAGATGAAATATTCCTGAAAATAAATTCAGAATGGTATTCCTCAATTCCCAAACCCGAAGAAAGAAGACAAAAATATTTATTCACAGGAATAAGATCTCTTTAATAAGGACTAAAAGAAAGGATGGGCAGTACTTTTGTTATTAATTGCACTCAATATAAAACAAATATGCAGCCACATGTACTTGGCTGTTATACTATTTTTATTTTCTAATAGAGGCGATCCACTTCTCACTTCTTTTCACCACTTCCACTCCTTTTCACCACATATCACTATTTTGAAAAACTTCTCCCAATACTCAGACTAGGGAGAAGTTGCTTCTCCCTAAATTCTGTGAGCCTGCAGAGCCCTGTAATCCACCTTTAGAACATTCAAGAAAAAGGTCAGGAAAATATTGTGGAAAAGAAGACATTGCTTATCACAAGATTTTTGAGATATTCTAAAGAAGCATTTTTGTGAAGCCCCCTTGCGGTGAGCTTGATAAAGTTATCATTATGACAAGCCATTGTATGTGTGACGTTTTCATCAGATTCACTTTAAATTTTCACAGAATTATTGTATAATGATTGATTCTTTTTAAAATGGGTAAGGTCAATATTGGATTCTCTTCAAAGATGCATGGAATAATTGTGGAAATACAGGAACATGGGCTATACAGGTTAACATTCAAAACATTCTTATTTATGTGATGAAGTCCACAATTATTAGATTGTCTTTAAAATTTCATAGGACGATTGTTGTTAGGAAAGTTCCTTTTGGAAATGAAGTGGATCCCTATAAAAACAAAGGAAAGGGGCTTTATGGATTATCACTCAAAATAATCCTGTTCATGTGATTAAGTCCACAATTATTATCAGATTCTGTTGAAAATTTCACAGAATGATTGCAGGGCTATCCCCTATGTATTGGGTCCTAATTGGAATCGTCCTGACTTACGATGTAGGGCTTGGTGGACACTAATGTCCCAGGAACAACACAAAAATAACTTGTCTCTGAATGATGTTTTATTCTATGAGTAAAATTGTTGAAAATGTCACACATAGACTCAATGTTTGAATTTGTATTCACTTGCTCTATCTATAGCTTTGGCAGATAGGTATTTATTCAGAACAAATTTTCATTTAATCCTTTTATCAATAAAATTTTAGACTGGTCCAAATGATAACATTGTGGAAAATGGTGAAATTGTTTGTAACAAGCATTTCTTCATTTTCTAAATTGTTTTCCAAACATTTATTTCTTGGGGTGTCCAAAAGTATCATTTTGTATGGAATGGGTTATTTTTGGGGTGTCCAAAAGCGTCATTGTGTATGGAATGGGTTGAGCTTGTATAAAATAGTTGTCAGTGATCAGATATGAATAAACTATTTTAAGGATGATTTAATCCATTACCACATAACGATGCATTTGGACACCCCTCAATAAAAGAGCTTGGGAAAACCTTGTGGAAAATGGGGAAATTGCTTGTCACAAGCAGTTTCTTCATTTCCCACAATATTTTTTATTCTGAAGAAGAAAAAACATTTTTTTATCTAACCAAGATTGTTGTCTGCAACTTCTTTCAATTTGGACCAGTCCAAAACTTTGTCGTATGTTAATGGGTTAACAAGTTACAAGAGATCAGCCAAGGTTTCAGAACCATTACCTAGGGAACAATGTCAATAAAAATGTAGAGAAGAAAAAAATGAGGTCACATTTACTTTATGACTGGGAATCACACTAGTTTTGATCTTTCAACAAGGGTGAAATTAGGGAGGGGTGGGGGTGGGTGCAGATCATTACTAATTATGACAATTCTCCAGCATTTGTCACACAGGGGGCAGTTGCGTATGCTAGATATTCGCTAAAATGACCCAAAAGTCAAACCAGCCCTTTTAGAAATACTATATATAGACAAGGGATACAACTTCCTGAGATCCCACCCCTGTCTGTTTTAAACGTCTCTAAAAACTACACTTCTTTGTTTACACATTTTACAGTTGTACATATTCGTCACACATATAATCATGTGTAACCTTGACCCATCCATTCCACGAAAACTATACAACTATCGGAGTACAGACAACTTTCTTACAGAAATACACCTCAATTTTGCTCGATTGTCGAGAAGTAGCACCTTCACTTTTCATCAGTAAATAGCAAATCCCAGATAAGCCACTCATTTCTATTATGTATAGAGCAATGGTAGATTACAAATTAAATACATTTTTACCTTTAAGTAGTTAATTCTGATGTTTCCAGAGCTCCCCTAACCTTATGAAGTGTTACATCCTTTCTAGAAGTCAAAAGGCAGCCATCTTGTAAATAAACTGAAATATCCTTAAAAGCAAACAAGATGCAACATTGGGGAAGGGGGAGGGGAGAATTTACAAGTGGGGACGCAAGTTGCAATAAAGGCCAACGACTGAAATAGAGGGTAGTTGAAATTACAATTTCTCATTCACAACTCATTAACATATGATATGAAAATTGTCCAATATGTATCAATGGTTCTCTAACTTGATACAAGATATCTAATTTCTAAGAAGAATATATTCTTAAGTTTGTTCAAATTCCAAGATATGCATTTTTGTGAGAAAATCCACAAAGATAAAAGATAAAGATCTGGCGATATAGGTAACAAGGGTGCTCCTCTTTTCCCTAAGTTTTTGATAATCTCCCTTTCGATTGCTCATTTAATACTTTTTAATGAGAATAGGAATTCCACAAGGTTTTGTTAATCAAAATCAAAGAAATAAGTGTTTCGATAGAACTAAAAAAAAAACGACATGAACAATAAGAAAAAAAATATTGAATTAATATTGAAGCAAGATCAGAACAGGCTGCTTTTCGAGATAAGATACATCTTTTAACCCTCGAATTGTCTGAGTAATATTGATTCAGAGACTGTATAGATAGTTATGCTGAATGTATTTGCTTTTCACTTTGTGTGTTAAAACATTTGTCTTACATTAAATGATTCAAATTTTATGTGCAAATTTCAATTAGAATTATAGTTAAAGTATAACCCATTAATGTGGAATGCAAAATAAATGATAACAATCACTATAATTCAATAGTAGATTTGCATCAACTCATACTGCTTTTACTTCTTCTTACACAGAAACATTTACAAAAAATAATTTGATAATACTTACATATATACGTGTATACACATATATATATATATACATATATACTTAGATCTTAAATCTTTAAAATAGGGACAAATCAAAGTGACATGAAATTCGTCTTCAATATCTGTAAAGGTACATAATTCGCATGTTCGATCATTTCTGTTGATATTTGGGTCGCGACCTGTTTCGACTTGTAAATCGTGTGAGGATAATCTAATCTGTGCTAATATATTACGTTGTTTTCTATTTTCAAGGAGTCTAATATAAATTGACGTTTCATAACTCAATTTAAGGTTACGAAACAATACTAGGGAGGAAGAAGCATCTATGGATGAGTGCAATTTACTTATGTATATATCTTTGACTCTTTTTTCAAATATCGGATTAAATTTTTTCAATATGTACCAAATCAGGGTAAAACCAAACTTCACTGAAGCCTGAATGCTTCAATAGTTTTTTAATTCTGTTACTCCAGTTTTTAACTTCGGGGTCTTTTTCAATTTCTTACCGCTGGCTTTGTAATATTGATGTTAAAATACAATTGTTCTTCTTTTTACTGTACAGTTTTAGCCAATATTTGACTATACGAATATGTCTATTAACTATAAGCGGGAATCTTCCTATTTCCGATAAGAGAGAAAGAGAATTCGCTGACTGTTTTAGATTTAGCATGCGCTTTAAAAATTTCCTATGAATTCTTTAAATATTTTCTGATTGGGTGAAACCCCAGACTTCACAATTATAATTAAGAATGGGTGTAACGTAACTATCAAACTAAGGATTTCCACAGGAATATCATAACCTTTATAAATTTAAACAAATGACTGTAGAATAGTCTTCTGTGTGTAAGAATTCATGTATTCATATTTTATTTTCCAGAATGAATATCAAACAATAGCATATCACACTGTTTCATAACCTTCTGCATACTGAAAGTTATTTTTCAACCCATTTCCAGAAAAAATATTATACTATTTATATGTTACAACATTCTCAATGCTTTCAATCCTGCGGATGAACTTTCCATTGACTTAGAGATTCAGCTAGTGAAGATTCCATTAAAAGATGAGAGAAAGGGTTTTGTTTAGTGAAACATTAATAATATAATTAATTCAAGACGTTTCATAAAATAAGAACTTTGGCTAACAAACTAATATTTGATATTTCATTTTAGCAATGTACTTATCAAAGTCAACAACTTAACTTTGTTACAAAATGCAGCTGCATGGTATGTAGGATGAGACGCGTTGCTGAATTTTACCCTTCCTTCTTAGAAGCCAAATAACAGTCGTCATTGGTGAGCTATGGCTTTTATCTGGCGTTCCACAGGGGTCAATCTTTGGTCTTAACTTGTTTCAAGTTAACGATGTGGAAGCCTGAACTAATCATAACTCATAAAGTCCTCATTTTTTTTTCAATTATTTATTTTTTTAATATAACTAACTTTTTAACTAACTTTCAAATGCATACAATTCAATATCTTGGGCTCTAGTAAATGATTAGAGAGCCATTGATAAATAATGAATATTTTGTTTAAACTATGATGGTGTTATAAGTACCTTAAGAATAAAATTTTCTCATCTAGTCTATTCTGAAATCCATTCTGTTGTTCTTTTCTTGACATTTACATCCTTTCTCGTCCATTACCCCTTTTAACACATTTTGCATCCGTTTGTGCTTTATGGGTGTTTATCATAAAAAACAACATAGCTGCCTTTTGACTTCTAGAAAGGATGTAACACTTCATAAGCTTAGGAGAGCTCTAAAATCATCAGAATTAACTACTTAAAGGTAAAGATTTATTTAATTTATATTTTACCATAGCTCTATACATAATAGAAATGAGTGGCTTATCTGGGATTTGCTATTTACTGATGAAAGGTGAAGGTGCTACTTCTCGACAATCGAGCAAAATTGAGGTGTATTTCTGTAAGAAAGTTGTCTGTACTCCGATAGCTGTATATTTTTCGTAGAATGGATGGGTCAAGGTTACAAATGATTATATATGTGACGAATATGCACAACTGTAAAATTTGTAAACAAAGAAGTGTAATTTTTAGAGACATTTAAAACAGACAGGGGTGGGATCTCAGGAATTCTGAGTTGTATCCCTTGTCTATATATAGTATTTCTAAAAGGCCTGGTTTGACTTTTGGGTCATTTTAGCGAATATTTAGCTTACGCAACTGCCCCCTGTGATTTGTCATAAATTAGAGGTTTGTAATGACTTTCCAAAATAGGTGTGTTTAGAATCAAGATTGCCCTCCCTACATGTAGATCTGAAAATTGATTTCTCTATTCTTCAGGTGGAGGAGAAAAAGCACCAGGTAAGTTGGGGTTTTTTTTGTCTTAAATAACTGAAAAGAAATAATATTGTCAGTGCATGAAAAAAATGTTGTAACTTGGCTTTATTGAAGATGTACTAAGGACATTTTGCAAGCACACCAATGATATAGCTCCACAGCAACTTCAATTGAATTAATTACAGCAGAGCAATTGTAAGGGTATGACTTGCTTCCACTGACTTTTCTGACATTATTTCCTGTATTGAAAAGTGTGCCTTGGTTTTCTTGAAATTCTTACACAGGTCCTCCTTTTTGATGGAAAGTCCCCAAGTCTTTGGTCATTTTATGCATTATCAATGTACATTTATTGTGAAGTTATTAATGGGCAGTGCACATAATCGAAAGCAAAATATTGGAAAAAGGGATACAGAAAATAATTTGCATATACCTATAATGTAATCAATCCTTTCCTGTTCAATCCCTGGTTTTTATGTCCTTGTGATTTTATAATTGATACATAAGTAAAAGGAGAAATTACCTCTAACAAGCAATTTCTTCTTTTTCCACAATATTTTCTTCCCTACTGAATGGTTATCTTTCAATTTAAATTCAATTTAAATTATCGTCTGCAACCTTTGAATTTGGATGGTTCCAAAATTTTGCAAAACAGGAAAATAATGATACAGGCCTAGGACCCTAAGCTTAGCAATTCTGCCAGTCCAGGCCGTTCTCTCTATAAATCACAGACCTTGTGCCACAGGATCGTTATAACTGTCGAGTCTTGCTTATCTACAGCTGATGATTGGGCAGATGACGACGATGATGAAGAGGAAAAACAGAATGGAGAAAATGATGAAGAAGAGGATGAGGAGGAAGAGAAACAAGTCAAACGAGTTACAAAACCTAAAGAGTCTATACATAAGAAAGCTCATATGAACATTATATTTATTGGCCATGTTGGTGAGTTTTCAATGTCTAGTCTATCTTTAATTAACTATTCCAACTCAGCCCCACTGTTCATAATCATCATGAAAAACACTGAGAAAACATAGTAAAAATGAAGAAATTGCATTTTACAATCAATTTCTCCATTGTTAACAATATTTTCTACCATAAAATGCAAAGATTTTTCATAGTTTTAGTTGGCCAACTGAAATTTCTTTCAATTTTGACCAGTCACCTAATTATCAAAAATCTTTACATACATGTCCACCAGGGTAGGAATTCAAAGTCCATTTTTAGTCTAAATGAATGATTTGATTGGTTAATTGATTATTTGATTGACAGACATGCTGAAGTAATCAAACTGGAAAACCTTTGGTTTACCAATTGCCACACAATCCCTCTTTTTTATGCCCCTTAACAAAACATTGCAAAACATTGGGGAAAAAGAATTCACTTGCAACTACCAATTTCATCATTATCCAAAATGACAAACATTTTAAAATAATTATCAACTATAAATTGTCTTCTGCAACTTTTTAAATCACCATTCATAAATCACAGATTTATTACAATTGTCTGAGCAGAGTGGAGTATGTTAAGGTGTAATAAGTTAATAGTTATCTTTTTGAGACTTCAAGGTTTTTGTGTATTTATACATGTATGGACTGATTAATACCTAATATCCAAGAAATACTGTGGTAACCCAGAATACACCATTCTCTTATTTACAGTAAACTGGAATTGCATATTTTATGTCTTCTTACACTTAGAAGAAGTATTCCTCTTTGCAGTTCTAAAAATAGGTCAAGGAGATGCAAGGATGTTAGAAAGTGGTAGAAAGTAGGGTTTTGTCTTATTGGTTTCTGCTCTTGAATATGGAAGATAATAGCTCATTATTAACAAGGGCAAATTTGGATTGTATATTTTAACCCCTTACCCGACGACACAATTTTAGACTGGTTGAAATTGAAACTAGTTGCAGGTAACTATCTCAAGATAGTGAAATTTAGAAAATCTTTGACTTTTAGGATAAAAAACATTGTGGACAATGGAAGAAATTGCTTGTAACAAGTAAAACTGACCATTTAATCCATTACAATACTACAAAATCTTACACTGGTTCAAATTGAAAGAAGTTGCAGATGACAATTTCAAGTTGCCGGAATTTAGAAAAATTTGCCTCTTAGGTAAGAAAAAATTATGGGAATTGAAGAAATTGCTTTTTGCAAGTAATTTCTTCATTGTCCACAAAGTTTTCCAAAGTTTTTTTCTTGAGATGCATATAAAGAAGGATTGAGTGGGAATGGGTTAAATCAAATTGCAGACGCTTGTACTTACTTGACATACTTACTTTCCAGCTCCTTAACCTGTCAATCAAACCTCACATTGTTACAAATGCTATTTTGAGGTCGGCTGTTTTTGGAGAAAACCCGAGTTATTGTGATCACCTTGGCGTCGTTCATGTTGGCGTTGGCTCTGGCGTTGGTGTGACAAACTTGGTCATACCTCTGTTGTTATTGAAGATATCCTCATGAAACTTGGCATGTGTATTGACCATCACAAGAGCTATCTAGACTATCAAGGGGCATAACTGTAAAAGTGTTTTTAAGAGTTATGCCCCTTTTTCGACTTAGAATTTTTCATTATTCAGCACCTGCAGCCTAGCGTTGGCACCCGTGGGCGTTGCTCTTGTTAAACTTATAGTTTAGCCCAATCCCACCCAATGATGCTTTTTGACGCCCCTTCAGAAAAACAACAAGAGAAACAAACATGTAAAATGAAGCAATTTCTTCTTTTTCCACTATGTTTTTACCCAGAAAATCTGGTAATAGGTTAAAAATGAAAGTATAAACTCTACAATCAAGGATGGTAACTTTCATTGGAATTATGTGACTTTAAGTCTGAGGTAAATTATGTGACTTTACATCTGAGGTTTATTAGTAACCTCTATCTTTTGGAATGTTACAGCCGCAGTTTAGGAATCTGCATACAAAACTCATGCTGCAATATAAGTTTTTAGATAGTTATTGCTATAGTACTCTCATATTAAAATTTCAAACAATTGAAATGACTCAACACTTAACCCATTCCCACAAAGTTCTCCTTTTTTATTTAAATAAGAAGAAAAATACTTTAGGGAAAACATTGTGAGAAAAGGAGAAATTACTTGTACCAAGTAATTTATTATTTCTCAAGCTGTTTTCTTCACTTTATGTCACATATTTTCCCATTGAAAAATGAATTATTGTCTTGACTTCTTTCAATTTGGACCAGTCTTAAAATATTCTGTCTGCTAATGGGTTTTAAGATAGATTTAATATAGGCTGCAGGATTTGTATACATGTATCTTCAACACCTTTTGTGTGGTCTAAACGTTCAAAACATGGCAATTTTCAGGACCTTCAGTCCTTTGATTTGAATTTGGACCATTCTAAATTTTTGTTGTCTGTTAATTGGTTAAAGGGGATGTGTATTTGCATTGTTGTCTCATTCAACAATGTTTTAATTGAGTTAATTGTACCGGTTAAATGATGACAACTTCTATTTTTACAGATGCTGGCAAATCAACAATTGGTGGTCAAATTTTGTAAGTTTGCATTACATTTTAAAGAGGATAAAAAAGAAAAGATTCAAAAAACATGAATAAATTGTACAATTTCAAGGCAATTGATATGAAAGCTCCACATTGGTCATCAAATAACTGCAATACCATTTGACATTTTATCATGATACTGTGTCTTAATTGCTTTTGAAACACAAATTAACCAATGAAATTATGTAGAGAACTTTCAAGGGTTAATTGAACTGCTGATCTAAGTGTCTTTACCATGTAACACAGTTAACCCTTTCCTGTTATATGGAATTTTAGACTGGTCCAATTTGAAAGAGGTTGCAGACGACAATGAAATATGCATGCAAATTGAAATCTGACTATCCTATGTGGTAGAAAATATTGTGGGAAAAGGAGAAATTGCTTGTTGCAAGCAATTTCTTCTTTTTCCACAATGTTTTCTCAAGTATAAAATCACAGTGACGTAAAATCCCGGGTTTGTCCAGGAAAGGGTTAACCCTCGATTTATGGAACTTGATTCCTCTGATTCATCTTCAGCTCGGTAACTTAAAATAAATTTTCCAACGTGAAAAATAAGGATCCTGTAGGATAGAAAAATATATCATTATTAGGTGTGCAAAATGTCATAACTACAGCTTGAATGCATCTGTATTTACAATGTTTTGCACACACGACAATGCTATGCCTGGCAGTTCCAACAATTTCACAATTTTATGAAGGGGAGATATTGAGCAGTTTGGACAGCCAAACAGTGAATTAAATATAAACTCTTATAAAAAAAATCTTTGGAGCAATATCTATATACAGAGTGCTTAATGAAGATGCCGATCATGCTGTGTGTATCCACATGCTTATCTTTGTCTTTACTTGGTGCACAGCTGAAACTTCAAAATTTCACTCTCAGGTTGAAATGGTTCATGAAGCAAATTCTTAACCTAATTTTGCATAATTGGAAAACAATGATTGTACATTGAGAGTAATTATCAGAATCGGATGAACCTTGTTAAATTCTATAAAAACTTTTGTAGATATTTGACTGGGATGGTTGACAAAAGAACCTTAGAAAAATATGAAAGAGAGGCTAAAGAAAAAAACAGAGAAACATGGTAAGGTTTTGGAGAATTTGAGTATTTTTATACATAAATATATATGTTTTTTCAATTTTCAAAATAAGGAGAAAAGTTTAGTACTTGATTTGTAAGAGTAAGGCCTTTATACTTAGAAGGCATCTCCATGGGCCCTTAGTAATTGGACATTGGGGTCATAAAAAGAATTTTGTGATGAAGAAAAAGGGTAAAGCATAAAAGGTAAGGCTATTTTTCATGAAGAAATGGCTTTTACATACTGTACCGGAATATTCCTGTTTGAGCAGGAAGTAAAGACAAAGATCAGGCTACTCATCCATCCTGTCAGATCTTAGTCAACATTATCTGCTTGTCCCTTTAAAGTCAGAGTTTTTACCAAATCAACCTTCAATAGAATAATTCTAAAAGCAATTTCTTCATTATCCACATTGTTTTCTACCTCATAAGACATCTTTAAATTGTCGTCTGTAATTTCTTTGAATTTAGATTTGTCTAAAATTTCATTGTGTGGTAATGGATTAAAAGAAAATTGCAGACAACATTTCAAAGCAGTTCAAGTGAAAAATTACAGAGCAAATGGACTAAAAAGATGTTATGGGAGAAATTGCTTGTAACAAGAAAATTCTCTGACTGCAATGTTTCCTTGAATGTATAGTATTTGAGAGTGGTAAAAGCATAAAATAGATTATCCCTGTAATTGTTTAACACATTCACTTAAAACCTGATAAAATTGTCATCAGAGAGACTGCAATCTAAAACAATTCTACTTCCTTAGCTCACCCTGGACGAATGTCTTGGAAGAGCTATTGTTGTACTCTTGGCCTCCCATTTGGTTTTAGTTTTACATCTCTATTGTATGTAGCGCTATGGGGCTCATATTTCACACATACTCATAAGGTGTTAGCCCTTCATCTTGGCCAATACATATGATGTTGAGGCCTTGTGACCTTGACCTGTTTAAAAATACTTAAACCAAATACTTTAACCAAAAATCTTTAACCAAAAACTTCAACCAAAAACTTCAACCTTGCTTATACATGTACTTTCTAAATGCTTTTCATAGGGTTATTACACTTCATATATATACTCATCCTGTGATGGGCTTTCATCTGTTACCAAGATCCTTAACCAGGGGACCTTGACTGACTTATAAAACTTTAACCAAAGACTAACCGAAAACTTAAACCTTGCTTACATTTCAGAATGCTTACATCTAAGATTTTTGAATTTTCATCCACTTGAAATTGTCTCATGCATTTTTCAGTTTGGACCAGTCTATAACATTGTCATCTGGTAATGAATTAAACTAACAGAGTTGTGCATAAGAGGATGTAATGACTTCCTACAACCAGGAATTCTGTTTATCACCATATGTTAAGGGCTCTCATTAGAATCTATGTCAAGAAGACTTCTAATGTGGAGACACAGCATAGTTTTTGGGAATGAAATTTAAATCTTTCAAAAACTGAAATCAGGATATCTTCTCTGTCAGATGAATCATTGTAAACAGAAAAGCCAGCCTTGTATAACCAAAGTTATTCACTTTTCATAATAAGTTTAATCCATTTCCACTCAATGACACTTTTTGACACCAGTTTGTAACAAGAAATTTCTTCATTTTACACAAAGTGTTCTATCCGGAAATGTGAAAAAATCTAGAATTCAATAAACTTTGAATTGTCGTCTGCAACTGCTTTCGATCTGGACCAGTCTAAAGTTTTGTCGTCTGGTAATAGATTTACCCTTAGATATCAGATTTTCATTGATCTCCAAGAATATGCTGCTGAGATGTTTGACTGCCATTCTTTAATAAATGTTTTTACAATGATTTTTACTCAGGTATTTATCATGGGCGTTAGATACAAACATTGAAGAAAGAGAAAAGGGTAAAACTGTGGAAGTAGGGAGAGCGTATTTTGAGACAGAGAAGAAACATTTCACCATTCTAGATGCCCCTGGCCATAAAAGTTTTGTCCCTAATATGATTGGAGGAGCGTCTCAAGCTGACATAGCTGTGCTGGTAAGTATATATAGAAAGTTTTGTAACAAACAATACCTTGAGGGACTGTCAAAAAGTGTATGCCCTTCTTAGGGTCATAGGTTCTGTCGCCGCATAACACACACAGACAAGCACACACAAACACTCTAGACCTGGCCAATCTTCATATGACATATTTTTTTAGCTCACCTGAGCACAAAGTGAGAGGTGAGCTATAGTGATCAGCCATCGTCTGTTGCCTGTCTGTCCATCTATCTGTCCATCCACAATTTCTATAAAAGTCTCCTCCATATTCAGTTGGCCAATCAGGCTGAAACTTTGCAGGGATGTTCCTTTAATGAAGCTCTTCAAAAGTTGAAAGAAGAATTTCATTCTGTAGATAAGTTGAAAATGAAGAAAACAACTTCAAAAATGGATTTAAAACTTATTATTCAATACACGACGTTTCGGCCATTAGCCTTTTTCAAGTGTAAGATATAAACGTTTTACCCACTGTTCTACTATAACGGAGTCGAATTCTTTTTCTAGCTCTACTACTTCGGATAATTACAGTGTAAAGGATAATTTTTCATGCACTTCTTCAAATGTAATTTATCTTATTACGTGTAATAAGTGTCAAGTCCAGTATGTGGGACAGACTCAACAAAAATGCAGTCAGAGAATGAATAAACATAAATTTGACATAAAACATTTTCCAGAAATGAATACTACAGTCTCGGAACATTTCAACTTACCGGATCATTCAATCAAGAATTTTACATTTATGCCAATAGATAAAGTTACAAATAACTGGAATTGCCTTTTGAAGGAGACTTCCTGGATGCACCGTCTTGGAACAGTGTTTCCATTTGGTCTTAATTCTAAAATTTTATTTTAATATATATATATATATTTTTGAATGTCGTAAATACAGCCTTAAACAAAGCTGTTTGCGACATCTGGGTTGCCTAGTGGTAATATCCTGGGCTGTTAGTTAAAGCATTGTGGGAGAGGGAGAAGGGGCACTTTAAAGCATTTTTCTTCTTTTCTCACAATGTTTCTATTTGTTTAACTTATCTGGACTGTTCATTTTTCAAAAAACAGTCTTCTTATCAAAATAAAGTTTTTACTAGCTATTTCTTTATCATACATATAATTTCATTCTGTGGCATTTGAAAATACAAATTTTTGGTAAATCTTTGGAAAACTTTTTTTGAGAAACTTCAGAAACTACAAGGCCAAGGGTATTCATATTTCATATATAGCATAATAACATGATTCTCAACCAAGTTTTCAAAAATTATACCCCTAGGGTATTATAATGGCCCCTCCCTAGAGGTCTGAAGTTGGGAAAATGCTAAATTAGAGCAAATTCAAAAGTCTACTCCTAAAATATGATCTAGGGCATCCATAACATAATTAGATGGTTTTGCAGTATGTTATTTAAAGTTTTGCCCCAGCTGCAGGGGTCTAAATGTTTTAATTTTGCTCCATATGAACAAGTTAAAAAAAGAAATATTCGTCTTAACTATAAGGCCTTAAGCATTCATATTTGGAATGTAATATATATATAACCCAATAGTTATCTATCATGTTTAACCCATGACTAGATGCCAAATTTAAGATTTGTTCAAACTGAAAGAAGTTGTGTAGGCATTTCAAATTGGATTTAAATTCAAATTGCTTCTAGGGTAGGTAACATTTTGGAAATTGAAAACTTGCCTATAACAGGCAAGTTTTCTTTTTCTCACATTTTCTTAAACTAAACAAAACTAAAACTCTAAACCCATGACTAGATGCCAAAATTTAAGATTGGTTCAAACTGAAAGAAGTTGTGTTTGGCATTTCAAACTGGATTTAAAGTAAAATTTGGTTTTAGGGCAGGAAACATTTCTGGAAATGAAGAACTTGCCTGTAACTGACAAGTTTTCTTTTTCTCACATTTTCCAAAACAATTTCCTTGAGGGAGTTAAAATGCAGGATTGATTGGTAATGGATTAAACTATTAACCCTTGTCATGCTGAATCCGGAATAGTCCAGTTTTATCAGGGGGTATAGATTAAGATCAGACTGCACATATGTGCAGTCTGATCTTAGTCTACCCCTCCTGTCTGTCCATTTGAAACCAGAGTTGTGTATGAAATTAATTTATAAAAAGTATTGACAGCTGAACAACAAGTACTACTAGTGCTATCAGCCATTTGAATTTTTTACTATTCTGAAAAGGATTTTTATTAGGTCACCTGACCGAATGGTCATGGTGACCTATTGCAATCATCGTTTGTCCGTCATCGTGCGTCGTCCTTTAACTTTTAAACATTTTCATCTTCTTCTCAAGAACTACTGGGCGGATTTCAACCAAACTTGGTAGAAAGCATCATTGGGGGATGCCAATTCAAGTTTGTGAAAATAGGGGTTCTGTGGGTCAAAGGGGCCCAAATAGGCGGCAAAAAGGGGTAATTTTTGGTACTTCTTTAAAAATCTTCTTCTAATAAACCGTTAATGCCAGAGCTTAAATATTTTGTGTGCATGACAACTAGGACAGGTATATTATAAATTGTGAAATTCATGTCCCTGGGGTCATGTATGGGGCCACACCCAGAGGTCAAAGTTCATCATGTTAAAAAATTCACATTTTCATCTTCTTCTGATGAAGTACAAAGCCAATTTCAAACAAACTTGGTGAAAAGCATCATTTGGTAATGGTTATTCGGATTTGTGAAAATTAAAAGGCTGGGGGGTCAGGGGGCCCTAAAATGGGGACCAAAAGGGGGTCATTTTTGGTAACTTTTAAACATTTTCATCTTCTTCTCAAGAACTACTGGGCAGATTTCAACCAAACTTGGTAGAAAGCATCATTGGGGGATGCCAATTCAAGTTTGTGAAAATAGGGGTTCTGTGGGTCAAAGGGGCCCAAATAGGGGGCAAAAAGGGGTAATTTTTGGTACTTCTTTAAAAATCTTCTTCTAATAAACCGTTAATGCCAGAGCTTAAATATTTTGTGTGCATGACAACTAGGACAGGTATATTATAAATTGTGAAATTCATGTCCCTGGGGTCATGTATGGGGCCACACCCAGAGGTCAAAGTTCATCATGTTAAAAAATTCACATTTTCATCTTCTTCTGATGAAGTACTAAGCCAATTTCAAACTAACTTGGTGAAAAGCATCATTGGGTACTGATTATACAGATTTGTGAAAATTAAAAGACTGGAGGTCAGGGGGGCCTAAAATGGGGACCAAAAGGGGGTCATTTTTGGTAACTTTTAAACATTTCCATCTTCTCAAGAACTACTGAGGGGATTTCAACCAAACTTGGCCAGAAGCATCATTGGGGGATGCCAATTCCAGTTTGTTTAAAGAGGTTGGGGGGGCTTGGGGTAAAAGTTTTTGAAATTTATGTACCTGGGGTCATGTATTGGGCTACGCCCAGGGTTCAAAGTTCATCATGTAAAGAAATACATATTTTTAGGTCACCACCGAATGGTCATGGTGACCTATTGCAATCATCGTTTGTCCGTCATCCGTTAACTTTTAAACATTTTTAGCTCACCTGAGCACAACGTGCTCAAGGTGAGCTTTTGGTATCACCTTTTGTCCGTCTTGCGTCGGAAGTCGTCAACAATTCTTTAAACATCTTCTCCTCAGTAACCACCGGGTGGAATTCAACCAAACTTGGTAGGAATGTTCCTTGGGTGACCCTTCTCAAAAGTTGTTCGCGGATTTTTGATTGACCCCCAAATATGGGCGTGGCAGGGCGTGGCAGTTTTTGACTTAGAAATCTTTAAACATCTTCTCCTAAGTAACCATTGGGCCAATTTCAACCAAATTTGGTATGAATGTTCCTTGGGTCACCCTTTTCAAAAGTTGTTCGTGGAATTTTGATTTATGCCCAAATATGGGCGTGGCAGGGCGTGGTAGTTTTTGACTTAGGAATCTTTAAACATCTTCTCCTCAGTAACCATTGGGCCAATTTCAACCAAATTTGGCATGAATGTTCCTTTGGTGACCCTTTTCAAAAGTTGTTCGTGGAATTTTGATTTATGCCCAAATATGGGCATGGCAGGGCGTGGTAGTTTTTGACTTAGGAATCTTTAAACATCTTCTCCTCAGTAACCATTGGGCCAATTTCAACCAAATTTGGCATGAATGTTCCTTTGGTGACCCTTTTCAAAAGTTGTTCGTGGAATTTTGATTTACGCCCAAATATGGGCGTGGCAGGGCGTGGCAGTTTTTGACTTAGAAATCTTTAAACATCTTCTCCTCAGTAACCATTGGGCCAATTTCAACCAAACTTGGCATGAATGTTTGTTCCTTTGGTGACCCTTTTCAAAAGTTGTTCATGGAATTTTGATTTATGCCCAAATATGGGCGTGGCAGGGCGTGGCAGTTTTTGACTTAGAAATCTTTAAACATCTTCTCCTCAGTAACCATTGGGCCAATTTCATCCAAATTTGGCATGAATGTTCCTTGGATGACCCTTTTTAAAAGTTGTTCGCAGAATTTTGATTAATGCCCAATTATGGGTGTGGCCAGGCGTGGCAGTTTTTTACTTTGAAATCTTTAAACATCTACACCTCAGGAACCATTGGTCCAATTTCAACCAAACTTGGTATGAATGTTCCTTGGGTGACCCATTTCAAAAGTTGTATGGCAGAATTTCGTTTCACGCCCAAATATGGGCGAGGCAGTTTTTGACTTTGAAATCTTTAAACATCTTCTCCTCAGTAACTATTGGGCCAATTTCAACCAAATTTGGTATGAATGTTCCTTGGGTGACCCTTTTCAAAAGTTATTCGCAGAATTTTGATTTATGCCCAAGTATGGGCGTGGCAGTTTTTTTAACTTTGAAATCTTTAAACATCTTATCCTCAGTAACAGTTGGGTCAATTTCAACCAAACTTTGCATGAATGTTCCTTTGGTGACCCTTTTCAAAAGTTGTTCCTGGAATTTTGATTTATGCCCAAATATGGGCGTGGCAGGGTCAGGCACTTTTTTGACTTTGAAATCTTTAAACATCTTCTCCTCAGTAACTATTGGGCCAATTTCAACCAAATTTGGTATGAATGTTCCTTGAGTGACCCTTTTCAAAAGTTGTTCTAGAATTTTGATTGATGACCAAATAAGGGCTTGGAAGGGTAGGGCAGTTTTTGACTTTGAAATCTTTAAACATCTTCTCCTCAGTAACCATTGGGCCAATTTCAATTTTGAATCATCTTACATTAGTCAGGTGAGCGATTTTAGGGCCATTCTGGCCCTCTTGTTTATCGTTTTCTCAAGAACCACTGGGCAGCTTGGCTTAGAGTTTTTATATTTTGTCCGTAGCAACCATCATCTAGAAGACTTCTAGCAAGATTTTTAAATTATGGTACAGGGCTCAAAAGTATGCCATCATTTGAAACTAACTCTGAAGATGATGGAGCTACAATAAAGTCCACATTTTCAGCTACACTAACCAAAGGCCAGCGGGGCTATTGTCATGGTCCTGTGTCCGTCGTGCATCTGTGCATGCGTAAACTTTTCTTTAAAAACTATATCTTGAAAAATACTGGGCCAATTTTTAACCAAACTTAAGAGAGGTGTTCCTTGCACAATCCTCTTCCAAACTGCTAAAAATAATTTTGTTCCATGAACTCTGGTTGCTATGGAAACAAAAATAATTTCTAACAGAAATTTTGATTGCAAAATTCTTTAAAACTACTGGGTAGATTCTAATCAAATTTCACATGAATGTTCCTTTGGTGGACCTTTTTCTAATTCTTTCAAACAAAATCACTTGTCTTGATGCTCTTTTATTCAGGTGACCGTTAAGACCCACTGGGCCTCTTGTTCAGCATGACAAGGGTAAAGTCTGAGTAGTACTGGTAGAAATATCTGAGCTCATTTTTAGGTGGCCAAGCCACTTGGATATGAATGAAATAATGTTGAAAGTATTATTTAACTCCATACAATCAATTAATAGAATGAACACAAAATGCACCTCTGTTTTTGAGCACAGCTAAATGCTATTTTGTAAATTATTTATAGGAACTTTTTAGAAAAGTTATTATGCGAGATTTTCCATGATTAAACTTAGTATTGATCTAATTTTTGCAGGTGATATCAGCTCGGCGTGGCGAGTTTGAGACTGGCTTTGAGCGAGGTGGTCAAACACGAGAACATGCCATGTTAGTAAAAACAGCGGGAGTGAGAAAACTTGTGGTTGTAATCAACAAAATGGACGATCCTACGGTACAATGGGATGAAGTCAGGTCAGTAGGTCACCTTACTTGATAAGAATTAACTTGAGTCTGACTATCTAATTTATGACATCTTATACACTCTCAAGTTATAGTCATTTACTGTGTGGCAATATGGCATCTCACTCCAAAAAGCTTCAGCCCATTCTTACACAATGCCGCTTTTTTACACCTCCCCCCCAAGGTAAATGCTTTGGACAGCATTGTGGAAAATGAGGACAGTGCTTGAAATAAGCAATTTTTTTGTTATCCACAATGTTTTCTACCTTAACAGAGTAAGATTCGTTATATTTTATTGAAACTGTTGTCTACAAACAAAAATTATCAAAAAAAATTACTCTGGGTTAAATGAAGTTTATTGTTAGTCATAATCTGTCATAAATCAGTGCGTTATTTGCCTATTTGTTGAAGCTGTAAACCCTCATTCTATCATTGTCAAAATTTCTGTGAAACATTTTGAGGACAGAGTGTAGTGACCCTTTGTGCTTTTCTCAAACTGCAGTATGTTTTACTTTGTTGATGACATTGCCTATTTGTAAAATGCTTTAGGAAAACAGGAATCCTTATGTCGATTATTATCTGGCGTTAAGAAAGATGAAAGTTTTAAAACAAAAAAACAGACAAAAAACAATGTGAGTAAGGTGTGTTTTTTTTGCTCACCTGAGCACAAAATGCTTCTTGTTGTAAATATGATTTATAAATAAAATGTGATTTATTAAATTCAAATAAATAATGTATTTCATTCTATTTTCAGATATAATGATTGTAAAGACAAATTAGTTCCATACTTAAAAAAGTGTGGATTTAACCCGAAAACAGACCTCTTATTTATTCCTGTATCAGGACTGACGGGGGCAAATTTAAAAGATGTCGCTGATGAGAGTCTCTGTCCTTGGTTCCGGTAAGAAGCCTTTCAAAATAATGACACTGTAGAGGCAATATTTGAAAAATATCCATGACAAGGAAAGTCATTTTAAAAAAAAAATATTTTTTTTGAGATGTTCTTTATTGAATAAATAAAAAATCTGCATATCTACCAGTATTTCCCTTCTCCTTTACCATTCTGATTACTTTTATTCGCATTATGTCGTCATATGCAGAAACTGGTGTCATCTTTGACTGCCTTGTATGGAAAAATATTTGACACTATCAGATAAGGAGTTTTTTCTGAAGTGACCAATTTTGTCGGTGTGGTATGTATACATTTTCTTAGAAATATTTATAGGTATATATAACTACTTAACCCATTCCAACTCAGTGGAATTTTATACCAGTCCAAATTGAAAGGAGCTGCAGACGACAATTTCAATGTGATGGAATTTTATATTTTTTTGTCTTTTTGAATAGAAAACATTGTGGATGATGAAGAAATTTCTTGATCCAAGCAATTTCTTCATTTTCCACAATGTTTTCAAAAGCTTTTTTTGTTGTTGGGCGTAAAAAGAAGGGATTGAGTGGGAATGGGTTAAAGGAACTAGTATTTCATAACTAGCAATAAGAGAAAAGAAGAGATCATAACAGCCAGTACTATTAGCATAACTTGGCAAAATACATATAATCAAAGGTGGACTAAAGCCCTATAATTACTACTTGAACTTAAGCTGTAGTTATGATAATTTGCTTGCACTCTGACAAAATGCAGGATACAGACCAAAAGGAGGGATTGAGTGGGAATGGGTTAAAGGAACTAGTATTACATAACTGGCAATAAGAGAAAAGAAGAGATCATAACAGCCTGTACTATTAGCATAACTTGGCAAAATACATATAATCAAAGGTGGACTAAAGCCCTATAATTACTACTTGAACTTAAGCTGTAGTTATGATAATTTGCTTGCACTCTGACAAAATGCAGGATACAGACCGATCCAAGAAGTTACGATGATATGATCAATTGATAACAACAAATTTCTATATTTCAGTGGTCCGTCTTTGATAGACTTTTTAGACAGTTTACCACCAGTAAGTCGAGCTACAGATAAACCTCTACGAATGCCAGTTGTGGATCGGTATAAAGATATGGGGACGATATTGATAGGGAAAATAGAATCTGGTATTGCAACTAAAAACCAGACTGTACATTTGATGCCAAATAAAGTGAGTAGTTTCAGAGTATAGATTGAGAGCTTAAAATATATATATGAATATTTGAAATAGTCTTTACCCTTTTTTTTGATGATTCTGTCCTTTCCTTAACCCTTTACCACACGACGACACTTCTAGACGCCCCTCAAGAAAAAGAATAAGGGAAACATTGTGAAAAAGAAGAAATTGCTTGAACTAAGTAATTTCTTCATTTTTATACCCCGCATCGAAAGATAGGGGGCATATTGTCTTACCATTGTCTGTCTGTCTGCCAATTACTACCAGCCTATTCAAGATACAATGCTCATGTTTGGCATGATTATACATCTCCATAAGACGCATCTCCTCATGACAAGGTCAAGGTCATATGATAGGGTCAAGGTCTCATACCAAGGTCAAATGCCAAAAAACCCTCATGTACGGCAGGGGCATTGTGTTTCACAAACACCTCATGTTCCAAATGTTTTCAGCCCAGATAGCTGTAAAAATCGAAAATTCACAAAATTTAGATTGTTTTCTGCAACTTCTTACAATTTGGACCATTCTTTTATTTTGCCATCTGGTAATGAGTTAATCTGACCTGACAAGCCTACATAAGGAGAATTTTAACAGACATAGTTTTGTGAGTCAGAGACTTGTCAGCAAGTAGTGAAGACCCACAAAATTTATGTGAATTCCATGGACTCTCTGGTGAGAATTAAAGACTATTTTAAACAGTATTCAATTCTTTTCTGAAGTTGAGCCCTAGAATGTCAAAGCTGACCAATACTTTATTTAGCTACAAGTATGATATGACTTAAGATATTTCATATTAAACAAAAGATGATAGTTAAAAAAGTACTCAAAGTATAAATCAGGGATTCCCAATCCTTTATGAATCCATTCCCATATGACAAAAGTTTAGTCTGGTTTAAATGCAAACAGGTTGCAGATAGACAATTTTTAGTTGAAATTTTGAAAATGTTTGTCTTTGGGGGTAGAAAACATTTGGGACAATGAAGAAATTGCTTCATTTTCAACTGTTTTTATAAATCTTTTTTCTAAGAGGGTGTCAAAAAGTGTCATTGTGTGGGAGCGAATGAAGGACCAATAAGACAAAAAATGACATTCCTTTGACTCCCACTTTGTTGATGTTGACTTCAACCCTGTATAAGCTTTTGTTTTAATGAACTAGAAAGTATGAACTATAGAAAACTAATATGTCTCATATTCATTTCACGTTAGAAAATCAGAAACAAATTCAATATTTCATCCACTATTTCAGACCCAAGTTAAAATTTTACAATTATGGTCATATGACGAAGATGCAGATGAAGCTCATCCTGGCGAAAACGTGAAATTAAAAGTATCAGGGGTTGAGGAGGAGGTATGTTGTGTTGTTTTTTTATACCCCACAACTATGAAGTATAGGTTTTACCATGTCTGTCTGTCCATTAATCCGTCTGTAGGCCTTCTAATTTTTGTGCTCTAACCTTAGAATCAATTGACCTACAACCATGAAACTTTGTACCATTGTTGCCAATGACCATTTTTGGGTCATGTAGGTCAAGGTCACAATTGAACTTTGACTGAAAACTGTTTCTTTGCTCTAGCTCATAATCCATGTGACCTAGGACTTGATGCTTTATACAAATATTACCTTCCTTACAATGGAGGGGCCATATTGATTTAGGTCAAAGGTCAGCTGTGCTACTTGAGTGAGAAAATGCTGATGTGGGTGGGGATATGGGCGTATAAGTCCACTTTGCAACACTTCTAGTTTGTATTCATATGAATAAATGAAAGAGGGTCATTGAAAGAGGGAAGAAGAAATAATTGATATTGTATTCTGTTTTAGATAAACGGCAGAAAGTCTCTTAGAGTTGAAATGATTTTGAAGCTTATTAACTTGTAAAATTTTGAATTCTGACTTTGTTTATACAATAGAAGATCTTATTACTTCATTTGAAGAAAATAGCAAAGTGTTAAAAGTGGAGAGGTACCGTCTCAGTTTGGAAAAACATCTTAAAAACCATGAACCCAATCCCAATTGACAAAATTTTAGACTGGCCAAATTTGGAAGAAGTTGCAGATGACAATTTCAACTTAATGAAACTTTAAAAATTTCAATCTTTCTGGGAAGTAAACATTGTGGAAAAAAAAATTTCTTTATTTTCCATATTGTTTTCCCATGCTTTCTTAATGAGGGGCATAAAAACCCTTTTCTTTTAAAACTCATGACACTAGTTCAGAAAAACATGGTAACAAATGAAGAAATCGCTATCAATTTCATCATTTAATGCATTTCTAAGACATATATCTAAAATCCTGTCATTTTTGAATTATTGTCTGCAACTTCTTTAATGTTTTTGTCAACAGGAAATGGATGAATTTGCTGCCCTAGGCAAGGGCTTACCCAAACTTGAGTCACAAAAGTAAGTGCCTTTCAGGAAACCAGCAGAAGTCTAGTAAGAGGGGATAACACATCTTAACCCTTTCCTGGTCAATCCCTGGATTTTACATCCCTGGGTTTTTATACTTGAAAAAATATTGTGGGAAAAGAAGAAATTGCATGTAACAAGCAATTTCTTCTTTTCCCACAATATTTTCTACCCTGTAGGTTTGTTACTTTTCAAATTGTACTCACTTTTAATTGTCGTCTGCAACTTCTTTGAGTTTGGACAAGTCTTAAATTTTGAAAAACAGGAAAGGGTTAACCAATTCCCACAGAATGAAACTTTTTGACACCCCTCAAGAAAAACAATTTGGAAAACAATGTGTAAAATGAAAAAATTGCTTACAACCAATAAGGATCAGCCTAAAATTTTGCCATCTGGTAATCGGCTTAATTGTTATTTCTTGATGAATCCTATGTTTAGGGTGCTCATTAGAATCGTCTTGACAAGACAAGACCCGGTTTGTGCAAATATTTTTGAAATATTTGAATTTTTATCTAAAATTAGTCCTGGGTCTGTTTACTACTAGAACATCGTGTTCTCTAAAATGATTAATTCACATTTACTGTTTACAGGATGTATCTCCAGGTTTTGTTATATGTGCTCCAGAATTTCCTTGTCGGACAGGCAGAACATTTGATGCTAAGGTACGTAAAGTTATAACATATCTGTTTGTTTAATAAACCATGTACCAATAGCTTGCTTCTAACCGTAGTCTCAAGGCTTGAAAAGAAAAATTGGTATATGTATATAGAGCAACATCAGGTATTATCTACCCCTTAACAGTCCTGTACATGCTATGTCGCTGATATCCGCTACTATTGCGAACGAAAGTCAAAACTAGTTTATTTCGAGGAAATCCTCTTGGCATAGGATGTTGACGTCATAGGATGTTAATATACGACAGGCATAACAGAAAATACCTCTCTTATAATGGTTAGTGTCTGGAGGGTCTTATCGGCATATTTCGACATTTATCGACAGGTTCAATATTTTTCATCATCAAGGCAATAAAAATGTGACATAACTTAATCTGGACCGTTTCATGGTAAAATTGATTCATGACAAGCTACTGAGGCGTATTTCTGCCACTAAAATTAAGATTTTTTTAGCTCACCTGAGCACAACATGCTCAAGATGAGCTTTTGGTATCACCTTTTGTCCGTCAGGCGTCGGAAGGCGTCAACAATTCTTTAAACATCTTCTCCTCAGTAACCACTGGGCGGATTTCAACCAAACTAGGTAGGAATGTTTCTTGGGTGACCCTTCTCAAAAGTTGTTCGCGGATTTCTGATTGACCCCCAAATATGGGCGTGGCAGTTTTTGACTTTGAAATCCTAAAACATCTTCTCCTCAGTAACCATTAGACCAATTTCAACCAAATTTGGTATTAATGTTCCTTGGGTGACCCTTTCCAAAAGTTGTTTGATGAATTTTGTTTGACACCCAAATGTGGGCGTGGCAGGGTGGGGCAGTTTTTGACTTAGAAATCTTTAAACATCTCCTCAGTAACTATTGGGCCAATTTCAACCAAATTTGGTATGAATGTTCTTTGGGTGACCCTTTCAAAAGTTGTTCGTAGAATTTTGATTTATGCCCAAATATGGGCGTGGCAGGGTTGGGCACTTTTTTGACTTTGAAATCTTTAAACATCTCCTCAGTAACCATTGGGAAATTTTAACCAAACTTGGAATTAATGTTCCTTGGGTGACCCTTTTCAAAATTTGTTCGCAGAATTTTGTTTCATGCCTAAATATGGGCGTGGCAGTTTTTGACTTTGAAATCTTTAAACATCTCCTCAGTAACTATTGGGCCAATTTCAACCAAATTTGATATGAATGTTCTTGGGTGACCCTTTTCAAAAGTTGTTCTAGAATTTTGATTGATGCCCAAATAAGGGCGTGGCAGGGTGGGGCAGTTTTTGACTTAGAAATCTTAAACATCTTCTCCTCAGTAACCATTGGGCCAATTTCAACCAAACTTGGCATTAAAGTTCCTTGGGTGACCCTTTTCAAATTGTGTTTGATTGATGCCCAAATATGGGCGTGGCCGTTTTTTATTAAGAAATCTTTAAATATCTTCTCCTCAGTAAGCATTGGGCCAATTTCAACAAAACTTGTCATGAATGTTCCTTGGGTGACCCTTTTCAAAAGTTGTTTGTGAAATTTGATTGACGCCCAAATATGGGCTTGGCAGGTTGGGGCAGTTTTTTATTTAGAAATCTTTAAATATCTTCATTTCAGTAATCATTGGGCCAATTTCAACAAAACTTGGCCTGAATGTTCCTTGGGTGACCCTTTCAAAAGGTCTTTGCAGAATTTGGATTTACGCTCAAATATGGGCGTGGCAAGGCGGGGCAGTTTTTTTACTCTGAAATTTTTAAACATCTCCTCAGTAACCATTGGGCCAATTTCAACTAAACTTAAATGAATATTCCTTGGGTGACCCTTTTCTAAAGTGTTGGCAAAATTTTGAATCATCTTTCATTAGTCAGGTGAGCGATTTTAGGGCCATTCTGGCCCTCTTGTATAATAACTTAGGGCAACTATTGCGTTAGGCCTTCAGTTGAATCGAGGGGTTTCTATGAAATTCAAGCTAAATGAGTGTGAAAAAAATCAACTTAGGTTATTACAACAATATCACTAACCACGGAAATTAACTGTTCCAATAATAAGACATCATTCTCAGTCCGCTGGTGGCGCAATTTAATTCTGTCCTGTAAGTTTTGAGATTGAGATCCGATCGTATTGTAGCATATTCTCCGTACAGGTGATTTTTAACCTTAGAAGACCTTATCATACAAGTCCTCACTAGGTTCCACAACTTGTTTGGCTCTTTATAAAGGGGGCTGAATTAAGAAAAATTATATGGGTTTCAAACTTTTTGCTATATCTTATATCCTTTCTACAGTTCCGGAAAGTCCTAGGCTATTTTAATCATGTTGTTCATTAGTGAGTTACAAATTTACTTCATCTACAACAACTTCAAGCTCTGAGCATGCTTACAATTTTTATTATCCTTTCTAATTACGTTCCGCCCTGACATCTTAATTTTTTTGTAGGAATCTTATTGATAGTTGGAACACAGAGGTCTTACAGATCAATCTTGATTTCTTTCAAAACATCAACAATAAGCAGGTAGTGTAGGCTAAGATCAGACTTCACGTCTGTGCAGGCTGATCTTTGTCTATACACTTGCAAAAGCCATTTTCAAAAGAGGAATATTTAGGGATCAGCATGACAAGGGTTAATAACAGGCAAGTTTCCTGTATATTCTTCTGTTATGTACTCAGATTTTACCATCCATTAGTACTGGGAAAATTTAGACATGGAAAAAATGATGTTTACAGGAAAATATATTCTAAAAGATAATTTAACAACATCTCCTTTTACCATGATGATGGCCTCTATTCTTATGCAATAAATCTACTATTTAGATAATAGATGATTTTGTTGTCTAAAATTGCTTTCAATTTAGAACCATCTAAAGTTCTGTTCTCAGAAGGCAGACTTGTAACAGAGAAGGAGTTTAACTTTAAAGTTAAAAAGGTTTGATTTTTTGCCTGCAGCGCTGGTCCAGGGGTTTGTCCTTTTGTATAAGGTTTCAGGACCTCATTTTGTTCTGGTGAAGTTTCCCATGATGTGATTGAAAGCTAGTTTAAATTGGAATTAAATCCAACTTAACCTTTATCATGCTGTAAAAATTACCTTACTGAACTGCTGTAAAATCAAAGGGCTGAAAGCACCGATAGAACTTGTTCAAAAATCAATATTTTTTTTAAAAATCAATTTCATAAACAACTCTGGCAGAAAAAGTACAAGCAGGAGGTGTAGACCAAGATCAGTCTGCAATTATAACTTCTGTTATCAACGCAAATTTTGCATCCGTATTTAAAGAAGCTATATAGTTTAGTTGCATTTAAACAATACCCACTCAATCCCGCTTTTTGACACCCCTCAAGAAAAAAGCTTTGGAAAACAGTGCGGAAAATTAAGAAATTGATTGTTTCTTCATTATCAACTATGTTTTATGCCCTAAAAGATGAAGACTTTAAAATTTTCATCATGTAAAAATTGTTGTCTGCATCTTCTTTCAATTTAGACCAGTCTAAAATTTGTTGTCTGGTAATGGGCTAACAGGTTCACTTCATTCCTTTTCAGATTGTTATTCTGGAATATAAATCAATCATCTGTCCGGGCTATAGTGCTGTGTTACATATTCATACAAGTGCTGAAGAAGTCACCATTAAAAACCTCATTTGTTTGATAGACAAAAAAACTGGTAAAAAGACTCCTACACGCTTTATAATGCAAGATCAGATTGGTGTGGCGCGATTTCAAGTGAACGCGGGAATGATTTGTTTAGAAACCTTCCAAGATTTTCCTCAAATGGGACGATTTACTTTACGAGACGAAGGTAAGAAAAAATCATTTGCTTAAATCATCACCTCTTATGTATCGCATTTTGACTATTCATAGATAAAACATAGGAAACCTAGGTTATCCTTTCATGTTAACCCTTTCCTGGATAAATCTGGGATTTTACGTCACTGATTTTGTACTTGAGAAAACATTGTGGAAAAGGGAGAAATTGTTTATAATAAGCAATTTCTCCTTTTCCCAAAATGTACCACATAGAATGGTTTTATTTGGAATTGCCTCCAATTTTCATTGTCGTCTGCATCCTCTTTTAATTTGGACCAGTCTAAAATTTCATAAACCAGGAAAGGGTTAAAAGCATAATTTTCAAAATGTTATTACTTTGAATAGTGATCAGCAACTTCAGTCCAAAAAGTCTTTTGGAAATGGGTTAAGACAATTTTTGGCAATCAAATCTCACCTCAATGTTTTTTACCATTTGACATTTAATCTTTAATTTTAAGCTCGGTATCCGTAGAAAACACAAGATATAGCCTTTGCGTTGACAGTGTATTGTTGTCCAAAAACCTGAAACCTGCAAGACATCTCTGCTGTTTCTGAAGATATCTACTTGAAAATAAGGATATTGGTGGTTCAGCTCGAAACAGCTGTAACTGCCTATATGCCCTGAACCATCGATATATACACTATCACTAGAGCATTCTATACTATCAAGGGGGATAACTTAGTGTATTTTTCTACACTTTTTTGCCTTTTTAGCTCAGCTTTTCCGAGAAAACCTGAGGTATTGCTATAGCCTTGGTGTTGTTGTTGTTGTCATGCGAAAACTTTGACATTTTGTGATATCTGGTTCTACTGAAGGCATTCACTTGAAACATGGCACACTTATTCACTATCAAAAGAGCAACCTATACTATCAGGGGGGATAAGTCTAGATGCATTTTATCCACCGTCCAGCACTCAATAGCTGAGCGTAGGCAGCCATAGGCGGTGCTCTTTATTTAACATAGAATTTTTATGCACTGAACAGTGGATCTTATGGCAGCCATAATACTAACCAATGTTTTATTATCTCTTTGAATTTTATTTAAACTAGAAATTCTTTATTTTTTGTTAGCACACTTGATGACCTCAGCTGTCAATGCGCTGTAAAACCCCATTGATTAATTATGCTTTGAATTATTGTCAGCTGCCTTTTAAATTTTGAGGGCCAGCGGCCATAGGGAAATGGTAGCGCGTAAGAGTCCTAGTCATGCGGTCCTGGATTGGATCCCCTGTCGCAGCAAATATCCTTTCCAACATTTGTCTCTCACAAATCGGTGGATAATGGTAAACCTAAGTGGGATAGCAGCTGGGGGCTAGGAAAGGATGTAGTGGTAGTCCGGGTGTGACAAATACCAGGAGTCCATTTTTAGGTGCTCCAGTTGCCACAATATGACTGAAATACTGTTAAAAGTGGCGTTAAACCCCATTCATTCAATCAATCAATCAATAAACCCCATTCAAACAAAATTTAGATTTTGACTGCTCAAAATTTTTGTTGTCTCTTAACTTGCACTCACCTACAAGATAATTCACCTTTGATGTGTTTATCGTAATTTTTACCCAAGAAAATGAATTGTGCATTACATTTGAAGAATAGAACGAGATTCAAGTAAATAAATAATTTTGCCACATTTTTTTTTTAGGGAAAACCATTGCAATTGGGCAAGTGCTGAAAATAGTGGAATAAATCAATAACAACCAGTATCTATGGCAACTGTGTGTTGAAAGAAGACCAAACGCTCCACATCACCTGAACTTCATGGACAGATTCTTGTTTCATTGGTGCTTGATATAAATATGTACAAAGTCACACACAATGTGAACTGTATTATACACTTTACTAGAGCAAATTGACCAGAAATGAATTTTTCTGCTCTCTGGGGTGCAAAGATCTACAGATAGAGGGATTATTTTGGATTTTTAGATTCAATTATTGAGACAATACTTGCACAAACCTTGTGTTGTGGGTACTTAAGTGATTTGTCTTAACCCTTGTCATGCTGTACCTGGAATATTCTGGTTTTGGCAGGAGGTGTAGACCAAGATCAGCCTGCACATAAGTGCAGTCTGATCTTTGTCTACACCTCCTGCTTGTACTTTTGCTGCGAGAATTGTTTATGAAATTGATTTCTAAAGAAATGTTTATTTTTGAACAACAAGTTCTATCAGTGCTTTCAGTCCTTTGAATTATAGCATTTCAATAAGGTAATTTATATAGCATGACAAGGGTTAAAATTATGATTCAATTGTTTTCTATCCACTATCAATCACGAGACAATAGAATCTTTGACTGATGAAATTTTATTGAAATTTCTGATCATGAATACAAAAGCTTGTGATTTTAGAATTTAGCCTGATAAAGCATAATAAGGGTGTAAATTAGTAGGTGGTTATAGGTTGTTAAATATGGTGTTAGAGGGAAATTATTTAATTGAGGTCAATATGTTTTGGTAAAATGATTTCTATGATGCTGAGCTCTGCCCTGGTGGAGTCTACTAGGCAGAATTGAAAGATCTCTTGCTATCCACCCATTGACCTCTGACGTGGCAGTTTGACTGAATTAATAGATGGAATCATTTTGGTCAGTGACATAAAATAAAATACAGATATTTGGTTTGCGACCTTAAAGTTGTAACAACAGCTTGAATTAGTGAAAAAGTGCTGAGCATAAGCCCTGGTTCACTTTCTGTTTAACTCATTCCTGTTCATTCCCTTGTTTTGAACATCCCTGTGAATTTACAATTGAGAAAATATTGTAGAAAAAGTGGAAATGGATTGTTACAAGCAATTTATTCTTTTTCACAATATTTTCTACCCTACTGAATGGTAATTCTATAGATTAAATCCACTTTCAATTTTCGTCTGCAAAACCTTTGAATTTGGACAGGTTTAAAGTTTTGAAGTACAGGAAAGAGTTAAATAGATTTTTTGATTAACAGTGTTGAACTGTCAATTGTAGATCATTGATATTTGAATGACATATTGTCTTATTTACTTGATTTTTTGTCAGATGATAAAGACTTGACAAGCTGTAGATTGAACCAAATAAAAAGTGAATACTGATGACATAAATGAATCAAGGAACTGAAAAGTTCTGTAAGCTAGCAAAGCATTGTTTTGTTCAGCAATCTTCTTTGTGAAACGTTATCATAATAAAGAAACGAAGTTAATGTAAACAAGGAGTTAACCCATTCCCAACCAATCCCTCCTTTTTATGCCCCAAAGAAAATAGTTATGGAAAGCAATGTCAAAAAGAAATTGCTTGTTACAATCAATTTCTTCATTTTCCTCATTGTTTTCTATCTAAAGAGATAAATGTTTAAGAGTTATTAACAATTTGAAATTATCGTCTGCAACTTCTTTGAAGACTCTGATCAGAGTCATTTTGTACACAATGTGCTCAAGTGAGCTAAGAATACCTAGGAGATGAACTTGCGTGTAGAGTTTGCAATATTCCTGAAATACATAAGAACTACTCTTTATTGTGTAGGCATTTAACGGATTTAGTGTTTAAGCCTCCAGTGGCAGTTTGCACTCGTTGAAATTTTAGACTTAGTGGTTAAGCCTCCAGTGGCAGTTTGCACTCATTGAAATTTTAGACTTAGTGGTTAAGCCTCCAGTGGCAGTTTGCACTCATTGAAATTTTAGACAACCTTAAAACTTTGTCTGTTAACTTAAGCTATCAAAGTTGTATATATGTATAATGGTATATATACAATGTCTATTTCTATATTTTGGGAAAGTGTACTGCTTTACTTCTTTCTTCAATCCTAATTCAAATGATTTACTTGGATGAGACTCTCGGTATTCATATTCTAGTGTTGGAACATAACAGCTTCAAAGAGACTAGAAGATTTCAATTTCAAAATATATGATCATCATTCATGCCTCAAACTCTATGTTGCGGATACTCTTTAGAATTGTCTTTTACAGGGTGATTCCAATGAATATCCATAACATCACTCCCTCATATCTGGAGCTCTGATAAGACCAGAAAATAGAATTCAGAATTATTGATTATATCCCCATACACACGCCTAATAACTAGAGGGAGTATATTGGTTTCAAAAATCTGTCAGTTTGTCTGTCCATCCGTAGCCTGTTTCATTTCCATGCTCTTACTCTAGAAGCAATTGACTTTTACTCATAAAACTTCATGCAATTGCTGTCAATGATCCAAGAAAGTGTCCTACTGTTTTTGGTCACAAAGGTCAAGGTCATAATTGTATTTTGAAAACCATTTTGTGCTCTAGCTCAAAAGTCGTTTGACATAGGACTTTACAAGTGTTATCCATGGCTGAAGAAGGTGCTGTATTGTTTTGGGGTAACAAAGGTCTAAGGTCAATTTTGCCACTTTAATGACAAAGTGCTGATGAGGGTATAAGTCAGCCCTGCGAAATTATTTACAAGTAGGCTTGTCCTTATATATTTCTGACTGATTTTTAGGAACTGGCTCTAGATTGGAGAGAAGTGATGAAATTCTGGAAACTTTTTTTCCTCACAAACCCTATATTGTTGGTACTCACTTGAAATGTCTTGTCCATTGGGTACCCACTACTTACAGTTAAACAAGTAAATTTTTAGCTCACCTGAGCACAAAGTGCTCAAGTAAGCTATTGTGATCCCCTTTTGTCCGGCGTCCCTCCGTCATGTGTTGTGCGTCATCCGTCAACAATTTCTTTAAACGACATCTCCTCCTAAACCACTGGGCCAATTTGAACCAAATTTGGCAGAAATGTTCCTTAGGTAGTCCCCTTCAAAAATAGCTAAAAGAATTGAAATCTGCTAAAAACTCTGGTTGCCATGGCAACAAAAGTGTAATTATAAAACAATCTTTAAAAATCTTCTCCTCCTGACCCAGAAGGCATAGAGCCTTGATATATTGCATGAAGCATTAGTATATTGACCTCTTTCAAAATAGCTAAAATCATGATCCTCGGGTCCCCAGGGGCGGAGCCCCAGGGGGTTGGGGTATATATAAATAAAGATTGATTTTTTAAATGACATCTCCTCTCAAACCACTGGGACGATTTGAACCAAATTTGGCAGAAATGTTGCTTAGGTGGTCCCCTTCAAAAATAGCTAAAAAAATTGAAATCTGTTATAAACCCTGGTTGCCATGGCAACAAAAGTGAAATTTTAGAATAATCTTTAAAAATCTTTTCCTCCTGACCCAGAAGGTGTAGAGCCTTCATATTTTGAATGAAGCATCAGTATATTGATCTCTTGCAAAATAGCTAAAATCATGATTCAAGGGTCTCCAGGGGCGGACCCAAGGGGGGGGGGTATAGGCATGAAGCATCAGTTCAATGATTTCTTTCTTATTTCTGAAATTATAACCCATGGAAAAAGTTTTTTCCTTCTTTCAAATCAGTACTAAAGCCTTGGAATTTGTAATTTAGACTTTTGGATCCCCAGGTTCATAGTCTTTATATGTAATTGTGGCCCACTTGTTTCATTATCCTAACCTTAACATGAAATTAGACTGTTGAAAGAAAAAGAGCCTTTATCTCAGGTGAGCGCCCCAGGGCCAACGGCCCTCTTGTTCATTTTGAATGCAAATTACTCCCTCTATCTGTAGCTGAATTTCTGATGGGGCTTATAAAGAAGAAGGGCCCATCTCCAAAGCATCCCATTTAAGCACACTTAGACCTCTTGACACTCTGAGGTTTTTGAAAGGTTTTTGGCAATAGGAGAAATTGCTTGATATAAAATTTCTACTTTTCTCACAAAGTCATCTATTTAATTTTGAACTTGTTTTCTGATTTCAGCACAGTTTCAAATGACTTCTGCAATTTCCTTCAATTTGGACCAGCCTAAAATTTGTCACTTTGTAATGGTTTCAGTAAAGGTTCAAACCTTAAACAGACTGTGCATGCTTGTTTAAGGTCATACTTTTGCTTTCAGCTAATTTTCCAAGTGTATACTTGCCATTCTAGCTTACTAAAGTTTCATATGTTAAACACCAACCTGATTAAGTTGAGCTTTGTCATATATCTTTACAAAACTATTTAAATGAACTGGAATCCCTGATAAACCATTTTCTTGTCTCAAGTTACATATTTAACCAATACCCCACACAATTCTACCCCAAGAAAAATGCTTTGGTAAACTATAATGAATGAAAAAATTGCTTGTTGCAAGTGATTTCTTCTAAATCCACATTGGTTTCTACCCGAAAAGGCTATGATTTTTAAAAATTCAATGGCGAAAAATTATTACATGTATTTGCAATTTCTTTGAATTTGGACAAATCTAAAATTTTGTCATTCAGTAATGGGTAAAAGCAAAATGATGAGTTTTTGCAAGTAGAATGTAAACAATAGAATTGATATAATTCATAGAGCTATTTCAAAGGTTAATTGCGATACTGTTCTAATTGTGTATACATGTATAGACACTTAAAACAGTATTGCAATTAAACCTTGTTTGTAAACATTTGAGGTCCCCAAGGGTGGTGCTCAGTTTATTACTTAGATCTGTGATTTTGGATACAAGTTGTACAAATGTGTTCATTTTGTGAGTGTGGTTTGGGTCTCTAGCACCTGCAATGCTTTTATTATCCTCCCCAAAATCAAAGACTTTAGTGTTTGGTTTATTGTTTTGCATTGCCCATCCATCTTTCCATCTGTTTGGAGCATTTTAACTCTTGAACCAATTTTTTTATGTTCATGAATAATCTCCATGTTTATGAAAAAGGGGATCTTAAAGAAAAATTTATCTTTTAAGCAATATCTCTTACCTTTGGACAAAATTCAATCTAGGCAATGACTGCATAGCATATGGTTTGGTAATGAGATAGTCCTTTGTTGTTCTCTGTCATGCAAAAATAAGACTAGGAGTAAATTTGCCATTTTCACTAATATCTCTGTTAAGCCATTACCAAACAACAAAATTTTGGACTGGTCCAAATTTGAAGAAATTGCAGACGAATAATTATAGTTGATAGAATTTTTAAAATCTTTGTCTTCTTGAGTAGAAATTTCTTCATTTTCCACAATGTTTTCTAAAGCTTTTCCCTAAAGGGGCATCAAAATGCAGTTTTGTATTGGAATGTGTTAATACTGCACACAACTAAACGAAATTAGATACACTCTTTGTTCATCAATTAACATTCTCTAATCAGCCCATAGGCTGTTGTGCTGAACTGTGTTCTGTGCCATGCAAAAAGAGGGCTTTATCTTGGAATACATCATTGATGATATCTCTGTTAACCCTTTTCTGTTTTGCAAAATTTTAGACCTGTTCAAACTGAAAAGTTTTGCAGACGAAAATCTAAAGTGGATTTAAATTGAAAGATAACCATTCAGTAGGGTAGAAATATTGTCAAAAAAAGAAATTGCTTGTTTCAAGCAATTTCTTCTATTTCTACTATGTTTTCTCAGTTCTAAAATCACAGGGATGTAAAAACAAGGGATTAAAAGGGAAAGGGTAAATGATATTTCTGTTAATTTATCACAAAAGTTGATGCAATCACACATTCACTTTGTTTATTATTACACAATGACTAGACAGCCTTTGTTCGGCTAATATGGTGCGTTACAAACCTATATTATATAAAATGGGGACTTATTGTAAAGTTGCTTCTTTCACTAATAACTATGTTAATATCAAAATGTCTAAAAGTAACAATAATTAAATCATTTTGTTAAGAGGGGATGACAAAGTTACCCTTTGTTTGGCTAATATGCCATGTCATCAAAGTTGGACTTCATTAGAATTTGCCTTTGGTCTTTGATATCTGTGATGATGTTTTGTATTCTTTTTAATTGTCTTATGTCAATAGCAAAGCACCCGTTCTTATTAAAAAATGGAATTTAGCGTCATTGAAAAAGGGTCTAAATGGCTTATGTTGTGAATAAGGACCCTCTTTGGTCACTTCAAGGAAATTGCTTGTCAATATTTCAAATGCAGGTTGTAATTGTTAAGCCATTCCAAAGCAATCCCTTGTTTTTAGGCCCATCAAGCAAAATTTTCGGAAAACAATTTGGAAATGGAAGAAATAGTTTGAAGGAATTTCTTCATTATCCCCAATGTTTTCAATCCAAAAAGATGAAAAAAAATTAAAATTTCATCAACTTGAAATTGTCGTCTGCAGCTTCAATTTTGACTTGTCTAAAAGTTTGTTGTTTGGGAATGGTTTAAAAGCTGTAGTTGTAATGTTTTAGAATCAAACTTTTGTTTTCCTGCAAATGCATATTAAATATTAAGGACATTTGATGAAAAATTTCTGTTTGAAATCAAAATCACTCTTTGTAAGTTATCTAAGCTTATAGAAATCTCAATTTATGGATCACCCCTCATACCTTACAACTTAACCCTTTCCTGTTTTTGGAAAATTTAGACTAGTCCAAACTGAAAGAGGTTACAGACGACAATGAGAACTTGATGCCATTTGAAATGAAACCATCCTATGTGGTAGAAAATATTGTGGAAAAAGGAGAAATTGATTGTTACAAGCAATTTCTTCTTTTTCCACAATGTTTTCTCAAGAATTAAATCACAGGAACGTAAAATCCCGTGTTTGAACGGGAAAGGGTTAAATAACATCAAAAATTTCTTTGAATTTAAACCAGGCTACTAACACTTCATCGTCTGGTAAAGAAGCTTCAACTTGGTCCGAATTCAAAGAAGTTGCATGCAAGTTGATTGAATTTTAAAATACTGTCTTCTTTTCTGGAAAAAACATTGTGGAAAAAGTAAACATTTCTTGTTAAATACAGTTGATTTCTCCATTTTCCACTTTGTATTTCAAAAGTTTTTTTTTTACAGATTCGTGAAATATGATATTGTTCAAACTTAACTTAAGGGTTGTTAAATGCTGCATGTATGTGCAAGCTGATGCTTGTCTATTCCTTTCCTGTTTTGCAAACTTTTAGATCTGTCCAAATTTAAAGATTTGAAGACGATGGTGTAAAGTCAATTTTATTTGGGAAAGAATCATTCACTCAGGTAGAAAATATTGTGGAAAAAAAAAGACATTGCTCCTTACAAGCTATTTAGTCTTTTTCCACAATGTTTTCTGAAGTACAAAAAGATCAGAATGTCAAAACCAGGGATTGAACTGGAAAGGGCTATGCTGCATATCAATGCAACTATGTTCTTATTTCTTAGGGCAGCAGAAAAGGAGTAAATAATTTCAAATTTTACTTTCTATCTATCGGCACTCAATGCTGGGTAGTGGCATCTTCATTTCAACCCATTTGCATATGACAAAATTTTAGACTGATCAAAATTCAAGGATTTTGCAGATGACGGTTTAAAATTCATCAAATTTTAACAATCTTAGTCTATTGTGGAAAAAAAAAAATTGTGGATAATGAAGAAATTGTTTGTTACTAGCTATTTCTTGATTTTCCACCATGTTTTAACCCATTCCAACTCAAGCCCTCCTTTTTACGCCCCTCAAGAAAAATACTTTTGAAAACATTGTGGAAAATGAAGAAATTGCTTGTATCAAGCAATTTCTTCATTATCCACAATGTTTTCTATTCAAAAAGACAAAGAAATTTGAAATTCCATCAATTTTAAATTGTCGTCTGTAGCTTCTATCAATTTGGACCAGTCTAAAATTTTGTTGTGTGGGAATGGGTAAAGAAGGTTTCTTCTAGAGCCATGTCAAAAAGTGATCTTGTTTAGGAATAGGTTAAAATTGGGGCGTGACAACTAGAATTACACGTGTATGTAGCCACGGACAAGACAACATTTACATGGTGGATTTAGGATATTGGCCGAGTGTCTTGAGTTAGGCCCGAGTTCTAGTTTGATATTAATTATGAGGCGCATAATTATCAGATATGCAATATGCAGGTCTATTTGATTTCTATTTCATTATGGAAATATCAAGTGATAAGGATTTAATATTTGCTGGATTTGTTTACATGATTTAGTTACAAATTTTGTTTAATTTTCATTTCTTCAGTTGGAATAGACTGAGGTTCCAAGTTTTAATAACTTAATCTGGAGGGCTTACAGAATAGAATATTATTGCTTTATTTCTAAAATTTCTTAACTGCAGCTCAAGTAAAGCTCAAGTTAAAAGGTATCAGAATTAAGCTGATTAAGCTGGAACAAATATAAGCTGTATTAAAGATAAAATTTAATGTTCAACGGGCAATTTTACAGTTTGGAGCAAGAATCTTACAATTTTCAATCATTAAACGTTTGTAAAGATCACCTGAAGATAGTCAAAGTGAATAAGTTTTGTGCTTCAGGAATTGCTGGAACAAAAATGAACTGTTTTTGTGCTCACTGCACAGAGAATAGGTTATTTTAGTTCTGCCTCACTATTTGAATTGTTTGTTATTGCTCAAAAATAAAGATTCCTATACTTCAATTCAAAGCTTGAGCAGAAGTGCAGTTTGACCCTTGTCACAGCCATATTTCAACCCATGGATTAGGCTGCTTGCTGCTTCAATATAACTGAAATATATTGAAAGAAGCATTAATCCTTCTTGTTATACAAAATTTTAGAATGTCCAAATTCAAAGGTTTTGCAGACAAATTGAAAGTGGATTAAATTTGATAACCATTCATTAGGGTAGAAAATATTGTGGAAAAAAAGAAGTTGCTTGTTGCAAGCAATTTCTTCTTTTTGTACAATATTTTCTCAATTATGAATCTATAGGGACTTAAAAACCAGTGATTGAACAGGAAAGGGTTAAACCCTATGCAATAAATCAAACATTTGCTGTCTGACAAATAGTTAACCCAACTTTGTTTATGAAATATAAAAATTCTTCTTGGGAGATGTTACACAAAAATTCTTCTTGGGAGACTTAACATTTCTTGCCTTATGAATTGCTAATGGTAAATAATGACATAGAAATTTTGTCATTATGTCAAATAACACAATGCTCGGTGATGCTCTAGAGCTACCATTTGTCATCTGTGAAGTCCCATCATTGGACCAATTTAGAATTTAGAATATTCTTCTCCTATCTTAACAGAAAAGGGAGGAAAGAAGTAATTGCTGAAAACAATTGATTTTTTATTGCCATCTGTAAAAACACATACTGTAATATCTGTCGCTATTACTTTTATTTGTGACCTATCAAGTGAAAAGGGACCTCCCAGGATCACCATGAATTGTTTTTAGCTCACCTGAGCACAACATGCTGAAGGTGAGCTATTGTGATCGGTAAATGTCTTGCGTCTGTCTGTCCATATGTTAACAATCATAGGATTACCGTATTCAGGAAGTTAGTGCTATATGGGGGGATCATAAATATACCGAGGATTAAAAGAGCAAATCCTAAACATCTCCAAAATAATTAAACATAGGGCTTTGCTATTTTTTATACATCATAAAGCCATGAACCATCATACTCAGGGGAGCCATTTAAGACCATCATGGTCCTCTTGTTTTATTAAGAATAGAGATAGGATCCCACATAGGCCGTTGACATATAGTGTTGGAGAATAGATAAAAGGTAATAATTCAATTTTAGTTTTGTCTATCAAGATTCCAGCGCTTTAATTGGCTGTATTCATACTTTTTCATACTTCCATGAACAAAATTTTTAGCACACAACTGTTTTGTATCCTTGCAAACAAAGTCGGACCATGAAATTTTACTCAAAACTAGTAAAATAATTGCTTTGATTTTCTTGATTGCTTTAAATTATTCGATATGAAATTTTGTTTGTTTTCATTGAGGTAAGAACCTACAAACTCAACGGTTCTTCATAGAATGTGATTTAAGTTTTTAGATTCATACATCAATAAAAACAAAAATACTTTCTACTCATTTCTTGAATGTAGATTGACCATTCTAGATACAACAATTTTACAAGAAGCAAAAGGTTTCTTCTCTGGTCAGTCTGCGCAATCTGACCAAGGTCAATACTTGTCACATTTCCATGAAGGTCCCTTCTTGCTTACTTTTTTTTTTTTCAAGAAAATTTATTTTCTTTATGCCTCATAAAGATTACAAAAGGAGTTTGATAAGCTTATATTGTTACATATTCTACAGTTCAGTGTAGAATGGTAAGATCACCAAAATGTGTGAGTTCAATTATATGACTAAAAGTTTAATATAATTCTTAATATGTCAATCTTTGTCAGTGTTTTCTTTTGAATCCCTTCCAAGAAGAAACTGACGGATTGCTGGCCAGGCCCACAGAGCTCCAACAGGAACTTACACTTAGATATCAAATGGCGCTATTTGCAAAATTTATAATCGGTAGCATTTAACAAAAAAGTAAAATGGTTGGTTAGCAACCTAAATGTATCTACTACACCTTAACCCATTCCCACTCAATGACGCTTTTAGACGCCCTCAAGAAATAGCTTTGGAAAACATTGTGGAAAATGAAGAAATTGCTTGCCACAAGCAATTTCTTCATTATTCACAATGTTTCCTACTCCAAAAGTAAAACATTCCAATATTTAATAAATTTAAATTGTTGCCTGCAACTCCTTTCAAGTTGGACCAGTCGAAAAATTAGCTGTATAGTAATGGGTTAATAAAGCTAGAATTTTGACATTTAAGTCACCAAATCTACAAAATGCTTCACATAAATGTTGGCAGATGTTCGAGTTTGAAGATATTGAATGATTTGTTTGGTTGACTGATTCTTTGATGAACAGCCACACCCGACCAATTAACTAAAGTGCTCCACAAACTTTGGAATAGAATCTTGTTTATCATGATTCATGAGTACATGCACAAACTATTCCTTACCCCATTCCCAACAATGATGCTTTTAGATGTCCCCCAGGAAAAAAGCTTTAGAAAACATTGTGGAAAATGAAGCAATTGTTTGTTCCAAGCAGTTTCTTGATTATCCACAATGTTTTCTACCCCACATGTTAAAAAATCGAAATTTTCTTCACCTAGAATTTGTCTTCTGCAACTTTTTATCCTCCACCGATGAAATCATCGGGGGATATTGTTTTTGCCATGTCCTTCTGTCTGTCCGAGTTGCGTTTCCGAGCCATTTCTTGGAAACCATTGACCAGATTTCAATGAAACTTTGTGGAAAGCTTCACTACAAAGAGGAGATGGGCATGACGTAGGGGTTATCCAGTTCGGCAATAAAATTCAGAGTTACTGCCCCTGATTGGTGAAGCTATATACATACAGAGTAATATTTGTTTCCACACTATTTCTTGGAAACCATTGACTGGATCTCAAAGAAACTTTGCAGAAAGCTTCACTATCAATTCAACGAATTTTTCTTGTTTGGATTTGGACCAGGCTAAAATTTCGTCATCTGGTAATTAGAGTTCAGTTTTGTCTATCAAACTCCTGTGTTTGGATTTTCTGTAAAATTTGTTTTATACCTCAATTGGTTAAAAATGGACCTACCAGTACTTTTAGCTCATTGGCCAAAGGCAATTCCATGTGCCCTTGCTTTAACACCATCTGAATGTCGATGGCTTTTTCCCATCCGGCGTCCGTCCGTCCTTTAAACTTTTCCTTGTTAACACGATAAAGTCCACAGTTTTCATCGGATTCTCTTCAAACTTTCACAGAATGATTGTACCATCATAAGGACCATTCCTTTTGAAAATGGGTATGATCCGTCAAGAAACACGGGAAAAGGGGCCTTATGAAAACTAAATAAAAAAATCCTCGTTTACGCGATAAAGTCCACAGTTTTCATTGGATTCTCTTCAAACTTTCTCAGAATGATTGTACCAACATAAGGATCATTCCTTTTGAAATTTGGTATGATCTGTCAAGAAACACCGGAAAAGGGGCCTTATGAAAATATAATTAAAAAATCATTGTTTACACAATAGAGTCAACATTTCTCATCAGATTCTCTTCAAACTTTCACAGAATGATTGTACCAACATAAGGATCGTTCCTTTCGAAAATAAGTAGTATCCGTCAAGAAACATGGGAAAAGGGGCCTTATGAAAATTAAATTAAAAATTCCATTAAAAACCCTGGTTTAGGTGATAGAGTCCATAGTTTTCATTGGATTCTCTTCAAACTTTCTCAGAATGATTGTACCAACATAAGGATCTTTCCTTTCGAAAATAGGTATGATCCGTCAAGAAACAGGGGAAAAGGGGCCTTATGAAAATTTGATTAAGAAATCCTTGTTTACAAGATAGAGTCCACAGTTCTCATCAGATTCTCTTCAAACTTTCACAGAATGATTGTAGCAACATAAGGATCATTCCTTTCGAAAATGGGTATGATCCGTCAAGAAACACGGGAAAAGGGGCCTTATGAAAATTCATTAAAAATTCAATTAAAAATCCTCGTTTACTCGATAAAGTCCACAGTTTTCATTGGATTCTCTTCAAACTTTCTCAGAATGATTGTACCAACATAAGGCTTGTTCCTTTTGAAACTGGGAATGATCCGTCAAGAAACACGGGAAAAGGGGCCTTATGAAAATTTGATTAAAAAATCCTTGTTTACACAATAGAGTCCACAGTTTTCATCAGATTCTCTTCAAACTTTCATAGAATGATTTTACTATCATAAGGATTGTTCCTTTCGAAATTTGGTATGATCCGTCCAGAAACATGGGAAAAGGGGCCTTATGAAAATTTCATTAAAATTCCATTAAAAATCCTCGTTTACGCGATAGAGTCCACAGTTTTCATTGGATTCTCTTCAAACTTTCTCAGAATGATTTTACCAACATAAGGATCTTTGGAAAATTAGGTATGATCCGTCAAGAAACATGGGAAAAGGGGCCTTATGAAAATTTAATTTAAACATCCTTGTTTACGCGATAAAGTCCACAGTTCTCATCAGATTCTCTTCAAACTTTCACGGAATGATTGTACAATCATAAGGATCGTTCCTTTTGAAAATTGGTATGATCTGTCAAGAAACACAGGAAAAGGGGCTTTATGAAAATCCATTAAAAATTCAATTAAAAAACCTTGTTTACGCCATAGAGTCCACAGTTTTCTTTGGATTCTCTTCAAACTTTCTCAGAATGATTGTACCAACATAAGGATTGTTCCTTTTGAAAAGTCGGTAGGATATGAAAATTTAATTAAAAAAAATCTTAGTTAACACGTTATGGCCCTAGATTTCACCTGATTGACTTCAAACTTTCACATAATGATTGTACCATCATAAGGATTGTTCCTTTCAAATTGGCTCTGATCCATTGAGAAACATAGGAAAGGGGGCCTTAGGAAAATTCAATTAAAAAAATCTTAATTAATGCTTGTAAGTCCACAGATGAGATGGGGTTGTCTTTATACTCAAACAGAATAATTATACTTTTGTAAGAAGAGTTCCTTTTGGAATTGGTTCAGATCCATCAAGTAACATGGGAAAAGGGGCTATATGAAAATTCAATTAATAAAACCCTGTTAACACAATCAAGCCCACAGCTTTGATCAGATTTTGTTGAAACTTTCACAGAATGATTGGAAGGTCACATCTATCATTCTTTTAATAACAGGGTTTGAACTATCAAGAAGCACAATAAAAGGGGCCTTATGAAAATTTCATTTATAAATCCTTGTTAGCAAGTCCAATTAATAAAACCCTGTTAACACAATCAAGCCCACAGCTTTGATCAGATTTTGTTGAAACTTTCACAGAATGATTGGAAGGTCACATCTATCATTCTTTTAATAACAGGGTTTGAACTATCAAGAAGCACAATAAAAGGGGCCTTATGAAAATTTCATTTATAAATCCTTGTTAGCAAGTCCAGAGCTTTCATCGGATTTTCTTCAAACATTCACAGAATAAATGTACAATGATAATGATTGTTGATGTTTGCATTAGACCTGATCCGTCAAGTATCACAGGAGAAGGAGCATTATGAAATTTAATTTTAAAATCATTGTACCACAATAAAGTCAACAGTTTTCATCAGATTCTGTTAAAACTTTCACAGAATGATTATTCCATCATGAGGATTCTTTTTTTTTTCAAATTAGGCGTGATCTGTCTAGTATCATGGGAAAAGGGGCCTTTAGAGAATTTCATCTATAATCCTTGTAACCAAGTCCAGAGCTTTCATTGGATTCTATTCAAACCTTCACAGAATCATTGTACAATAATCACAATTGTTGATGCTGACATGAGACCTGATCCTTCAAGTATCACAGGAAAAGGAGCCTTATGAAAATTTTATTTTAAAAATTTGACACCAAGATAAAGTCTGCAGTTTTCATCAGATTCTGTTCGAACTTTCACAGAATGTTTGTACCATCATAAGGATTGTTTCTTTCCAAATTGGGCCTGATCTGTCTAGTATCATAGGAAAAGGGGCTGTATGAAAAATTATTACCAAATCCCCATAAACACAACAATGCCCTCAGTCTTTATCAGAATCTCTTCAAACTTTGATAGAATGATTGTACCATCATTTGGATTGTTCCTTTGTAATTAGGTCTGATTGGTTAAGTGACACAAGAAAAGGGACCTTATAAAATTTTTATTACAAAACATAATTATTACAAAGTCCTCAGTCTTAATCATTTTCTTCAAACTATCATTAGGATTGATCCTTTGTATATTGGGTCTGATTTGTTAAGTTTCATGGAAAAAGGGGCCTCATGAAAATTTTGTTACAAAAATTCTTGACACAATTCAGTCCACTGTTTTCATTGATTCTCTTTAACTTTTAAAGAATGATTCTACCTTCATTAGAATTGTTCCTTTTGAAATTTGGTTTGTTTTGTAAAGTATCATGAGAAAAGGGGCCCTATGAAGATTTCACTATAAACTCATTAACACAATAAAGTCCACAGATTAAACAGATTGATTGTACCATCATTCCAATTGTTGATTTTGACAGTGGATCTGACTATAGCAAGGGTCACATAAAAAGAGGCCTTATGAAAAACTCTCTTATATATTCTGGTTCAAACAATGATGTCCCTTGATTTCACCGGATTCACTTCAAAATTTCACAGAATGATTGTACAATTTCTTAGATGGTACTTTTCAGAACTGGGTACAATCCATCAAGTATCAAAAAGGGGACATATGATTTTTTTTAAATATTCTAGTAAACATAATGAATTCCCAATATTTCATCGGATTCGCTTTTAACTTTCATAGAATGATAAAACCAACAGTAAAATATCACGGGAAAAGGGGTCTTATGAAAACTTGAATTTAATATTTTTGTTAACACAATAAAGTCAACAGTTTTATTGGATTCTCTTCAAAGATGCATGGAATAATTGTGGCATTCGAAACACAGGAAAAGGGGCCTTACAGATTATCATTCCAAACATTCTTGTGTATGTGATGAAGATCAGAATCATTATCAAGTTGTCTTTTAAATTTTACAGGACAATTGTCGGGTTGTAAGGAAAGTTCCTTTTGGAATGAAATTGATCCATCAGAAAACACAGGAAAAGGGGCCTTATTGATTTTCATTCAAAACAATCCTGTTTATGTGATTAAGTCCACAATTATTGTCAGATTCTGATGAAATATTCACAGAATGATCATAAGGTAACTTTCTTTGGAAATGGAGTGGATCCGTCGTGAAACATGGGAAAAGGGGCCTTTTATGTTAGTGCTGATTTTCGTACATGGTATAATTGAAAACCGTCTCAGAAACTGCTTGATGAAATCTAATGAAATTTCATGGGTAAAGTCATACCCTTCACCAGATTTCTTCAAGAAATTTTGACCGGATGAAAAACATGAGTTTTATTATCGGGGCTGTTTTCTTCATGCATGGTATACAGTGGAAACTATTAAATTTTCTTCTCAGAGACTATTTGATGGGTTTCAACCAAAATTTACTTATATGATCTGTGGTGACCCTTTATTAAATTTCTTCAAAAAGTTTTTATCTGTAAAAACATGGCTATTATGGGGGAGGGGCTAATTTCCATATATTATAATACCTATTGAAAATTTTCTTGGAATTTAAATAAAATTCACTAGTATGATCTCTAGGTAACCATTCACGAGATTTCTTAAGTAGTTTTGATCTGATGGAACCTGGTTTTCATAGGCATACCTAATAAGGAAATTCAATAGGTAAATGAAAGTTTACATATATTCAACCTTTACAGTTGTCAGCCCATTTAGCTCCGTGGTAGAGCACAAACTCCGAGATGGGTTGAACTAGTGGCTGACCAGTCTTTTGGATAAGATGTTGAGCAGAGCCCCCTAGTATCTGTGCTATCCATCTAGCGTATTGAAGGACCAGTTTCGTCGCCTCAGGGAGCATTGCTCATTTTTGCCATTATCTGTGGTAGCAACGATTAATAAACAGAACAACCTTTACAGTTTCTGACCTTGAATTTTTACTCCAGGAATCCTTGAACATATGCCCTTAACCTATTCCCTCACAGTGATGCTTTTTGATGCCCTCAAGAAAAAAGGCTTTGGAAAATATTGTGGAAAAGAAAGAAATTGCTTGTTACAAGCAACTTCATTATCCACAATGTTAACTACCCACAAAGTTAAAAAAAAAAAGAAAATTCATAAACTAAAATTTTTCAGATGGAACATCTTTGAATTTGAACCAATCTTAAACTTTGTCCTCTGGTAATGGCTTAATTTTAAGAGTACTTTTTATACCCCTGCAAAACGAATATTTTTTGGGTATACTGGAATCAGCCTGTCTATCCATGTGTATGTCTGTCTGTGAACAAAAACTACCAATTTTGTGTCGCGAACTCCTCCTTCAGTTTTGCTTCAATATCATTGAAACTTTGTATAAAGATTAACCACATGTTGAAGATTTGCAAGACACAATTTTGAAGTCTTAATTCCCCCTGGTTAAAGAATTATCTCCCCTTGAACTGAGATAGCTATGTCCTTGTATTGTTAAAGCTCTCATTACACTGAAATCACTTGCGGGGGTATTAAGTCACATATTGTGACAAGTTTTATTTTATAATGAGAATCTCCTGATAATTGGTTTGAGTGACATAATCAAGACAAACTGTAATTATAATACTGCGATTTGCATGTCTACAAACTTGGTTTAAACCTATCTAATTTACATTGATAGGGAAACAAGTTCTTCCAACTAAGATTAATCCCTTTTGATTCTGCATCCTGGAGGATACACCAGTACTTGTGCCGATTATATAGGCCAATGACGGAACCAAGATATATAGCCCCTCCCAGGAGTTGAACTCGGGACCTCATGATCGGGAAGCCGACGCTCTACCTCTCGACCACAGACACCACACCACATTTTCTACAAACTTGAATTAACCCATAACCTCTCATATCCACATTCTATCACAGTGAATGAACACAACTATCAAAAACACGGTGTTTAAAGGGGAAATTGCTCAGAACAAATAATTTCTCCTTTTTTTCATACTACTTTCATCTCTAATTTGTGATCAGTTTTCATCCTTAACACAATGAAAATATAGGCGATACCTCTGACTTAGGAAAAGTCTTAAAATTCTCTGCTCACCTGAGCACAACATGCTCATGGTGAGCATTTTGGATACCGGTACTTGATTGTCATTCATTGTGTGTCGTCGATTATCCAGTGTTATTACTCTACAGGTCACAATTTTGCCTCAGTCTTTCTCAAACTTGCTGAAATTTTTTGTATAGTCATGAGGAAGAACCCTATTGAATATTGTGCCATTCTGACTTAAGGGAAAAGGGACCTTATTGACTATTTCCTTGTTACCAATGTAGAGGTCAAAATTTTGGCTCAATCTCTCCCAAACTTGCTAAAAATGTTTGTATAGTCATGAGGAAGTAACCTTATTGAATATGGTGACATTCTGCCGTATGTCAAGGGAAAACGGGTCTTATTGACTATTTCCTTGTTACCACTCTGGAGGTCACAGTTTTGGCTAAATCTTTTTCAAACTTGCTGAAAATATTTGTGCAGTAATGAGGAACATTCAAATTGAATGTGGTTGCATTCCACAAGCTGAAGGAGAATACTCAATCCAACTTTTTTGATGTCCTCAAGAAAAAAGCTTAGAAAAAATATTCTGGAAAGTGAATAAATTGCTTGTGCCAGGCAAATTCTTCCTTATCAACAATGTTTTCAATTCTGAAACAGAATTTTTCTTTAAATTTCAACAAATCAAAATAGTTGTTTCAACTTCTTTTAATTTAGACCATTCTGAAATGATGGGTAAACTGTACCACAAAATAATCCCAGCCCAAAGCCCCTGAAGAGGTACGTGTTGAGGAGAACTACCTGCATTACACGTCATTTCTCCATTCTATAAACTATATTCCACCTCACTTGATATTTAATTTCCAACTCTGTCATCTGAATCTTTTTGATATCTGGACCAGTCCAAATGTTTGTTGTCTGATAGGTTAACCCTTTCATGTACAGTTACGTTGCTGCGATTTTATACTTGAGAAAACATTGTGGAAAAAGAAGAAATTGCTTGTAACAAGCAATTTCTCCTTTTTGCGCAATATTTCTACCGCATATGATGGTTTCATTTCAAATAGCATCCAATTTTAATTGTCGTCTACAACTTCGTTCAATTTGGACCATTCTAAATTTCAAGAAACGGGAAAAGGTTAAAGACTTGGGATAAGGGAAACAACTCATGCCGACATAGTTTTGCGGTTCCACAACGTTTTACAGAGTTAACGATCGTAAATAATGAAAAATTAAATGGTGGCGACGAGCATCTGTCAAAAATTGATCTCCCGAAATTAGTGGAATTTTCGATTAACGGGATTAAGATCAGACAAATTTAACACAGGTATGTATCATATAGTGTAAATGAAATTATAGCAGATTGAAAAAAATGTTTTTTCTATCTGAAATTAAGTGAAATGTGACCGTTAATTGGATGCTGTAACATGTTGAAGCAAGATTCGTTTGTTGCAATATAAGACGTAACCAAACTCGGTCAGTGATTGTTAGACCTGTTCCATGAATTGTGTTGAATTCGACATATTGAAACAAATAAAACGCGTGTCAGAATGACGTTTATTTGTTTCGAAGAATTAGTGCTAACGAATTGTCGATTCGCCCAACTATTGATTCGTGTCATTTTTGTTTCAATACTGTCTATCCATATATACTGCCCAACTCCCCTTTCGGGTATTACTGGCAGGTGCTAAATTTACTAAAATAATAAGTACAATGTTATGATGTTGATATGACAGGTACAGTCAGAGAGTTTAACCCTCTCCCCCTTCTTTAGACTGGTCCGAATTTAAAGTGGTTGCAGACAAAAATGAAAATTGGATGCAATTTAAAATGAAATCATCCTATGTGGTAGAAAATACCGTGGAAAAGGAGAAATTGCTTGTGCCAAGCAATTTTTCTTTTATCAACAATGTTTTTCAAGTACGTAAATCCTATGTTAAGAGGAAAGGGTTAAGAGTTCTTGAAATTAAATTGTGCAGTGTTTGGCATCAATTATATCTATTTATATATGTTCATTTTCACATTATAATATAAAAATAATACTTTTACTTGATTTCTTTAAAATATATTTTTTTCATTTATAGTGCTGTTGGATGAAGTTGCCTATATAATCTGTACTGTCCAAATTAGTTTTTTCAAAATATATTACGCCATCAGGGCTGGTGTGTGACCAATAACAATTAATTTCTCCTTTAATGTTTCTGAAGAAAAAAAATGGCTCTTATATTTAGCTCACATGGTTTGGTGGATGTCCATTGTGCGATATCTGTTGTCCGTCGTCAATTTTACCTCGTATGGACTCTAGAGGCTAGATTTTTTGCCAAATCAACCTGAAAATTGGTAAGAATGAAATCCCCGATAAGTTCGAAATTGGATCAACTTTGGTAAAAAAGTAGGTCACAGGGTCAAATCTTAAAAAAACTTTGTATGCACTCTAGAGGCCACATATTTTGCCCGATCAACCTGAAATTAGATCAAAATGATTGTCTTGGTGAAATCTTATACAAGCTCCAAATTGGGTCAACTGGGGTCAAAAACAAGGTCACTGGCTCAAATCTTAGAAAAAACCTTGTATGCACTCTAGAGGCCACATTTTTTGTCTAATCAACCTGAAATTTGATCAGAATAATTGTCTTGATGTAGTCTTGGACAAACTGAGGTCAAAAACTAGTATAAAAAGTATAAAACAAAATTTCATTAATGTATTAATTTCATGTATTAAGGTAATAGTTTTACCAATGAAATTGATGTTGATATGTTTACAAAGTTTTGACTTAAATTTTAATCACTATAGAATAGTGAGAGGTCATAAGTTTGATTGGTAGATATGTTGTCAGTAAAAAAATTACATTGGCTAACAAAATCATTCATATAGACAGGAATTACAATCATCTGACCTGCAACTTTTATGCAATACATTTTTATAGTTGGGTGAATTAAACATTGACACTACAGCTTATTCAAGATTATTATTATTATCATTATTTATATTTCAACCCTATTCTTTTTTTCTATGGCTCTGATCATATATATACATCTATTTTCTGAACTATATTTTAAGTTGTTTGGAATTCTAGACAAATTGGCGTATAAGAGAGAAGTAGGTGTGAATAGTGATAATTAACTTCTTGTCAAGCCTGCAAAATTCTGTAAGTGGTTATAAGTCAGTTGAAACAAACAAATATAAATACTGCCATGATTTTTTTTTTTTAAAAAAACTGGTATTTAAGACTTATCTTATTTTACAGGGGAATGCCGAGTGTACATGTCCAGGTATCTCTGAGTGAGGTACTCGAGGTGCGGGGTGGCCCGCTGGCTGATACAGAAATATGGGCTTTCCTCTGTGTTGGGGCCGAACACTTACAGGACTTGTTCTTATCAGGTATGTCACAAAATTCTACTTCAACCCATTACCTTGCAATGTACCATTTTAGCCCCCCCCCCCCAAAAAAAAAACCACTTTGGAAAACATTGTGGAAAATGAAGAAATTGGAATTTACCTTTAAACACTGACACTTATGTAAAGCGTTTTGTTGACTTGGCAACTTAAAAGTTCTAAGAAAACTTTATTCAAGCCATTTTATTTACGTCTAGGTCCATACCAACAATTTATTTTTGTGCTACATGACACTGACCATTAATTTTATGGAATGACACCTTTTAATCCTTTACCAGACAGCAAATTGAAAGAAATTGCAGACTTAATGTTAAAGTTTGTGTGGGAATTGGTTAATATTAAATCCAAGTCAAACTTCCTGTTGGAAGATAGTGGGCGTGGCCATCCGTCAGTTCATTTCTAACTCACTGACACATCCATATGCATCAATTATTATTATAATATATGACACCTGTCATAACTGATATAAACAAGAATTGTGAATTAGATAGATTATTTTGTCCAAACAGATTTCCTAATCATTAGCTCTGTACAGATTGATCATTTGGTCTGTATAGATAGATCATTTTGTCTGAACACATTGATCAAATGGTCTGAACAGACTGATCATTTTGTCTATATAGATTGATCATTTTTTCTGAATACATGTAGATTTATAATTTTGTTTGAACAGACTGATCATTTTGTCTGAAAAGATTGGTCATTTTGACTGAATAGATTGATCATTTTGTCTATTTAGGAAGATCATTTGGTCTTTAAAGATTGATCTTTTGGTCTGTATAGACTGATCATTTTGTCGGTATAGATTGATCATTTGGTCTATATAGATTGATCATATGGTCTGTACAGATTGATGATTATATCTGTACAGACAAAATGATCTAACTGAGACATGAACCTTGATAAGACAGCCACCTTTGTAAAGAAGACACTGTAGGGTAGGCCTGGAGGAAGCTTTATCTCTTTTAACCCATTATCAGAAGGCTGCGGCAATATCGCAGTTGAAAGCACATAGGACTCCTAATCATCAACACGAATCCCTGGACATGGCGAATATCCTTCTGACTGACATCCACCAATGGATGGATAATCATTGACCTAAATTGGATGAGCAGTTGGTGGTTGAGGTAGTACTGGTGTAAGAAATACCAAGAATTCATAGTCAGGTGCTCCAGCCATTGTGATATATGACTGAAATACTGTAAAAAGTGGAAATACACTCCATTCAGTCAATAATCAACAGATTATCACACAACAAAATTTTAGACTGGTGCCAAATTTAAAAAAGCTGCAGATGACAATTTTAGTTGTTGAAATTTGCTTTTTGGGGGAAGTAAACTTCCTGGATAATGAAGAAATTTATTCATTTTCCGCAATAGTTTCTCAAACTTTTTATCTTGATGGAATGGGTAAAAATCGGTTCTGAACTGATGGCAGATGTTCTCCAACAAGTCTATTCACTTAACCTATTTCAAGATGACACAATTTCAGACTGTTCACAATTTGAAGAAATTGCATTTCAACAACATTTCAATATGCGCTGAAATTAGAAAATAACTTTTAACCAATTCCCACTCAATCCCTCCTTCTATCTCAAAAGACGAAAAAAATCAAAATTCCATCAACTTGAAATTGTCGTCTTCAGCTCCTTTCAATTTGGACTGTTCTAAAATTCCATTGTGTTGGAATGGGTTAAGTGTCATATTACGTAGAAAACATTTTGTGTAACAGACAGTTTCTCCTTTCCCACAAAGCTTTCTATGATCATACTTAAAAGGCATCTGAAAGTAGCATTGTGTGGTAATGGGTTGAAAAATACATTAATACCTGCTTAATACCCTTATAATGTTGGCTTCTTTTCTCCTGTAAGCTAGCAGGTGTAAAAGAATATATTGTGCAATTTGGTCCCTAATGGTTGATATGATGTGACTTTCTGTATGTTTATTACCTGTGCTATGATATTTCTGAAGAACAAATTGTTTAACATTTGTCTAACCCTTAACCCATTCCCAGACAATTGCTCCTCTTTGTACCCCTCAAGAAAAAAGCTTTTGAAAACATTGTGGAAATTAAGAAATTGATTATATCAGGCAGTTTCTTCATTGCCCACAATATTTTCTATCCAAAAAAGACGAAAAAAATTAAAACTCCATCAACTTGAAATAGTCTGCAGCTTCTTTCAATATGGACCAGTCTAAAATTATTGAGTGTGGGAATGGGTTATAAAATATGTTGAGGAAATCATTGTTAAAAAAAGAGGAATAGCTTGTAACTAGCATTTACTTTTCTTTATAAGGGTGAAATCATGATAAAATCAAGAAATGTTTCACCAACACTCACCAATGCTTCTGCATATTTGCTTGACCTTAGATTTGACCTTGACAGCATCGAATCAGACTTTATACTATGATACTAGAACCCTTCAAGAGGAATAATTTATTTTGAAAATCCATCAGTTAATTCTTTCCTGTTTAATCCCTGTTTTTTTTACCCTGTGTTTTCATATTTAAGAAAATATTGTGGAAAAAAGAAGAAATTGCTTGTAACAAGCAATTTCTTCTTTTTCCAACAATATTTTCTACCCCAATGAATGATTATTTTTCAATTGAATTTGATTTTGAATTGTCGTAAACAAAACCTTTGAATTTGGACCAGCCTAAAATTTAAAAAAAAAAAAAGGAAAGGGTTGATGTAGGAGACAAGAATGGGACACACACACTTAATCCCATTCAGTGACCCTTTTAGATTCCCCAAAGGAAAAAAAGCTATGGAAAAAATTGTAACAAGCAATTTCTTCATTTTCCACAATATTTCTACCCAGAAAGTAGAGTTTTATCAAGAACAACAATTTCAAGCCATTTGGTTACTCACTTCCAAAGAATTCTTCTACTTTATGCCCTTCAAGAAAAAAGTACAGTCAAACTTCATTTACTCGAACAAGTGCATTCTCGAACACAACTGAAATTTCGAAAAAGAAACTTGGTACCTGCAAAAAGTATGCATGATTCATAGTTTTTCCCTAAAAGAAACAGAATTTTTTAACTTCATGTCCTCTGCTACTTCTTTGAATTTGGAGCAGTATAAATATTTGTCATCTGGTAAAGGTACTGTAAATTTAACCCTTTCCTGTTTTTCAAAATTTTAGACCAGTCCAATTTGAAAGAAGATGCAGACAAAATTTAAAAGTGGGTGCAATACGAAAAGTAAGCAACTTGTAGGTTAGAAAATATTGTGAGAAAAGAAGAAATTGCTTGTAACAAGCAATTTCTTCTTTTCTCACAATATTTTCTCAAGTATAAAATCACTGGGACGTGAAAACAAGGGATTGTGCAGGAAAGGGTTAAAATAGCTCAACTCCAAAATGAAGAAGACGGAGTGCTTGTATTATTTCTATTATTTACAAAGTATGAAATTTATACTTCAGGTCAAGTATATAATGAATTTGGCCCGGCTTTCGTGATAAACCCAGATTGTATTCACTTAACAGTGAATAGTCAGGTGGAGTTTGGCAGTGCTCGGAAAGTTCAACAATATGCAAACTACATGGCTCCGGAGACGGAAGAGGGTTTCGTTATGACCTCATCCGCAGTTGAACAGGTAAGTGTCCATTTCTTTGTGTTTGTACATCTAATTAAAGTTAGGGACATTCATAACCTATTCCCACTACTTCCTTAATTTGCAGCCATAGCGCAGTTGGTAGTGGATTGGACTCCTAATCACAGGGTTCCAAGTTCAATCACTGGTGGCAGCAAATATCAAATTCATTATTTGTCTCCAACAAATTGGTGGATAATCTTAAACCTTAGTTGGGTAAGTAGCTGAGTAGCTGGAGGCTAGAAAAGGATGTAGTGTAACATGATGGGTGCCAGCACTGTAGTTATACAGTATTCTCGGTAAATATCACGCGTCGTGAAACGTGACTTGGCCACGTTCCAGGGGGCGTGCCCTGAGAGTGTTGTATAACCAGTGACTGAGTATAAAAGATGCTGTTAACCGCCGCAGCCACAGACTGGAGACTGGAGACTGGAGACTGGAGACTGCAGACTGGAGACTGTAGTAGAGAGAGTTAGTTAGACAGGTTACTTGGTCGGGTGTAAATATGTAAATAAAATGTAGCTGATAGTAGCTGATAATGGACGTTGTGTTGCCTCTTTAATTATTCTACCTGTACCACCTCCTTCGCTCTCGCCGTCGCTGTACTACATGACGCTTTTGTGGTGCCGCCGAACCAGGATCTGGTGCTGAATTGTGATTGGTGGAATTCGAGAACCGTAAGTTGTCAATTTTGCATATTCTTTTGCGTAGGCATGGCAGAATTATTAGAGATCGCAAGATCTGTTGAGGGACAGATCAAGAACTTAACAACGGCAGTGGGGGCCCAGGGGGTGGCGAAGATAGTAAATATTTTCGATGGTTCTGATCCGAAGCAATTTAAACAATGGATCAAAAGCATAGAAAAATATGCAACACTTACAGGAGTAACAGAAGATTCTGTTAAGTACATTGCATATCAGGCATGCAGTGGCCCTGTCAGTGATTTTTTAAAACGTTATTACGAGCAGAATATAGGACATAATTGGGATCAAGCAAAGACAGAATTACGACTTAGGTTTGGGGAGGTTGTTGACCAGCAACATGCATTGTTACTTTTACGACGGGTTAAGCAAAAATCGGGAGAATCAATTCAAGTTTATGCTGAGAGATTGTTAACTCTCGCTGAGGACGCATTCGATGGACCTGATCAGATGCAACGACATCTGGTGGGATATTTTATTGATGGACTAGCACAGGACTACATGAAAATGAAAGTCATGCGTGATAATCCGCCGACGTTTAATGAGGCTGTGAGAATCGCCACAGGTGAACAAAATTTGCGAAAAAGATTTACCCTTAGGTTAGGACAACAAAATGCGCAAGCTAGAGAAGAGACACCTATGGAAATAGGTCACTCACGATCTAAGTTGTTGAAATGCCATTATTGTAAGAAATTAGGGCACGTCATAAAAGACTGTCGACTGCGAAAAGCCAGTATAAATGCTACTTCCGAAAAGCCAAAATATCAAAATAATATGGAAAACGTTAAATGTTATGCGTGTGGGAAATTTGGACACATTGCTAGAAATTGTCCAGAGAAGCAAACACAAAATAACTCTTTAAACTCAAATGCTTCCCACATGTAGAAGCCGGTGTGGGAAGAAAATCAGAAGACAAACTGGAGGCAAAATTTGCGAAAAAGAATAAACATACTAAAAGGAAATGTATTCAAATTAATTCAGTTAACAAAGGACCTAATTCTCTTCTTCTCAAATTACAAAAACAAAAATATAGAGCTCTTTTGGATTCGGGCGCTGAGGTATCTTTGATTCATAGTCGTGTTTATAATGCATTAAAAATTAAACCTAGGTTACAAAAACATAAATTAGACTTAACAACTGCTGGAAATACTCCACTTCACATCGATGGTATAGCAGAAATTGAGTTTATGTTAGGAGGGCTAAAAATGACCCATAAATTTTATGTAGTACGAGACCTTAACCGAAATATTATAATAGGACTTGATTGGCTTCAATCACGAGGGGTTCGTGTGTATCATGATTTGGGATGTATCCGGGTCGATGAGTCATATGTTCCGCTTGTAGATGATATACATATATCTTCCGTTGCTAGGATGAAACATAAAACCAAGATTCCTCCACAGTCTGCCCATATTTGTCAATGTCAGGTGAGAAGGCACGTGGATCTTCCATCAGGTTATGAGTATGAGATTTCTCCCTTCGAAATAGGTCAAATTGGCAGTGAGCCAGGCTTGTTAATGATGAATTCAATCTCTAAGCTTTCTGATAACAGGAGATTACCTGTTATGCTCGTTAACACCACTAATAAGACGTTATCTTTTAAAGCTGGAACACCTGTAGCACGTATCAGGCAAATTAAATCTACAGAAATAATGAGCATAGATAAGCAATCTTCGGGCGTGCCAATTAGTGAGAAAAGTCACGGAAACACTAATAAGAAAATTGACACTAATGAGTTAGATAAACTAGATGTTCCTCTTGAATTCAAGCCAAAAATAATCACAGTGCTGAACAAAAACTCTGACTTGTTTGCAAAAACTGATGCTGATTTGAGTCACACGGACACAGTTAAGATGAGAATAGATACTGGAACACATGAACCAATTAAACTTAGGCCTTATCGTACTCAACTGAATAATAGAAAAATTATCGATCAGGCAGTTGATGAAATGTTAGAATCTAAGATCATACAACGAAGTAGATCAGCATGGTCATTTCCAGTTGTAATCGTCGATAAGAAAGATGGAACAAAAAGGTTTTGCGTTGATTTTCGACAATTGAACAAAATTACAAAGACAAATTCTTACCCTCTCCCAGTAATAGATGACATATTAGCTCTGTTAGGCAAGGCTATGTACTTCTCCTCTCTTGATCTGAAATCAGGGTATTGGCAAGTTAAGATGTCTGACTCCGACAAAGAAAAGACAGCATTTGCTTGTCACCGAGGTCTATTTGAATTTAACGTTATGCCGTTCGGGCTTACAAATGCGCCAGCTATCTTCCAAGAACTGATGAATAGAGTTTTGGAGGGCTTAAGTGATTTTACAACCGCTTACTTAGATGATATTTTGATATATTCAAGAACTTTAGAAGAGCACTTAAAGCACATACAACAAGTGTTTCAACGTCTTCGTGAACATGGTCTTCGTCTGAAACTCAAGAAATGTAGTTTCCTGAAGAAAGAAACAAATTACTTAGGATTTGTTATCAATGCTAATGGCATTCAGCCAGAAGAGAAAAAAGTTGATGTAATTAGATCTCTTTCACCTCCAACTAATGTGCGCGAGGTTAGAAGTTTTATAGGTATGTGTAGTTACTATCGAAGATTCATACCTCAATTTTCTAGCGTAGCTGAACCTATTATTTCTCTAACTCGGAAATACGCCAAGTTCAAATGGGACTCTAGTTGCCAATTAGCTTTTGATAAATTGAAGGACAAATTGTCAGAATTGCCCTTATTATGTTTCCCCGACGTCAGTTTACCATATAAATTGTACACTGACGCTAGCGACAAATGCATTGGTGCATGTCTTACCCAGACTGTTATTGAACAAGGACAAGAAATTGAGCGTCCTATATACTATTTATCACACCGACTGAGTGACACCCAGACTAGATGGGCTGTCATAGAGAAAGAAGCATATGCAATCTATTACAGTTTGCAAAAACTGGATCATTACCTCCATAATGCTAAGTTTACGGTGTACTGTGACCATAAACCTTTAAGATATTTATTGGAGTCTCCGATCCAGAATAAGAAAGTTTCGCTATGGTCCTTAAGTATTGCCGGTTACGACTGTCAGATTGAGTATCTGCCAGGCACGATGAATTCAGTAGCTGACCTGCTTTCGCGTGTACCGCCAAACTCACTTAAGAACCAGACAGATGATTCGCTTCTAAATGACCCAGATGTGAGTGGTCAAATGTACCAAATTAATGTTCTGAACTCTAACGAGTTCCAGCCAAAACGTTTCGCAAGATGTCAACCGAATCTTGAAGACGAGGTTGAAAAGCCCCTTTTCTATGAGCCACTTGATATGATTGTTGAACAAGACAAAGATGAAAATCTGAAACAAATTAAACAAGAATTACAAAACGATACGTTATCCCCCTCTCTTGCTAAAAAACATCTAGTTCTCGATGGAATTTTGTATTACATTTCATTTACTGACTCCGATCCAACTCTTCGTCTTTACATTCCTCAACATCTTCAAACTGATGTTTTGTCTGAATATCATAGATCTTTAGGACATATGGGGATAGATAAAACATATGATGCAATTCGAGCAAAATACTTCTGGATTAATCTATTCAAAGACGTTGTTCAATATGTTACGTCCTGTTTAGTTTGTCAAACAAGGAGTAATAAAAAGACTAAACCAGCTGTTCAAGAAACTGACACGCCTCCTTTTGCGTGGGCAAAATGTGCTGTCGACGTAAGCGGGCCGTATCCTATTACATTGTCCGGAAACAAATACATAATCAGTTTCATTGACCTATTTTCTGGTTATCCCGAGGCGTTTGCGTGTCCTGACAAAAGTGCGCAAACGATGGCTCACCTCATTATAGATGAAATTGTACCTCGTTATTCCTGTCCTCTTGAAATATTGTCTGATAACGGTTCTGAGATCGTTAATCAGGTCATTAAAGAGACCTTGGCTGAATTAAATATACACCATGTAACAACGTCCTTTTACCATCCTCAAAGTAATGGTCTGATAGAACGATATCACAGAACACTAGTTGATGTTATGTCAAAGAAAATGCAGATTGAAAATGCTCAGTGGGATGCATTTCTACCTCACGTACTTTCAGCTATCCGGTTCGGTGTAAATGAATCAACAAAATGTTCGCCTTTCTACCTTTTGTTTAATAGAGAATGTGTATTACCAATCGACACAATTCTGAGGCCGCGTCGAAAATACCAAGGAGAAGACCCTCATAAAATTGCGTTAGAACAACAACATAAAGCATTTCTCTTAGTTCATCGAAATAGGAAAAAAGCCAAACAAAAACGAAATGAGTACAAAAACCGAAAAATTGATGACGTCAAACTTCAGGTTGGTGACCCCGTTTATCTCAAAAACCACACTCGTAAAAATAAATTGGACATTAAATGGCGTCCTTATTATCGGATAATTGAACAAACATCACCTGTTACTTTTATTATCAAGCATCAATTAGATGGAAGCACGACCAAAGCTCATGCTGAACACCTGCGTTTAGCTAATTTAGAGGAATGGCACGTACCTGTAGATAAGTCAGGCCACCAATTAAGACCAAGTAATTACGTTGTTCCGCCTTTTTCGTCTGAAAGCGATAGTTCAGATAGTGAATCATCAACTGACACGATAATTTACGATAAGAGTAAATTAGTGCGTAGGCTGAAACGTCAGCGTTCACAAAGTTCTGATGAATCAGATATACCCCTAGCCGAATTGAGGCAGAGAATAAGGTCACGAAACAAACGTGATTCAGAATCCAATTAGGATAATAATGAGAAAATGATAAGAAGTAATAGCCTTTCAGTTTGTAATCTGTAAAAGACGAGGCTTCCTTCAGTTATAGTTAAAACTGAGGCATGCGAAAAGGTACCTTCGCTTTGTTTGAACTTTGTTAAACTGTTGTTGTTTAACTTTGTTGTGCGTTAATTGTTCTTGTTTTCATTATAGGAAAGAACAATGGTTAACTTCACATTTACATTAAGCATTTTGGCAGCAATGTTATACATAAATGGCAGACAGCGTTCGTCGGCCGCGTTCGTTGCTGAAGCGATAGTCATTCGGAACAATGTTATATATTATAAGACAAATGAAGTAAGCACCACTAGGGCAAAATGGCTAGCAACAATTGTAATTGATTTTGAAAATATCCAGGATCTTCTGACAAGGTTAGCTGAAGATCTTAGACGAGTTAATCAGGCATTTAATGTCGTAGAATCAAGTCACTTGAAAGGGACAGAAAATTTCCAACGTACTTTTCAAGGGCTAAGGCAAAAAGTTAAGTACTTGCAAGAGGTTGAAAAAGAGATTAAGAGTGAATTGTTTCCTCTCATGTCACTTGCGAAAAAGACTCGAAATCGTAGGAGTCTATTACCATTTGTAGGAGATGCAATGTCATGGTTATTTGGAGTAGTCAGTGAATCTGACTTAAAGAATATTCGCAATCAGGTATCATCTCTGGAATCCAATCAAAAGCAGATAGTTCATATTGTTGAGCAAAGTCTGACAATTATAAATGAGTCAAGAACACTCATTCGCGAAAACCGAAGAACAATGTCGAAAATAATCAGAAGTCTTTACGCAATGGATATAAAAATTAATTCCATGGCTCAAGAACTTACCAAGCAAATCAATGAAAACCGTCGATTTCTTGAAATATACAGTTACCTGAATCTTCTAATTAGTGAAATAACTATTCTCACACAAAATGCAAAAACATATCTCACGCAGCTGAGAGCTGATTTAGATTATTTGGCGCTTGGAAAACTTCCTGTAACGATAATTAGTCCACCGAGATTACAAAGCTTGTTAGTTGAAATTCAGAAGGCGTTGCCTGATTTAATGTCACTAATTAACGACCCCAAAACTGAGATATGGGAGTTTTATAAGTACATGCGAACAGAAACAGCCTTCGTTAATGGCAAAATAATTATTATTTTATCAATCCCAGTGATAAGGCTAGATAACAGCTATGAAGTTTTTGAGGCTATCTCAATCCCAGTACCACCACCTGTTGGTGTCAAACACCGAGGGAGAACAAAACGTACTGATTTATTGGCTAATTACAGATTAGAAAGTAACGCGTTCCTGATAGATAAAGCACGAACAAGCTATCGTTTACTTTCTGACACAGAAGTTCAGACTTGTAGTCACCATCGCACGAAATTTTGTACTTTAATAAGTCCTGAATTCCCGGTAAATGTAGACCATACCTGTTTGATTAATTTATTCATGGACGCAAGGAAAACAGACTACTGTACACCGCAAGTATCTCAAGAGAGATTGCCTATAGCTAAATACTTACTTGATACCACATGGTTGATTATTTCGCGGACGAACTTAAGTTTTGCATTGGTATGTAATGGCCTACATACTGAGGTTCATACTAGGTCGCCTGTTGACGTAATTAAGATAGACAGTGGTTGTATTGCTTCCAATAAATTCTTTACTTTATCACAACCCTACGTTGTGGGTAAAACAAATATGACTCATGAACAATACACGCAGTTAAAAATTGCAAATTTTACCGATGACGTGGTTTGGAAACCTTTTAAAGAACAATTTCCTAATGTCTCGAACATTGACATACCAGAACAACTGACGACTATAAATGACATGCCCTTGGACTTGTTACTACGTCAACTACATAATGTGCACTATGTAGACGGACATGCAAGGTTTAGTTTCTGGTATATTGCTAGTCTTGTGCTAACTCTGGTGGCTGCCTTTGCTGTTGTAGTTCGCTATTGTATTATGTCTAGAATTAGAAAATTTCTGCCAGATTGCTTATGTAAAAGGTGTGTGAAGCGACAACGACAGGCCGAGGATTCGACGGGAGTTGAACTCCAAACCATGGAGATCGATGGGAAAGAACCATCCACTGAGGCAGTGTCGAGCACCGACCAAAGGATACCTACACTGTATCCATACCTGTTGACCGCCCATGAAAGGGTTAATTAACATACAGAACTGTAGATAGATGGCTGATAAGAATGTCGTAGTAAATCGTGGTAATTATGTGGAAACAATTAAATTGGGCACAAGCAAGTTAATAAGAATAATTGGGAGAACTATAAAAAATAATTGCCTTGATAAACTTTGATAACTTACCTATATATCCAGAAAATTAGAATATCTCTCACTTGTGCTTTAATCTTCATCCTATTTAGACGAACACCGAAAATTGGAAACTTTAAAGATGGCTTACGAAAACATGGAACACTTTCACAAAGTATCAGAAATAATTGAGCGTGTAATACGTGACAATAATTATAACCAGATGCCGGACAGATATATTGGACACCTGTCCGTGCAAGTAACTGCCGCTGTGTTAGACCACTTTAAATTGGAGAATTTTACCGGTGACGATGACGACGACGATTGCGTCCTCGTCAACACGGAAACCGATGAGGACGACGATGACTGCGTGGTCGTTCGTGTAGAGCAACCACATGCCAGTGACTGTGGGAGCTGTCTACATCTCGGAGACGATGATGGACACGAGACCGTGAACGACGATTGTGAGGACGAAAACGATTATCATGAGGAGGACGAGACTTATGATGAGGAGGACGAGACGGACGAACATTGTGAACATTGTAAATACACCGAAATGCAAGAATAATTAGTCGTGGACAAAGTGTAGTGTTAAAGCAATTATGTGCAATAAATAAGGACAATATTTCTATTTCAAGGTAGGGGTTGAGTTAAGTTTTACTTTGCTAGTTAAGGTTAAAAATAAATGTTCAATTGCCATTGTTAATGTTCTCTTTTTAATTAAGTTAGGTGTCAATTAATTGTTATTGTCCTTTAATAATGTTACTTCTATTGATTATCCATGTAAGGTGTTAGGCTTCTATTTAAACTTTCAAGTATGGACATCACTCCTCTGTTGATATAGTATAGTCAAGATTCTAGTTAATTTAGCAAGTGATGTGGGTTACAACAGGAATGCCATACAGCTTTGTTTATTTCTTTTTCTTGTATCATGACGTAATTTTGATTAAAAAAAATTATGTTAAATTTGTAAACCAGGTTTTACAAATTTTAAAAAGAAAAGGGCGGATGTAACATGATGGGTGCCAGCACTGTAGTTATACAGTATTCTCGGTAAATATCACGCGTCGTGAAACGTGACTTGGCCACGTTCCAGGGGGCGTGCCCTGAGAGTGTTGTATAACCAGTGACTGAGTATAAAAGATGCTGTTAACCGCCGCAGCCACAGACTGGAGACTGGAGACTGGAGACTGGAGACTGCAGACTGGAGACTGTAGTAGAGAGAGTTAGTTAGACAGGTTACTTGGTCGGGTGTAAATATGTAAATAAAATGTAGCTGATAGTAGCTGATAATGGACGTTGTGTTGCCTCTTTAATTATTCTACCTGTACCACCTCCTTCGCTCTCGCCGTCGCTGTACTACAGTAGTGGTAGTGTTGGTGTTAGAAATACAAATGTACCAGGAATGCGTGGTTAAGGTTGGAGATTGGAGTGATTCTTATGCCATTGGTACAACAAAAAATTATGATTTCATAGAATAGCCATATAACTTTACAAGCAAAATGGTTAAGAATAGATAACACATTAACCCTTGTCATACTGTATAAATTACCTTTCTGAAATGCTGTCAAATCAAAGGCATGAAAGCACTGATAGAACTTGTTCAAAAATCAATATTTCTTTGGAAATCAACTTCATAAACAAATCTGGCAGGAAAAGTACAAGCAGGAGGTGTAGACTAAGATCAGCCTGCACATAAGTGCAGTCTGATCTTAGTCTACACCTCCTGTCAAAACCAGAATATTCTGGGCTCAGCATGACAAGGGTTAAAGCTCAGTCAATATCAAGGGTAAAATATTGTAATCAATAAATTTTGATTTTTCTCTAACAGGCTTTTTTTTATCAATCTTTGTTCATGCACTATATTTACTTTTGTTTGTTTTAGTGCACTCATGTTAAGACATTCATAAATATCTTTCAGATGTATGTCTATGCCTTTGGCAAGTCGCTGATTTATGCCTCTGAGTATGGACTTAAAAATGAAGAGGTAACATTTTTATTCTTTTATATATTTTTTGGTATGCATGATTCAGAACTCCTTATAAGAGGGATTTTTTTATATTTTCAACCCATGGATGATAGAATGTTAGACTGGTCTAAATTCAAGGAAGTTGCTTACAGAAGTTTTGAATTGATAGAATTTTACAACAAAATTCTTTATTTTCCATATTGTTTTTCAAAGTCTTGTATGAGGGTCATGAAAAAGTGGGAATAAGTGGAAGACCTTGTTGAATTTTTACTTCAGAATTGTTCCCATTTGGACAATTCAATCAAGTATTGTCATCTTGAGGATAGTTCTAAACACATTTGACCAATAACCAGACTACAAAATTAAAGACCAGTCCAATTAGAAAGAGATTTACTGACAGCAATTAAGAATGCAACCAGAATGCAACCAAATTGTAAACAAAGAGTCATTTAAGACCAAAACATTATGAAAAAGGGGGAAATTTCTTGCTTTTTAACCATTACTGTGTCAAAATTTATGATAATGGGATACCCCTCAATAATAACAATTGGGAAAACATTGTGTAAAAAAAAGAAATTGCTTGTAACAAGCAATTTCTTCATTTTACACATTGTTTTCCAACCAGAAAATTGAAAATAACTAAAACTTCATAAACTTTAAATTGTCGTCTGCAACTCCTTTCAATTTGGACCAGTCTAAAATTTTGCCATCTGGTAATGGGTTAATCAATACATGAATAAAAACTGAATATGATCATTTGAGATCTCTTATTTGGTGCTCTGTTTCTATGCTGCAGTAAAGAGGAGATAGTAGCCCTATGTTAGGCGTACTCATTGTCTCGTCAAACAATTCTTAAGAGTACCTACAACATGGGGTTTTATCGACAAATGAGGTTTTAAAATTGAAATCACTCTCTCTTATTTGGTGCTCTTAGTAATAAATTGTTTGAAGAAGTGGTTTTATGTAACTGTTTGATGCATGTTTAGAACATTTGTAAACCCTTTCCCGTTTTTCAAAATTTTAGACCCGTCAGAATTCGAAGGGTTTGCAGACGAAAATTTAAAGTGGATTTAATTTAGAAAATAACCATTCAGTAGGTTAGAAAATATTGTGGAAAAAGAAGGAATTGCTTGTTACAAGCAATTTTTTCTTTTCCACAATTTTTTCTCAAGTATAAAATCAAAGGAATGTAAAAACAAGGGATTGTACAGGAAAGGGTTAACAAGTCTAGCCCTTGCTTGAGATGGAAAAGTGTTTGCTATAGCTAATCAAATGCTGGTTTCAACACAAAGGTCCATCCTTAACCCTTTATCAGACAACAAAACTTTCAACTGGTCTGAATTGAAAGAAGTTGCAGACGACATTTCAAATTGCGCTACAATGGGAAAATAGGTGCCAAATAGGGTAGAAGATATTGTGAGAAAAGGAAAAATCACTTGTTAAAAGAAATTACTTCTTTTCCCACAAAATTTTCTGTAATTGTATTTCTTCGAGCGACAGAAAGTTGCATTGCGTGGGAATGGATTAATGAGACTTGTGTAGTACTTGGCCACTATATATTGTTTGACAAAATCCCTGAAATTACATAAATGTTTCAAAAGTGTATATTTAACCCATTCCCACTCAATGTTGCTTTTAGGTGCCTTGAAGAAAATAAACTTTGGAAAAAATTGTGGAAATTGAAGAAATTGCTTGTGATGAGCAATTTCTTCATTATCCACAATTTTTCTACCCCAAGGTACAAAAAGTCATAAATTTCATAAGCTTTGAATTGTGGTCTGCAACTCTTTTCAATTTGGACCTGTCTAAAATTTTACCATCTGGTAATTGGTTAAGTCGAGTGTCCCTGAAATGCTTGTTTGTGAAAAGTTATATCCATTACAACACAATCCCTCACTTTGATGTGTCCAAAAAAATGGAATTGGAAAACATTGAAACAAGTGACAAGCAATTTCTTCATTTTCAACAATGATTTCTACCCAGAAAGTTGAATACATGTATATCTAAAATTTCATAAACTTTAAATTGTTGTCTTCAATGCCATTCAAATTGGACCACTATTAAATTTTACTGTCTGATAATGGGTAAAAATGTTAAAATCAATTCATGCCATTTTCACACAATGACACTTTTTCAATCCCCAAAGAATTTCTTCATTATACAGTATGTTTATACCAAAAAAGTAAAAAAAAAAGCAAAAATCCTATATCAAAATTTGTTGTCTGCAACTTCTTTCAAATTGGACGAGTCTAAAATATTCTTGTGTTGTAATGGGTTAAGCCTCATCTTAAGTTGAATACAAACACAATTGGTTTTGTAAATACAAGTACATGATGGTATGTTTAATTAATACATGATGGTATCGTCGATATTTAAATCCCCTCATAGATTAATTTAACCCATTACCACACAATGATATTTTTCAATGAAGAAATTGAATCATGGAAAACCTTTGTGGGAAAAGGAGAGAAATTGCTTGTAACAACAAATTTCTCCTTTTCTCACAATGTTTTATTCATCCTTCTTGGCACTTATTTTCCAATTTTAGCGCATTTTGAAATGTTGTCTGGAACTTCTTTCTATTTGGACCAGTCTAAAATTTTGTTTCATAGAATTGGCTGACATCAAGGTAGAATTGATATTAGGCCTAAACTTTTACTAAATTCAAATAAATACTAGTGCACCTCCAATATTTTTTACTTTAATACCCCTTGATTGTTTGTTTAACACTCTTTAAAATTGATATGAAAAAAAAAATTTCTCATCCCATAAAGTATTATAGTAAAATATGAAGGCTTATAGACAATGCATGGTTAACTCTTTTAGTATATGTCAAGTTCATATGTCAAGGCAGGAGATATATTTATGAAAACCTTGTTATCACCTCTTCTCAATACAGTCCTACACTTAAGTGACTTCCAGCCAGAAATTTCCTGGAGAAAGTAACTGTAAATGAATTTTCTGTGGTCAGTTAAATATGCAAACTGACCCTCAAATCACCCCAGGACCTCAGATTGGTATGTTTACTGATAAGCCCAGGATGTAATTTGAGTAACTTGAGTATAAACTTTGTAATGGTGATAAATCCAATTCTCGATCATGAGAGGCTTTTATCAGCCTAACTACATTCTAAATGAAACATTCACTCTGTACATATCAGCAATTCCATATTAAATCATTATCACAAAATTTGCCCTTTTGACAAACTTAAGAATATGAGCTTAAAATAGTAGATTTGAAAAAGAAGCAATTTCTCATTTGTAAACAATGATTCTTACATAAATGACATTTTTCAATTTGAAAGCTTTTTAAAATGCTGTATTTGGTAGTTTTAGCTCACCTGAGCACAAAATGTGTTCTTTGTGAGCTATTGCGATCGGTCATCGTCCGGCATCAGTCTGTCTGTATGTCCGTTCATAATTTAAAAAAATTCTTCTACTCCTAAACTATCATGGAATTTTAACTAAATCTCACAGAAATGATCCTTAGGTCATACTCTTTCAAAATACCTCAAAAAATTGATATCCGTGTAAAACTGTCGGTTGCTATGGAAACCAAGTGAAAAAACTTAAAAAGTCTTCTCCTCCCAAGCCATAAGGCCAAGAGCTTTGATATTTGCTAGAAATCATTATCTATTGACCCTCTCCCTAAATACTTCAAAGAATTAACGTATCTTGAAAATTAGCCCTTTTCTTTGCAATCACTGATTTTACATAAAAATAAAGAAAGAACTCTTTGAAAACCCTTTTCTCGAAAAGCATAAGGCCTAAAGGTTAGATATTTGGTATAAATCATTATCTTTTGATCCCTCCTCAAAGAATAACCGTATCTTGAAAATAAGCCCTTTTCTTTGCGATCCCTGATTTTACAGGAAATCTTTGAAAACCTTTTTCTCCCAGCCATGAGGCCAAAAGCTTTGATATTTGGTATAAATCTTCATCTTTTGGCCCTCTATCAAAATACTTTATAGAATTACCGTATCTTTAAATTTAGCCAGGGATGTGGAAATACAGATTTTCTCTACTTGTCCATGGACAAATAAAATGTGATTTTCTACTTGTCCAGGATCAAAATGTACTTACCCGTAAAAAGATGAAGAACACATAAGTTTTGAGGAAATATTATTTTTAAAGAAGAAAATGATGGACCTCAGCATTTTCTTCATTAAAAACAATATTTTCTAGCCTTAGATACAAACATTATGCTCATAAATCTCTTCTATCTATTTAGTACCATTCCAAGATTTGCCCTGATATTTACTTGTCCGTTACTTGTCCACAGTCAAGTAGCCTCGAAAAATGTACTTGTCCGCAAGTAGAAAAGCCCATGTCGGACAAGTCGGGCATGGGAATTCCACACCCCTGATTTAGCCCATTTCTGTGCATTCCCTAAAACACATAGAAATGAAGAAGGAAGTCTTTGAAAGTCTTTTTCTCTCAAACCATAAGGCCAAAGCATTGATACTTGGTAAAAATCATCATCTTGACCTTCTACCGAATTACTTGGAAGAATTAACTTACTCTGAATATTAGCCCTTTTCTAAATGATCCTGTTTTTACATATGAATAAACAAGGACATCTTTGAAAATCTTCTTCTACAAGGCTTTAAGGCCTAGATGCGTATTATCTAGTCTATATCAAAACCCTTTGAACCGCTACCAAAAATCTTCATAGAATAATCGTATCTTAAAAGTGAACCCATTTTTATGTGATCCCTGCCTTTACATAACAAGAGGGCCATTGGCCCTGGGGCGCTCAGCTGAGATAAAGGCTCTTTTTCTTTCAACAGTCTAATTTCATGTTAAGGTTAGGATTATGAAACAAGTGGGCCACAATTACATATAAAGACTATGAACCTGGGAATCCAAAAGTCCAAATTACAAATTCCAAGGCTTTAGTGCCGATTTGAAAGAAGGAAAAAACTTTTTCCATGGGTTATAATTTCAGAAATAAGAAAGAAGTCTGTGAACTTATGCTTCATGCCTATACCCCCCCCCCCTGGGGCTCCGCCCCTGGAGACCCGAGGATCATGATTTTAGCTTTTTTGTAAGAGGTCAATAAACTGATGCTTCATGCAAAATATCAAGGCTGTACGCCTTCTGGGTCAGGAGGAGAAGATTCTTAAAGGTTATTTTGAAATTTCACTTTTGTTGCCATGGCAACCAGAGTTTTTAAAAGATTTCAATTCTTTATGCTAATTTTAAGGGTGACCACCTAAGGAACATTTCTGCAAAATTTGGTTCAAATTGGCCCTGTGAATTGGGAGGAGATGTCATTTAAAAAATTGTTCTTTAATTCTATGTAAACCCCAACCCCCTGGGGCTCCCCCCCCCCTGCGGACCCGAGGATCATGATTTTAGCTATTTTGAAAGAGGTCAATATACTGATGCTTCATGCAAAATATCAAGGCTCTACGCCTTCTGGGTCAGAAGGAGAAGATTTTTAAAGATTATTTTAAAATTTCACTTTGTTGCCATGGCAACCAGAGTTTTTAACGGATTTCAATTCTTTAAGCTATTTTTGAAGGGGACCACCTAAGGAACATTTCTGCCAAATTTGGTTCAAATCGGCCCAGTGGTTTGAGAGGAGATGTCATTTAAAAAATCGTTCTTTATTTCTATATAAACCCCACCCCCTGGGGCTTCGCCCCTGGTGACCCGATGATCATGATTTTAGCTATTTTTAAAGAGGTCAATATACTGATGCTTCATGCAAAATATCAAGGCTCTATGCCTTCTGGGTCAGAAGGAGAAGATTTTTAAAGATTATTCTAAAAATTTACTTTTGTTGCCATGGCAACCAGAGTTTTTAACGGATTTCAATTCTTTTAGCTATTTTTGAAGGGGACCACCTAAGGAACATTTCTGCCAAATTTGGTTCAAATCGGCCCTGTGGTTTGAGAGGAGATGTCATTTAAAAAATCGTTCTTTATTTCTATATAAACCCCACCCCCTGGGGCTCCGCCCCTGGGGACCCGAGGATCATGATTTTAGCTATTTTGAAAGAGGTCAATATACTGATGCTTCATGCAAAATATCAAGGCTCTATGCCTTCTGTGTCAGGAGGAGAAGATTTTTAAAGATTATTTTAAAATTTCACTTTTGCTGCCATGGCAACCAGAGTTTTTAACGGATTTCAATTCTTTTAGCTATTTTTGAAGGGGACCACCTTAGGAACATTTCTGCCAAATTTGGTTCAAATTGGCCCAGTGGTTTAGGAGGAGATGTCGTTTAAAGAAATTGTTGACGGACGACGTACGACGCACGACGGACGGACGCCGGACAAAAGACGATCACAATAGCTCACTTGAGCACTACGTGCTCAGGTGAGCTAAAAAGAAAATCTTCTTCTCCCAAACCATAAGGCCCAGAGCTTTAAAATTGGGCATATATCAATACCTATTGATCCTTCACCAAACTACTTCATAAAATTGCCGTATTCTGAAAATAGCCTTGTTCTGTGCAATTCCTGATCTTAGAAAGAAACATATCTTTGAAAATCTTCTTCATCTAAACCATAATGCATAGGGCTTTGATATTTGGTATGTATTAATGCCTATTGACCCTTCATCAAATTACTTCAAAGAATACCATACTCTGGAAATTAGTGCTATTTGGCGGGATATTCAATACACTTATTATTAAAGGAGGAAATCTTCTTCCCCAAAATGAATAGGCAGAGGGCTTTGATCTTTTGTACATATCATAAAGCCTTGAGCCATCATACTCAGGGGAGCGATTTAGGGCCCTCATGGTCCTTTTTTTAATTGTATACAAGCCTAAAATACTTTTACTACAAATTGTTAACCCTAGCTGTATTCAATCACTGGGTCTTGCAGCCCTCGATAATAATTGGTGAAATTTTCCATTTACAATGATATTTAATAGTATTTCAATTTGATTTCCAGGCAATTTAGACACACTTTAAATTGTAACCTGCCTCTGTTCTCGATTTCAAACAGGCTGTTGTTTAGGGTGTGCGTATTATGCGTTCACAGAATTGATACTTAGGCCATGATCATTCAAATACCCAAAATAATTCAAAACCATGAAGAACATTGGTTGCTATGCCAACTAAAAGAAACAATTTTGGAATTATTTTTCTTCCACACATAGGGCATAGATCTGTCAAATTTTGAATGCAGCATTTACGTGAGGTACTTCAGCTACCAAAATAGTTCAAATCGATTGGGTGAGGTCATCACAAGCCTTATGCTACGGGAACCCTTTTTTTACAGAGATGATTGATTGATTTATTGAATGGGGTTTATCGTCGCTTTTAACAGTATTCCAGTAATGTTGCGAAAGCTGGAGCACCTAACAATGGATTCCTGGTATTTCTCACACCAGTACTACTACTACATCCTTTCCTAGCCTCCAGCTGCCCTCCCTTTAGGTTTACGATTATCCACCCATTGGTGAGAGACAAATGTCGGAAAGAATTTGTGCCGCCGCCGTTGAGAGATAAACGGACAAATCTTAGTAAATATTCTCCTTACATTCCATAAGGAATTTGGCTTTCAAATTTTGTAAGTAGCATCGCCTTATCAAGTTATGGTATTTTTATAAAATACTATAAACTATCGGTCTTCGACCAACGTAAGCCCAGTGTGTTGTGGGATCACAGATTTTACATAGAGAAAAAGAAGGGCGTATTATAAAAATCTTTTCCTCAGAAACCATGAAGCCTGTAGAGCTTCCAAATTTTGCTTGTGGCATTTCCCTATGGTATATAACTTTCTTTATAAACTTATAAAAACCTATGTTGTTGGGTCTCGAATTGAAGAAGAAAGGAATTTTTGAATAATCTTCCTATACCATGAGGCCAGGAGATTTCAGTTTATGCCCTGTTGGTACTGTAAGAAAATACTTTAAATGTTTATGCTTAGATCAACATATAAATCATTTGTTGCAAGATCCCAGATTTCTTTTATATGGAGATTCATAATTTAAAAGAAAATCTCCTTAACCGAAGACTAAAGCTTTCGAATTATACAGCCAGCATTACTTTATAGTAAATCAAAGTACTGAAAGTACTGTAAGCTAGCAAAGTATTGTTTTGTTCAATAATCTTCTTTGTCAAACGTTATCATGATAAAGAAATGAGGTTAAAGTAAGAAAGGAGTTAACCCATTCCCACACAATTCCTCCTGTTTACGCCCATCAAAAATTAGGTGTGGAAAATGATGCCATGATACTTTAGAGAAACTAAGAGGCTAGAATATGGGCTATTTTCATCAAATATACAAAGTTTGAAGTGTTGGTTGATGATTATATTGTCAAGCAACTGTTGACAGCATCGACTTGAAACTTAATGAAGCGGTTCATCCAGGGGTTCTCAAATGCGCTTACCAAATTTAGGTCCGCACCTTACCCACTTCCTGTTTTAGGATTTGTCAACAAGTTAACCCAATGAATTCCCATATTCCATCGGATTTACTTTAAACATTAGGATAGATTTTTTAGAAATTTGGTCTGATCAATCAAGAATCAAAATCATGGGACAAGAGACTTCATGGAAATTTCACTATAAAATCTTTTTTTACACCACAAAGTCCACAGTTTTCATCGAATTTTCTTCAAACTTTCAGAGAATGATTTTATAATCCTAAGAATGGATTTTTAAATGGGTAAGGTTAATAAAGTATCACGGGAAAAGGGGCCTTATGAGAACTTGATTGAAATACCCTTATAACATAATAATGTTCACAGTTTAATCTGATTCTCTTCAAAGATGCAAGGAATAATTGTGGTACTGGAAACACTTGAAGAGGGGCCTTATAGATTATCATTCAAAACAATCTTTAAAATGTATGCGATGAAGTCCACAATTATCACCCGATTGTCTTTAAAATTTCACAGACCAGTTGTAGGGTCGTAAAGAAAGTTCCTTTTGGAAATAGAATAGGTCTATAAGAAAACAAAGGAAAGGGGGCCATATTGATTGTTGCTCAATATAATAAAGGGGATAAAGTCCAATTAGTTATTTTCATTTTATGCATTCTTCTTTAAGCTATTAGCTTCCTTAAATTTTATGTTACTTTAAGGGAAAACTTGATGGTCAGTAGAGCGCCTCAGGCCCTGATGGGTCTCTTGTTAGGAAGAGAGCCTTAAAATTTCTGAAGAGTAGGGTTTATTAAACCCATGTTTTACCAAAAGATGTTGCATAATGAGATTTACTTAATTTTTAATGAGATTGAGACATACTAAAGATATAATTGTTTAACCCATTCCCACACAATGACGCTTTTTGACGCACATGAAGAGGAGCAATTTGGAAAACATTGTGTAAAATGCAGGAATCGCTTGTTGCAAGCATTCTATCCATTTCATACCCATAAATTTGAAAAAAAAACACTACAATTTCACAAATCTTAAATTGTCGTTTAATTGCAGCTCCTTTTAATTTGGACCGGTCTAAGATGTTGCCGTCTGGTAACAAACTAAAATAAAGTACTTACTATTTACCCCACAATACAGGACATAGATAAGAACAAATTTAATATGAATGAATTATACTTAAAAGAACCATCTTAAGATTACAACAAGCAGTTGGATCAAAGAGAGTCTTTACTTGTCAAGTTTAGTCAATGCAAACACACAAACTCATTGTACAGTAAAGTAGAATGACCATGTGTAATGAAGGTAATCCCTCTGGAAAATAAATATAAGTATTATCTTCACAAATACTTTTCAATATGGTTTCAAACCTTTCATAAGATGGGTAAATGTAAGCATACAAGTAGGAATTATGGGCTGGCTATTAACCCATTCCAACACGGTGGAATTTTAGACCGGTCCAAATTGAAAGGAGCTGCAGACGACAATTTCAAGTTGATGGAATTTAATTTTTTTCGTCTTTTTGGATAGAAAACATTGTGGATAATGAAGAAATTGCTTGATCCAAGCAATTTCTTCATTTTCCACAATGTTTTCAAAAGCTTTTTCGTTGAGGGGCGTAAAAAGGAGGGATTGGGTTGGAATGGGTTAAGACTTAAAACCAAGGCCGGTACCTTACATGCACCTCTGTATTTTACATGACATATCATTAAATCAGGGTGTAACCTTTTTAAAAAATATACATTCAATAGTCCAAAATCACTTGATACAGTAAAAGTGTGGTTGAAATGGAAAATCTGTCTGCTTGGAGAAACATAAAATCAACAGAATAAATATGACTTGTAACACTGATAAGCCCAAATGTGTGACTTCCTGTTATCAGGATTGTTGATCTAATGGTCGGTCAAAATAGTTCTATTGCCCCCATGCTGTTAAACTCCCCAAGAATGCCAGAATGACCGTTACAGTGATACTGAGATCTGATTTTATCTTGATCCACTAGTGAATATTTTCAGGCACTAAAGTATCTGACTGAATAAAGACTGTGTCTATTGTAAATCATTTTCTAATTATTGCAATGTGAAGACTCCCTAGAAGACACGAACCCAGTTAGTGCAAAGCTTTGGCTCATTTTGTTCTGCTGTTAAACATTTTCAAATTATCTTAACCCTTATCATGCTGAACTGCACTTATAAGCAGGCTGATCTTAGTCTACACCTCCTGCTTGTAATTTTCCTGCCAAAGTTGTTTATGAAGTTGATTTCTTAAAGAAATATTGATTTTTGAACAACAAGTTCTATCAGTGCTTTCAGCCCTTTGATTTGGGAGCACTTCAGAAAGGTAATTTATACAGCATGACAAGGGTTAATTCATTCCAAAAAACAACATTTTGGATTTGTCCAAACTCTTTGAAGTTGAAGACGACAATTTTTAGTTGATAATTTCTTAAATTTCTTTGTCTTTTGAGGTTGAAAACTTGTGGAAAATATTGCTTGTAACAAGCAATTCCTTCATTATCCACAATGTTTTCAAGAGCCTTTTCCATGGGGTTGTCAAAAGGCGATTTTGTGTCAGAATGGGTTAACACTAGAAAATTCTCAACCTCATTTTCAAACCAAGTGTTCAACACACCTTACACAGCACATTTTAACCCTTGTCATGCTAATAAATGTCTGTCTCATAATTGCATAAAGGGTCAAAGGATTGAATTTCTTTTGAAAAATAAATCTTAAAAAAACTTTGGCATAAAGGGAAAATTCTGCAGTGTAGACCAAGATTAGAATCCACATATGTGTAAGCTGATCTTTGTCTATGCCCCCTTTTAATACTGGAATATTTCAGGTTCAGTATGACAAGGATTAGAAAAGGGATGGTATTGTGATCATTTTAGGATTCTGGAGATATTTCATGGGAAGTCTCAGAAACTTAGGGAAACTATTGCAAGAAAGTCTCAAGATGCATAATAAACAATGTCTGTAGAGGATTTGCTTCCTATAAAATGAAAGCTTACTGGTATCTATTTCTGTTGACACTTGTGGTAAAAATCCTTTTGTGTTTACTTATGGCTAATAAAACTTGGAAGATAAGAGGTATTATGGATTCTCCCTTATCTTGCAATATTTCATTTATTGACTTATTTCCTCTTGTAAGAAAATCAGAATGTAGAATGCTTTTCATACTAGCAAGACAAAATCCAATAAGCCAAGGCTTCTTCATGAATTCTGAATAGAAAGGAAGAAGGAAAAGGAGGGGAGGAAAGGAAAGAAGTAATGAACATTTTCTTCTCATTCACAATGCTTTCTACAAAATCTGTATGAATATAATGATCACCTACAATGCAGGTTTCTATCAAAGAATTGAGCAGATTACGTCACAGTAGATAAAAAAAAGCCAGCATCTGTTCATTATTTAAAGGAAGTTAAAGGTAGATCCTTCTGGGTTTGGAGATCTGGAACACCTAACATTCTCCCAGAGTATGGGACAAAACCCCATGAGACAAAAATATTGTAAAAGCCCCTCCCCCAAGCCCCATGAGACGCAATTACTGTAAAAATCTCCTTAGAAAAAGCCCCTTGAGACAAAAGACTGTAACATCCCCCTCAAAATACCTGAAAATACTTGAACATTTCAGTCATCATTATGATAAATTCATTGTCCACTACTCAACCAATAACCTCACAATCCTGCTTTTTTTTACAGTGAGATAAAAAAATGTAAGGAAAAAATTGTTAGAAAAGGAGCAATTTCTCCTTTTCTCACAATGTTTGTACTCTATATGACAGTTGCTTGAACTTAAACATTCTTTGGAAAGTTGTCTGCAATCTCTTCCATCTTGGACCTGTCCAAATTTGTCATCTGTTAATGTGTAACCGTCTGCACAATACTATTCTCAAGGAACAGTCTATTTTAGAATGTACATGTATCTGTTAGTGAACTACAGTTAACCCTTTCCTGTTTTCCAAATTTAAGACTGGTCCAAATTGAAAGAGGTTGCAGACGACAAAGAATATTGGATGCAATTTGAAAAGAAACCATCCTATGTGGTAGAAAATATTGCGGGAAAAGGAGAAATTGCTTGTAACAACCATATCCTCCTTTTTCCACAGTACTTTCTCAAATACGAAATCATAGCAACGTAAAAACTTGGATTTGAACAGGAAGAAGGTTGAATATTCTGTATAAAAATTATGTAAAGAGAGATAAAGGAATCATGCAGAAATGCAACTTTGGGAAGGTTAATGGAATATATGTTTTGAAGAACTATGTCTTTGGAAAATATGAAATATTCATAACAATGAGCCATTATGACTAGTAATTTATCATTTCACTAATAGGATTATAATTTAACTCTCTAATAGGCCAAAGAGAGATTTACAAGGGATCAGTAGGGACATGTTAATCCCTGATTTATGTACCCTTGTCATGGTCTGAAACCATTTCCACACGGCAAAACTTTAGACTGGCCCGAATCAAAAGGAGTTGCAGACGGCAAATTAAAGATAATAAAAGTTTAGATTTTTTCAACTTTCTTTGTAGAAAACATTGTGTAAAATGAAGAAATTGCTTGTAACAATGTTTTCTCAAATGTTTTTCTTGAGGGGCTTAAGAAAGCTTAATTGTAGGGGAATAGGATAACCCATGTGAATGAATTTTGCTGAAAGAATAGAAAAATCATTGTAGATTGAAGCTCTTATCTAAAACTTATTCATTATTTTGGCCTCCCACCAAAGAAACAAGAGCCATGTCGACATGGCCGTCCCCAGCCGTAAAAGCTTGATAGTAAACTGAAGCCAGTAAGTTTTAGGCTTCTTGTGCACTGCATTTCTTCTCAATGAGTTCGATAATAGCTATAATACTTTCAGAAATATGCTCTGGACAAAATCTTAGTCTTAAAAACAACAAAGGGCAATAACTCCAAAATAATGCAAGCAAGAGTTGTAGTTCTTGTGCACTGCACTTCTCCTAAATGAGATCTATCCACATATGAAGTTTCAAGTTGATAGCATTTATTCTTTAGGAGATATGCTCCGGACAAGCTTAGTGACGGAATGATGGATGGAGACCATTACTATATCCCTTTTACCACAATGTTTTCCACCTTAAAAGACAAAGAATTATTTTATTTTTGTCAGCTTGAATATTTTCCTAGTTGCAACTTCTTTCAACTGGAACAAATGTAATATTTTGTTTTCTGGTAATTAGGTACATGCTTGTATTTGAAAATCCCTCAGAACAAAAACAGGTGTTTTTTCAGCACTAATGTTACAGTTGGTCTGAGGTACTTTTACTCTTTCTCTGGTTGTACAAATAAATAACTAAATATTGTTTATTATTTTTGTCTTGGTTTCTGATTGAAAAATTAGTGCCATGCCCAGTATCCTTAACTCATTCCCATTCAGTGACTCTTTTAGATAACCCCAAGAACAAAAAAAGCTATGGAAAAAAGTGTGGAAAATGAAAAAATTGCTTGATACAAGCAATTTCTTCATTTTCCACAGTATTTCTACCCAGGAATAGAAAAATTCCAAAATTTCATAAACTTTAAATTGTCGTCTGTAACTTTTTTCAATTTAGGTTAGTGTAAAAATTTGCCGTCTGGTAATGGGTTAACTGGCAATTACACTCTCCAAGAATTATGTTATGGTACATAGTTGAGATGTGTCTGCCTGATACCTGTTACAGCCATATAGTTTGCCTGCTGGAGGGTGATCATGTTACATCCTCTGCATGAAAACTTGATGAAATAGGAACATGGATATGGTTCAAAAAAGTATGGTTTGGTTGAAAGATAGGGTAGGACAAAATCCCACTGGACAAAATCCCACCAATGGGCTTTAGTATGGTGGGATTTTATCCTTGTGTGCTTTTTTTCCCCCCGTACAACCCTGGTTGTAAATAAGTTCTCTTAGGGTGGGATGATATTGGATGTAGTTAGATTAACTGAAAGTGATGCCGTAAAAACAACGAAAAACCTCTTAACCCATTCCCACACAAAATCCTGCTTTTTAGGCACCTCGAATATTGAGAAAAAGACTTGAGGAAAACAATGTTGAAAAGAAGAAATTGCTTGTCACAAGCAATTTCTTCGTTTTCAACCTTGTTTCCCACTGAGATAATCAAAAAACACTCAACTAGAAATTGTTGTCTGCAATTTCTTTGAATTTCGACCAGTCTAAAATTTTGTCAGGAAGTAATAGATAAAAAGGTTGCTTGCCACACCCACTGAGCTCCAATAGGAAGTTCCATTTAAATATTAGAGGATGTTATTTGTAACATTTATGGCCAGTAACATATAACAAAAGAGTAAAATTGTAGATTAGCAACTTAATTGACATAACTGCAGCTTGAATAAGCTGTAGTTTAAATTATTACATGACAGCAAACTTTTAGACTAGTCCAAATTGAAGGGATGGCAAATAACAATTTAATGTTTATGAAATTTAGATTTTTTCAACTTTTGGATATATTGTAGAAAATGTAGAAATTGCCTATTGCAAGCTATCCCTTGATTTTTCACAATGTTTTTCAAACTATATTTCTTGAGGAGCGTCAAAAAGCGCCATTATGTGGGAATAGGTTAAGTGGCCAAACAAACAAAAATGCTTAGTATGAATGTCAGCCAATTGTCGGAGTGCAAAGTTCACTTCTGGTCTAAATGAATTATGATTGAAATAGGTTGTAGACAACAAAACAAAGTTGAAAAATAAGGCCCATATGAGGTAGAAAAATTTGCCAGAAAATGAGAAATGTTTGTTACTATCAACTTCCTCTTTTTTGACAGTGTTTTCCATAGCTTTAGTTTCTTTATTGCTTAAAAATGCAGTAATATGTGGTAATGGGTTAATCCATTACCACACAATGATGCTAACTGAGGCCCCTCAAGAAAAAACAATTGGGAAAACATTATTTAAAATGAAGAAATTGCTTGCAATAACAGAATCAAAAGACCAATCAAATAATCCATTTAGAACTGAAGTGAACTTTGCTCAAGCAATTGTTTCATTCTTCACAATTTTTTCTACACAAAAATTTGAAAAAAATCTTAAATTTCATAAATATTACATTGTCGTCTGTAACTCCTTTCAATTTGAACCAGTCTAATATTTTTTTGTTTGGTAATGGGTGAAATAGGACCAATTACACTATTTTTCTCAGCTTCTTTCAGTCTCAGTAGGCCAGAATGCTAATAATTAAGACAAAAAGCTTGGCAGTGAGTCAAGATGTCTGAGAAATTACCTGAATATATGTTTAACCCATTCACCTAGACCTTGCTAATTTCAGAACATTAGTTATTCATAAGTTTTTTAATTGCAAAGAAAAAGAAAGCTTTGTATTGATATTTTTGATAACAAAATGAATTCTAAGGGGATTGTTTTAGGTGGAGTTACTTTTTAAGGGTGTTGGGGGAAGGAATTTTCTAGAAACATTTAAAGAATGGTAACAGATTGTAGTGAGAAATGAGGAAAAGGTTACTCCCTTGTTATTCATTCACTGATAGGTAAATTCCTAGTGAGTCATTCTACTAGTCTAGAAAGATCACACTTCAGGAGTCAATGTAACTGGTTGCTGCAAAACCACTGTAAGTGACTACAGAATAGAATGCACATACAATAGGGTCATGCAAACTCTTGGATAAATTCTACTATGTTCTCCTTGATTCCTATCTTAGATTATCCAGTAATAACTATTATGGAAATTGATCATGTTTGTGTCTTGTCGTGTCAGTTAGCCCTTTCCCACAAATTTCTTCATTTTCCTAACACTTTTCATGAGGGTCATGAAAAACAGGATTGTTTCTTAAAAAGATATTGCCCATTGTAGAAAATTATTCCTTAACCCTTCCTGTTTCAATAATTAATGAACTGTCCGAATTCAGAGGTTTTTAGACAAAAGATTAAAAGTGATTTTATTTGAAAATTAACCAGTCAAGAAGTTAGGAAAGTTAGTAGGAAAAGAAGAAATCCTATAATCTTTTCTCAAATATAAAATCACAGGGATGTAAAAATAACAAGAGATTAAACAGGAAAGGATTAATCTTACTTATTCGTGCATTGAAAAAACGTTTAATTGTCTGGGAAAGGCAAAGAAATTACAAAAAAAGTGACTTCAATTGAGGAAAAACCATGTTTCAACTATGAAATTTCTTTCTTACCATATATAAACCCATTCCCACACAGTTCCTCCTTTTTACACCCCTAAAGAAAAAAGCTCATAAAAACATGTGAAGGATGAAGCAATTGCTTTTTACAAGCAATTTCTCTATTCTTCACAAAATTTCCACCCAAAAAACAAAGATTTTTAAATTCCACCAACTTTGAATCATTCTTTTAATTTGGACCAGTCTAAATTTTATCATTTGGGAATGAGTTAATGTAAAATACACTGTCTTAAAATACGATTTATACATAAAGAGAGTAAGGCTAGCTTTCTTTTTATCAAGAAATTACAGGGAAACTTTTTTGTCACTTTCTGTGAATTCTGTAAATACCTTCCTGCATGATGTTTTAATAGATAAACCAGAATTTTATCTGACAAAAAACATGTTTTTGGTGCATGTTGAATGTAACAGGTGCAGCTTATAGTTACATACAAAGGGAAAAAACTCCACCAGTGGTTTGAATTCGAGTACATAGTTTCATCCCTTTAATTAATGATCAAATCTAACCCTAATGTCATTCTGAATTTTGTCAATTTTGTCATTTTCTACATTTTTTCCATGAACTTTTTCTTTAATTTTTGGGGTAGGGGGATGGGAGTGGTGGTAAAAAGGCGGGTTTGTGTGGGAATTGGTTAAATTGTTAGTTGGCTTCTGTTTGTAGAATGTTGTGTGATACATGTATAGATTATATTTAAGCCTGTATGTGACATTCCAATTAACCCTTTCCTGTTTTGCAAAATTTTAGGCCTGTCCAAATTCAAAGGTTTTGCAGAGGAAAATTTAAAGTGGATTTATTTTGAAAAATAACCATTTAGCAGGGTAGAAAATATTGTGGAAAAAGAAGAAATTGCTTGTCACAAGTAATTTTTTCTTATTCTACAATATTTTTTCAATTATTAAATCACAGGGATGTAAAAATCAGGGATTGAAGAGGAAAGGGTTAAACATGCACCAAGTAAAGACTCAGATTAGACTGCAACTACACAGTCTGATTAAAGTCTTCACTCCGCGGTCTATAGACAAAAAATCTGTGAACATTGTAAATGCAATAAGGGGCTGTCGAGGCTTCTCTGCTTCTATGAAATTGTAGCAAATGTCACATTATAAGCTTATTTGTATTATAAAGTGTGTAACTAATTTCAGTCCAGCATGCCTTCAAGAATGTCCAAGGTAAATGTAACCCGATTTTGTTATGTTGTGTTTGGTGTTAGACTGCTTGCTTTTTTTACTGTATGCACCAATAGCAGGGTATTAGAGCACTAGATAATCTGTGTTTTTTAACTGGTGTGATGCCACCTGAGTACCAACTTTTATGTTAGCCTACAACAAATGAGGTTTATAATTATGGTCTATCAAATTTTACTGCCAACAGATTAATTTTCTTCTGCCAACTCTGTTGGTTAACCCTTTCCTGTTTTTTTGGAAATTTTAGACTACTCCAAATTAAAAGAGATTGCAGCCAACATTGAAAGTTGGGTGCAATTTGAAATAAAATCATCCTTTGTGGTAAAAAAATATTGTTTGAAAAAGAGAAATTGCTTGTTACTATCACAGCAACATAAAATCCTGGGTTTGTACAGGGAAGGGTTAACCCATTCTCACAAAATAATGATTTTTGATGCCTCCCAAGAAAGGCAAATGGGAAAACTAAACATTGTGTAAAATGAGAATCGCTTGCTTATTTTGTGGCAATACTTTCTCCATTTTCCACAATATTTTCCAAAGTTTTTTGTGTGTGTCAAAAAGTGTCATTGTGTGAATGGGTTTGAGAAATAATATTTAGTTATATCTTCATTCTGCACAATGTTTTCTATCATGAAGGACATATTTTTTTTTAAATTGTATAAACTTAAAATTGTAATCTGCAAATTCTTTCTATTTGGAGCAGTCTGAAATTTTGTAATCTAGTGATGGGTAAAAGTCCAGGTAATTCTGCAACAATTTACCACAAAAAATTACTATAGTCTCAAAATAATATTTTTTTATGGCATGTCTTTTTCAGTTCCAAATTCTATCACTTCGTTACTTATTTCATAAAACTTTTTGAAACATTTTGATTAAACATTGTTGATAATTAATGAAAATTTGAAGTTTTTAGGCTTGTAATCCCACAAAATGTTCTGTTGAAGACAATGCGTTACCGGGACCTTAACCCATTCCCACTTGGCAAAATTTTAGACTGGTCCAAATTGAAAGGAGTTGCAGGGAACTTTCTGGGTAGAAAACATTTTAGAAAATAAAGAAACTGCTTATAACAAGCAATTTCTTCATTTTCCACAATGTTTTCCAAAGCTTTTTTTCTTGTGGGCATCACTGTGTGGGAATGGGTTAAGTTGGTATGGCGAGTGATCCATTCATTGCACTCTATGATGCACAGCTAATTGCAACTAAATGCTAAATGACTTAGATCAACAGAAAGGCACCTGCAATAGTTAATCCATTACCAGACAGTAAAATTTTAGACTGGTGTAAATTGAAAGGAAGATCAGAAAACATTTCAAAGTGCAACTAAAGGAAAAACTAAGTACCATTCAGGGTTGAAAAAAACTGTGAGTAAAGGAGCAATTGCTTTTAACAAGTAATTACTCCCTTTCCATCAATATTTTCACCTGTATGCTTTTCAAGATGCATCAAAAAGCAGGATTATTTGGTAATGGGATACACACTCACCTATCACCTTATGTATTGAATATACCAATGGTACACAATAATCATTTGGTTGTGGATTATTTAATCAAAGATAACATGATGTACTCCTTTGTGCTTATGGACTATTTTATATCGAGCACCAATGCAGCGGCAGATTGAGAGGGGGTTCAGGGGGTTTATTTGATCCCAGCCCCCATTTGAAGCCTAATTATTTCATATTCATGTGTAAATTCAACTTAACTTTGATAATACAGTAGATCTTGCTCAAGTGACAACATCAATTAACCCATTACCAAACAGCAAAATTTTAGACTGGTCCTAATTGAAAGGAGTTGCAGATGACAAATCATAGTTTATTTGAACACACACCCCCTTTGAAGCCTAACTTAACTTTGATAATACAGTGGATCTTGCTCAAGCGACATCATCCATTAACCAATTACCAAACAGCAAAATTTTAGACTGGTCCTAATTGAAAGGAGTTGCAGATGACAATTCACATTTTATGAAATTTTAAAATTTTTAAACTTTTTGGATAGAAAACACAGTGAAAAATGAAGAAATTGCTTGTCACAAGCAATTTCATCATTATCCACAATGTTTTCCCAATTGTTTTTCTTGAGGGACATTAAACATCTTCACTGTGTGTGAATGAGTTAAGTGAGAAAGTCTATCAAGCAACGATGATCTAAATCCCTTGTTTCAAAAGCAAAAGCTCTATAGAAGTTAAGGCATTTTGCTAAAAAGTAAATTCACAACTAAATCCAATGTTGTTGGTACTTATTGGTATTATTCTAATGAGTCCCAACAACATAAGAAAAAGTGAGAATTCTGTATTAATTTATGTATACAATCCAATCGGTTCTTTATATCTTTGGCTCAAAAAGTATACTAGGCGACCATTCTCTTAACTCATAACCACCCAAGACAATTTTAGACTGGTCTAAATTGAAAGAAGCTGCAGATGACAATTTCAAGTAGATGAAATTTAAAAAATCTTTGAATTTAGAGTTAGAAAACAATGTGGATAATGAAGAAATTGCTTGTAATAAGCAATTTCTTCATTTTCTACAATGTTTTCCAAAGCATTCTTCTAGAGGGGCGTCAAAAAGCGTCGCTTTGTGGGAATGGGTTAATCAAACACCCTTTGTTTGTTCCTTGAGTGTTCACTAAGTACAAGAATTACTGTAATAGGAAAACAAACCCCCTTGGTAAGTTTGAAACCCCTTTACAGAAATCCTGGATACCCCATTGTAAAGGAACTGTACCTAAATAACAGAGTTTTCTTCTTAAGATCGGCTTATCACAAAGAGCAGCTTTTAGGTTGGATTGAATTTTGAGGTGGTACTAGTTTGAGAAACAGCATGAAACCATGGTTAATTACACAAGCCACCATGAAATAAGTGAAATGCTGCTGAAATTGAAGTTCAACCCCTTACATCCAATCAGTCAGATATCCTACAGAACAATTTTCAATATTTTGGGAAACTAAACATACTGTTGTCATGACCAATGAAAGGTAAGCTTAAAAACTTCCTTCATAAAAACTGATATGATTCTTATTGATCTGTTTAACCCTTGTCATGCTGAGCCGCCGTCATAGCGCAGTTGGTAGCGCGTCGGACTTTCAATCTAGAGGTCCGGGGTTCGATCCCCGGCGGCGGCACTCATCCTTTCCGACTATTTGTCTCTCACCAATGGGTCGATAATCGTAGACCTATGTGGGATAGCAGCTGGAGGCTAGGAAAGGATGTAATGGTAGTACTGGTGTGAGAAATACCAGGATTCCATTGTTAGGTGCTCCAGCCGCTGCGATATAACTGAAAGATTGTTGAAAGCGGCGTAAAACCCCATTCAAACAAAACAAACTTGTCATGCTGTATAAATTATCTTACTGAATTGCTGTCAAATCCAAAGGCTGAAAGCACTGATAGAATTTTTTGTTGAAAAATCAACATTTCTTTTAGAAAAAAACTTCATACACAAATATGACAGGAAAAGTACAAGCAGGAGGTATAGACTAAGATCAGCCTGCACATAAGTGCAGTCTGATCTTAGTCTACACCTCCTGCCAAAACCGGAATATTCCGGGTTCAGCATGACAAGGGTTAATATGTCCAGTCAAAAATTTTAATGCTTGGGAATAGGTTAAGGGGATAATTTAAAGTATCCAACTTTTTAGTAATGTATAAGCGTTAGTCTCATAATTTAGCATACAAAGTATAGTATTTCTTGGCCTTGTTATCCTAAATGATACAATTTCATGATCGACCTGAACAGTTTAACTGCAGCCTTTTGCAGCTACTAGTAGTTACTATGTTTTTGCTTGCACACCGATGACATGTAATGTGGATATCAGAACATACAGGTACAAATAATGTCTTCAATATGATTTGTAAATATACATGGATTAATATTTTCAATTTTCAGAATATATGTTGATTTTTAAAGATCACAACAGACATGGTAAAATTGGTAAAATTATGATAGCAGGAAGGGGTAGTGATAGTTAGTTTGGAAAAGAATTTTATAACTTAACCCTTGTCATGCTGAATTAAAAATCCTATACAGAATTGCTTTAAAATCAAAGGCCTGACTGTTATGGAAGGTTTTAATAATGGTCAATGTTCCTTTTGAAAATTGATAATTTAAACAACTCTGGCTGAAAGGGGACAAGCAGGAGGTGTAGATCAAGATCAGACTGCACATATGTGCAGGCTGATCTTTTTCAATACCCCCTGCCAAAATAGGAATATTCTGGGATCGGCATGGTAAGTGTTAAAAGTAATTTTAATTGTTAGGTAACTTTTATAAATACACATCTACCCATGGCATGGTCATGGTCACTGGTCAAGGTTAGTTTTCAAGGTCTTGTTTCTAGACTTTATACAAGATAAAAAGATCAGATGTACACTTACTAGATTTAGAGTTTCGTCTCTTAATTTGGCAATTGAATATGGTCGATACTTAAACATCAAAAGGAAAGATAGAACTTGTAATTATTGTAATAAAACCTTGGTCGAAAATGATATTCACTTTATACTTATTTACCGGAAATACTCTTATCTTAGACCAAATATCTCTCTTTTTTTTCTTGCAGTTTAATTGTTGTCTGCAGTAAAATAAATTTGTCTGGCAATGGGTTAAAGCCAAAGCTTTGTAGGCTTCAATAACTTTTATGTAAGATTTGTTAAAGCATTTAGTTATACTTTAATTAGCAGAAAGAGAGAATATTCATGTTTTTATAGATATATCATGTTTTCAATTAGAATTTATTATTTATAGCAAGTAATCATTACTTAACCCATTCCCAAATGACAAAATTCTGAACTGGTCCAAATTGAAAGCAGTTGCAATCAACATTTAAAGTGTGTGTATTTCAAAAAATAATGACTGATTGTGATAGAAAACATTGTAGGAAAAAATGAAATGGCTCATGACAAACCATTTTTCCTATCCCTGTATAGTTTCCTTAGTATCAGGGGCGTCAAAATGCATTATTGAGTGGTAATGGGTTAACCCGTTTTTTTTAAACTTTATTTGGTACTCTTACTTTTTAGAATTAAGACTTTTGGTGTTTTGTTTTGATTTGAATTGTTCCATGATATAAAGTGCTTTGCCTAAGATATTTTATTTTTTGACAACTAGTGCATAGTTATAACAAACTTTTTTAAATGATTGCTGGACAATTTATAATATTTAAATGTTGGAGAGCATGATATTATAGGAGTAATCTTGTCCATTGGTCTTTCGGTTAGTTTCTAGGACTGTCTGTCCATCTGTAGCTTTTTCCTGTCCACCCATTTTCTCCTGAGATTCAAATTTCACACACACGATCCCAGTATATTGCAAAGAATTACACATTTTATTTTGGTTAGATTACACTAATTTTTCTTATTGCCCTTTGTTTGAAAATCTTTTTCTAAATATTATCTAAAAAAAAAAAAGAAGTGTCCAACCAATATGGGATAAGTTTTTTGTATAACATTTCCTACATTCTCTTGTAATACTGTTAACCCTTTCCTGTTCAATCGCTGGATTTTACGGCCCTGTGATTTTATAGTTGACAAAACATTCTCTTTCCACAATATTTCTACCCAACTGAAAGGTTATTTTTCAAATTCAATATACTTGAATTTTTTGTCTTCAAACCATTTGAATTTGGACAGGTCTTAATTTTTGAAAAAAACAGGAAAGGGTAATAAAGTTCTTTATACCTGAGTTGAGTTTGTAACAGCATATTAGGGAGTTATTAAATTAATTACATGCAGGCTTATTCTATTAAATGATGTTCATCATGTGAGCCTTTTCATTAAGAGTGAAACTGCTACAAATAGGTACATATTACATTTGCTGCTACAGTTATATTGTACTAATACCTTGTAATTAGAACATCAAAAGTTATAATAAACCTGCAGGAACCAGGCTGGTTTGTGTACTATCAATAGGATACCAAAACTTTGTAACTACAGTTTAGATAAGCTATAGTTACATTGTTTTACTTGTCTACAGACCTTATGACTTACCATACCCAAATCATTCACATAAGGAATCATAACATGATAATGGATGGACGAAGGTACTCTTCATGTATATGAACCCATTAGCAGAATACAGAATTTTAAACTGGTCCAAATTGGAAGACGTTAATCAGACGGTGATTTTGAATTAATGATATTAAATTCTTTTATCTTTCAGGGAAAAATACATTGTGGGTAATGAAGAAAGTACTTGTTGCAAGTCATTTCTTCATTTTCCAGCATGTTTTCTAAAGCTTATTCCTTGAGGAACGTAAAAAAATGGAATTTTGAGGGAATGTGTTGATGGTTTAAGGCAGATGAGGAAATATAATGTGATAAATTGTGGATTTTTCATTTCTTCAAAAATTTACCTTATAGGATGTTTCAAAGGTTAGCTATTTGGAAAAAGATATATATAGAGATTTTCTTGTGTGAATTTGGAGATATATGAGCTGAACATTTTTGTTGCCATTTATGCTTGAATTATTCCATTCCCACACAATTAAATTTTAGACTAGTCCAAAGTCAAAGAAGTTGTGGAAGACAATTATAAGTTTATGAAATCTTTAGAATTATTTACTTTTGGGACAGAAAACATTTTGGATAATGAAAAAATTGCTTGTGACAAGCAATTTCTTCATTTTCCACAATGTTTACCCAAGCTTTCAAATTGGGGGGGGCGTTTAAAAGCGTCACTGTGTGGGAATGGGTTTAAGAGACCTGGTGATTTTCATTAGCTTAAGATTTATAAAAGCAGCTGTTGGAATTAAGCTTTGTGACTATGATTAACTTATTACCAAATAACTCAATTCTAGACTATTCCAAATTCAAAGAAGGTCGGACAATAATATTGACACAAAACTTCAACGAATGCATAAGATTAATTTCGGACTTCAAAGTTCCTGTCTAAATGAAGGTTTGATAGGTCAATCATTATATGATTGCCAGAAGGGATCTGTCAATTGATAGTTGCATGATGTTTTTGATTTCAATGATGGTTGCATGATGTTTTTGACTTCAATGATGGTTGCATGATGTTTTTAACTTCAATGATGGTTGCATGATGTTTTTGACTTCAATGATGGTTGCATGATGTTTTTGACTTTTATTCTTGAGGTCCAGGATTTGATCCCTGATCGTCTTTGGTAGCTTAAGTTAACCCATTACCAGACGGCAAAATTTTAGACTGGTCCAAATTGAAAGGAGCTGCAGACGACAATTTAAATTTTATCAAATTTTACATTTTTCAACTTTCTGGATAGAAAACATTGTGTAAAATGAAGAAATTGCTGGTTACAAGCAATTTCTTCATTTTACACAATGTTTTTCCAATTGTTCTTCCTCAGGGGCGTCCAAAGGCGTGGGAATGGGTTAAAAGACAAAATTTTTAGGTCATCTCAGAGTTCAACAAGTGCAAACTGCCACTGGAGGCTTAACACGGAATCCATTGAATGCATACACCATAAAAATGGTTTTTATGTTTTTCAGGAATATTGCAAACTCCGCCTGCAAGTTCATCACTTAGGTATTTTAACTCACTTGTTTTCTCTTTTGTAGCCAGTTAAAATCAGTGATAATTTGGAGTCTCTACTGAGAAGAATGACACATCCAAACTCCTCACAGAGAATGCCACTTGTCAAGGTTATGGAGGTAGGTGACAAGCCATCTGATTGGACAAGAAAATATATTGTAGCCAATAGGATTAGGTTGGCTTTAACTTCAATTTCTAATAGATGTAGATCAATGGTAGAATTAGGATTTAAAATCTGAAATCTTTAGGAATGAAAAAAAGGTGTAGAATAATAATTTCTATGAATAGAAGGAACAAAAAACTCATATTGACCGTTTATTTAGAAAAGGGGAAGATGCTTGAAAATTGAAAGAAAAAAGATTTCACTGCTTGGAAATTGTGTATACAAATTTTCAATAGTATTTCCAATATGACAGACAGGCAATTAAGATGGCAGACAGGCAGTTGTGGGGACTGGGGAAGTTTCATTTGTTTTGGTCCAAAATGTTTTGAAGTAAGTCTCTTGGTTAAACGATAGCAGCACTTACATAATAACGTTTTTATAAATCATCCATTGTTACTGATGATTTAACATCATATGTTGCCGTATGTGTGTAATATTATCCCGAACATGGTTAATTGTTGACTAAGGTCTTAGTCAGTTGTCTAGGAGTTACAGTAAAATCAGAGATTCCTGTGACTGGCTGCTGTACACAGACTTTACTGTACATGTATATATATTTAAGAATGTGCATGCTGTACTCTACAGTTCAAACCAAAACTAAATCACTGTACAGTGCGGTATGAAGATTTCTATACTCAAGGGTTTGAAATACAAATGAAAAAGTTTAATTCACCAACCATTTATTTTATTTTGATGTTACGTGTTAGTGGCAATTACTTTTGCAAAATAACACTTTTTACGTTATACTGAAGTGGAACTTCCTATCAGAGATCTGTTGGCAATATTTAGATTGTTGATAAACATGAACATTAGGTAAAATTAAGTGAAATACATGTAATAGTTACATTACTTTGAAAATTCACAGTGATGCTATTTGTGCAAACCTATGAATCTGTTACATTTTATAGTTTGCAACAAGCAAATGCTCACAGTTCAAAACATCAGAGAAGAAAAGTTCCTTTTAACCCATTACCAGGTGACAAATTCTTGAAAGATCAAGTATGCAAAAAGTTGCAGATGACAAATCAAAATGTGACTAAATTACCCATTACCACTCAATCCTGCATTTTTAAGTGCTTAAGCAAAAATAGCATTGGAAACATTGTTGGAAAAGGGAAAATTGCTTGTAATAAGCAATTTCTCTTCTCTTCAAAATGTTTTCCACCCTATTTGACTCCTAATTTTTATTTCAACACCAGGGCTTGAAAATACCTAAAGTTTTTACTTGTCCCTCACCGTGAAAATATATAGTACATCCACAATTTCTGTATTCAAACTTTCAAACTCCATTTGCCCTTCATATATAGGCAAAGATTGGAAAAAGTGTGCAAGACGAGCAGACAAGTGGAATTTTTAAGCCCTAAACACACTTTGAATAGTCGTCTGCAATTTCTTTCGATTCTGACCAGTCTAAAACTTTGCCATCAGGTTTTTGGATAAGAATTGGTATGAACAGCAATACTAGGTTTTCAGCTTTGTTTGATCGTTTATTTTCCTTTAATTAACAGGCATGTGCCCTCCAGAAGGAGAGGCACCAGAGAGGAAACAAAAGTTTCTCTCAGACGATAGCGGGCCTGTACCAGTCTGTTCTTGGTATGGAAACAGAAGAATTAAATTTAGAAAACAGTTTAGAAAATGCCACAGGTAACTATAATATTTTTTTATACCTCCACCTACTGTCTATCTTTCAATCTATAGAAGTTTTTGTTTCCATACTCTAACTCAAGATCCAGTTGACTTACAACCATTTATCTTTAAACAGTTGTTGCCAATGATCCAAGCAAGTGCCTTATTGTTTTGGGGTCACATAGGTAAGAGTTCCATTCTAATATGCATACAATGTATTTCTACAAATTAAAGAACAGATCATCATTGACAAACAAACAGACAAACAATTGAACTTATTACAAAATACAAATAGACAAACATTTTACAAACTGCAAACAGTGACTAGATAAAATATTTACAGTTTCAAAGAGAGTCAGAGACGAAGAGATAGAAATACTGGAAAAAACAGTGTGGTGTAACCTGTCCCTTCCAAAACAAATTTGTTTTTAAAGTTAAATTTCAAGAGAAACAAATTGATTAAAATGCTGTCAGCCATTTTATTTCAACTTGATCTGGAAAAGGAGTTTATTCATCATTGTAAGATTTATCCCATTCACAAATAACCCTACATTTTTACATACCGAGGAAATATAGGAATGGAAAATATTGAAAGAAAAAAAAAGTTTACTTGTAACAAGTATATGCTTCTTTTCTAACAATGCTTTCTACCTCATAAAGCCCTTATTTGTAAATTAATGCCAATATTGTTTTATTGTCTGCAACTTCTTTTAATTTGGACAAGTCTAAAACTTTGTCGTTTTGAAATGGGCAAGCTTTGGTATTCTCAGCCAGTGCATTGTTTACCCCAGGCCACCACAAAGACTCCCCTAGACGGTCTCCAGATGACAGATCAAGGAGAAAAAGGAAACACTCCAGTGAGAGGGGAAGAAGAAAAAATAAGTCACATGAACAGAAGTACAGGTCCAGGTCAAGGTCACGCACAAGGTCGAGAAGTAGATCAAGGTCACATTCAAAACATAAAGGTCACAGAAGAGATGCGGGTTAGTAGCTTGTACTGTGTGTACTATGCCAATGATCAACTATTATATCCTTAGCTAAGTTTAGAAAAAAAATCAACAGATTTATGTACAGCACATACTGTTTCTATATTAACCCTTGTCATGATGAACCCAAAATATTCCTGTTTTGGCAGGAGGTCTAGATAAAGATCAGGCTGCACATATGTGCAGTCTGATCTTTGTCTAGACCTCCTACTTGTCCCTTTATAGCTAGTATTGTTTATACCATTAGTTTTTAGCTCACCTGAGCACAAAGTGCTCATGTTGAGCTTTTGTGATTGTTGAATGTCTGTCGTCCATCATGCTGTGTCAACAATTAAAGTGTTTTCACTCTAGAGGCCACAGATTTGACCCAATCTTCATGAAACTTAGCCGGAATAATTGTAAGGGCATAAGGATGAAACACAATTTCTTTGTTTACACTCTAGAGGCCACAATTTTGGCTCAACCTTCATGAAACTTAGCTAGAATAATTGTTAGGTCATAAGGATGAACCATATTGATTATGGGAAGGTTCTATTGAAAAGCACAGGAAAAGGGGGTCTTAATGACAATTTCTTTGTTTACACTCTAGAGGCCGCAATTTTGGCTAAATCTTCTCGAAACTTGGCCAGAATAATTCTAAGGCGATAAGGATTAACCTTTTGGTTATGGGAAGATTCTACTGAAAAACACAGGAAAAGGGGGTCTTAATGACAATTTCTTTGTTTACACTCAAGAGGCCTCAATTTTGGCAAAATCTTCATGAAACCTGGCCAGAATAATTGTTAGGCCATAAGGATGAACCTTTTGATTATGGGAAGATTCTACTGAAAAACACAGGAAAAGGGGTCTTAATTACAATTTCTTTCTTTACACTCAAGAGGCCTCAATTTTGGCAAAATCTTCATGAAACCTGGCCAGAATAATTGTTAGGCCATAAGGATGAACCTTTTGATTATGGGAAGGTTCTATTGGAAAACACAGGAAAAGGGGCCTTAATGAAAATGTCTTTGTTTACACTCTAGAGGCCGCAATTTTGGCATAATCTTCTTGAATCTGGGCCAGAATAATTGTTAGATCATAATGTTGAACCCTATTGATTATGGGAGGGTTCTATTGGAAAACACAGGAAAAGGGGCTTTATTAATTAAAATTGGTCAGAATAATTGCTAGGTCATTAAGATATACCCTAATGATTATGGGAATGTTCTATTGGAAACACAGGAAAAGGGGCCTAAATTACAATTTCTTTGTTTACACTCTAGAGGCAGCAATTTTTGCTCAAGCTTGATGAATCTTAGCCAGAATAATTGTTAGGTCATTATGATGAGCCCTATTGATTATTGGAGGGTTCTATTGGAAATTATAGGTAAAGGGGCCTTAATGACAATTTCTTTGTTTACACTCTAGAGGCCGCAATTTTGGCAAAATCTTCTTGAAGCTTGGCTAGAACAACTGTTATGTCATAATGATGAACCCTTTTCAAAGGAAGGTTCTATTGGAAAACACAGGAAAAGGGGCCCTTATGATAATTTTTTGTGTTTATTTGGCTCCAGTTGCATTTTTTAATAGCAAATGATTCAGGTAAGCAATTTAGGACCATCATGGTCCTCTTGTCTAAATGATTATCCAACCAAAAGAGAGTGTTTTCTGTGCTTTAGGTCCTTTGATTTAAACATAATTGTGTAGAGGATTTTATTCAGCATGATAAGGTTTAATAGATTCTCCTTCCCTGAAGTTAGCCCTCTGCTTTAAAATGTTTACAAAGATTTCTCTCTTATTTGTGAATTATTCCCTGTAAAAAATCATGACAAGTATTGGTCAGAGGAAATTATTCTGAAACCCTTGGAAATCCTTAAAACCTTTCAAATTATAGGAACTCATGATCAAAGCCTAAATACATATTTTTAGCTAACCTGTTTTAAGAGATAATAATTTAATTGTTAGTTTCGTCTATCAAAAACGAGCGATCTGATTGGTCGAAAAATTTAATTCATATCTCCATGAACAAAATTTTGAGTACACAGCCATTTTGAATGCTTCCGCACAAAATAGCTCATTACAAAAAGGTATCAAAATTTGTTAAGTTGTTGCATTTTTCGCTCGATGCTATTAAATTAAAAGAAATGAAGATAATATTTTTTGTTTTCATGGAGGTATGAACCGAAAAACCTAATCGCACAATGTATGAATCCGCTTCGCGTCTTCATACAGTGTGATTAGGTTTTTAAGTTCATGCCTCCATGAAAACAAAAAATATTCTCTTCATCTCTTAAAAGCCAGGTTGTGGTTAGTGTCAAAAAACTTTGACATTTTATATTTGCTCTGGTATTAATTTGAATACATTCATTTGAAACTTGGAATAAATGTTCACTATCAAAAGAGCAATCTATACCATCAAGAAGGATAACTCTGAATGCATTTTTGAAAAAAATATGCCCCCCTTTATTTTACTTAGAAATACCCACTATCAAGCCCTTGAACACCCTAGTGTTGGTACTCTTGTTTAACTCTTTACTGTTTTTCAAAATTTGGGACATATCCAAATTCAAATTGGTAGAAGACAACATTACAAAGTGAGTATATTTAAAAAAGTAACAATTTTATTTGATAGAAAAAATTGTAGGAAAGAAGATATTTCTTGTTACAAAAAAATATTTCTTTTTCTACAATGTTTTCTTAACCCTTTCCTGTTCAATTCCTGGTTTTTACATCCCTGTGATTTTATAATTGAGAAAACATTGTAGAAAAAGAAGAAATTGCTTGTAACAAGCAATTTCTTCTTTCTCCACAATATTTTCTACCCTACTGATTGGTTATTTTTCAAATTAAATCTGGTTTATATTTCTTCTACAAAACCTTTGAATTTTAGCAGGTCTGAAATTTTACTAAACAAGAAAGGGTTAAATAAAATATTACAGAATGCATGAATCAGAGAAAGTGTTAAAGCTATTTCAACCCATCACACTACCCTTCCAAGAAAGGGTGCACTTTATGATAAGATTATGCCAGAAAGTAAAACATGTTTTGCAAATTAGCACATTACACAAAATTAAAGAATAAATTGCCTTTAAAGATTTAAACTGTTTGTCAGGATTCCAAATCAGAATACTAGCTTGATGGGCAACTATCTGAATAAAACATCACGCTTGAAATACTTATGTGTAAGTTTTTGCCCTTTCATCATGCTTGAAATACCTATGTGTAAGTTTTTGCCCTTTCTTGAGTCTTGAAATACTTATGTGTAAGATTTTGCCCTTTCATCACGCTTGAAGTTCTCATGTCTAAGATTTTGCCCTTTCATCACGCTTGAAATACTTATGTGTAAGATTTTGCCCTTTCATAGCACTTGAAATACTCATGTGTAAGATTTTGTCCTGACATCACTCTTGAAATACTCTTGTGTAAGATTTTGCCCTTTCATCATGCTTGAAATACTTATGGGTAAGATTTTGCCTTTTCATCTCGCTTGAAATACTCATTTCTAGGATTTTGCCCTGTCATCACTCTTTTAACACTCATGTCTAAGATTTTGCCCTTTCCTGAGTCTTGAAATACTTATGTCTGAGATTTTGCCCTTTCTTTAGTCTTTAAATACTCATGTCTAGGATTTTTCCCTTTCAGATTCCCCAGACTCTGGATTTCATCGAATAACCCCTTTACCTCACACCAGCTATTCTCCAACAGGAGAAGGTAGAGAGAATGGGTATTCAAATCATCATCATCATCATCATGGATCTGGAAGGTCAAGCCACCTGTCAGATATTACCAGCAGTATGCTACTGGATCCAAACCAAACCCATGTAAGTTTTAAAAGATTGTCTTCTTGGATAGAAAACAGTATGGATAATGAAGAAATATATATTGAAAACTTTGAAAATATTCTTCTCAGAAACAAGTTGATGGATTTTAACAGTATTTCAACCAAATTTGACAGGATTGATCCTTGGGTGACGTTTATCAGATTCTGACGATAAATTTTGACCAGAGATGAAAGCATGGTTTTATTGGCAGGGCTTAATCATATTGTATTGTGTGAAAATTTTTAAAATCCCAGTTAACAGTTGACGCTTTATCAGGATCCTTCAAAATGTTTTAATCAAAGAAAAAACATTGTTTTAGATGGGGTAACTAATTTCAATACATGGGATATAGTGAAAACTTTAAAGATCTTCCTCTCAAGGATTGATAGTATTAGCCTTATTTCAGGCAGAGATCACATAGTCAAGCAAGGGAAACAATACATACTATCTCAGTAAAAATATATAATTTCTTGCTTAAACTAATTACCTAAATGATAAGTAATTTTAGGATGGAGGAGCAATTCAGGCACTCAAGTGGGTCTATTTGCAGTACATGCTGAATTCACAAAAGCTGAAAAATTTTACATAGCTTTTGCATGGTGACTTCCATATTGACATGTGTATTTCTTATGGCAAAAAGTGTTTTGCTATTAAATGTCAAGGTAGCTATTTAAGGCCAAATGTACATTAAATAAAATCTTTGACTCAAACCAAAACTTTGTATTGTTCACTAATGGGTTCTTTATATATCACATGTTTTCTTCAGATATGACCTTTAATGTTGTACCAAGGTCAAGGTCATTTTCTAAGGTCAATAATATTTTTCTGAACAGTAAATTATGTACATTTTTAAAGTTCTGAAGGTGTACTACAGAGTGAAATTGATGTAATAAAAGAAGAAAAGTTAAGTTTGCATGTTAAACCAGATTTAATGGAAATCAAAAGAAACTGTAAAATTAATAGGGAAATAGAGCTGAGACAAAATTACTTTAACCTTCAGGCAAGACCAGGTGCAAGTAATCATCAAAGCCGTCCTTCCAGTCGGAGCATGTCTAGTGTCAGCCGTGGGAGCGATAACCCTGCATTCAAAAAGTATCTAAAGCTGAAAGAAAGACAGAGAAAGTTACGCGCCTTGCGTCTTGATAATACAGACGATGATGCATCAAGTGAATTGTCAGATATTGTATTAGATCACATGTCTGAACCACGGTCCAGCATGGTCCTACCACTACATGGTCAGGGTAAGTGATGTTTTGTCCTAGCTGTAAACAGTTAACCCTTTCCCATTCAATCCCTGGCTTTTGTGTCCCTGTGGTTTTATACTTGAGAAAACATTGTTGAAAAAGAAGAAATTGCTTGTAATTTCTTCTTTTTCAACAATATTTTCTACCCTACTAAAGGATTAGTTTTCAAATAAAATGGACTTTTAATTGTTGTCTGCAAATACTTTGAATTTGGACAGGTCTAGAATTTTAAAAAAACAGGAAAGGGTTAAAAGACAAGGCATTTTTCCCTATGTCCTTAATTATAGGGAAAAGTACAGGATCAAACCAATGGATTTAAGCCGTTACCACACGATCCAGCATTTTGACACCTTCAAGAAAAAAAGTTTGGAAAACATTGTGAGAAAAGAAGGAATTTCTTGTTAGAATGTTTTGTAACCAAAAAGCTTCTTACTTTTTTTACTTTTATCAATTTCCATCTAACTCAAATCATCATCTGCAAACTCTTCCAATGCAGGTCAGTCTTAAATTTTGTCCTCTGGTAGTGGGTTAAGCTTATTTTTAATCGCAGTGTTATATTACAACTTCTTTTTGGGGTTTATTTAAGTTGTATTTTCTTTCTCATAAAGTGAAGAGTGTATGATTCTGAAAATTGAAAGTTATTGATCTCTTAAATGAAAATATGTCAAATGAAATGAAATAAAGACTGTCCATCTTTTAGTCTATTCCCACACAATCCTTCATTTTAGGCTTCAGAAGAAAAAGTTTTGGAAACATTATGGAAAATAAAGAAATTGCTTGCTATAAGCACTTTAATACTAAGACTTAAAATATTTCATAAACTAAAAATTGTTGTCTGTAACTTCATTGAATTTAGCCAATCTGAAATTGTGTAATCTGGTTATGGTTTAATATTCTCAGTTGGAGCCTATCATCCCGATATCCACCTGAAGTATGGCTCCAGCATGGCATTGAAGATGAGTCGAGATTCAGACAGAGAAAGTGTGGTGAGCAGTGAGGCTTCCTACACCCCTCAGGAGTTTCATGCCCTCAGGTAAATAAAGATTTTGTACCTAGTCAATATTTAGACAGAGAGAATGGTGAGCGTTGAGGCTTCCTACACCCCACAGGAGTTTCATGCCCTCAGGTAAATATAGATTTTGTACCGAGTCAATATTAAGACAGAGAGTGTGTTGTAAGCAGTGAGGCTTCCTACACTGCACAGGAGTTTCATGCCCTCAGGTAAATATAGATTTTGTACTGAGTCAATATTAAGACAGAGAGAGTGTTGTAAGCAGTGAGGCTTCCTACACCCCACAGGAGTTTCATGCCCTCAGGTAAGTTTAGATTTTTTACTGAGTCAATATTAAGATAGAGAGAGTTTGGTGAGCAGCAATTCTTCCTACACCCCACAGGAGTTTCATGCCCTCAGGTAAATATAGATTTTGTACTGAGTCAATATTAAGACAGAGAGAGTGTTGTAAGCAGTGAGGCTTCCTACACCCCACAGGAGTTTCATGCCCTCAGGTAAGTTTAGATTTTTTACTGAGTCAATATTAAGACAGAGAGAATGGTGAGCAGCAATTCTTCCTACACCCCACAGGAGTTTCATGCCCTCAGGTAAAAGAGATTCTATTCTCAGTCATGAGTGGTGAGGCTTCATGCATCTTTTAGCATTAAAGCATAATGACTCCACTTCTTCCGCTGTTTCATTTCTTAGACCCCACCAACAGTATTATAGTTGAGTTGCAGTGTATAATGGTTTGGCTCCAGTTGCATTTTTTTAACAGCAGATGATTCAGATGAGTGATTTAGGACCATTATGGTCCTCTTGTTTCAATTTGGATCAGTCTAAGATATTGTCTTGTAGTCATAGTGACTCTAAGTATAAGTCAGAAGTCACACAGAGTGAAGTTAGCAATTGTTAGCTCCCCCCTTTCTCCCCAAAGGAGTTACATGCACTCAGTTAATTTTACAGTATCTATTCTGTTGCATGCACTCAGCTAAATATACAGTTAAACTCATTCACACACAATGGCGCTTTTGGATGCCTCTCCAGAAAAACATATTGGAAGACCTTGTGAAAAATGAAGAAACTGCTTGCGACAAGCAATTTCTTCATTTTCCACAATGTTTTCTATCTAAAAAGTTGAAAAATTTTTATCTGTAACTTCTTTCAATTTGGACCAGCCTAAAATTTACTTGTCTGGTAATGGGTTAACATGTAGCCAACAGTAAGACAGAGGAAATCCAACAAAGGTTTCCCTCTCACAGGTCAAATATTATAGGATTTCTCATGAGACTTTGCTTGAGAAAAGCTTACCTTAATCCAGAAGTGAGTCTAGAGTTGAGAAGTTATAAACTCTTTTACCAGACAACAAAATTTAAGACTTGTCCAAATAACAAGGGTTTGCAATTCAAATTTGTTTATAATTATACCTGCCAAAACAGTCTGTCTGTAGCTTTTTCGTGTCTGCTCAATTACTCGGCAACTATTGGACGGATTTATTCAAACTTTGCTGATATAATCAGTATCAAGCAGAAATGCGCATATTCTATTTTGGTTATGGTTCATCGATTTTTGACAGAGTTATGGACCTTTGGTGAAAAATCATGTCCGCTCAATTTCTCAGCAATCATTGGACGTATTTGATTCATATCTCACAGAAAGACTCGGTATGAGTCAGACAGTTTTTACTGATTTATGCTCTTAATTAAGAAATCCATTATTTGTTACAGCCCTTTGGCAGATAGCACTTGTATATGGATAAGCTCTGTTTGGGGGGTGTTAGTCTGCTTTGCGACAATTTCTAGTTGAAAGAAAATTTTGACAAGTCCAAATTGAAAGGTTTTTGCAATTGAAAGATAAAATTTGACAAGTCTAAATTGAAAGGGTTTGCAATTCAAATTTGTTTATATTTGAAAGATAAAGTATGAAGTGTGTATTGTACAAATACCTAATCTATATCTCTAATTACAGGGCCCAGGCAGATATAAGTGATCCCTACATACAACAACTACAACAACTCACCTCTAATCCACCTCCACCTCCTGTATTTGCTTCACAACCACCAGCAGTGAAAAAACAGAAAAAGAAACCAGGGTCACCAAGGTCACACAAGCCAGGGTCACCAAGGTCGCATAAACCAGGGTCACCACGGTCACAGAAAACAAGGGTAAGGAATAATCAGAACAATTGATTTACTCTGTTTTATTGAACAGAAGGCCTGTCTGCCCTCTTTTTTGTGTTTTTAAACAAATTTAGCTTGTATGATGGTGAGCAATAAATATGTGGATAGATGTTGTTAGATATTTTATCCAATGACCATAGGACTGAATTTAAAATATGTTGCTGACGAGAGTTTTAGAATATTGAATTTTTTAAAAAACCTTTGTCTTTTGAGGTAGAAAACATTGTGGATAATGAAGCAATTTCCTCATTTTCTACAATGTTTTCTAAAGCTATTTTAGCTTGACTATTAGAAGAATAGGGGGCTATTCCAGTCAACCTTACATGCAATTGTCATATCTCAGTTACTGCTAATGCTATTGCTCTGAAATTTTGCACATGAATTTGTGACAATAATATCAGCCTCTAGACAAGGTTTCATTACTCTGACATTCATTTTTAGTGGAATTTTAACCCTCTTCGGACTTTGAAATTCTTGGTTAAACCTTATGTGCAACTGTTGTATATCTTCAATCAATCTCTTTCTACTTATGCATTTGCTTTGAAACCTTGCACATTCTTTTGTGACTTTCATACCATCTTTTAGGCAAAGATTCATTACAATTACATTTATTATAATGGAGTTTAGACCCTTTTCAGAGTTAGAAATTCTTGTTTGACTTAAAATTGTAATTGAAAGATTTTTTTATCTCTATTACTACTTAGTTGTTATGCCTTATGTCAACATTGAATTGCTGTTACTATCCAGCACTCAGATTAGTCCAGCGTTGCTGTCCTCTGACAGCTCTTGTTTATGCCCCCACAATGTAATGGCAACAGGCATATAGAATTACCTCTGTTGTGAGTGTGTTCATTTCTTGTCTAGAACGTATCTTCTACATTAACCCATTCCAACTCAGTGGAATTTTAGACTGGTCCAAATTGAAAGAAGCTGCAGACGATAATTTAAAGTTGATGGAATTTTGATTTTTTTTTGTCTTTTTTTATAGAAAACATTGTGGATAATGAAGAAATTGCTTGATACAAGCAATTTCTTCATTTTCCACAATGTTTTCAAAAGCTTTTTTCTTGAGGGGCGTAAAAAGGAGGGATTGAGTTGGAATGGGTTAATAGATAGATTTCAACATGACCTGTCACAGTTGTTTCCCTAAATGAGTTCTAGTGTCATGCAAAAAGTTCTTTTGGATACTCCCAAGTTCAAGTCCTTTCGATACTCCCAAATTCAAGGTCACAGCTGAAGGTCATGTGCAGACTCTCAATCGTAAGGTCCAGGCTTTGATTCCCAGTTGCGGCAAATATCCATTTAGACATTTGTCTCCAACAAATGGTTGGATAATCGTAAATCTAAGTGGGATAAGCAACTGGAAGCTCAGAAAGGATGAAGTGGTAGTACTGGTGTACTAGGTGCTCAAATCGCTGTAATATGACTGAAATACTGTTAACCCATTCCAACATGGCAAAATTTTAGACTGGTCCAAATTGAAAGGAGTTGCAGACGACAATTTAAAGTTTATGAAATTTAAGATTTTTTCAATTTTCTGGATAGAAAACATTGCGTAAAATGAAGAAATTGCTTGTTACAAGCAATTTCTTCATTTTCCACAATGTTTTCCAAAGCTATTTTCTTGAGGGGCGTAAAAAGGAGGGATTGTGTGGTAATGGGTTAAAGTGCTGTTTGATTTCACTCAAACACACTGGAGGTCATTTAATAAGGACTTAACCAATTCCCACACAATCTCTCCTCAATAAAAATCTTTGATAAACATTGTGGAAATTTCTTCATTATCCACAATGTTTGCTATCCAAAAATATGAAAAATATTCAAAATTCTTTCAACTTGAAATTGTTCTGCAACTTCTTTCAATTTGGACCAGTCTGAAATTTTGTTTTGTGGGAATGTGACAAGCAGGAGCATCTTTGTCTGGCACATTTCTAGTTTTTGAGCGGAATTGTGTGGGAATGGGTTAAACAGTAATTTCAAATTACAACGATACACAGGGGACCTATGAAAGTGTATTGTTATATGTTTATGTCAATGACTACCCCCTATCAGACTTTGGGGGAAAACAATGTTGCTATGATTTGCTGATTCTCTTACAATCCAGCTATTTAACTCGCCCCAAGAAAAAGAATAAATGTAATATTGTGGGAAATGAAGCAAATGATTGTTAACATATATTATTTCAGGACTTCTATGGACCAGAGTTTGTCCACAAAACCAGTAAACCAATACAAAGAATACCCATAGCTCTACAGGGAGAGGTATGCCAACTATCCTTGACTCATTGTTCCTTCTTTTAGAATTATGTTTACTACTCTAATTTGTACTTATTTCTTTTATTTGTGTTCATTTTGGAATTCCATCTGAAACTGGTTTCAATTTGGATCAGTCATATACTGGGTCATGTACTATTACCAAATTACAAATTTTTGAGACTGGTCCCAAGAAGTTGAAGACCAAATTTCTAGTTGAATAAATTTGAAATTAAAAAAGTCTTTTCGATTAGAAATCATTGTGGGAAATGAAGAAATTGCTCATTTCAAGCATTTTTTTTTTCGTTTTCAACAATGTTTTTTTAATTAATTTTTCTGGGGTGGGGGCAGTAATGGTGGGATTGTGTGGGAATGGGTTAACATATGTTTTAGTAAAATTATGCCATATGATTTTATGTAAACACCAGGGATTGCTCACTTAATTTATTAGCTTGGCTGTCTTTGAGAAAAATGGAAGTATTGCCATAGCCTTGTCACCCTATATCACTGTCAGACAACAAATTTTATATTTTGTAATATCTCTAATATTATTAAAGGTATTCATTTGAAACTTGGAATAAATGTGCACTGTTAAAAGAGTAACCTTAACTATGAAGAGAGATAACTCTAAATGCAGTTTTTGTAAGATTTTTTAATTTAGATTTTTTTATCCGAGATCCAGCACCCAACAGATGAATATCAGGCACTTGTAGGCAGTACTCTTGTTTGGAATTCTTTCATATTTTGTACCATGCATCCATACTTTATCATACTAAAAATACTTTTCAGAGCAATAAGAATCCAGCACATGTTTGTAGAGTGATTGTTGTTCTCCTGAATGGACAAAAACTTGAGGCCATGGTGAGTCCCAGTACAACAGGACAACAACTGTTTGAAGCAGTTGTCACGGAGATAGAGCTCCCAGAATTCTACTTCTTTGGTCTGACATACATTAATGACAATGAACATTTCTTCATCCCTGGTGAGTCCAAGCTGCACAAAGTGGCTCCAGATGGTTGGAAGGAAAGCTGGAAGGCACCAAACCCTGTCACATTTACATGTTATCTTCGGGTGAAGTATTATGCCGAAACATTGTCAGCGTTGAAACATGAAACCACTCGACATCAGTTATATTTGCAACTCCGTAGAGATATCCTGGAAGAACGATGTCTCATTGATGAAGACACAGCACTGAAACTCGCAGGTCTTGCTTTACAGGCAGAATATGGGGACTACAACAAAGAGACCATGGGGCAGAACTATTTTATACCAGACCATTATTTTTCTGGTAGAACCACAAAGAGGCTAGGGACAGCATACATCAGGGACAATGCCCCAGCGACTCATCAACAAGCTGCAGGTCTGTCTGAAACAAGGGCAGAAACAGAGTTCATGAAGGTTGGTATTTAACAGTGATAAATATATGACATATTCTGATTTTAACCTAGTTTTATCATGGCTTTCATGAATTCACTTTATTCAAGTTGACTTCTATTCTTTCTAAATGAGGTTTATAAAAAAAAAAGCTACCACTTTCTATCTCTTGTCAGAGAAGCAGAGATGTTTAGTCTATTACCAGATGACAATTATTACATTAGTGAAAATTGAAAATATAGATAAAAAAGCAGACAACAATTTTAAAGCTGGTAGAACTTGTAATATCTATATCTTTCTGGTGAAAGCTATATAGAAAATGTAGAAATTGCCTGCAACTAGCAGTTTCTTTGATTCCAGTTGTGAAGGTTAGTATTGCACAGGAATGGATTCAGTTTTTGTTGTCCTCATTATAAATACTCATTTGAATACTTTTATTCCAAAACAATTATTTTTAGAAAAAAGACTAAATTATAAATTCTTGTCCTAATTCCTCATTTAACCAATTCCTAAACATAACAATTCAAGACTGGTCCAAATTGAAAGAAGTTTTAGACAATTGGTAAGATTTAACTTGATAAGAAAACTACCTGCGAAATCCAGTGAAAAACATGGCAAGAAACAGTTTCTTCTGTACTCACTTTGTTTCCACAAGTTATTTCTATTCAGCATTTCAAAATGAGGGATTGTTTGGTAATGGGATAAGAAGTAGAAAAGACTAACCAGAGGAATTAATGGTTGGTGATATTCAAAAGCGTTAACCTGTTCCCATTTAACAATGACTAGACTGGTCCAATTTCGAATTTTCAATTCCACTAAAATTGGAAAATAAGTTCTCAAAATGGTTGAAAACATTTGAGAAAAAGAGAAATTGCTTGTAACAAGCAGTTTCTCCTTTTCCCACAAAGTTTTACATTTTCAATGTATTTCTTAGGGAGTCAGAAAGCTTCATTGTGTGGTAATGGTTTATTTGCCAATGAAAATAATTGCTACTGAAAATACAGGATAAAAATGGGCAATTTGATGTAAGAAATCTTCCTTTCCCACAATATTTTCTATAACTATTTTCTATGGGGATGTCAAAATAAGGAATTGCATCATAATTGTTTAATTAATACAACTCAGAATTTTTTTAACAAATGTGAGGTGATAGTTTTGTAAAAAAAAAGGTTTCTTTTGGAACTTTTACTATAAAATGAAGTTAATTACTGACATTTTGTACTTTCAGATTGTCATTGAGCTAGTTCCCGAGTATGGAATTCATTTCCATAAACTGTTGAAGGTAAGGAATGTTTATTTTTTAACCCATTCCCAGACAGTGATGCTTTTAGATGCACCTCAGGAGCCTAGAAAGTTGAAAAAATCCAAAATTTTATATACATTAAATTGTCATCTGCAGTTTCTTTCAATTAGGGCCAGTCTGAAATTTAACCGTCTGGTAATGGGTTAACAAAAAGAAATACAAAACAACAAACTTTGAATTTCTATTACAAATTGTACGTAGGAATTATTATGTTATAGTCGTGATACATAACCCTGTAAGCCGTGTTGGAAAATCTTGAAAGATATCAAATTTTCTTATACAGCAAGCATTCAATACAAGATTTGTATCACAGCTACATCAATGTCTTCCATTTAGTAAACTTTGACTATAAAAGATAAAAGAACCTCTTGAAACTTGGATAGAATTAACTTATTTTTTGGTGCAGTGTCATTTTACTGGAAAAATGAAGTCATTGAACCATATCTATATCAGTTCTGTACAAGGCTGATTGGGATTGTTATCTGTCAAAAGCTTTTTGTCTGCCTGTAATTAATTTATCCTATAAGGAAGACCGGTAGCTATATAATACAAAATATTACTTATAACGAAGAAAAATACTAGAAAAGATTTCCTTAACTGATCTCTCTTTCAGAAAAAAGGAGAAACCAACAATGTAATCTGGGTGGGTGTGAACATCAACAATTTAGTTCTAGCGGAGAATGCACCCAACCAGAGGATTATTGTTCATCAGTATCCATGGGCCTCCATCATGAAAATATCATTTAATAGGCGGAGATTTAGTGTACAACCAAGGCCCGAATTTGGGCAACTTAAACCAACAAAAATGAATTTCTACACTACAACCTACAAGAAGTAAGTTTAGTTTTTGTGCTTTGTGCAAATCAAGTTTGATATCTTGCATCTGCATAATTTTTCAATGTTCAAATGTTCTTGACTTCCTTGTTGAACCATTCCACACAATTACGCCTTTTGAAACTTCTCAAGAAAAAAATGGAGAAAACATGCTGAATAAGGAAGAGAGCAAAGGAAAAAAAGGAAAATTTTCTTATCACAAACTAAATTTCTTTAGGATGTTAAAAATCCTGATTGTGATCTTCATAAACTGGCCTTTTATTTGCTAATAAAATTGTCAAATTTAAATTCTGTATTGGTGGATCTCATTGAGACGATTCTAATGAGTTCCCTCAACATAGGATTAAGTATGAATCCTCCAATGATTTATGTGTGCAGTCAAACCAATCCCTCATATGCCATAAAAAAGTGTATTAGGTGACCATTCTCTCAAGCGACAACATTTTGACTGCCCTTTAGTGGTCTCTAAAAATAAGTTTTACTGTAATATGTACAGTCAGGCCGCCATACACCGACCATCGTTATATCGGCAAACTCAGTTAACGACAAAAAACACGGGGAACAAACCTCACCTAAAGTAATTTTGACCCGTTTGAAAGGCATATTCAAGTACCGACACCGACGGACATTTGTCAGAACAAATCTTCTAAATTTAATGAATTTTGCTTCAGTTTATCGGAATTTTCTCAACCCCATGTTTTACGGTTGTTGACATGCCGTAAAGGGTGTCTTAAAATCCTTTATCCGCAGTTGTCATAAACAATATAGGTTACACAATAGACTCGATTATTGATTTTTTACACCTTCTGATTAATAGTGTTTAATGTAAATAAAATGCCTTTGGCAAGTTTTTCACACTTAACCCTTGTCATGCTAAACCCGGAATATTCCGGTTTTGCAGGAGCTGTAGACCAAGATCAGCCTGCACATAAGTGCAGTCTGATCTTAGTCTACACCTCCTGCTTGTACTTTCTCTTCCAGAGTTGTTTATGAAGTTGATTTCTAAAAGAAATATTGGTTTTTGAACAACAAGTTCCATCAGTGTTTTCAGCCCTTTGCTTTTACAACAATTCAGTAAGGTTATGTATCCAGCATGAAAAGGGTTAAATTACCGGTGTTGTATGTTTTATTGAATTCAGTTGTCTTTATTTGAGATGTTTGAGCAATTTGAGAAGTTTGAGAAATCTGAGAATTTTGAGAAGTGACCTAAATAAATGCGAGAAACAATTTTCTTCGTTATTTTTATTATCATTGTTCCAATCCGTAACGTAATACGTAAACTTCCTGTTCCTGTTTACAACTTTCACTTCCTGTCCAGTCCGTCATTTCTCGTCGACATCTCGAAAAATCTCCCGGTACCCAAAATTACCTGCTCCATTACAACGACTGACTCAGTTAACGACAGGAATTGTGTGGGGACAAAGTATGTTGTTATAACGGGGTTTGACTGTATATACTTAATTTTCAGAGGTCAATACTTGTTGAAGTTCTGTACAGCACAGCACAGTTTCCAACTTAAGCTGAAAACAAGGCTATCTTCATTGGATACGGTGGCAGGTAGGTTTTTTTACCTTTACCTAATACGAAATCATAAACTTGTCCAAATTGAGAAAAGTTGCTGACGCCAATTTAGAATGAATGAAATTAGAGAAAAGAAAAGATCATGTGGGATCAGAAAGAGTATTGTTTTTCAAAAGAAGAAATTGCTAAAGCATGTAATTAAGTTGGGGTTTTTTTTGTTTTGTTTTTTTAGCAACAATGGTTTCCTGTGAAGAATACCTTTGTACATGATGATGACGATGATACATGAAAAAATACAAACATCACCAGAAATTATGTAACCTTTAACTAGACGACAAAATTTTCTGAATAGAGTGCAGACAACATTTTTTGTGGATGAAATTTCAAAAGTCTCTTGTCTTTTGGGGCAGAAAACATTGTGAATAATGAAGAAATTGCTTGTTACAAGCAATTTCTTCATTTTCCACAGTGTTTTACTAAGCTTTTTTTCTTTGGGGGCATCTCAAGGAGTGATTGTATGGGAATAGGTTAATACTAATTGGATTGCCCTTTGACAGAAATTTATTTCACATCACATAACTTTCTTAAAAAAGTCAAGCCAAAAATCAAACTATCTTCCAGATTTGAGTACAGGTGATCACATGAGTATTGGAGATACAGAAGACATTGATGCCACCATGTCTGATAGTGACACTATAACTGAAGATGTCTTACAGGTAACCCGACTGCTTTTCTTTTTTTTTTTTTGCTCACCTCAAGGTTAGGTGTTCTGATCACTCACAGTCAGTCTTTTTTCCGTTGTCTGTCCACAATTTCTTTCAAAATCTTCTTCTAAACCACAAAGCTATTTAGGTTGAAACTTGGCAGGGATGGTAAATGGTTAACACTCTTCTGAAATTGTTGAAAAAAAAATTGAATATCGTCAAACGCCCTCGTTGCCATGGTAACAGAAAGGTCAAAACTATTTAGATGTAGAGACAAAGAAGGAAATCTTAAAAAATCTTCTCCTGACCAGCAAAAATGCATGGGGTTTGATATTCTGCCTGGGGCATCAGCTGGCAGCCTTCTTCAAAAGTTGTCAAAAGAATGCCCCTGTGGTCCCGTTTTGGCTCTGGCCTAGCATATCCTATTTCACATTGCAACAAAGAAGGAAATCTATGAAAATCCTCTCCTTACAAACCATAAGGCACAAAGTTTTGATATTTTGCATCATGGTCCTCTTTTTAACCCTTTCTTGTATAATCCCTGAATTTTACTTACTTGTTGTATTTTGAGACAATCAGTAAGAAGAGTTATCACAGAGACGCTGTTTGAAACCCCTTAAGGGAAGCAATTGGGGAACATAGTGTAAAATTAAGAAATTGCTTGAAGCAAGTAATTTCTTCATTCTACACAATGTTTTCTACCCAGATTGTTGAAAAAATCTAAAATTTCATAGACTTTTCATTGTGGTCTGCAACTTCTTTCAGTTTGGACCAGTCTAAAATTGTTGTTTTAAAAGTGTTTAATGCAGTTTAGGTAACTGAAAAAAAATCATAATTCATTGGAAAAATTCATATTTTTCCTTCAGTTTTTTGTCACTCTCTTTCAAGAACACTAAGTATAGGCTGTGCTCTTTTTAAAGATTTACCCAATGACATACTTTTAGCTCACCTTTGTTTTCACTCTAGAGGCCAGAATTATGGCTTAATTTTCATGAAACTTGATCAGAATATTTTTCAGGTCATTAGACTGAACGCTTTCCAAATTTGGAACATACTATTTGAAACACAATAAAAAAGGCTTTTATAATAACTTCTTTGTTTTCACTCTAGAGAACAATGTTGATAGAACTTTGCCAGAATGATTGTCAGGCCTTTTGGATAAGCACTATCGAGATTTAAAATGTTCCATCTGAAAACACAGGAAAAGGGGCACTAATGATGATTTTACTGTTTAACCTCCTAGAGCCTCAATTTGGGCTCAATCTTCATGGAAACTTGGTCAGAATGTTTGTCAGGTCATAAGGAGGATTCTTTTGAATATGGGTGTGTTCTGTTAGAAAACACAGGAAAGGGGGAATTAATTACAATTTCACTGTTAACACCCTAGAAGCCATAGTTTTGGCTCAATCTTCATAGAACAGTCAGAATGTTTTCAGGTCAACAGGACAAGACTGTTCAAACTCAGAAACATAAAAAAGGAGGTCAAATTCCCCCCTTATAAATATATAACAAATGATGTTCACTGAAAATTTTTACACTGGTCCAAATTTGAAAGGAGTTACAGACAATAGTTTAAAGTTTATGAATTTAAGAATTTTTCAACTTTCTTGGTAGAAAACCTTGTATAAAATGATGAAATTGTCAAATTCCCCCAAATTTCTTCATTTTACACAAGGTTTTCCTAAGTGTCTTTCTAAAGGGGCATCTACAAGTGTCATTGTGTGTGAATGGGTTAATAAATCTCACACTACAACAAACAAATATCCTCTTTTCATTCTCAGAAAACTGAAACAGAGAATGTGAGTCAAGGTTTTGGAGCCACAAATCACATACCCCAGAAGGAACCCAGAGCCTATAGGCAGTAAGTTAGAACATAAAATTGACCATCCAGCTAGTGTAATAAGTGTTTGATTACTGGCCCTGCCCATTGACCCCATGGATGTTCAACTGAGATATCAAATTGGGTGCAAAATATGATGTAGTTATTTTTATGCCCTCGCCATGTAATGGTGACGGTGATATACAGTTACCTCTGTCCATGTATGAGTGAGTGCATGGGTAGTCAGTTTATTGTGAGTATCCATTTCTTGTCCAAAGAACATATCTTAAAAATTAAACAATAGATTTAAAAATAACATGGCACAGTTATTCCCCTTGATGAGTAGTTGTATCATCCATAAAGTTCTAATGGATACTTCCAAATTCAAGCTCACGGCTGAAGGGCATGTGAGAAGCATTTAAGATGGGACACCTGTGACCATGACATATTTCTAGTTGTATAATGATATAAAATATTGTGCTCTTTGATAAAGAAATGATTTAACCTTTTCCTGTACAAACTCTGGATTTTATGTCCCTGTGATTTTATTTTTAAGAAAACATTGTAGAAAACGGTAATATTTTCTATTTTTCAAATTAAATCCTCTTTAAATTTTCGTCTGCAAAACCTTTGAATTTGGACAGGCCTAAGATTTTGCTAAACAGGAAAGGGCTAAATAACTGTCAAGCAAAATGAGCTATTTTAGGACAAAACTCCATTGATTTCAAAGTAGCACTTATCAGTTTTATACATATACAAAATTTGGGTCAAAATCTTTGTAAGATGTCATTCAAGCTGCAGTCATGTTTAGGTTGCCAACAGACAATTTGCCTTTTATTTCATGTCCCTTACCACATATTTTACAAAATAATGTCATAACTTGATATTACCTCATGTCAGAGGTCAGTGGGTGGGGCCAGCCATCCATCAATTGCTCAAACTAGTTTTCTCATAATTTATCTTTTATATTTTCGATTGAACTGAAAAATTGTAATGTGCATGTTTTTAAATCCAATCAAGGAAGCATTTTAATTGACTTGTTGATTATTTATAGAAATATGCATGGATTTTTTCCGCTTGACATCATGATTATGATAACCTTTGGATAATAAACTTCATCAGTTTTATATGTTCAATATAGAATTGCGGATTCAAAGGGGGTTTGAAACCCCCTTCTGTAGACTTACTATTTCATTTTCAACCTCCCTAGGCCCTGCCCTTTAACTCCAACAGGAAGTTTCACTTGGATTTTTAACAGCATTATTTTGCAAACTTTATGGCCTGTAGCATGTAACAAGAAACTAGAATGGTTGATTGGTGATATAAACATTCTAACTACATCTTGAAATAGCTGTAGTTAAGACGTTTAAGTCCCCAAACCAACACAAAAGATTAACAAAAATTGCGGCCATTGGCAGAGTTGAAAGCTCAGGTCTGGGCTAGGTAAATGATTTGGTTGGTTGGTTGATTCCTTAATTGACAGTGCCATTGGTCAATTGTGTTTTTCTCTTACAAGCAACTTCCCATTTCCTCACAATGTTTCTTCACTATTTGGCACATATTTCTGACTTTGAATGGAATTTGAAATGTCTGCATTTTCTGTCAATATGAACCAATCTTAGATTTTGTCATCAGATAATCAATCATCCCATTTCCCACTTGATACTGATTTTTTATCCCCCTCAAGAAAAAGCTTTTGAAAAATTTTGGCAACAGAGGAAATCACTTGTTGCAACCAATTACATCATTCTCCACAATATTTTCTACCCAAAAATGCAAAGATTCAAAAGATTCAATCAAATTATAGTTGCACTCTGCAACTTCCTTTGAATTTGGACCTGTCTAAGATTTTGACATCTTATAACCAATTAACCCATTCCAACATCATTCTACTTTTTTGAGGTTCTCAAGAAAAAGGCTTTGGAAAAAAATGTGTAAAAATTAAGAAATTGCTTGTTACAAGCAAATTCTTCATTATCCACAATGTTTTTTACCCTAAAATACAAAGATTTTTAACATTCTGTCAGTTTAAAATTGTCGTCTGCAACTTCCTTGAATTTGGACCAGTCTAAAATTTTGTCATCTAATGATCAATTAAAAGTGTGATGATTACTAATGAAAATTTTTATTGATATTGTTTTATGTTGATGGTAGTGACAGATAATTGCTGCAGGGAAATTATAAATATGGACATAATAACCATAAATCATTAATTGGAAATCAATAATTATCTATCCCTTCTCCTTGATAACAGCGGTAATTTTGAATAGAGATTTTAGATATTAAAAAAACAACAGAAAACTGAAAGACTGACGATAGAAAAAAAATCACTGGGTAAGAACAGATAGGAAATAAAGGAAACAGGATCTCTATCAACTCAGTAACAGGTGACAAATTCTATCCAGACCAAACTGAAAGAATTAGCAGATGACATTTAGAAAGGCTTTAAATTGGAAAAAATGATTTCCAAATATGAAAAAAACATTGTGAGAAAAGAAAAAAATTGTTTATAATAAACAATTTCTCCTTTTTTGACAGTATTTTCAATAACTTCATTGTTCAGGAAATAAAGATACAGGCCCATGTTGTAATGGATCAGAGCAAAAGACTCCCCAAAAGCGTATCTTTCTACAGCTTGACCCACAACTGGCCCTTCCCATGTTTTCAGTCTTTTGATCACAAAGCAAATCTGAAAAGTGAATTTATTTAGTAAGACAATAATTTAATCTTTTCCTGTACAGCTCCTGTTTTTTTTTATGTCTGCGTGATTTTATACTTAAAATATTGTGAAAAAAGAAGAAATTGCTTGAAACAAGCAATTTCTTCTTTTATCACACTATTTTCTACCACATAGGAAGATTCCTTTTAGAACTGCACTCATTTTTCATCGCCATCTCTTATTCCTTTCATATTGATTGATTGAAAATTGATTGCGTCCAAAATTTCTTAAAACAGGAAAGGGTTTAAAAAAATCATAAACTACATCTACTTCTATGTCCAAACTTACGCCTTGGTTTTTTTTTCTGTTTGTATTTTTCAACCTAGATATTGCATGATATTTCAAGGTTATTGCTCAATATGAAATGTCAAATATAAGTAAGGATGGTATTATGTGATTTCCTATAATTTTGTCTGCATGTCATGATGTTGGTGTGAGAAAGATTGACTAACAGTTTTGATGTGTATCTATCTTGCTTGTCCATTTATCAGGGCAAAATCAGTTTTGGAAATATTGACTGTGAAACAAATTGGGGAAAATATATTAGATTTGCACAATTGTTACATTTTTTTAAAGCATTACCAGATGACAAAATGTTAGACTGGTCCAAATTCAAGGAAGTTGCAGACAACAACTTTTACTTGATGAATTTCTAAAAATAGCTCGAAACATTGTGGATATTATGAAGAAATTGTCACAATTTCTTCTTTTTTTTTCCACAGTGTTTTCTAAAGCTTTTTGGTTTGGAAAACAAAACACAAACAAATCGTTGGTCAGTGATCTAAATGTTGAAATTATAGCTTAAAGTCATTCCCAAACAATGAAAATTTAGACTGGTCCAAATGGAATGAAGTTCCAGACGACAATTCAAAGTTGATGGAATCTTAATTAATTTGTCTTTAGGAGTAGAAAACATGAAGAAATTACTTGCTTGTGCATCCACAATGTTTTCCAAAGTGTTATCTTCAAGAGTGTAAAAAACGGAATTAAATGTGAATGGGTTGAATAAGCTGTAGTTACAACATTTAAGTTGCATCACCAACTACATACTTGACATACTGGTAAATCTTGGAGGTCAACATTTACTTTTGTTTTAAATAAATAATTTGATTGCTGAATTAATATTTTGATTGTCAAAGGCAATCCATCAGTTATTACCAGGTGCAGAGTAGAAAAATGTAGAAAAAATGGACATAGTGTCGTGCCAGGTGATGAATATATTTGGCAAAAGCAAATAGCAATTCAAACTTTTACCAGAGAACTTTGGTGTTGAAATGAAAAGTTTTAGGTGATGTTGAAACATAGAATTGAAATAGTAAACTTGTAACCTAAAAAGCTTGTGAAAATGTTTGGAGTTATTAAACAAATGTCTAAGTGTTGTAGACAAAGGTGAGGTTAATGTTTTTTAGAAAATTCTTTTAACTGTCAGAAATAGATACTTTTCAAAATACCAGTACTGTCAATAAGTGTATGTTTCCATCTATCCATTAATATGTCAAATCTATCCCTTAACATAATATTCTAATACATGTAATTATATTATATAAATTCACTTGAAAAGAGCAGTCTTTCGTTCTTTTTCAGAATGATTTATTACCGTATAAAGCTCCACTAGTTAACATCAAATATTTCAATAGGTTGATACCAACCTATTGCAACTGTATTGTGAAACTTAAACTGGGTTTTTAGTATTTCCTAAGATCAGTGCATAAGAATGCCAAATTTATGAAATAAATTACAATTTGACATAATTTAAGTCAAGAATTCAAGAGTGGTACACTAAGAAACTTAATGTTTGGTTAGTGACCTAGACGCTGTAACTACATCTTGAATATGCTCTATTTATCATGTTTAAGTCACCAAACCAACAAAAATGCATAACATAAATGTCAGAGTTCAAATTTCAATTCCAGTCTAAATTAATGATTTGATTGGTCAACCACTTTTTGATTGACAATTGGAACCGAAATTTCTTGATTGTCATTAACTTCAGATCAATGACTAAGGCATTGGCATAGTCAATGTTGGCATGTCAAACTGTAGCCTTGATCATATCTCTGTTATTATTGAAGATATATATATATATTTTAAATTGGCATGTTTCTTTACAATCATAAAAGTGACCCATACTATCAAGGGATGTAACTCTGTATCCATTTTAAATTATGTCTCTTTTTGACTTAAAAATCTAGCACCCACATCAGAACATAGAATCTGCAAAGGGCGCTCTTGTTCCTAGATATTAATCTTCATTGGCATCAAAACAGGGTCCTGCATGTAAATGTTTTGAATTGTTCGACCTAGTCATTGTTCTGAATGCTTGAATGCTGTATTTATGCCTACTAACTGCATGTTTGATTCAGCCCTCCTCCATACAGACCTGACTCTAGTGCTAGCATGATAGAAATTCCTACAGCACTACGGGAAAGTACTACCCCAGTTTTTATGCAGCCAGCTCGAGCAGCCACTACTGGAGATCTAGTGGATAACGAAGCAGAGGTTAATGGTGACGAAGTTGAAGAGGAAATAATTGAAAGTCAAGTATTCCAGCAAGCTCAGGCTTATGTCATAGGTTTGCATGACTATTTTCTTTGATTGTTTATGAATCTTGGAAACTTGAATGTTTATTTTTCTAACCCTTTCCTGTTTTACAAAATATTAGACCTGTCCAAATTCAAAGGTTTTGCAGACAAAAAATTAACTCGAATTTGATATGAAAATAACCATTTAGTAGGATAAAAAATTTGTGGAAAAGCAGAAACTGCTTGTCACAAGCAATTTCTCCTTTTTCTACAATATTTTCTCACTTATAAATTCACAGGGACGTAATACCAGGTACATGTATTGAATAGGAATTGGTGAAACCTGAGTGATTTTGAGTGCTTGTGGGTCTTGCTTGCATGTTTGAATTTTTAACCCTTGCCATGCTAAACCCAAAATATTCCGGGTTTGGCAGGAGGTGTAGACCAAGATCAGCCTGCACATAAGTGCAGTCTGAGCTTGGTCTACATCTCCTGCTTGTACTTTTCCTGCAAGAGTTCTTTATGAAATTGATTTCTAAAAGAAATATTGATTTTATAACAACAAGTTCAGTCAGCACTTTCAGCCCTTTGATTTTACAGCACTTCAGTGGGGTTATTTATACAGCATGACAAGGGTTAAGAGTTCAGAATTGATTGTCTGATTTGAATTAAACTATTAAGCTTCCATTTAATCAATTAGTTGAGAACTGGTCTAAAATCAAAGAAGCTGCAGACAATAAATTAAATTGCATTAAAATTGAAAAATAAATGCAAATAGGATTCAAAACATTTTGATTGAAGCAATTTTTTCCTTTTCAATGTTTTCCATAGCTATTTTTCTTCACGGTGTCAATATTGCGTTGAAAACATTGTGGATAATGAAGAAGTTGCTTGTAACAAGCAATTTCTTCATTTTCCCCAATGTTTTCTGAAGCTTTTTTGTATCAAGAGCGCCTGAAAGCTTCATTGAGTGGAAATGGGTTAATTGTTAGCAACCTGGCGTTAAATTCATAGAAAAGTTTAGTTAGGATTTCATGAACCCTTAAATGCAATGACTTACTTCTTATCCCCTAAACTGTTCAAATAAAAATTGGCACTTTGTTTGTAATTATAAATGCTAGTGTCCTATAAAGTCTTATTCTGAACCATAACCCATTCCCACACAATAACGCTTTTTGATGCCCCTCAAGAAAAGTAATTGGGAAAACATTTAGTAAAATGAAGAAATACTTGAAACAAGCAATTCTTTTATTTGAACAATGTTTTCTACCCAGATAGTTGAAACATTTAAAATTTCATAAAATTTGAATTGCAACCTCTTTGAATTTGTACCACTGTTAAATTTATTCATTTTGAACAATGTTTTCTACCCAGATAGTTGGAAAATTTAAAATTTCATAAACTTTGAAATGCAACTTCTTTGAATTTTTACCAGTGTTAAATTTTGCAATCTGGTAATGGCTTAACCCTTTCCTGTTTTGCAAAATTTTAGACCCGTTCAAATTCAAAGGTTTTACAGACGAAAATTTAAAGTTCGTTTTATTTGAAAAATAACCATTTACTAGGGTAGAAAATATTGTGTTACAAGCAATTTCTTCCTTTTCCACAATGTTTTCTGAAGTATAAAAACACAGGGACGTAAAAAAGCAGGGATTAACCAGGAAAGGGTTAAAGGAAAGATTGGAGATTTAATTTGACCAAGCTTGACAAATGAAAACACAGAAAATTTAAGCGGTAACATTGTAGAATTATCACACAAATATTTCATTACAGATACAAGCCTTCATTCAGTGGACCAGACTCTTTCCCCACCTTCTGGAAACGAAACAATTAGTAGTAAGTATATTTTTATGCCCCCACATCGAAAGATTGGGGCAAATTGTTTTACTGTTGTCTGTCTGTCCATTTGTTGGTCTGTCTGTCTGTCTGTCTGTCTGTCTGCAAAACTTAACCAAAAAACTTAACATTGCCAATTACTACCAGCCTATTCAAGATACAATGCTCATATTTGGCATGTTGATACATCTCCATAATACGCATCTCCTCATGTCAAGGTCATGTGATAAGGTCAAGGTCACATACCAAGGTCAAAAGCCAAAAACATTTCCTTGTCTCTTTCACTAAAATACTCTATTAAAACTCATGTACAAGTCAACAACACTTTTCATAGTTAAGTCCTGTTACGGGGGCATTGTGTTTCACAAACACATTTTGTTAAGAACTGAAATGAGTTGGTTGTAATCAGCCGCACATAACCCTTTCCCACACAACAAAATTTTAGACTGGTCCAAATTGAAAGAAGCTGCAGACAACTTTGAACTTGATTGAATTTTTGTCTTTTTGTTTAGAAAACATAGTCGATAATGAAGAAATCGCTTGAATCAATCAATAACTTCATTTTCCACAATGTTTTTCAAAGCTTTTTTCTTGATGAGTGTAAAAAGGAGGGCTTGTGTGGGAATGGTTTAACCCATTCCCACACAATGATGCCTTTTGATGCCCTCAAGAAAAGCTATTAGGATTACATTGTGGAAAAATAAAAAATTGCTTGTGACAAGCAATTTCTTCATTTTCCACTATGTATTCAGCCCAGAAAATTGAAAAAATGTAAAATTCCATGAAATTTAAATTGTCTTCTTCATTTTCTGCATCTTCTTTCAATTTTAGCCTGTCTAAAATTTTGTCTTGTGGGAATGGATTAATGTAATTGAAATATTTGTTGTGCCATCTATCAAAATTAAGAAAATTCAAATCTCAAGGTTGTTTGTCAGGGGTCATGTTTCTAAACCCAATTAATCCCTCTTTCTTTGCGCCTTCTAGATAAAAGCACAGGAAAACATTGTTGAAAATGTAGAAATTACTTGTAACAAGCATTTTCTTCATTATCCTTCATGTTTTCTCCACGTAAAAACTACGAATTTTGAGATTTTATATACTTAAACTTGTCATCCGCAACTTGTTTGAATTTGGACCAGTGTAAAAATCTGTTCTTTTGTAAATGGTTGAAGGGAAAGTACATCTGTATTTGAAGCATAAATCAGTCTGATCTTGTCCCACACAATCCTGTTTGTTACGCACCTCAAAAGACTTGAGGAAAACTAGGATGAAAATGAAGAAATTGCTTGTGACAAGCAATTTCTTCATGTCTACCTTGTTTTCTGTGCAAATAGACTGAGATACCAAAGTTCTCTCAAGTTAGAATTGTCCTCTGCAACTTCTTTTAATTCGGACCAGTCAAAATTTTTGCCATGTAGGAATGGGTTAATTAATACAGGTGTTTATTAAAACCTTGTAGCTGACTGGTAGAGTCTGTTAGAAAAAGGGGCAATTTAGCACTAAAATTACGATTTAATTACAGATACCCTTCATCAACGACTTCGGGATGACCTCCTCTCTCCAGAAAACTCCTACTGTGAGAAGGAAATATTTGAAGTAACTTTAGAGAAACAAAAAGCTCATGGTATTGGCATAACGATAGTGGGTGGAGACAGTTCAAATAAACAGGATGTTGGACTATTTGTGAAATCTGTGACTCGTGATGGACCTGCCCATTGTGATGGTAGAATTAAACCAGGTGATCGAATTTTAGCTGTAAATGGTGAAAATATGAATGGGAAGGAACATCATGAGGCAGTTAAGATTATAAAACATTCTAAAGGACCGGTCAAAATCCTTATATCTCAGGTCAAACGACCTGGGTCCTTCAGGAAACGTGATAACGATGACAAAGTTTTTCATGCAAAATTACGTGAATCTAACTTGCGACACAATAAAGATACTGAAGAGTCAAGTTCATCCCGAAATGACATTAATCCCATATCTAATGTACCTGTCATAACTGTACAAAATGCTTCTGTACATAGCCATAATGAAAATGACAAAAATACCAATAAAAATGCAGAAAATTCAATAAAAATGGACAAAAATATTACTGACGCACCATGTAGCATTCCAGAGATACAGGAGGATATTGAGGACCAGGATTTTGGGAACTCAACAACGGCAGATATACATTCCACATTGTCTCTTGTAGATTCATTACACAGCGAGATGGCCGTCTCGGAGATACCAGAGGATGATCAGCAAGGTAGGTCTGGTTGAAAGTCTATGATAGACGACCGGTCAAATTTTACTTCATTTTCCACACTTTTTTATAGCTTTTTCTTAGCGGGTGTAAAAAAGTAGGATTGTGTAGGAATCAGTTAACGTATCACTACTGTTGATTAACCCATTTCATGCTATCCAACTTTGTTATGACCCAGAAGAAAAGAAAAAAGGGAAGCCTTTGCAGAAAAATTAAGAAATTGCTTGCTATAAACAGTTTTTTCATTTCTGCAATGGCTTAACAAAGTAATTGTCCAATCCAATGATTCATTCAGTCTTGAAATGTTGTGTCTTCTACAACATGAATCAGAATGTTAAATTTCTACAAACTATTGATTTGATTATAATTGTTTCTCAGATAAATGTCATAAAAAAAAATACATATAAAATCTAATATCCTCCCAATTCTTAATAAAACTTACCATGTCAAAATATTTTGAAATTATCTCCCTTTAGTAGCAATATTACCAGCAATCTGTCAATGGACACTTGAAAATTCATTGATTAGTCAAATGATGACCAATATCTTATTACTGTTTACAGATAGGATTATGGTCTATTTTGACTGTTGTTGGATTTTTTTACCTAGACACAGCTGTAAAATGATGATTTTATTCTAAACAGATATATAAAGAATGTCTATTACTGTTTACAGATATAACTGAGGTTTATTCTGGCAATTTTGAGGAATAGAGCTCAGATACTTGTACATATCTATAATAGTTTACCGACTGTAATTCGTATCAGCTCTAGAAAATTGTTTTGATGGCATTCTTTGTTAATGCTCGGCATCCATGCTAGTAATATTCTTTAGGGTAAAACCTTCCAGGGTGGATGCCCAGTCTGAAACCTAGAATTAAGGCCACAGCAAGGTCAAAGGTCAAATAGGTGCGCTTTCATATTATAATCGTCATTGTGATATTTTCAACTGCTATACATGCTGTATTATTAATTCTAATTGTGCTAAATTTTCTGAAAACTGCATTAGAGACATTATTTTATTGAAAAGACGACATTTTATGCCCTCGCATCGATAGATAGGGGGCAAAATGGTTTACCTGTGTCCATCTGTCTGTCCGTCTGTCTGTCTGTCTGTCTGCAAAACTTAACCTGCCAACTTAACATTTTCCTATAACTCCGACCCCAATTAAGTTACAATGCTAATATTTAGTATGTAGATAGGTCTTAACAAGGCGCAACTGGGGAAGGTCATTTCATCAAGGTCAAGGTCATAATTTTAACCCTTTTCTCTAAAGCGTTACTCAAAAAAACTTAACCTGCAAACTGAACATTTTCCTATGACTTCAACCCCAATTAAGTTACAATGCTAATATTTGGTATGTAGATAGGTCTCAACAAGGCGCAACTGGGGAAGGTCATTTCATCAAGGTCAAGGTCAAAATATTAACCGTTTTACCCTAAACAAAGAAAAACAAGATGTGTTTGTGAAACACCATGCCCCCGAAACAGGAATTCTTTAGAAACGGGTAATTTTTTTTTTTTTTTTTTCTAAGCTTTGATATTTGTATCAACACAGGTTTTGAATTCTTTTAATATTAACCCATTACCAGACGGCATTATTTTAGACTAGTCCTAATTGAAAGAAGTTGCAGAGGACTATTTAAATTTTATGAATTCTGGATTCTTTCAAATTTCTCGATAGAAAACATTGTGGAAAATGAAGAATTTGCTTGTGACAAGCAATTTCTTCATTTTCCACAATGTCTTCCAAAACTTCCTGGGGACGTCTTAAAGCGTCACTGAGTGGGAATGGATTAAGAAGAGTTCTAGACTTCTGTTCAATAGTTTTGTTATTAGCCTCTATAAAGGAAAATGACACTTATTTAATTACCCTGTGCACACTGCTAGCCACTGTACCAGTAATTACAGCGCTACAAAGAGACAATTTGGATGTATTTGTTTACCGGACGCTAGGCGACGTGCACTCTTTCTACATTACAAACCATCTCACTTTCTTGAAGTCAAAAGATTTTTATTTTCTGATAAGGTGATAAATATGTTGCAAACAGTTATGTTTTTTGTGTAAAATGTGTTACTGAGACCTGATTATAGAATTTGTCATTATATCCTCCTGATTTTATGCTAGTCAGAATTTCAAGTTACACCAATCATGCATGTGATGCAGCAGGGTGTGCTAGTCCTGTATGACTTCAAGCAGCCTTGGAGGCTATCGAGTACGCGGAATCATTGCAATTTCCACTGGCCGATCCTGTAGACACTTTTAAAAGGACTCCTACAAACATGTTTCTGAAAGAAGTCACATGTGGACATTTATTAGAAGGTTTGTGGTAACACAAGCTGTATATCAGAAACTGTAAGATATATATGACATTTCTATGAAGCATTGTGCTTCATCATGTTCACTGACGGTATTGTGTTATTTCTTTGTTTTGCATTGCGCCGGGGCGCTTTTTATACGCCCGAAGGGTCGTATTATGTTAAGGCCCCGGTCGTCCGTCCGTCTGTCTGTCCGTTCGTTAGCAATTTTTTGTGTGCGCAACACCTCCTTAACTATCAATGGGAATGAGCTGAAACTTGGCACAATTACTCCCTATGATGTCTAGTTATTCATAAGACCTTTGAAATTCAAATTGCTCCAGTCATTCTTGAGTTATCTTCAATTATCTGCCCTTGAATTGAACGAAAATCACTGTTTATTGTGTGCGCCACTCCTTCTAAACTATCAATGGGAATGAGCTGAAACTTGGCACAATTACTCTTTATGATGTCTAGTTGTGCATTAGACTTTTGAAATTCAAATCGCTCCAGTCCATCTTGAGTTATCTTGAATAATCTGCCCTTGAATTGAACGAAAAAACCCTTTATTTCATGTGAGCTTTATTACTCCTACATTTTGAATGGGAATGAACTGAAACTTGCCACAATGACTCTGTATGATTTCTAGTTGTGCTTAGGACTAAAATTTGTTTGATATGTCAAGTTGTTACTGAATTATCTGCCCTTTACTTAACGATATAGCTTAAAATTACAGAGTTTTTTTGTGTTAGTGTGTGCACAACTCCTAAAAATTCTATTGGATTGAACCGAATCTTGTCATAATGTATCTCTGATATTTAGATGAGCGTAAGACTCACTTCAGAAATCCAAAAAACTTTGGTCTTTCTTGAATTATTGGCCCTGAAATTGATTGAATTCAGATGACAAGGTCATTTTGAGCTCTGAAAAACCTAAACTGAACCATTGTAATTTATTTGTCAAGATCAGTTTTTCAAGTTCATATTTTTATTGATTGTGGTGATTACTTTCTGTTGAAACTTGTTTCAAGGTCATTGGTCAAGGTCATTTTTTATGTCAATTGTATTCAAATTATAGAATTTAACTATTGTACATAATGTTGAATGATAAGTTATTATAAAGCTGTCTTGTTTCTCAAGTGTAAACAGTATTATTCAGGTGATAAGATTTTTTTTTTTACAAAAACCATTAGCTATCATTCAAGCTCAGGTTCCTGAAAAGCCAAGGTTACTGACAAGCCCCTTCGGGCATATATGGGCCGCTCTGCAAAGCTCTTTTTAGCAGATATATGGTAAAGTTTTACCTGTAAATATCAGTTGAGGGGCTGAGGTAAGCATTGGTTTCATTTTTATCCTCCGCCGTTTCGGCGAAGGGGATATAGTAATGATCTCTGTCCGTCTTTCCGTCCTTCCGTCATTCTGTGACTAATCTTGACCAGAGCATATCTCCTTAAGTATAAATGCTATCAACTTGAAACTTCATAGGTAGATAAAACTCATTGAGGAGAAGTGCAGTGCACAAGAACCACAACTCTTGCTTGCATAATTTTGGAGTTATTCCCCTTTGTTATTTTAAAGACTTAGATTTTGTCCGAGGCATATCACTGAAAGTATCATAGCTATCTACTTGAAACTTTATAGGTGGATAGATCCCATTGGGGAGAAGGTGGATAGATCTCATTGAGGAGAAGTGTACAAGAACCACAACTCTTGCTTGAATAATTTTTAACGGTTTCATAGGTTATGGGTCAAAGACTTAGATTTTGTCTGGGGCATATCTCCTAAAGTATAAATGCTTTCAACTTGAAACTTCATAGGTGGCTAGATCTCATTAGGGAAAAGTGCAGTGCACAAGAAGCACAACTCTTGCTTGCATTATTTTTTAGTTATTGGCTTCAGTTTACTATCAAGCTTTTACAGCGGGGGATAGCCATGTCCGACATGGCTCTTGTTACTTATTCGCATTTGATTTTGTTCCTATTGTCATAATATTAAAGATGAAAATAATGTACAATGAACATAAGTTCGATGTATTTGCAAGTTTCACACATTTGAACGTACTTTACCCGTGACCTCACTCTGACCTGAAATTCGAAACAGACACTAAGCAAGCATTGCTTAAAGTAGTCTAGAGTAGCTACCTTCGGTTACGTGAATGCCTTGAATAATATGTATGTAATAACTCAATAACTCATGTTCAATCAGAGTTTTGTTAAGTATTGTGCTTTATTTTGTTATTGGCCATAGCGTTTTTTAGCATAAATATGGTAAAATTCTGTTTGAAAATGACAATATAGGCTCTTGTGTAAGCCTCTGTTCATTCCTGATTCAAATTATTTGATTTCGTTCACATTGCTTTCATTATGTGTTGATGCAAATAAATTTGCTTTAGCTACAAGCCTTTTTTTCTTGATTTTTGAAGTCATTGACCTTTGACCTCACTTTGACCTTTAATCAAAAAATCACGCTGGGCATCCACCCCTATCTTGTTTGTAATAGTCTAAGGAACAATTCTAGCATGGATGCCGAGCATTAACAAAAAATGCCATCAGGAGTCATCGTAGGATTCAAGGGAGGCAGACTATAATCTCCATTTCTGTGTACAAATATATCTGAGGTTTATTCTGACAACTTGGGTGAAATATGTAATTGAAAATGTACATTTGTGTATATTTCTTTATCAATAATTTCTATTATTTTATATAAATCTACAGATATAACTGAGGTTTATTCTGACAGTTCTAGGGAAGATTCTGACTTTGACACGGCTGTAAATGATGTCATAGAAAACAGATATAACCCCAGTCAAGTTACAAAACCTCCAAGGTATGTAAGTAATGCTAACAGTGATAGATTCATCAAGCAGGATCAAACTAGTTTACATATTACATGTACTTGAGGATTGTCTGAAACTATTGCTACACTACACAAATTTAGACTGGTTCAAATTGCGGACGACAATTTCAATCTTAACCCTTTCCTGGACAAACCTGGGATTTTACGTCACTGTGATTTTATATTTGAGAAAACATTGTGGAAAAAGGAGAAATTGCTTGTTATAAGCAATATCTCCTTTCCCAACAATATTTTCTACCACATAGGATGGTCAGATTTCAAATTGCATGCATTTTTCATTGTCGTCTGCAACCTCTTTCAAATTGAACTAGTCTAAAATTTCATAAAACAGGAAAGGGTTGAATACTTTTGCTTTTTAAGGTAGAAAACATTGTGGATAATGAAGAAATTGCTTGTTACAATGTTATCAAAAGCGTTTTTCTTGAGGGTGTCAAAAAGTGTCATTTTGTTGGTATGAGTGAATACAAGTTTGCAATCTTATTGTACGATTACTTTAAAGTTCTGTCTTTAAAGTCTGCAGATACAATATTTATATACATGTAGTAGGGTGTTGTCATATTTTTCTGTCTTGGTAGAATAACCTTAAAAGATTTTGGATTGTAAGAATGGTTAAATATATGTTTGTTGAAGTAAATTTGTGTAAATTTTTCTTTGATAAATAATTGTTGAAAGAGAAATATTTGTTTTTATAAATTTTTGTTAGCTCACCTGAGCACATGGAGCCTTGATACTTTGCATGAAACATCAGTATATTGACTGCTTTAAATTAGCTGAATACATGACCCTTGGGTCCTCAGGGACTGAGCCCAAGGGGATGGGGTTTACTTAAAAAAGGAAGCATTTTTAAATGATATTTCTTCCTAAATCATTGGGTCCAATTGAGCTAATTTGGCAGAAATATACCGTAGGTGGTCCTCTTTCACATTAGTTTAAAGTATACAATTACAGTGGAGGACTCTTTTTTATCTTTAAAAATCTTCTCCTCCAGACCTAGTTGTCTTCAACCTTGATATTTAGCATCAGTAAATTGACTTCTTTCTTATTGCTAAAATTCTTACCTATGGCACCAAAGAGGAGGAAAAAGTGTTCTCCACATTTCAGTCCTAAAACCTGGAAATTTGTCATTGATACTTTTTGATCCCCAGATACAAACGTATAGATGTATAAAGTATGGTTAGAATCACTTGTATCATAATCCTAACCTTTGAATTAAGTTAGACTATTTAACCCATTCCAACTCAAGCCCTCCTTTTTACACCCCACAAGAAAAAAAGCTTTGGAAAACATTGTGGACAATGAAGAAATTGCTTGTAACAAGCAATTTCTTCATTATCCACAATGTTTTCTATCCCAAAAAGACAAAAAAAATTGAAATTCCATCAACTTGAAATTGTCGTCTGCAGCTTCTTTCAATTTGGACCAGTCTAAAATTTTCTTGTGTTGGAATGGGTTAAAGGAAAAGAGCCTGTGTCTCAGGTGAGCGCACCATGGCAAACAGCCCTCTTGTTTTTCATTTCCCAAAATAATTTCTACCCCCAAAAGCTACGATTTTTGAAATTCCATCAACTTTAATTTTCCGTTTACAACTTCTTTGAATTTGGACCAGTCAAAAATTTTGTTGTGTGGTAATGGGTTAAATTACTTCTCATTATTAGCCTACATCAGCAGATGAGAAATGTCGAAGGAAAATTTGTTTTTAGTAATAATTTACTTCTTTGTAGACGGGGAGATGTTTTATCCCCTATAACAGAAACAGTGGAGATAACCCTACAGAAGAAAAATGGAAGCTTTGGCCTTAATGTTACTGTGAGTTGTTTCACATTCTTTAAAGGCAAAAAAGAAGCCGTTTTGGATGATCCATAGAAAAAGGCTTTGGAAAGTATTGTGAAAAATAAAGAAGATTTCTAAAAATTCACCAACTAAAAACTGTTGTCTGCAACTTCTTTCAATTTAGACAAACAGGGATATACTCAGTGTGTTTTGACTCACAGATTTCTAGTTTGGTTGAAACTGAAAACAATATTCGAAAGGTTAAGAAGCAGTTGTAGATATAGGCCCTAGATATTTAATTCTATCATTGATACATATGTTATGATATTTCAGGGTGGGGTAACTACAACTGTGAAACATGGGGGAATCTATGTAAAATCACTGATAGAAAATGGATCAGCAGATTTAGAGGGGACTGTAAAGAAAGGTATGTGAGCTTTATTAACCCATTCCAACACAGCAAAATTTTAGACAGGTCCAAATTGAAAGAACCTGCAGACGACAATTTCAAGTTGATGGAATCTTGAATTATTTTGTCTTTTTGGATAGAAAACAATTTGGATAATGAAGAAATTGCTTGATACAAGCAATTTCTTCATTTACCACAATGTTTTCCAAAGCTTTTTTCTCGAGGGGCGTAAAAAGGAGGGATTGAGTTGGAATGGGTTAAAGATTATTAATCCATTCATGCACAATCCCAATTTTAGCTCACTTGCGTACATAGTGCTTATGTTAGCTTTTATGATCAATAGATGTCTGTCCTCTGTCGTCCGTCAACTTTTCAAACAACATCTCCGCTGGTCCAATTTTGAAATAATTTCATGGAAATGTTCCTTGGGTTGCCCTTTACCAAATTCGTTGATATTGTTACAGACCTAATACACACTTTGGCTATGAAGCCAAAAAGGGGTTAAAATGTACAAATTTAGGAAATCTTATTGTCTGAAACTACAGGGCCCAGATCTTTTATATTTGTGTTTAGCATCATCTAGAGGACCTTACCAAGTTTGCTAAAATCATGACCCCTTGACCACAAAACCTAAAACTTAAATATTCTGCATGTAGCAATGCCTAGAAGATCTCTAAAAGGTTTGCTAAAATATGACCTCCGGGTCATACTGGCCCCTGCCAAGGCGTCACTAGTGACACCCTAGGGGTAATTTTAAAGAAAAACACCTTTTAATTCTTGTTCATTAGTAACTAAGGACATCTTTATAAACTGATGGTTTTCTAAGCAAATTATAACTTCCCTAGCAATCAGTGACTTCCTTAGCAACCACTGACTTCCATATTAACTAGAGTTTTTTTACCACTAGGGGTTCAAAACCCACTCTGGGGAAATAGAATCTTTCATGTGAGGAAGCCACCCAGATACTGAAAAAACATTTTTATTGTTCAGTTGCGATTATTTTTGTCAAGTCACTTAGCAACGACATCAAAAAGCATTTGATTCACCAGCATGCTACTAGTCAACCCTGCCTTCTTGAATTTAATACACGTCACTTAACCCTTTCCTGGTTTTCGAAATTTTAGACTGGTCCAAATTGAAAAGGGATGCAGACGACAATGAAAATTGGATGCAATTCCAAATAAAACAATCCTAGGTGGTAGAAAACACTGTGGGAAAAGGAGAAATTGCTTATTATAAGCAATTTCTCCTTTTTCCACAATGTTTTCTCAAGTATAAAATCACAGTGACGTAAAATCCCGGGTTTATCCAGGAAAGGGTTAAGTGAGGGATAATGGGCCATCATTAACTGACCCAGAGGAAAAGAAAGCTTTAGAAAAAAATGTGTCCATTGATGACGTTTTCTACTTTTAAGGGCAATCTATCAATTTGAAATTATTGTCTACAACTTCTTTCAATTTGGATACATCTGAAATTTTGTCATATGGTAATGGTTAAACTTAAAGATCCATATTTAATATATTAACCAATTCTCACACAATTAGCATATTTTAATTCCCCAAAAAGAAAATGAATTTAGTAACAAGCAGTTTCTTTTTTATCCACAATGTTTTCTACCTGTAAAGACAAATATTATTAAAAAATTCACTAAATCAAAATTTTAAAATTTACAAAGAGTAAAATATGATTTGGATTTATTCCTAAACTGGACCCTGCATTTTTATGCACTGAAGAAACATTCTAGGGAAATAAAAGATTGCTTGTTGAAAACATTTTGAGGAATGACTGTATTGTTTGTAACAAACAATTTTTCCTCTTCCCAAATCGTTTTCTACCCTATTTGACACTGATTCCATCATTTTAACACACTTTGAAGTGACATCTGCAGCATCTTTCAATTCTGAGCCAGTCTAAAAAAAAGTGCTGTCTGCTAATTTGTTAATCATGTTTTATTTGTTACTATTTTTTACAGGTGACAGAATTCTTAAAGTAAATGACATAGAACTAATTGGATTTACCCACAAGGAAGCTGTACAAACTTTAGTCAATGCTCCTGACATCACCAGATTACTGATACAGCGACCAGTTCAGGCTGCACTGACTTCCAACCCAGCTTTAAAATCTGTAGTAGGACATCTGAAAGGGGAGGTAACTAGTCGAGATTCGCCAACAGCAAGAGTTGAGGTTCTTGAGATGTCTCCAGGGTCAACTGCTAACGAGGATACTTTACATCAGGCTATCAACACAGATGATGTTGATCAGAGGCTGCTAGTTTATCCTTTCCAAACTGCAGGTATTGCCATATTTCTCAAACCTAAAACTGTAAACCTATTATCAAACAACAAAATGTAAGACTGATACAATTTGAAAGAAGTTGAAGACAATGAAATTTGAAAAAAAACTGTATCTTTTGGAGTTGAAAACACAGCAATTTTAAAGTTTTCTTTGTTTTATGTGCCTGACCATATATACTGCAAACTAATGTTTGATGTCTTGGCACAATTATTGGCACAATTATTCTCCATCATGAATAGATGTGCCATTTGAAAGAACTTTTTGGATAGCTTTAAGTTCAAAGTCAAAGCTCAAGGTCAAACACTAAAATTGTGCTTGTCTGGAGTATGATGCCTTCAAAACTTTTTGGCTCAACAGCATTTGTCCTTGGACAACCATCTTGTTCACATTATATATTCAAAGTTTGTATCAAATTTTTGAAAGATTTCATTCAAGCTGCAGTCATTATGTTTAGGTTGCCAACAGACAATTTGCCGTTTATTTCATATCCCTGACCACATATTTTTCAAAATGATATCATAATCTTATATTACCTCAATCAAACTGCTATGTTAGAGGTCAGTGGAAGGGGTCAACAATCCATCAATTGTACATAGCAAACTGGTTTTCTCTTAAATTATTGATTTTCTATTGAACTGAAAAATTGTAATGTGCATGTTTTTACATACAATCAAGGAAGCATTTTCATTGACTTGAAAATTATTTATAGAAATATGCATGATTTTTTTTATCTTGACATCATGATTGTGATAGCCTTTGGATAATAAATTTCAAAATAAATTGGCACAATGAAATTTGAAAAAAAAAAACTGTTTCTTTTGGAGTTGAAAGCACAGCAGTTTTAAAGTTTTCTTTGTTTTATGTGCCTGACCATATATACTGCAAACGAATGTTTGATACTTAACCCATTCTAAGATGACAAAACTTTTGACTGGTCCAAACTGAAAGGAGTTGCAGATGACAATTTATCACATTTCTAGGTAGAAAACCATGTGGAAAATGAAGAAATTGCTTGTTGCAAGCAATTTCTTCATTTTCTACAATGTTTTCTCAATTTTTTTCTTGAGCAGTGTCAAAAAACCTCATTATGTGGGAATGGGTCAACTGGCATTGCCAGCGATCTGTCTGTAAATCCATCTGTTCTGAGCTGTGAGGTATTATAGTGAGGTATTATAGTGCTGTAGATGAGATTCTGAGATGTTATTTGCATTTTACTGTTTCCTGTACAGTCACTAGTTTTTATGTCCACATGATTTCATAATTACGACATTATTGTGAAAAAAATAGAAATCACTTGTAACAAGCAATTTCTTCTTTTCTCACTCTATTTTCTACTTTATATGATGCTTTCCTTTCAAATTGATTGTCTCTCTTTTGATTGTCACCTGCAATTGTTTTCTGCAACTTCTGTCAATTTGAACTAGTCTAAAATTCCATCTTGTAATAGATTAATGTCAATCATGGTTTTCAATAAAAAAAATAGTTAGACCAAATAAATCATGCATTTAGATTGGAAGTAAATTTTGAACTCTATGTGGTGGCATTTATCTGAAGCTTTTTGTTTATTGGCGACTTAAACTTCATAGCTAAGCATATTAAGATTTTTAACCCATTACCACACAATAAAAGTCTTTGACTGGTCCAACTTGAAAGAAGTTGCAGAGGACATTTCAAATTGTTATGAGGACCAAATCAGGTAGAAAACATTGTGATAGAAGAAGGAATTGCTTGTTTCAAGCAAATGTTCTTTCACAATAATGTTTCCTCTGGGGTGTAAAAAAGTGGAATTGTGTGGGAAAGGGTTAAGTTTCTAACAAAACACTTTACTTTTTCCTTTACATGTTACTGGCCATATATTTGCAAAATAACGTCATACATATGAAATTTAAACTTCTTTGCCAGAGACCAGAAATCCATCAATTTCTTGCATATTTTGTATTATTTCAGAAAATACATACAAGTTAGATTTGAAGAAGGGGACCTATGGTCTTGGCTTCAGTTTGTTTGGATGCCAGGTAGACACTGACCCTCCATACGAGGTTGTCAGAATAAAGCGGATATTTCCAATTGGTCCTGCAGCGGACAGCAAACAAATACATCCAGGTGATGTCATTGTAGCAATCAATGGTGGAGACCTGAAAGGGTTAAATCATATTGTAAGTAAAATTTAACTTTTTACCCATCTATTACTGCTTAACTCATTTCCACACATTGACGCTTTTTGAAGCCCCTCAAGAAAAATGATTTGGAAAACAGTTACATGAAGAAATTGCTTGCAACAAGCAGTTTCTTCATTTTACACAATGTTTACTACCTGGAAGTAGAAGAAATCTATAAATTTTTTTAAACTTTAAGCCATTCCCACAAAACAAAATTTTAGACTGGTCCAAATTGACAGAAATTGCAGATAACAATTTCAAGTAGATGGAAAATTTGAAAATAACCATTCAAGAGGGTAGAAAATATTTTTTCAAGCAATTTCTCCTTTTTTTCCCAGAATGTTTTCTCAATTATTAAACACAGGGGCGTAAAAACCAAGCATTGAATAGGAAAGGGCTATTAATAATCCTGTCCATGTTTTACAAATTAACATTTTTATGCCCCCCTCCGCCATGTAAGGCGACAGGTATAAGGAGTAACCTTGTTCTATGTGTTAGTGTAGGGATGTTTAAGTGTGTTGGGGGCGGGCTTATTGTGTACTTCCAATTCTTGTTAGAGCATATCTACATTTATTGACAGATTTGAAAATAGCTTGGCACAGTTGTTCCCTTTCAAGAGTGCCTAAACTTTTTTTGGTTACTCCCAATGTCAAGGTCACAGTTAAAGGTCATGTGACAAGAAATTATGCAAGGACATCGGTGTCTGTGACACATTGCTAGTTAATATCTGGACAAAGCCGGAATTTTGTGTCACTGTGATTTTATACTTGAGAAAACATTGTGGAAAAAGAAGCAATTGCTTGTAAGAAGCAATTTCTTCTTTTCCCACAATATTTCCTAACCTGTAGGTTGGGTTTTTTTGCATTAAATTTTCATAGTCTTCAGCAACCTTTTTTCAATGTGGACCAGGCTACAATTTCAAAAAAACGGGAAAGGGGTAATGTTGAAGTCTAGCAGGTGTAATCTATCAATATGTGATATAAATATTTTTCAGGAAACTATGGGTATAATACGTAGAGCTGGTAAAACTGTCTCACTGGTTATGTGTCATCCAGACCCAGATGTTCTTCCACTAGTTATGGTAAGATTGAAGCTTGAGCCAAAGTTCAAAATGAAAGGTGTTGTAGATGACAATTTAGACTTTATAAGATTCTAGAACTTTCAACTTTCAGGGAAGAAAACATTGCATAAAATGAAGAAACTGATCATTGCTAGAAATTCCTTCATTTTACACAATGTTTTCCAAATTGTTTTTCTTTGGGGGGGGGGGGGGGGGCACCAAAAGCATCGTTGCGTGGAAATGGGTTAATTGGGAGATCATAGTAGCACATTGCTTGCTTTATCCTCTTACATGATAACAAAATTTTTGACTGATTAAGATTTTTGAAGAGCTTGCAAATTGCAGTTCTGTTATGTTCTTTTATACTGTATTCCAAGGCTATGTTTATCTTTAGCACATTAATGGGGATTGTGTGGTAATGGGTTGAAAATTGATATCATACAGCGATACTGTTTATCTAGAGCAATTTCATTTAGCCTATCTTACTTCAATCCCATTTGTTTACGCACCTGAAGAAAAAGCCTTGGAAAACATTTTGGATAAGAAAGAATTACTTGTTATTGCTGACAACAATTTCCGATTGATGAGATTTTGTTTTTTGAGGTTGAATTTGGATCATGAATAAATTACTTGTATCAAGTAATTTGCTCATTTTCCATGGTTGTTTCCAAAGCTCTATTACTGAGAAACGTAAAAAGCGGGATCTTGGAGGAATAGGCTAAAGAGCACACTATCTGTACAATGCCAATTTGGTTGGGTCTCATTTTATCAAAGTTACTTGTTGCCTTAAGTCTACACTTTAGCATTCGAATAAGGGTTTAAAGACTTGTATTTAAAAATTAAGATAGAGTATCAGATGATAGTAGAGTATTTCAAGGACTGAAGTCTTTTCCCATAAAGAATTTGAGGAAGAGAGTTTGAAAATAATATTTTCTAACTGACATCCTATCATGTTTATCCACATTGTCCTGGAATGTAAAAATTATGTTTCAAGTTAATGTAAACTTTAGTCATACATATATTAATACATGTACCATGTACTTCAAATTTTGACTATTCTGTCCCATTCCCACTAGAAAAATATTTAAACTGGTCCAAATTCAAAGAAGTTGCAGATAATTATTTTAAGTCTGTAAGATTTAAAAATCTTAGTCTTTTGGGGTAGAATAAGGTGTGAAAAATGAAGAAATTGCTGTTACAAGCAATTTCTTCTTTTCCCACACTGTATTCCTGACCTATTTTCTTGTAGTGTGTAAAAAGGTTCGTGGGAATGAGTTATAAAGAACTATTTTTTGTATTATTGCAGGACAGTTATGAATCCCTAGAGGTGACCCCTACAAGCAGCACATCCCACATATCAGATGACGATGACTCTGACAGTGATATTGAGGTCACACCACGAAGAGAAGCTCTGATTACCCCACCCACAGGATTTGCTCCATCTCCATATCCGGTAGACCAAGATGGTAGCATATTGCCAAAGATTGCCAGTCCTCCCCCTCCCCTACCTGTCAGTCCCCCACCAGTATTGGTCAACTCTGGAGAAATGGATCCATCTGAAGAATTTGAAGTTGAGGTTCCTGAATTTAATGAAAGTTGTGATTCAGAACTTGTATATCTACAAAATATGAAACAGAATCTGCAAGCACCAAGTATGAACAGCCTCATTGTGAGAGAAGATTCTGCTTTAACAGTTAGTTCTAGAGATGTTACACCAACCGGTGATAGAGAAGGTATTTCCAGGGAATCCACCCCATATTCAGTGGACTCTGTCAGCACTACTCCAGTACATGAGCTGGAAGAAAACAGTACTCCAACTCCAAGGGACTGTGATAAAAGTGAATCAGAAGTTGATCAGGTTGAAAGCCTTGACAATACTGGTGATACTGGTAGCTTTGTACAAACAGCTCTTTCAGCTGTCTCAGAATCAGAACTTGATCAAGTCGAAAGTCTGGCTGATACTGGAAGTTTTTTGCAGACCGGCCATTCTGTTATGTCAGATTCTACAGAGACAAATACACTTGATAATATGCATAATGAAACTGTAACAATTTATCAAGACATTGATCAAGTTAAGTCAGATTCGGATTCAGAATCTGATAACAAATCTACCTCAAACAATGATAACAAACTTGAATCAAATCTTACTGAAACTGATTCAGTTGTTGAAATTTTAGATAATAGCTTAATTTGCACATATACTCTTGATGGCAATACTATAGACAAAAGTAAGAGTAGTGTAGATTTAGATACTGAAGAATATGGGAATACAAATGTAAATGATGTTATTATTAGCAATAATGATGTGAATGAATATGTAAATGAAGGTGAGAGTGGGGCTATAAATAGCTTAGAGGAAGCCAGAGGTTTGAATATATCTGATGAAAGAGTGGAAGATGATTTTGACAAAAGTGATTCAGAATATAGTGAAGATAATGATGAATTTGATGATACTTTAAAGCAACTAGAAGAGAAATATAAAGAACTAAGTGAAGAGGTAAAAGCTGATGATGAATTTAATGTAGAAGAGGAAGAATATGAAGCAAAAGATTTTGTGTTTGGTATGCATCTTGAAAAAGAAATAAGCAACAGAATAATTGAGGAAGATGAAGACTTTAGACAAGAAGTTGAAAATATTGCTAATGTAAATAGAAATGACACTACTGATGTAAATAATGATGATGATCTTGAAAGCAGTGATGAATATAGAAACAGACAACAAGGTAGAGATCCTACGAAAGTCATCACTAGTGATAATGAATTTGAGAATGAAAATGGACATGAAGATGACAATAAAAGGAATGGCAATAATATGTGTGATGGCAACGAACAAAGTGATTATAGTGATGACTTTGAAGATGATAAGAGTGATAATAATGACGATGATGATGATCTGGATGATCTGTGTTATAATTTGACTCAAAATCTTGATGGTAGTAAAAGTATTGATAGAGATAATGAAAACCAAGCAGATGAGATAAATCATCAAAATAATGCAGAGAAAAGCGAGTTTGAGGACTCTGTTGTTGATTCTGTATCAGAGAGGGAGGATCCCTCTCTCTCCTTACAGCCAGGGGTAAGTTCAGGCTTCTTATGTAATCTTCTTTTCTTTTATCCCTTCCCAGTATATTCCCTGTTTTTTTTATGTAATTGTGATTTTATAATTGAGAAAACAATGTAGAAAAAGAAGAAATTGCTTGTAACAAGCAATTACTTCTTTTTCCTCAATATTTTCAGCCCTACTGAATGGTTATTTTTCAAGTAAAGTCCATTTGAGATTTTTGTAAGCAAAACCTTTGAATTTGAGCAGGTCTAAAATTTTGCAAAGCAGGAAAGGGTTATCTCAATTTAGAACCGGATTTTGAAAATTTCACTGACTTATAAAATGTCGCAGTGTCTTTCAACTTGGACTAGTCTAAAATATTGCCATTTGGTTATACGTTAATCCATCATCACTCAGTCAGCATTTTGACAAACTGTAGAAGTATATGGCTAGAGAAAACAATTGTATCAATTAAATACAATTTTACCTTTATTGCTTGTAGTTTTCTACCCTATTTTAGAGTTTAATTCCCAATAGAATTTCTCTTTAACCCATTCCCACACAATGACCCTTTTTGAATGCCCCAAGAAAAATAGCTTTGGAAACATTGTTAAAAATGAAGAAATTGCTTGTGACAAGCAATTTCTTCATTATTAACAATCTTTTCTACAGAGAAAGTTGAAAAATTCCAAAATTCCATCACTTAATATTTATCGTCTTCAACATCTTTCAATTTGGAAAATTCTAAAATGCTGTCATATGGTAATGGGTTGAAATGCCATCTGTTTTCTGTTTCAATGTGGACTAGTCTAAAACAATTTTGTCTGATGATTGCTGAATGTGAAAGAAAATTGGGTAAAATATGTAATAACTTTTCCCAACCTTTTTCACAAGATCAATTCAATTTTCTATGAAGAATCGATGAAACGCTGGCCCAACCCTCTTACTCTGTAAGCCCTGCCTATTAACTCCAACAGGAGGTTCTGATTTGATTTCAGCATTATTCTGCAAAATATATAGCCAGTAGCATGTCATAAAATGTAAAATGATTGGTTGGCAACCTAAATATTGTAACTACAGCTTAAGTAAGCTGTAGTTACGCAATATAAGTCGCCGAACCCCCAAAAATGATTTACACAAATGACGTCCAATGTCAAAGTTAAAGCTCATTTCCAGGCTGAATGAATGATTTGAATGGTCATTTGATTCCTTGATTGTTAGCTCCAATTGGTCAATTGTCAACAGAATGATTAAAATTAGCAATATTTCTAAAAAAAAACTAAGTATTTAACTGACTGTTCCAAATTGAGACAAGTTGCAGGCAATACTTCAAATTTGGATAAAAATGAAAAATGGGTAACTTATTGTAGGTATAACTAAATAAGTAACTTATCTGGATGGAAAATATTGTGAGAAGAAATTGCTTGTAACAAACAGTCTCTCTTTTTCTCACAATGTTTCAAAATTGTTTTCTGATATGTGTCAAAATGGTGGACAGTGTTTTAATTGATTTATGAATTTCATTTCTTTATTCAGGATATTGAAGTGACCTTGACCAAGCCCGAGGGTAAAGGGCTTGGGTTCACAGTGGCTGGGGGTGCCAGCACCACAGGGGGTTGTTATATAAAGGCTGTGTTACAAAACCCCGCACTTTCTGATGGAACTTTGAAACCAGGAGATAAACTCATCATGGTAATTGATTTACTTTAGCAGCGCATCTAATAAATGGGTGGCAGCCATGGAGTAGTTGGTAGAGTGTTGGGCTCTCAAGCATATGGTCAAGGGTTCGATCCCAGGTCAGGGAAAATATCTGTCCTAACATTTGTCTACTATCAATGGGTAGGTAGTCCTAAATCTAAGTGGGATAAGCAGCTGGAGGCTTAGAAAGGATGTAGTGGTACAGGCGTGGGAAAAACATGTACAAGGAATTCATCGTTAGGTGCTCCATGCCCCCGCGATATGACTGAAATACTGTTAAAACTGGTATTAAGACCGGTTCAAATAAACAAACCTTTAATTAAATCTCCCACCCAAAAAGCTCTTCCCTTTTTGGCATTAACCCATTCCCACACATCAAGCAATTTCTTCATTTTCCACTATGTTTTCTATCCAGATGCTTGAAAATATCTAAAGTTTCATATGCTTTAAATTGTCTTCTTCAACTTCTTTCAGGTTGGACCAGTCTAAAATTTCGCAGTCTAGGTAATGAATTAATTGAAATTCCTTTGACTATCCATAGATGAATAGATTAATCCATTCCAACATCATACAATTTTTTATGCCCATTAAAGAAAAGGTTTCTTAAATGCTACCCAGAGAGACAGAGATATATTCTAAATGCTATTAACTGTAGAATTATTGTCTACAATTTTTTTTAATTTGGACCAATCCAAAATTTTGTTATCTGGTAATGAGTTAAAACAAGCATATTTTGAATAAGATGAAAGAGGGATCTCAAACCTACCCCCTCACCAGACCTCCTCTCAATCAGCCACTTTTCTTCAAGTTTTGGAATTTTACAGTGGTTTTCTATTAGACTTAAACCATTATCACACAATCCAAAATTTTTATGTCTGAGAGAAACTGCATTAACCCTTTCCTATACAATTCCTGTTTTTTACATCCCTGTGATTTTATACTGAGAAAACATTGTGGGAAAAGAAGAAATTGCTTGTAACAAGCAATTTCTTCTTTTTCCACAATATTTTCTACCCTACTGAATGGTTATTTTTCAAATTAAAGCTACTTTAAATTTTTGTCTGCAAAACCTTTGAATTTGGACCGGTCTAAAATTTTACAAAACAGGAAAGGGTTAAGGGAAACATTGGGATGCAAGAACAAATTGTTTGTCACGAACAATTTGTTTTTTTCTTGTTAAGTTTCGTGCCCTTTTTGCACTAATTTTTATTTTGTAAGGAGTTTTAATTGTCATTTGCATCTTCTTTAGATTTAGACCATACTAAAATTTTGTCTGGTAGTCGATAAAAAGGAATATATCTGGAATATAAAATTATCAAGTTTTCACTGATGTTGGCTGTTCTGAAAATGAAGTTGTATGTTGAATTACAGGTAAATGGTAAAGATATGCGCTCATTGAGCCATTTCGATGCGGTATCAGTTCTACGCGAGACTGATGGTGATGTCACCATTTGTGTTCACAGAGGGTTGTCGGATGTAGGTGACACTGGAAAAGCTGGTGTTGTGAAATCTTCCTACATCGACAGTCTCTCACAATCAACAGGAACTAGTATTTCTCAGGTAAGAATCCTCTAAGCCATAAAAAGATTACGCAATGTTTGACTGGTTCAAATATAAAGAACTCAATCATTTTTAGACTAGTCTGAATTCAAAGATGTTGTAGACAAATTTAAGTTGACGGTATTTTTAATTTCTCTTTATTATTGGGGAGAAAACATTGTGGATAATGAAGAAATTGCTCGTAACAAGCAATTTCTTCAATTTACAAAATGTTTCCCAAAGCTTTTTTTCTTTGGGTATCAAAAGGTGTCATTGTGTTGGAATGGGTGAGAGAGTGTTGAAATTGGTCAATAAATGCTGAATAAGGTAGTAAATATTTTGAAAAAAGAACAGGCTTGTTAAAAGCAAATTCTCCTTCTTCCTTGGAGTTTTTCATAACCATGTCTTCAGCATTGTTAAAAAGTGGGATTATGTGGTAAAAGCCTTGGAAAACACTATGGGAAAGGGAGAGATAGCTAGTTACCAGTTATTTCTCCTTTTGCCACAATGTTTTCAACTCCTTCTAATACAACTTTCACCGATTTAACCATATTTATTTCAAAAATGATTATTCAGTGCAGAAGAAAATATTGTAGAAAAAGAAGAAATTGTTTGTCACACGCAATTTCTTCTTTTTCCACAATGTTTACTTAAGTGTAGAAACATAGGGGAGTGAAAACCAAAGGGTCTATGGGTTAAATGATATTTACAGGATAACAAGACTATAAATCCTGATCTACATGATGAGACAGCAGACTCAGAGAGTGAGAATGAAGTTGATCCTCTAGATAATCTAGAGGAGAGTGATCCGTCTGTGTCAGACGGAGCAGACGACATGCAGTGTATCCAGGATCTGATTGAATCTTTAACAGCGACTGATACTTACCTTGAGCCAGCTGACCGACCTGTCGAGCGTGAAGAAGTGTTTGATAATCTGTCGGAGAAGACAGGATACGATGTACAAAGGTCTCCACCATCTTCTGATGTAAGTGCCAGTGCCAGGATAACATAGTGATACTCGATACTTAGCGCATTAGAAGAGGACAAAAATTTAGACTGGTCCAAAGTGAAAGAACTTGTGGATGACAATTATCAGTTGATGGAATTTTTAAAAGATCTTTGCCTTTTTTGGGTAATAAGCACAGTAAACTATTGATAATGAAGAAATAGCTTGTAACAAGCAATTTTCAGTTTACCAAAGCATTTTTTCTTGGGGAATGTCAAAAAGCGTCATTGTGTAGGAATTAGGATGATTTCCTTTATACATTATATGTGTATGCATGAAGGGTGTATTACGTAATGGCCCCGGTCATTTGTGTGTCTGTCTATTGGTAAGCATTTTTTTGAGTGCAAAGCTCTTACAGTTTCAATTGGAATAAACTGAAACTTGTTGTAATAAATCTCTATGATGGCTAGTTTTGCATGAGGTAAAATTTATTTTGATACCTCATAACATTTTGGAATTATCTTCCTTTGACTTTTGAAAGACAGCTTAAACTTGTCGTGTTTTCTGTACGCTCAACCCTTCCAGTATTTCCAACTGGAATGACCTTTAACTTGTCACAATGAATCTTTATGGTGTCTATTTATGTATGAAACAAAAATTAGTTTGATCACTTAAGAATTACCTGCCCTTAAATTAGCAAAATACTTGAAAATAACAGTGTTTTTTCACTGACAAACCTCTTCCTGCTGATATGTGCCTCTTTCTGAGGAGATGTTTTGTCGATGTGAGTCAACAATTGCACCCTTCAGACAAGTGACAGTTAGCTTGGTGGTGCTTTTGTTCCTAGCATATTCTTTATCTTCATAGCATTGAACTTAACATTACTTAATATTTATAATCAAGTTAGCTTGCACAAAAGTAAATCTTTTGATCACAAGGCAAAAGTAAACGGACAGGGTTTAGTTCTATTTCCATATCTTTATTCCAGAAAATGGTCAATTACAAATCGGCCTGGTGTATTCTATTTTGATTTTTTTTTCCAGATATCTGTGTACCAGATAGATCTCCAGAAACCAACTTCTGGTGGACTGGGAATCAGTCTTGTTTCCATAGAGACACAGAATCAGACTGGTGTATTTATTCGAACAATCACACCAGGGGGAGTTGCTGACCAAGATGGGAGACTACAAGAAGGAGATAAAATTCTCCAGGTAAAAAAAATCAAATCCTTTCAAGGGGTCACCAGATCTCTGTAAGCTTATACTAGACAACAAGACTTTACACAAGTCTAAATTCAAAAAAGCTGCAGACAGTGTTTTGGAATAGTATTTAACCCATTATCAGACAAGATACTAGACTAATCCATGTTAAAAAAGTTGCATACATTTTAAATAGTGTTTTTCTTTTAACAAGTGTCCTGAAAATTCCCCTGATGATGGATAAATACAGCTAAGGTCACAAAAAGGTTTGGTCTGTCCATTCTATTCTACGGGAGCACAGGGTCATGACGTACATCTAAGAAACCGACAAGACTGATTCAAGAGGGGTGCCTACATGCTGAACAAATTTACCCAAATAGAAATAAGAGACAGATTTGTGCACAAAAGTCACTTTGCAATTTATTAAACGGAATTATACCCCCCCCTGGATTTATTCTCTACCCCTGAAGTAAGATTTTCCATTCAGTCATTTCTTTGTTGAGGTTAAATGACAAAATTAATATAAGTATTAAATCATTCCTTTTCTACTATTTCTCACCAAAGATAAATATTATAAATTTTGCAGATTTCCATTTATTATTTGAAAAAGCACATTGGGTAGAACAAAAACACTGCATGAAAAGAATAAATTTCATGTCACTTACAAGTGAAATAATTAAAATGATAAACTCACTGCTGCCCGCTTTCCTTCACTTTGCGTAACTGGACATCGTCTCAGGGAGATCAAAGACACTAATGACGTCACCATGTAATTTTCATGTGAAATGGAATACTGGTACTAACAGAGATTTTTAGAAAAAAAAATGATATGTTGTCTTATTTTAAACATTAAAGAAATAGAGATATGGTTGGTTTTTGTGAGATCAATATAGCTTTCATTTTATGAACAACAAAAAGTGAGTTTTCAGTTTCGGCAAGAATATAGCTTATCATGATCATTTAATGTTAGATAAATTGATCTTACACTGAAACAAATATTTATTAGCTAGCAAAGCATCAGTTTTGATGACTTAAGTTAACAGAATTTTTTTTAAGGTAGTCTTAAAGTTCAATGAGTGCAAACTGCCACTGGAGGGTTAACCACTAAATCCATTGAATGCCTACACATTAAAAGTAGTTCTTGTGTATTTCTGGGATATTGCGACTCTACATGCAACTTCATTTCCTGTGTATTCCAATCTCCCCTGGCCATATGAATTAACAGCACTCAAATTGAACTCCATCAAATTCATGCTTTTCAACACCTCAGTTATTTTTAGCTTACTTATCATATAATTTTGGCAAAGCAGATTACTCAGCAGAACAATACTTTGCTACCTTACAGTACAGTACTTTGATCCTCTATATGGTATAGAAGTTATAATTATCATTCCAAGAACAAGTCTCAAAGCTTTATTATATCTGCCATTTATGTACTAGATTATCTGAAAATTAAATTCAATCATTGTTATCATTATCAATGTTAGTGTCCAAGTAACACAGATGACTATATTTTCAGATAAATGGTGAGTCCTTGGTTGGGATGAACCACACAAAAGCAGCAACAATTTTGAGACTTTCACAAGGAAAGCTTTCTATTACTGTCTCCAGGTAACAAACAATATTATTTTGGTCACAAGGATCAGAAGCTAGCCAATTAACACTCAATCCCATATTTTTGATGCACTGTTGAAAACATTGTGGAAAAAGAAGTTGCTTGTGACAAGCAATTTCTCCTTCTCTTACAATATTTTCTACCCTTTGTGAATTACTCTTTCATTTAACTCATTTAACACAACGATCCTTGTTGATGCCCATCAAGAAAAATATTGTATAAAATGAAAAAATTGATTGCAACAATCTATTTCTTCATTTCTACAATGTTTTCTACCCATAAAGTTAAAAGAATCCAAAATTTTCTAAACTTTACATCGTTGTCTGCAATTTCTTTCAATATGGACCAGTGTAAAATTTTGTCAAGTGGTGATGGGTTAAAGCCAGTTTAAAATGTTTCTTCAACATCTTTCAATCTAAAATTGTGTTGTCTGGTCATGGGTTTAGGTCCCAGGTGAACTTGGTATGAAATGTATCAGACTGGTCACTAGTGGATGTACAAGTCTGCTTTGTCAAGTTATCATTTCGGATTTGTCCACCTTGTTTTAGGGTTGAGTGTGGAGTAGAGTTCCTAAATTAGTAAACAGATCTTGATGGAATGTTGCTCAGTTTTTCTTCTCTTTGAAGAGATCTTACTGGTACAAATTATTGGAGAATCTATGGCCCAATGTTAACCCTTGTCATGCTGTATAAATTACCTTACTGAATTGCTGTAAAATCAAAGGGCTGAAAGCACTGATAGAAGTTGTTGTTCAAAAATCAATATTTATTTTGGAAATCAGCTTCATTAACAACTCTGGCAGGAAAATTACAAGCAGTAGGTGTAGACAAAGATCAGACTGCACTTATGTGCAGGCTGATCTTTGTTTATACCTCCTGCCAAAACCGGAATATTCCGGGGTTCAGCATGACAAGGGTTAAACCTTATCATGCTGAATTATACATCATTTACAGAACTGAATTAAAATCAAAGGGCTGAAAGCACAGGAGTATTGATGGTGCATTTATATTTATCTTGAAATTTCATTGTATGAATAACTCTGGCTCAAAAGGGACAAGCAGGAGATGTAGATAAAGATCAGCCTGCACATATGTGCAAACTGATCTTTTCTATACCCCCTGCCAAAGACAGGATTATGCCGGGTTCAGCATGACAAGAGTTAATATCATTATTTTGAGTTTTCATTTATTGAGGATTTGTTAACCTCATTGGTGGAATGATTTCAAATTAATTCAGCACAGTTGTTTTCAAACTTTTCTAATTGTTCTAGTTGAAACAAATTTTTTGATAGATCAAATGTCACTCTACACAATAGCCGCAGTTGGTAGCGCGTCGGACTATCAATCTAGAGGTCCCGGGTTCGATCCCCGACGGCGGCACTCATCCTTTCCGACTATTTGTCTCTCACCAATGGGTCGATAATCGTAGACCTATGTGGGATAGCAGCTGGAGGCTAGGAAAGGGTGTAATGGTAGTACTGGTGTGAGAAATACCAGGATTCCATTGTTAGGTGCTCCAGCCGCCGCGATATAACTGAAAGATTGTTGAAAGCGGCGTAAAACCCCATTCAAACAAACAAACAAACTCTACACAATCAAATATCAAATTTGGTTCGATTTCTCATTTTCAACTTGTTTTTGTTTGTTTCAGGAGTCTTAATACAAAAAAGCGACTACAGATTGATAACAGAGATTCTCTCAGCCCTGATGATAGTGGTTCAACATTCAACTTATCTGGAACGACGGAGGCAGATGACAGTAGCTTATCTATAACAAAACATGTCCCTGATGACATCACAGATACTGGAGTTGACAATCTTGTAGCAGAAGCTGAAAGAATTCTCAAAGAAAATTCATATCAAAGTGATTCTAGCAATCATGAGGATATTGTCTCAAGAGATGTGATGAAAACTAATGAAATGACTAAAGCTGCACGCAAGTATCTTGGTGCATCGGGAACGATAGAATATTCACCAGATGAGATTTATCTTGATACTGATAACTGTGATAATGAAGATATTAAAGACAAATTAAACAAAATTGTTAAAAATGATAATGAATATGCAGACTATTCAAGTAAACAACAAAATTCAGCTAATTATCAAAGATGGAGGGACTTGCGGAGCATTAGTATAAATATTCCAGATGAAGTTACTAGTGACTGGTTATCTAATTTGCCACTGGTGACAATACATGACACTTTTAGACCCGTCATACCAGATATTGTTTCAGAATTACATGAAAAGATATCTATTAATGATCCTCAGCAAGAATTCAAGCAGTTGCGTATTGTCCATTCTACTGATGAATGTACTGATGCTTATTTAGATCATAACAAGCAGAAAAACAGATTTAGAAATGTTCTACCTTGTAAGTACTTATTTTTTAAAGTATGTTTACTTTGTATCTTAGATATCGCTGTCATGACATAATACATTCCTTTAGCCCTTTCCTGGTTAATCCCTGGATTTTACGTCCCTAAGTTTTTATACTTGAGAAGATATTGTGGAATAAGAAGAAATTGCTTGGTACAAGCAATTTCTTCTTATCCCACAATATTTTCTACCCTATAGGCTGGTTACTTTTCAAATTGCACTGACTTTTAATTGTCGTCTACAACTTCCATGAAATTGGGCAAGTCTAAAATTTTGAAAAACAGGAAAGAGTTAGATGAAAGTAATAGACAGATCTCTTCACTGTCAATTGTTGTAACAAAGAAGGCAAAAAAAAGGTAAGCCAACACAAAAAAGGCAACCCATGAAAATAAAAGAGCATCCAATGTCCAGGTCCTGATGTAAAAAGGGTCACGAAGACATTATCTTCTTCTTTGGATCAAATTCTACTTAACCCATTCCAACACAAAACTCTGGTTTTTTATGCCCTGAAAAAAAAAGTTTTAAAAAACATTATTGACAATGAAGAAATTACTTGTATCAAGCAATTTCTTCATTGTCCACAATGTCCACAATGTTTTATACTAGAAAAGGCAAAGAATTTTAGAATTCCATTAACTGAAAATTAGTGTCTTCACCTTCTTTCAAAATGAACTAGTCTATATTATGGTAATTTTGTATGGTAATTTTGAAATTACTAAATTATTTTTTGTGAATGTTACAGATAATTCAAATCGTGTAAAGATTTCTGCTGATGACGACACAGATTATATCAATGCGAGTCATATTCGGTTTGAGATCGACAAAACACTGTGTGATTACATCGCCTGTCAGGGTCCACTGCCAGAAACAACGGATGACTTCTGGGAAATGGTCTGGCAGCAAGACATCTCTGTGATTGCTATGTTGACCCTAGATATGGAATCAATGAAGGTCAAATGTCATCGATATTGGCCCGACTCAGCAGATACTCCTTTAGAAGTGTGCAATAGGTAGTTGCTGACAAATAAGTCAATACATGTTCTTTACAAAAATACTTAGATTTGAATCTTAATCGGGTACAAATGTAACATTATGTGAAACTTACTGGATTTAATTGATTGATTGGGTTAAACGCCACTTTTAACAGTATTTCAGTCATATCGTGGCAGCTGGAGCACCTAACAATGGATTCCTGTACTACCACTACATCCTTTGCTAGCCTCCAGCTGCTATCCAACTTAGGTTTATGATTATCCACCAATTATTGAGAGACAAATGTTGAATAGGATATGTGATGCCGCCGAACCGATGACATCCCATGATAGAAGATTTGGAGTCTGGTGTGCTACTGACTGTGCTATGACGGCGGCTTTTGAGCATAAGATTTGTAATAGTAACTTGTTGATGCAGAGAAAATTACAAATTTGAATCATATCCAAGTCTCTTATTATGTAGATAGGTCCTATCTTGGTATTTGAGGACCAAAACCTTACAATCACAAACTAACCCATTCCCAGACAATCACTTTTTATGAACCTCAAAAATGCTTTGAAATTCTTGTGGAAAATTAAGAAATTGCTTGGTATAAATGATTGCTCCATTTCCCAAAATGTTTTTTAAAACAATGATTTCTAAAATTTGATCAACTGAAAATCATTATCACTGATTTTGGACTAGTCTGTAATTTTATCATCTGGTAATATGCTAATACAAATTCTAAAAGAAAACTGTTTATCAATATACATGTAATTGAAAAAAAAATTCACAGCTATAAAAAAAATCTTTTGCAATCAAAATTTCAAGAATATTCCATGTAAATGTTTGTCATGTTCCTGTATCTAATATTTCCCCATCTTCTCTCTTCCAGTAAATACAGACTAAGTCTGCTGTACTGGAATGGTCTTGATGACTTTGATATTCGTCACATATTGATGGAGGAGGCATCTACAGGAGAAAGTCGATGTATTTACCACATCAACTATACAACATGGCCAGATCATGGAACTCCTACTTCAGCCATACCAATATTACAGGTAAAGCAGATCTTATACATGTTCATGTTCTGGCCATGTTATGGCAAAGGGCATATAGAGTTTGCCTTTGACAGTGGATATGTGTGTGTGTGTGTGTTAGTGTGTGTGCAATTCTTATCCAGAGCCTGTCTTATACATTAACCCATTCCCACACAACAAAATTTTAGACTGGTCAAAATTAAAAGAAGCTGCAGACGAAAATTTCAAGTTGATGGAATTTTATTTTTTTTGTTGTCTTTTTGGATAGAAAACATTGTGGATTGGATAATGAAGAAATTGCATGATACAAGCAATTTCTTAATTCACACAATGTTTTCAAAAAATTTTATCTTGAGGGGCTTAAAAGGGAGGGCTTGTGTGGGAATGGGTTAATTGATCAATTTCAGAATTACTTGACACAGTTGCTCCCCTTGAAGTATACTGCTGTTGCATACTCCCAAATTCAAGATCAAGATTGAAAGTCACCTAACAAGCAATTATGAGAGGAATCCATACCTGTTGCACATTTCTAGTTCCTTTACTACTTTTCGAAAATGATGACTTGTTAGCTCGACTGTTTTTGGAGAAGAAGAGAGGAATTGCCACAGTCTTGTTGTCATCATTGCTGTGTAAAAACCTTTTATATCTTGTTATATCTCTGTTATTACTGAGTGCAATTTAACGCATTACCAGACAGCTAAATTTTAGACTGGCCAAATTGAAAGAAGATGCAGACATGTGTATTACCAGTATATGATATGTTTACCTTATTTATGTGTAAAATTGTGCCATATTTAAAGGGGAAGTGCCCTCCTGAAAGTTTGCTGCAGTTGTGTGTATTACCAGTATATGATATGTTTATCTTATTTTAGTGTAAAATTGTACCACATTTAAAGGAGAACTGCCCCCTGAAAGTTTGCTGTAGTTGTGTGTATTACCAGTATATGATGCATTTATCCTCTTTAAGTGTAAATTGTGCCTTATTTAAAGTGGAAGTGCTCTCCTTTAAGTTTGCTGTAGCTGTGTGTATTACCAGTATATGATGTGTTTATCCTCTTTAAGTGTAAAATTGTGTCATATTTAAAGGGGAAGTGCCCTCCTGAAAGTTTGCTGTAGCTGTATGCATTACCATTATATGAAATGTTTACCTTATTTATGAGTAAAATTGTACCACATTTAAAGGAGAACTGCCCCCCTGAAAGTTTGCTGTAGATGTGTGTATTACCAGTATATGATGTGTTTATCCTCTTTAAGTGTAAAATTGTGTCATATTTAAAGGGGAAGTGCCCTCCTGAAAGTTTGCTGTAGCTGTGTGTTTTACTATTATATGAAATGTTTACCTTATTTATGAGTAAAATTGTACCACATTTAAAGGAAAACTGCCCCCCTGAAAGTTTGCTGTAGATGTGTGTATTACCAGTATATGATGCGTTTATCCTCTTTAACCCATTCCCACACAGCAAAATTTTAGACTGGTCCGAATTTAAAGAAGCTGCAGACGACAATTTCAAGTTGATAGAATTTTTTGAATTTTTTCGTCTTTTTGGATAGAAAACATTGTGGATAATGAAGAAATTGCTTGATACAAGCAATTTCTTCATTTTCCACAATGTTTTACAAAGTTTTTTTCTTGAGGGGCGTAAAAAGGAGGGATTGAGTTGGAATGGGTTAAGTGTAAAATTGTGCCTTATTTAAAGGGGAAGTGCCCTCCAGAAAGTTTGCTGTAGTTGTTAGTATTACCAGTATATGATGCTTTTATCCTCTTTAAGTGTAAAATTGTGCCTTATTTAAATGGGAAGTGCCCTCCTTAAAGTTTGCTGTAGTTCTGTGTATTACCAGTATATGATGCTTTTATCCTCTTTAAGTGTAAAATTGTGCCTTATTCAAAGGGGAAGTGCCCTCCTGAAAGTTTGCTGTAGCTGTGTGTATTACCATTATATGATATGTTTACCTTATTTAACCCATTCCCACACAGTGACACTTATGGACGTCCCCAAGAAAAAAAAGATCTGGAAAACACTGTGTAAAATGAAGAATATGCTTGTAACAAGCAATTTCTTCATTTTACACAATGTTTTTTACCCAGAAAGTTGAAAAATTTAGAATTTCATAGACTTTAAATTGTCATCTGCAACTCCTTTCAATTTGGACCAGTCTAAAATTTTCTCGTGTTGGAATGTGTGAAGTGTAAAATTGAGCCTTATTTAAAGGAGAACTACCCCCCTGAAAGTTTGCTGCAGTTGTGTATATGACCAGTATATGATGTGTTTATCTTATTTCAGTGTATGAGATTGTGCCATATGTTACGGAGTACAGGCCCATTGATAGTTCACTGTAGTGCTGGTATAGGGAGATCAGGGACATTCATCACTATCGATCTAGCACTTGCTTATGTGGAAAAACAGATGAAGGTATGACCTAGCATAGTATGAATGAATTTCTTTCCTTCTTGTTGTTTTCTGTTTTGAAGATTATAGCATTTATCTTAAGGGCTTAGTGCAACACTATTGTAAGTGTATATACATTGTATTTATTTAGGCACTTAAACTATTCCAAAACAAAATCTTAGACTAGACTAAATTGAAAGAGGTTGCCAACGACAAAACAAAGATGTTTTGAATTGAAAAATAAGGACTGTATGAGGTGGAAAAAATGTGATAAAAGGAGAAATTGCTTATTTACAAGCAATTTCTCCTTTTATCACTTTTTTTTCTGAACATACTTTTCTTCAGCGCATAAAAATGCAGGATAGTGCAGGATTGGGTGAAGAAAGTGTTGTGCCAACCCATCAGTTTGCCATTTTCAGTCAAGATTATTGTATTAAACCTTAAAATTGCCAAAAAAACTTCAAATATTTTTGTTTAGCATGATCATATTTCTCAATTTATTATGGTGAATACATATGGTATATTTAAGAAATGAAGAGAATACTTTTTGTTTCATGGAGGTATGAACCAAAAAAACTAATAACACTGTATGAATATGTGAAGTGCATTTAAAGATAAGTGTGATTGGGTTTTTCGGTTCATACCTCCATGAAAACAAAAAATATTCTCTTCATTTCTTATAATTTGATAGCATCGAGCGAAAAAAGCAAAAGCTTTACAAATTTTGATACCTTTTTCTATGGGACTATTTTGTGTGGAAGCATACAAAATCGCTGTGTGCTCAAACTTTTGTCCATAGAGTTTTGAATAATTTTTTGGACCAATCAGAACGACCGTTTTTGATAGACGAAACTAAAAGTTAAATTATATATACATATATTAACATTTTCCAAATGTCTTTTTTGGAAATGTTTAACATTCTTGCTTTTAGATCAGTTGAGGATGTTGAGATAAACTTAACTACTATTACTACATTGAAAGTTAACCCATTTTATTTCGCCCATCAATAAAACAGCTTAGGAAAATATTCTTCATTGTACAAACTGTATTCTACACCATAAGACAAAGATTTTCATCAGCTAAAATTGTCATCTGCAACTTCCTTGAATTTGGACCATCCTGAAAGTTTTTCGTCTAATAAAGTGTTAAAGTTATAGGTTGATAGTCTCTATCCTTTTGCATAATCAACTGACTTCACTTGTCACTTTGGCAATGTAATTGCAAGTGTGCTGTTAACATTGGGTACACCTGGCAGATGCAACATATTTGCTTACAATCCTCACAGGTACCCATCTATACACCTGAGTGTAGACAAGCAACATGGAGTTAGCTTTTTGGGGGTTTTATAAAAAAAAAAAAGAAAAGAAATTTTTATGATTTTAAGGAATTAGAGCTTGGGACTCTCCAGATCCCAACATTTTACCCCTAGACTGCAGTCTACACTATTTTTTTTTTTTCTTCATTTCTCTGTTGTAGTTCAACATTTTAGACATCGTAACAGAACTCCGGAGACAGAGACAGGGAATGATCCAAACAAGGGTAAGAAATAGATGTTACCATTTGAAAAATTAACATTCTTAAATGATTAGGGTCCCTCCTGGAGCAGTTGATAGGGCAGTACAATGATTGAAGAAGTGTATGAGCTTAAATCAGGCCTTATGGCAGCTCTTATTGTTCTATCCATGTACAAGTGTAAAGGTTTGAGAAAAATTAACTTTGTTACCCATTCCCACTCTATCCCTCCTTTTTATGCCTTTCAAGAAAGAAATCTTTGGAAAATATTGTTGAAAAATGATGAAATTACTTGTATCAATCAATTTCTTCATTATCCACAATGTTTTCAATTCCAAAAAGACAGAAAATAAAATCAGAATTCCATCAACTGGAAACTTTCATCTGCAACTTCTTTCAATTTGATACAGTCTAGAATTTTGTTGCGTGGGAATTATTAAAGTAATTAGGATCCTGCCTGGTGCAGTTGACAGGGCGGTACCATGATCGGAGAACTGTCAAAACTCTAACCAGACCACAGACCACATGGCAGCTCACATTGGTCTACCTATTGATAAGACATTGCAAAGCCCCAGTCTAGTACTGATTGTACCAATTATTATGTAAATACAGGGATTAGCAAAAATCTATTAAAAGCACTTATTGACTTAACCCATTACCACACAAGAAAATTTTAGACTGGTCCAAATTAAAAGAAACAATTTCAAGTTGATGAACTGAAAATCTTTGTTGTTTAGGTTAGAAAACTTAGTGGATGATGAAGAAATTGCTTGTCACAAGCAATTTCTTGATTATCCACAATGTTTTCCTAATTATATTTCTTCATGGGCATCAAAGACCTTCATTAAGTTGGGTTAAAGGTCTCCAGGTGAATCGTCAAAAGGTGGAATTTTATATTTGGATTGTGGTCTCTACTCACCACAGTTTGTAACAAGCCATTTCTTCAATGTCCACAATGTAATCTACAACAAAAGACAAAGATTTTCAAACTTTCGTCCCTACAACTTCTTTCAATTTGGACCAGTCTAAAATTTGTTATTTGTGAATGGGTAAAGTCCATTTTTCTATGTTTTCTGTTTCAGGATCAGTACCTGTTTTGTTATACAGCATGTTTAGAGTGTCTAGAAGTAGAAGCCGGGCTGTAGACTCTTTGGGATTAGAGGAAATCCATGTCCTACGAGATCTCAGTTATTTAGACAAACCCACAATCATTTAGACAAACCCACTGTTACAGATATTTACCTATTAGAGAAATCCCAGATGACTTAGACCCCGCCCATTCATAGAAACTGCTGTAGAGATTTTAACCTAATAGGAAAGTTGTTGTTCATCGATTTATTAGAGGTTTCAACCAGTACAGGAACTTAGTTACACTATTTTCAGTGAATCATGATATCTTTTCCCAGCCTTTAGTAGTCATCATTCAGCCTATTATCAAAAAACTTAAACCTAACCTAAGCCATCAAATTTTAGCCTTCTATAAGGGGAACCTGCCTAGTTAACCCATTCCATCACGACAAAATTTTAGACTAGTCTAAATTCAAAGATGTTGCAGACGACAATTTAAAGTTGATGAAATTTTAGCTTTTTTTTACTTTTAGGGTAGAAAACATTGTGTAAAATGAAGAAACTGCTTGTAACAAGCAATTTCTTCATTTTATACGATGTTTTCCCAACTGTTTTTCTTTAGGGGCGTCCAAAAGCGTCACTGTGTGGAAATGGGTTAAAGTCAGATCTCTGATTACAGAAAATAATTTAGAGATTAGATTATACCCTTTCCTGTTTTATAAATTTTTGACCTGTCCAAATTTAAAGGTTTTGCAGACAACAATTCAGAGTCTACTTGATTTGAAAAATAATCATTCTGCAAGGTAGAAAAATTGTGAAAAAGAAGAAATTGCTTGTGACAAACAATTTCTTTTTTTCCATGTTATTTTCTCAAGTATAAAATCACAGGGACATGAAAACCAGGGATTGAACAGGAAAGGGTTAAAAAGGCTGGGATAATTTGATCTTTGTGAATATTTTCACATTGCTGCAGGTAGAATAAAGGTTTTTATTTATCTTTTATGGCCATTAAACCCTATGATGTTGGTACTAAAAAGAATGGTCTTTTCTTAACAATTTCAGTGAGTAGCAACAGCATAGGGCTGGAAAGAGAAATTTCAGAGTGACATTTTCAATACTCCCTGTTCTGCATGATTGATATATTTTTTTTTATAAAAATCTCCATTTGATGTGTGAAAAGTCAAAATATCAATATTTAATACAATCAGGCCTTTTGATGTTTTTAACATATTGTGTCTAAGTTTTACTGTTAAAGTAGATTTTAGTATTCATAAATAATTATGTCTCTGATTTGATACTAGTACATGTATTACTATAATCTGCAATAATTACTAATTTATTTGATAATTTATATATTTTTTCTCCGTCCATTTAACTATTTTACTCATTGTTTAAAGATCTGAACTAGTTTATTGTCACCTTTGTGAAAGTTGAAGTGTCCTCTGTGGCAACAAAAATCTAGTTAATACAGCATTAACCCATCACCATATGTCAAAAATTTATACTGGTCCATATTGTATAAAGTTGGTTACATTTTATAATGTTTGTCTCTTTTGTAGGAAATTGTTAAATTCCTTGTTGCATGCAATTTCTTCATTTTCCACAATGTTCTCCAAACCCTGTTTGGGGGCATCAAATAGTGGGATTTTGTGGGAATGGGTTAAACAAGCTGTTGTTAAAAGTTTTGGGTGGCTGTCAAAGAGATTTGCTTGCATAACTTTTACATCTACACTTAAATTTATCCTGGGTTTTTTAGTACCCTAAGTTGATTTAAAGAAAGGGACATAATTGCAAACTCCAAGTGTAGTTCCAAATTATTTGAAAAAGCAAACTCAGCTTGGAATTTTTTGTGAACTGTATGAAACTTGTTTTATCGATTACCAGACAACAAAATTTACTAGCCGCCGTCATAGCGCAGTTGGTAGCGCGTCGGACTGACAATCTAGAGGTCCCGGGTTCGATCCCCAACGGCGGCACTCATCCTTTCTGACTATTTGTCACTTACCAATGGGTCGATGATCGTAGACCTATGTGGAATAGCAGCTGGAGGCTAGGAAAGGATGTAATGGTAGTACTGGTGTGAGAAATATCAGGATTCCATTGTTAGGTGCTCCAGCCGCCGCGATATAACTGAAAGATTGTTGAAAGCGGCGTAAAACCCCATTCAAACAAACAAACAAACAAAATTTACTAATGGTCCTATTTGAAAGGAGCTGCAGACAACAAATGAATTTGTTGAAAGAGCTTCATCAAAGGTTTAACTCATTCCCAAATGATAAAATTCTAGACCAGTCCAAATTCAAAGAAGTCTAAAATGACAGTATTAAGTTTGTGAAGTTTTAAAAATCTTTGTATTTTGGTTTAGAAAAAAATGTGGATATTGAAGAAATTGCTTGTTACAAGCAATTTCTTCATTTTTTCACAATGTTTTCAAAAGCTTTTATATAATAGGGCATTTAAAAGCATTATTGTTTGGGAAAGGGTTCATTCTGAGCATACTGACTTGTAATAGTCATATTTTAGTTTCTTATACTACAATACTCCATAAACTTTACTGCAATGTTTTCTTGTCTAATGTGTTCTGTTGTTTTAATCTGCCTGTCTGTCTTTTAAATGTTATTTTTACCCATTATATTCTTTTGTTCTAATTGTTATTTATAAACTCCCATTTTATTTGTTGCCAGTAATTACAATAATCAGGTGCTATGCCGGGACTGTTTTTGACCAATAAGAATGAATATCTACAAAATAAGGCTTTATTGTGTAAGAACTTTGGGCAGAAAGTTTAAAATCATTGGCTGTCAAGCAAAATGTTGTAGCCAAATTCCCCCACAAACCCACTTCTTTTTCGCTCTTGAAGAAAAAGCTTTATGAAATTATTGTGAACAATGAACAAGTAATTTCTTAATCATCCACACTGTTTCAAAGAAGAAGGATTTCAAAAACATCATTAGCTGAAAATTGTCGTCTACAACTTCTTTGAAATTTGACTAGTCAAAAATTATGTTGTGTGTTTATGGGTTAACATAAAACATTCTGGTTGCCCACCAAGAAAATGCTTTTGTCTTTCACCTGCTTAGCTCAACCTTATTTAGGATATCATTATTTATCCTGTGGTAAATTTTCTGTTCGAATCTTCTTTATCTATTTCCAAACTATCTCAAAAATTGATAAAATCTAGAAGGATTTTGAAAATATTGTGGGAAATGAAGAAAATGCTGACAGTGTTTTTACCACAACAAAGTCACATTTCAGGAATTTGAGCTTCATGTACGTTCAAATCCATTTCAAAAGCTTTTACCCTTTCCAATACAACCCTGCTTTTTAACGCCGCAAAGATGAAATGCTTGGTGAGCATTATAGAAAATGTCAATTCCTTCATTATCCAGAATGTATTCTACCCAAAAAGTAAAAAAATCCAAAATTTCACCAACTAAAATTTGTCGTCTGCAACTTCTTTTAATTTGGACTAGTGTGGTAATGGGTTAAAAAAAAGGGCCAGTCCAAATTACTTGTCATCTGGACAATAAAAAAATGGTGTACACTTAACAAAGGAACAGTCTGTTAATTCTAGAAACATTCCTATAGAATAATATAACTAATGCTAATTTGTTATAACACTTGTATCCAACTAAGTCAATTAATAAAAAAAATATGTTATAATCCAACACTTTTTGGTTTTTACTTTTGCTTATCCAATTACCAGAAGAAAAAATTTTGCACTGATCAAAACTGAAACAAGTTGCAGACGACATTTCATATTGCACTTAAATTGGGTAGTTAGTGCAAAATAGGGTAGAAAACAATGTGAGAAAGGAGAAATTGCTTGTTACAGACAATGTCTCCTTTTCTTACAAAGCTTTCCATGATTTCTAAAGGGCGTCAAAAAGAGTCATTGTGGGGTAAAGGGTTAATCCTTATCCTTTCTGACTTGTTTGAATCATATTTTTTGCTGCACTGGACATAAAATTCAGTAAGATATTGCAATCAGCTTACATATGGGTCTCAATTCAGGACAGTCTTAATCAACGTTTTGTTTTTGAATTTCATAGCGGAGGTTATGATTGAACAAGACATATGTCTCTTCCAATCAGAGCCCTTGTAACGAATTTTTAAAGGACTTGTAAATTGATGGCTAGTTGGCAACACTCACTGATCTCCGATAGGTAGTTCTATCTTGATATTAAAAGGCGCTGTTTTTAGCTCACCTGAGCACTAAGTGCTCTGGGTGAGCTATTATGATCTGTCATCGTCCGTCCATCCATCCATCTGTCCATTCACAATTACAAAAAAATCAATTCACAGAATTGATCCTAAGGTCATGCTCTTTCAAAATACTTCAAAGAATTGAAATCCATGAAGAACTTTGGTTGCCATGGCAACGGAGTCAAAAAACTTAAAAAAAATCTTCTCCTCCCAAGTGGTAAACCCTAGAGCTTTGATATTTGGTACAAAGCATCATCTAATGACCCTCTACCAAAATACTTCAAAGATTTATCGTATTCTGAAAATAAGCCCTATTTTGTGCGATCCCTGATTTTACATAGAAATAAAGAAGGAAATCTTAACCCTCGTCATGCTGAACCCGGGATATTACGGTTTTGACAGGAGATGTAGACCAAGATCAGGCTGCACATAACTGCAGTCTGATCTTGGTCTACACCTCCTGCTTGTAATTTTCCTGCCAGAATTGTTTATGAAATTGATTTCTAAAAGAAATACAATGTATTGATTTTTTAACAACAAGTTTTGTCAGTTCTTTCAGCCCTTTGATTTTACGGCAATTACGTAAGGCAATTTATAAAGCATGACAAGGGTTAGAAAATCTTCGTCTCCCAAACCATAAGGCCTAGAGCTTTGATATTTGGTAAACATCATCATCTATTGACCCTTTACCAAAATACTTCAAAGAATTACCGTATTCTGAAAATTGGCCATTTTCTTTGTGATCCCTGATTTTACAAAGAAATAAAGAAGGAAAACTTTAAAAATCTTCTCCCAAACCATAAGGCCTTGGCTTTGATAGTTGGTATACATTATCATCTAATGACCCTCTACCAAAATACTTCAAAGAATTACGGTATTCTGAAATTAGCCCTTTTCTGGGCGATTCCTGATTTTACATAGAATAAAAGAAGGAAAACTTAAGAAATCTTCTTCTCCCAAACCATAAGGCCTAGAGCTTTGATATTTTGTATAAATCATCATCTATTGACTATCTACCAAAATATTTCATAGAATTACCGATCTCTGAAAATTAGCCCCTTTCTTTGTGATCCCTGATTTTACATAGAAATAAAGAAGGAAATCTTTAAAAATCTTCTTCTCCCAAACCATCAAGTCAAGGTCTTTAATATTTAGTGTGTAATAATACCTTTTGACCTTCTACCAAAATACTTCATAGAATTACTGTATCCTGAAAGTAAGCCCTATGTAGGATATCAAAGAAAATGTTCTCCTTCTAAACCATTAGGCTTTGATATTTAAAATTGGTATGTATTAATGCCTATTGACCCTCTACTTAAGTACTCCAAAGAATTACCACACTCTTGAAATTGGCTCAATTTGGTTGGATCTTCACTATACCTAGGATTAAAGGAGAAAATCTTTTTAAAATCTTCTCCAAAATGATTAGGTGTAGGGCTTTGATATTTTGTATATTATATCATTACACCTTGAGCCATCATACTTAGGGGAGCTATATGGGACCATCATGGTCCTCTTGTTTAAAATGTATGGCCAGTAACATGTTGCATGAAAGAAAAAATGTTTGGCAGCTTAGATATTGTAATTACAGTAGAATCCTGTTAATCGCAACATCACACTTTTGTTGCAATTAACAAAAAGTTGCTATTAAAAGAAGCTATTTATTTTTTTAGTTCACCTGAGCACAACGTGCTCAGGGTGAGCTTTTGTGATCGGTAATTGTCTAGCGTCTGTCTGTCCGTCCGTAAAAAATTATTAAAAACTATTCTCCTCCTAAACCATAAGGCCTAGAGCTTTGATATTTGGTATATATCATCACCTAATGATCCTCTACCAAAATACTTCAAAGAATTCATTATTCTGACAATTAGCCCTTTTCTGGGCGACCCCTGATTTTACATAGAATAAAAGAAGGAAATCACTGCCCGTTTACCTCGTTGGCCTCGCCCATTAACCCCAACAGGAAGTCCCACTTCGATTTAAGCGGCGTTAGTTTGCAAAATTTATGACCAGTAGCATGTAACAAGAGTAGAATAGTTCGTTGGTGACCTAAGCGTCGTATAAGCTGTAGTTACGCCGTGTAAGTCGCCAAACCAACAAAAATGTTAACAAAAATGACGGCCAATGTCGGAAATCAAAACTCATTTCTAGTCGCAATGACTTCATTGATCGTTTGGTTATTTCATTGACAGCCGCGATTGGTCATTTCAGTCTGTATTTCACGACCCCTCATTGAAGATCCCCCGTCATAGAGAAATATATATATAGGGAATATTACAACAGCGTGTTTTTCTATTTGTTGTTATCGTGTTCGAGAATCGTGTGTAGGTATTTTTTATTGGATGAGACCTTCGGTCTCATCCAATAAAAAATACCTACACACGATTCGAGAATACGATAACAACAAATAGAAAAATACACTGTTGTAATATTCCTTTTATTATATACCTTTTAGGACATGACATTAAGAAAATTCTTTTAAATGATTAAGAAATAACCGACTTTCCGAAAAAAACCGAACGTCAATACACAAAAAAGTAGTCCGTGTTTAACGGTACTCGACGAATACGGTTTTTTGGTACACGCCGAATATTGATTTTTTTTCTGTCGAGTTGTAGTAGATAGCCAGATTTTAATCCGTATTATTTTTAGGGAACATAATAAATATATTTATCATATACGGTATAATAATATATATTCGACGCAGACAAAAACGGACACGTCAGAATATGGAACCGTATCTAACTGTCTATTACGATTCCAAATAAGGTAATTTAAGATGACGTCAGTTTCATTCTACAAATGGTCGCTATGCGAATAAACGTTATTAGAATGACAATCTCATTAAAATCATCTCTACGAAACCACTATGCTATCTCTTCGTTACGCAGGGACGTAGCAATAGACAATTATGGTGGATCTGATTTTAATCAAATTGTTAGAATGGTTTAGGGGTATCGAAATACGCGTCGGATTTACACAGTTTTATTATCTTATAATTTCTATTTTAAAAAATGTAGGTATATAATAAATGGAATATTACATTAAGATAGTGATACAGCATCCTGTATTTGCTTTTCACCGCGGAGGAAATTTTGATAAGCCACTCATTTCCAGACAAGAAAACAGTTGCAGATGACTTGACCCTTTCCCGTATTTTAGCTCGGCTGTTTTCGGAGAAAACCCGAGGTATTGTGATAACCTGAGCGTCGTTCGCATCGGCGTTGGTGATGGCGTTGGCGTGACAAACTTTAACCTTGGTCATATCTCTGTTGTTATTGAAGATATCCTCATGGAACTTGGCATGTATATTGACCATCACAAGAGCTATCTAGACTATCAAGGGGTGAACTATAAAAGCGTTTTTGTAAGAGTTATGTCCCTTTTTCGACTAATAATTTTTGCATTATCCGCACCTGCAGCCGAACGTTGGCACCCGTGGGCGGTGCTCTTGTTTAAAATTTTAGACTGGTCCGAATTGAAAGAGGTTGCTGTCGACAATGACAATTGGATGCAATTTGAAATGAAAACATCCAATATGGAACACAATATTTTTGAAAAAGAAGAAAAAGGAGAAATTGCTTGTTACAAGAAATTTCTTCTTTATCCACAATGTTTCCTGAAGTATAAAATCACATTGCCTTAAATTCCCGGGTTTTTACTGGATAGGATTAAGATTTATAAACAAGTTCCCTGTAGAAAACGTGTGAAAAGGAGAAATCGTTCGTAACAAGCTGTTTGTATTTTTCCTTATTCTAAGCGTCAAAATGTTTGATCATATGGTAATGGATTAAAAAACAAAAAAAGTATGAATAAATTCACTTTTTATTAACAACAATATGACGTAAAAAAAATAAAACAGTAAATAACTTATAAATACATGTATAATAGCATAATTTAACGAAATTTAAATGAATGTACTTTTCAAACTAAATGGTTTAGTTTAAAATGAACTTGAACAATTAACATTATAATAAATCGCATATTAACCCATTCCAACTCAAGCCCTCCTTTTTACGCCACACAAGAAAAAAGCTTTGGAAAACATTGTGGACAATGAAGAAATTGCTTGTAACAAGCAATTTCTTCATTATCCATAATGTTTTCTATCCCAAAAGACGAAAAAAATTGAAATTCCATCAACTTGAAATTGTCGTCTGCAGCCTCTTCCAATTTGGACCAGTCTAAAATTTTCTTGTGTTGGAATGGGTTAAGAGACCTCTCAAGCGACAACCAAATTGTGGTCGCTTGAAATAATGGTCGCTCAATATACTATTTTGTGAAAAACATAAAGGATTTATTCAATTTTAATGAATAAATTGTTACAGGACTCTCGCTTAATATTATGTTGTTGGAACTCATTAGAACCGTCTCATTGAGACGATTCTAATAAGTACCAACAACATAAGATTTAGCAATGATTTTACTTTTTAGTAAGTTTTCTTTACTTCTTAAGAGCTTTTGTTTTAAATGGGGGATTTCGAGTGTGATCTCTTAATAGACGTGGTCACTTAACCCATTTCCACTTGACAAAATTTTAGACCGGTCCAAATTGAAAGAAGCTGCAGACGACAATTTCAAGTTGATGGAATTTTGAATTTTTTCGTCTTTTTGGATAGAAAACATTGTGGATAATGAAGAAATTGCTTGATACAACCAATTTCTTCATTTTCCACAATGTTTTCCAAAGTTTTTTTTCTTTGGGGGGGGGCGTAAAAAGGAGGGATTGAGTTGGAATGGGTTAATAGTCGCGAGAGCAAAATCGGCTGTTCTTAACTAATCTTCAAATAGTAGATGGTACAGAAATAATGTATTTTAGCTAGATATGGCAGAGATCGTTGACTTTTTTTTCGTGGTTGATATCCACTTCACCTCCCTCTATTTAAAACTGTACTTGGAAAATCTATGTTCCAATCTGACATACATCCTCACGAGTGAAGGGACATCGAAATCATCTTTTTCTCGAATATAGATAAGTAGAACGTTCGCCGCCCTTGGTACGACAAGATGTCCGACATACGGGCGACATTGACGACATGATCGAACCCACGGCTCTTTGTTTTGAAGTAATGTTGCGCCTTTACTCTGTCTAAGTGTAAAAGGAGTTGCACTTCAATCGAGTGAGGTGAATCTGAAAATGAACAATAGATAGATCTGTGAGTAACATTACAGTTAGTTCAATCAGAAACTGAGTAGTGCTATTTTCCAGGATAATTTGTTTCTGTGGGGTTTAACGCTACTTTGAATTACCTTATAGCGAGTTTTCCACGTAACGAGACTTAAAAAAAAAGTACTGGTGTTTTTTTGTTGTTGTTGTGTTTTTTTAAGAAAAAAGCTATCTATTTTTTTCTGAATGGCGAAATCACCCAATAAAAGATGGTAAAATTTTACACTGGTCCAAATTTTAATAGGTTGCAGACAACGATCAAGAGAGTACTAAGTGCCATAAAGAATTGAAACAACATCTAAAAAGGAGAAAATTTCTTTCTCGACATTGTTTTTTCCTTTTCGGACTAGAATGGTAAAGGGGGGTGGAAATACGCGTTTTCACCAGCCTTTCTTTATTCAGTCTATTATGTGAGTGTTCTTATAATGGATTGATTCAAGACTCAATCTGTTCCCAAGATATTCTAGCATAATATGGCACGTCAGTCAGAAGGGAACCTTTGGTGTTCTATAAGATAGATATTGGGAAAAAGCGATTTGATATAAAAGAGGTCATTATGATCAAGTATCTCGAGAAACATACGGTAAGGTGATAACTATTCTAGATCCAAACAATCTACCAAGATCGAAAAGATTTGACCCTGATCAGATTGATTGTTTGAATGGGTTTAACGCCACTTTTAACAGTATATCAGTTATATCGCGACGGCTGGAGCACCTAACAATGGATTCCTGGTATTTCTCACACCAGTCCCCTACTACCACTACATCCTTTCCTAGCCTCCAGCTGCTATCCCACTTAGGTTTACGATTATCCACCTATTGGTGAGAGACAAATGTCGGAAAGAATATGTGCCGCCGCCGGGGATCGAGCCAATGACTTGACCCTGATCAGACTGACCTGGGACGAAAGTATAGGCGTTATCAGGCGGTACCTTTTTAGTTGACGGGTCACAAATATTTTAATTCTAAACCTCGTTATACCGTTTCTCTAAGACTATTTTTTTCAAGACTATTTGATCACGTGGTGCTTATAATTGTTAATATTTTTGTTGGTTTGACAAGAAACTGTATGGTTTACGTCGATAAAGTTTTGTCCATATTGTCTATATCAACTTTTTCAAACATTGTCCGACATTTTTACGACCCTCGAAATCACGTTGGAAAATCTTGTTGAAAGTGAAGAAATTGCTTGTAACAAACAATTTATTCTTTTCCCACTGTGTTTTCTACAACAAAGAACAACCCACCCACCCCCATCCCCCCACACACGGTGAAAATTAGTTGCATACAGTTGAATGTGTGGTCCGGGACGTCTTTCAGCTTGGACCAGCCTAAAATTGTCGCCTGGCAATATAGAAATATCAAATTTGTAATAACTTACTATTGTTTGATTTTTTGACTGTTTTGATTCATCGGAGACACTCGGCCCCTATGTCTAATAATGACTGGTTTGTGACTAGGTTTTTGGTTTGGTGATCGTTTGAGGGCTGAAATAGGTCTGCGTGGCCGCTGAAAGCGGTTTAAAACACCTGTTTGTTTCTTCTCCTGAAATATTGTAAGCCGGTACAAATTGAAATCACCCATCAGAATGTTTGAAAATTAGAGAAAGAAGAGAGCGAGAAATTAAATTCTATTCATTATTTTGAACTCCATTGTTTACAACATTCTAAAACATTATTATGAAATCGCGAATTAGCGATCCTTCATGAACAGATACTGTGATCATCTTTTGTGCTTTGTGCTGATCTCCTCAATCGATTCTTAACACATTAACCAGACGACAGGATTTCACACTGGTCCTAATTCAAAGAACTTGCAGATGACAATTTCAGTTGAATTTAAAAGAAAACCCTTCGACTTTAAGGGTAAAATCAGTGTGGATAATGTAGAAATTGCCTGTTAAAAGCAATTTTTTATTTTCTATGTTTTCAAAAGCCGTTTTCTTCAGAGGAGTCAAAAAGCGGGATTGTTTGGGAATGGGTTAACTTCAAAAACTGTTAAGGATATATGGATTAGTAAAATGTGACGGAATTGTCTCAACGCCGCACGAAGGTTGCTCTATTCACGCTTCATGTACTAGACGTTCACGCTGATCTGTGTCGACTTTTACACTTTCGATTGATCTTTTTGAATGTAAAATTAAGTTTACATTTTGTGAACCGTCGAGGAAAAATTAATGACCTCCCGAGAAGTGCGAAAAGTATCGACCATGGTCAGTTTGCGCGAACTGTGCATGACTGACCACGGCCGAACCTCTTCGCGCTTTTGTGATTCTCTGTATCTAGAATGAACATTCCACCGATCTATATAACCATTTTTTGAGTGTAGCCTCTGGCTGACCTCTGCTTAAATCAATCTCTTTTCAAGTATTTGTTTAACGGAACACCTGGGGGTCCCATTTTTCCTGGCGTGTCGCAATCTATTCAAATTGAGGAATGCTATATCCGATCTCGCTGCCATTCTCTGTCTGTCTTTCTCTCTCTGTCTGTTTGTCTCCCTCTGTCTGTCTGTCTGTCTCTTCCTCTGTGCGCGTTTCTCTCTCGCTCTCTTGCTCTCTGTCCCTCCGTGTCTATCTCTCTTGACTATGTAACGGAATTCCCCGATTGTCCATTTTGGGTGAAGGGTTACAAATCGTCAATTGGCGACAAAATCATCATAACTACATGCTTTTCAAGCTGTAGTAGCCAGTTTTGAACGTTGATATATATATACATTGTATATGAAGTTATGCTGGTTGATTTTTACCCACCTTCTGTGGTTGCGGGGGCGGTTCTTCGTCGTCCGTCGTTTCTACGTCACTCGATGAACAATCCGACCATTGGCTTTCGTTATAAACGTCATCTAAATTTTGACCAGTAAATTGAGAGGATTGTTGCACGTGACTTTGAGAAGGTGGGGCTCCCGGTGGGCGGATAGCTTTCTTTACAACCCTTTTTCCTGTGGAATCCACTTCAACAATTTCTGTGAGATCGGATTCGTTTGATTCTTGAGAAACCGAAGTTCCTGTACAAACAAGAAAAGACGGGTCTCTAAATACATTAAGATTTATTGCCAGTAACATGTAACAAAAAATTAAATGATTTGATGGCGACCTATACGTCGTAACTACAGCTTGGATAAGCTGTAGCTACGACGTTTAGGTCACCGAGCCAACAAAAATCCTTATCATAAGTGTTGTTCAATGTCGGAGTTCAAAGTTCATTTCCGGTTTAAATATATTCGTCTAACGATTTTCACCGACTTATACGAATTTTTGTTTGTTCAGATTTTGTTTAAGTACATTTTGAAATATTGGCGTTAGTTTTGTTTTTTGCATTTTTTTCTTCTTCTACTTCTTTTGTTTGTCTATTTGATTTGTAACAGGAAAGCTATTTTCCCCTACCTTGTCTGTCTAGGTGCCGTTCATCCTGCAGGGAATCTTGACCAAAGAATAGGGCAATGTATAACGGGAACCGCAGATCCATTACCAACACTGTTAAACCAGCCACTATACAGAAACACCCTGAAAATCAAACAGTCGTAACTACAGCTTATTCAAGTTTGGGTATTTGGCCATATTTTTTCTAAGTGTTTAGACATGGATCTTATATAATTCAAACATTTTTGTAAAAAATAACGCCTATTGATATCGTAATGTTACTTCCTATCGAATCCCAGTACGCGTGGCCAATGATATGTCAATTTCATTTGTGATATATAAACCCTTGTCACGACGAAATAATTTAATTATTAGTTTCGTCTATCAAAAACGAGCGATCTGATTGGACGAAAAATTTAATTCATACCTCCATGAACAAAATTTTAAGTACTCAGCCACTTTGAATTCTTCCTTACAAAATAGTTCACTACAAAAAGGTATCAAAATTTGTTAAGTTGTTGCATTTTTCGCTCGATGCTGTTAAATTATAAGAAATGAAGATAATATATTTTGTTTTCATGGAGGTATGAACCAATAAACCTAATCACACAATGTATGAATCCGCTTCGCGTATTCATACAGTGTGATTAGGTTTTTCGGTTCATACCGCCATGAAAACAAAAAATATTCTCTTCATCTCATAATTAAAATCCTATACAGAATTGCTGTAAATCAAAGGACTGACAGCACTGGAAAGTCTTAATTTGGGTCAATATTTCTTTTGAAAATTGATTATTTAAAAATTCTGGCTTGAAGGGGACAAACGGGAGGTGTAGACCAAGATCAGCCTGCACTTAAGTGCAGGCTGATCTTCGTCTATACCTCATGCAAAAACTGGAATATTCCGGGTTCAGCGTGGCAAGGGTTAACAATATACACAGGTGTTTTTTCGAGGTTAACCGCCACTCAAACAGAACCATTTCAGATATATTTACTATTTCCGTCATACAGATTTAAAAAAAATCATAATCTCGCAACTTAAATAATAAAACAAAACAACAACAATACGCCCTTTAGAATTCTATATGCAATCGTTAAAACAAGAAGACGACTACAAAAAATGGAAACTTTTCGTTTTTATGTTATATCTTTTTTATATCACACATGTTCCATTTTCTTGTCAATTTGCTTACCCCAAAAATAAAATTCAACTTTATATATAATCAAAGTACTGAAAGTACTCTAAGCTAGCAAAGCATGGTTGAATTTAGAAAACGTTTCCTTGTTGGGTAGAAAACATTGTGGGCATTGAAAAAATTGCTTATACAAGCAATTTCTTCATTGTCCGCAATGTTTTCCATAGCCTTTTTCCCAAAAACTGAATTGATAGGGAATTGATAGGGAATGGGTTAGATAGCGTGCTTTTTAGAGAGTTCAATACAATTTGAATAGAGTTTGCAATATACCTGAAATACATGAGAACTACTTTTAATGGCGTAGGCATTTAATGGATTTAGTGGTTAAGCCTCCAATGACAGTTTGCACTCGTTGAACTTTGAGACGACCTCAAAATTTCGTCTGTTATCTTAAGCTACCAAAGCTGTCGCTTTGCTAGCTAAACACTGACTGAACCTATTCCCACACAATGGCGCCTTTAAACACCTCTCTATATAAAAGCTTTGTAAAACATTGTGGATAATGAAGAAATTGCTTGTAACATGCAATTACCTCATTATCCACATTGTTCTCTATCCAAGAAGATGAAGAAAATTAAGATTCTATCAATTTGAAATAGTGATCTGCAGCTTCTTGACTTTGGACCAGTCTAAAATTTTGTTGTGTGGTAATGGGTTGAGGTCCGAAAATGTCAAATCTAATCGTCAAATAAAAGATATGAGAACAAATTCAAAGCAATAAAACTATTCGCTATGGCTGACTCACCAGTTCCAAGACATAACCAAAACGCCACACTATAATGCAGGCGTAGTACATGTTCTGTAGAAAACGGAATCGTAAGCTCGTTGACGTTACGTAACGTATGTTTCAATACGTTCGCCGTACACATGAAAGCTCCGGTCAGAATAGAGCAGTAGGCAGCATATCGTAGTAATATGAAACACAGTACATTCGTCAGCAACCAGAGGAAGAAGGACAACCTGTAATCATGAGAAGCAAGGAGTTTCATTTGCTATCCGTTGTGTTTTAACCCATTCCCATACAAATTCGCGTTAATATGCCCATTAGAAGAAAGTTTTGGAAAACATTGTGGAAATTGTAGAAAGTGCTAGTTACATTATCTACTTTGTTTTCTTTCTCGAAGGACAAAAAAACTAAAAATTGATTCACATAAATGTCAGCCAATGTTTGAGTTCAAAATTTACTTCCGGTCTAAATAAATGATATCATTGGTTGAATGATTCTTTGACTGACAGTCGCGATCAAACATTCGGGAGAGAAAAGCATGACACTGTAGTATGAATGTAAAGTAAAAAAGGTAAGATTCTACTGTAGTTACAACTGAGGGCTGTGCATCGGTGGATAGCATTTCATAATTGGACCATATGAGATACCAAAGAGTTTCGAATAAATAACTCCTTCTTTTCAAGCTCAATAGAATTCATTTTCATGGTCGAATAAAATCAAAGGGCTGACAGCACTGGAAGTACTGCTTCGGAGTCAATACCCTCTTTTTTTTTTTTTTTTTTTTTTTTTTGAAAGGATTTGTGAATAATTCAGGGCCGGGAGGAAAAACAGATCTTGAGGACTAAGATAACAATTCACGTATGTGCTGGCTGATCTTTATCTAAACATCCATCCTCGCAGAATCATACCGGGCTCAGTATGACAAGGATTAATATTACAATTCAATTATTTTAAAACTAATTTGAAACGAATGTAGTATTACATTAAACACCTATACTTAAATGGATTCGGATGTATTCCAAGAGGTAAATTCTTTCGCTACTGCAGTTATGATATAAATGAGACTAGATGAAATGATGTTGAAAGATTTTTACCATAAACACATAAAGGAATACAATCCGGCAACCCTATAGAATCGACCCCACCGTATGCCCTCGCCGTCGAACGTGAAATACTCGGCTATCCACAATATAGGTAGAGGAGCTCCTCGGAACTGTGAGGCGCGATACTCTTGGTTAAACTCACTCGCTGAAAATAGAATTAAACATGAAAAAGTTAAAATTGTAAATAAAACTGACTATATGAAAGGTTGTCTTCTTCTCTGTATGTAAACATACGCTATTTTCTTCTGTAACCAATTCATAAAGTGTTCAACCCAAATACATGATATTGAAGGCATTTGGAGGAACCAACAACAACAACAAAAAAACCCAGCTTAAGTTGTTGACTTAACGGTTCTTGAATTAATATTCTCATACAAGAATTCAGTGTAAAAGACATGATTGTGAGACCGAACTTTGCTTGAATAAATGTTCAAAAGCTATCTACCAGTCAGTCTATCTACCGGAATCAGAAGCTATTTCAATTCTCTACCATTCCACTCGCGATTCAAGTGTGTCTTACCGTAAGGTCCAAAACCAATTCTTCCCTGCCTCCAACTCCAGGAGTATTCTTCGTTATAATTGATCGTCTCATTTAACTGTGTCTGAGGTTCACCTGAAAAGGGAACGAACCTTTACATATAGACCAAGATTTTATATATCTACAAAAGCACATGGAGTGTAAGGTATAAGATCGATTTATCAATCGTTGAGTGAACAACAAAAGATATGTTTTCACGTGTGGCGGAGCCATGAGGGAAAATATAGCTTATGTTGTCCACGAATTAAAATATATATCGATCTTACTTGAAAGAAACAAACCGCAGTTATTACACAATATAGCAGAGGCAGAGTTGGAATTTTTGGGACAAAATTTTCTCAGAGCGCGGCAACCTGATGAGGTCATCATGACTTGGATGACGCTCAGAAATGCGAAATAAACTAAAGCAGACCTATAATTTAGCTTAGGTTGTCGAGTTACTAAAACAAATAGTTTGATAGTATGATAATTTGATTTGACAGCGAAATTAGGTTAACATCAAATTCAATTATTCGAACGAAAGCCTTCGGTGACTCATATCTACTACATGTGTTCATTGGCATACCTTTTAATGTAACATTGACTCCCGTCAAACCAATATGAACACCGAGGGTAGCTTTAATATCGTCTCCAATCCCAGCCTTGTATTTTGTGACGGTAGAGTGGGATATGGCCGCCTCCCATTCCTTGCTATAGATTACAACTGAAATAAACAAAAATTCTATTTAAAAAATTAGATATGCCTATGGTAAACCCTACTAAAAACGATAAACGAGGAAAATTCTTAGGTTTAATCCATTTCCACACAATAACGCTTTCTGACGCCCTAAAGAGATTTGATTATGGAAAACTTTGTAGAAAAAGAGAAATTGATTGTAATAAGCAATTTTTCCTTTTCTCACAATGTTTTCTGACGTATTCGGTACTTATTTTCCATTTGGGCAACTATAAAGTTTTGTCGTTTGGTGATGGGTTAAGTCGGTTATAGCCAGATAAAGATTAGTTGAATTTGGTACAAGCAATGTATTCTAGACAAATAGACATTGAGCCAAATTCCCACCTATTCTTGTAGTCATTTGAAGATTACTCTTTATTTGTTTATGTTGAACAGTCTTAAATTTTGTCGCGCTAAGTAAATAAAGTTATGGAAAACTTTGTGAGGGAAAGGAGAAAATGAATGTAACAAGTATTTATCCTTTTCCTCAAAACACCTTCTTTCTATATCGGTACTTCTTTCCTAATTCTAGCAAATGTTGAAATATTGTCTGCAACTTCTTTCAATTTGGACCACTTCAATTTTTTTTTACCAACTGGCAATTAATTGTAAGAGGTAGTAAGAATTTATAAAAAAAAATGAGTTGAGATGTTGAAAACATGCTCCGTGGGGAAAAGACTTTTTTTCTTTTCTTTTTTTTTTTTGGGGGGGGGGGTCAAAAAAGTAAATAAAGTTAACCCATTCCCACTCAATCCCTCCTTTTTACGCCCCTCAACGAAAAAGCTTTGGAAAACATTGTGGAAAATGAAGAAATTGCTTCGATCAAGCAATTTCTTCATTATCCACAATGTTTTCTATCCAAAAAGATGAAAAAAATTAAAATTCCATCAACTTGAAATTGTCGTCTGCAGCTCCTTTCAATTTGGACCGGTCTAAAATTCCACTGTGTTGGAATGGGTTAATGGAGAAGTTGTCTCAGTATTCAACTTTAGAAAAACCTTCTATTCACACAATGTTATCCGACCCATTATTTTGAAACACCATACACGGATCCCGGGAGCAACTAAACCCTGCTCAATTCCAGGTTTTACGTACAATTTTTTTTTATTATTTTTATAGCCGAGAAAACAATGTGGAACAAGATGAATTTGGATATCACAAGCAATTTCTTCTTTTTACACACTATCTTCTATTCAACTGAATGGTTATTTTTCAAATAAAATTCATCTTTAAGTTGTCGTCTGCAAAAGCTCTGAGTTTGGAAAGGTTTCAAATTTCGCATTATAGTAACGGGTAAAAGTACAGGAGTGTTTTAAATCATGTCAATTCGACAGGCATGAAGACTGATACGCACATTTTAACCCATTCCCCCACAAGCCCTCCTTTTTATGCCACTCAAGAAAAGAGTTTTGTAAACATACTGGAACATAAAGAAAGCAATTTCCTCATTATCCACAAGGTTTTCTATCCCAAAAGACAAAAAAAAAAAAAAAAAAAAAAAAAAAAAGAATAGAATAGAATAGAATAAAATGCAGCTTCTTTCAATTTGGAAAAGTCTAAAATGCTGTCGTCTGGTAATGGGTTAAAAAAGGGTAGACCAGTAGACTGTGATACTTTTATCAAAGAATCGGGCTTTACAATATTAACAATGCGACAAATATACATATACATGTATAATAAAAAAATATCTATATTGCCAAGTGGTCTTATTACAATTAACTAACCTTTTCCTGTAAAACTCCTGATTTTTACATCCCTGAGGTATCATAGTATAGGAAATATTGTGAAAAAAAAGCAGAAATTGCTTGCAACATACTTTGGAAAATATTACGGAAAAAGAAGAAATTGCTCGTAACAAGCAATTTCTTCATTTTCCAAAATATTTTCCATCATTATAGGATGGGTACTTTTTCAACTGTACTTACTTTATAATACCGTCTACTACCCAGTTGAATTTATACAAGTCTAAAACTTTTGATAAATAGGAAGGGTTAATTTATTATTTTTTTAATATATAGGACTCTTAGATCTAATAAAAAATGGAGGTAAAAATAATAATCTTTACATTTAATTAATTTGTAATTTCTTCATCATGAAAATGTAATATTAAAGATATTATAATTATTTCATTTTACTATTTGTCAAAAAGTATATGGTAAATTAAAATCAGAGCTGCCTTATATACGTAGTATAATCCCCCCCCAACACACACACACACACACACACACACACACACACACACACACACACACACACACACACACACACACACACACACACACACACACACACACACACACACACACAAACGTTTCAAAGAATTATAACTCTAAAAGATTTGGCCTACTTCAAATGGCTTAGTACGATAGACCCCGGAAGAGAATTTTCCACTAGTTTACTGTTCGACAGTATTTTGGGGCTTTTTGTTACTCAGATCAAAGACCATTAAGCGCAGGAGAAATTCCTGACCAGTCAATCGAAAAGATCATATTTAATCCATTACTAAACCCAATACTAAAGGACAATATTTTATGCTGGCCCAAATTCAAAGAAGTTGCAAACAACAATTTTAAAAGTGTGCAAAAATCTTTATGTCTTCGGTCAGAAAACAAAGTGAAAAATGAAAAAATGCGTGTAACAAGCAATTTTTTCACTTTCCACATTGTTTTGCTGAATCTTTTCCTTAAAAGGCTGGATTCTGTGGGAATGTGTGAAGACCCTCTAAAGTTATTTAACTTATGTCGTCGTTTGAATAACTAAAACATCGTAACCACGGCTTTAAACTACAATTTTGATGCTTTCTCAGCTACAATATATATTTGTTTACCAAACCTTGAAATGGTATTTTCTTTTAACCATTACAAGACGACACAATTTTAGAAGGGGAAGAAAGACATTGCACATAGCAAGCATTTTTACCTTTTCTAACAAAAATTACCAACATTGTTTTCTTTTAGAGCGTCCAAATTTGATGAATTGGTGGTAACTGGTTATAAATTAATCTAAGCTATATTTCAAAGTTTTTCAGCATGTTTAGATCGTAATTGACGGATCGGTGGCCCCCCACTGAACTCCAACAGGAAGTTCCCCTTAGAGTTCAAACGAAGTTAATTTACCAAACTTTTAGTCTACCAAACGTAAAAACCAGTGAAAATTGTTGGCGACCTAAACTTCATAACTACAGCTTACATTAGACAAGCTGTAGTAACGACATTTAAATGATCAAACCACCAAAAATGCTTTACATAAAAGTCGAAGTTCCAGTGGTGGATAAGGGCGGGGGGTCGGGTGTTGGGTCTGTAGCCAAATTATTCCATTTTTAAGGGGAAATTCAATGTAAATTTGGTAATAACAGAAAAACAAATCCCCCATTGGTAATTTTGAGGCCCCCCCCCATTACAGAAATTCTGGGTCCTCAACTTCACCTCCGGTCATAGAATCAATTGATTGTTTAATTGACACTATTGACCCGTCAATTGCCTTACTTACCTAAAATCACTGCACCGACGAAAACACTGGCGGTGATCCACATGAAGTTGAACACTCTCTGAAATTAGATGATAGAATCTAGCGTAACATAATACAACGTAAAATGGCGCCACGCAATATGACGTAATATTACATAACATGACGTTAACAACGCTTGTGAGGAATATTATGTTTCAGTTGTGATACAAAACGTGTACACGTATTACATTCGAGCTACACGTGTAAAAATGGTATCTGTGTCTTACATACCCTCAAATTCTGACTATAGATATAAAAAGGGATCGAATAATGCAATTCTCGATGCGACGTATTCTTACCGAAAAATTGACGGTAATACCCAACCGTATCTACGTTGTTTTTTTTTGTTTTTTTTTTTTTTTCGAGTACCATTTTGTTCGCGTGCAATGAATATACGTTTACTTTATTTAGTTTAAGCTAGTAAGTGATCTCTTTATTGGTTTGGTAGCTCCCATAAAATGTAGCTAAAAACATTAGTAAGTATTGATAATGATAATAATTTTAAATATAAATATAGTTACATTGAAAGATCAATAGATAACTGGAAGCAAATCGGTAATTTCTGAACGCACCTCTTTTCCATGTATTCCGGGTAATATACCATACAAAGCAACCAATAGGATAATGCCTGCTGTAATGAACCCCGCCTCCAAAATATCCGCCATCCATGGTGTATGGTTCTCGTCATAGTATGATGGTGCACCATTCTCTCTTCCATAATCGAAGAGACCGCTGGGAACCGTTCCAGACTGCTGACTAAACGCCATGCTTAATTACACTGTTGAATGCAAAAAAAAAAAAGTTTAAATATTGAGACTCTTCACGTGAAAAGAAAGGACCATCTCGGAAGCGGATAAAACTTTCGACCCACGTTAGACTGCTCAACAGTGCAGCCTGACCATAGTCAGAGCTATCATGGGTTTCTCTACTGTGTGTCACAGTACTCTATCTGAATGGCATTTTCTTAATCAGGACTACGTTTTATCAAGTAACTTACGAGTAAGATTTACTTGCGATTTGACACCATTTGGTATAAACATAAAAATACATGATATGTCATAAGTTTTATTCTGCGACATTTTTAATCCGCGTCCCTAAATATCTATATCTTTTCAGTGGCCATGTTAGCTTCACACATGACGGATCACAAGTACTGGGTAAAAATAATATTGTAAATGTTAAATCCCGATTTTCAAATTCTTAGCTAGAAAAAAAAACGTGCGAATTACATTTATTAATCGTTGGCAACCAAATTTCAACACATTGCAAGTTAGCTGCATGTATAGGAGGTAATGTGTATTTTATAATGAGTACCTACATCACAGGGTTTTACAAAAAAAAGACATTAAATAACTAAATGAAAATATAAATAAGCAAATTAATAAAAGGAATTAATTGGAAGGCCTAAATTATCTATAAGAAAAATATAAATTTATTATGTTATAAAAATTGAGAAGGCAATAGTATATTGTAAGATTCCGTGGTAGAATAAGCAAACAAATAACTGTAAATGAAAAATAAACATATAATAAACACTTAAAAGACATTATGTAATATTTTTTATTTATTTATTTATTTATTTTTTTTGTAAACGTAGAAACATGCACAAAATACAACAACAATGTACTAAAAAAGAAAAGAAAAGAAATGCTAAAACTGAACAGCGCAATTATAATGATAATAATAAAAATGGTAATAATAAAAGTAATAATAATCAACAAATGGTAATAAAAGTAATAATAATAAACAAATCACTGAAACCTACCAAATCTTGAATACCTCAATAGCAAGTCAAGCTTCTGATTCCTAGCGATGGCTCGACTTTTCGCCAATTTATACATTTTCCAAACAACAAGTCCACCAATCAGTGACGTCGATCTATTTAAAAATCTGACCAGCTGCATTTCACTGAATGCCATACCCAGATAATGTAGGTTTCCCTTTGACATTTCCGCGATTTAGAACTGCGTCATGTAAATTCCTATAATGATTTATTGATTACTCGAGAAGTTCCTTATTCTACCTATTACGTTTAAAGATAAGTGTCGGCGTTAAAATATATATTTGTGTAAGTCACCGCAATAAAACGGGGCCAACCAGACTACCATTCGTTTAGCGTTCAGAAGGCAAACACTCGCTAACTTTTAGCAAATAGAATGGCCTGCCCTGTTTTGCACGTGGACATATTGTCGAGGGCGACCCAAACCTCGCAACTTCAGCTTGTCCAAACTGCAGTTGCGAGGTTTCGGTAGCTCACCGAATATAGACAAAAAGCGGGCTTCAAATTGTAAAGGTTGGAATTGAATCTATCGTCGTTGTCATTCTAAACTGTCGTAACTACAGCTTTATTCAAGCTGTACTTACGACGTTTTAGAATGGCAAAGACGCTATGTTAAAGCAGGATTTCTCCTCTTGGTTCAAACAAATGGGCTGAATGCGAAAATAATCGACGCTGGTCAGTTTGCGCAGTCGGACCAGAATTGGTGGTTTTCGTCTTCAGAGATGTCATTTATTACATTAAAATTATATAACCAACCAGAAGATTTCTAACTCTGACCCGAGGGAACCACCGGACGCCAAAATTTGTAACAAGCAAATTCTCCGTTTATTTCAGTGGGGTTTTAAACCATTCCCACAAATCCCCTCTTTTACACGTCTAAAGAAAAAAAAAACTTCGGAAAACAATGTAGAAAATAGATAAATTGCTTGTATCAAGGAATTTCTTAGTTATCCACAATGTTTTCTGAGCAAAAAAGACAAAAATAAAATGAAATTAATAAAATAAGATTCCATCAACTTGAAATTGTCGTCTGCAGATTCTTTCAATTTAGACTAGTCTAAAACTTTGCTGTGTGGGAATGGGTTAAGCCCTATTTTTCAGTGCGTCAAAGTACGGAAATGCGTGGTAATTGTGTAATGAAATCCGTCACGCATATGAGGAGGAATACCCTGACCTGCAATATGTGTTGACTAAGGGCACCTTGCGTAGACATTTCCAAACTGATGAAAAGTCTAAACTTTCATATCCGATTACCACACAATCCCGACTTGTTATACCTTTCGGGATATTAACCCTTTTCATGCTGAATAAAATCCTCTACAAAAACTGCATAAAAATCAAAGGGCTGAAAGCACAGAAAAGGCTAAATGTAGCTAAACAATATTTTGAAAATTTATCTTAAAAACAAATCTAACTTCAAAGATACAAGCAGGTGGTCTAGATAAAGATCAGACTGCACATATGTGCAGTCTGATCTTTATCTATACCTCCTGCCAAAACAGAAATATTCCGGGCTCAGCATGACTCTGGTTAAAGAAACCAATGTGTAAAAACCGAGATATTGATAGCTTGTATCAAGCTATTTCTTCTGTACTCACAACGTTTCCCATCCTATTTGACACCCTTTTTGTTTAACTTGGAAGTCTGCATTTTGTTCGAATTTGGACCTGTCTAAAATTTAGTAGACTGGTATTGTGTTAAAGCAAAATTTTCAGTCTAGTAAGATACAATTCTGAATTGCAAATTTGGCCGCGGCCATGGCGGAGTTGGTACCGCGTGGGACTCTCAATCTTTAGGTCATGGGTTCGATCCCCACTCGCGAACATTTGTATTCCATCAATGGGTAGATAGTCGATAACCTGAATGGGATGAGCAGCTAGAGGCTCGGGAAGGATGTAGTTGTAGTACTGGTATGAGAAATATCAGAAAATCCACGGTTCGATGCTCGAGCTACCGCGATATTACTGAAATACTGTTAAAAGTGGCGTAAACTCCAATTCATACAAACAATCAAACTGAATTGAAATTTCTTCATTATCCATAACTGACCAAATATCGAGTTGATTGTGCAACTAAAGCCTGCCATGAGCAAACACAAGTCTAGCTGATCCAAGTCAATTAGAGACCAACTAGTCCCCATTCTGCGTGACTGGATACTTTTTTGTACAGACAACAAGCGGATTCATACATAAGTGTGATTAGTTTTTTCGGTTCATACCTCCATGAAAATAAAAAATATTCCCTTCATTTCTTATAATTTAATAGCATGGAGCGAACAAAGCAAAACTTTACAACTTTTTATACTTTTTGGTATGGAACTATTTTGTGCGGAAGCATTCAAAATGGCTGCGTGCTCAAAATTTTGTTCATGGAGGTATGAATTAAATTTTTCGACCAATCAGAAGGCTCGTTTTTGATTGACGAAACTAACAATTAAATTATAAACGACACAAACATTGCTACCATAGCTTTAATATTTAGGTCACCAAACCAACAAAAAAAGCTTGAAATAATTTGTCTAGTAGTAACGCGCTTTTGACAGGTGTCCTATTTGATTCCCCGTTCCTCCAGTCTTTTGGGTGGGGACTTAGGGTCCGTCCTCGTGTTTCCCCCTTCTGGTAAAGGGTAATTAAATCTTTCTAAAACATGACGAAGCAATTCGCTCTTTTCTTTGATTGTGTGATGAAATAGACAGGACCAAAAATACGATACGGTATGCGGAAGATGCATTGAAGAGAGGCAGAAAAAAAAAATAATAAATTAAGCTTAGTTGAGTTTGACAGATGAATAATAACAGTAATTCATCAGCGATTTTCATATCGATTTATATAAATTGACGAACCCTTTACTTGTCACTATCTAAGGCTTCAGTTTTTTATTTCTATTTCACGCGACAGGGTAAGTAAATTTCTGTTTCCAGGAAGAGAAGGTTTCTGTTTCCTCGGAACATAAATTTCTGTGTCCAAGATATGAAAGTTTCTGTTTCAATGGTACGTAAATTTCTGTTTCCAGAATGAGAAAATTTCTGTTTCGAAGCTGCTCTTTGCTTTCCATCTTCAAGGTATGAAAAAACTGTTTAACCCATTCCAACATAAACCCCCTTTTTACGCCCACGAAGAAAATAGTCCCATAGTTCTCGAATAGACACAAGCAATTTCTGCATTTTATACATTTTTTCTACCCAGTGAGACGAAGAATTTGAAATTCTCGTCTGTGAATTCTTTCAATTTAGACAATTTAGACTACATGTACTTTCACTGAGTGGGAATGGGTTAAATCATGTTTAAGACAGTCTCAGATGACAGATCGCCGCTATTATTGACCATCAAATCATTCATTTAGACCGGTAGTGAACTTTGAACTCTAATCATTTTTGTTCACCAATACCACACGCCAAAATTTTAGACTGGCCCTAATTGAAAAAGTTGCAGACGACAAATTAAAGTTTGTGAAATTTTGGATTTTTTCAACTTTTTGGGTAGAAAACAGTGTGGAATATGAAAAAATTGCTTGCAACAAGCAATTTCTTCATCATCCATAATGTTTTCCAAAGCTTTTTTCTTGGGGGCGTCTTCAAGCGTCACTGAGTGGGAATGGGTTAAAAGAGGCAATCACAGCTTATTCAATCTTTATGACTAGTATGTCACCAACCAACAGCTTGCACCAAGGACTCGTAATAAGTCTAAAACTCCCATGTCGGAGTCAAACCTCATGCAAACAGACAGGCAGAAATAATGTAAGATGATCTAAAATTCAAATGTCTCTTTCCATTTTTTATAGAAAACAACGTCGAAAATAAAGAAATGAATTGCTAAAATGGGGATAAATCAGAAAACAATTGTCAGAAGAGGGGTTATCGCATGTTACAAATAATTCCGTTTTCGCGGCTTCACAAATTTTATCCACCACGTCATAATTTGAGCGCATGCGTGACATTTCCAACCATTACACATGTGCGCCAAGTAAAGACTCAGATCAGCCCGTGCATCCGCACAGTCTGATCAGAGTCTTCACTCTGCGCTCTGTAGATAGATACTGACCCAAAGATTCTTTAAACAACCAGCGAATGTTCTAATTGCCCCGAATGGCTGTCCAGGGTGCTCAACGTGTGCGAGTCACGCACATGTGAAATGGTTGGAAATGTCACGCACATGCTCATTTGGAATTGAGTAGTAATGGGTTAGAAAACAGAAGTACTTCTGACTGAGTGTATAATCAATTTTACATAGCGTGTTGTTGACTTTAAAATCCACCATAAGTGGTAATCTTATAGAAACGTATTTACCTAAAACCTATATAAGGACATTTCACAAATATGCTTATCAAGATAAGATTAATCTTCACAAACACTCTTCTAAAAGAAATGTCTGTAAGGATAGTCCATATTGAGGAAGCGAAAATCCCCCAACTTTTCTTAAAAGGCAAGTTCGAATAAGATAAGCACGTATTAACCCTTATACCGCGAATTAAAACATGGAACAAAAAATACCCCTCCCCCTTCTGAAAATAATGAAATGAAGCAAGTACAATTTTAAATTTATTCTTATAGAAAGAGCCCATGACACTTTTAATTACAACCAGCCCAGAATTCAAGATGTAATTTGAGCATGCGCACGAGATTTTCAACCATTTCAAATGAGCGCCAAGTAAAGATTCAGACCAGCCTGTGCATCCGCACAGTCTGATCAGAGCCTTCAATGTGCGCTCTACAGAGAGATACTGACTCTAAGTTCTTTTAGACAACCATGATATATTCTACACTCACCGTGTAGCTGTTCAGACTGCTCAGTGCGTGCACTTCACATACCTGTGAAATCGTTGGAAATGTCTCATACTGGCTCATTTAACTCTTGTCCTGCTGAATTTTATTCTCTTTTCACTATATTTCAAAAAGTTGACATAATTAGATTGATGCTGTGTCCAAAGAATTTTCTCAAAACAACAAGAACAGGCAGGTAGTGAAGACTAAGATCAGACTGCACGTATGTGCAGGCTGATCTTAGTCTACACACCTGCCAAAGCCATTTGCAAAGCAGGAATATTGCGGGATCAGCATGACAAGGGTTAATAACAATTTTATTTAATCCATCATCTAGGAAACCTTACGTTAAAAAATTACGTAATCTTATGGCATTGGAGGATTCCAACGTTTAAGTGACGTCAACATTGTCTGATTATTGTTACGCTCCAAAGAAAAGCTTTGGAAAATGAAGAATTTGCTTGTTACAAGCAATTATCCAAAATGTTTTCTACCAAAAACTAGAGATTTTTACAACTCCATCAACTCAAAATTTGCAACTTCTGTAAAATTGGACCAGTTTAAACTTTGTCGTCTGGTAATGGGTTAAATTTGGACCAGTTTAAACTTTGTCGTCTAGTAATGGGTTAAATTTGGACATTTAAATTTTTATACTCTAGTTACAGGTTAAATTTGGACCAGTTTAAATTTTGTCGTCTGATAACGGGTAGAATTTGAACCAGTTTAAAATTTTGTCGTCTGATAACGGGTGAAATTTGGACCAGTTTAAAATTTTGTCGTCTGATAACGGGTAAAATTTGGACCAGTTTAAAATTTCGTCGTCTGATAACGGGTGAAATTTGGACCAGTTTAAAATTTTGTCGTCCGATAACGAGTGAAATTTGGATCAATTTAAATTTTTGTCGTCCGATAACGCGTTAAAATTGACATTGACTGCCTCGATGACCGAGTGATAAGGCTGATTGACTAGTAGTGCGGTGGTCAAGGGTTCTAGAATCACCGTCTTCGGGGTTTCGTCATGGGCAATAAACCTAATAGTCAGCGTCTTTTTATGCGGCTGTAAAATTGACCAATCGCGGCTGTCAATCAAGGAATCAATCGACCAATCAAATCACCCATTCAGCTCGAAAATTAAGCGTTGAATACCACCATTTTGTGAAGCATTCTTTGTTGGTTTTGTGATTTAAACGTCGTAACGACAGCTTATTTAAGCGCAATTGTTTTCCTTGAAGAGCGTCTAAAAGCGTCATTGTGTGGGAAAGGGTAAGTGGACAAGTAAATAGCAATAATATAGTATTATTCACAGCGGCACATTCATATCTTTTATGAATTTGTTGCTCTGACAAATCAGCAATTTGTGACACTTTTGAACTACAAAAAGTAATTTCTGATTTATCCATTTTAAGTTGAAAACTGGGCAGTTAGAATAGAATAAGATCAGCCAATCACAAATATTAGGACTGGTCAAAGTCTAAACCCACCGCATTCATTTAATCAATAACTAGGATCTTGAATGCTATTTAACCCTTTCCTTTTTTTTTTAAATTTCAGACTCGTCCAATTTGAAAAGTATTGGAGACGGCAATGAAAATGAGAGAAATGAAACGATCCTATGTGGTGGAAAATAGTGTGATAAAAGAAGAAATTGCTTGTTACAAGCAATTTCTTTCTTTTTTTCCACAATATTTTATTATATATAAAATCACGTGGACTTTTGAAAACCAGGGACTGTACGGGAAAGGGTTAATTAGTTTTTAGTTAAGAAACAACTCTGAGACTCTAAACTTTAACAAAGTACTGTTAGGAAATCGACACAATTTCCCAATATAGAATCTTTGGTGTTGACTTTTGTAATGTTTACAAATATCTTATAAAATTGACTCGAAGCCTTTCAAGGATCAGGGGAGTTTCTAAAACTATTTGCCACTGAGTCTTACAGGTTCTAACATATAATCAAAGATTTGTTATAGACCAATCGCCGACCCCGCCCTCTTACTACGTTGGCCACGCCCTTGGATTCCTACAAGAAGTCCCACTTCAATTTTAACCCATTCCCACATAATGACGCTTTTCTAAAGAAAAGCAATTGGGAAAACATTGTCAAAAAATGAAACAAAAATGCTTGTAACAAGCAGTTTCTACATTTTACACAATGTTTTCTACACAGAAAGTTAAAAAAAAATTCATAAACTTGAAATTGTCGTCTGCAACTCCTTTAAATTTAGGCAATTCTATAATTTTGTCATCTGGTAACGGTTTTAACGGCGTTATTTTGCAAAATGTATGGCCAGTAGCATGTACGCAAAAATTATAATTGTTGGTTACTAAAAATAATTCCTTTGGGTGTAATACACACTCCACAAAATATGAGTTCAAATGGAAACATGAGCTACAACAGCAAGGCCGCGGCCATATCGCAGTTTCTAACGCGTCGTGCGCTCAATCACGAGGCCTAGGGCTCAATCCCCGGTCGCGGCAAATTATTCTTAAAACAATGGGTAGGTAGTCTTAAATCTAGTGGGATGATCAGCTTGCAGCTGGGGGCTCGGAAAGAATGTAGGGGTAGGACAGGTGTGAAAACTACCATGAATTTATGGTTATATGCTCCAGCCAACGGGATATGACTAAAATACTGTTGAAAGTGGCGTTAAACCTCATGCTAACAAATCCAACCGCTTCTCATTTACGCGAAGTGCATGCACTAAGCAGCAAGGACAGCCACCAAGGGCACTGTGAATATTAACTCATTGCATAGAGAAGCTTTGATAAAGTTTCTGTTTATAGAGCGCGGATCAGACTGATCAATGTCTTTACTTAAGCAAGGGAGGGACTATTTTTTCTATTTCACTGAAGTAGGACTCAAACTCTTAACCACATTTAATGAATACGCGAAGCGGGTTTTTACATTAGTGTAACTAAGTTTTTAGGCTCATACCTCAATAATTTAATTTTTAGTTTCGTCTATCAAAAACGGATGTTCTGATTAGTCGGGAAAAAATCATTCATAACTCCATGAACAAAATTTTGAGCACGCAGCGATTTTGTATGCTTCCGCACAAAATAGTCCCATACAAAAATATATAACAAATTGTAAAGTTTTTGCTTATTTCGTTCAATGCTATTAAATTATAAGAAATGAAGAGAATATTTTCTGTTTTCATGGAGGTATGAACCGAGAAAAACTAATCACATTCATGTATGAATCCGCTTCGCGTATTCATACAGTGTGATTAGTTTTTTCGGTTCATACCTCCATGAAAACAAAAGAATATTCTCTTCATTTCTTAAAAGAAATTTTTCCTTCTTCATTTCTTGTATTTAATGCCATCAAGCAAATCAAAGTATTGTTTTACTTATTTTGAGTAAAATCTTATAGGTCTACCTTGTGCTTAATCAATTTTTTTCATAGAAGTATGAAAAATAACTTCAGCAAATCCAACCGCTCGAATTTTTGATAGAAAAAACTAAAATTACGTCACTTGTCGCGCTTGTTTTATAGTTGGAAATGTCTTAGGCTAATTGACAAGTCACGGCTGTCAGTCAAATAAGCAATCGACCAATGAAATCATTCATTTAGGCTTGAAGATCAGTTTAAACTCCGACATTGGCAACCATTTTGGTGTATCTTTTTTGTTGGTTTTGCGACTTAAACGTCGTAACTACAGCCTATTCAAGCTGTAGTTACGACGTTTAGGCCTCCAACCAACATTTCTACTCATTTGTAACATGGCCATAAAATTCGCAATATAACGCCGTTAAAAATCGAAGTGGAACTTGCTTGTCGGAGTCAAACGGCCGGACCAAAGGAGTCAGTGGGCGGGCCATCGATTTTCATTGCACGCTAGATTCATTGAGTATCTCTATATTCGTTGAACCCGATGATTTTAGAATCGGTAATATTTCCGTTGTCTTTGTAGAGTGTACCGATGGTCCATTTTGTTGTGTCGTATGATCTAAAAAACTATTTAGAAGTCATGACCATTAAGTACTACCCAATATTTACTATCATCTAAACAGAACTACTGAATGAACAAAGTACGCACAGTATTATGTAATAAAACTGATTATGAATTATGAGTAATGTCGTGTACCGAAGCATTTATAATAATTTAGACCCGTCAAGACTTCCTCATTCCGACCCGTATTTTCTCAGTAGTATAGAGATATTTATTTTGTTTATTTATTGCAATACTTGTTTGTTAACTAAAAGATTTATTGTTTATTACGTTTGTAAATATGTGCCTACAGGCAGTCTAGAATAAGGACGTTGAAACATGAAACTGTCTACAACAACAAAATAAGTTCGGTTTTTTCATTCATCAGTGTGTGTCTTTTTTTACTCTTTTTTTTAACAATCCACTTCATCTACTTCACCAGAAGAAGAAGGCTGTAATCGATTCCCACATATCTCCGCTTTTTAACGCCCTTAAAAAAAATCTTTGGAAAACACTGAAAATGAAAATAACATGCAATTTCTTCATTTTCTTACATGTTTTCTGATACAATGGATCGAAAAAATGTATACCAATTAACTAGGAATTGTCGTCTGCAACTTCTTTCAACCAATTAACTCGGAATTGTCGTCTGCAACTTCTTTCAATTTGGTCAAGTCTAAATCTTTGTCGTTTGGTAATGGGTTAAAGCAAACATGTAGCAATCCTCTTCTCGCGGCTCTACTGATCTATTGAGCCTTCACGTTGAAAATCATGTGCGCACAAAGGCTTCCTGATTCTTATACAATCTTCTGTATTCGAAGGACGGCTTAAACAAAAGCGGGCCGAATTCCATATGAAACCCGAGACCCCCTACTCATTACGAAAAACAAATTTCTCTTAAAGAGATTAGATCTAGCACAGGGCTACTGACCAATCGCTGGCCCCACCAACTTACTCATTGACCCATCCCATCTACAGGAAGTTCCTCTTCGATTTTAAACGGCGTTATTTTGCATGGGTTTTTACGTCAACGAGGTTTTTACACTTGAAAAAACATTGTGAAAAAGGAGAAATTGCTTGCATCAAGCAATTTCTGCTTTTCCAACAATATTTTCTACCACGTGGGATGGTTCTATTTTAAACTGCATCTTTTTTTTTTATCGTCATCTGCAACCTCTTTCAATTTTGAGCAGTCTAATATTTAACCCCCCACACACACACACAAAAATCACCCCCCCCCCCAAAAAAAAACACACCAAAACAACAAAAAAACACGGAAAGGATTAAACAGTGTAATCACAGCTTCAGGCTGTAGTTACAATATTTTGCCGTTAGTTTAGTGCTCATTAAAATTACCAAATAATGTTTATAGTTTTTATACCGCAGTCCAACTATCTTATTTGTAAAATGTTTATACCGCAGTCCAACTATCTTGTCGGAGGTAAGTAACCGTGTTGCGGTGCGTCAATTGCGCAAGCTGGCCGGGGTCGAAATCGTTCGGAATTTTCCGATTGGAATAAGGAATTCTATCTTACTATACAAAACCTTTTTCGAAATCTTGACAATCCCGAAACTATCTGTAGTGAACACCAAAAAACGTTTTTGGCCTACACAGTTCCCGGGTGTAATTTCAAAGTGCATCGCCGAGTTCAACTATGGAACGTCAAAGTAATATAATTGACACTTGGGGGAAACCGGGTATTTTGCAAAATTGTGGCGAACCTGGTCTAGAATTTGAAATTGCTATCATGAACGTAAAACTGTTGGAGTCCATTAGGATTCTGATGGTTAGGGTGAATTGTCATTTGGAGATCACAATGAAGTGAATATAGCTTTGTACAAGCTGTATTTACGATATTTTGTTCGCCAACCGACGTTGAAATTACAAATGATTTCTTTTCTTTTTTTCGCCTTATTATTTTTTTTTTTCAATGGGTTCAAAAAGAAAACCACGGTTAAGCTTTCCCGTCATTGTGTGAATACTTCTTTTCACAACCATTTCTACCCTAAACCCATTACCACGAAAACCCTCTTTTTCATGCGTTAAAAATGCCAATTTAGTAAGAAAAGGAGGAATTGCCCACCGCATTCGCCATATATTTTTCAATTAACACTCACTTAGAAATGTCGACTGCAAGTTCTTTCAATATAAACCAGTCTTAAATTCTGTCGCCTGGTAAGTCTATTTTGTTAATTTGAATTGTCCTACGCAACCCTAAATGGTCAGAGTTTAACCCTTTCCTGTATAATCACTGGTTTTTTCGTCCCCGTGTTTTTATTCTTGGGAAAACATTGTGGAAAAAGAAGAAATTGCTTGAAACAAGCAATTTCTTCTTTTTCCACAATATTTTCTATCCTACTGAATGATTATTTATAAAATAAATTCAACTTTCAATTGTTGTCTGCAAAACCTTTGAATTTGGATCGGTCTAAAATTTCAAAAAAACAGGAAAGGGTAAGCAACATGTAAAGGATTGGCACTGGTTACGTACATGTCAACTTAGTGTGACAATGAACTTGATAGTCTTTGAAAGTGTATTATTTTATCCGTAACTTCCTTGTACGTGTTAGTATAACAATAAGCTGCGATGTCGTAGCCCTCTTTCTGATAATCTGCTGTTGCCAATAGATTATCAGAATTGGGGCTACGATACTACATACAATGTACCTCGAGTTTTTGTAAAAATGTCTCATTTAATCCATTCCCGAACGACCAAATTCCAGACTAGTCCTAATTGCAAGATGACACAGGCCACAATTTCAAGCTGCAAATAAGTCAGTGTCGGATTTCAGCGTTCACTTCCGGTCTAAATGAATGATTTGATTGGTCCGGATTGATTATATGATTGGTTAACAATCGCCAACTGCATTGTGGTTTAACATTAATCTTAGAAATAGGTTTTTAAAGAACTTTCCAGTCATCTTATGGAAAGGTTACTTCACCTTAAGGTATACAAGTTTTTAAATCAATTTAGTTGTTACGTAAATTATTTCTTTTCGTTTACTAAGAAAATCACGGAGTTCAGAGTTCACTTCCGGTCTAAACGAATGATTTGATTGCTCCGGATTTATTATTTGGTTGACAATCGTCAATTACAATGTGGTTTAGCATTTACCTTAGAAATAGGTTTTAAAAGAACTTTCCAGTCAAAGGGTTACTTCACCTAAAGGTATACAAGTTTTAAATCATCAGTTTAGTTGATACATAAATTATTTCTTTTCGTTTACTAAGAAAATCAGTTTGACCCATTACCACACAGTAACGCTTTCAAGCCCTGGAAAAACACGGCCATGGGGATACTGTGGTAAAAGGAGAAATTGCTTTGACAATCTATTTATGAAGACAAATCATAATAATGCAGCCTGTATTGCCACATTTTCTTCTAAAACGTTTCTTCTTATCTAACACCATTTCGTAAAAAAAAAAAAAAAAAAAAAAAAAAAGAAAGAAAGAAAGAAAGAAAGAAAGAAAGAAAAAAAGAACAAAAAAAGGATAGGATAAGTAATAAATTTTGTCGAAAAAATACACTAATGGAAAACGAGAAAAAATCTGATTGCAAATGTAGATATAGAATATTCTGAAGCTTTATTAACCCTTATCTGCACAATCACTTTTTTTTTAAATCCCTCTGATTTTATGCTTGAGAAAACATTCTGGGAAAGGAAGAAATTGCTTGTGACAAGCAATTTCTTCATTTCCGACAATATTTTCTAACTTGTGGGTTGCCTTTTTTCAAATTGCACCCACTTTAAATTGTTGTCTGCAACTTCTCAAAAATTGGACCTGTCTAAAATTTTGAAAAACGAGATAGGGTTAAAGCTGTTTTTACGAGGTTTTAGAATGAAACCGATGACATAATAATCTGTAGGCAGGCTTCTACTAGTTATAACTTACATTCACTTCGAAATTTTCGTGAGCACTTTTTGACGGGGTCGGCCAAGTTCAAAATGTACGTAGTATACCGACTGACCAATCGCGGCTGTCAATGAAATAATTCATCTAGACCAGTAGTGAGTTTGGAACTTCGACATTGGCCGCCATTTTGTTATTTTTGTTGTTGTTTTGGCGACTTACACATCGTTACCACAGCTTATTCAATCAGTAGTTCCGACGTTTAGGTCCCCAACCAACCTTTCTACATTTTATATGCTACTAGCCATAAATTTTGAGAAAAATAAAGCCGTCAAATATAGTAGCAGAACTTCCTGTTGGAGTCAATGGGCGGGGCTACGTGATTTAGTGGCCTGGGTTGTTCAATCAACCCATTTCAACAGTGAAATTTTAGACTGGTCTAAATTTAAAGAAGTTGCAGACGACAATTCAAATTGTTGAAATTCTTTTTAAAAATCTTTGTAATTCTGGGTAGAAAACAATGTGGAAAATGCAGAAATTGCTTGTTACAAGCAATTTTTGCATTTTGGACAGTGTTTTCCAGAACTATTTTCTTGAGGGGCGTAAAAAAGAGGGATTGTTTTGTAAGGGGTTAAATGACGTCACGTTCTAGTACCTGTACAACAATTGTACATATTAAACAATGCGGTCAGTAATAGGATTTCAAAATTCATTCATATGACAATGGGAAACTTTTTTAATTATAAAAAAAAAAAAAAAAAAAACTAAGACCATTTCAATCTCGATAACAAACGCCCGAAAAAGGGAAAGCTCTGATACTTTCTTTGAATTTTGTCGAAATAAATGAGAATTTTACCCTTTAAACTTGCAATCATTTGTGAAAATAACAAAGAGAATTCCGTAATGCTGAAACCACCTTTATTGCCTTATTACACCATAATGCCTTGTTTTGGCACAATTGGAGAACGATAATTGTGAAAATGCAGCAAAATTAGCGGATGGGATTCGTTTACATATTCTTAAAAACACAAGGTGCTTATAATAAAGAAAGATTTAACTCCTTTGAATTTGGACTAATCTGAAATATTGGTGTCGGGCAAACATACCCCTTCAAGTTCTAACATGATGCCAAAAGTTACTCAATTCTGAAATTTCACATAGGCCTACTGACCTACTCTTTTGCCGATCCTGACCAAATATCGAAATTGTCCGAAATAACATTCAGACGAACCCCATTTTAAAAACCAAATATCCAGTTATTTAGGTGAAAATGTGGCCTCTGGTGAGAATACAAACAGGATATTTCTTCTATGATTTGAAATTGTGAGCTAAAAGGAATTCAAATCCGAAAAAGGTCGTCAATGACAGTTAACCCATTCCCAAATGATGACGCTTTTGAACGCCCCCATGAAAAATAACTGAGAAAACATTGTGTAAAATGAAGAAATTGCTTGTTACAAGCAATTTGCTCATTTTACACAATGTTTTCTAACCCAAAAGTTGAAAAAACATAAAATTTCATAACCTTTAAATTGCCGTCTGCAGCTCCTTTCAAGCTAGACGTCTAAAAGTCTGTCGTCTGGTAATGGGTTAATAAATAAGGTTGACGTTTCTAAAACACATCTTTGAATAAGCTGTAGTTACGAGGTTTTGGTCGTCCATATAGAAGTCGGGTGCTGAAACGGACATGCAGCCTGACCAAGGACCCTTGTTTTGTCATAGTTTCCGTTTTTTTTCTTACAACTCATGTATCGTCACCTTGTGACCATAACTACATATCAAATAAGCTGTAGTTAAAAAGTTTAGTCGACTGGATAAAAATTCATGTGAACTCAAGATTGCAATATCCTTCAGCCGCTTTATCCACAATAAAGTGAACATTCATAAGTGGTAACCAAGAGCAAGAAAAATATTAGAAAACGAAAGATGTCCAGATTAGTGTGCGCGGCCCGTCTAAGGTAATTTTTCACCCTTGTCGGCGATTTCTTGAAAGTAATCTGAAAGCCATTTTATAATCAGCGAATACGGCTTGTCACTTGACCTTGTGACCTTGAACTAGGGAGGTCACCTCTTCCATATGGTCCCTTTTTCGGTCACACCTATCTTAATATATCGATTTACCCTTTTCAGTGTTAAATGTATCGATTACTTCATTGATTTCCTAGGAGTTAATCATACTAATGAATATATTTATCAGAGTTTCTGAAATATTGATCGGATAAACAGATTTTGAATTTTTCAGTTTTTCTGCGAAATTAACAAGGAACATATTCTTACTTTTCCAATTTTGACAGTGTCGAACTTTAAATAACGCGATTGGTTGCCTCTTCTTTCTTTTTCTTATTAATATGAAACTATTTGAAATCATTATAGACCTTTATATCGACGATTAAGTCATCCTGCATAAAGTTTAAACGATCGAAAAAACAGATATATTCGGTATATTAGAATATGAATCAAGACGATATTATCTTGTTCTTAAATTGTATAGTAGGTCAAATTTTAGACTTGTCCTGATTAAAAGAGCTTAATTCTAAAGGGATTCCAAACCCTGGAATATTGGGTTAATTGGGAATTAAAGCTAATGAATGTAGACATAGATCTTTCATTGATTGGGTAAACTTCTCTGAAATGTAAAACAATGGGACTCCACCCCAATCCCTACACACAAAAACAACATCAACAGCAACAAAGCAAACATTACACAACACAAAAACCCGAAAGCAATAATGTCCATAGGTCGCTCACCTGAGCATGATTCTCTAAGTCCGACAAGGCCAGCCCTGCAATGCCCACATTTTTTAGTCCAAATTGGCCAAAGGTTTTAGGAGGAAAAGATATTTCAACAAGTCTGATAAGCCCTGCCACACCTACATTTTTGCAAAATCAGAATTTTATGAACAAGTTTTGAAAAGGGTCACTCCTGTCAAGTTTAGTCCAAATTGGCCCAATGGTTTAGGAAGAGAAGATATTTAAAGAGTTATTTCATGATTTCTCTAAGTCTGATAAGCTCGCCTAGCCACGCCCGAGATTTTTTCAAATCAAAATTTCATCGACAAGTTTGAATAAGGGTCACCTCAGGAATATTCTTGCCATGTTATGTCCAAATCGGCCCAATGTTTTAGAAATAGAAGATTTTTAAAGAATTATTTCAAGATTAATAAGAAGAATACTAAAGGAACTTCAAATTGTACTACATTCAGATAATAAGTGCTAAATAAGATAGAACACTTTGTGACAAAGGGAGAAATTGCTTGCCTCAAGCTTATTTTCTGACAAAACTTCCCATGGTCATGTGTCTTGAGGGCGTCAAAAGACAGCGTTTCGTGGAAAAGAGTTCAAATACGCGACTAATCACACATTTAAGAAGGAACCGTCTAGGGATCGGTAAGAAATATTTGAAAACGATGTTCTATGTCTCCGACCATACATAGCGTAGACCAACGTCCATTGATATCGCGGTCTAGCTGCCTTGTCGATCTGTTAAGTTTTTGGGATGTCGAATTAAGCGCCTCTTGAAAAGGGATTGTCTTAGTAGTGCAAAAGGTTTCGACTTTTGTCAAACTGACCGGGTTTGGAAATTTGAAATCTTTTCTAAATAAAATTATTAATTCTACTAGGTTTATTCGCCTATGAAAAACACCCCGGACTGACCTGTCCTGGATCTTGTTCCTTTGCCAAATACATGTATTTGTAAAAAGAAATAAGTCTTGATTCTTTCTTTTCAAGCGATAGGCGCATTTGTGGCTATCTGTGCAACCGTAGCAATAGTTAAAGTTCATGAAACTTTAGCCTTAACTGGGTCCATGAAGCAAACAAAAAGCAGTGCGATTTCTATGAATTCTGCACGGTTTATTAATTACTACCTTATTTTTTGTTTTGATTGATAATTCATGTCTAGCTAAAATCAACCTGTGAAATATGTTTATAAATCCCAAATTTAAATCCAAACGTTTAGTTTTAAGCATGCTACCAAAGATGACATTTCAGACGAATATCAGGCCTACAAACACTATCATTACCTATCAGAGGTTGTTATGCGTTAGCCCCTTATCGGTTGGCAACATATTGGACTGGTCTAAATTGAAAGAAGCTGCAGACAATTTTAAGTTGGTGAAATTCTTTTTAAAAATAGTGTCTTTTAGCCTTGAAAACATCGTGTACAAAGAATAAATTGCACTAAGCAATTTCTTCATTATCCACAATGCTTTTCTAAGCCTTTTCCTCTGGGGCATACCTTGTGTGTTTTGGGGATAAAACAACAACAATAACAAAAAAGACCGGTTCCTTATAAGAAACCAATACTTATGTTCCTTAACCCATGAACCTTTGTCCTTCAAACTTGACTTAGAAAGGTGTTATGCATATTGTTATCATTTAACTCCATAAGTTACTTGATATCTGATACGATACCCAATAAGAAACTGATAGCCTGGATATATATACGGGTTGGTCATTGCATATACAATTATTAGTCTTGTGTCTTGTAGTTAAGGTTCTGTGAAAAAATAGTTGTAATTGGATGTATTGAAATGGACGTGGAATGCACACTTACTCCGACAACACAAGTCTACTCGTATATATCAAACGACTCTACTTCCATAATTTTTGGTCAGAGATATTAAATGAAAGCAAATCATTGGCTGGTGACCTATACTCCGTAACAACAGCTTTAAAGTCGTCATACCAAGAAAAATGCTTGACAAAAATGTAGCAATTCAAAGTTCACTTCCAATCTACATAAATTATTTGATTAGTCAATCAATTTTCTGATTGACAGCCACCATCTGTCCATTTCTTAAGTTAAGTAAACAAGCCTTTTTGATATAAAAACAAATCTATTTAGATTCCTGGATGAAAATGTAAAAAAATAAGCTACATTTGATTAGTTAAAGCTTTCTTTACACTAACAACTGGCTGCATACATGCATACAAACTCACTAGTTTTACCATTTATTTCTTAATCCATTCTCACACAATGACACTTTTAATGCCCCTCAATATGAAAGCCTTGAAAAACATTGTGGAAAATGAAGAAATTGCTTGTGACAAGAAATTTCTTCATTATCCACAAAGTTTTCTATCTCAAATAACAAAGATTTCAAATATTTCATAAACATAAATTGTTGTCTGCAACTTCTTTGAATTTTGACTGGTCTAAAATTTTATCATGTGGGAATTGGTTAAATTCAGAGCACTTAAGATCGACATCAGTTAATTGATTTTAGATTTTAGTATCATAAATTCTAGATTCCACTTCTCTTTTTTACATCAGTAGACCTATTGATCACCATTCAAAGTCTTGGTAGAAACTATTGAAAGTGCTTATGATTTTCAAAGGGTCTTGCTGCAGTTTTACAATATCCAGTTAATTTGCACCACATATTTGCAGACAAATACAAAGTGTGAGTATCAACATGGAACCAAGACCTATTGAAGTAAGGGAGGCAATTAATGGATATATTGCTTTGACTGGATTACTGCCCCTAGATATACATCTCTTAGTGAGCTTCCATTTTATAATATTGATGTCGACTCGTACATGTATATATATATAACAGTTATAGACATATGTCTATAAAACATTAGCATAACCATCCCAAAGTGAACAAATTGCTACCTGGAAGTAAAATCTTAGAAATCAAACAAGAACCAAATTGCAGCCAACACAAAATAAAGGTTTTCCTATAGTCTCAAAACATGTATAAACAGGAATAAATGAGACAAGGCTGTTTTTTTGTGGTTTTTTTTTTTTAATTTTTCGTTATGTATATCAAATGATGGTTTGCTATCATCAACCAAAAAATGTAATTGACCAATCAAATAATTCATTTAGACTAGAAGTTTATGTTGACCTCATTAAAAAATACCAAGCATTTGTGTTGGTTTGGTGACATTGATAAATAGTAAATATTGTAACTAAAGCTTACTCAAGCTGTAGTTATGATGTTTCAGTTATCAAACAAAACTTGCTGTTTGTTTTATGTTTCTAGCTGTAAATTATGTATTTGTCATCTCAGTCAAACTACCATCTTGGGGGTCAGTGGGTAGGGCAAGCAACCAGTCAGTTGTTAATGAATACTTGACTTGTACAAGACTTTCTTAATTCTTTGTCTGTGGAAACAACTCAATGTTTACATTATTAAAAAAAACTTGATCTATGGCATAATGAACATGAGAGTAGGGCCTTTTGGTCATTTTAACCCATTAAGAGACAACAAAATTTAGACCGGTCAAAATTCAATTCTTTAATTGATGGATTTTTTAAAAAAAACCACCAAAACTTGTATATTTGGATAGTAAATATTGCCGATAACGAAGAAATTGCTTGTTACAAGCAATTTCTTCATTGTCTGCAATGTTTTCAAAACTTTTTTACTGAAGGGTGTCAAAAAGTGGGTTTGTGAGGTAATGGAATATCAACCTTTCTACTTAATGACCATTATCTCAACTTGTATCCTTGTCCCAGGAGATAGATCTCAGCAGAGTCAAGTCTGCTCGCTTTTGGCTTCACTATTCTTGTAGATCTGAACATTCTTTCCATTATTTTTATGAGGTTCTGTGTTCCACCACCATCCCAAACTTTACACAAAACATGGCCATCCTTGTCCAAAACATTAGATGAAAATCTTAAGACCCATAGGCAAAGTGCACAAATAGCCTCATGATCAAGGTCTTTGTTTCCCGAAGCATTGGGTGCCATGTCACTCAATACAGAACTGGCGAGTCTACCTTGTAAAGTGTCTAATACCTGTCTTTGCGTATCCTCATTAGTGAAATCTTTTCCAGAGAGCAAAAGTACACCATCCAAGGGTTCTATCATCAAAAGATCTATTCCAACTACCATCCCTTTCCCTGAAAATAAATTTATTAGTATTGATTTTTTACTGTTGTCCTCTAAATAAAATGACAACACATGCATGTTGATCTTTGTTTATCCTAGAGCTGACAACCTTATTGTGTTCAGTGAGAAAAAATTTGAGATAAAATCAGATGTAACTTTTCTTTGGAATATTGACTCTAACTGTAGTCTATATGGTTTAAACAATTAGCCTAGACATGGAATATAGATCTAGAGAGTTGTTGACAGTTTTGATACACTGATGTTCCAAAATTGGTAGATTGGTAATAGATTCTATCTATCAAAAAATCACTGACCAATCAAAAAACTTAATTTGGCAGAAAGAGAATATTAACCTCCAGTATAAGTGTTGGTTGTTGACTTGAAGTTGATTAACCCATTCTAACACGAAAATATCTTAGACTGGTCCTAATTCAAAGACAATTTTCAGTATATGATATCTTAAAAATCTTTGTTTTTTGGTTCAGAAAAGCAATTTCTTCATTTTCCACAATGCTTTCCAACAGTATTATATTGTGAGGCGTTTAGAAGTGTCACTGTGTGGGAATGGGTTAAGTGTTGATTGTATCTCCAGCTCAAATTAATTATAATGATAATTGATTTGCTGTATGATTTTTTTTTCCTGGCCATAAATTATGCAAACTAATATCGTTTGATATCTCGGCTAAACTTCTTTGTCAGAGGTTAGTGGGCATGGTCGCCGCCAGCAATCCTTCAAGTAGGAAACTAGCTGGGTCTTGGTAAGCTGCCATATCCTAGCCCTCTTTCTGATAACCTGTTGGCAATTATCAGAAAGCGGACTTGCAGCTAGGTCCTAGTGTATTATGTCTTTGCTAGATGACGATCTACCTGTTTTCGATTGCACAGCCGCAGATGCTACTTGACACCATGATCCTGGAGCTGCCCCGCAGTCTATAACCACATCTCCAGGAGTCAAAAGTTTGAACTTCTCGTTGATCTCTTTCAGTTTGTAGGCACTTCTGCACCTAAGGTTGTCTGCTGATGCTTGCTTCACATAGGGGTCGTTAAACTGTCTTTGGAGCCATTGTTTAGAACTTTGAGTACTTTTACGTCTGAGAGAAACGAAATACGATCTCATAATTTCCATCGATCAAAAAAGAGAAGAGTGTGTGGGAACTTGTGTTGTCGTCTGCAACTAGTGTTATTTTAGCATCCCTTTTTATGAATTATTTTCGAATGAAATGATTCGCGATCTCGGGTGTCTGTTTCTTTTGTCTAATCTAGTTTCAACTTATTCAATAAATACATGTAATTGCATGGAATATTTTCAGGTTATTTATCATTATTACATCTCTACAGCCGCAGTATCGAATAAGTATACGACCTTCACCTTGTCATTTTCAACAAAATGAGGATCAAAGTTGAGCGGATTTCTCGAACAAGTAAAGCCCACTTGACATCGAATTATTCAATTATTTCAAGATTGTTTTGTAGTAAATGTGAGTATGGTATGATATATTTGACATCTGTTACTAAATCACGACTCTGGTCGCCGAATTAGCTTTCGTTATCAGAAACTGTCGTACTAAATTGTTTATAAAATGATCGTCACAATTGATTTCGGGCGATTTTGTCCGCTTATTTAGCTATTCCAATAAAAATACGTTTATTGACGCCCCTGCAGATATTTTGTCACAGTACTAGCAATTTCTACATTCTCCACAATGTATTCTACCCCAAAAGAAGAGGATTTTTTGAAATTTCATCAACTTAAAATTGTCGTTTGCATTTCTTCAAATTGGAGTGTCTGAAATTCAGTTTATTTGTAATGGGTTTAGGTGCATTAAACATGTGTGAACATATTTAAAAAAGAATTTTCAAATTTCAACAATCTGCAATTGTCGTCTGCATCTTCTTTTAATTATAGCTCTACTTAAGTTTCCCGTATTCAAGCAGTCTCCCGTATTTGATTGGGACTGCAATATTTTAATTATCCCTTGCAGTTTCAGTGAAGGGGATATAGTAATGGTCTCCCTCCATCATTCCGTCCTTCCGTCACTAAACTTGTCTGGAGCATATCTCTGAGAGTATAATTGCTATCAACTTGAAACATCATAGGTCGATAGATCTCATTGATGAGAAGTGCAGTGCACAAGAACCACAACTCTTGCTTGCATATGTTTTGAGTTATTGTCCTTTGTTGTTTTAAACACTTACATTTTGTCCGGAGCAAATCTCTGAAAGTATAATTGCTATCAATTTGAAACTTCATAGGTGGATAGATCTCATTGAGCAGAAGTGCAGTATACAAGAATCACAACTCAGTTTACTATCAAGCTTTTATGGCAGGGGATGGCCATGTCCAACATGGCTCTTGTTGAATTTGTTACTTTCAGTTTAGTTAACAGAGTCTAAATAACATTTTGTAAGTGCACATGTGCAAATTTGAATATGGGGGACTACAGGCTATGGTCAGTCTAAATTTTTGTCATATGGAGATGGGTTAAGGGCCTAAATCGGCTCATCTCTCAGTCAACATGGTGATCCTTTTGTCCTTTAAAAATTTGTCAAAATAAGGACCATGAAGTATAAATATCAAAATTTAGAATTCCTAAATTTTTCCAATAAAAATAAAATAGATAAATAAGAATATATCTCATTGATAAAATAGCTTAAATGTTCTACTAGATTAAAGTTTATTAAAAGTTAATATGGAAACAATTTTTAATTGAAAGCAGGTTTCATTAAGAATGGACTATAAACACACCCAATGGGGCCAAGACAAAGGGCACATTTTATATTTCAGTTGATGCTAATTCATTTTAGTTTGTTTGTGATGAAAAGTTCTAGCTCATATATTCACTCTGGAACAATAACAATTCAGATATTTTTACGTCCCTCTAAGATGGGCAGTGTCTTAAGCCCACTGCTACCCAATTTTACAGCTGGGTAGACTGGGTCTGGCTATTAAGTGTCTTGTCCATGAGCATACCAATGAGACAATGGTGGGAACCAATGACCTTCAAGTCATGAGTCAAGCTCCTATACCACTCGACCATTGAGGCAGTCTTTTAGAGAGATATATATTCGAGCAATGACCCCCTCGAGATTGTTCTCTGTGATAGTAATGAAACAGGAATTGTTAATTAAGATCAGATTCAGGCATACTCAAAGTTCAACATGAATCATAAAAATGGGAAACAACATTACAAGTCCTTCCCATTTCAGTTCAAGACATCCTAAACAGAACAGACCGCCTTCATGAATGTGAAGATGACACTGACATCAAAAGGACATATAAATCTATCATGCAACGAGTTCCACAGCCAGGTACCAGAGTTTTTGTGTAATGAAATCTGAGTGAATTGTTCCTGCCTCAATTAACCCTCTTCGTATTTGCAAAATTTTAGACATGTCAAAATTCAAAGTTTTACAGAAGAAAATTTAAGGTTGATTTTACTTGAAAAATAACCACTCATAAGGGTAGAAAATGTTGTTGAAGAGAAGAAATTGCTTATTACAAGCAATTTCCTCTTTATCCACAATGTTTTCTCAAGTAGAAGAAATATTGAAATTTGTAAAGTATAAAATAATAAAATTCTAGCATGATTGGGTGCCAAAGTGTCAAAATATTGAAATTTATATTTAGGTATATTTCCTTCAATTCCAACAATATCTACTAAAATGTTGTATTAACCCATTCCCACACAATGACATTTTTTGATACCCTGAAGAAATACAGTCATGGAAAACTTTGTGGGAAAAGCAGAAATTGCTTTTTACAAGCAATTTCTCCTTTTCCCACACTGTTTTTACCCTATTTGGCACCTATCTCAAATTTAGCATAATTTGAAATGTTGTCTGCCACTTCTTTCAATTTTGACCAGTCTTTAATTTTGTCGTCTGATAAAGGGTTGATCATTAAACTCTGGCTTGTGGAGCAATACAGGCCCTTTTGTTCTCTAGTTCAAAGTTTTGACTATCATCAAGTTGAAATTGTCATATTTCAGTTTGGACCAGTCTCAAATTTTGTTGTGTGGGTTAGGGTAATATTCTAGGTCTATGAAGTCAACAATCATTAAAGGAAAAAGGAATCTTTGGTTCAATTTGCATGGAAATAATAGATTTTTCTGAACATTTCTCATCATTAATATTTTCACAGTTGCTGTGGTAACATCTGGATACTATGACAGAGGAAAATGGGAGAAGCGAGGAATGACCTGCACTTCCTTTACAAATGTATCGTTTAATCCACCAATTTTATCCATTTGTTTAAAGATTCCAAGGTATTTACACCTTTTGCAATATAGACCTAGGCTCACTTGCAACGAGATGATAATTATTGATTTATACTAATGAAGAGAATTTTTTTGTCTCATACATTTATGGATGGATTTTAAAATGTATTGGCATAATTGTTCTCCATCATGAGTAGATGTACCTTTCAAATGGCTTCAAGGTCATGTCTGAAGGTCAAATGTATAAATTTAGCTTGTTGAGATTTCAAAATAACTTGGCATGACTATTCTGCATGGTGAGCATATGCCATGTGAAATAAATTTTCAGATGGCAGCGAGATCAAGGCTCAAATTAAAATACAAGTATTTGGTAGGCTTGACATGTTGTCTCTTGACAAGCCTTAATTTATAGTCAATTTAGCTGCACTTTGTATTCTCATTTGCAACCTCTTTAAACTAGGCTGTTTATCCAAAAAAAAAAAAAAATATGTTAAATACTTAGTAAGAGTATAAAATGATGACTGATGTTAAAATTATAATTTAAAGTTTGAGAAAATTTCAAATAATTTCGAGTATGTTTTTATTTTCAGTCGTATGCATGATACTATAACAAAAGCTAGACATTTTGCTGTCCATACAATAGCCAGACATCAGGTAATATGTGAAATTCTTTAACCCATCTTTGTCCTTTTGAGTAGAAAACATTCTGGATAATGATGGAACAAGCAATTGAATGAAAAGCATAGCTTAATGGGCGGGACAAATTTCTATATATGGTGAAAACTTTGAAAATCTCCTTCTCAGAAACCAGTGGATTGATTTGAACCAAATTTCACAAGAATGATCATTTGGTGACCCTTTACATACATGCCATAATTTTTTCAACCAATTCCGGGACATTAGACTAATATTTCAGCGATTTACAGCATCCTGGTGATTGGTCGGTGTTAAATTTGGCACTTATACTTAGTTTACCTAGTCAACACCTTTTACAGGAATTTTTCCGCCAAAAATTTATGGATTTCTTTTCTCAAATTCTCGGGACATCTTTAATGAACGTGGAATGCAGGGACATACATCAAAAATCCGGTGCTGTCCCGCATAATCCAGGACAAATGGAATGTCTGCCTTTAATCAGACTCCTTAAAAGAATTGAATGGATAAAAATCATGGTTTTTATGGACTGTGCTTATTCCTACATATGGAACATAGTGTAGTGAAAACTTTGAAAATCTTTTTGTCAGAAACCAATTTATGGATTTTAGCATAATTGCACCAGAATGATCCTTTGGTGACCCCTTATCCAATTTCTACTAATAATTTTGATTGGGAAAAAAACATGGCTATTAAAGGGGGGGCTACTTTCCATAATTTTAATGGTATACCGTTATGCTGAAAACTTTGAAAATCTTTTCAAAAACCAGTTGATAGATTCTAAACAAATTTCACAGAAATAATTCTTGAGAAATCCGTTGCAGATTTCTTCATAGAATATGGCTCAGTTAAAAAAACATGCCTTTTATGGGTGTGGCTTATGTCCATATTCATATATGGTATATATCGAAAAAAATTCCTTCTCAAAGACTGAAGAGTGGTTTTCAACCACATTATCAGGAATGATCTTTTGGTAATCCTTTAAAAGATAGATTTTTAAAGAAGTTTTAATAGGTTTGATAATAAAGCTTAGGAGGATTGGCCCCAATTAGGATTGAGATCTCATTATAGTGCAGTGGTTGATTTAGAGGGTGTTCAGGGGGTTTGTTTGAACCCCTCTCAGTAGCCTAATTGTTTCATTTTTGTCGGAAATTCAACAAAAAAATGGTTATTGGAAAATCCCCATTGTCTAGGTTTGAACTCTCTTTAAAGAAATCCTGGTTCCTTTATTGCAGTAATTCAAGGAAAATAATTGATACTGCTTGACGAAGTTATTTGTTTTGCAAAACAGGAAATGGCCTCCCATAAAGTAAATTACAATAAAAGTACATGTAATTATTTTCATAAAGTAGTTTGCTTCCTATATTAACCCATTCCCACAAAGTTACATTTTTTGACGCCCCAATAAAAAAAGCTTTGGAAAAAATTGTAGAAATTAAAAAAATTGCTTGTTACAAGCAATTTCTTCACTATCCACAATATTTTCTATCCACTTGAAATTGTCGTCTGCATCTTCTTTCAATTTGGACCTGTCTAAAATTTTGTTGTGTGGGAATGGGTTAAAGAAATCTTAATAAGCTTTATGATAAGTAAATTCAGGCCGATGTGTTAATCGGGTGCTCAAGCGCTGCTATTCCATTGTGTTTTACTAATCGTTTTTGGACCAGTCTAAAATATTGTTGTCTAGTAAAAGGTCAGTCATTAAAGATGTGTACTTGATTCATTATCTCACTTTGACGTTTTTAACATCCCACAAGAAAGACAATTGGGAAAACATTGAGTAAAATGAAACAAAATGCTTGTAATAAGCAATTTCTTCATTTACCACAATATTTTCTACCCACAAAGTTGAAAAAATCTAAGATTTAATAAACTTTAAATTGTCATCTGCAACACCTTTCAATTAGGACCAGTCTATAATTTTGCCATCTGGTAATGGGTTAAACAAATTATGCAGTTAAAAATATAGTTTTTACAGCAAGTTTTATTTTATTTTTAGTGAATTACATGTATTTGGAATTACATGTATTTGTAAGAAAATAGTTAGAAGACTATGTTAATCAGCTCTTTATAGCATAGATTATATCCATAAAATATATTTCATTGAAAAATATTCATGATTACCGGTATATTCAGGTAGGGGAGTAATACAGGTCCTTGAGGGCCTCTCAATCAAGAAAAGTGCATAATTTTCATTATTTTTATGGAACATTTTAGGTGAGCCATGGTATGAATTTTGCCCAGTATTTTCCCAATAGGTGTCAGTTTGAAGGAATTCCACATTATGAAGGAAATGGAGTATGTATACTTTATAAATGTATAATTGTTATTATTTATTTGATGATAGCTTTCAATTTGATGTTTAATTTTTAGCTCCATTTGCTTAACCCATTCCCATACAGTGACGCTTTTTGGCTCCCCTGAAGAAAAGCTAATTAGAAAACATTGCATAAAATGTAAAAATTGCTTGTAACAAGCAATTTTTCATTTTCCACAATGTTTTCTATACAGAAAGTTGAAAAAAAAAATATTTTCATAAAATTTAATCCGTCGTCTGCAACCCTTTTCAATTTGGACCAGTCTAAAATTTTGCAGTCTGGTAAAGGGATAAGGTCCACAGGCTAATGTCATGGCCTTGTGTCAATTATGCATGCATCCATAAATCTTTTAACCCTTTCCTGGTTTTTGAAATTTTAGACTGGTCCAAATTGGAAGAGGATGCAGACGACAATGAAAATTGGATGCAATTCTAAATAAAACCATCCTTTGTGGTAGAAAACATTGTGGGAAAAGGAGAAATTGCTTATCATAAGCAATTTCTCCTTTTTCCACAATGTTTTCTCAAGTATAAAATCACAGTGACGTAAAATCACGGGTTTATCCAGGAAAGGGTTAACTCACCTGAGCACAAATAGCTTGAGTGAACTATATTGATAGGTCATTTTCAAGCATCTGTCTGTCTGTTCACAATTACCAAAAAATCTTCTTCTTCCAAATTAAGCACAGGATTTCAACCGAACTTCCCAGAAATGATCATAATGCTCTTTCATAATACTTAAAGTGATTGAAATCTATTAGCAAAAAAAACACTAACTGGAAATCATCTCCTTCTCCTAAACTAGGTCTGGATCTTGATATTTGATATATGTTATTGCATGATGACCCTCTACCAAAATACTTCGGAAAATTACTCTTTCTGCTTATCAGTTGGCATATAGTGTTAAAACTTTTGTAAATACCTTTTTCATTTGACTAAGTAAATGAATTGACTTTTGTAAAACAATGAAAAGTCTGAAATATTAAAAGATTTCATTTACAAGATTTATATCATATCTGGACATAAGCCACGACCATAAAAGCCTTGTTTTCAACCAATTAAAATTAATTAATTCAGTCTGAAAAAGAGTCCCCAGAGGATCATTCCAATGAAATTTGGTTGAAACCCATCTACTGGTTTCTGAGAAAAAGACTTTCAAAGCTTTCACCATGTATAATTCCATTAACAGCACACACCGATTATCCTAGGATGTTGTTCAGTAATGGAGTGTAGAGCAGACTCCGCCCACCTGATTGGTGATCACCATGTCTGGTATGGGGAGGTCCTACAGGCACATGTAGATGATAATGTATCCAGTCCAATGTTATACCAGGCGAGGTATAAGTATGTAGATGTTGTGGTTTCTTTTACTTAGCTTAAAGCATGCTTCATACTAGAGCACTAGATTGATGCAGTGGTTTTGATTTTAATATGTAAAATGTAATTATGTGTGCATCAAACCTTGAGTTGTGAGTAATCTCTGGAATCTCAAGACATTTTGAATGATTACCAACCACATTGAGTTAGGAAGAAAAATAACAGAGCAAAACTGTCACTATTCGTTATTTCAGTCTAGTATCTGATTGCTAACTGTCACCATTCCCTCTTTTCAGCTAGTATCTGATGGCTAACTGTCACCATTCCCTCTTTTCAGCTAGTATCTGATTGCAAACTGTCACCATTCCCTCTTATTAGCTTAGTATCTGATGGCTAACGGTCACCATTCTCTCTTTTCAGTCTAATATCTGATAGCTAACTGTCGACAATACAACTCAAAAGTTTTCTTTTTATGGTGATGCTGAATGTCATTATTGAAACTGAAAAATTACCTAAAGAGAACGTTTCAAATCAGTCACTGATACTAAAACATAAGGTTGTTTATCATGACATGTATTAGAATTTTGAAAGATGGGAACACTGTAAAAAATATCTTATAAGGTTTTAAAAATCAAGATAGCTAAATGCATTAAGGAATTAACCCCTGTTCCTGTTCAATCCCTGGTTTTTACGGCCCTGTGAATTTATAATGGAGAAAATATTGTTGAAAAAAGAAAAAAAAAAGAAATTGTTTGTGACAAGCAATTTCTTCTTTTTCCATAATATTTTCTACCCAACTGAATGCTTATTTTTTTATTAAATCTGATTAAAATTTTCGACTGCAAAATCGTTGAAGTTAGACAGGTCTAAAATTTTGCAAAACAGGAAAGGGTTAACCCATTCCCACACAGATATGCCTTTGGACGCCCCCAAGAAAAACAATTTGGAAAACATTGTGTAAAATGGAGAAATTGCTTGTAACAAGCAATTTCTTCATTTAACACAATATTTTCTATCCCAAAACATGAAAAAATCTAAAATTTCATAAACTTTGAATTGTCGTCTGGAACTCCTTTCGTTTGTACCAGTCTAAAATTTTGAAAAACAGGAAAGGGTTCAACTGTTTGTGTCTTGTATCAGTGACTGGCATATTAACTTTATCAATAGGGCAAGTTGTTGATTGAAATTTAATGTATGTTCTTACTGTCTTTCATGTTATATCACTTCTATCAATGAAAAAATATAAGATTTTGATTTCAAATGGAGGGATTGTCAAAATGTTCATGGCGATGACCATAACCCATTCCCAAACAGTGATGCTTTTTATTCATTTTCCACAATGTTTTCCACTGAGAAAGTTGAAAAAATTTAGAATTGGATGAAATTTGAATTGTAGTCTGCGACTTTTTTCAATTTGGACTAGTCTAAAATTTTGTTGTCTGGTAATGGGTTGACATGATTGGGATAGAATTCCTTTTTTAGTTAAGGGATGAAGAGAATTGTTTTGTTTTCATGGAGGTATGCGAGAGAACAAATCAAGTAGTATGAACCAAACATAAGTGTGATTAGTTTTTTGTTTCATGCCTCCATGAAAACAAAAAAAAAATCTTTCCATTTCTTATAATCTTATGGCATCAATTGAAAAAAATAAACATTTTTACAAAATTTGATACATCTTTTATGGAACTATTTTGTGCGCAAGCAAACAAAGTAACTGTATGCTCAAAATTTTGTTCATGGAGCTATGAACATTTTTTTCTGCCAATCAAAATACTAATTTTTGATAAGCGAAAACTAATAATGAAAATATAACAAACAATTACATTTTGAATATACACTGTCAAGAAAAGGATATTTAGCCATCAGCTAGTAGATTGCTTTTCTGGAGCTCTGCTTCTTATCTTATGAAACAAAGATTCTATTTAGCTTGTGCCTGAAAATTTTGATATAAAACTTAATTTCAAATATTCCATTCCCTCATAATCCAGCTTTTTTATGCCCCTCGAGAAAACAGCTTTGGAAAACACTTGGAAAAGGGAAGAAATTGCTTGTCATAAACAATTTCTACAATGTTTTTTTTACAAAAAGAGAAAGATATTTTAATAACATATACTCAAAAAAGTTATCTGCAGCTACTTACATTTTAGACTAGTCTAGAATATTGTCACGTAGTAGTTGGTTAACCTATTCCCACACAGTGATGCTTATTGACGCCCCTCGAGAAAAAGGAATTTGGAAAACAATTTCTTCATCTTACACAATTTTTTCAATTCAGAAAGTTTAAAAAATCTAGAGTTTTATAAACTTTAAATTGTCTGCAACTCCTTTCAATTTGGACCAGTCTAAAATTTTGCTGTTTGGGTAATGGGTTAAAATATTGAGCTTTACTTTAAGCTTTATTTTGCGTGTTTTGACACTTTTTAATGAAGGTTTTGTAAACTAACCATCAAATTTTAACCAAACTTCATAATAACAATCCTTAGGTTATGCTCCTTTAAAATACTTCAAAGAATCAAAATCATCAAGAACTTGTTGCCATGACAATGGGTTAAAAAATTGTGAAAAAATCTTCTCAAGGCTTATATATAAAATTGCCTGATGACTTTCTACCAAAATTCCTGAAAGAGTTCATCTTCTCTGAAACCTAGCCCTATTTTTTGCAATCCCTGATTTTGTTTAAAGGAATCAAGAAGTAAATTTTTGAAAAATCTTTTTTCTCCCAAATAGCTTTTATATTTGTTATACTGATATTTCATTACCTTGTGACCCTCTACCAAAAATACATAAAAAATTACTTTACTTTGAAAATTTGTCCTATTCTGGATTCTAGGAATGTATAAAGAAATCTCTATCTTTGCCTAGAACTTAAAATTTTGATATGTAGCATTGCCATGTGGTCCATTACCATAAAACTTCAAGGTAGAAATCAGAGATAAAAAAGCTCCTATGTTATTGAATCCTGTAATTATTATAAAAATGAATAGGAAAATCTATGAAAATCTGGCAAACTGGAAAGCTTACTGCTTCTTAGAAGTTGAATGTAGCATTATCTTAGAGACATCTATCAAAATACTTCAAAATATTGGTCTTAGATCAAATCCTGTTCTTTGAATAAGAGTTGCAGAGAAAAATTTAAGGATTCTTTTCTTCAAGGACAATAGACCTAGAGTGTTCACATTTTGCATGTAGAATTGCCTTCTGTTGGTAAAAGTAACAAACTTTTGATCTCAGATTTTTATGCCCCCACCACTTAATATGGGGGGGGGGGGATATAGATTTGCCTTTGTCCGTCCGTCCTTCCGTCAATCCATCCCGTAATTGTCCGGGAATATCTCTGAAAGTAAAAAAGCTATCAACTTGAAACTTCATAGGTGGATAGACCTCATTGAGGAGAAGTGCAGTGCACAAGAACCCCAACTCTTGCTTGCATAATTTTGGAGTTATTGCCCTTGTAATTTTAAAGACTTACATTTTGTCCAGAGCATATCTCTGAAAGTATTACAGCTACTAACTTGAAACTTCATAGGTGGATAGACCTCATTGAGGAGAAGTGCAGTGCACAAGAACCCAGACTCTTGCTTGCATAATTTTGGAGTTATTGCCCTTTGATATTTTAAAAACTTACATTTTGTCTGGGGTATATCTCTGAAGAAATAATAGCTATCAACTTGAAACTTCACAGGTGGATAGACCTCATTGAGGAGAAGTGCAGTGCACAAGAACCCAGACTCTTGCTTGCAAAATTTTGGAGTTATTGCCCTTTGTTATTATCAAAGCTACCAGTGGGGGCATCTTTGTCCTGTGGACAAAGCTCTTGTTTAACCCTTTCCCAATTTTCTTTTGAAACTTTAGACTAGTCAAAATTGAAAGAGGTTCCAGACAACAAGGAGAATTGGACACAATTTGAAATAAAACCATCCCATGTGGTAGAAAATATTGTGGGAAAAGGAGAAATTGCTTGTAACAAGCAATTTCTCCTTTTCGACAATGTTTTCTCAAGTATAAAATGTCAGCAACATGAAATCCTGGTTTGGAACAGGAAAGGGTTAAAGAGATATACCAGTAAGATGAAAAATATAAAAAAAAAACTTCTCTTGTTTACTAAACATTAGTTTTAGCAGTTTCAAAACTAATTTGGTTGCAGTATTTTCATATGTGGTCCATCGAAATTAATTAATCAAACAAAATGAATCAGAATTGTTGTAAAATTCAATATTGTACAAAGGGATAAAGAAATCTTTTAAAAACCTCAAACTCCATAAAAGCTTTCAGCTATCATACTCGGGTGAGCAATATGGGTCCTTGTTCACATTGTTTCCTGAACATTTTTCTTGAAGGTCAAAAAAAGTAGGAAAATGTTTTAATGGGCTGAGTGGAAACATTATTATTGATGAAAACAACATGGTCTCTGATTGAATTTGTTGAGACCACTGGCACTGAGTGAGACATAGTTGTTACTAACACAAGTTGGTGCATGCGCTTTAGTGCGTCGGTCCCTCCAAATTGTCAAGAACATATCTCATACATTTTATTTGACTTTGATTTGTAACCTTGACCATGAGGAGATGATGGAGAATAATTGGGTCAAGTTATTTTGAAATCTATAAATGTAGGAGATGTGTTCTTGACAAATTTGGATGGACTGACACATTTTGGATGGGCAAAAATTGAAAGAAGTTGCAGACAACAATTAAAGTTTATGAAATTTTGGATTTTTCAACTTTCTGGGTAGAAAACTTTGTGGAAAATGAAGAAATTGCTTGTTTTAAGCAATTTCTTAATTTTCCACAATGATTTCCCAATTGCTTTTTTAATGGGCGTCAAAAAGTATCATTGTGTGGGAACAGGTTAAGACCTGGCCAGTGTATCCTCACAGTCGATCAGTCTTTGCTATGCACTCCATAGGGTGATAGTGACTCAAAGCTCCTTTAGACAATCAGCAAATATTCAAAATGCACTGAGTGGCTGTTGAAGCCGCTTAGTCTCTTCACTTCATACATATGTGGAAATGTTTGAAATGTCTCAGAAAGGTAAATTTTTACTTCACAGGTCATTTCGATCGGTAGGAGATGAGATTTTTATCCAGTCATTCGAAGACGCAACATTGCCTTTTGAGAACTGGACTCATGAGGCTCATTTACGTATGGCCTGGAATTATATACGAGAACATGGAAGAGATGGGGCTGAACCAATGATCAAGTAGGTAGTTTCTCTCACAAGTTTCTAGGGATGTATTGGGTTTTATACCACTATGGAAAGTATTTCAGTAAAAATTTAGAAGCTAGTAAACCCATTAATGAACAAAAAAACCTAGACTGACCCTGAATGAAAGCAATTGCAGACAATAAAGTGATCCAATTTTGGAAAATGAGTATCAAACTGGGTATAAAACATTTTCAGAAAGGAGAAATTGTTAAAATTGAGCAATTCATCCTTTTTTCCCTCACCAAGATGTTCAACATTGGGTCATGTGCGGTCAAGAGTAGGTCACTAGGTCAATTTTTAAGAAAAACCTTGTGTGTACTCTAGAGGGCATATTCTTGCCTCGTATGAATTGATATTTTGTCAGAATGTTTGTTTTTACAAGATCTAGGTCATGTTTGAAAATTGGTCAAGTGGGATCAAAAACTAGGTTACATCATAAAATACCTTGTGTTCGCTTTAGAGGGTTTCCCGTGTGCCTCAAATGGGTTGACATTTTCCATGTAAGATTATATAACTTTCATTTTGTGATCAACATAAGCTATATCTTTGCTCATGACTCTGCCACTCACAAAAAATATAGTGTTTGTTGTTCACTCTATGAAAAACATAAATCCATCTTACACTGAAACAAACAACTATGCTGTGTTTTTCTATCTTTTTTCCTTTCAGAAAAGGGATAAAGCATTTCAATGAAGTCAATCAGGATAAGGTTTGTATTTTTATACTAATACATTACCAGGGCTCATGCTGGCGATCGCCATTTTCGCCAATGGCTAAAATTTTGAGAAAATAGCTAAAATAATTATGAATTGGCGAAAATGCTGGCTAAAGGGAGGGAAAGTGTTATCAGATAATATTTCTGTAGAAAACTGAAAACATCTAAGTATAAGATAAGGGACTGATGGGTAAAGTAATTATCGGATAGGCATCATGAAATCTCTTTCACGCATCAACACCTTTGTTTATTACCTTGTTTGACAGGTAAAAGATCTTCGCTCAATGCATGTCTGCATTGCTGATATTGTGTCATGAATCCCATAATTGGGCCACTAGTGTAAAATATGAACCTCCAAATATGATTTCCCCATTTAATTCTTTTATCCAACCTACTGACGAGTAAAGGAAAATCTAGTTTATTTGTTACTAAAAATAGATTTGGAATTGTGAGAATGACGTACTGTAAAAGATACCAAATGCAAGCCAGAATTGGTGCCTGAATTGGACTATTTCAAAATCATTTCTATTTTTTCCAAAATACTAAAGAAATTATAATAAACCCATTACCTGACAATATTTTTGACTGGTCCAAATCAATAGAATTTGCATACAACAATTTCAGTTGGGTGAATTTTAGAATGGTACAAAAACATGTGCCACAAGCAATTTCTTCATTGTCCACAATGTTTTCTACTTTTTTTTCTAAGAGGAGCTCAAAATCAGGATTGTGTGGGAATGGGTTGAATGAATTTACATATAATTAAAAAAAAGTATAAGAATAAAAGAATTAATTACCCAAAGAAAATATTTTAATAGAGAATTTGAAAAAAATCTTTTTTAAAAATCTTTATGAATTTTAAACAATGGCTGAGAAGTTGGCTACAGATTAGCCAAATTGGCTAAAGAATTTTCAGATTGGATAAAATGTTGGCTAAAAGAAATTTCAGTCCAGAGTATACCCTGATTACTTACCTTTTGGGTTGAGCCTGTTCAGGGGTTTAACCCATTACTAGACAGCAAAATTTTAGACTCTTATTGCATGTGTTTTCACCCTTGCACATATCATTTAGGAATATTTCTGTTACATGTCTGATCTTTGTCTTAACTGTCTACCTGTTAAATGCAGTCTAATCTTTGTCCTAACTATCTACCTATCATTTTATTCAGCAGTGCAAGGATTACTGATTACCACATGATCTTTATTTTTACTACTTTTGTTCATTGTGCGCTTTTGAATGTCATCTACACGGGACAAAAGACACTTATGATGTCATCAGGTTGCATCAGCTTCGAAGAAGGGGGGGGGGGTATAATGTTTTACCTCTGTCAATCCTTCTGCCTGTCTGTATCCAATATTTTTCGTTGCATTTTCTTAGCAACTCAAGTTGTTTTGGAATTACCTACCCTTGGTTTAGCAAAATAGTTTTAAATCACAGTGCTTTTTAGGCAAGTCCCTTCTGGCATATTTGTGCACTCAAAGAAGCTCTTGTTCAAGACTCTTTGCTAATAGAGTCTTTGCTTGTCTATCATTACAGATCAAAACAGGATACCACGAAACTATCACAATGTTTTACACGTTCTTGGTGGCAGATGCTATCAACAGAACCCCAAAGGCTAGTAACTTTGAAGAATTTCTCAAACAAAACGGACATTTGTTGGACAGAAGTTTGATGTATAAATATTACAGTACAGATAGATTCTCATTACCACAGGCAAAGTCCGAGTAAGAAGTTAACTATTCATACTATTCTTAACCCATCACCACACAACACAATTTTAGACTGGTCCAAAAATAGTTGTAGTGGACAATTTTTACTAAATAAAATTTTAAAAATCTTTGTCTTTTGTGGTAGCAAATATTGTGGATAATGAAAAAGTTGCTTGTTTTCCAAAGCTTTTGTCTGGAAGGTTGTTAAAAAGCAGGGAATGGGCTGACACCAATTTTTAACTGGCCATTTTAAAATGACAAAATTATGATAATATTTCAACCTTTATCAGAATCAAATAAAATTTCAAATTATCCATATGGCCATAATTTTAGTCTCTATTTAGGTTTTTTTTAGTTCACCTGAGTTGGAAATGATAACTCAGTTTTTGAGATTGCTTATGATTTGTCTGTCTGTTAACAAATCCAAAATAGTATTCTTTTCCTAAACCTATTATCACACAATGATGCTTTTTTACGCCCTGAATACAATCTTGGAAAATTTTGTGGAAAAAAGAAGAAATTGCTTGTATAAAGCATATTTTGTGTCCAAGAAAATTAGCGTTTATGAAAAGCTTATCCATTACTTATCCATTAACCCATTACCCTAGAAAGTTTTAACCCTTTCCCGTTTTTGGAAATTTTAGACTAGTGCAAATTGAAAGAGGTTGCAGATGACAATGAAAACTGGATGCCATTTAAAATGAAAGCATCCTATGTGGTAGAAAATATTGTGGAAAAAGGAGAAATTGCTTGTTACAAGCAATTTCTTCTTTTTCCACAATGTTTTCTTGAGTAAAGAATCACAGGAACGTAAAATCCCGTATTTGAACGGGAAAGGGTTAAACAAGCCCAAATTGATAGAGGTTTTGGACATGATAGACAAGATTTAAAATGTGGTCAAATAATTTAACACTTTCCTGTACAATCCCGGATTTTTACGTCCCTGTGATACAATATTTGAGAAAACATTGTGGAAAAAGAAGAAATTGCTTTTTACAAGCAATTTCTTCTTTTGCTACATTACTTTATATCATATAGGATGATTACCTTTTGCATTGTACTTACTTTAGAGTGGCATCTGCTATCTCTTTGATTTTGACGAGTCCAAACTTTTGAAAAACAGTAATCGGTTAAACTTAGTGATCTTTTTCTTTATTCCATCTTTTCAAATCCATCTCTCAGTAGCATTTTTCATTGTTGGATTGTATTTCAACAAATTTATTTATAAAAATACTCACTGAAGAATTTTGCCAGGAAATTCTTGCATTTGATGGATTGTTGGCCCCACCGATTTGCCTTAACCCATTCCCACACAGTGACACTTTTAGACGCCCCCAAGGAAAACAGCTTGTGAAAACATTGTGGAAAATGAAGAAATTGCTTGTGACAAGCAATTTCTTCATTTTCCACAAAGTTTTCTACCCAGATATTTGAAAAAATGCAAAATTTCATAAGCTTTAAATTGTCGTCTGCAGCTTCTTTCAATTTGGGCTAGTCTAGAAGACAGGAAGTTAAATTTAGATATTAACCCATTCTCACACAACAAAATTTTTGACTAGTCTAAATTGAAAGATGTTGCAAACAATTGATTTCAAATTGATGGAATTTGAGTTTCTTTCGTCTTTTGGGATAGAAAACATTGTGGATAATGAAGAAATTGCTTAATACAAGCAATTTCTTCATTTTCCACAATGCTTCCCAAAGCTGTTTTTTTTCTTGAAGGGCATAAAAAGGAGGGATTGTGTGGGAATGAGTTAAAGTGTAACATTTTGCAAAAATTATGGCTATTAATATGTCACAATAAAGTAAAATGGTTGGATTACAGCCTTAGTGTTGTAACTACTGCTTGAATGTATGAGTTCATAGTTCACTTCCAATTTTATGTATTGTCTGTTAATACCAGAAAAGAATTCAATTTAGTGTATCTTATTTCATTTTTTCTTTCAGATTTGTTCTGCCAGACAAACAGAGATTACCAGGATTAAATCTGTAGAATAGGAGGATTGTGTTTTATCATTTTACAAATAAACTTGGAGATTAAATGTTCATAGAAATGGAAGTTTTTATAAATGGAAGTTTTTAGGGACAATTTAAAAGTATTATAAAAAAGAGAAGGAAAGTGACATACTATCAGTCATATTCTTATGTTTTCAGCAAAGCTTTAATAGTGTAGAAAAATTCAGTACACTAAAGTATCTTGGTTGTGGATGTGCCATGGATTAAGTTATCTGTTCATATCATAAATAGTTTTTGTAATCCTGAAAAAAGGAAAGAAAAGATATGAAAAAAAGTTAAGGATTTAGGAAAAGGGTTTTTAATGGTTATACATGGTATACAGTCATTTCGTACCATAACCATTTCGCACCTTAACTTCTATGGTTATTTTGCACCATACAATGGATATTTCGTACCATGTGTTGGTCATTTCCAGCCAAATAATTAGTCATTTCGTTCAATCTCATACCACAAATGAACCACTCAATCAAGTTCAGAGAATTTGATAATTAGATTGTTTGTCATTGTTCGTGACGTGTTACGTAAGATCATTTAGGATCTAATTGTGGAAGGTGAACGATTGTTGATTGCTAAATTATGATTAGATTGGTATTTGCCTTTCATTTTACTAAAAAATACTTAGGAAAACATTGTTTGAGACAAGCAATAATCATCACAATGTTTTCTTTTCCGAAAGTCAAATATTTTAAAAAATTCCGTCCTCATGAAATTCTGGTCTGCAAATTTCTTTATATTTGGACCTACCTTAAGTATCGTTGTTTGGCAATTGGCTTTATGGTTACTTTGTCAAATTATTTTGTTAACTATGATACAATATTGATGGAAATACAGTTCTGATTCCCTACTAATATTCTTCTAATGAACACAACCCCCTGTTGGAAAAAAAGTAATGTGCTCATACACTAATACTGTATCATCAACTTTCGTTTGCCTGAATGGACTGTCTTAATTGATTTTCACTTGTTTAATGATCGACAAATTAGATAAAGCAAATAGAAAATAAAAATATTTTTAAATGTTGAAAGCATTATTTAACTATGCAAATAATGTAAGATTTTTTCTAAACATGGTACGAAACATTTGGCGTATGGTACAAAATGACTACAACATGGTACGAAATGGTCACAGCATCGTACGAAACAACCAATACCATGGTACAAAATGACCGATACCATGGTACGAAATGACTGGTGCGAAATGGTTATGGTACGAAATGTCCGTAATTCGTAATACATTGTAATGATATTATATTTTTTTTCATCCAAGAAAATACTTATTCTGGAATATAGAATTTCTTGATATAACCCATTACCACATTACTCCCATATTCTTATGATTCTTAAAATCTAAATGACAGAAAATATGCTGAGAAAAGTGAAATTGCTTGTCACAAGTATTTTCTCTTTTTTTTTTTACAATATTTTCTACCAAATTTTATGATTAACACACTTTGAATTGTCACCTGCAACTTCTTCCACTTTGGACCAGTCTAAAATTTAGATAATTAACCTTTTCCTGTTTTATGAAATTTTAGACTGGTCTAATTTGAAAGAGGTGGCAGACGACAATGAAAAATGCATGCAATTTGAAATCTGACCATCCTATGTGGTAGAAAATATTGTGGGAAAAGGAGAAATTGCTTGTCACAAGCAATTTCTCCTTTTTCCACAATATTTTCTCTAGTATAAAATCCAAGGATCGTAAAATCCCGTATTTGAACGGGAAAGGGTTAAGTAATGGTTTGAAACTCAAAAATAAAACCATATCCTACACTCAGTTTTACCATAATTCCAATTCATTCTACCTCTTGCTTGTGACATTTTGTACTAATTCAGAATACAATTTTTATCTTGAATTTTTGCAAGTCTTTCTGTACCTTTTTGCAACATTCACTTCTGTCATAGAACAAATAAGGTTCCTTTCAATGTCAAAATAGATATAGTGATTAGAACTTTTGGCAATCGTAGGCACGTCAACTATATAATTCATTATTAGACGGCAAAATTTTTGACTAGTCCAAATAGAAAGACATTGCAAATGACAACATCAAATTGATCAAATGTTACAAATCTTTGTCTTTCCGGATAGAACACATTGTGGGAAATGAAAAAAAATTCTTACAAGCAATTTCTTCATTTTCCACAATGTTTTCTGCAGTGTTTTTTTTTTCTATAAGTGTGTGAAAAAGTGTGTTATGGGCATTGGATAATTCACATTCTAAAAGTAAACTTTTATAGATCTACTTTGTGCTCAAGCATACAAAATAGGTACATACTAAAAATTTTGTTCATGGAAGTAGGAAAAGAAAGTTTCAGCCAATAAAGGCGCTGGAATTTTGATAGACAAAACTTCAATTGAATTATATACAGATTTTTTTAATACCTAGCTTTGTTAACCCATGCCCACATGACACTTTTTTAGACTGGTCCAAATTGAAAGAAACTGCAGATGATAATTTCAGGTTGATTAATATTTTTCTTTTGGGAGAGAAAACATTGTGGTAAATGAAGAAATTGCTAGTTACAGGCAATTTCTTCTTTACCACAATGTTCTCCAAAGTCTCTTTTTCTTGAGAGGCATTAAAAGGAGGGATTGTGTTGGAATGAGTTAAAATTTCTTTGAAGTATGAAGTACTTAGAGAGTGTTTCTAGGATCTGTCTTGACCTTCACAATTGAAGTTACTGAAGGAGATCAAAAGACAATAGACTGAAACAGGTTATTCTTAGATAATGAAATGTAAACCCTTGGGATGCTGAACCCACTATCTTCGGTTTTGGCAGGAAGTGTAGACAAAGATTAGCTTGCACTTAATGCAATCTAATCTTAGTCTACACCTCCTGTTTTTACTTTTCCTGCCAGAGTTGTTTATGAAATTAATTTTGAAAGAAATATTGATGATCGAACAACAAGTGCAACCAGTACTTTCAGCCCTTTGATTTTATGCAATTCCCAAAGGGGTTTTATGCAATATGACAAGGTTTAAATTGAAGAGGTTTGGGGTTCATGATAACCGAGAGTTTCAACCCGTCCCCAAATAATGCCCTTTTTATTTTTTTATGACTCAAGAAAAAACATCTTTAGAAAACATCATTAAGAATGAAGAGATTGCTTGAGTTAAGTAGTTTTCTAATTTTTGGCTCACCTGAGCACAAAGTACTCATGACGGCTATTGTTATTACCCTTTGCCCAGCGTCTGTCATCTGTCATACTTCAACAATTTCTTAAACACATCTCCTCCCAAACCACTGGGCCAATGTCAACCAAACTTGGCAGAAATGTTCCTTAGGTGGTCCTCTTTCACAATAGCTAAATGAACATTGCTAAAATTTTGAGTTTTGGATCCCAATAAAGACAATATATGTATAAAATATAGTTATGCCCACTTGTATTATAATCCTAGCCTTAACATCAAATTAGACTATTGAAAGAAAAGAGCCTTTATCTTGGGTGTGCACACCAGGGTCAATAGCCCTCTTGTTCTCAATGTTTTCTGTCCCAAGACCATTTTTTTAATCTATTCATTTGAAAATGGTTATCTGCAACTCTTTACTTTTGGACCAGTCTAAAATTTTGTCCCCTGTTAAAAGCTTAAAAGAATCTTGGAAAATATACTGGTGTACTGTGGAAAACTTCAGCAATTTATTTTAAGAAATTGTTTGGGAGGTAGAAGAAACTGCTTGTGCCAAGCAATTTCTTCTGTTCTCAAATTTTTCTTCTTTTAAATTGGATAGGAAGCATTGTAAACAATGAAGGAATTTCTAGTTGTAACAAGCAATTTCTTCATTGTTCACAATATTTTCATAAAGTCTTTTTCTTGGGGCATAAAAAAGCTTGATTGTGATTGAGTGGGTTAGATATAATATTCATACTAAGTTGTAAAAGTTTTTGAGATTGATAATTTATTACATTAAATTTTATATATTAGATAAAGTTTTATTTTGTGTCTCTATCAAATATCAGGAGCCATTGTCAGTCTGTCTTTCCCTTCCTTTACCCATTGCCAACAACAAAAAGTCAGACTGGTCCAAAATCAAAGAAGATGCAGATGACAGCGATATTTCAAATACATGCATCCATGTTTTTTCTGGGTAGAAAATAATGTAGAAAATGCAAATTATTTTCCAGAACCTTTTTCTTGAGGGTGTCAAAAAGCAAGATTGTGTAGTAATGGGTTAAATAAATTGTCAGATGCATATATGTCAATAGTTTATCTGCTTGACTTCTACTTCAAAATAGCCATGAAGATGAAATTCTCGGTTTTTCTTTGGACATTTATCTCCCATAAAAACCACATCCAATTTTTACATTATCAGAAATTAAGGAAAAAATAAAAAAACAGTGAGTTTGGCTTGTCAATATAGTGATTTTCTGCTGTTGTACGGGATGTGTTCTTGGAAAAAACGGAACAGGAGATTACTCTCCATAGTAAGACTACTTCAAATAATGTGAATTCTTTATTACTGATTCTAACTCTTAACCCATTCCCACACAATCCCTCCTTTTTATGCCCATTATGAAAAAAGCTTTGGAAAACATTGTGGAAATTTCTTCATTGTCCACAATCTTTTCTACCCTAAAAGATAAAGGATTTTGAAATTCCATCAACTTAGAATTGTTGTCTGCAGCTTCTTTCAATTTGGACCAGTCTAAAATTTTGTTGTGTGGGAATGTGTCAAGTATCTAGCTGAAAGATTGCAGCTGTCAATTAAAAAGTGAAGTAAACTTTGAGTTCTGATATCTATATTTAGCTATTTTATTGGTTTAGCTACTTATGGTTATGACTTGCAGTTCGCTAATGAAACATTTTATCGCTTAGCTCACCTGATCATAAAATGTTCTTGTTGAAACTGGGTAGGGATGTTCCTTGGGTGAAGCTCTAAATCCCCTTTGGCTTCACTGGTAGCTATGTGGTAAAGTGAGCCGCAATCATAGCACAGTCAGTAGCGCATTAGACTCCTAATTTTCAATCATGGGATGTCATGGGTTTGACTCGGCGGCAGCACATATCCTTTCCGAAATTTGTCTCTCACCAATGGGTGATTAATCGTAAACCTAAGTGGGATGGCAGCTGGAGGCTAAGAAAGGATGTAGTGGTAATACTTGTGTGAAAAATACCAGGAGTCCATTGTAAAGTGCTCCAGCCGCCGTGATATGACTGAAAAACTATTAAAAGTGGCATTAAACCCCATTCAATCTATCAATGTGGTATAGTTTTAAAACTTCTCAAATATTGTATGATAAATCTTCACTAGATTTCAGCTGTAGACCGATACAAAAAATGGAAGAAGGAGTAACAAATTGATCTAGATACTGTCAACCAGGAAATAGTTTTACACAGTGAAACCAGAATTAAGGTTTGATCTAAACCTTTTAGCTATTTCCATACAGTGACGTCTTTTGATGCCCCTACAGCATTGGAAAACATTTTGGAAAATGAAGAAATTGCTTGGAGTAAGCAATTTCTTCATTTTCCACAATATTTTATACTGAGAATTTTGTTAATAGAATTTCATAAAGTTTAAACTGTCATCTGCAACTCCTTTGAATTTTGACAAGTCTAAAATTTGCAGTGTGTTTAGTGGTTATACTGGAATAAGTCACTCTTAAAAAAAAAGTTTAGATGCTCTGAAAACTTTGACAAGTAAATAAGACTTTGCATTACCACATTGTTTAAAGTTTCTGAACAGCAGAAAGCTTGGTGTAATTGAAAAGTTTCTTTACTTCACTATATTTATTTTTTTAAAACCCAAATTCATATATTATTCATTTTGATAAGAGAAGATGGAAAAAATATTATAGTAACAACCATTTCAAATGTGGAGATTTTTTTACTCCAATTTTACAGATGAGAATTGGAGTGAAAGAGTCCTGCAAGTCGGATTACATAACATAGCTACTATACAGGTTAGATTTGTGAAGGTGATTCACAAACACTGAGATGATTAACAATGTGCCACAGACATGGATGCCCCAACATAATTGCATATCATATGACCTTAAGTTGTGACCTTGAAAGTATCCAACAAAACTTTACCCATGGCACTAGTTTTCTTCAAGAGGAAAAACTCTGCAAATCTATTTTGAAATCCATCAATTACTACAGAAGATATGCCACCTACAAAAATTGAACACACAAACACACATGGACACCATTACATGGTGAGGGCATAAAAAGTGGAGGGTTTACAAGCCGTGTTTTCAATTGAAAACTTAAAAAAAACAACAGCCTGTACGCATGAAAAATTCACAAACCTGTATGAATGAAAATTTCACATACTAGCCTGTATGCATGATAACAAGGATTTCCTCAAGCCAATATATCTTGGTGTACAATAATTCTGGACAGAAAGCAGTTCATGTAAAGTTTATTTAGATTTTTTTTTGTCAATATTCTGGATGTTATAACAAATCATAAATACATGTAGCTTTACATATCACATTATTCTCTTCATTTTAGATTTAAATATCAAACAACAAAATAACAGAAGCTCAATTCTGAAATGGAAAAATGCTTTACGATATGAAATCGATTTATAGAAGTTTTATTTTGTAAAACAACTGGTATGATAAACAGAAAATGCTGAATGTAACATAACTGAATGATACATTTACAAATGTAGCATAAAAGATAAACTTGACAATAAGTTTACCTTCTAATATATTGAGCCTTTTTACTTGTATAATTCTTACATTTCTTTTAAGCTTCTTTTCAACACAATGCTTGAAAAATCTAAGCTAATGTTTTCTACCCTAAAAGACAAAGATTTTCTAAATTCCACCAGTTTGAAATCGCCATCTGCAAATTCTGTCAATTTTGACCAGTCTAAATATTTTTAGTGTGGTAATGGGTTAATACGCAATACTGCATTTTTAGGTTGTGAAAAAAATGTATAAGAATGTACAAGAAATTTTGTGAAGCAATTTCTCCTTTCCTCCCAAATTTTTTCCCAATTTGGTACTTCAATTTAAACACATTTTCAGTTGTTGTCTGCAACCTCTCTCAAGTTGAAACAGTCTAAAATTTTGTTATTCTATTTTATTTTGTTGTCTGTTATTTTGTCAAGATATACAAAGTGACTGAGAAATTTCAAAGTATAAAAGCTTCGCACTATCATTACCAGATGTAGCTAATTACCAGATAACAAAAGTATAGACTGGTTCAAACTTAAAAATAAAATGTAGATAACATTTAAGAGCGTGCTATTTAAAATAAGTGCCAAATAAGGTAGAAAACATTGTGAGAAAAAAAGGAAGTACTTGTTACAAGCAATTTCTCCTTTTCCCACAAAGCTGTACAAAACTATACTTCTTCAGAACATCCAAAAGCGGGATTATGAGGTAATGGGTAAATATTTGTTTCTTATTTCCATTATGAATCAGTTATTTTAATACTTATTTCGTCTATTCAATTTTTATTTGGGATATTTATTCACCAAAATGTTGATGTAGTCCAAGGCAGTCGTTTTCATGTTCATAATTATCAAGAATGTTAGAATATACCCAGTAGTCCAAAATAAGAGGGAAATAACAAGACAGACAGATTGTAGGATTCTTTGAAAATTGTTCAAACACCATGCTGTTTTGAAAATTTACTTAGAATGCACAAAATGATTTTGTTTCTCGCAACAGTTTAGTGTTCCTCTTTTGTAACTATAAATGCTCTTGAAATGTTTCACTCCAAACTGTCTAGATGTTCAATGGCTGATTTCTGTTTTATTTCTTTTCTTCCTGTGCTGGTTCCTGTTCTTGGTCTTCTGGTATTGGAGATTGCTGAAGTTAAGTAAAAATGTTTTCATTAAAACTTGTATAAAGGAACTATCAATGAGGCTGTTAACCCATTACCAGACTGCACATTTTAAGACAGGTCCAAATTGAAAGGATTTGCAGGTGACGAATTCAAGTTTATAAAATTTTAGATTTTTTACTTGATGAAGAAAAAAACAATAAGGGTTATCTCATTTGGTCCCTTGATAGTAAACATATATTCTAGGTTTTGGTTAAATATTTGTTTTAACTTAGATATCAAATGAGGTCTAAGCTTGCTCTAGAAAAACAGAATTTTAAACCCATTTCTATGCAACCATGATTTGTTCTGCCCCTTGAGAAAAGAGCTTGGGAAAACTTTGTGTAAAAATGAAGAAATTGATTTTAACAAGCATTTTCTTCATTTTCCATCTTGTTTTTTACTCAGAAATACAAAGATTTTTAAAATTTTCATCAACTTGTTCTTTGCAATTTGGACAAGTTTGTGGTCAGTTAATGGGTTTATAAACCGGTAAGTTGCCCAGGTAAAGGGACTTATCATTCTTTTCATCAAGATTCTTAAGATTCTTATTTGATAAAGTAAGATAAAGCATTCTTCAAATTGAGACTTTGAAGTCATTTAGTAAAAATCTAAAGAATTTAATTGAGAAATTCAAAACATACTCAAATTTGCTCAAATGAGTAGCCTTTAGTATATGGATGTATATACACCTAAAAGGGCTCGTCAGCAAAAAAACATGTAATTTTAAGCCATTTTGGTTAGTCAAGGGCAGATAAGTCTGAAAGGGCTTGAGGAATCAAAATAATATCTTATGCACACTAGACATCATAGAGATGATTCCAATTGAAATTTAGGACGAGTTATGCACACAAAATTCACTGCAATTTCAAGCTTTCTTGCCAAGTCAAGGGCAGATCATTCTCAAAGAACTTGAGAGATCATCAGAATTTTAGTCTTTTGCACAACTAGACAAGGCAAAGATTTATTGTGGTAATTTTCAGTTCATTCCAATTGAAACTATAGGAGGAGTTGAGCACACAAAAAATGCTAATGGACGGACAGATATATAGACAGACGTATGACCTGGGCCATAATACAATAGGACCCTTTGGGCTTGAAATAAACCAAAGATGAACTGTACTACAAAAGTAGTTTTTAAGATTCAGCATACCTTTCCTGCATCAGCCTTATCCATTTCTGCATCTTTTTTCTTCTCAATATTTTTCTTCTCCTGATTTATAATACTCCAGAATTCTGATTCAGCCTTTGTGTACAGATCTTCTTCTTCCAAAGCTGGTTCTTCTTCCTCTTCCTACATTAATGATATGAAAGTCTCATTAACCAGTCACGATACAACAATGTTTTAGACTGGTCCAAATTGAAAGAACCTGCAGACAATATTTTTTGGATGACCTTGAATTCTAAACCTCTTTGTTTATTGGGAAGAAAACATTGTGGACAATGAAGAAATTGTAATTTCTTTATCTGCCATGTTATCGAAAGCTTTTTCCTCAATGGGTGTCAAAAAGTAAGATTGTATGGAAATGGGTTAAAAAGCTTATTTCTTTACAATTTATGAACCATTCAAGAAATATAAAAGTTTTGGTCCATTTATAATTTTAGAAAGGTCCAGAATTGGTAGAGGATATAGACACCAGTTCAAAGTGAAAATACTTGTAAGTGCCATATAGGGTGGAAAGCATTGTACAACTAAAAATGTGTCAAAGACATGGATGCTCACACATATACAGCTTTAAGTCTAAAGAACATGACAGATGTTAAGTGCCAAAAAAAATAAAGTTACCTCCAAGGTCAGATTTGAAATGTGATTTTCACTTGTAATTTGATGTTTAAATGGGGTTTTAAGCCACTTTTAACAGTATTTCAGTCATATCACAGTGGCTGGAGTAACTAGCTATGGATTCCTGGTATTTCTCACACCAGAACTACCACTACATTTTTCCGAGCCTCCACCTGCTCATCCAACTTAAGTTTTCAATTATCTACCTATAGGTAGGAGACAATGTCTGAAAGGATATTTGTAGTAACAGGGGATCAAACCTGGGACCTCATGTCCGAGTCTGGCACACTACCAACTGTGACTTGTATTTTGACTTTTGAGAGTAGCACAACAGATTTTTTGAATAAATAGCACTATCCTTAGAAAAAGAAAGTCATTTTTGTCACTTGACCTTCAGCTGTGAACTTGACCTTTGATGTAACCAAAAAACTTTTTTGCATGACTAGTACTCCTAAAAGGCAAGCACTGTGCCAAGTAATTCTGAAATCCATTTATGAATGTTGAGAATATGATCTAGCACATGCTAATTATTGACACTTTATCCTCAACTATGACCTTGACCTTAGTTGTATGAAAGCAAACATTTCACATTGCACTAGAATAACTCAAGAAGAATGAAGTTGCTAAGCAAAGTTATTCTTTTAAATCAATAAATGTCAATGAGCTTCCAACACCAATTAGGCAGACCAAAACACAAAAGTAACTCTTTGATATAAGTATGCCCTTCCATCTAAATGCCCTTCTGTCACTTTATGGTGAGCTACTTTTCAATAGTGTGTTAACAAGCCGGATCATGTGGTGTTGAGCTGAAGATTACAGGGCTATTTAGTACTATAATTGATCAGCAAAGTGGTCAATGATCTCTCCTTCAATATCCTCTAAATATATTTAAAAAAATGCCATCTATTTCAAATGAATACTGATGATGGAATACATGCCAAGAAACAGATTTCTTGTGTAATCACCTATGTGATTTCTTTATTAGATTTGTTAATGAATTATCAAAGCCCATGAATGCATTTAAATTGTTTGCAACTCTAGGAAATGCGACAAAAACATGAACAACACTCACCGCTTTGTCTTTCTCGCCACCTCCTGCTGAACTCTTGGCTCTTTCTTTGAGCTTCATTTCACGATGTCGGGCATCTAAAATCTTTTCTCTTCTTGTTTCTCTATCAAACATCTAAAACAGATCAAAATTGAATCTTTAAATGAAATGGATCATTCTTGTTGAAAAAGTGTACTTCATTAAGAAATTAACCCATTAACAAACAACAAAATATAGACTTGTCAAGTCTAAATTCACAAGAATTTGCAGACGACAATCTTAAGTTGGTTGAACTTAAAATGTAATACATATACAAAACTTGTGAAAATAAACTCTTCTGAGATTATTTCCTTTCAAGTTTTAACCCATTACAACCTGCCAAAATATCAGACTGGTCCAGAATGAAAGATACTGCAGACCACAACTATAAGTTGATAAAACTAGAGCTGTCGCCCTCAAGGGCTGACGAGAATACCCCCCACACCGCTAAAAAGGCTTTTCTATGAAGGAGTGGAATTTGAAGCTGTTTAATCACATGCATGTCATGGTGGATGAACATTGCCAACCCTCCACCTCTTTCTGATTTTGTGTTTGTTGCTAGAGCTGACTGATTAGGAAAGGTTGGTCAATATGAGCCTATGTTAAAGAAAACTGTGTGAGGAGATGATGACACAAAATTATATCCACGAAAAGTCAATATGAGCCTATGTTAAATTTTTGACCCCCGGGGGGCGGGGTCAAATTTGACCTCAGGAAATAAACCGCTCGATATTTTGAAAAGGTCAACAAGATGATGTTACTTACCAAATTTGGTAACTCCCCTTATGGTTACTGAGTTTTGCAATTTTAAATTTTGACTACTTCCCCCCCCCCCCATTAAAAAGTTCAAAATGGCATAACTCTGAAACTAACGACTGGATCAAGATGAAAATTGCAGGTGTACAACTTCATATGATAGGAAACAACCTGATAAAATTTCAGCAAAATTGGTCAAAAAATGTGGGAGGAGAAGAGGACACAAAATTATGTCCACGGACGGACGGACGGACGGACGGACGGACAACCTGATTCCAGTATACCCCCCCAAAACTTCGTTGTGGGGGGTATAATTAAAAAAAATCAGATGGCAGAATTATACACAAGTCCAAATTGAGAGAAGTTTCTGACAACAATCTAAAGTTTAGGAAATTGTAGATTTTTTTAACTTTCTGGGTAGAAAACATTGTGTAAATGAAGAAATTGCTTTATTTCACACAATGTTTTCCCAAACACTATTCTTGAATGGCGTGTAAAAGCGTCATTGTGTGGGAATGGGTCAAGCGTAGCTAATATTGTGACCAAAGGAGCAGTTGTTTATCAGAAGCAATTCCATCATGGTCAGCAATGTTTTCAAAGGAATTTTTCTTGAGGGGCATAATAAAGTAGGATTGTGTGGGAACAGGTTAAACAAACAATCTTACAACAACAAAAAAATATTACCCAGGTATGAAAATACAGTAAAACCCCTCCTTACGACCACCCCGGAAATACGGGCACCCCGCTATTACGACCGATTTTTTAAAGAACGGAATTTTTTGTTCTTTATTTCAATGGTCGCGAACCCCTCTAAAACGGGCACCCTCCTATTCCGACTTACGACCACTAAATTCAGTACCAACTATAGCTGATACACTATTTTGAACCCCACTAAAACGACCACACATTGAGACTGATCACCCGAATTTCACACTTGATAAGAGCGAAACTAATTGGGTACGAATACATTGTAAATACATTATCGGATTTTTGATTTTGTGATATCGAACCCTCATTATAATCGGTGTTATGATTAAAGTGGCCGATCACTTTTAAAAATTATAGCTCGTATCATTTTTAATTGTTATTTGAATGTGTCACAGGTTTTGACTCGAGTAATAAATTCGAAAGTGAAAACGTATCCGAGAAGTTACGATTAGTTTGTTTACGGCGTTCCGAACAGTTAATTAGCAATTAAATTTTGATTTCAACGTAATTGATGCTTGGTATTTGCATTGTAGAAGATATGATATCTACAGTTTGACACTTTGAACCTTAAATTACGTATAAATAATCTGAGGTCGGACTTCTGAATCAGATGGATCAAATGGAGAATAGCGAAAGTAGAACTTATCGAAGATCGTAAATTTGAAAATGACATAAGATTCCGCTGTAATATATGTTCTTATAGTTTCATTTTTGTTTTTATATTATTAATATATTCAAATAACGAAAATGAAATAAACATGAATTACTTGACAACAAACGACCAAACCTCAGTACATGTATTACGACCACCCCTCTATTACGACAACTTTCAGAAAGTACCGCAAGTGGTCGTATTAGAGGGATTTTACTGTATGTTTCTGATTAACATTGAGCTGTAATTAATGCATTAATAACCTGGAGTTTTTATTGAACAATCTCTACTTTAAATTTTGGGAATAAAAGAAAGTGTAAAATGTGTGACATAAAATTGAGATTTTTGAAATTACAAACTGTCTTTCATAGAAGAAAAAAGTATAGTGGCTTATTTTTCCAAAATAAAATACTCAACTTGACTCTTCAAATTTAATTTTTCTGAAATGTGAAGAACACTGGAATATTTCTTACTGCAGTAACTAAGTTTTTCTCATTCCGTTGTAAAGTAAATAAACTGTCTGATAATTCTAACAATGTTGTAGTTCCTGTATGTGACCCACAGGCTACCAGTCTACCCTGTTCCTGGACCCGTAAACTATGCAAAGGCTCATCACAGACCTGAAATTAAGGAAAAATCATATAGAATAAGAAGGTCAGTCAATGTTGATCTAGCAACTATTTCTATTAAGCTACCATCTTCACTAAGCAACTGTAATTGAAAATAGATAACCAAAAATTTAACTTCTTCCAAAGAAGTTGACATATTTGTTTAAAAGATATTCATTACTAAACGCTATATTGTGAGATCTCATTAGAATAGTCTTGATGCTATTCTAATGAGTTTGAACTACATAGGAATAAGTGGATATGCTGCAGTTATTTATGAGTGCATTCCAATTGATCCTCTCTGTCGGTATGTCCTATACTCTCAATCCTGAAGAAGTGCATTGAGCCCCAGCTTAACCCACATTCTTTCCTACAATTGACAAAGTCATCACAATGATCCTTCATAAATGTCACTGAAAAGTGCATGAAATAATCTTTTTCTTGTTTTACCTATTACCACATGGAAAAATTTTAGACTGGTCCGTATTGGAAGTAGTTGCAGCCAACAATTCAAAAATTACAGAATTTAGATATTTTCAGCTTTCTGGGTAGAAAACATTGTGTAAATGAAGAAATTGCTTGTAACAAGGAATTTCTTCATTTTACACAATATTTTCCCAAGTCTTTTTCTTGAGGGGCGTCCAAAAGTGTCTGTGTGGGAATGGGTTAATTATTCTCTTATCAGATAAAGTTATTATTACTATTTCATTGTTTACTGCCAGACCGGCAAGCATAACATTTACAAAGTAAAAACATTGAAATAACTTGAAAAAAGACAACTTGAAAGACTAGACGTACAAACAACACAGAGAGGAGAAATTTACAAAATATACATACACCTCTCTTTGCTATGGAAATGATCTAATAAGCGCTAAGAAAAATAGAAAGAAGAGTTCGATCTTTTTACTGTAATGAACTGAATAACTCCCTAGTCAAATGGAAACTATATGAGGTAGTCTTGGTGACAGTAAATGAATTTGTAGTGTATGGAAATGTAATGATGAATTATGCATTTTAATTTGTAAAGTGTCAAATAGCAAAGAGAGAACGGAGTGAACAATCAGTGAACAAAGGATAGTAGTAATGTTTATATATAGCCCCTTTAATTATCTGCAACGGCTAAATGAAACATTCGAAAAGGTGAAGGATGGCATTTCACGACAAAGTTGACACAATCAGAGACACAAATATGTTGCAGATAAAGAGGCATTAATATTTAGGCTTATCTAAATTAAAGAAGTTGCAGACGACAATTTAAAGTTGATTGAATATAGAAAATCTTTGCCTTTCAGGGTACAAAACATTATGGACATTGAAGAAATTGCTTGTTTCAAGCAAATTCTTCATTGCCCACAATGTGTCCATAAGCTTTTTTTCTTCGGAGACAGAAAAAAGCAGGATTGTGTGAGAATGTATAAAACTTCAAATGAAAGGTAAACAACAGACAACACCAGATTCTTTAAATAGAGTTTGCTTCAGAAGTTTTCTTACCTGTAGACTTAGTGTTGGATCATTTTGTTTAAAGATGATGTCCCAAACATCCAGTGTTCCATCCATTTTTGTAATAAAGAACACAGAAGGTCGGATAGGACTCCAGCAACCATCAGTAAGATAAGATTGGTATTGTCTATTAAAGAAAGAGGTTAAGAAAACTTATAACATTACCCTTTTCTTAGAAATGTAAAACTGAACTCCGCCTACAATGATAAAGCTTAATTCATTCCCAAATGTCAAATTATTGACTGGTCCGAACTGAAACATGTTGCAGACGGCCAAACAAAGTTGGTTTAAGATAAAAAATGAGGGCCATATGGAGTAGAAAAAATTGTGAGAAAAGAAGCAATGGCTTGTTACAATCCATTTCTTCTTTTCTCACAATGTTTTCCACAACTTTATATTTTTGTGCTCAATAGTGCAGGATTGAGTGGTAATGGGTTAATCCCAAATGTCAAAATTTTTGACTGGTCTGAATTGAAGATGATGCAGACGACATTTAAAGATGATGTGTTTGTAAAAATCTTTGTCCTTCGGAGTAGATATCAATGTGCATAATGAAGAAATTGCTCTATTGCAATTTCTTCCTTTCCACTATAATCTCCATAACTTTTCCTTGAGAATTGTAAAAAAAAATGTTTGTCTTGGAATGGATTAAATAAGGCTTTTGATATTTATATAAGTGTACTAAATTGAAGAAACGTACGTATACACTTGGCATTTAATATTGAATGCAAGTGCAATGTCAAAATAGTTTATGACATGACCAATGAAGAGGAAGAGAAATAAACCAATTAATTTTTTTCATTGATATTATCCAGGAAATACCACACTTTGGTAATAACTAAGCAAATGAGCTGAAGCCTATACTAAATGTCTTTGGTTACATTTTTCAACCCTTATTTCTAATCAATATATTTCAAGAGTTTGGTCAATCGCAAAATTTCAGGACATATTATTAACCCTTGTCATGCTGAATTAAAATCCGATATAGAATTGCTTTAAATTCAAAGGAGTGACAGCACTGGAAGATCTTAATGAAAGTCAATATTTCTTTAGAAAAATGATTATTTAAATAACTCTGGCTTAAAGCAGACAAACAAGAGGTGTAGACCAAGATCAGACTGAACTTATGTCACCCGTCATTCAGGAAGATTCTGGGTTCAGCATGACAAGGGTTAAAAACTAAAAAACACATTTGAAACTAAATAGTCTTAATAAGCAAAAATTTTATAAACTAGGGAAAGTAATGATTTCTCTTTTACATCAGTATTTAGGACCTTTTGAAATTTAATTTGTACATTTCTGTCACATCTACATAACGATTTTCACATGCATAAATGTTTGTCCGTAAATACAATACCTTGTCCACATAATGGAGGATTCCCTGATATCTTCTGACCAGACTCTGGCTTTCCAATCACCTACACTGAGAAAGTTCTTGGGGAAGAATGGATTTCTTTGCAATGAGTACACTGGGCCTAAATGACCTGGATAAACGGCAACAATTTTCTCAGCAGGAGTCTTTGCTTTTCTATTACATGCTATTACTGTGCCTTGTTCCGTCCCCACCATAAATTTTGTTGGCTGAAAGAATAAGACAAACACAAGACAGTGAATGTAATGGCAATGAAAGCTTGAATGATAATCTTTTTTGTAACCTGCCTTGATATAATTATTGTGAAATCTGACATTTCAACATTCTACAAGTCTTTTTGTTTTGCCTCAAGTATTGAAATAAAAGTGACACTTTGATTCGATGTTGTGAGCCAATAAATAATATTATGATTCAACTAAGAGGGTACTTTGTGCTGAGGCTAGGTTAACAAAGTCCAAAACAAACCCCATTTCGGCTTAATATGTAAATTTCTCTTTCTCATTTGTTGAAACATTTCAATGTCATTGTTTTTGAAATTGTGAGCTTTCTTTTATAATTTGTTGCTACATACCATAGTTGGTTCATATTCAAGGGACATTGATCCTTGAGCCTTTGTCAGATCTTGTTTTTTTGTTGGATCGAGGATCAATTTTTCTGTTGGTTCTCCCATTTTTCTGATATCCCACCACAAAACTTGTCCATCTGTTGAGGCGGAGAAACATTCTGTGCCTGTCTTAGACTGTATCCAGATTGCTTTGTAGGCTGGGTCTCTGTGACTATGTTCTATTGGTGTCATTTCTACAGGCTGAGAGCCTTTCCTGGTATCCCAGTATGCTGAAATTGTACACAAAACATTTCAAACCATTTCAATACAACTCCACCTTTTAAAGCCCCTTTTGAAAACGCATAGGAAAACATTTTGGAAAAATGAAGAAATAGCTTGTCACAAGCAATTTCTCTGTTATCCACAATATTTCTTTCCCGAAAAGTCAAAGAATTCAGAAAATTCATCAACTATAAACTATCTTCTGCAACTTCTTGGAGCAGTCTAAAAAAACTTTGTCATATGGTAATGGGTTGATATTGTCAAATGACCTTGACATTAGCACATGTACATTGAAGATAGGTACCTTCAAACCCAGTATAAGTGGCTTAAGAGATTTAAATATCATGCAAATGTTTATTTTGCAAGTTAAATGTAGGATAGGCAGATACTATTTAACCCTGTACAAATCTAGGATTTTACATCATCGTGATTATATACTTGAGAAAACATTGTGGAAAAAGAAGAAATTGCTTGTAACAAGCAATTTCTCCTTTTCCCACAATATTTTCTACCACATAGGATGGTTTCATTTCAAATTGCATCCAATTTTCATTTCTGTCTGCAACCTCTTTGGCTTTGGACCAGTCTAAAATTTAAAGAAATGGGAAAGAGTTAAACAAGAGCACAGCATACAGGTGTCAACGCTTTACTGCAGGATAGTGAAGCAAGAATTAGCCCATATGATCAAGGATTGCAAATGCAACCTATTAATTTTTTATGAGTTTGCTCTTTTATGAAGAAGCCTACACACACTGGCAATTGATCTTAGTACATTTTGCCAGTTCTTTTACCTAGCAAGTGTTAATCATAGCTAATAATGCGTAAGCTATCTAGCTATTGCTACACAGTAAAAAGGTAAAATAGGTCATTGACTTAGACAGATTTTAAGAAATACAGTGGAATCCTCTAAATTGCATCCCTGAAGATAGCAATTCACTGCTTAATTGCAACATACTTTATGCACAAATATTACATCTAAGAAACAAATTGCTAATATTAACAGCAACTTCTTGTAAATTGCAGCAAAAAAGCAGCAAATTAGTGTTGCTATTAACAGGACTCCACTGTATTTTAATGATCAAGTGCCAGTGCCTGCACCAAGCTCATAGCATTTGCTCGCATCAAGACGTATGTGGAGAATGTAAAAATTATAAGAATCTGACCATAGGTTCAAGAGATATAGGCAAGGGCAAAATTTGACCTTTAGCCTTCTGCTTTGACCTTTGCCTTTAGAGTAGGTGACTGAATCAAGCGTAGTCCAGATGTACAAGTACATGTAAAATATTAAGAGAATCTTGGAACAACATGTAGAGATATTTCACATCACTTATGATTGACTTATGCTACATCTAAATATTCAACCTTGAGCTGTGACCTTGACAATTCAGCTATCCAAAATATTTTTACAGGTGTTAGATCAGCTCAATATTGAGAAGAAATAAGTCATTTTGAAATCCAGACACAATTAACCCTAGTCATGCTGTATAAATTACCTTACTGAACTGCTGTCAAATCAAAGGGCTGAAAGCACTGATAGAACTTGTTCAAAAATCCATATTTTTTTTTAGAAATAAACTTGATAAACAACTCTGACAGGAAAAGTACAAGCAGGAGGTGTAGACTAAAATCAGCCTGCACATAAGTGAAGTCTGATCTTAGTCTACACCTCCTGACAAAACCGGAATATTCTGGGTTCAGTATGACAAGGGTTAAGGAGTAACAGCCAAGAAAAATTTGGATAGATGAACTGTTTTAATAACTAACATACACAAATCTGTGGCTGTGACATCTATGTCTTACTCACTGCAAGTGGTAACCTATCAAGGGATATAAACAATATTCATGTGATCATCACATCAATTGGATTTATCTAGAATACTTGTATTATTCAATCAATTAACAGTGTATGAGTTACAAAGGCTACGAGAGGGTCCCAGTGTGTGTTTTTTTGTGTTATATATTTTCTTTCAAACTGCTAACGTTAAAGTAACACTTACCCACTTGCCCATTGTAGCACCCTCCTAATAGCACATGTGAATCTTTGGGATTGTATTCTATACACACAAGAGGTGACACAGGTTTTATTGTGGTCTCTGGTTTGTTGGGGTTTTCTGAAAATAAAATGAAAAAGTGAAGCATGTTTAATTGAATGCAGCATGTATCATAAGGTACTAGATTTGCTATATTTAATGATTTTCAAAACACAATAAATAGGAAAACATTGTTCAAAATGTTTGGAAAATCATTTTCAATGTTTTCTACCTCAAAATAGCAGAAAAAAATAAAATTTCATGAACTTAAAAATTGTCTTCTGTGACATCTTTGAATTTGGACTAGTCTAAAAATTTGCCAAGTGATATTAGGTTAAAAACCCAGAGTAAAGTTCAAACCTTTTATGACATAAGACTTTCATGGTTGAACTTAATTAGACCCTGTCTGGTGATATTCAACATATTGCTATATCTCTACAAATGTTTATTGGTGCCAAGTACATACCAAATATGAGTACAGAATTGTAATCCATTCCCTCACAATGACGCTTTTTGACGTCCCTCAAGAAAATAAATGTGAAAACATTGTGTAAAATGGTGACAAGCAATTTCTTTGTTTTCCACAATGTTTTCTACCCAAAATGTTAAAAAAATATATAGAACTTCATAAACTTAAAATTGTTGTCTTCAACTCCTTTGAAATTGGACCAGTCTACAATTTAGTTGTTTGTCAATTGGTTAAATGGTCTGAAACTGCTGTTTCATTTCTTCAATTTTCAGCCAACTGAATGAATTAGTATGAATTATCTGCAGTGTTTAACCCATTCCTACACAATCCCTCCTTTTTACACCCCTTAAGAAACAAGCTTTAGAAAACATTGTGGACATAGAGGAAATTGCTTGATTCAAGCAATTTCATCAATGTCCACAATGTTTTCTACCCTAAAGACAGAGAAATTCAGGATTCCATCAACCTGAAATTGTCATCTGCATCTTCTTTCAACTTGTGCCAGTCTTAAATTTTCTCAAGTTGGAATGGGTTTAGTTTTACCCACCAACATCCCAGATGTATGAGTCCATGCTGGTATCTGGTGATGATCCCTGGAACTCTAATATACAGTAAGCTACAGCTAGTTTTCTAGGACCATCTGGATACCAGGATATGTGTGTGGCTGTTCTCTTAATTTCATTTGGATCTCTGTTAGCAAAGAAAAATCTTTGTCTTTAAAAATATCTAGCTTACTGTATGTAAAACATGGAGAGTTAACATGATTAAACCATTACCTCTTATATCAAAAGAAATGTGCAGGTTAATAACAGCAAACCTTTCAGTTTAGCCAATTTTCAACAAATTCTTACAACACCCAGACAAAGATAATCAAAATTATGGCAACTTGAAGTTCTTGTCTGCAACTTCTTTTGCATTTTAATCAGCCTAAATTGTTTTCATTTGATAATAGGTAAAGAGGATATGTACATATGATACATTAACCATATAGTTTGAAATTTGAACATGAATGGTTTTGGAAATTTTGCATTTTTGAACAATTCAAACATTTTTTTTTTCTGGCAAGGTAAAAATTGGTTTGAACTTGTAGGATTTACTGTATGTAATCCTTTCCTGTTTTTCAAAATTTTGGTCTTGTCAGGTTTGAAAGAAGTTGCAGACGACAATTATAAGTGAGTGCAATTTGAAAAGTAACCAGTCTACAGAATAGGAAATATTTTGGGAAAATTGCTTGTTACAAGCACTTTCTTCTTTTCCTCAATGTTTTCTCGAGTCTAAAATAAAAAGGATGTAAAAATCAAGGGTTGTAGAGAAAAGGGGTTAAATGTTCATCTTTTGAGAGTTATAAAATATTCAATATTCATTTCAGTTTTGATGATCTTTTGTTAACAACTCACCTAAATACATTGATGGTTTTGGCTGAAGGTGACTCCTCTACTTCGTCAAGTTGAATGTTGTCAAAATACTCTTCATAAATATCTATGGCATTATTTTGCTTAATACAGTGCTCCATTACCTGTAATTATGAATAGACAATTTCAAAACACTGATTTTGCTCCAATCAAAAAGTAATGTGCTGGGAACAAAATATATTTACGCTTTCTTCAAAAGTATAAAGCCACTCCCACACAATGACTGTTTTGACAACCCCCCCCCCCCCTAATAAATGATTAAAAAACATTGTGGAAAACAAGCAATTTCATCATTTTCCACAATGTTTTTATACCCCGAAAGTAAAAAAATATAAAATTTCATAAAGTTTAAATTGTCAATTTCTCTTTTGAAATTGGACAAGGATGACTACACAGACACTTGCACAGACGACGACCTGGCCACTGCAATACCTTGGGTTCTCACAGAAAACAGCTGAGCAAAAAAAATCTAAGTTGGAAAGGGAGGTAGTTCTTACAAAAGAAATAATCTCTCTCCATACCCGTGGTTTCACTTTTTGTACTCAAGGTCTGTGTCAAGTGTGGCACCTTAGCTTTCCTAAAACACTAGGTAAGCTGAAATTGTGGTGTGTGGTTCCCTTCCATTTACCCATTCCTACACAACAAAGCTTTTTGACGCCCCCCCCCCCCCAACTTTTGAAAACTTTGAAGAAAATGAAGCAATTGCTTGTTATCCACAATGCTTTCTTCCCCAAAAGACAAAACTTTCTAAAATTTAATGAAATTGAACCAGTCTAAGATGTTTTGCAGGAATGGGCTGGAGTCTCAGTAACACTTCTAACACAAACAAAACACTGTAGTCCCCCAAAATGATGATTAATTTCAATGGCAAGTCTCTTTCACCTATTTATTCAGTTTTATCAATCTTTTTAATTAGGTGTTTAGCCTAAACACTTAAAATGTCTATTTGTTAACTAGGCATTGATCATTTGATATACTTATATTTCTAAATAAAAAAAAACAACAAAAAAACCCCCACTTTATGTTATATACATTTGTATTACATATATTAACAAATTCCCACACAATGACGCTTTTGGACGCCCCTCAAGAAAAGCAATTGAGAAAACATTGTGTAAAATAAAGAAATTGCTTGTGACAAGCAATTTCTTCATTTTACACAATGTTTTCCAATCAGAATGTTAAAAAAATCTAACTTTAAAATGTTGTCTGCAACTCCTTTCAATTTGGACAAGTCTAAAATTTTCTTGGGTTGGAATAGGTTAAGTATTGTTGCCAAACATGAAGATAGGAAGTTCTAGACTCTACTATATTCTGAACTATTCTGTTGGAGATAAACGTGTTACTGTGGCTTTAACACGTTCCTGTGCAATCCCTCATTTTATGTCCATGTGTTTCTTTACTTGTGAAAACATTGTGGAAAAAGAAGAAATTGCCTGTGGCAAGCAATATAGTTCAAGCCAATATTGCTGGATTGATGTACTGGTAAATAAACTTACTGTGCCCAAACTCTGTATTGTGTTGACATACATCTCATCTTTCTCCACTTTCTTTCTGTATCTTGTTACTTGTTCAACCTCTTGTGGGTTCACATCTTTTGGCCATCCACCTTCTGTATGGTTAATACCTCTAGAACCAGTCTCAAATCTTTCTGTATTAATCTGAAAACAATCAGAGTTGTTAAACAGTAGAAAATGAATACCTGTCCTCCTGTATAAAATGGCATGCAGATAGCAAAGGTTAATGTCAGATTGAATTCAAATGCTGTCTGATCTTTGTCTAAGCTACCTGAAATTCCATTGATGTGATCGACTGGAGTTGGATCACATCAAAGTCCACTTATTCATGATCATCCTAGGTACCACTAAATTGAGCTATCCAGGGGCCCTAGATCATAAAAAGAATAAAACAAAAACAATGATGTTGTTCTTTGTTGGCAATAAAAAATGTCATGCCTAATTTCGTTTTTTCTGCAAATAAGGGAACATTGACCAACAACTGGCCAAATGTTTTTTTTTTTTTTTTTTTTGCAAAAATACATGGTAGGGGATATAGTACAAAAAGTAAATTGATAGTAGGTAACCTAAATGCCGTAATTACAGCTTGAATAAGTCGCAGTTTCGAAGTTTTAGTCACAATAACAACAAAAATGCTTGAAATAAATGAACTAATTGAACTAAAAGATCAGTCACAATATTCAATGAAATAACCAAGTTTAAAAGCTTTTATGGCCTTACAGCTTTGTTTTGAGAAGACTTTCAAGACCTCCTTCTATATCAGATCAGCAATCCTATAACAAAAGGCTACCTCATCTGTAGAGAAATAATTTGACATATTTGTGCAGAGGGCCATTATTTATTAGATAATGTAACATACCAAATATCACAACTCTTGAGCTATCAGTTAGGTAGACTTTTACAGACTTTCTTCTTTATTCTAATTTAAAATTCTTAACCCATTTCCACACAATGACACTTTTTAACACCCCTCAAAACGTTAAAAAGCATTGTGGAGAATGAAGAAATTACTTGTTACAAGCAATTTCTTCAGTATCCACAATGCATTTTACCCTAAAACATGACAACGTCGTCTACAACTTCTTGGACTGGTCCAAAATTTTATTGTGTGGGAATTGGTTAAACATAGGGCTAGTTTTCATTGTAGAGTAACGATTTGGAGGATTTTGGTAGAATATCATAAAACAATGCTAAATATAAAACAATAAAGCAAATTTCTTTCAGTTTGGGAGGAAAAGGCTTTTCAAGTTCTTTCGTGTGGTTGCCATAGCAACCACAATTCTGTCAAGAATTTTCAAGGAAAAAAATGACATAAAAATCATTACTGTAAAGAGCATATAATCCTTGGAGATGTGTTTGGGAGGAAAAGTTTTGTTTTGTAAATTTTGTGGATAGACAGAGATACAGACATATATCAATCACAATAGTTCATCCAAGCATTTCTTGCTTTGGTGAGTTCACAAATCTACATTAGAATTTTGAAAGCAATAAAAGAATCCTCATACCTCATGTTCTGACATTTCCTGGACACATTGTATACCACTATCAACTGGATTTCTCTCAATAAAGTTTTCTGCCAAAGAGGGGTCTGGAAGGATGTCCACATGTAACTCTGCAGATCTATCTGTGAAGTTACACTGACGGCCAAACTCAGCCCTCTTTTTGGTGTACACATAAACTATCTCCATTTTGTTGGTTAGGGTTACTGGATTTCTCTAATATCAAATCTAGAATGAAACGATAAAAAATCATAAGGTTAACCTTTCTTTATTTTGATATCATCATTCTTGAAAGGTCAGTGAAGAGGATGTGTGACAGGTTAACCCATTCCCAAACAAGAAAATTTTAGACTGGTCCAAATTGAAAAGAGTTGTAGACGACAGTTTTAAATTGATGAAATTTTAAAAATCTTTGTCTTTTGGGATAGAAAACATAGTTGATATTGAGGCAATAGCTTGTCACAAGCAATTTCTTCATTATCCACATTGTTTTCCAAATTGTTTTTCTTGAGTGATGTCAAAAAGCATCATTGAGTGGGAATGGGTTAAGTTGTATAATGGGTTTCTGAGATCTCATGTTTTTTCAGAGGTTTATGTAATGTTACTTTCAAACTGTATTTTCAATGAAACCATTTCTTGTGGAAGTTCATTTGAATCCTTTCATTAAGACAATTCTAATAAGTACCCATAGAATAGGGTTTATGGGAGGACACTTTGAAGAAATTTGATTAAAAATCACAATTCTCTGCATAACTGAAGTGGATTAACCTGTGAACAACCCATTTCAAAGGAATAATGATCTAGAACTAAGAATACATCATTTAGTCATTTGTAGTAAACTTGAATTGCATTTGTGTGTATGTGTGTCCATACTAAGTTAGGAAAAATATTCTTTATGCGGTTCTTAATATAATGCAAGGAGATGCAAAGGTAAAAAGTAGGGTTTTTTCCTATTTGTTACTTCCCTTGCACAACCCCGGGGAAATGGGATTATATATTTTTATTGTCGTATACTTTTCTTGTCGCTTTCAAAACATAACTATTCTTATACCTTTTTCAAGATACTTTAAAAAGTTTTATTTTGTTTTTTATTAAGGCCAGATAGATTAGTTCTTCTGAGATTTAAAAAAAGGTGTTGTAAAAACATAATAATAATGGTTTATTAAGGGATTTTTGTCATAATGTGTTTGTTTGGGGGGAGGATAAATACAACATTTTCTTTCAATTATTTGGAAATCTCACAGAACTTTTGAATGTTTGTTTGAATGATGTTTAACGGCACTTTTACCAGTATTTCTGACTTACTGCAGCAGCTGGAACAACTAACCATTTTTCACACCAGTATTACCACTACATCCTTTTTGAGCCCCCAGCATCCCACTTAGGTTTACAATTATCCCCCCATTGGTGAAAGACAAATGTCGGAATGGATATTTACCGCAACCAAGGATCAAACCCAGGACCCCATGAATGTAGTCTGACACGATGCCAAAATTATTACATGAAGCAATGACGATGATCTCTATAAAAGATGACAGATTCTGTTGGGAAACACAAGAAAGTAGACTGATGGATTTTATATTCGCATTGGAAACTATTTAATTGTTGGTAGCATTTCTCTTTTTGAACTCAGAATTAATTGATTCTGACACAACTTGAAATTATTGAACTTTCACAGAAATTTATGTGGCTTATAAAATAGACCTTTTACATGAAATGTAGATACATTGTACTTAATTTGACATGTTTACTTTCAAGATCCTCACCCTTTCAACCAAACCTGACATTGTAACAAATGTGATTTTTGAGACTAATTATTATTATAAAGTTACCTTGACATTTGGAAAAAAATCTGGTAAAGCTTATGGTAATGGAAGTAGGAATTCTAAAATCAAGGGTTGTAACTCTAAATTCATTTTCAGTAACACTTTGTCACTTTTTTTAACCTCCCATAAGCACCTTACATCTGAGCATCAAACATCTGATTACAAAGCTCTTGCTAAATAAGTTATTTGAAAACCCAAAGATAGTTATTTCAATAGTACTCTCATAAGTAAATATTTAAATTCAAAACAACTAAAAAGGACTCAACACTAACCTATACCCACACAACCCCCCTTTTTAATGCCTTGAAAAAGAATGCTTAGAGAAAACTTCTAACTAAGCTAGCCTTGCATATACAGTAAAACCCCTCCTTATGACCACCCCGGAAATTGGGGCACCCGCTGTTACAAAGAATTTTGACAGAACAGATTATTTTGTTCTTTACTTCAATGGTCGCAAACCCTTATAAAACGGCACTCCCCTATTCTGAATTAGGAGCACTGAATTCAGTACCAACTCCATACGCTACACTATTTTCAACCCAACTAAAACGACCAGTAACTTCACACCTTAGGACGGACAATCTGAATTTCACACTTGATAAAAGCAACACTTATTGGGTATGAATGTATCCCCAATACTGTATTGGATTTTCTATTATGTGATATCTACCCCTTACTATGTTTGGTGTTCTTTTTATTAAACAGATTGAATTATAAGATCTGTCTTAGAAATTACTGATAGTATAAATTTTTAATTGTTACTTGTATTATGAAAATGTATCTGAGCAGTAGTGATTGATTTGTTTACAGCATTTTAAGTCAGTCTTAGCTGGTTTCAACTTAATTAGTGTTTGCCTGTCACATTAAAGAAGATATCATATTAACCCTTTCCTGTTTTGCAGAATTTTAGACCTGTCAAAATTCAAAGGTTTTGCAGACGAAAATTGAAAGTGGATTAAATTTGAAAATAACCATTCAGTAGGGTAGAAAGAATAGTGAAAAAAGAAGAAATTGCTTGTTACAAGCAATTTTCTCTTTTTCCACAATGTTTTCTCAATTATAAAATCACAGGGACGTAAAAAACAGGGATTAAACAGGAAAGGATTAATAGTATAACACTATGAGGCTGTATTTATGCATACATAATCTAAGGTCTGATTTCCGATTTTGGATCAAAATGCAGAAAGAATAGAGAAAAGACCAAACTTTTTAGGAGAACGTAGAACTTATTAGGTAGATTTATGGTAAATAGTTAATTTGAAAATATAGATTTTCGGTAACACATTTTTAAGATTGTAAGATTGTTTTTGGTTTGAATGAACAGTATACTGCCAAATAAATAACAAATATGAAATAAACATCCACAGCTTCTTCTTAATTAGCCAAATGACAACATTCATAACAACAGCTAAATGCATGACCGGGAGGCTATATGAACGGGACCCCATATGACAGAACTTTGGTATTAGACCACTGCTATAAAGACCACTTTCAAAAAGTACTTTGAATGTTCTCATTAGAGGAGTTTTACTATATTAATTTGCATAATCCTCGCCTCAATTCCAGATAAGAAGTTCATGTAACCCCCCTTGAAACAGATAGTAAAGCCAGAACTGTCTCTTGTCCAGACAACTTAACAATCTTCCACACTGATGCTGCAAAATACAGCTAGGGGACTGCAAAATTTTAACACTGATGACATTTTTAAATTTGTGGTCTAGCTAAAATGTCTTTTACTGAAGTAAAACAATGTTAAATGCAGTTGTGTGTATTATTATTGTCTAAATACATGTATTATTTATACAAAGTTGGATCACCATACAAAGTTTGTGCATTAACAGTGAAAACTTTATTTGGGTTTTTCTATCTCGTAAATTAATTGACAGATAATAACATGAAATGAAAATAAAGTTGTTTGAAAACTTATTGTTAGAACACGTCTAAGCTAATTAAATTGCAAACCTTTATTGTTTTATTGCCAAAAATCATCAAGTTTGTTGCTGTTTCATTACCCTAACATCTTACATCAACTGCTGCTAAGCGTTGCTAATAGAAACATCTAAACACGCAAGCGCTGAGTTGGTTTCCGGTTGTACTTTTCCGGTATAATAAATATCATAAAACAATGAAATGAGTTTCTTTACAATTTTTTAAGAATTTAACTTCAAATTTAACATTGCTTTCTGTTTTTAAAACAAATTCATGTGACTAAAAAATATTAATTTATTTTTCGTATATTTTTTACACTTTTAAATATATTTTAAATAATACTTTTTCGTAAAATATTTTAACGTAAACAAAGATGTCACTTTACCTGATTGATAAGTTGCTGAAACAAGCAAGGTTTGGTTGCTGCTGAAGACTAATCATTTATATGTCAGCGATCAAAAACTTTCTTTGATAAGTGCAATTATGTAGACAAATCCAAATTTACGCCTCGACTCTATTTGGAGTCGCTCTTAACCAATTGTTGAGTTCAGGAAATGGGGATGTCTCTTGCCTATTTCTCTGTATAAGGAAGTAAGGGACAATTCCATCTTGGATTCTTTGTTCCTGCTAATTATGCTAATAGCTGCAACGGGTCAGGCGAGACTTAAATGAAAACACATGCAGGCTGATGTATGTCTATTCTGCATTTAGAAGTAAGATGGGTGTTTGGCACCGATATTACTTTTGTGGCTGGCTTTTTTGGAGACCAGTCAAATAACATTATAGACAACCCCCTGAGGGAGGGTATGTTCAGGGGTTGATACCAACACTAGTCCTAAGGGTGGAGGTCTGGTTTTTTTAAACTAAGGTCTGGCTGTATGTTCAATGTTGTAAGTGGCCTTCTTTTTTTCCTCGTTGCATGACTTTAGTCTTTTTACATATCACCAGTAAAGTTATATAACCCCTTTTCCATGACCTCAAGAAATTAATTGCAATAAGCAATTTCACTTTTTCTCATATTGTTTTTCACTCACTGGTAATGACCGACATGTATCAAGGATGGAGTTGGAACCTCTTGGTCCTTTAGGCTAGTGCAGAAATAAGTAAGTGTTGACCCTTTTTGGTTGAAAATAGTCTCATTTTTATCCCTAACCAAACAACATGCATGGCTTTTGACTGATTCAAAATTAAACCTTAGCAGCAGACCTCCAAAGATAATCATGATATATGTTGCATATTGAAAATTTAAATTTTTTGTTGCTATGAATTTGTCTTTTGCAGGAATGCAACAAGTGAAGATGTAAGAAAGATTGTATCTAACCTTCAAGAGGCCCTTAAAACTTCAGATAAGACAGCAGATTCTCTTAGCTTCTTGAGACAGCTTTTCTTTGTCCTGCAGGCTACAGCAGGATTATCTAACAGGTGATTTAACCCACTACCAAACAATCCTGTGTTTTGATGCATTGATGAAATATAGGAAAGAAAGCATTGTGAGAAAAACAGAAATTGCTTGAAACTGTAACATCTTTAACCTGAATTGTTATAATCATTTCCCATTATCATTTTGGCAAATGTAATGGCTTTATGTCCTTCTTGTGTTTTTGCATCCACCTATTTTTAAACTTTTGTTTAACCCTTTCCTGTACAAACACAGGAATTTAGGCACTGTGATTTTTTACTTGAGAAAACATTGAGGAAAAAGAAGAAATTGCTTGTAACAAGCAATTTCCTCTTTTCCCACATAGGATAGGATAGTTCCTTTCAAATTGCATCCAATGTCATGTCTGCAATCTCTTTCATTGAAAGAAACTAGAAAGGATTAAAAATCTTCTCCTCAACAACTACTAGCAAGATTTCAACCAGAATTTTACAGAAGTGACCCAGGGATGACCCTTTGTCAGTTACCTTGAAGAAATTTTGATTGGAGGAAAAAATAAGGCTTTTATGCTTCATAATTGATGGAACGCTGACCCTGCCCACTGACCTCCAACAGGAAGTTATTAAAAAACGTTATTTTGCAAAATTTATGGTCAGTACCATATAACCAAAAAAAGAATGGTTGGTTTGTCACCAGACTGACATAACTATAGCTTCACATTAATGTTGACCAATGTCAGTGTTCAAAGTGTACTTTCGGTTTAAATGTATGATTTAATCGGCCTATCGATCCTTTGATCAATCGGTTCAAACTTGGGGTTTAGCATACCAAACTTAGGTAATATACATGTAGTGGGAATAGAAGAAATAAGAATAAGGAGATTGCTGTTGGAAAATGAGTACATTGTAATTGTCACAAGCAATTTCTTCTATTCCCAATACATATGTATCAATTATCTTCTCTAAAACATAAAACTTTATCATTCACTCACCTTGAATTAATATCTGCAATTTCTTTGAATTTTGACCAGTCCAAATTTCATAGTCGGGTAATTTTTGTCAATCTATTTCAGTGTTGACAATGCTTTAGTGCAGCTGTTGTTGAAACATATAGATGTAAAGGACAAAGTGAGATTGAAAGAGAGTCTAATCTGTCTACGCATTGTACAGGAATTACTTCCCTTTAACAATGATGAACCTGTAACACTTAAATCAATTCAGCAGATCCCACCAAATTATTTTCATCTACAAGTTAAACAGGTATGAAATGTTTTGGGACCTCTCATAAAGAAAAGTTTCATAAAAGAAAAAATGTATTAAGGATCTTTATACCCCCTCAAAACTTTGTTTCGGGGGTATAACTATGGGAGTCAGTTTGTTCATTGTTGGTTGGTCCATCAGTCTATAGCTTTTTCCTTGTCCCCTCAGCAACTATTGCATGAATTTGATTCAGTCTTTACAGACAGACTCGGTAACAAGTAGAGATGTGCATTTTGTAATTTGTTGCGATCCATTTACTTTTAATAGATTTATGGCCCTTTGATGAAAAAATCTTGTTCGCTCATTTTCTCTTCAAGTACTGAATGGATTCGACCCAAATTTCACAAGCAAACTTACTGTAAACTAAAGATGTGCATGATTCATTATGGTTATGGCCCATTGACCTATCTTTGAGTTATAGTCCTTTGTTGAAAAAAAAGCTCTATTCCAGTGACAAAAAGTTTTTTTGTTTTTACATGGAGTCGTTTTTTTTGGGGGGGGTATTAATCTTATTTATTGATAGAATTTTTTTTATTTCACTGTTTTATTGTAGCAGAAAGTTGCAGAATTACTCAGAATATCTTGATAAAACAAGCCATCATTTGTGTCTTTGCTTCTAATTTTGTACATCTTACACCATATTCAAAAAAGTTAACCATTTTTGCAATATGTCAAAATATGTTTAGATACATATTTCTATGCCTATTTTAGGTAAACAGATTTAAATCTATTTATTTTAGATCAATCAGGAAATAGATTAAGCCATTCCCTCACAACAAAATTTTAGACTTGTCTAAATTGAAAGAATTTGCAGATGACAATTTCAAGACGATGAAATTCTAGAAATCTTTCTTTTTCTTGGTAAAAAACACTGTTGGAAAGAAAAAGAAAATGCTAAGAAGCAATTTCTTCATTTCCACAATGTCTTCAAAATGTCTTCAAAAGCTCTATTTGCTTAAAGGGGGGGGGGGGGAGTAATAAAGAGAAATTGTGTAAGAATGGGTTTATACATAACCAAAGGATGAAAAATCGTAAAGAATGCGATATTGGACAAGTAGAAATTGTTTTCTCAATTCCAGTTCCTTTTTAGCTCACCTGAGCACAATATGCTCATGGAGAGCTTTTTGATTTTTGAATATCTGTTGTCCGTCATGCGGCGTGCGTCATGCGGTGTCAACAATTGAAGCTTTTACACTCTAGAGGTCACAGCTTTGACCCAATCTTCATGAAACTTGGTCAGATTAATTGTTAGGTAATGAGGATGAACCCTATTGATTATGGGAGGGTTCTATTTGAAAACACAGGAAAAGGGGCCTTAATTACAATTTCTTGGTCCTCTTGTTCCTTTTTGAAACTTTGCTGGCTGGTAATTGATTAACACATTAACAGAAAGTTGAAAAATTTAAAACTTCATAAACTTTAAATTATCGTCTGCAGCTCCTTTCAATTTGGATCAGTCCAAAATTTTGCCCTTTGTTAATTGGTTAAGGTATTGAATTAACATTCTATAAAGCTTTGAATGGATTATTGAGATTTATAAGTTTATTAAATTGAAAAACTCATTTTTTTGTTGATTTAGCAGAAAAATGCACATATTGTCTCTTATGCATTGAAGAAATAGAACACTAACTATTTTACATGTAAGATTAATAAACTTTAGAGATCCTACCCTGAAACAAACATTAATTTATTGTCCATATTTTTATGCCCCCGCATCGATAAGATCGGGGCATATTGTTTTACCAGTGTCAGTATGACTGTCTGTCCATCTGTCTGTCTGTCTGCAAAAACTTAACCTGTCAACTAAACATTTTCCTATAACTTCAACCCTGATTAAGTTACAATGCTAATATTGGGTATGTAGATAGGTCTCAACATGGCGCAACTGGGGAAGGTCTTTTCATCAAGGTCAAGATCAAAATTTCCTAAAACAAAAAAACAATAAAAATCACCCTTTTCTAAAGAATTCCTGTTTCGTGGGCATAGTGTTTCACAAACACATCTTGTTTATTATGTTTCAGTGTACCACAGATGAATACCTTGGAAGTTTGTGTGCTCTAGCCCTAAGGTAATGGTTGAAGGATTTCAGCTTACAATCAAAGAATCAATCTACCAATTAAATAATTCAATTAGACTCGAAGTGAAATTTGAACTCTGACATTTGCCAATATTTATATGAAGCATCTTAGTTGGTGTGGAAGCTGTAGTTAAGACAATTTGGTTGCCAACCAACCATTTCGCTGTTACTGGCCATTGACCCTTTCCTGTTCAATTCCTGGTTTTTAAGTCCCTTGGATTTATAATTGACATAATATTGTGTAAAAGGAAGAAATTGCTTGTAACAATCAATTTCTTCTTTTTTTCACAATATTTTCTACTCTTCTAAATGGTTATTTTTCAAATTGCATCCAAATTAAATTTTCGTCTGCATAACCTTTGAATTTGGACATGTCTAAAATTTTGAAAAACAGGAAAGGGTTAATTTTGCAAAAAAAAAAGCTGTTTTTTATCAGTGTAGAACTTCTTGTCCGAGGACAGTGGGTGTGGCAATAGATCTGTTAATTGATGGATCTCTGAGTTTTCTATCTGACCTCAAACATGGTAGCTAAACATGGACATAAAGCAAAGAGCAAACTGTTGTTGGATATAACTGTCTTTTTATCACTATTTCAAGCTGTAGGTGCAGCATTTAACCTGTACAATCATTGTTAACCCATTCCCACACAGTGACGCTTTTAGACACCCCATCAAGAAAAGTAATTGGGGAAACATTGTGGAAAATGAAGAAATTGCTTGTAGCAAGCAATTTCTTCATTTTCCACAATGTTTTCTATGCAGAAAGTTGAAAAAATCTAAAATTTCATAAACTTTGAATTGTTGTCTGCACCATTTTTGAATTTGGACCAGTCTAAATTTTTGTCATCTGGGAATGGGTTAATTGATGGATCTCTGGAATTTCTATGTGACCTCAAACATGGCAGTTATATTGAGAAATGAAACTTTATTATACAAAATATGTGACCAGAGACATAAAACAAAGAGCAAACTGTTGGATGATAACCCTATCGTTGAAAAAGCTGTGTGTGCAGCATTTAACCCTTTCCTGTACAATCATTGTTTTTACGTCCTGTCGATTTTATACTTGAGAAAACATTGTGGGAAAAGAAGAAATTGCTTGTAACAAGCAATTTCTTCTTTTTCCACAATATTTTCTACCCTACTGAATGGTTATTTTTCAAATAAAATCCACTATTTGATTTCGTCTGCAAAACCTTTGAATTTGGACAGGTCTAAAAGAAATTTAAAACAGGAAAGGATTAAGTCACAAAACCAGCAAAACTGTTTAAAATAAATGTCCTTGTGATTTTATACTTGAGAAAACATTGTGGGAAAAGAAAAAAATTGCTTTTCACAAGCGATTTCTTCTTTTTCTACAATATTTTCTACCCTGCTGAATGTTTTTTTTTAAAATAAAATACACAATTTATTTTCGTTTGCAAAACCTTTGAATTTGGACAGGTCTAGAAAAAATAAAACAGGAAAGGGTTAAGTCACAAAACCAGCAAAACTGATTAACATAAATGTTGGGTATCAACATTCACTTCCAGTCTAAATTAATCTTTTGATTGATCAGTTGATATTTTTAATGATGGCTGCAATTTGTCAATTATTGTTATCTTCTTTCCTTTATTTACTAGATAATATTACTACTCTACATTTTTAATACTATGTATTGCAACTGACTATTCACTGGCCCTGCTCTCTTTCTCCATTGGCCCTGCCCATTGACTCAAACAGGAAGATTCACTTCAATTTTAAAAGGCGAAATTTTGCAAAATTTATTGCTAGTAGCGTGTAACAAAATGGTTGAATGGTTAGTTGGCGACCATAATGTTGTAACTACAGCTTGAAAAAAATACTTCACATAAATGGCGTCAAATGTCAGAGTTCAAAGATAAAATTATTTCATTGGTCAATTGATTCTTTGATTGACAGCTGCAATTGACGGGTGGTGGCTGTTAGTCAAAAGTTCTGTAAATCAATTAAATCATACATTTAGATGGGTAGTGAACTTTTGACTCTGACATTGGTTGCCATTTATGTGAATCATTTTTGTTTATTTGGTAGCTTGGTTTGGTTTGGTAGCTTAAACATTTACACCAACTATTTTAAACTTTCATTACAAATTACTGATGACACTATTTAACCCATTCCCACTAAATGACGCTTTTTGATACCCCTCAAGAACAACAATTAGAAAACATGTAAAATGAAGAAATTGCTTATAACAAGCAATTTCTACATTTTCTACAATGATTTCTACCCATAAAGTTGAAAAATCTAAAATTTCATAAGCTTTAACACATTACCTAAGAAGAAAATTTTAGACTGGTTCAAATTGAAAAAATTGCAGACAACAATTCAAACTTGATTTTAGATTTTTTCAACTTTCTGGGTAGAAAACATTGTGGAAAATGAAGGCAGTCAAACTTCCTGTCAGAGTCATTGGGCATTGCCAGCAATCAGTCAATTCTTGAGACAGTAAGCATTAGAGGCCCTGGCTGTACTGTCCTTTTTGACGCCCCTCAAAATAATCAATTGAGAAAACATTGAGTGAAATGAAGAAATTGCTTGTAACAAGCAATTTCTTTGTTTTTCACAATGTTTTCTACCCATAGAGTTATTTTTTTTAAAATTTCATAAGCTTTAAATTATCGTCTGCAACTCCTTTCAATTTGGACCAATCTAGAATGTTGCTGTGTGGTGATAGGTTAAAATGAAAGTCAAACTTCCTGTCAGAGTCATTGTTTATGGCCCAAGATCTGTCAATTCTTGAGATAGTAAGCAAAATAGGCCCTGACTGTACTGATAGCATGTTAGACGACAAAGCATTGTGTCCAACCATGGCATGACAAACTTTTTTCCAATAAGAGACACAATCATTCGTCTCTCACCAATATGTGAATAATTGCCTAAGCAGGATTAGTAGCTTGTGGCTTAGAAAAGGTCTTTTCATGGTTCTAATTTGAGAAATGGATATTCCAGAAAATGATGGTTTTTCTCTTGAACTATTTCAAAGATCTAAATGATTAGATTCATTTGCCAGATATGGCAAAAATGTTTCAAATTAAAATGAAAATCTGAAATTCTAATTGAATTTATCCTGAAATATTGTTCTCTAAATCAGTACATTCAGGTCTGTGTAGCAATACAGGCAATCAAACAACTCTAGTTTTCTTGAAATTGTTAATAATGTTACTGGTATTTTTGACAGAAATATAAAAAGTGCTGATGCTGACTTCGAAATCCAGAGAAAGGCTTTGACCTTTGTGGTCAATGTTTGTGCCGAAAAAGAAAACTTTGTCTGGTCAGGTAGGTTTCTCATTTATCTAAGGATCCAAATCTAGAGTTTCAAATTTCATATCAGCCTGTGTGTTTTCTTTCAAGCAATTTCATATTGGGATTCAAAAAAATAGACTAGTCCTGATTGAAAGAAGTTGCAGATGAAAATTTTTAGTTTATGAAATCTTGAATTTTCTTTGTCCTTTGAGGTTGAAAAATTGTGGATAACATAGAAATTTCTTGTTACAAGCAAATTTTCATTTCCAATTTTTTTTTCAAAACTGATGTACTTTGGGGGTTCAAAAGCATCATTATTGGGAATGGGTTCAACATTATCAACAGATTTCCAACTTTATTATACTTCTTCAGACAAAAACATAGAGAGTGTTAGCCCATTGCCAGATGACAATTCAAGATGCTGCAGACAGACATTTATCATGAAAATTGAAGTTCTTTGTCTTATTAGGTAGAAAACACTTTGTATAATGAAAAAAAGTGCTTGTAACAAGCAATTGCCTCATTTCCCATGATGTTTTCACTATCTCTTTTCTTGAAGGGCATAAAAATGTGGGAAATTTGGGAATGGAGTAAGTAAATTTAGAACTAGTTTTATTCCCTACTCAATCAAATGTAAATACGGTACTCTAAGAATCTTATTGCAGTCATCTTTCATTATTAATGTTAAAAAATTTCAGACATGGTGCAAATCACCAATGACAAGATTGGGTTTTGGCTGAAGGAAGTTGGTTTGTACCAGGCACCCAATCCCTATACTTCCAACCCTTTCAGGAAAGATCAGAATAACTTGGTTCAAGAGGTGGATGGAACCCCTAGCACAAACTTTTTTACAGCTCTCAACATAGGTAATGTTAATCTCCCCAATTAACCCATTCCAGTACAATTCTGCTTTTATTTTGCTTGCCAAGAGGAAGATCACAGAAACATTGTTGAAAATGAAGAAATTGCTTGAACAAGATGAGGAAATAAGGACTATTTCTAAACGGATTAGGTTGCAGATGACAATTAAAAGAATTAAAAAATAGGAGTTGTTTAGAATAAAAGATACTTTGAAAAATGGAGAGATTTAAAGTTAGTTCTCCTTTCTTTACAATTTTTCTACTCTGCGTCAATTAAGATCATGGGTTTATTGTTTAACCTTTGTCAGTCTGTCTGTCCACCTATCGATCAGTTTGTCAGTCCGTTTGCAAGCTGTAAACTTAATGCAAAACTTTACATTTTGCTGTTATTCAAACAACATTCAAAATACATGTACATGGCTCATATTTTGGGATATAGGTTCCTTGCATTGATAGGCATCAGTTGGTTGTAAGAACAAGTTCATCCATCAAGGCCATGGTCACCTTTCTGAAAAAAGGTGGTTAACTGTACATGGAAGTTTGAGAAAACATTGTAGAAATGAAGAAATTGCTTGAAACAAGCAATTTTCTTCATTATCCACAATGTTTTCTACCAAAAAAAAAAAGACAGACAATTCTTAAATTCAGTCAGCTTTAAATTGTCGTCTGCAACTTCCCTTCATTTTGGACTGGTCTAAAATTTTGTTGATTGTGATGGGTTAAAGTACATGTATGTTTCAGGCCAATACTACACACCAGAACAACAAATGAACATTTTTAGTTTCTCCCTTCTCTACCAATGGTTATATCACTCCCATAAGGCCATATCAAGTCAACCACAACTTGCCATGAGAGACCATCAGCTTACAGAGTCATTCAAACAATTATCAGGGGCATTGACTCCAGTATCAACTCCAACAAAACAGCCTGTGGGAAGATCACCTTCCTCACCTTTAGTTACGGTAATGTAAATATGATTATTTGGGAATCATTCTATTTTTAGCTGAGGATGTGCTTGAATGATCTAGGTCTGTCTATTGTCTGTTGTGCATTGTCCTTTGTGTGCATTGTCTTTTGTGAGTGTTGTATAGGCAATACTTTTAACTGAAATGTCTTGTACTTTAGTCAGAATGTTTGTCTCAGTGTTAGTTTAATATTTGATCTTGTGGGACCAAAAATAGATCTCTATGTCAAATCTTGGAAAGAGCATTGTGTGCACTTGAGAGATCACATTTTTAGCACAATTATCTTGATATTTGGTAAGAGTTTTTGTCAGAGTAATGCCTTGGACAAATTAATTATTTGGTCATGTGAGGTCAAAAACTAGGTCACTAGGTCAAATCTTAGAAAATCAATATAACCCAAATGTTTAGCTAAAATGCCTTGATAGATATCCTGGAAAAGTAAGTAATTACTACATATCTTTGAAAAATTTTGTCCGCATATTTGATCAAATGTTTATCTGTACACTTCAGTCAACTTAGATACTTGGCCCTTGGGGTAAATAAAAAAAAATCACTATCTCAGAAAGTAGATAAAAAGTGTTTGCATTCCAGGACAAATATCTTGAAACTTTGTAAGAATGATTTTTCTTTTTAATATTCCAAATGCGGCATAAAACCCCAACCAGTCATTCAATCAAGATTTTGATATCCTGTAACTTGGGGCTAAAAGCTCTAATCTTTTTGCAGCCATTGAATCAGGTTAGCGTTTTATAGCCATTGGCTCTCTTGTAAGTAATCAGCTTTTTAAGGTGAAAGAAATGTTAACGTGCCACCTTTCTTTTAATCTAAGGAAGGCTCATGTTCATTAACTTTTTTGATATTATTTTTCATTAAATTAGTAGAAACAAATGGAGTATTTCTTATTTTCATTAGAGTATGAAACAAAAAACCTAATCACACTTCATTATGAATTGTCTTTGTGGCTTCATACAGTATGATTTGGTTTTCCATTTCACACCTCAATTAAAACAAAAAAAAATATTCTCTTCATTTCTTAACTCATTCCCAAACAAGATGCTTTTTAATGCCACTTGAGAAAAGTAATTAGGAAAACATTGAGACAAGCTTTTTCTTCATTTTCTACACTTTTTTTCTACCCAGAAAATTGAACAAATCTAAAATTTCATTAACTTCAAATTGTCGCTCAACCCCTTTCAATTTTGAACAGTCTAAAATTTTGCCTTATGGTAATAGCTTGTCACAAATACTTGCAGGGCTCTTCACAAGTCCGAATGTCCCCACAGAGAGCATTGTCTACAGGTAGTAGACAGAACACACCAACTCCGAGTTTGATGGATCGTTCAGTTACACCTCGTGATGGATCAAGGTCAGATAAACCATCAGTAACAGAGACCATCTATGACTCACTTGTCAGAAGGACTTTTGATTATTGCCTGAGAATTCTTGATCAAAGTGACAGGAGTAAGTATACAATTTAAGCAGCCTCATTTTCCTCATTATATCCTTGTCATCTTTGTTCAGAATTGCACTGAAATTGACAGGGTGAAATTTTTGAAAGACCTTTTTCTGGTTTGAAAATTTTTACTAGACTTGTTTTGTAAATGGGTTAACACATCAATTCATTTGCTATATTTTCCAGAAGCAAAGATACCAACAGATACTGAACTTCAGAACGCTGTAAGTTTGTCAGTCAATTATTTACTAGAAAAATGAAAGAATAGTCCAAACTCATTTTATTTTAGTGGAAACAATAAATATGACCAAAGTGACTAGACTTTCTCTAATGCTTTCCATTGGGTAATCAAGATTTCTCAGTCAATTATCACTGGGTAATTTTACAGACAAACCAAACCTGTGGCCCCATGAAATATCAACATATTCCTCCATAGCTCCAAGCAAATACAAGGTTTTGAATTGTCATAATTTATTTTTTATATTCGTCTATCAAATATGGGCGTACTGATTGGTCAAAAAAAAAAATTAAAAACTTCATGAACAAATTATTTAGCACACAGCGATTTTTATGCTACCGCTCACAAATTGTAAAGTTTTAGCTTTTTTGCTCGATGATACCAAATTATAAGAAATAAATAGAATATTTTTTGCTTTCATGGGGGTACTAACCATAAAACCTAATCACACTTATGTATGAATCTGCTTTTTAGGTTTTTGGGTTCATACGTCCATGAAAACAAAAAATATTCTCTTCATCTCTTAAATGATGTTCTATATGAGGCTGTGTGTGATATTTCCGACCATCTCAACAGACACCGAGCAGCCTGGACAGCCATTCAGGGCAATTAGAATATTTACCATTTGCTTATAGAAGATTTGGGTCAATGCCTATCTACAGAAGGCAGAGTGAAGACGCTGATCAGACTGTCTGAATCTTTACATGGTGATGATGTGATAGGGTTGGAAATGTTAGGCACAGTATCAATATGTTTTCTACTCAGGGCAATTAGAATATTTTCTGATCATCTAAGGAAACTTTGAGTCAGTACCTATTTATAGAAGGCATAGTGAAGACTCTGATCAGACTGTTGGAAAGCACAGGTTGATCTGAATCTTTACCTGATGCACATGTGTTTGCACTGGAAATGTCAGGCAAAGGATCAAGTTTTATGTCTTTTTATTTATCTGTCAGTGTGTGGTTGAATGTGTCAAGTTACTGGACCTGATTTGTCAGATAGATGAAAGTCAAGTTTCGAAGGCCTTTATGGAGTTAAAGCGTCTCTGTACACAGATATCTGCAGATCAAACTACTTATGGGCAGCGGCTTTATATACATATTGTACAGTTTTTACTGAATCATTGTAAGTACTATGCAAATGATGATGCTTTCTGGAGCTCTTGAGAAAAACAACCATAGACAGCTTCATGAAAGAGAAGGAGAGATGGCGTGTAACAAGCAAATTCTCCTTTTCTCAAATGAAAAAATTCCACTTTGATATGAAATGGTGTTGATTTGTAGAATTATTGGCCAATAACTTTTAACAAAAAAGTAAAATGATTGGTTGTTAACCTAAACTTTCTAACTACAGCTAAAACAAGCTGTAATTACGATGATAAAGTCATTAAACCAACAAAAATACTTAACACATAATGTTGGCTAATATCAGAGTCTGAAGCTCTCTTCCAGTCTGATTAAATTATTTGATTGGTTAAATGATATTTTAATTGACAGCCATGATCCGTCAATTCAGGGTGAAGATTTTTCTACTCCAACTTTGTCGACATTCCTTCTGACATTTGACATAAGATGGAGCTAGTGACTCATACAGAATTTATTTAACTTCTGGCATCACAAAAAAATGTAGGAAGCAGTAGTTAGGTGCTCCAGCTGAAGTAATATGTAATACTGAAAATTGATGCTTTAACCCATTCCAACACAGTGGAATTTTAGGCCGGTCCAAATTAAAAGGAGCTGCAGACGACAATTTCAAGTTGATGGAATTTAAATTTTTTCGTCTTTGTGGATGGAAAATATTGTGGATAATGAAGAAATTGCTTGATCCAAGCAATTTCTTCATTTTCCACAATGTTTTCGAAAGCTTTTTTGTTGAGGGGCGTAAAAAGGAGGGATTGAGTTGGAATGGGTTAAAGGGGGAATTGGAATTACCACACAAACCTGATTTTTAGTGCAATGAAGAAATATACTTCTTGGCAAGGAAAAATTATTTTTAAAAAGAAATTTCTCCTGATTTGGACCTTCATTTCAAATTTTAACATGCTTTGAAATGTTGCCTGTAATTTCTTTCAATTTGAACAAGGTTAAGATTTTTGTCATCCGGTAATGGGGTAAACTTTAATCCATTCCCACACAATCCCTCCTTTTTATGCCCTTCATGAAAAAGGCATTTGAAAACATTGAGGAAAATGAAGAAATTGCTTGTATCAAGCAATTTCTTCATTATCCACAATGTTTTCTACCCCAAAAGAAGAGTATTTTTGAAATTGCATCAGCTTTGAAATGTTGTCTGCAACTTCTTTCAATTTGGACCAGTCTGAAATTTGGAATGGTTAAATAACCAACTTGGACTCTAATTTAGGTTATTCTTGTATTACAGGTAGTTCTGTAGCCTACGACCCGCATGAAGAACTGAATACTCTGTTCCACAAGATTCTGTCTCGTAATTTCAATACGCATGCTGTAGGTTTTGATGTCATTATGTTCACTCTAGATAACTTGGAGTATCTATGTCAAGAGAGTAACATACTGTCAACATTCTTTCCGAACATACTCAAGGTTTGTTGGTATAAATCATTTTTAGTTCTAAATTATGAAAATGTGTATTGATTCCTTAAGTATTAGTATATAGGTGAAGGTTTCTTAATAAACTCATTACCAGGCAACCAAATTGAAGACAAGTCAAAATTCAAAGAAGCTGCAGTCAACAAATTTTAGTAACTTAAATTTCAAGAATCTTCGTCTTTTGGGGATGAAAATATTGAGCATAATGAAGAAACTGCTTGTAAGAAGCAAATTCTTCATTTCCAATGTTTTCCAAAGATTTTTTTCTTTGAGGGTATCAAAAAGTGGGATCTCATATTTCAGTAAAGTTCAGATTTCAGTAAAGTTCAGATTTCAGTAAGGTTTACAAAACGGTAAGAATGCTTTTTTAAGCAGTTCATGTATGCCCATTCACTGGAAAGCGAGCATTTTCCATTCTGAAAATGAGAAACGTTCTTCAATTATTCAATAACAAAACAATGATATGGAGTGTCTATACTCCATAAATTGCTGCCCTTCTATAGCCTAATTTTCACATCCCAAAAGTTTTTTTTCTACTCAAACCTGTATCAATCTTCTAATTCTATGTACCTTCAGTGGAACAAGTTAATTCTTTCCTAATCCAGCCTGTGATTTTTACATTGATAAGATTTGATACTTGAAAAAACGTTGTGGAAAAAGAAAAAAATCCTTATAATAAACAATATCTTCTTTTTCCACAATATTTTCTACCACATAGGATGATTTCATTTCAAATTGCATCCAATTTTCATTGTCGTCTGCAACTTCCTTCAATTTGAAAAAGTCTAAAATTTGAAAAAGCGAGAAAGGGTTAAAAGTATAAATATTAAAGATGAAAATAATTTATTCTAAACCTTTAAACCCATTACTATTATTGATGAATAATTAGCTTTTTATCCCCTGCCGTTTGGGCGAAGGGGATATAGTAATGGTCTCCTACCGTCATTTCGCCACTAAGCTTGTCCGGAGCATATCTCCTAAAGTAAAAATGCTATCAACTTGAAACTTCATAGCTGGATAAATCTCATTTAGGAGAAGTGCAGTGCACAAAAATCACAACTCTTGCTTGCATAATTTTGGAGTTAATGCCCTTTGTTGTTTTAAAGATTAAGATTTTGTCCGAAGCATATTTCTGAAAGTAAAAGAGCTATTAACCTGAAACTTCATAGGTGGATAGATCTCGTTGAGGAGAAGTGCAGTGCCCAAGACCCACAACCCTTACTTGCATAATTGTGGAGTTATTGCCCTCTGATGTTTTTCAGACTCTAGATTTTGTCTAGAGCATATCTCTGAAAGTATAATAGCTATTATCAAACTCATTCAGAAGAAATGCAGTTCACAAGAAGCCTTAATCTAACTGGCATCAGTTTACTATCAAGCTTTTACAGCGAGGGATGGCCATGCTCTTGTTGTATTTAAAATGCTTTATAGAAATCTCACCCAAATTTTAAAATGATTAAAAGATAGATTACTTTGAAATAGTTATTTCAATCATAGGTTTTATACAGGGGTTACAAAAATATGTATCATACATATTAGAGAATGTGTCAATATTTTGCCTATACAACTTTTATAACACCATGTATCTAAATTTTGTGTTACAGTTGATAGCCTGGAATCCCCATACATTTGTAGCTGAGTTTAAAGAAATTCTGCCAGCAATCATGTCAGAGACAACCTCATTGGAAGTCTTCCATTCTATCCTTGATTTACCATGTATGACCATTGCTTTAGAGATCACGGAAAGGATCAAGAATGTTGACTTGATGACCCTGAATGTTGTAACTTCACAGCAAGAGCCAAATAATTCTGTTGAAGCTTTTAAGAATGCCATGTACAGACCAATGTTTAATTTCTTCACTAGGGCTGAAGGGGGCCATGGTGACACTATTAACAGGTATAGGAAAACTATTTAGTTCATACCCACAGATTGTTATTGTTGAGGTAGTAGGATTAGCAAATACATAATGTCCAATATTAACCCTTGTCATGCTGAAATCAAATCCTTTTCAAACGGCATGAAAACCTAAGGGCTGAAAGCACTGAAAGTTCTAGTTGCAGGTCTATATTTATTTCAAACATTAGATTTCATACACAAACCTGACTTAACCCTTTTCCTTTTTGGAAATTTTAGACCTGTCCAAATTCAAAGGTTTTGCAGACGATATTTTAAAGTGGATTTAATATGAATAACAACCATTTAATAGGGTAGAAAACATTATGGAAAAAGAAGAAATTGCTTGTTACAAGCAATTTATTCTTTCACCACAATGTTTTCTCAAGTATGAAATAACAGCAATGTAAAATCCCATGTTTGTACAGGAAAGGGTTAACAGGGACAAACAGGTGGTGTAGACAAGATCAGACTGCACTTATGTGCAGACTGATCTTTGTCTATACCTCCTGTAAAAACAGGCATATTCCGGGCTCAGCATGACAAGGGTTGCTTCTTTGATAGTTTATTGCATATGATTGCTATAACAGACTTAATCGAATCATCCATCACAAGAAAGGTACATAACGAAGTTCTATGCTGGCAATAAATTAAAACAAAATTCATTACATACTGTGAGATACAGAAGGGTTTATTTGAATTTGAAATAATGTTTGTTGCGTTTGTCTTTTTTACGATGGAACTTTCATAAGAATACTCAAACAACAATTAAAAGAAAGCTATAAGTGGCATCAGATATTATTTGACACCTTGACTCTTTCCAACTTTTTACAAAAGTTATTATTGAAATTGTTGCCAGCTTTTACCTTTAATTGACAAACTTGACACCCTGAAAAAAAATGATCATGCAACACTTTGTGGGAAAAAGAGAAATTGCTTGAAACAAGCAATTTCTTCTTTCCTCACAATGTTTTCTATCCTATTTGGCAAATATTTCCCAGTAGTTGCATTATTCAAAATTTTGTAAGCAACTTTTTTCAATTTGGACTAGTTTAAAATTTGTCTTCTTGGAGTGGGTCATGAAAGCTTGCTGAAGATTATTCAAAATAAGTGTGAATTGAAAAAATATCTAATCTCTACGCAGGGTGTAAAAATAGTGTAAAATAAAAGAAGGAATTAGAAGAAGCTATTACTCTTAACTAACTTTGAAAACATTGTCTAGAATAAAAAAATACTTAGAATAAAGCAATTTCTTCATTTTCCACAATGTTTCTTACTAGAAAGTTGAAAAAAATCCAAAACTTTAAATTGTCATCTGCAAATCTTTTGAATTTGGACCAGTCTAAATTTTGTTGTTTGGAAATGAGTTAAGTTTTATAATATGTTTGGTAAAAGAGGAATTCTTGGAAAGGATTATAGTTTCATTAGTAGTATTATGGTATTCCAGACTAGACAAGTTCCATGCAGCTATAGGAGATATGATGGAACATCCCAGAGTTTTGGTGTGTTATCAGGCAGCCCCTGTCCTACTGAGGTCAGTCTGTGTACCTTCTTTAACACTCAACCCTTGTCATGCTGAATAAAGTCTTTGTACAGAAATAGATTAAAATCAAAGTGCTGATGACACTGTAGGTCTTGTTGTCAGGGTCAATATTTAGTTTGGAAGACAATCTTATGTACAATTCTGGCTTAAAGAGGAAAAACTGGTGGCGTCGACTCAGATCAGACTGCAGTTATGTGCAGGCATTGTGTCGCACCAAGGGCGGCTAACATTCTACTTATCTAACCCTTGGCCTGTTGAATAGAGATTTCCTGTACGCATGACGTCACAGAACGTTAAAAGAGGCTGGCCAATCAGTGGCTTTATTCCAAATCAGGTTAAAAAGGGCGGAGTTGCATGATAAAGTCCACCTTGTGCACATGCATGCCCCAAGGCTATAACTGTCTACCAGATGTGTATAGTTGCATGTTTAACCCTTTCTCTTGTGTCTAACAAGGAACCTTTGGGAACGATTAACGCAAAAGGTATCTTTATTGAATAATATATTGGTAGATTTTAATAATTACTTTTTTTGTTAGATCAGTTAACATTTTTGTGTATTGGTTCAAGAAATTATCACTTTTAATTCAGCTTATTGCTAGATAACAAATTAATACAAAATTTAAAGTTGTTTTCAATTACATTTTAAAGTAAATGTAAATCCCAGTCAAAATGTAAGACTGAAAAAATTATTAAGACAACTTGAAAAAATAGCCTACACAAGCTATTTTCACTTTCTTATGAAGTTTTGTTTAAAGTAGATACAAAATCCTAACTTTTTTTTAGACGTCAAAATAAAAAATTGTGATGTCAATGGACTTACGGCTGTGAGCCTTCGAATAAAGAAAAACGGGTCAGATGTTAAATCTGTAGTTGATGTAACAAACTCGAAATCAAAACCAAGAACTATTCTATTTATCAGTTTCTGTCTTGCAGAGTAATCGTAGACGTTGTAATTGTTGGTGTTTTTTTTGTGTTTTTTTTCGGGTGTGATATTGTCAAAGATGTAATAAATTGGTTAGGAATAAATTAATTTCTTAAGACAATGTAAGTAACCCAAATCTAATTTGCTTTGACATTCTATAATACACTGGAAAACAGTTCATGTGTTCCTTTAGATACGTATAAATTTAAAGGCAGCACTTTGTTCAATTGTTTTATGATTTCATTGAATTTTATTTTCTACTTATAATGAATCATGACTATTTCCCTCCCCTCTCCCTCTTTCTTTTTTTCTTTCTCTCTGTATTCTTTCTCTCTCCAACCCGGAGTCTTTCTTAATCAATGATTTATCTTGACTTTTCTAGCCTTATGTGTTTTTTACGAAAATTCGGGATACAGAGCAGATAAATTTTGAAACCATTCTTTCAATTTAACTTTATATAATCATGATATTTTGCTTGAAAAAATGTGAAATTCATATATCAAAGTTAAAATAAACAAGAATCTTTGCAATAAAACAACGATCATAGTAGGATAATACAATAGCCTGGGACAAAGGATTCTTTAGGCATTTAGGCGATATACAGCATCTTATCACGTGACCAGAGGGATTAAGCTTTACAGAAGCCGTATGTAAGAAGCCCTCTGATTGGCAGTCATAGGAATCGTGTTTGGCCTTTTGATTGGCTGGTTAAAAATAAATCGTACAGAAAATGCCTAATCACTCGGTGAAGGGATATTAGAGAAAAAGATGATATCGATATTCCTTGACTCGTGAGGATGACGTGCTGGCTGATCTTTGTCTATGCCTCCTGCCAAAGCAGGAATATTCCGAGGTCAGCAAAACAAGGGTTAATCTATTTCCCCGTGACAAAATTTTAGAATAGTTTAAATTCATTTGAGTTGCAAACCACAGGTTAAAGTTGATGAAATATGAAAAAATCTGTGCCTTTCTGGGCAGAAAATATTGTGGGAAATGAAGAAATTGCTTCATTTTCCAAAATTTTTGCCTAAAATTTTAGTCTAGAGGGTTATAAAAAAGCTGGGTTTAGTTGAAATGGATTAAAACTCTACTAAATGATGCACTTTGAAAATAATCCAAACTGAACAAAAATTATTGGTGATAACTAAACCTTTAACAACCAGTAGCATTTAAATATGGTCCAAATTGCAGGAAGTTGCAGATAATAATTTCATTTTTAAAATCATGTTAACCCATACCCACACAACCCCTCCTTTTACCCCTCTCAAGAAAAATGCTTTGGAAAACATTGTGGACATAGAAGAAATTGCTTGATTCAAGCAAGTTCTTCAATGTCCACATCGTTTTCTACCACAAAAGACAAAGAATTTTAGAATTTCATCAGCCTAATTTGTCATCTGCATATTCTTTCAAAGTGGACCAGTCTTAAATTTTCTGAAGAATTGTATTAAAGAAAGCATTGTGATAAAAAGGAGAAATTATTTGAAACAAACAATTCTCCTTTTATCAACATGTTTTCTAAACAAATTTGCCTTTTGTTTTCAATTTCAAAACAATCTTAATTGTCATCTGTAGCTTCTTCTAATTTAGGCCTGTCCAAAATTTTGTTGTGTGGTAATGGCATAACCCTTTCCTGTTTTGCACAATCTTAGACCCATCCAAATTCAAAAGTGAGGATGCACAGGCGTGCGTGAGTTTTTAGTTGGTACATATGTGAAATGGTATGAAATATAACCCACATGCTTGTATTTCCTTGAATCTATTAATAAATGTTCTGTTCAGAATATCTACCTGTTCAATTAAAGGAGGTAAACCCAAATGCATTTTTCAATCAGGCATGCCTCAGTCCAACAATTTTCAATCAAACATACCTCAGTCAAACAATTCTGCAGGCATGCAACAGTTGGACATCAAACTAGCATACAGTGCTATTTTTTTAACCCTTTTCTGTTTTTGAAAATTTTTAGACTTGTCCAAATTCAAAGGGGAAGCAGAGAACATTATAAAATAAATTTGATTAAAAAATTAACCATCCTATACAATAGCAAACATTGTGGGAAAAGAAGAAAGTGCTTGTTACAAGCAATTTCGTCTTTTTTAAAAATGTCTTCTCCATTACAATATCCATAATATCCTAGGGACGTAAAAATCAGGAATTGTGCAGGAAAGGGTTACAATTAACTTAGCATGAATTTATTACAGAGTCTGGTTTAATGTTATACTAGAGGAAGGTTCAAAAGAACTGGTGTCGGAACTCATCCCTGTGCTACTAGAGAGAACATCTATGGTGTTTGGTATACCAGAATATCAGAAAGATATAAAAAGGTATCTTAAATTTAGATTACTCTTTAGCTCAACTAGCTGTAGGCCAGCTGGCTATTGTCATAGTCTTATGACCCTCAAGCATCTGTCCTTGATAAAATGAAAATAAAAAGAAAACATGACTTTTATGGACCGGGCTAATTTTGATATATGGTACATGTATAAATTTTCCAGAAACTGGATGACCTAAATCAATCAATCGTCATAGGAATGATTCTTGGGTGAACTCTTATAAGATTTTTTTGATGCATTCCCATTCAATCCAGCTTTTTGGGTTTTAGTATTGAGTTCATTTTAAGTAATTAGAATGCAATCAAAGATATAATGCTCAGCTGAATATTTGATGCGGTGTCACTATTGGAATTGACTAATCAAGACTGTCAAACAAAGAAGCAATAAAATTGTTCAACTGAATTAGAGTGAACTTTGAACTTTGATTTGGCTGACATAAATGTTAAGCTTTTTTATTAAGTCCACTTGCTGAAAGCCAGCAAACTATTGTCATGGCGTTGTGTCAGTTGTGTGTCTGTCCAGATGAAAAACATGGCTTTTAATGGGCAGGGCTAATTTCCATATATGGTGAAATCTTTAAAATTTTCTTCTCAGAAACCAGTTGATGGATTTCAGCCAAATTTTACAGGAATGATCATTTGGTGACCCTTTATCAGATTCCTTCAAAGAATATTGATCAGATGATAAACATGGCTTCAATGGTTTGGGCTTATTTCCATATATGGTGAATCCTTTAAAAATCCTTTTCTCAGAAACCAGTTGATGGATTTCAACCAAATTTTACAGGAATGATCATTTGGTGACCCTTTATCAGATTCCTTCAAAGAATTTCGATCAGCTGATAAACATAGCTTCAATGGTTTGGGCTTATTTCATTATATGGTGAATCCTTTAAAAATCCTTTTCTCTGAAACCAGTTGATGGATTTCAACCAAATTTCACAGGTATGATCCTCAGATGACCCTGTATCAGATTCCTTCAAAGTATTGTGAATGGAAGAATCCCTGAAAGTAGTTTCTGCTTTGATTACTTAAATGGGCGGGGCTAATTTCCATATATGGTGAAGTCTTTGAAAATCTTTTTTTACCTTAGGTATTGAAATAACCATGACATGATTTTGTAGTGTAGTCATAGACTCACAAAAGTGTCTGTCATTTTGACCCCTCTTCTTTTCATTATCCAAGTCAAGTAGAAAATGTTCATATTTTTTCCTCTCTTTTTCAGAATTATCACAACAAGCAGTACCCTACTGTTTAAGAAGTTTCCCGGTGTTATACTTACACATAGAATAGATATTACAGAATTCTTATCCAATGTCAGAAATATTGGAGGATGGGAGGATTTCTTTTGTCTTATGGTAATAAAGTTTAACTTATTACATTTTGAAACTGATAAAATACAGTGTTAGAAAACTTTTTGGGTTAGGAGGAATAGCATTTCAACCTTTAAGTTGACCTTTGTTAGACCAAACTGTGTCCCAATGATGACTTGATGTCACAAAGTGAGCTTGAATACCAAATTTAAGGGAATTTCTTCCTTACCCAAAAAGTTTTACCAAAGTGATTTCATTGAAGGGCTTGAAGAAACGATAACTGTTTAGGAATATATTAACCCTTTCCTGGACAAACCCGGGATTTTACGTCACCGTGATTTTACACTTGAGAAAACATTGTGGAAAAAGGAGAAATTGCTTGTAACAAGCAATTTCTCCTTTTCCCACAATATTTTCTACCACATAGGATGGTCAGATTTCAAATTGCACGCTCTTTTTATTGTCACCTGCAACCTCTATCAAATTGGACCAGTCTAAAATTTCATAAAACAGGAAAGGGTTAAATAATACTTATTCAAAGTTTTTGTTCTTAACTGTTATGTTATGATTAACCCATTCCAAAACAATAAAAATTTTAGACTGGTCCTAATTGAAAGTGGTTGCAGACCACTTAACTAAGTTGGTTTAAATTGAAAGATAAGGGTCTTATGAGGTAGAAAACATTGAGAGAAAAGGAGAAATCACTTGTGACAAGCAATTTCTCCTTTTCTTGCAATGTTTTCCTATGTATTTTTCTTCAGTGCAGTGTGTAAAAAAGAGGCGTTGTGTGGGAATTGGTTAAATTTGAAAATTAGAAGAGACTAGAACTGGTTAAAAGAAGGCTCGAATGAATTTCAGGTATTTTGTGTTGGAGAGTATATTTCCACTACATATGGAGAATGCTCTGCTGAAATGGTGCAACAAGTCTATGAGACACTTGAAGTTCTGACGTATGAAGTGATAGGCGTAACATCCATGACCCCTCCAAAAGAAGCTCCATATACCCTGAAAGTAGTTTCTGCTTTGATATCGGCATTGTCAAAGGTAAGATGAGCTCTTTTAACCCTTTCTGTTTTTCAAAATTTTAGCCCTGTCCAACTTCAAAGGATTTGCAGACAAAAATTTAAATTGGATCAAAGTCTTTTTCTACAATGTTTTCCTAATAAAAAAATCACAGGGCCGTAAAAAGCAGGGATTGAACAGGAAAGGGTTAATTCATTATGAAATAAACCTGCATTTGGCTCACTGAAGAAAAAGTTGCTGCGAAAAACATTGAAGAAAAGAAGAAATTGCTTGCAACATTTTTTCTTTTCTCATAATGTTTTAACACTGTCTGGCTTTACAACTATCTTCTGAAACTTCATTTGACATTGACCAGCTTAAGATTTTGTCTTCCATACAAGATATGGAAGCTGAATTGTTCGGGAATGGATTCAAGTAAAAATTGAAATTTGAAATATGATAGAAAATATAGAGAACATGTAAAAATGAGAAAGCTATGTTATAAGTAATTTTTTTCTCACAATAATTTTCTTCAGTACATTCAAATGTGTGATTGCAATGTAATGTTTTGGCTCACATCATCCATGACTCATCCAGACTCTGATTTTGAAGTTTATTTTGAATTCTAGCCATGAAATATGAGATTTTTGTCTTCAATCTTATTTCATTAACCCATTCTCACTCAATCCCTCTTTTTTACATCCCTACAGAAAAATGCTTTCGACAACATTGTAGAAAATGAAGAAATTGCTTCTTACAGGCAATTTCTTCATTATCCACAATGATTTCTTCCCAAAAAGACAAAGATTTGATAACTTCAATTAACTAGACTTTTACAATTTCATGAATTTGAAATTGTTGACAGTTATTTTATTCAACTTGGATTATTTAAAAGAAATCTGTTTGGGAATGGATTAACAGATAGAGATGACATCCACTGCACTTGTGAAGTTACTTCAAATTCATCATCAAATAATTTGATTTATAGTTTTGTCTATCAAAATTTAGCAATCTGATTGGCTGAAAAAATTATTCATACCTCTATGAACAAAATTTTGAGCACACATCTATTTTGTATGCTACCACACCAAATAGTTTCATTAACAAGAGGATCATGATGGTCATATTGCTCCCCTGAGTATGATGGCTCAAGGCTTTATGATATATACAATAGATGATTATTTAAACCAAATATCAAGGCACTAAGCCTTATTGTTTGGGAGGAGAAGATTTTCAAAGATTTCCTTCTTTATTCATTTGTAAACTGAGAATCATACAGAAATGGGCAGATTTTCAGAGTGCAGTAATTCTTTGAAGTGTTTTAGTAAAGGGTCAATAGATGATGATTTATACCAAATATCAAGGCTCTAGGCCTTATGGTTTGTGAGGAGAAGATTTTCAAAGATTTCCTTATATTTTTTTTTGTAAAATCAGGGATCACTTAGAACAGGGTAATTTTCAAGATACGGTAGCTCTTTGAAGTATTTTGGTAGAGGGTCAATAGGTGATGATTTATATCAGACATCAAAGTTCTAGACCTTACGGTTTGGGAGGAGAAGATTTTCAAAGATTTTCTTTATTTCTTTGTAAAATCAGGGATCGCACAAAAAGGGCTAATTTTAAGAGTAATTCTTTGAAGTTTTTTGGTAGAGAGTCAATAGATGTTGATGTTATTAAATTGTAAGAAATGAAGATAATATATTTTGTTTTCATTGAGGTATGAAACGAAAAAACTAATCATACTTACTTTCTACGTTTCATTCCTTCATTCTCTTCTTCTCTTAAAAAGATGGCTGAAGGACTGCAAGGGATAGATTCTTAGTGAAATAATTGACTAATAAAAGAATTAAATTTGTTCCCTGTATATAAGTGACGTTTTAGTGTTTATTACATCTTTTTCAAGCTATAGCTATTCAAGCTCTACTTACTTTGTAAAATAGTAACAGAAATTACCTAGTAAAACCATAATGAACATTATCATATTTTCAGTTGGCAACTAGATGTCAAGACTTGATTCCCCGTGCCATCCTATGTTTGACCAAAGTGATCAATCAACATCACAAGTCTACAGTGTTGGAGAGAGAACAGTTAGACATGTTAATCAGCCGAGCTCAGGAACTCTTGAATATTCTACGCATTCCAAATTTTGCCTCTGTTGTTTTAAACCCTTCACCCGACCTAGCGGCCATTCAAGTACACAGAGACAGGACTTCATTGACTAGTGTTATCAGAACAACGCATAAAATTTTGTCAAATACAGCATGAATACCAGCATATTGAAACATCACCAACATTACTCAAGCTAAAGGCACCTGGGCACCTGTATTGCTCCTCAAATCAAATGATTAACTCCATTACCACACAACCCAGACTACTGATGAACCAATTATCATACATCCACAACTAATAGGGCTTTTTTCATGATGGTTATAACCTAGATGGCACTTATGTCAATTTTCAGCCATTCTAATTGTGGTCTGCAACACCTTTTAATTTAGACCAGTCTTTATTTCTGTCATCTGGGAACATTATGAGTTGTTTTTTGTCCTTTTAAAAGGGAAGCAACTCATATAAAGATGATTACTGCATGCGGCTGCCAACATTAGGCTGTTCAAGTGCTTGCAGTTGGTAAAACTATTAACCCTTTCCTGTTTTTCAAAATGTTAGACTTGTCTAAATTCAAAGAATTTGCAGACGACAATAAACGATCGATTTCATTTGAAAAGTAATCATTCAATAGAGTAGAAAACATTGTGGGAAATGAAGAAATTGCTTGTTTCAAGCAATTTCTTCTTTTTCCACAATGTTTTCTTAAGAATAAAACAAAGGGACGTAAAAACCAGGTATTGAACGGGAAAGGGTTAAGTTGAAAAAGGGGCATAATTCATTCAAAATGAATTCTTAGTTTTCCCCTTGTTGGTTTAGATTGCACATTTGACAGTGAACATGTATTCCGAGATTCAAGTGAATGTGCTCAGTAGTGTTCAGAAAGTTCAAAATGTCAATGTTTTTGGATGACATGGAAGCAAACAACAACCTGGCCATGTGGTGTTCTTGTTTGAAAATATCAACCCTATTTGATACTTATTCTCAAAACTAGACACTCTTTAAATCATTGTCTATATTTGTTCCAATTTGGACCAATATAAAATTTGTCGTCTTGAAATTGATCAATCATTCATGATAAATTTCCATATCTAACTTCATCCCCAATTTGTGTTCTCACTATAAAACATTCAGGTTTTACATATATATGGTTTAATCCATTACCAAAAAATCCTGTATTTTGTAGTCCTGCAGAAGTATGACTTTGGAAACATTTTGAGAAAAGGAGAGATGGCTTATTTCAAATAGGTCCTCTCTTTCTCACTATGTTTTTTACTCTATTTTACACTTATTTTCCAAATATCAACACTTTTAATTATTGTCTATAAATTGGCAGTCTAAAATTTGCATGACTAGAGTCTCACTCATTACCAGACGACAAAATTTTAGACTGGTCCAAATTCAAAGGTGTAGCAGACGACATTTATAAGTGGGTACGATTAAAAAAAATAAAAAAAAATAACCATAATATTGTGTTTAAAGGAGAAATTGCTTATTACAAGTATTTTATCACAGGGACATAAAAATCATGGATTGTACAGGAATGGGTTAAATTCCTCAGAGTTTGTTTGTTACTATAGGTGCTGTATTATAATAAAATTAATTTATAGAAATATCGATCTGGTTCTGAACTGTCTTGAAATACTGGAGTTACACATAATTACTTGGTCATCAAGTCTATTTGTCACATTTGAATCTTCAGATGAATATGTATATTCCCACACAATCCCTTTTTACACCCTCTCAAGAAAAAAGCTTTGGAAAACAATGCGGAAAATGGAAAAATTGCTTGTTACAATCAATTTATTCATTATCCATAATGTTTTCTATCAAAAACAATGAAAAATTTAAATTTCAATCAACTTGAAATTGTTGTGTGCAACTTCTTTCAATTAGGACCAGTCAAAAATTCTGTGTTGGAAAGAGTAAACAAATCCCGAAACAAACCCAAATTTGTAACTCATTATAGAAAATAGTTCCACAGACCGATGACATAACTGCTTGTAACAAGCAATGTCTTAATTTCCAAATGATTTTATCCAAATATGTAGGTATGAAATTCTATTAACTTGAGGTAGTTGTCTTCAGCTTCGTTGAATTTGGACAATATCAGAATTTTGTGGTCTGGTAATTGGATATAAATGAATTTCAAGTTACATGTACCTTGTCACTTTAGCTATTGGTAGAAATCACCATTTTAACTAGAGTTATATATAGAAGTGTATCGAAAAATGACATGGTAAACTTATTCTCCATTACAAGCTTGTGTCATGAGAAACAAAATGTACATGCGAAACACAGATATTCCTAAATTTGGTCATTTAAAGAAAGGTATTGCTCACTGACTGTTACCTTGACTGATGACATTGACTTGTGAAACGCTGATATCAGTTTAAGGTAAGCAAAAGCCTAAAATGAGTGAAGTTAAATAGTTTTTAAGTCACCTTAGGATGCAATTCTGTAAGCTGATTGCCAGAAAAAACAAGAGCTTATCAGAGTGGCACATATATGCCAGAAGGGGCTTGTCTGTGAAAAACGCTTTTTTTTTTAAGCTATTTCCGGCCAGATTATTTCAATATAACTTGAGGGATCAAAATAATTGTCTCGTGCACAACTAGACACCATAGTAATTCATTATTAAAAGTGTCGTTTCATTTCAATTTAAGATGTAGATGTTGTACTCATAGAAAAACACTGCATTTTAAAGCTTATTTGTCAAGTCAATGGCAGACTAGAAACTAGACTAATACCCCCGCCCTCCCCCCCCTCCCCAACAGCCCTTGTCCATATACAAGTGCTATCCACCAAAGGGCCGTAACAAAAAATGGACTTTTTAATGAAAGGGCAACAAATCAGTCAAGTATAAATGGACCATAACCAAAAAAGTATATGCACATGTCTGACTTTTATGGAGTCTTTCTGTAAAATTTGAAACAAATCCGTCCACTGGTTGCTGAGATATTGAGTGGACACAATTTTTCACCAAAGGGTCATAACTCCGTCAAAGATCAATGGACCGTAAAAAAAATAAAATATGCACATCTCTGCTTGATACTGATTATATCAGTGAAGATTGAATAAAATCTGTCCAATAGTTGCCGAGAAAATAAGCGGACACGAAAAAGCTACAGACGGAAGGACCGACAAGCTGACCCCTATATACCCCCCAAACATAGTTTTGGGGGATATAATAATTCTGGACCAACTTGAGGGATCAACATAATTTTAGTATGTGCATAACTAGAGATCATAGAAGTTCATTTTTGTAAGTTTCAGTGTATTTGAATTTGAAATGTTTGAGGAGTTGAACACAAATACAATGTAATTTTAACCAATTAACACACAGTAAAATTTCAGACCAGTTCAAATTGAAAGGAGTTGCAGGCGGGAATCATTTAGATTTTTTCAACTTTCTGGGTAGAAAACATTGTATAAAATGAAGAAATTGCTTGTTACAAATTTAATATATCAGAGGGAAATATTGATCCTTACATCAGTGGGAATTATTGATTGATTGCTGGCCCGCCTACCGACTGTGTTTGACCCGATCCACTGCCAGGGGAAGTTGAGACTACTGAAAAAGGTCTTGCGAAACTTCAACATGTTATCAAGGTATGTATAAAATATTATCAATTTTGAAGCAAATTTGTATGAGGAGTTACTTGAATCAACCATATTTATGGACAATAGGACCGTTGGCCCTGGTGCGCTCACCTGAGATAAAGGCTCTTTTCTTTCAATAATCAAATCTAATGTTTACGCTAGGATTATGATACAAGTGGGCATAACCATACTTTATACATATGTAGGCTTTGTGCATGGGGATCCAAAACTAAAAATTCTAGCAATATTCATTTAGCTATTGTGAAAGAGGATCACCTAAGGAACAATTCTGCCATATTTTGTTCAATTGGACTAATGATTTGGGAGATGTCGTTTAAAAATCCCTATAGGCCCCTACACCCTGGGGCTACGCCCTAGTGACCTGACAGTTATGATTTTCTCAATTTATAAAAGAGGTCAATAAACTGACGTTTCATGCACAATATCAAGGCTTTATGCCTCCTGGGTCAGAAGGAGAAGATAAGATAAGATCTTTATAAAATTTTGTAAATATGGCAAAGATTTCTATTCTTTTAGCTATTGTGAAAGGGTCCCACCTATTGAACATTTCTGCCATATTTAGTTCAAATTGGTTCAATGGTTTTGGAGATATCATTTAAAAAGCCTTCATTTCCATACAGAAACACCCCCCCTGGGGACCCGAGTTTAATGATTTTAGCTATTTTGAAAGCAATGCATACATGGATGTTTCAGGAAAAATATCAAGGGTCCAAGCCTTCTGGGTCGGGAGAAGATGATATTTAAAGATTATTTTAAGATTTCACTTTTCCGGAGTTTTCAACAAAATTTCAGTTGTTTAGCTATTTATGATAGGGGACCACCTAAGGAACTTTCTGCCAAATTTGCTTGGTTTGAGGGGAGATGTTGTCTAAAGGTATTGTTGGTTGACGACAGAAGCTGGACGGACGCCGGATCACAATAGCTTAAAATAGCACTTTGTGCTCGGGTGAGCTAATAAGTGTCCAAGGTCAAGGGGAGATTGTCCTACTGCCAAAGGATTGATTGATTGGTAGGGTTTAACGCCACTTTTACAGTATTTCAGTCATATCACAGCGACTGGAGCACCTAACAATGGATTTCTGGTATTTCTCACACCAGTACTACCACTTTCCTAGCCTACAGCTGCTATACCACTTAGGTTTACAATTATCAACTACTGCCAAAGGATGTTGAGACTTCAAAAAAGCTTCTAGCATAACTTCTTGTGTTCAATGTATGAAAGTAAACAAGAGTTTTGTCCACAGGACACAGATGCCCCAACCGGTAGCTTTGATAATAACAAAGGGCAATAACTCCAAAAGTATGCAAGCAAGAGTTTGCACTGCACTTCCCCTCAATGAGGTCTATCCACCTATGAAGTTTCAAGTTGAAAGCTATTATACTGTCAGAAATATGCCCCGAACAAAATGTAAGTCTTTAAAATAACAAAGGGCAATAACTCCAAAAGTATGCAAGCAAGAGTTGCACTTCTCCTCAATGAGGTCTAACCGACTATCATGTTTCAAGTTGATAGCTATTATACTTTCAGAGATATGCTCGAGACAAAATGTAAGTCTTTAAAATAACAAAGGGCAATAACTTCAAAATTATGCAAGCAAGAGTTGTGGTTTTGTGCACTGCACTTCTCCACAATGAGGTCTATCCACCTGAGAAGTTTCAAGTTGATAGCTATTATACTTTCAGAGATATGCTCGAGACAAAATGTAAGTCTTTAAAATAACAAAGGGCAATAACTTCAAAATTATGCAAGCAAGAGTTGTGGTTTTGTGCACTGCACTTCTCCACAATGAGGTCTATCCACCTGAGAAGTTTCAAGTTGATAGCTATTATACTTTCAGAGATATGCCCCAGACAAAATGGAAGTCTTTAAAATAACAAAGGGCAATAACTCCAAAATTATGCAAGCAAGAGTTGTGGTTTTTGTGCACTGCACTTCTCCACAATGAGGTCTATCCACCTGTGAAGTTTCAAGTTGATAGCTATTATACTTTCAGAGATATGCCACGGACAATTTCGGGACGGACGGAAGTATGGACCGACGGACAAAGGCAAATCTATATGCCCCCCCCCTCTCTCTTTCCCCCCCCCCTCCAAAAGTTTATTACTTCTGAAGCATAACATTGGCGACACAAAATTACTTGAATGAGCCTTGTTCATAAAAATATTCCTTAATTCAAGGGGGATTTTGGATTTCTAAAAGGCATCTTGCAAAACTTCAACATATAATCAGAGTATGTATAAAAGTTTTACTACCTTTGATGCAAAAATTACATGTATGGGCCTTATTTTTGAAAAGTGTCTAAGTTCAAGAGGAAATAATTCTTCAACCAGGGGGTGTTGAAACTTCAAAATGGACATTGTAAAACCTTCTACAAGTGTATGTATAAAGTTTTATGTTACTTTTGAAGCAAAATTGTAGAAGTTCACAATGCAAAATTACTTGAAAGAGCCATGTCTATGAAAAAGTGTCTCAATTCAAGGGGAGATCATTCTTCTGCCAAGGGGAGATGGGACTTCAAAATGCCATCTTGCAAAACTTGAACATGTGATCAACTTATGTAAAATTTTTAGGAGGATACTATGACACAAAATTACTTCAATTTTTATGTAAAATATGAGAAAATGTCCTTAGTTCAAGAGGAGACAGTTCTTTGAGACTTCAATATTGTGTCTTGCAAATTTTCAACCTGCGATCAATGTATGTATAAAGTTTCATTACTTTTGAAGTAAAAATGTAGGAATTTGCGACATAAAATTACTTGAACTTTTGTACATACACGGACAGACGAATGGGCAGATAGACTGACAGGGTGGTTCCTGTACACCCCAGAAAACATACATCTTGCAGGGGTATAATACGCTGTAGATTTGACATTAAAATCAGCAAACCTGGAATTGTTTTGAACAAATGTCAGCCAATGTTGGAGTTCAAAGTTAACCCTTGTCATGCTGAACCCGGAATATTCCGGTTTTGGCAGGAGGTGTAGACCAAGATCAGCCTGCACATAAGTGCAGTCTGATCTTGGTCTAGACCTCCTGCTTATATTTTTCCTGCCAGATTTGTTTATGAAGTTGATTTCTAAAAGAAATATTGGTTTTTGAACAACAGCTTCTATCAGTGCTTCCAGCCCTTTGATTTTATAGCAATTCAGCGAGGTAATTTATACAGCATGACAAGGGTTAACTAGCGGTCTAAATGAATCATATGTTTTGTTGATTGATTCTTTGATTGACAGCCGTGATTGGTTTATTCAGGAGCTGAATTAGTATACTAATTACATGCAAGACTCAAGTTATAGAGATCTGAAAAATTTAAACCTTTTCTGCCCTTTATGAATGACTTTGAAAAACATGAAGATGTTGCTTGTTACACGTAATTTCTTCATTATCCACAATGTTTCTTAAAAAAATCCATCGGTTCTAAATGTAGTCATCTGGAACTTGTTTAAATTTGGACCAGTCTGAAATTTTGTAGTCTAGCAATGGGATAAAATAAACAATCTTTTCTTACTATTACCTTAGTGATTAAAATTCCATAACCAAGAAGTTTCTAAGTTTCCCATGTTTTTAATCATGTAAAGAATTATCTAAGTTACATTGACTTTGACATGTATGCAAGTTCTCTGGATAAGGACCAGTCTAAAATTGTGTATTCTTAGAAAGTGTTAACATTGCAATGCTAAAGAATCCCTCCATGACTAAGCCAAAATACATGAAATTAAGAAATCAAGACAAAACATGTTAAAACTTACTTCATTTATTTTATGAAATAAAGAAACACACTTGGATATTTCAAGTATCAGCAACATTCAAATCTATAATCTGTCCATCTTTATAAGTGTTTGATCCTATTTTATAATCTAAACAAAAAACAACCTTTTACCCTACCAATGTTATCACTGGTATTAATGGTCTCTACAAGACAATTCATATGAGTAGGAACAGCACAGGGTATTACATATCTCTGGAAGTCTTATTTCAAATCGGAGGTTGATTTTATGATTTCAAGTCCCTGTACTTTGAGAAATAGTTCTAAATTTTTTACACTAATTCATCAAGGCATCATTATTTTTCTTCAAGGGCATCAAGATACTCTTGTAGAGTTTCAAACTCCTTGATTGGTCCAATCACAGCCTCTGCGTCCTTTATGTATCTGGCCTGATCAATCCCATTTTCTTTCAAAACTTTCAATTTGAAAGCTTTCTTTTCTTCGTCGCTCTTCATGAATTTCTTAACAGCTTCATCCCCTTGAGTTTCCTTTAGTTTTCCAACATGTTTCTCCATAGCCTCATCCACTATTTTCTGGTACCCATCTATGATAGCTTGTAGTTTGGGTGCATTTTCCTCGGCCTCCCATTGACAGACCTTATCCATCCATTCTTCCTCAAAGTCTTCAAGGGAATCTAAATTACTGAAATAATAATATTCATGGTTTTACTTTTAGCTTATTGTCCTACCAAAAGACCCAAATCATAGCACAAGATTTGCAAAATATTTTGTCTGGTATAAAACTAGCTGATTTACTGCTACTATCAAAATTCATCATTTTTTTGTTGGAAGAACATGTACCTAACCATCTCTTTGTGTAAGTAATAACCATACCAGCACATAATGTCAATGAGATCATGAGAGCTATATTTATCCCTTTACGAAAAAACAAAATTATGGACAGTTCTGAAATGAAAAAGTTGCAGATACCAATTTTAAGTGATGGCAGCTTAAAATTCTTTGTCTTCTGGGTATAAAACATAATGGAAATTTGATCAATTCGACCCAATGACGCTTTTAAATGCCCCTCAATATGAAAGCTTTGGAAAAAAATTGTGGAAAATGAAGAAATTGCTTCATTATCCACAATGTTTTCTACCCCAAAAGACAAAGATCTTTTTAGATTTCATCAACTTAAATTGTCATCTGCATTGCTTTGAATTTGGACTGGTCTAAAATTTTATCCAGTGGGAATGGGTCAAGAAATTTCTTGTAACAACTGTTTCATATTCCAAAGAATTTTTCCAAAGTTTTCTTCTTGATGGATGGAATTTTAGTGTATTCCAAAATGAAATAAGTTGCAGATGACAATATTTAGTTGATGAAATCTTAAAAAATCTTTGTCTTTGTGGATAGTAAACATTGAACAGGGCTCTCGGAAACGACAGTACTGTCGTCTGAGACGACAACTTTCCGCAAGGGACGACAAAAAATCCTATCAAAGGATTCTGACGGACGACAGTTTTTTTCAATGACATGCGTCCGACGTTAGCAGTCTTTATGTCAAAGTGACTCTGTAAAGTCATCTGTCATGGTTCAAGGGTCATTAAAATAGTAAGTAGATTATTGGAAAATTTTAATTGATTATCCTAACATACACCACAATCATTGATACACCAAGCTTGATTGACAATTACCACTTCGCGGTGACCGGTCATGCATCGACGATCGTAAGTGACAGGTGTTAGAAACCTTAGAAACTTTGGTAAAATAATTTTAATAGCTCTCTGATCTCACTGTAATCAAATTATTATTGACCAGTTTAGTGAAAAAGTAACCAAAACATAATAAAGAAGTCAACTTATATTGCAAAATTAAATTGTCATGGGTTTTCGTGGGTACAAAAGGCAATTCAATATTGAAAAAGAAAATTATTGGGTAACTTTTTTGAGCTCTTAGACTTCTAAAGCTGGGCATGAATCATAAATTTACTGTCATTTTTTCGTTTGAAAAATTGTCAATATATGCCATTATTTTTTCCAATTTTCAACAAAAAAGTTAACCCTTATCAAGCTGATAAAGATTGTTGCAAAATTTCATCAAAATCAAAGTGGTAAAAGAAGGAATTGACTGATTGTGAGTCAGTATTTATTTTGAAAGTACAATTTTTAAAATGGTTCAATTAAAGAAGGAAAATTAGGCGGTATAGACTAAGGTCACATCTTTGTCTTTACCTCTTGCTAAAGGAGGAATATTACATTTTAGTGTGACAAGGGTTAACTTAATTACAATGTGTGCTTTGAAAAAAAAAAAAAAGAAAAATTACACATGTTGAGTAATTCTATAATTTGCTCTATTTTGACATTAATTCTTTACTTCTTTATTTGAATTAAGAGAATTTGCTGAAGATCAAATAAACATGATCATACATGTAAACAACATAATATGGGCTAAAAAATATAATAATTCTTAAAACCAAAATACATTTCCCTTTTCCTCACTATTTTCAACAAAGAAAGTGCTGTAAAAAAGGGATTTTGTGGAAATCGCATTTAGAATGAAAATCCGGCCAGATCAGGCTGAAATCCAACTTTTCTGCTTAGAATTCAACTTTTTCCTAAATTGGATTCCTGAAATCCTACTTTCAAAATCCTAGTGAGAGCCCTGATTGAAGATGAAGACATTGCTTACAACAAGTATTTGTTTTTTCATTTTCTACAATGTTTTCCAAGGGTTTTTTCTTAAGAAGCATTAAAAAGTGTGATTGTGTTGAGATGGGATTAAATCAATATAACAGAACTGCTGATTACCTGCCATATAAAAAGAAACAAAAGATTCTTGATACAATGGTATTAACCCTATTGATTTTATGTCACTGATTTTATACTTAAGAAAACATCATGGAAAAAAAAGAAAGTGCTTGTAACAAGCAATTTCTTCTTTTCCCACAGTATTTTCAAACATATAAGATGGAGTCATCTCAAATTGCATCCAATTTTCATTTAGTCTGTAACCTTTTTCAATTTTGAAAAGTCTAAAATTTCATCAAGAGCACCGCCCACAGGTGCCAACGTCCGGCTGCAGGTGCTGGATAATGCAAAAATTCTAAGTTGAAAAAGGCGAAACTCTTACAAAAACATTCTTAGAGTTATCCCCCTTGATAGTCTAGATAGCTCTTGTGATGGTCAATACACATGCCAAGTTTCATGACGATATCTTCAATAACAACAGAAATATGATCAAGGTTAAAGTTTGTCACGCCAACACCTATGCGGACAACGCTCAGGTGATGACAACACCTCGGGTTTTCTCCTAAAACAACCGAGCTAAAAATCAGGATAGGGTTAACAAATTGTTAAAATTGAATTTGCCAAATCAGGACCCAACATCCCCTAAATAAACAAGATAACATAAGCTAAGAAAATCATTTGATCAAAAAGAAAAAAAAAAACTTACACATGCCAGTTCTTTGTATCCTGAATAAAGACCTGAGATCTACCCTCAGCCCTCAAGTTTTCAAGTTGGAACTCAGCCTCAGTTTGTGGCCAGAAGCCAGGGTTATCTCTGTTTGGGTTGATGGCGTTTTCTGGGAAGTAGTAATTAAACATCTGCAGTGTCATCTGCTCTGGGGGTGGAACAGTCTCAATCTTCTTCAACTAATAATGAAAGTACAAATTCAACCATAACAGAACAATACTAAACTTTTTATATTGTAGGTCATTACTGCACAATATGAACTAGTTTACAAATACTGTACATAAAAATACGTGGAATAAGTAGTTTAACCCATTCCCACGTGACAAAATTTTAGACTTGTCCAAATTGAACAAAGTTGCAGACAACAATTTCAGGTTGATGAAATTCTAAAATTCAGGTTGATGAAATTCTAAAATTCTTTGTCTTTTGGGGTAGAAAATATTTTTGACATTGCTTGAAACAAGCAATATCTTCAATGTTCACAATGTTTTCTAAAGCTTTATTCTTGAGGGGCTTAAAAGGAGGGAGTGTTTGGGAATGGGTTAACACACCTGCTTTACCAAACTATAAAGCTCTAAAGACCAACATCTAGAAGGAGAAAATATTGTGTTTTTTCAGGGATAGACTGTTGTCAGTTCTTTGTTATTATTCATAGTATGGTTGGTGGACAAACAAATACCGTACCTCCAGCTTTGTTAAACTGTTGTTGCAAGAACTTCCGGCACCATCCGATGATTTGGTTTTTGATTCAGTATAATGTTCAAAAGATTTTAGGTTTACAGAGGTATTGAGTGTGTGACTTTGAGAAGTCAAAATTTTAGACTCTTTCAAATGAAGAAGTTGCAAATGACAGTTGATGTTATTTTTTGTGCCTTCAGAGAAGAAAACGTTGTGGAATATCAAGATATTGCTTGTTACAAGTAATTTTTCAATTTCCATTGGTGCTTTTAACAATTTTTTCTGAACATTGTAAAAAGCAAAATTGTGTGAATAAAGAAATAATGCATTAACTCAGCAATATTTAGAAATTAGCATTTAACCCGTTATCAAGCAATTTGAGTAAACCCACAACCAAGTGTTTTCAAGCCTGCGTTAGGAAACAGAGTAAAACCAACGAACAGGGTTCTCTTTTATTCACACAATTTTCTTTTAATTCATTATCGTATGATAAAAATTTAGACTCTTCCAACTTGAAAAAAGTCATTTCGAAGCTGACAAATGTTAAGTATCTCTGTCTTTATGGTTTGAAAATGAAGAAATCAATAGTAACAAGAGCCATGTCGGACATGGCCATCCCCCACCTTAAAAGCTTGATAGTAAACTGAAGCCAGCTAGATTTAGGCTTCTTGTGCACTGCACTTCTCCTCAATGAGTTCGATAATAGCTATTATACTTTCAGAGATATGCTCAGGACAAAATCCAAGTCTTTAAAACAACAAAGGGCAATATCTCCAAAATCATGCCAGCAAGAGTTGTGCACTGTACTTCTCCTCAACGAGATCTATCCACCTATGAAGTTTCAAGTTAAAAGCTATTATACTTTCAGAGATATGCCCCGGACAAAATCTTAGTCTTTAAAACGTCAAAGGGCAATAATTCCAAAATTATGCAAGCAAGAGTTGAGGTTCTTGTGCACTGCACTTCTCCTCAATGAGATCTATCCATCTATGAAGTTTCAAGTTAATAGCAATTATACTTTCAGAGATATGCTCCAGACAAGTTTAGTGACAGAAGGACGGCATGACGGAGACCATTACTATATCCCCTTGCCGAAACGTCAGGGGATAATAAGCAACTTTGTCATTTTCCACATAGTTTTCCCAACATCTTTTCTTGTGGGTCGTCAAAAAGAAAAATTGTGCAGAAATGGGTTAATAATGATGAATCTTGCTGTCAACCAAACATCGACTGACGACACTAATCAAATTACTAATTCCCTCATTGGCATGTTTCTCTTATGCTATATATAACAGTTTCAAAGTTGACAGTTTGCAGCAGAAACTTCATAACTACAGCTTATTTAAAGATCTAGTTAGGATGTGCAGGTCAACTTAGCAAATTCACCAAACAATCCCCTATTCTGAGGCTCTGAAGGAAACAAACTATGTGAAACATCATGAAAAAACAAGAAATTGCTTGTCACGAGCAATTTCTTCATTTCTCACAATGTTTTCTTCCCTACTCGACTCTCATTTTGCAATATGGGTTCATTTCAATTATTTGAATTTGGACATTCTAAAATTTCATTGTCTGGGTAAAGGGTTAACCCATTAGCAGACTGGTCCAAATTGAAAGGAGTTGCAGACGACAAAAGTTTAATTTTAGATTTCTTCAAATTTCTGGTAGAAAACTTTGTGGAAAATGAGGAAATTAATTTCAATATTTTAAACAATGTTTTCCAAATTGCTCTTTTGGGAGGTGTCAAAAGGTGTCAGTATTTTGGAATGGGTTAAACAAATTATGTTTATCTTTCAAAGACAAACTACAGGTTTCTCAGACAAACAGCCTGCTCTTTTGATCATTAGGTATAAGGTATCAAAGCTTCAGAAAAGAGGGAAAATATGAGAGAGTAAAATTGACATTTCTCACCTAAACTCTTTAACCAATTTTCACATAATTATGCTTTTGGACCCCCCCCTCCCCACACACACACACGAAAATCACTTTGAACAATGTTGTGGATATAGAAGAAATTTCTTCATTGTCCACAATTTTTTCAAACCCAAAATTACAGAGAGTTTTAAAATTTAACCAGCCGGTTCCTCTATCAGAAGCTGTGAGGTATGAAACTTACCATAGATTGAAGACTGTGTAGATGTTTTGTTTCCCTTTCAATATAACTGGCACTTTTCTCCCTCTGTTGTGCAAAAAAAATAAAATAAAAATTCTTAGAAACACAGAAACAAGACTATCGCGATTCTCCTATATAGCTCACCTAAATACGATGGCTCACGGCTTTATAATACATACAAAATATCAAAGGTCTACTTCTAACAGTTTTGGAGAAGATTCTTTAAAGATTTCTCCCTTAACCCTCTACAAATCCAAGATCCCACAAAATAAGGCTTTTTTTCAGAGCTGATTCATTTTTTGAAGTACATTTTTGTATTATGGTACAGGGTAAGTAAGCAATGAAATATTTCCAATTATCAAGGCTCTAGGACTTATGATTTTGGAGGAGAAATTTTAAATTTCCTTCTTTATTCCTTTATAAATCTGAGATCCCACAACAAAGAGCTAATTTTCAAAGTCCTTCTTTATTCAGGGAACTAACAGACAAGGGCCATATTTCACAGAGTATCGTAATTCTTTGAAGTATTTTGGTAGAGGATCAATAGGTGATGATACATATCAAGGCTCTAGGCCTTGCGTTTTGGGGAAAAGAAGATTTTCAAAGATTTCCTTCTTTCTTCCCTTATAAAATCTGGGATCACACAGAAAGGGCTAATTTTCAGAGTTGAAGTATTTTGGTTGAGGGTCAATAGACATTGAAACATACAAAATATCAAGGCTCTAGGCCTTATGGTTTAGGAGAAGACGATTTTCTAATAATTGTTTACGGATGGACAGATGGATGCCGAACATTTACTTATCACAATAACTCACCTTGAACATATGTGCTCAGGTGAGCTAAAAGGTTAAGGTCCATTCATAGCATTCAAACATCATCATAAAACAAGATGCATTTGACTGCTTGCAGACAGACAAACGGACATCATAAAGCAATCTGCCCCCACTTAATCTATGTGGGGGTACAAAAAGGTTGCTATAATATGACCCTCAGAAGGAGAGTAAAATAAACCTTTTGGTTATATTACATACTATAATTCTACTACCCCGAATTTTTCTAAGCATGTTCCAATATTTCTTCAGTTAGTAAAATTGAGAGATTCAGGGTTTAAACTGACACAAGTTTTGCAAGTCTGAGACCAAAAAATAAACAGCAAGGACTCATGGGAGTCCCGTGCACTCTGGATGGGCTTAACTTCAAACAGGAATTGTACACCTTTTAACCCATTACCACACAATCCCAAATTTTTACATGTGAAAAAAATACAGCTATGGAAAACTTGGTGAGGAAAGAAGAAATTGCTTGTAACAAGCATTATTAGATGACACTGAGCTAAATTGAATGAAGTAGTAGATTACAAACTCAAGATGATGAAAATTTAAAATCTCTATCTTTGTTGGAACAAAACAATGTTGAAAAAGAAGAAAATGCTAGTTAAAAGTAATTTCTTAATTTTCCTTATCTTTCTCCCAAGCTTTCTTTCTTGAGGTGTAAGAAATTTGGATTGTTCTGTAATTGGTTAAATCAGGGACTCCAGAGTCTTCATTAAGGCATTTATGACCCTGAACTTTGAGTACATAGTAGCTAAATTTTTGGATTTCTAACTAAAATCTTTGTGACAGTAGTCAAGTCCAAACCTACTCACCACCATGACCTCTTCCTTCTGTAGAGAGCCTTTAACATCTGTCGGATCTTTAGGGTAGGGGACATCTACTGCTGAATACTGAAACAATTTGGAGTTAAAATGGATTACATATTAAAGATTTTGCTAGTAACAAATCGGGATAATCAACTTGTTATTTTCTATAAAGAGTTAGGCTTAATGAGTAGGCCATGAGTCTGCAGGACAAAGATGAGCTTGATCTTTTCTTTAGCTGCCTGTAATTTGCAGGAAAGGTTCTGGTTGATTGGCTGAATGGGGTTAAACACCACCTTTAAAATTATTTCAGTCATATTGCAGCGGCTGGAGCACCTAACAATGGATTCCTGTTATTTCTAACACAAGTACTACCACCACATCTTTTTCCACCTACTGATCCAACTTCTGCTTACGATTACTGAAGCTGTATGTAAGAAGCTCTCTGAATGGCAGTAACAGAAACCACATTTGACCTTTTGATTGGTTGGTTATGAATAAAATCGAACACAAATTACCTATTTGTTAGGTTTTGTTTTGTTTGTTTTGAATGGGGTTTAACGCCGCTTTTAATTATTTGTTAGGTAGAAGGATATTCAAGACAAGAGGACCATGATGGTCCTAAATCGCTCACCTGAGGCATCTGCAAATTACAGTACCTTTTTGTATAAAAAAGACACAATTTGAGCAAAATAAATAAAACAAATATCAGATTTTGGGCTTTGCACAAAACAATCCGGTAATGCTTTACAATAACAAGAGGCCCATGAGGGCCTGAGACGCTTTACTGGTTATCAAGTTTCCCGTTAAAGAAATCTGATATTTAGGGAAGTTAATTGCTCAAAGAAGAATGCATGAAGAAAAAAAGGGGCTTTATCCCCTTTATCATTTTAAGCAACAATCCTCAAGGCCCCTTTTCCCATGTTTCATGAAGGATCCACTCCATTTCCAAAAGAAAGTTACCTTATGACCCTACAATCATTTTGTGAATATTTCATCAGAATCTGACAATAATTGTGGACTTTATCACATAAACAGGATTGTTTTGAATGAAAATCAATAAGGCCCCTTTTCCTGTGTTTTCTGATGGATCAATTTCATTCCAAAAGGAACTTTCCTTACAACCCGACAATTTTCCTGTGAAATTTAAAAGACAACTTGATAATGATTGTGATCTTCATCACATACACAAGAATGTTTTGAATGATAATCTGTTAGGCTCCTTTTCCTGTGTTTCGAATGCCACAATTATTCCATGCATCTTTGAAGAGAATCCAATAAAACTGTTGACTTTATTGTGTTTGTAAATTCAAGTTCTCATAAGGCCCCTTTTCCCGTGATATTTTACTGTTGGTTTTATCATTCTATGAAAGTTAAAAGTGAATCCGATGAAATATTGGGAATTCATTATGTTTACTAGAATATTTAAAAAAAAATCATATGTCCCCTTTTTACATGATACTTAATGGATTGTACCCAGTTCTGAAAAGAACCATCTAAGTATTTGTACAATCATTCTGTGAAATTTTGAAGTGAATCCGGTGAAATCAAGGGACGACATTATTGTGTTAACCAGAATATTTAAGAGAGTTTTTCATAAGGCCCCTTTTTATGTGACCCTTGCTATAGTCAGATCCACTGTCAAAATCAACAGTTGGAATGATGGTACAATCAATCTGTTAATTTATTGTGTTAACCCTTTCCCGTTTAAATACGGGATTTTACGTTCCTGTGATTTTATACTGGAGAAAACAAAGTGGAAAAAGAAGAAATTGCTTGTTACAAGCAATTTCTCCTTTTTCCACAATATTTTATACCACATAGGATGGTTTCATTTCAAATGGCATCCAGTTTTCATTGTTGTCTACAAACTCTTTTAATTTGGACTAGTCTAAAATTTCCAAAAACGGGAAAGGGTTAATGAGTTTATAATGAAATCTTCATAGGGCCCCTTTTCTCATGATACTTTACAGAACAAACCAAATTTCAAAAGGAACAATTCTAATGAAGGTAGAATCATTCTTTAAAAGTTAAAGAGAATCAATGAAAACAGTGGACTGAATTGTGTCATGAATTTTTGTAACAAAATTTTCATAAGGCCCCTTTTTCTGTGAAACTTAAAAAATCAGACCCAATGTACAAAGGAACAATCCTAATGATAGTTTGAAGAAAATGATAAAGACTGAGGACTTTATTGTAATAATGATGTTTTGTAATGAAATTTTTATAAGGTCCCTTTTCTTGTGTCACTTAACCAATCAGACCTAATTTACAAAGGAACAATCCAAATGATGGTACAATCATTCTATTAAAGTTCTAAGAGATTCTGATAAAGACTGAGGGCAATGTTGTGTTTATGAGGATTTGGTAATAATTTTTCATACAGCCCCTTTTCCTATGATACTAGACAGATCAGGCCAAATTTGGAAAGAAACAATCCTTATGATGGTACAAACATTCTGTGAAAGTTTGAACAGAATCTGATGAAAACTGCAGACTTTATCTTGGTGTCAAATTTTTAAAATAAGATTTTCATAAGGCTCCTTTTCCTGTGATACTTGAAGGATCAGGTCTCATGTCAGCATCAACAATCGTGATAATTGTACAATGATTCTGTGAAGGTTTGAATAAAATCCAATGAAAGCACTGGACTTGGTTACAAGGATTATAGATAAAATTCTCTAAAGGCCCTTTTTCCCATGATACTTGACAGATCACACCTAATTTGAAAAGAAAGAATCCTCATGATGGAATAATCTGCATTATCATTCTGTGAAAGTTTTAACAGTATCTGATGAAAACTGTTGACTTTATTGTGGTACAATGATTTTAAAGTTAAATTTCATAATGCTCCTTTTCCTGTGTAACTTGACGGATCAGGTCTAATGCAAACATCAACAATCATTATTATTGTACAATTATTCTGTGAATGTTTGAAGAAAATCCGATGAAAGCTCTGGACTTAGTAACAAGGATTTATAAATGAAATTTTCATAAGGCCCCTTTTCCTGTGCTTCTTGACAGTTCAAACCCTGTTATGAAAAGAATGATAGTTATGACCTTCCAATCATTCTGTGAGAGTTTCACAAACTCTGATCAAAGCTGTGGGCTTTATTGTGTTAACAGGGTTTTATTAATTGAATTTTCATATAGCCCCTTTTCCCATGTTACTTGATGGATCTGAACCAATTCCAAAGGGAACTCTTCTTACAAAAGTATAATTATTCTGTTTGAGTATAAAGACAACCCTATCTCATCAGTGGACTTACAAGCATTAATTAAGATTTTTTTAATTGAATTTTCCTAAGGCCCCTTTTCCTATGTTTCTCAATGGATCAGACCAAATTTGAAAGGAACAATCCTTATGATGGAACAATCATTATGTGAAAGTTTGAAGTCAATCAGGTGAAATCTAGGGCCATTACGTGTTAACTAAGATTTTTTTTATTAAATTTTCATAGGGCCCCTTTTCCCATGAAACTTGATGGATCAAACCTACTTCCAAAAGGAAAAATCCATTTAATGTAATAATCATTCTGGGAATGTTTAAAGAGAATTTGGTGAAAACTATGGACTCTATTGTGTTTATGGGGACTTTTTCAATCCAGTTTTTATCGGGCCCCTTTTTCCTGTGGTCCTTGACTGATCATACCAAATTTTGAAAGGAACAATTCTTATGATGGTACTATCATTCTGTGAAAGTTTGAAGTCAATCAGATGAAAACTGTGGACTCTAGAGTGTTAACAAAGATCTTTGAATTAAATTTTAATAAGGCCCCTTTTCCTTTGTTTCTTGAGGAATCATATCCGATTCCAAAAGGTACAATCCTTATGATGGTACAATCATTCTGTGAAAGTTTGAAGAGAATCCGTTGAAAATTGTTGGCTCTAGATTATTAATGAGAATTTTTTATTAAACATTTCATAAGACCCCTTTTTCCTGTGTTTCTTGAAGGATCATACCAAATTTCGAAAGGAATAATCCTTATGATAGTACAATCATTCTGTGAAAGTTTGAAGGGAATCCGATGAAAACTATTGACTCCAGAGTGTTAAAGAGTATTTCTTAAAAGATTTTTCAATTGGATTTTCATAAGGCCTCTTTTCCCGTGTTTCCTGATGGACCTGACCAAATTCCCAAAGGAACAATCCTTATGATAATACAATCATTCTGTGAAAGTTTAAATACAATCTGGTGAAAACTGTGGACTTTAATTGAATTTTCATAATGCCCCTTTTCACCTGTATCATGACAGATCAGACCCATTTTCGAAAAGAACGATCCTAATGATTGAACAATCATTCTGGGAAAGTTTGAAGAGAATCTGATGATAACTGTGGACTCTATTGCGTAAACAAGGATTTTTAATGGAGTTTTTAATTGAATTTTCATAAGGCCCCTTTTCCCATGTTTCTTGACGGATCATACCAAATTTCGAAAGGAACGATCCTTATGTTGGTACAATCACCTTGAAAATTTGAAGAGAATCTGATGAAAACTGTGGACTCTATCACATAAAGAGGATTTTTAGTTGAATTTTTAATGAATTTTCATAAGGCCCCTTTTCCCATGTTTCTTGACGGATCATACCAATTTTCGAAAGAAACGATCCTTATGTTGGTACAATCATTCTGTGAACGTGTGAAGAGAATCTGATGAGAACTGTGGACTCTATCGCGTAAACGAGGATTTTTTAATTAAACATTTCATAAGGCCCCTTTTCCCGTGTTTCTTGACGGATCATACCCATTTTCGAAAGGAACAATCCTTATGATGGTACAATCATTCTGAGAAAGTTTGAAGAGAATCCGATAAAAACTGTAGACTCTATAACGTAAACGAGGATTTTTAATTTTTTTTTTTTTATTAAATTTTCATAAGGCCCCTTTTCCCGTGTTTCTTGACGGATCATACCCATTTTCGAAAGGAACGATCCTTTTGATGGTACAATCATTCTGTGAAAGTTTGAAGAGAATCCGATGAAAACTGTGGACTTTATCGCGTAAACGAAGATTTTTTAATTAAGTTTTAATTAGGTCCCTTTTCCTGTGTTTCTTGACGGATCTGACCCAATTTCGAAAGGAACGATCCTTATGATGGTACAATCATTGTGAAAGATTGAAGATAAACCGCTGAAAACTTTGGACTTTATCGCGTAAACAAGGAAAAGTTTAACGGACGGACAGACGTACGAACGCCGGACGGGAAAAAGCCATGGCTATAGCTCTAGTGGCCTTCGGCCAGTAGAGCTAAAAATGAATGCCTTTGGCTTTATAGTTTAATCCATTACCAAACTATCCAAGAATTTATCACCCTCAGGGAAAATAGGTTTAAAAAAACATTGTTAGAAAAGGAGTGACAAGCAATTTATCCATTTCTCACTGTGTTTTCTACCTGAAATTATTTGTATTTTTCAATCAAACTCTAATTACTGTCCGCAACTTCAATGGGTGTAATTTCAGAAACCATGGTAGTGAACAAACTGGATGAACTATAAATCAAATATGAATTCATTAGAACTTATACATGAGGAGAGGAAGATATTTGAACATGCTCTTATTGAGCGTTTTTCATAACTTTGGATGCCTTAGGAAGGGCCATGTTTGTCCAAAGGATATAAACATGGTTGATAATAATTATGTTATCCTATGTTTTTTTTAATGTAAATGCTCTAAACCCTATATTTAAGAAGAAGAATTCTTTCAATGCGATTTACACAATTTTTGACCCCAGGAGCAGAGACATTTTTTATCCTAAAAGCATATTTTCCTGTAACATAGTACAAAATTATTTAGTCATGATATATACCAAATATGAATGCCCTTCACTTTTGAAGTTGCTCTAATTGGGTGTTTTCGAAAATTTTAATCCTCGGGGCAGTGCCATGTTTTACCCTAGGGCTAAGATTTTAGCTAACATGGTAGAGAACCATCTAGTTATGCTATATACAAAATATAAATGCCTTAGACTTTGTAGATTGGGAGGAAAAGACTGTTGAACATGGTCTGATTGAGCATTTTAACAAACTTTGGACACCCAGGGAAGGGGCGTTTTTTAACCTACAGGCATAATTTAATCAAAATTGATAGATAACAGCCAGGCTATGGTACACTCAAAATATAAATGCCCTTAAATGCGCCTTAAATGAAGAATTTTCTTTCTTTAGCGTACTCAAATTTTGCGTTTTTCCCAATTTTGGACCCCTAGTGCAGGGCCTTTTATGACCCTAGGAAGACAACTTTTAATGATATAGTACAAAACTATGTAGTTATGCTACATACCAAATATGAATATCCTAGACCTTATAGTTTAAGAGGAGAAGTCTTTTGTAATTGCTCTAATTAAGCATTCTTCGAAACTTCAGATCTCAAGGGCAGGACCTTTTTTGACCCAAGAGATTAAATATTTAAAACTGGGTAGAGAACCATATGATTGAGCTCTATATAAAATATAAAGGCCTTTGGCCTTGTAGTCTATAAAAAAAACAAACAACAAAGATTTTCTAAAATTTCCCATTTTCATATGCTACGGTTACAAGAGTTTTTCACAGAATGAAAATCTTTCATAAACTTATGAAGAACTTCACCCAAGGAACATCCCTGCAAAGTTTCAGCTTGATTGGCCTACTGGTTTAGGAGAGGATGATTTTTAAAGATTTTGAAAGATTTACTAAAGATTCCCATTTTTAAACGCCGCGGCAACCAAAGTTTTTGACGGAATTAAATTCTTTTAACAATCTCTGTAGAACTTCACCCAAGGAACATCCCTGCAAAGTTTCAGCTTGATTGGCCTATTGGTTTAGGAGCAGAAGATTTTTAATTTTTTTTAAAAATTAACTAAAGATTCCCATTTTAAAATGCCGCGGCAACCAGAGTTTTTGACAGAATTAATTTCTTTTAACAACTTTTGTAGAACTTCACCAAAGAAACATCCCTGCAAAGTTTCAGCTTGATTTGCCTACTGGTTTAGGAGGAGAAGATTTTTAAAGATATTAAAATATTTACTAAAGAATCCCTTTTTCAAATGCCGCGGCAACCAGAGTTTTTGACGGAATTAAATTCTTTTAACAACTTTTGTAGAACTTCACCCAAGGAAGATCCCTGCAAAGTTTCAGCTTGATTGGCCTACTGGTTTAGGAGGAGAAGATTTTTAAAGAAATTGTGGACGGACGGACAGACGGATGGACGGACAACGACCGATCACAATAGCTCACCTCACACTTTGTTGTCAGGTGAGCTAAAAAAAAGACGATCATGATATCCCTTCACTCGTGAGCATACTAGATTAAAGGTTAGACTAATACCTGCTTCTCGAATTCAGTCACCATTGAGGCCATGCCAGGCAGTTTTGCCTTGTATTCAGCAAAGTCTATCTTGGGCAGTTTCTCTGGTAAGTCTTGAATTCTAGGAATGAAAAAATTAGTCATTAATTACAGACTTTCATGGAGACTACAATTTGACATCCAGCATTAACCCATTTCCGGTTAACAAAGGTTTAGAATGGTCCAATTTTAAAGATTTAGAAGACAACAAATCACAATGTGATTAATTTGAACTAGAATGGATACTGGTGTAGAGTACAAAAACATTTTTACCTAAAATGTGACCCTGACCTTAACCTACCTGAACAAATATTTCAAATGGTACTTCCATACATGATTGAGAACATTTGTGCATACTCAGAAGCTGTCAATACATGTAGAATTCAAACCATCTCCACACAAGAAGATTTCAGACAGATTCAAATTCAAAGAAGTTCCAAGACAACAATTTGTAGATGATGGAATTTCAGTTTTTTCAATCTTTTTTGATAGAAAACATTGTGGATGATGTACAATGTTTTACAAAATCTTTTCTTGAGAGGCGTGAAAGAAGGGATTGTGTTGGAATTGGTTAAACCATTGCCACACAATACCATCTTTTGACATCCTGAAGATACATTGCTAGAGAAAAATACAGTAAAACCGCGGTAATTCGTAGCGCAAGGGACCGGGGAAATTTATACGAATTAAGCGTAGTACGAACAAAACGGAGGACAAGAGGTTGGCTGTTTAAGTTACACTGAATCTGACATGGTCCGATCTGTCCCCTATTTAGGAATTGATTCTAAATTGGTATTTTTTTCTAAACAAGACCCGCAGATATTAATTGAGGAAAATATAAATTAAAATCACCCCTTTTGTATTTTTATGCTTTTACCACTGTATTAATTCTTGGCTGTTTTAAACACAGTGTTTGTATAAAAGTGGCCTCCATCAGAGCGATTTCCTTTTGCAATACATTTGATCAAATCACTCTGAGTATTCTATCACCGAATCATAAAATTAAGAACCAACGATTATGAAGAAAGCAACCGCAGAATAAAATAGAGTGGTTAGGATTTCTAAATGACCAATAATACTGGTACTAATTGGGGTGCGTCAATATTAAATAAATTTACGGCGATAATTACGGAATCTTTATTCGATTAATTACCCACCTTTCAAACCAAACAGCCCCTTTTAACTAAAGGTACACGATAACACATTATTTGTCATATAGATCAGCAGGTGTGAAAATCAAGGTAAGTGGTGATTGTTGTCAACTAGTTTATAACACCTACGAATTAAACATAGGAGTTTGTTTTATAATCATACTTTCGGGACTTGAAATGGCCTACGAACTACGAACCACTGACGTTCGAATTAGACAGAGTTTTCAAACAAAGCTAAAGAAGGAAAAAGGTCGGGACCGAGTGAAGTATACGAACTAACACATATCTACGAACCAGTGACGTTCGAATTAACGAGTTTCTACTGTAGTATTCAATACATTCGATGGGTTGCGTCCTGCGTATTTTACTTGCAAAATCAGGTAGGGAAAGTCAACCTTAAGGCTTAGTTGCATTCTTTCAGTGTACGAATCTAACATTTTTGGAGGATAGCAAGTTGTTTCTATGAGACTAAACCCATGCCCATATAATCCTATGTTTTACATACTACAGGAAAACATTGAGAAAGGAGAAATTGCTTGTAAAAGCATCTTCTTTTCTCATAATATTTATACACTACAGGTATCTGTAATCTTTAGATTTGCATAAGCTTTGGTTTGTCATCTGCAATCTTTTTCATTTTGGACACCTATAATTGTGTCATTTGATAATGGGTTACAATGAGGTAACAAAATAAACAAAGTAGAAAATTAAAATTGACAATGAAGTCATATTTTCCAACACCTGGGAATTTCTCAAACTTGAGTTTCAACGATAATGCAATCTATCTAATTCAAGCAAATTCTTGAGGGTCATCAAAAAGTGTCATTGTGTGTTAATGGGTTAAAGTGTTTTGTAACCCTTTAAACCTTATTGTTTCATCTTGTGCTTAATCAATAAGGTTTGGTCAACTTTTCATAGTTACATAATTAAATATATCATTTGTTTCTTTTCGTTAGCAAATCTCAGCTTGGCTGGCTTAAGTTAATAGACAAATTTTTGGGTAGTCTCAGAGTTCAACAAGTGCCACCTGCCACTGGAGGCTTAATCACTAAAAATCCATTGAAAGCCTTCACAATAAAAGTAGTTCTTGTGTATTTCAGTAAAAATTGAAAAATCTTCCTGCAACTTCATCTCCTGTGTATTTTAAGCTCACCCAGCCATATGAATAAGCTGTATTCAAATTTTAGAGAACTCCATCAAAATTATTCTTTTTGAACACATCAGTTACTTTTTGTTTATCATGATAATTTTTGGCAAAGAAGATTACCAAACAAAACTATGCTTTGCTAGCATAACCCCTAATGACGTAATGATGGCGTTGATGACGTTGGTTTGATGTAATTTAAACTAAATCCAAGGATCCAACGGTTATTGGAGCCACCTGAATGCCCTCTAATCTTCGCAACTGTCTCGGATTAATCTTAAAATAGATTAAAAGTATACGTAGGCTATTAGGGAAATACCCTGCTTTTTTCTGATAAGCGACCTCAGATTTTTGCAAAACTACTTTGTGGCATATTGTATTCAAATAGTTTATGAGAGGAAATAAAAATAATTAAAATCTGTGACATGAAAAAAACATCGTTACCTACCTTTAAGAGATAAATTTCATACACTGGCATCTATTAATGATGGTTTCATTTTGCACATTGTTTGTAATACAAGTTAACTGCAAGTACGCAAGAATGAAACTGGTCGAATATGGGAGACTGCTCAAATACGGAAAACTCGAGTAAAGTCAAAGAGACTTGTACAAACCGGCATGTAAAATTTGTACGTGACATACATTGAGGGGGTAAACATACCTAATAATGTATCTGTCTGATGCATTTTTGAGAACATTGAAAGCTTCTCTTTGTTTCGTTGGAACCCTTTGGCTGATGGCGCCCCAGTTAACGGCAGACAACGCTACTCTTTTCGTTGCCATTTCCGAGGTCTAGTGAAGGACACGGCTGTACTCGTTTCAAATATCCACCGAGAGACAGAATAGTGTTCTATAACTGCGGATGTAAGACGGGTTTCTTAAAAGTATTTAATAGAATTCCAAAATTTTGGTTTTTGGTTTGTTTTTCGTCAGGTCAGAAATTTATTTTTCGACTGAAACGTCAGTTGGCTTAATGACTTGGAAACTTTGATATAGGTTAACAGATGGTGGCCAGGAGATCTGGTTATGAAAGAAATATTTATCCAAATTGTTGAGACAGTTCAAATTAAGACATGCAATTCGTTCAGATGAAACCTCAGAAAATATTCGGTCATTTTTTATACTTTGCACAAGTGGCAATGACTTATTGACCTTATTTAACTTTTAAAAACCATTAATGAGATGGAAATCAATTTTGTGAAATGTTTGAATTTTCTGATTTCCAACAAGATGTGACAAAAAAGAAAGAAAGAAAAATAAAAAACCTCAACTGACTCCAAGTTCAACGCTCAAATCAGATCTGATGCTAGTCAAGATGAAATCTCGGTATTGTTGGACATATTTTAGTGTAATTTCACAAAACTCTTTTTCTGTTAGCCCTTAATTGTTTTGCAAGAAGCGAAAATGGTTTCATTTGCTCGAAGTCTTTGGTCAAAGTTTAACGTAAAGTATCAAAATATGATCTGATACTTCCTCTGGAGAAAACATAAGATCTGGCCGATTTTAGTGTAAATTCGCGCTCTTGTTCAGTTCCAGTTTCAGCTGTGCAATTAACGAAAATGTTTTTATACGCTCCAAGTCTAGGTACAAACAATAAATTCAACTTGAAATAAATACAAATATATGTGCGCTAGAATAGATAGAATTGCAACAATTTACATTTCAATCATTGTTGAAGCTATTATTTGCCATATAGATATATTTGTCGCCCAAATATTGAATCGTTCATATTGCTCATAGAATATGCAGACGTAATACTTATCAGAACTTTGAGACCAGTTTGGCGACTTTTACGAAAGAATGTTGAGACCAATGTACTAACTAAAGCTTACAGATAATAGGATGACGTAAACAGTGAATTTAAAAGTGCATAGGAATTTGATTGATGTTGTTTTCAAAGGTACAAGATATAGTTTTCATCTGATATAAGAATAACTGGTAGTCATTAGATTGATACCAATGTCGTCTTTTGTTATTAATGTTGACGGTGGTACCAGTCTAATGTAGTCATCAGCTGAGCTTTATACAATCAATAATATTTATCCCTTAGGACATAAATGGATTTTAGTGGATTGTTGGGCCGAGTTTTGCATACGTTATGAATAACAGACGTTTTACTATTTAGCGTCTTCGCGCAGACATTTTCTACCAAGACCTTCCACTACTTTTCAGTAACGTCTTGTTTGTTCGTTTCTATTTTTTTCAATATATAGTAAATTCTCCGCTATGGTTATATTGCTGAGCTTTTTGTCTTTATTATTTTGTTTTATGTATTTTCATCAATATTAATATTAGGGTTAGATTTCATTCAGTTTAACCTTATTTCATCGACACTTTTTTATGGACGGGAAATATTCTTTTTGTTATTCAATATTCTAGTCTTGATTTACATTTCACTAAACGAAGAAATAATTGAGCAAATGCGGTAATCAATAGCTTGCTTTGAAATATTATAATTGAGTATAGCAAATTTAAAACATAGTAATATATCAGGATTCTAAAGTTTTTTTTTCTCTTTTTCTTTTATTTCTTTGTATATTGAACATAGCATTAAAGTAAGTTGAAAAACATTATTTTAAGTTCAAGTGTAGCGCAGATTAAAAAGATACTATGTATTACAAACATTTCAAACAAACCAATAAACCCTTAACTTATTTTTTATTAAAACGTGTTGTCCATAGAAAAAAATTCTTTGACTTAAATGAGAGGTTTTGTCTTTTCTTTTTTTTAACAAATTCTAATTTCGATAAGTTAAAACAGGTTTTTGACTAATACTTTCTCTTCATTTCTTAAAATCGGTTGCCCTCTCCACTAAATATCATGCCTATAATTCGAATGATTGCATTTTAATCGGGATAAAGTGCATTAGAAGGACTTGAAAACAGTAGGCATTATTAGCATATTCTCGGCCTAAAAAAATATGTTATTTAATTTAATTTTAGTTGTGATAAAAGGGCATATGTTTTTTACCAAATAGAAAATGCAGACTTTTCTAGTGAAATGGAAAACATGTACGCTAAATATTTTTTTGTGTTGTTGTTGTTTGTGTTTTTTCCTAGGGGGGGAATATAACTTTCAATTTAATTTGACAATGAAAAAAAAAAAAAAAATAGCATAAGCTGAATGCAAAAAATACAAATAATTACCATGTTTACTTGCATTATAGTTTCCATTTATTTGACAAAATGGAAGGGAAAGAGAAACTTCTTGTAAAAGCTATTTCTCCTTTCTTAAGAACTTCTCTCTATACCCAAAAGATGGTTAACTTTACTAAACCGTAAATTACTCTTCATCCATGACTTTTGTAATTTATGTCACCTACAGATTCTCATTTCGTTCAAACCTATCTCACACATTATTCTTCAAAATTCTCACCTTGATTACAATTTTGACAAATTAAAGTCATCTGCAGCTACTGGTCTGGTGCTAAATAATCTTCACGTGCATAAGCGCGTGCAGCCTGTGCTTCAGAACGGTTAAATATGATAACAACAGTCACCAAAGTTACTTATTTCATGCAAATAATACCCCTTCTTTTATATTAACCTACAATTCAAAGTCATGCAAGCCATGTCTGCACCATTTTATGTATAAAACAAATACGAAGTAAACATAATTTTTTCAATTTCAAAACAAGTAAAAAATCAATGTTTTTTAATCGCAAAAATGTACAAATAATGTTTCCAACCTGGTATAATGAATAAGTATTAAAATGAATATACAAAACAAAAAGAAAGTGAAACATCCTGACAGGAACATCTAAATAGAGCATCTTAGCTAGCATGAACAGTCTGAATAGTTGAACGTCTTACACCCATTAGGTACCCTTCAAATTTGTATTAAACTAGTTTAGACACATTCAAATTCAGTTCCGGCCATATATTGAAAGTTCTGTAGTTTCAATAGACTGGTGAGCATGTTCCATCTATGTTCTTTCCTCGAGGAAATCCCTCCAGGCAATTTCCGAGGCTCAAGTTAATTATCCATTGCATACATGTTCCTTTCATTATTTATCAATCGAGTGCGGCTTTTCTGGTCGACGAGATCTCGTCGCAGACGAGACCTATTTTATCAATGGAAGAAAAAGTGTGAATGCAGTAACGACGTTCCCTCTTTTGTGTACATTACCAGCCTCCCATTGGATGGACCATGCATGCTGAGTTAAAAAGCTACCAAAATCAAAGCATAGTTAATCCGTCTCTGACTTTTTTACGTGGTAGATGTAATTCTCACCATGGATCACGGTGAAGTTATGGCAGAAGTGTCAAAATCAAACTCAACAAATGTAAACAACATGAAATTAGTCGGCAAATTAGTGAATCAAAACTCTAATTCAAGAAATAGCGAGTGGATTAAACTCAATGTCGGTGGAACTGTCTTTATGACAACCCGAACTACTTTATCTAAGGATCCTAATTCATTTTTGTACAGGTTGATACAAGACGAACCTGACCTAAACACTGACAGGGTAAGATTCTTATCCAAAGGATCACCTTGACTGATTCTGGATCAGACTGGTCCGACTACTGACTTGTTTTGATATAGCAACTTGTACATAACTTTTTACTGCTTTTGGTTATAAAAGTATAATGTACAAATCAGGGGGTCTTCTGCCATATTTTTTTGCAAACAAATGATCATTGTTTTGGAATTAATCACTGAATGCTCATCTACCAATTGAGTTATGCAGTAATTGGTAATTTCTTGTTCATATTTTGGCTTTGTTTAAGTAGATGGCAACACCAGTCTGATTCATGATCTCCATCCAATTGTTTTCTCGATAACCTAATTTTGATAGGTCCTGTGCTGTGAATGAACATCCCTAACATTGGACAACTTTTAAGGAAAAAAAAAATTAGTTGGCTCCAAGCAATTTCTTCGATTCACAAAATAATTTCCTTTATCTGAATAATAAGAATTGTTTTATGTTAACATCTAATTATCCATGGGTCTGGTTCTTTTTGAAATGGTAAGATTTATCAGCAATAGGTAAGGACCCTATATTCATCATCTGATCCTGATAAACATACAAACAAATTTTAGACTGGTCTAAACTTAAAGAAGTAGCGGACTACACTTTCAAGCTGACGAATCTTAAAAGTTATCTCTTTATACCTTGGTATAAAACAATGTGAAAAATGAAGAAATTGCTTGTAAGATGCAATTGTTGTTTCCTGAATTCTTTTCTTTAGAGTAGTAAAAAGCATGATGGTGTGGCAATGGGTTAAGCAGTTCCAACACAAGCCCTCCTTTTACACCCCTTAAGAAAAGAAAAATGGAAAAAATTGTGGAAAGTGAAGACATTGCTTGTGTCAAGCAATTTCTTGATCATCAAACAATGTTTTCTATCCAAAAGGACAAAAAATCAATTAACTTTAAATTGCTTTCTGCAGCTTCTGTCCAAAATTTTGATGTGTGGGAATGGGTTAACACTTGCTCTACTCCAGAGTATTCCTACATAGTAGAGCAGTCAGTCTTTACCTAAGCTATTTGCTGCTCTATTTCTTCAGCAGGACAATGGTTAAGGGAGCACAGCATATGAATGCAGTTACTTTTCAAAGTCTATGGTCAGCAACATGTAACCAAGGAATTCAATAGTTGGTTGGAGACATAAACATCGTAACACTAACTACAGCTTGAATAAGCTGTCATTACAATGTTTAAGTTACCAAACCGATAAACATGCTAAACATAAATGTTAGAGTTCACTTTCAGTCTTAATTAATGATTTGATTGGCCAACTGACTGTCTTACTACACAGTGGTAATCTGTCAATGAAGGCTGTAACTTGGCAGAAATGTTTTTTGGGTGGAGCTCTCTTGAAGATGTTAGAAAATCAAATTCCATTTGAAAATGTGTTTGGCGTCGTGGTAATAGAAATGCTAGAAATTAAGATAATCTTAAATTAATAGGATGAACAATATGGCCTAGAACATTTATGTTTTGCATGTAGCATCTGCCATCATCTGGTGATTCTGGGCTCATTATTCGTAATCTTACTGAATCTTGTGTACTGCCGTAACTGGTACTTCTGATTTGATCTTATTGTTATTTTGCCCCCTTAAAAAACAAATTTGACTGCTAGAATTATTATGGCCAAGAGATTTTTGACTCCTGCATTTTAGAGACTAACCCAAGCCCTTACCCAGGCCCTATACAAAAATAAGGTCACAGAAGTCCCATTCGTGTTCTGCCTATGCACACCCTATTGTACATCGAAGCAAAGAAGGAAATCTTTGAAAGTCTTCTACAGACAAATCTTAACCATAGGGCTTAGGGATTTCATAATTTATAATTATACATATTATCACCTTATTATACTACAAAAATTACTTCCCCTAGGCTCGCCGTATGTTTCATAGAAATAACTAGGAAAAGTTAGAATTTTTTTTACAAAGAAACAACGTTGTATTTAGAACTTTTGCATTTTTAATTGAGGTATGACCCTTGTACAAAGAAACCTTGTACTGTATTTAGAACTGTTACATTTTGAATTGAGGTAAGACCCTTGTACAGAGAAACCTTGGACTGAAGGACATCTTTTCAGTCTTTATTGGAATTTGCCATAATGGCTTGGCTTTATTTTGGTCACATTTTTATATAAAGAAAAGGGGCTATAATAAGCAGAGACTCCAGTGAGCAATTTAGTACCATCAACTTACAAGGTCCTCCTGATTGAAAAGATTTTCCATTCTGTACATGAAAACATAAAGCCATTTGGCCTAGGGCCCTGAATGTTGATACAACTTGTTTTCCCTGGAATTAGGGAGGTACCCTGTCAATTAGTTGGAAAGTCCACTAAGGTAAAAACTCAAGGTCGCAAGATAATTTTGTTGTAGAAAATTTTCTTTCTGAGGTTGTACACAGATAGGGCTTATGAAATGACAAAGCCCTAGCGGAGGGTTATTTTTGACAGTTCTTGTATAGGTAAATTAGATATATTTTAGAGAAAGACCATCTCCAAAACCATATGAGCCTGTGTGTGATATTTCACATGTGCGTGAAACAAAGATATTGAGCAGCCTGGACAGCCATGCAGGCCATCAATACTATTTGCTGATCATCTAGATTTTATAACTAGTCGAATATTTCGAGTGGAAATGGATCATTTCATTCACATGTTCTTTATTTCAGGATGCTGATGGTGCATATTTGATAGACAGGGATGCAACTTATTTTGGTCCTGTTTTGAATTACCTACGCCATGGAAAGCTGGTCATAAATAAAGACTTGGCAGAGGAAGGTAAGAGTAATTCACCTTGATTAACTTGTTACAACGGCCCTATTTTAAATTACATAAGTCATGGAAGACTTGTCATCAATACAGACTTGAATCAAGCAATTTCTTCATTATCCACAATGTTTTTCATCCCAAAGCAAAGCGTAAAAAGGCGGGATCATGTGGGAATGGGTTAAACATTCAATTGATGATTGCAGGCCAAGCCAACTGACCTACTACAAGGCAGTTGAACTGGGGTAACAAATGAGGTTAGTTTGCAGAATACATGGTCAGACAAATTGTTGGTTGATTAATGTGAATTATTGATGTAAACACCCTTACTTGTATCAGCTGTAGTTATGCCTGTAAGTGTTGCAATAATGGAAAGGAATTTTATGCATTCCCACGCAATCCTGATTTTTTACTTCCCTTAAGACAAAACTTGGTAAAACATTGTGGAAAATAAAGAAGTGACTTGTACAAGTAATTTCTTCATTTCCCAGAATGTTTTCAATCCAGGTAGATAAAATTCATTAAAATTTCATCAAGTTGAAATTGTTGTCTGCAATTTTTTTCATTTAGGATCAGTCCAAAATTTGTCATCTGGTAATGGATAAAATTGACGTCTGATGATTTGATTTTGTGATTGACAGCAGTAAACCATCAGTTATGAAATTGCTAGATCACAAATACTTCTGGGTGTCGGAAGCATTATTGTGCTTAACCCTTGTCATGCTGAACCTGGAATATTCTGGTTTTGGCAGGAGGTATAGACTAAGATCAGACTGCACTTATGTGCAGGCTGATCTTAGTCTATACCTCCTGCATGTTCTTTTCCTGCCAGAAATGTCTATGAAGTTGATTTCTAAAATAAATTATTATTTTTGAACAACAAGTTCTATCAGTGCTTTCAGCCCTTTGATTTGACAGCAATTCAGTAAGGTAATTTACCGGTATACAGCATGACAAGGGTTAATTGGATGTGAACATACAAAAAAAAAAAAATACTACTAGAATTTTGCTCTTACTCTTAGGGTCCAAGGTCCATATTGCTATATCTCTAAATAAAGCGATGGGTTGAAATCAGGAAAGTTGATTTCATAAACTTTAATATGTATACAGAATGATTAGAAATACAAATGTTGTAAAGTTTTCTTCTGGTTCAATCCATGCCTTATTGAAAAAAAAGAGTAAAATTAAATATTGCTTGCTTCAGAAATATTTTTTGAACGCCGAATTTTAACTCTTTTCAGACTTACAAATTCTTGGTTAACCCATTACCAGATGGCAAAATTTTAGACTGGTCCAAATTGAAAGAAGTTGCAGACAATAATCTAAAGTTTATGAAATTTAAGATTTTTTCATCTTTCTGGTTAGAAAACATGGTGTAAAATGAAGAAATTGCTTGTTACAAGCAAATTCTTTGTCTTACACAATGTTTTCCAAATTGTTTTCCTTGTGGGGCGTCAAAAAGCGTCACTGTGTGGGAATGCTTAAACCTTATGTGCAACTGTCAAATGTCCTTAATAACTCTCTTTCTACTAACGCTATTGCTTTGAAACTTTGCACATATTTTTGTGACCATTATATCATCTTCTAGGCAAAGATTCATTACAATTACATTTATTATAGTGGAGTTTTTACCCTATTTGGACTTAGAAATTCTTCGTTAAACCTTTCTTGCAACTGTCATATATCTTTAAAACTCTCTTTCTACCAATGCTTTTGCTTTGAAACTTTGTACTTGTTTTTGTAACAATGATATCAGCCTCTAAATATAGATTCATTACTCTGACATTCATTTTAGTGGATTTTTTTTACCCTTTTCAGACTAAGATATTCTTGATTAAACCTTGTGTGCAACTGACATATATCTTTAATTACTCTTTTTCTACTTTTGTAACTGCTTTGAAACTGCGCATGTTTTTTGTGACAATAATATCAGCCTTTAGACACAGATTCACTACTCTGACATTCATTTTAGTGAAATTTTTACTTTTTTCAGACTAAGAAATTCTTGGTTAAACCTTACGTGCAACTGACATAGTAGAAAGAGAGCTATTGAGGACATTTGACAGTTGCACATAAGGTTTAACCAAGAATAGTCATATGATTGCTGTCCTCTGACAGCTCTTGTTTCATTTTGTACTCCAATGAAAACAAAAAATATTTTTTTCAAGTCTTAACCCATTAAAATTTTAGACCAGTCTTAATTCTAAAAAGTTGCAGACAACTTTTTGAAGTTGATGAAAGCTTTAGAATATTTGTCTATTGGAGTAGAAAACATTATGGATAATGGAGAAATTGCTTGTAATAAGCAATTTCTTCATTCTCAACAATGTTTTCCAAAGCTTTCATATTGAGGTGTGTTTAAAAAGGGTAATTGTATGAGACTAGGTTAAAGGGTTCCAGTATTTAGGTTGAAAGCACTTTACATGTACTTTATTTCCAGGTATTTTGGAGGAGGCAGAGTTTTACAATATAACTGAATTAATTAAATTAGTCAAAGATAAAATTCGGGAAAGAGATGCCAAGCAAAATCAAGTAAGTAATATTTCTTATCAAGAATATATAAAGACAGAGAACTGTTCACAAAAGATAAGTGTGTAACTGTTTGATATTATGCATGTTACTTATTTCGTGGGGCAGCCTTTGAAATGATGGGGGAATGTGATTGCCTTAGGGATGAATTTGGACTGCAAGACAGAAACAAAAGTGTATTTACAATTTCAAAAATGATAAACCTCATATCTTTGTGTTTCAAAATGATACCAACAGTTTTAAGTTTAACACAACATGTAATAGAATTCATTCTAATAATCTAGAGAGTTCTGAAGGATGTTTTGGAACATCAAAGTTGCCATGTTGTGTGTCTTGAATATTATCTCTTTAACCTCTTCACCAAGTTAAACATTACACCTACAGTGAAAGTGAATGATCTGATTAGTTAATTTATTTTTGGATTAGTTAATTTATTTTTTGTTATCTTTTGTTTAGATGATCCATCAATTACACATTATACAGAGAAAAGACTTGGATCTGCCTGCTCATCTGCACTATATATACTGTGCACGCAATGGATAGGTAGATAGGGTTTAACCCATTCCCACACAGTGACGCCTTTTGACGCTCCTCAAGAAAAGGCTTTGGAAGACATTATGGACAATGAAGAAATTGCTTGTAACAAGCAATTTCTTCATTTTCCACAATGTTTTCCACCCCAATAGACAAAGATTCTTTTAATTCCATCAACTAATAAGTGCCGTCTGTAACTTTTTAGCTCACCTGAGCACAAAGTGCAAGGTGAGCTATTGTGATTGGTCGTTGTCCGTTGTCCGTCCGTCCACTATTTCTTTAAAAATCTTCTCCTCTTAAACCAGTAGGCCAATCAAGCTGAAACTTTGCAGGGATGTTCCTTGGGTGAAGTTCTACAAAAGTTGTGAAAAGAATATAATTCCGTCAAAAACTCTTGTTGCTGCGGTATTTGAAAATGGGAATATGAAGGAAATCTTTAAAAATATTCTCCTTCTAAACCAGTTGACCAATCAAGCTGAAACTTTGCAGGGATGTTCTTTGGGTGAAGCTCTTCAAAAGTTGTTAAAAGAATTTAATGCCTTCAAAAACTCTGGTTGCTGCGGCATTTGAAAATGGGAATCTTTAGTAAATCTTTAAAAATCTTTAAAAATATTCTCCTTCTAAACCAGTAGGCCAATCAAGCTGAAACTTTGCAGGAGTGTTCCTTGGGTGAAGCTCTTCAAAAGTTGTTGTTAAAAGAATTTAATTCTGTGAAAAACTCTTGTAACTGTGGCATATGAAAATGGGAAATTTAAGAAAATCTTTGTTGTCTTTTTTTCCACAGACTATAAGGCCCAAGGCATTTATATTTTATCTAGAGCTTAATCACATGGTTCTCTACCAAGTTTTTAAATATTTAATCTCTGGGGTCAAAAATGGCCCCGCCCATGAGGTCCGAAGTTTGGAAAAATGCTTAATTAGAGCAATTTCAAAAGACTTCTCTTAAACTATAAGGTCTAGGATATTCATATTTGGTATGTAGCATAACTATATAGTTTTGTACTATATCACCAAAAGTTGTCTTCCTTGGGTCAAAAACGGCCCTGCACTAGGGGTCAAAAATTCTGAAAAACGCAAAATTTGAGTATGTTAAAAAAAATTCTTCATTTTAAGGAGGAGGGCATTTATATTTTGAGTGTAGCATAGCCTGGCTGTTATCTATCAGTTTTGATTAAATTATGCCTGTACGTTAATAAACACCCCTTCCCTGGGTGTCCAAAGTTTGTAAAAATGCTCAATTAGACCATGTTCAATAGTCTTTTCCTCCCGATCTACAAAGTATAAGGCATTTATATTTTGTATATAGCATATCTAGATGGTTCTCTACCATGTTAGCTAAAATCTTAGCCCTGGGATAAAACATGGCACTGCCCCAGAGGGCAAACATTTTTGAAAACACCCAATTAGAGCATCATGAAAAGTCTTCTCCTTCTGAAATATAAGGTGATGGGCATACATATTTGGTATGTAGCATGACTAAATGATTTTGTACTATGTAACTGGAAAATATGCTCTTAGGATAAAAAATGTCTCTGCTCCTGGGGTCGAAAATTGCATAAATCGCATTGAAAGAATTCTTCTTCTTAAATATAGTTTCTAGAGCATTTACATTAAAAACATAGGATAACATTATTGTTATCTACCATGTTTATAGCCTTTGGACAAACATGGCCCTTCCCAAGGCATCCAAAGATATAAAATACGCTAAATAAGAGCATGTTCAAATATCTTCCACTCCTCATGTATAAGTTGTAATGCATTCATATTTTGATTTATAGTACATCCAGATTGTTCTCTACCAAGGTTGCTAAAATTACACCCATTGAAGTTGTACACAGTAATTAGAGATTGATTGAAATCTAAAGAGTTTCAGGTAGAAAACACTGTGAGAAATGGATAAATTTCTTGTCACTCCCTTTCTCACTATGTTTTTTTTTCAAACCTGAGGGTGACAAATTCTTGGATAGTTTGATAATGGATTAAACTATAAAGCCAAAGGAATTCATTCTTATTGTAAAGCATTACTGGATTGTTTTGTACAAAGCCCAAAATTTCATATTTGTTTTATTTATTTTGCTCAAGTTGTGTCTTTTTTTTTACTAAAAAGTACTGTAATTTGCAGATGCCTCAGGTGAGCGATTTAGGACCATCATGGTCCTCTTGTTTATCTTTCAGACTTCAATAAAGAATGTATACAGGGTAGAAAGTGCGGAAAAAGAATTTTTTGACATGTCAACAACAATGTCTGAATACTCTTGTTTCTACCTTTCAAAAAAATGTTAACTGGTTTAACATTGATCAGAAGAACTTGTTCAGATGGTGTCAAAATGTTGGACTACAGGCTCTCTTGTTTCTATCTTTCAGACTTATAAAGAATGTAAACAAGGTATTACCTGCTCAGAAGAAGAACTTGTTCAGACATTGTCAACAGTGTCTGATTACTCTTGTTTCTATCTTTCAGACTTACATGAAGAATGTATACAGGGTATTGCAGTGCTCAGAAGAAGAACTTACTCAGATGGTGTCAACAATGTCAGATGGATGGAAATTTGAACAGGTCAGTATTTCATATTTTAGTGTAACAAAAGCTAGTATTTAATATTTTAGTTTAACAAAAGCTTATGAAAAACTGTTGTACGGAAGAGCAGCATGAAATAGGACATGAAATAAATGACAAGCTTATGCTTACATACATGCTTATGTTATTTCATTGTAGCTTTGCATAATATTAGTCATATCCTTAGGCACTCTTTTTCTATTGTAAACAGGGGGAAATATGACTTTTTTTGTCTTGTTGATTTGTAAACTAGGGAATGTGTTAGACCTTTTTTTTATATAATGAATCTTATATTACAAAGTGAAATAGCTTCATATGAAATCTATAGCCTATGTTGTTTGGCAAAAGGATTAGAATTGTCGAAAGGTTTTTCTTCAGACAAGAATTAACATTAAGAAGGAAAAGAATGTAGCTTGTTATTATGTGGTTGAAGAAAAGGGTTATTTTACATCTTTAGAACTGAAATAATCTGACTATAACTCATTGAACATTTCTTATGATTCATATGAATTAAAGAAATTTTATTGATCTGCTTTTTCTGCCGCATAGGTCATTATAAGATTTATCAACTTTAATGAATGACTTTTTTGCTCATGTGAGCACAACATATTCATGGTGAGATTTGGTGATCCTTGAATGTCTGTCTTCTGCCATGTGGGGTCAACAATAAGAGTGTTTACACTCTAAGAGGCCACAATTATGACTCAATTATCATGAAACTTGGTTAGAATGTTTGTCATTTCATAAGGATTAACCCTTAGAATATTAAAATGCTCGGTTGTAAAGCACAGAAAACTGAAAAAAAGTAGGCCAAATCTTTGATCAGTTGAATAATTTTTGTGTGCTGCTTGTGCCTTCACAAATCAGATCTACTTTGATGCTTCATAACCGTGTGTCTTTGATCAATAAAAAATCAGGTGAGCGATCTAGGACCATCTTGGCCCTCTTGTTTAATTTCTTGTTGATAAGTTTAGGGAAAGACCATGCTGAATTTCTCTGAGGTTTATATTTCCAGTTGTTAAATATAGGTTTGCAATATAACTTTGGTTCAGGAGACCATGGTGAATGTCTCTTTTGTTTTATCTTTCCAGTTGATAAATATAGGGTCCCAATATAACTATGGTTCAGAAGACCATGCTGAATTTCTCTGTGTTGTATCCAAAGAGTGTCCAAATAGTCTAAACGGTCCAGAGGCAGAACCCACAGATAAAGCCAAGGTAAGATGTTAATCTAAAACAGATGATAACTAGAGAATATAAGGCTATGATTATACCTAACACCTTATTATGCTTTAGGCTGTAGAAGAAAATTTTATCCCCCCCCCCCCATATTGTCTGTCTGTTTGTCGCTGTCTGTCAAATTAAACAAAAAATCGTAACATTTACAATTACTTTAAACCTATTCAAGATACAATCCATGTATTTTGCATGGTTATAGATCTCAGTGATATGCATCTACAGTTATCTAGATCAAGGTCATGTGACAAGGTCAGGATCATTTGTCAAGGTTAAACTTCTGCAAAAGATAATCAAAAAGCTTAACATCTATAGTTTCTTCAAGGCTATTCAAGATATAAAGCTCATATTTGGCATGATGATAGATCTCACCAGTACCCATCTAAAGATTTAAAGGTCAAGTCATATCACAAGTTAAAGGTTATATGTAAATGTCAAACTTTTGCAAAACTTAACCAAAAAAGTTAATACTTACTTTTTCCTTACCTTTGTAACAAGGCAAATAATAGGTGTTTGAATACTATCATAGCTGAGATGTTATTACATGGCTACATTTTTACATGATAAAATTAAATACCAGTAGCTTGTATTGAAACACTCAGAATTTGGCCTCAAGCTTGGCAAAGTTTAATCCACTATCAATATTCCTGTATTTTCCTGTAAAAAACTTGTTGTGTAAAATTGTTTTACATACAAGTATGGGTGCATTGTGATTTAGTGTGAATGATTTGATGATAGGTAGTTGTTATATGATAATCTCAAAACATGGGAAACATTATATTTGAACTTATAAGTGAGAGTTTAGATCATTTAACCCATTCCTGTTTTGCAAAATTTCAGACTGGTCCAAATTCAAAAGTTTGCAGATGAAAATTTAAAGTCAATGTTATTTGAAAAATACTCATTCAACAGGGTAGAAAATATTGTGGAAAAAAAGAAATTGCTTGTTACAAGCAATTTCTTCTTTTTCCACAATATTTTCCTAGGAATAAAGACGCTGGGACGTAAAAAACAGGGATTGAACAGGAAAGAGTTAAGGCATGCAAGATAATTTTGTTATTGTCAAACATTAAGAGAGGATGAACCATCAGTGCACATTTACCAATTGCAAAAAAAAGTTTGAAATCTATCCATCATTAGAACCATTGAAGCTATTAATTTCTTAACAGTACCAAATTAGGTGTGATATACTGTTTTAGACTTTTTGCAATGGCTCTTCCCATAAGCAATTTATCAACTAGAATATTTGTCTCAAACCTGTAGAAGACAATTTATTTTGAAAGAAAGGATAACATGTGCCAAGATAAACCACTGTCAATCAGGGCTCCTGAAAACCAATAAATGCCATTGTGGACTGAATTTTGATTTGCCAGACTGATTGAATCCCAAAAATAACAACAATTTAACCCATTTTAACCCTTTAGCAGACAACAATATTCGGGGCAGATGACAAACTGAAGTTAATGCAGCTTCAAAAAATCTTTGTCTTTGTGGTTAAAAAGATATTGTGGATGATCTAGAAATTGCTTGTAACATGCAATATTTTTCATTTTCCACAATGTTTTCTAAAACTTTAAACTTGACAAGCATAAAAAGCAGGATTTTGTTGGAAAGTGTTAAGGTGTACCAGCAAATCATTTTTGTGTTTATTGTATGATTAGATTAGCAGCATATAGCTTAAACACTTTGTCTGTTACAAAAACAACCAAAAATGAAAATTCTGTATTCATGTTTAGCATGGAAATACCATTTTGTTGGACTGTGCTGGACAGTGCTGTATAAGTATACAACTGTTTCAGACAAGCTTAAACCATTTCCAGATGACAAAATTTTAGACTAGTCCAAAATTTCTTTATAGGAGTTGCAGACAACAATTTAAAACTTATAGAATTTTATTTTTTTTTTCAACTTTCTGTGTAGAAAACATTGTGCAAATGAATCACCATCTTTTCCTAATTGATTTTCTATTTGAAGCGTCAAAAAGTGACATTATGTGGAAAGGTTTAAGGCAATCTGACAGGGTTAAGGCCACCTATTAACTCTTTCCCGTACAATCCTTGACCCATTACAACACCATGAAACTTTAGTCCAAATTGAGAGAAGTGGTGGATGACAATTTTAAGTTGACAAAATTCTAAAATGTTATGTCTTTTGAGAAAGAAATCATTATGGATAATTCTTCAATTTTCTACTATGTTTCCTCTGGTTTGTTCTTGTGTCCTCAAAAAGCTTTATTGGTTGGGAATGGGTTAAGAAAGACGCTGGAAAATGAAGAAATTGCTTGTTTTTACACTATGTTTTCAACCCAAAAAGACAAAGATTTTTAAAATTTCTTCAAATAGAAATTGTCATCTGCATCTTCTTTCAATTTAGAACAGTCTAAAATTACACCTTCTTTTAATAGATTCTGGTCTAATTCTTAAAATCTGACTGTTTATTGCAGCATTATTTTTCTTAAACAAACCTTATTTTATTTTTCAGGTTTTACAGCAGAAAGGGTCCCGGATGTGATATATTGTGATTTATTTGTACTTTCTGTTTATTCTCTTTGTCTGAAAGTTAGGTGTTTTTAAAGATTTTTACTCAAGTATAAGGCCATTGAATAATGTTTTAATGAGTGTGACTGAGTAAAGCTATTGTAGGTATGATAAGAAATGTCCTTTTTGATCTCGGAAGAAACTGTCAAACAGAAATCCTGTTAGAATTGCGTACAAAGCTCTAGATTTAAGGGAATGATGACATCCTAAATTTTCTATCATCAGGGGCCCTGCATGGCTCAGTGATGAGGGCAGAAGACTCTTAATCCAAGAGAATCTAAAGATTATGGGTTTGAATCTCAGCTGCGCTGCATGTGGGTATGTCCTTAGGCAAGACATTTCAGAGCTCCAGCCTTGTGAATTTTCCAATGATTTAACTGAAAGTTTTTTCCAAGTTGAATCATACCACCATGTAAGAATCGTCTTGGACAGATAATTGAAATGAGTACCTACAAGATAAGGTTTCATTGATCAGGAATATGATTCACTTCTGAAAACACTACTTTTATACAAAATCCTGCATGTTATTGATTTAGACAGATTAAAGATGTGAAGGCTAGAGAGCCAGATAGATAACATATGATTTTCTGGTAAGGTAGGAAAAAGTATGGAACAAAAAATTAATCGCAGCTATTTTCCTTCAGTGCTTCAGAATTCATTTAACCCATTACCAGACCACAAAATTTAAGACTGGTCAAAATTGAATGGAGTTTGCAGACAACAATTTAAAGTTTGTGAAATTTTAGATTTTTTCAACTTTATGAATACAAAACATTGTGTAAAATGAAGAAATTCCTTGGTTCAAGCGATTCCTTCATTTTTCATAATATTTTCCCAATTGTTTTCTTGAGGGGCCTCAAAAAGCTTCATTGTGTGGGAATGGGTTAAGAGTAAACTGTAGTTTTAAGCACTAATAAGAAAACAATCTATGAGAGATTTCTATTGGTAAAGATAAATGCATGTGTTGCTGATCTTGAGGCTCTTAACCCTTTACTGTTTTTCAAAATTTTAGACATGTCTAAATTCAAAGGTTTTGCAGACAAAAATTTAAATGGATTTTAATTGAAAAATGATCAATCAGTAGGGTAATAAATATTGTGGAAAAAGAAGAAATTGCTCACAATTTCCACAATTTTTTCTCAAGTATGAAAAATATGGGGAAATAAAAGCCTGGGATTGTACAGGAAATGGTTAATAGATGGAGAAAACTAGATTATTCTTCCATCAAATGTTTTATGATGGGTGCTAAATTGCCCCCGTCAACACCATTGCGATGAACACCCACAACATAGAGTTTAGAAGAGAGAACAAATAAATTTTGTCATTAGTCTCTATATCTGGAGCTCTGCAGGAACATTCAGGTCTGCATTTGCAGGCAGTGTACACAAAGATCTGCCTGCAAATACCTACAGTCTGAAATTTGTCTACCTTCTTGTCATGTCTACCTTCTTGTTATTTTATTTGACAGGACAAAGATTAATCCTTAATTAAGCAACAAAACTTTAGATTTATCCAAATTCAAAGACTTAGGGTACAAATTTCAAAGTCTGATTTGCATGTGAATTGAAAAATAAGGGTGACATAGGCTAAAATCATCTAGGCAAAAGGAGAAATAGCTTGAAATAAGACATTCCTCATTCTCTGAATAATGTTTCTCAAGCTGCTGGACTGTGTGATAGTTAAGAAAGTCTTAGGCATTCCTATTCTAAAAGAACAATGGTCCATCCCACAGCTCAAGAAATTTTTACATACATTGCAATGCTTACCTATTTTATTGGTTTAAAATGTTTTTTCATCAATTGAGGTACAAGTTCTAAGATTAAACCCTCTCAAATCTTCTCCATGGAGAATACACAGATACTCATACTGAGTATAAGTATCGGTGAAAAAACCAACCAAGATCGATAGCTGCTCAGTTTGATAACATTGTATTGGATGAAATAAGATGTTGTAAAGTCAACATAACCCATTACCAGATGACTGTTTGATCCAAATCAAAAAAAGTTGCAGATGATATTTCAAAGATTAGAAAAATGAGTGTCAAATAAGTAAATATTGTAAGAAAAGTAAATATGCTTATTACAATAAATTTCTCCTTATCTGAAAATGTTACTATAACTATATTTCTTCTTGTGTCAAAAGGGAAAATTATGTGGTAATGGGTTAATGAAGCTGTTGTTAGGATATTTTTGGTACTCCACCAGAGAAATAACTCTAAGACACAAATTTATATTATTTTACCATTGAATGACTCCATTCAAAGTCCTGTGACGGCTTATACGGGAATGTAATTATAGCTTGTAATGGCAACGGTGTTACAATATATTGGAAGCGCAGTTTAAATATCCAAAGCCTAAGGTATAGACTTGGGTATTGTTTTATTTGAAGTGGGCTTCAAAGATAACTCAGTGTTCTGAGATTAACCCAGAACATTAACACAATCCAACAACTTCTTTATGCCCCTGATTAAAAAAAAAAGCTGGAGAAATCATTGTGGAAGACAAAAAAATTGCTTCTAACAAGCAATTTCTTCATTTCAAACAATATTTTCTACCCCAAAATTCCACCAATTTCAGCAACTTTGTTCAATTTTGATCAGTCTAAAATTTTCCTGATTGGTAATTGGTTAAAAAAAATTGAAAAAAAGAAACGAGCATGTCACATTAAACAATCTAATAAAAAAAGGTCAAAATGTACGATACCTCCTGATACTGCCATTTACGTAACCCTTGTCATGTGAACCTCGAATATTCTTGCTTTGACAGGAGGACTAGACAAAGATCAGCCTGCACGCATGTACAGGCTGATTTTAGTCTACACCACCTGCTTATCAGTTTTAAGCCAAAGTTGTTTGTAACGAAAATTTTCAAATTTGAAATTATCCCATAGCTGATGCTTCTAGTGCTTTCAAGGCTTTGAATTTATTGGAGTGATGTAGAGGGTTTATAATGCAGTATGACCAGGGTTACTTGTGTCACAAAAAAGGGTTTACTGGTGTTCATTTAATGTTTTGTGTAAGAATGTGTTCATCAATGTCTGCTTTTATATTTCTCATTCATTATTCAATGAATTTAATGGCCATATTTGCAAAATTTATTGTCAAAAACATGGAATAAAGTAAAATGGTCTGTTGGTGACCTAAATGTTGTAACTACAGTAGGAATAAGCTGTGGTTACAACATTTAAGTTGTTAAACCAAGGAAAATACTTCACCTAAATGTTGACCAATTTTAGCCTTTAAAGGTCACTTGCAGTCTAAATTTACCCTTTCCTGTTCAATCCCATGTTTTTCAATATCCCTGATTAATTGGGAATTATTGTCAAAAAAGAAGGAATTGCATGTAACAAGCAATTTCTTCTTTTTAGCTCACCTGAGCACAAAGTGCGAGGTGAGCTATTGTGATCGGTCGTTGTCCGTCGTCCGTCCGTCCGTCTGTCCGTCTGTCCGTCCGTCCACAATTTCTTTAAAAATCTTCTCCTCCTAAACCAGTGGGCCAATCAAGCTGAAACTTTGCAGGGATGATCCTTGGGTGAAGTTCTTCAAAAGTTGTTAAAAGAATTTAATTCCATCAAAAACTCTGGTTGCCGCGGCATTTGAAAATGGGAATCTTTAGTAATTCTTTAAATATCTTTAAAAATCTTCTTCTCCTAAACAAGTAGGCCAATCAAGCTGAAACTTTGCAGGGATGTTCCTTGGTTGAAGCTCTTCAAAAGTTGTTAAAAGAATTTCATTCCGTGAAAAAATGTTGTAACCGCGGCATATGAAAATGGGAAATTTTAGTAAATCTTTGTTTTTGTTTCTTTCATAGACTTCAAGGCCAAAGACCTTTATATTTTGAATAGAGCTTAATCATATGGTTCTCCACCAAGTTTTAAAATATTTAATCTCTTGGGTCAAAAATGACCCCGCCCCTTAAGTCCGAAGTTTGGAAAAATGCTTAATTAGAGCAATTTCAAAAGACTTATCCTCTTAAACTATAAAGTCAAGGATATTCATATTGGGTATGTAGCATAACTAGATAGTTTTGTACTATATTAGTTAAAGTTGTCCTCCCAGGGTCAAAAACGGCCCTGCACTAGAGGTCCAAAAATTGGGAAAAAGTAAATTTTGAGTATGTTAAAAAAAAAAATTTTCATTTTAAGGCGGAGGGCATTTATATTTTGAGTGTAGCATAGCCTGGCTGTTATCTATCAATTTTGATTAAATTCATGCCTGTAGATTACCCTTTCCCTGGGTGTCCAAAGTTTGTAAAAATGCTCAATTAGACCATGTTCAACAGTCTTCTCCTCCCAATCTACTAAGTCTTAGGCATTCATATTGGTATATAGCATGAGCAGATGGTTCTTTACCATGTTAGCTAAAATCTTAGCCCTGGGATAAAACATGGCACTGCCTCATAGGTCCAAAATTTTCGAAAACATCCAATTAGAGCAACTTTGAAAGACTTCTTCTTCTGAAATACATGGTGAATGGCATTCATATTTGGTATGTAGCATGACTAAATAATTTTGTACTATGTTATAGGAAAAAATGCTCTTAGGATAAAGAACGTCTCTGCTCCTGGGGTCAAAAATTGCATAAATCGCATTTAAAGAATTCTTGAATAGAAATGGAGAAATAGCTTGTCACTCTCTTTCTCACAATGCTTTTTTAAACCTTTTTTTTCCTGAGAATGACAAATTGTGGGATAGTTTGGTAATGGATTAAACAATAAAGCCAAAGGCATTGATTTTTTTTTTAAACCATTACTGGATTGTTCTGTACAAAGCCCGAAATCTTATAAGTGTTTTATTTATTTTGCTCAAGTTAAGTCTTTTTTATACAAAAAAGGACTGTAATTTGCGGATGCCTCAGGTGAGCGATTTAGGACCATCATGGTCCTCTTGTTCTACTATATATTATAACCCACTGTATTAAATCCTCTTTAAATTTTCATCTGCAAAACATTTAAATTTGGACAAGTCAAAAATTTTATAAAACAGGAAAGGGTTAAGGATTTGATTCTTTCAATGATCGCCAGCTGTCTCATTTAGTTGACTTTCATGAGTCCCCACACCATGGGGTTGGAGTAACTCTTTTTTAGTGTTTCTTCAAATTGATAGTGCTGTTTGTTTTATTTGAGCCTATGCGTGACATTTCCAACCATTACGCATGTGCATGACCCTCACACACCTGGACAGCCATTCGGGGCAATTAGAATACTCGCTGATTGTTGAAAGAAGCTTTGGGTCAGTATCTATCTTCAAGGCGTAGAGTGAAGACTCTGATCGGACTGTGTGGATGCACAGGCTGATCTGAGTTTTTACTTGGCGCACATGTGTAATGGTTGGAAATGTCACGCATGCGCTCATTTGAATTTTTCTGTTCCCATGGTTTCCCCTGATATGTAGGAGTATATCTTGTATACAGCCAACGTCATTGTCATACTTAACCCAATACCAGACAACAAGTCTGAATTTAGAGCTGTTCCAGATGACATTTTAGATTTGTCCAAATTGAAAAAAAAGTGATGTATGGGCCAGAAAATAGCTTGAGGAAAGGAAAAAATTACTTGTCACTGTGTTTTCCCTTATGTAATTTTTCAGGGGCATCTAAATGCAGGATTGTGTGATAATGTGTAAAATATAAAAAAAATCAAAAAAAAAATCAAAAGTAATCTTGGCTATTGATATTACCTTAACACATTCTGACATTATTCCACTTTTTTACTTCAACCAATAAGAAAGCTTTGGAAAACATTGTGGAAAATGAAGAAATTTTCTGTTACAAAAAGCAATTTCTTCATTATCCACATTGTTTTCTACCCAAAGAGACAAAGATTTTTAAAATTTCATCAGCTTCAATTTGTCAAATGCAGTATCTTTGAATTTAGACCTGTTTGAAATGTTGTAGTCTTATAATGTTTTATACTACATATGAACAAATTAAACTGTATGGCCTCCCTTCAGCCATTTCTTCAACCAATTCCAACACATCAGAATTTCAAACTGGTCCAAATTGAAAGTAGTTGCAGAAGATTATTTCAAATCGTTGAAAATTTTGATATCTTTGTCTCTATCGCTAGAAAACAGTTTGGAAAATGCAGAAATTGCTTGTAACATTTCTTCATTTTTCCACATTGTTTTCGAGAATATTTTCTTGAGGGGTGTAAAGGAGAGATTGTGTGGGAATGGGTTAACCTCAGAATAGAAGCCAATCTAGGCATTACTCTATGCTATTAATAGCGATCGAAATTTTATACTTGATCACATTAACCCATTCCCACGCAATGCCACTTTTTGGCGCCCCTCGAGAAATACAATTGATAAAAGATTGTATAAAATGAAGAAATTGCTTGTCACAAGCAATTTCTTCTTTTTCTACAATGTTTTCTACCCAGAGTGAAAAAATCTAGAATTTGATTAATTCAAATTGTCGTCTGCAACTTCTTTCAATTTGGAGCAGTCTAAAATTTTGCTGTCTGGTAAAGGGTTAAGGGAGGTTCTAGTTGACATTTCAAAGTTTGCTTTAAGATGAATAATGTGCCATATGCAGTAGAAAACATTGTGAGAAAATAACTTTCTTTTAACAATGTTGAGGGTTGCAGACCACAATCTCTAGTATGCTAAAAGTGCCAAATATGGTAGAAAACATTGTGAGAGACGGTTAAATTACTCGGCACAAGTATTTTCTCCTTTTACCACTGTTTTTCTAAAAGCTGTTAAATTGGTTGGCTAAGCAAGATTAACTCTTTAATTAAGGCTGTAGAAAGAGAAAATAAATTGAATTTCCTTCTGGAAAATTTGCTATAAATATTCACACTGTCTGGTGTTAAAAATGTTATATGTTTGGTGTGTTACTTTACGATTGGAAACTCTACCTCTTGAAAACATGAGGGCCTGCTTTGTTTCATTCTTGTTTTATATGCCATCACTGAGAGATTTTATGTTCATTCAATTTCAGAAATACAATCAAAGCACATTGAAATCATTAATTTTATCAATAAGTATTGTTTCTTTTCTGTCTTTAAGCTACTGTCCTTATGATAAGTTAAAAAAAGTTAATCAACAATTTTTTTTTTTTGAAAATATTTCGTAAGTATTGTGATGTCAGCATAACATGGAAGTACTCCCTTTTAGTCCGGTATGTAAACAACAATTTAATTTGATTCTTTTGTCCCTTTATGATAGTATAGAACCCATATTAGTCAAGCCCTATGGCAATGACAGAGACATAGTTGTCACAATCACAAGTAGTTGTATATGCATTAGTATGTCAGTCTGTCAGTGGTGAATTTCAAAATAATATGGCACAATTGTTCTCCATTGTAAGTAGATGTGCATCCTCAAACAAATGTTTGATAGCTTAAAGGTCAAGGTTACATCTCAAGGTCTAATATCTTACCGGTTTGACATGTCCCAGTATGTCTTTCTAGATATGACACTAAACATTGAAAGAGTTGATTTCAAAAGAAGAAGCATCTTTAACATTTATAAATATAACCAGTACCCAAAAAACAAAAACAAAACAAATTCATATTTAGGTCACTAGATCAAATCATAGAAATACCTTTTATACTTTTTAGAGGCCACTTTTTCCGCTAAATTCTATTGGTTAAGAATGTTTGTCTCCATTAAAATCTCTGTCAAGTTTGAGTTTGGTCATGATGAGTTAACCCTTTCCTGGTTAATTCCTGGATTTTACGTGCCTGAGATTTTATACTCGAGAAAATATTGTGTGATAAGAAGAAATTGCTTGTAAAAAGCAATTTCTTCTTGTCCCACAATATTTTCTACCCTATAGGTTGGTTAATTTTAAAAATTGTGCTCACTTTTAATTGTCGTCTTCAACTTCTTTGAAATTGGACAGGTCTAAAATTCTGAAAAACAGGAAAGGGTTAAAAACTAGGTCACTAAGTCAAAATTTAGAAAAACCTTGTATGTGCTCTAGAGGCCGCGTTTTTGGAAATTTTAGACTAGTCCAAATTGAAAGAGGTTGCAGACGACAATGAAAACTGGATGCTATTTGAAATTAAATCATCCTATATGGTAGAAAATATTGTGGAAAAAGGAGAAATTGCTTGTTACAAGCAATTTCTTCATTTTCCACAATGTTTTCTCAAGTATAAAATCACAGGAACGTAAAATCCCGTATTCGAACGGGAAAGGGTTAATCAGTTGACTTAATATTTGTTCAGAATGTTTATCTCTGTCTAGTTTGTTATTTGATCACATGGGGTCAAAAACTAGGTCACTAAATCTAATCTAAAGAAATGTTCTTTGCAATTTACATGCAACTTTCCATCACAAATACCTTGAAACTTTATGAGAATATTTGTTCTTGATTTCTCAGACAAGTTTTGATAATAGGTCACTTTTGACCACAATTAAGGCACTTGGGCTCCTTTACTTCTGAGTCATCTATTTGGTGTGAAAACAAAAATTCAGCCTATCAAAATGCTTAAATTATAGACAAAACTAAAATCAAATTATAATGTGAAAGTTCATTATTTGTCCGTCAAACTCCAAGTTTAGGGTACTCATTAGAATTGTCTTGTAAATGAAATTGCAATGAGTACCCACATTGCAGGATTTGGAGGGAAAATAATAGATTTAGATTATTCAAACACCTTCTTATCTACAGTTCTTGTTGTTGGAGAAACCAATTACTACAAAACCTGTAATTTTTACGCTCCTGAAGAATTATATTGAGAAAAAATCAGCCTTTACTTTATGTCATTTGCCTTGCAGCAGAAAAACTTTCTTGGTAGAAGCCATTGTGAAAAATGAAGAAATTGCTTGGGACAAGCAATTTCTTCATTTTTTCAGAATGTTTTCCCAATTTTTTTCTTTAGGGGTGTCAAAAAACGTCATTGTGTGGGAATGGGTTAACTCTTTGTTTTCTTTTACTTTCTTGTAACAAACAATTTTTCTTTTTACACAATATTTTCTATCCTGTCAGGCAAATTATTGTCTGCAATTTCTTTCAATTTGGTCTAATTTTGGTATAAAATTCTGTTGTCTGTTAAATAATTAACATTTACTAGTATGGAAGGAGGATATGCTTTTCTGGAAATGGGTAATGAAACTGATAAGATTATAGTTGCATGGAATGAAAGATAAATCATTTAGAATGAGAAATGTGTTGTAGTTTCATGTTTAATGTTGTATTTAATGTAGTTTAATTTTAAAAATTAACTTTTGTTTTTGTTCAAATGTATGTGTAATAATGTAGGCAATGTATGGTCATATACTGTGTAAGATTAACCCATTCCCATACAATCCTGCTTTTTAAACCCCTCAAGAAAAAAGATTTGGGAAACATTCTCTGGAAAATGAAGGAATTGCTTGCTACAAGCAACTTCTCTATTATCCAGAATGTTTTCTATCCTTAAAGATATAGATTTTTGTCGAGCCCCCTTGCGGTGAGCGAGACGTAGTTATCACTATGACAAGTCGGTGTATGTGCGTTGGTCTGTTAGTCTGTCTGTTGGAATTTGCCCGGACAATAACTGCTACATTTATGGATGAATTTCAAAATATTTGGCACAATTATTCTCCATCATGAGTAGATGTGCCATTTGAAAGAATTTTTGGGATAGTTCTAATGTCAAGGTCACAGATCAAGATCAATCACTAAAATTGTGCTTGTCAAAAGCATTTCTCCTATAATTATGGATGGATTTCAAAATAAATTGGCACAATTATTCTCCATCATGAGTAGATGTGCCATTTGAAAGAATTTTTTGGATAGCTTCAAGTTCAAGGTCAAAGCTCAAGGTCAAACACTAAAATTGTTCTTGTCCAGAGCATGATGCCTACAAAACTTTGCGGACTCGAAGGCAGTTGTCCTGGGACAACCATCTAGTTAGAATTTTATTTAACAAAAAATTGTCATCTGCAGCTTCTTTGAATTTGGACCATTCTCAAATTTTGTATTTGGTAATTGGTTAAGACTTTCTATCTCTACAGATGTCAATAAACTGGATAAAAATTATTGAAATATTTTTTTGGGGGAAAAAGAAGGGAAGCCATTTTCTTTTTTCAAAAATCGATGAATGTGCCTTTATCTTATTTTTGTTGGTTAACATTGAGTCATTAGGAAATGAAGATTTGCAGACTTTAACAAATTGAAAACAAAATTGAATTCTGGCTATGAAGACTTCAAAAATTATGATATTAGCTTCTCATAAACAGTTTCTTGTTTTCATGAATATCAATTGGCAATTGACCAATCATGGCTGTCAATCAAATGACAAGTCGACCAGTGAAATCATTCAATCAGGTCACCAACCAATCATTCTTCCTATTTGTACCATGCTACTGACCATAAATTTGGCAAAATAATGCCATTAAAAGTCGAAGCAAAACTTCCTGTTGGAGTCAATGGGTGGGGCAGAAGGAGTCAATGTGCGGGGCCAGCGATTGGTCAGTTGTGTGGAAAGAGGTCAAAATATTTCCCATAATACTAGTGTTATTTATAGTTGCACTTCCATTTGACTGGTCCTCTGCTAATAATGAATGATATTATTTAACACATTCCTACACAATCCCTCATTTTATGACCCAAAAAGAAAAAAAAGCTTTGCATAAATTATGGAAAAAGGGAAAAAACAAGTCACAAGCAAATTCTTCATTATCCATGATGTTTTCTACTTCAAAAGACAAGCAAACAAATCTCATCAACTGATAAGTTATGTCTCCAACAGCTTTGACTTTACACCAGTCTGATAAGAGAAAACTGTCTGGTAATGGGTCAAGACAATGTTGCCCTACATTTCATATGAAAGTACTGAATCTTTTTATAAGAACTGTAATGGGTTATATAATATTTGGTGATTAAGATTTTTTTTGGTTCCACCAGTTGTTTAAACCAGTGTTACTGAATGCCATTTGCCTTGCAGCAGAAAATTCATACAAAGTGGTTTGTTAATCCATTACCAGATGGCAAAATTTTAGACTGGTCCAAAGTAGTTGCAGACAACAATTTAAAGTTTATGAAAGTTTTAGATTTTTTCTACTTTCTTGGTAGAAAACATTAAAAAAAATGAAGAAGTTGCTTGTTGCAAGTAATAACTTCATTTTACACTATGTTTTCCCAATTGTTTATCTTTAGGGGCGTCAAAAAACGTCACTGTATGGTTTAAATCTCTGTCTGCTTTGACTCCCTCACATACATTAAGGGAATCTAAATTGTCATCGTAAATTAACATTATGCCGGAAATGTTGAGTTGATCCAAAAATATGCCGGAAAATAAAGAACAGGGTAAAAGCTAGTAACTGGCTTTATCTTTAGTATCAAGCAGACTTAAACTCATTCCCAAACGGCAAAATTTTAGACTGGTCCAAATTGAAAGAAGTTGCAGACTACAATATAAAGTTGATGAAATTTTGGATTTTTTCAACTTTCTGGGTAGAAAACATTGTGGAAAATGAAGAAATTGCTTGTTATAAGCAATTTCTTCATTTTCCACAATATTTTCTAAAGCTTGTTTCCCTTGGGGGCGTCTAAAAGAGTCACTGAGTGGGAATGGGTTAAACTCATTCTCACACAATTCCACTTTCTATGGCCCTCATAATAAAGGGTGAGAAATTATTATTGAAAATGAAGAAATTTGTTTCAACATGCAATTTTTTCATTTCAGAGAATGTTTCCTACCCTGAAAGACAAAGAAATAAAATTTTATCAACTAAAAATTGTTGTCTGCAACCTCTTTCAATTTTGACCAATCTAAAAATTTGTTGTGTGGTATTAAGTGAAGAAACTCTTTTTATCAAAATCCTTGAAACCCAATACTATAATATATATAAATATTTAACAATTTTGAATTGTAAATGAGTTGATTAGATATATCAGCTTTTATAGAAAGGTAGTTTTCTGCATTGCTAGAATTGTCTGTTTGCCATTTATTTGTAAGGGTGCTGCATGATCTTTTTTAAACTCATTTGTATGAATTGTATTTGTATGCAAATTAATGTCTATGTTTTCAAAATTTATTGATAATAAATTGATATATAATGTGAAACTGTTTCTACTCAGACTTTTTATGCCAGTTTTATGTTCACACTTTTAAATCCTTTCTACCTAATCCTTCTTTATATGCCCCTCAAGAATGAAGCTTTAGAAAACATTGATAATGAAGAAATACAATTAAGTTTTCTACTCCAAGAGATGAAGATTCTTAACCCTTGTCATGCTGAATGAAAATTCTGTTTAGCATTGTACCAAAATCAAAGGACTGAAATCACTGGAAGAACTAGTTGTGGGTCAAAATTTCATTTAAAAACTGATTTTATAAACAATTCTGGCTTGAAAGGAACAAGCAGGTGGTGTAGATTAAGATCAGACTGCACATATGTGCAGGCTGATCTTTGTCTATACCTCCTGTCCAAACAGGAATATTCCGGATTCAGCATGACAAGGTTGGATGGGGCTTATATGGAAATGAAGAAGGATTTTTTAGCTCACCTGAGCACAAAGTGCTCATGGTGAGCTCTTTTGTGATCATTGAATGTCTGACGTATGGCGTCAACTATTGAAGTGATTACACTCTAGAGGCCACAGTTTTGACCCAATCTTTATAAAACTTGATCAGAATAATTGTTAGGTCATGAGGATGAACCCTACTGATTATAGGAGGGTTCTATTTGAAAAAACAGGAAAAGGGGCCTTAATGACAATTTCTTTGTTTTTAGTCTAGAGGCCACAATTTTGGATCAATCTTCATGAAACTAGCCAGAATAATTTTTAGGGCATGAGGATGAAGCCTATTGATAATAGGAAGGTTTTTTTGGAAAACACAGGAAAATGGGCCTTAATGACAATTTCTTCGTTTACACTCTAAAGGCCACAATTTTGGCTTAATCTTCATGAAACTTGGTCAGAATAATTGTTTGCTCATGAGGATGAACCCTATTGATTATTGGAGGATTCTTTTGGAAAACACAGGTGAAGGGGCCTTAATGACAATTTATTTGTTTACACTGTAGAGGCCACAATTTTGGCTCAATCTTCATGAAACTTGGTCAGAATAATTGTAAGGTCATAAGGATGAACCCTATTGATTATGGAAAGGTTCTATCGGAAAACACAGGAAAACAGGCCTTAATGACAATTTCTTTGTTTTTAGTCTAGAGGCCACAATTTTGGCTCAATCTTCATGAAACTAGGCCAGAATAATTTTTAGGGCATGAGGATGAAGCCTATTGATTATAGGAAGATACTTTTGGAAAACACAGGAAAAGCGGCCTTAATGACAATTTATTTGTTTACACTGTAGAGGCCACAATTTTGGCTCAATCTTCATGAAACTTGGTCAGAATAATTGTAAGGTCATAACGATGAACCCTATTGATTATGGAAAGGTTCTATCGGAAAACACAGGAAAACAGGCCTTAATGACAATTTCTTTGTTTTTAGTCTAGAGGCCACAATTTTGGCTCAATCTTCATGAAACTAGGCCAGAATAATTTTTAGGGCATGAGGATGAAGCCTATTGATTATAGGAAGATTCTTTTGGAAAACACAGGAAAAGCGGCCTTAATGACAAATTTTTCGTTTACACTCTAGAGACCACAATTCTGGCTCAATTTCTCAATGGCTCAAATTCCATGAAATTTGGCCAGAATAATTGTTTAGTCACAAGGATACTTCCTATTGATTATAGGAAGTTACTTTTGGAAAACAGAGGAAAAGGGGCCTTAATGACAATTTCTTTGTTAATGCTCTAGAGGTCATCATTTTGGCTAAATTGTAATGTTACTTGGTCAGGATACTTGTTAGGTCATAAAGATGAACCTTATAGATTATGGGAAGGTTCTATAGGATAACACAGGAAAAGTGGCCTTAATGACAATTTCTTTGTTAACACTCTAGAGGTCATCATTTTGGCTCAATTGTAATGTTACTTGGTCAGGATACTTGTTAGGTCATAAAGATGAACCTTATAGATTATGGGAAGGTTCTATAGGATAACACAGGAAAAGGGGCCATAATGACAATTTCTTTGTTTACAATATAGAAGTCACAGTTTTGCCTCAATCTTCATTAAACTGATTATAGTTATATGTCTCTAGTTGCATTTTTTTTCTAACAGCAGACAGTTCAGGTGAGTGATCTAGAACCGTCATGGTCCTCTTGTTAAATGGCATCTTCTCCCAAACCACTAGGCAGATTACAACCATTTGGCAGAAATGTTCCTTGGATGGTTCCCTTTGAAATTGCTAAAAGAATTGAAATCTGCTGGCCCTCTTGTTCAATCAAAAATTTTTGAAGGAATCTCATACATGGACCCTCCTGTCCCAAGTCCTAGATAGATAATAATTGGTAGTATTTTTGAGTTTTAAAGGGGGACAATTTAGTAAGAGAGCTACACCTGTCGAAGCAACATTTACATCCCTTGATTCTTTTCTTAAAGGAATATATGGCCCATAAATAAAAGCCACGTTTTTCTAGAATTTACCAATCAAATTATGATTAAAGAGTCATCCAAGGATCATTTCTGAGAAATTTGTTTGAAATCCATGGAATGTATTCTGACAAGCAGATTCCTTTTGAAGTTTTCACTTTATACTGTACAAGTCAATATTAGCCAAGACATTAACAAGAGGCCCATGAGGGCCTGAGACACTCTACTGGTTATCAAGTTTTCTATTAAAGAAATCCAATATTTAAGGAAGTTAATTACTCAAAAAAGAATGCATAAAGAGAAAAAAACAGGACTTTATCTCCTTTATTATTTTGAGCAACAATCCTCAAGGCCCCTTTTCCCATTTTTCATGACGGATCCACTCCATTTCCAAAAGAAAGTTACCTTATGACCCTACAATCATTCTGTGAAATTTTCATCAGAATCTTAAAAAAATTGTGGACTTAATCACATAAACCGGATTGTTTTGAATGAAAATCAATAAGGCCCCTTTTCCTGTGTTTTCTGATAGATCAATTTCATTCCAAAAGGAACTTTCCTTACAACCCTATAATTGTCCAGTGAAATTTAAAAGACAATTTGATAATGATTGTGATCTTCAACACATACACAAGAATGTTTTGAATGATAATCAGTAAGGCCCCGTTTCCTGTGTTTCGAATGCCACAATTATTCCTTGCATCTTTGAAGAGAATCCGATAAAACTGTTGATTTTATTGTGTTTACAAAGATATTAAACTCAAGTTCTCATGTGTTAATGAGGATTTGGTAATAATTTTTGATACAGCCCCTTTTCCTTTGATACTAGACAGATCAGACCAAATTTGGAAAGAAACAATCCTTATGATGGTACAAACATTCTGTGAAAGTTTGAACAGAATCCGATGAAAACTGCGTAGTTTATCTTGGTGTAAAGATTTTAAAATTTTCATAAGGCTCCTTTTCCTGTGATACTTGAAGGATCAGGTCTCATGTCAGCATCAACAATCATAATTATTTTACAATGATTCGGTGAAGGTTCGAAGAAAATCCAATGAAAGCTCTGGACTTGGTTACAAGGCTTATAGATCAAATTCTCAAAAGGCCCCTTTTCCCATGATAATAGACAGATCAGGCCTAATTTGAAAAGAAAGAATCCTCATGATCGAACAATCATTCTGTGAAAGTTTAAACAGAATCTGATGAAAACTGTTGACTTTATTGTGTTACAAGTATTTTAAAACTACATTTAATAATGCTCCTTTTTCTGGGATACTTGACAGATTAGGACTAGTGTCAACATCAACAATCATTTTTATTGTACAATTATTCTGTGAATGTTTGAAGAAAATCAAATGAAAGCTCTGGACTTGGTAACAAGGATTTATAAATGAAATTTTCATAAGGCCCCGTTTCCCGTGTTTCTTGACAGTTCAAACCCTGTTATGAAAAGAATGATCGTTATTACCATACAATCATTCTGTGAAAGTTTCAACAAAATCTGATCAAAGCTGTGGGCTTCATTGTGTTAACAGGGATTTTTTAATTGAATTCTCATATAGCCCCTTTTCCCATGTAACTTGATGGATCTGAACCAATTCTAAAGGGAACTATACTTACAAAAGTATATTTATTCTGTTTGAGTATAAAGACAACCCGATGAAATCTGTGAACTTAAAAGCATTAATTAAGATTTTTCTGCTCCCCGAAAAATTTTTCGGGGGAGCATTTTGTCACCGGCCTGTGCATCCGTCCGTCCATCCGTCCGTCCGAAGTCATATCTCAGCAACCCCTGGGCCTAATTGGACGAAACTTCATATATATAGGAAATTTCCAAGACCCGTTTTTTGATTTTTCTTATTTCAAGGCTGCATCATGGAAAAAGGGGCCTTAATGTAAAAACTAGTTTTTTGCCAATTTCTCCAAGACTAATAGTTAGAATTTCATGAAATTTCCTATTTGAGTAGCAAATCAGATCCTCTTGACCTTAAACTAACGGGAATTTTTGTTTTAAAAAATGCGTCATGGGAAAAGGGGCCTTAATGTTATTACCTTTATGTTAACTGTCTTTTTCCCCGCAAAAACTAAAATTGGCAATTACTTTTGATTGGTTACAGATGAGGTCTTCATATTTCACATGTGCATTGCTTGTAACAAACCCTTTCTGTTGGTACCAAGTTCAAGGTCATCATTCAAGGTCAAGGTCATTTCTGAAGATCAAAATTTAGAAAAATCTTAACTCAAACATTGTCTATAAGTTTACAATATTAAGTGATATAACCTTCATATTTCACATGTGCATTGCTTTTGACATGGACTTTCTGTTGGTACTAAGTTCAAGGTCATTTGTCAAGATCAAGGTCATTTCTCAAGGTCAAAATTTGAAAAATTTAACTTTAACATTGTCTATAAGTTTTCAATGGTAAGTGATATAGCCTTCATATTTCACATGTGCATTGCTAATGACATAACCTTTCTGTTGGAATTAAGTTCAAGGTTATCTATCAAGGTCATTTCTCAAGGTCGAAATTTCAAAAAAATTAACTTTAACAGAACCATAAGTATACAATAGTAAGTGATATAGCCTTCATATTTTACATGTGCATTGCTTATGACATGGACTTTCTGTTTGTACTAATTTCAAGGTCATCTGTCAAGTTTAAGGTCATTTCTCAAGGTCAAAATTTGAAAAGCTTATCTCTAACATTGTCTATAAGTTAACATTGGTAAGTGACAAACTCTTCATATTTTACATGTGCATTGCTTATGACATGACCTTTCTATTTGTATGAGGTTCAAGGTCATCTGTCAAGGTCAAGGTCATTTCTCAATGTCAAAATTTCGAAAATTTTAACTTTAACATCTCCCATAAGTAAACAATGGTAAGTGATATAGCCTTCATATTTTACATGTGCATTTCTTATGACATGGACTTTCTGTTGGTACTAAGTTCAAGGTCATTGGTCAAATTCTCAAGGTCAAAATTTTCAAATATTCCTCCTTCACTAATTGCCAAAATTTCTTGTTACTTTACATAAATGTTGTTCCTTTAAAAGCCCTAGGTAATTTTTATTTCAATTTTTGACCCAATGAGCCTTACCATGCTAAAAGGGGCTTAATGCCATGTAGCTTTACATTTTGTATATATGCTTTTCTAAAATAAATCAGTATTGTTTCTGCAAGACTACTCAAGTTAGAGTCTTCATTTTTTGTACGTAGACATTTTTCATTGATAACTTGGATAGTGAAGGTAAAATATTTAACCCTTTACCCTATAATGATATTGAATTTTACTAGAATCAGGCCTGAACAGCTTCCTTCAATGTTTGTCAAACTTCCAAATTTCTTGTGAACTGAACTGTCAAACTATAGTTGCATTCAATAAAAAGTGTTTTTTTCCAATAATGGCATTTAGTTCTGTGACAAAAGCCTTATTAGGGGAGCATAATCCGTCTCCGACGGCTCTTGTTTTAATTGAATTTTTCTAAGGCCCCTTTTCCTATGCTTTCCAATTTGAAAGGAACAATCCTTACGATGGTACAATCATTCTGTGAAAGTTTGAAGTCGATCAGGTGAAATCTAGGGCCATGATGTGTTAACTAAGATTTTTTTATTAAATTTTCATAGGGCCCCTTTTCCCATGAAAATTGATGGATCAAACTCGCTTTGGAAAGGAACAATACATTTAATGTAATAATCATTCTGGGAATGTTTGAAGAGAAATTGTTGAAAACTGTGGACTCTATTGTGTTTATGAGGATTGTTTTAATCCAATTTTCATAAGAACCCCCCCCCCCCTTTCTCCTGGTCCTTGACTGATCAAACCCAATTTTGAAAGGAACAATCCTTATGATGATCCTATCAATCTGTGAAAGTTTGAAGAGAATCCAATGAAAACTGTAGACTCTAGAGTGTTAACAAAGACTTTTTAAAAAAAATTAATCAGCCCCTTTTCCCATGTTTCTTGACAGATCATACCCAATTTTAAAGGAACGATCCTTAAGATGGTGCAATCATTCTGTGAAAGTTTGAAGGAAATCCATGAAAACTGTTGACTCTAGATTATAAATGAGGATTTTTTATTAAATTTTCAAAGTCCCCTTTTTTTGTGTTTCTTGACGGATAATACCCAATTTTGAAAGGAACAATCCTTGTGATAGTACAATCATTCTGTGAAAGTTTGAAGAGAATCTGATGAAAACTGTGGACTCTAGAGTGTTAACAAGGATTTCTTAATAGATTATTCGATTAAATTTTAAAAAGCCCCTTTTTCCCAGTATTTCTTGACGGATTATATCCGATTCCCAAAGGAACAATCCTTATGTTAGTACATTCATTCTGTGAAAGTTTGAATAGAATCTGATGAAAACTGCTGGCTCTAGAGTGTTTACGAGGATTATTTAATTAAATTTTCATAAGGCCCCTTTTCCCATGATTCTTGACAGACCTTACCTGATTTCAAAAGGAATGATCCATATGATGGTACAATCATTCTGAGAAAGTTTGAAGAGAATCTGATGAAAACTTAGGTCTCTAGAGTGTTAAAGAGGATTTTTAATGGAATTTTTAACCCTTTCCTGGATAAACCCGGTATTTTACGTCACTGTGATTTTATACTTGAGAAAACGTTGTGGAAAAATGAGAAATTGCGTATAATAAGCAATTTCTCCTTTTCCCACAGTTTTTTCTACCACATAGGGTGGTTTTATTTGGAATTGCACCCAATTTTCATTGTCGTCTGCATCCTCTTTGAATTTGGACCAGTCTAAAATTTCAAAAACCAAGAAAGGGTTAATTAAATTTTCATAATGACCCTTTTCCCATGTTTCTTGACAGATCATACCCAATTTAAAAGGAACAATCCTTATGTTGGTACAATCATTCTGTGAAAAGTTGAATTGAATCTGATGAAAACTCTGGATTCTAAAGTGTTAACGAGGATTTTTCTAATTAAACTTTCAACAGGCCCCTTTTCCCATGTTTCTTGACGGATCTTACCCAATTTTGAAAGGAACGATCATTATGATGTTACAATCATTCTGAGAAAGTTTGAAGTGAATCCGATGAAAACTCTGGACTCTAGAGTGTTAACGAGGTTTTTTAATGGAATTTTTAATTAAATATTCATTATTGTTTGAATGGGGTTTTACGCCGCTTTCAAAAATCTTTCAGTTATATCGCAGCGGCTGGAGCACCTTACAATGGATTCCTGGTACTTCTCACACAAGTACTACCATTACATCCTTTCCTAGCCTACAGCTGCCATCCCACATAGGTCTACAATTATTGACGCATTTGTGAGAGACAAATAGTCAGAAAGGATGAGTGCCGCCATCGGGGATCGAACCCGGGACCTCTAGATTGACAGTCCTACGCACTACCAACTGCGCTCTGACAGTGGCTTAAAATTTCATAAGGCCCCTTTTCCCATGTTTCTTAACAGATCATACCCAATTTCAAAGGAACAATCCTTATGTTGGTACAATCATTCTGTGAAAGTTTGAATTGAATCTGATGAAAACTGTGGACTCTAGTGTTAACGAGGATTTTTCTAATTAAATTTTCAACAGGCCCCTTTTCCCATGTTTCTTGACGGATCTGACCCAATTTCGAAAGGAACGATTCTTATGATGTTACAATCATTCTGAGAAAGTTTGAAGAGAATAAGATGAAAACTGTGGACTCTAGAGTGTTAACCAAGATTTTTTAAAAGTAAATTTTAATTAGGCCCTTTTTCCCATGTTTTTCGACGGATCATACCCAATTTTAAAGGAACAATCCTTTTGATCGTGTACATGTACTATGCTGATTTCACATTTCATTTCTTCAAAAAAGTAATTTTTATTGGGAAAAAGCCCGGAGACAACTAGAATGAAGATTAGCTGATAGAAAGACATCACGGCTAAAGTTGTGCTGTAAAATCTAGCACTTCAGCAGAACATAACCAATTTCAATCTTGTCCAAATTCAAAGAAGTTGCTGACAACAATTTTTCGTGGATGATATTTTCAAAACCTCTCTTTGGATAGAAAACATTGTGGTTAATGAAGAAATTGCTTACAAGTAATTTCTTCATTTTCCACAATGTTTTCCAATGCTTTCTTTTCTCTGTGGCATCAAGTCATTTTTAAACGAAGTAACACCTGGTGCTTTACTAATGCATACATATATCACATATTACTTATATTGAGACTAGAAAATTGTCTAGGGACAGCATGTAGAGCCCACCAAAAATTTGATCTTTAGCTGTGAAATGTGGGATATGATCTACATAAGCTTTTTGAATATTTGACCTTGAACTGTGACCTGGACCTTGGAGCTTTCTGAAAATTTATTTCAAACAGCACATCTATTCATTAGGGAGAACAAGTGTGCCAAGTCATTTTGACATCCATCCATAAGTATGGCAGTTATGGCCGGGACAAATTCGGATGGACCAACTCACTAAGACCGACTTGTCATAGCTACAGTTATCAGAAGTATGTCTCTCTCAACTACAACAGGATTCAATTTGTTTGAATGGGGTTTTACGTCGCTTTCAACAATCTTTCAGTTATATCGCGGCAGCTAGAGTACCTAACAATGGAATCCTGGTATTTCTCACACCAATACTACCATTATATCCTTTCCTAGCCTCCAGCTGCTATCCCACATAGGTCTATGATTATCGACCCATTGGTGAGAGACAAATAGTCGGAAGGATGAGTGCCGCCGTCGGGGATCGAACCCGGGACCTTTAGATTGACAGTCCGACGCGCTAACAACAGGGTTCAACAAAGAGAAACAAAGGTAAAAGTTCATTTCATAGAAATTTTTTAATATGATATACAAAAATAAATCTCTCTATATAATTTTCTGTCTTAATTTACACAAAATTCATTCTGATCAATAGAATACATTCCTATTCAAACGCTGAGAGTATTGAATGAGACCAAAATGTTGGCAGGTGATTAAAATTTTAACTCATACAAGGTTTTTGTTTGCTGATTGAGTATAGAAATGGAGGGTGACCAAAATGTAACTATTGCTCCACTGAAATTTCATAACAAGAGCCTTAATTGGACAAGACATGTGTAGCCCAACCAGGGCCCTTGTTACAAAATTCAAAGACAATTAAGAATTGCTGGTGAAGCCAGATCCCAGATCCCAACTACATGTACCAAAAATTTACATTTTCATTGAAGTCTGAAAGAGTGAGATTAAGAGTTCAATTTCATTGGATGAGAAGGGATTCATTATTTTCAATATGTGACTTGGAAAAGCCCGTTTTTCAAAGAATCTATCAAACACACCAATAGAATATTTAACATCTATACAAAACAGGATAATACACTAACAAGCACAAAACATATACACACAATAAATAAATCTTTTAACACATTTAACATTAACATATCGCACCAATTAAACATAGAATAGAGTCCACCAAGAGACAGACTTGCAGTGATGGCATTCAAAATAGGATATTTCCGATTCACACAACCTGTTGAATGCACTCATTAGAATGTTTTCATGTTTTACTATTTTTCAGATATGTGTCCTTGAGAATGAGATATCTTATGATAATCTTTAAGATTTTCAGATATCTTGGGAAGCAATGTAGAATTTCAATTAAACCCAATATGAAGCCCAAATGAAGAAGCTCCAAAAAATCTCATTCTAAGGAAAATACCTTATGTAATAGTAAAAATAAATTTGGTCCAAAAATGCTGATCAAAACAGGATATATTTTAAATATTGTAAAAATTAAGGTTGTTGCAGGCACATGTATGCCATTTATATTAGCCCATTACCAGACGTCAAAATTTTATACTTGTCCAAATTCAAAGGATTTGCAGACAACAATTTAAAGTTGATGAAATTTTAGATTTTTTCAACTTTCTTGGTAGAAAACATTGTGGAAAACAAAGAAATTGCTTGTCACAAGCAATTTCTTCATATTCCACAATGTTTTCCCAATTGTTTTTCATGAGGGGCGTCCAAAAGCATCACTGTGTGGGAACGGGTTAAATGCGGACATCTTTTCACTTAGTTTTGGGAAAACCCCATCAATTGAGTCTGCACATGAATGAAGTCTGCTTCGTATCTTGACTACCTTCATTCAAGGGTATTATGAAAAGATTTATAATGTCTGACCAGAAATACTACTGTATTATCCAAAATGGTTATAAATGTAATATAAATGTGCAACATTTTTATAAGCCAAAGTGTATCAAAAATCACTTCAAATCCAATTGCAAGGAAATAATCAAAAAAGATTTTATCAAAAACATTTATTACAAATATATCATATAGTAAGAAGCACAAACTGGCACCCAGATCAAGAAAATAGATAGAATGATAAAAAGATAGAAGGAAAGGTGACAGAAATTCACAGAAAATTTGAGACGAAAGGTTGAGGTGAGAGAAGAGGAGAGAAAATATGGGCAATTCAAATTAGAGATTATTAGTTTGAAATATTTGTACTTTATCATTTTTTTTAACCCATTCCCAAATAAGAACATTTTAGACTGTTCCGATTTGAGAGAAGTTGCAGACAACAATTTAAAGTATGAAAATTTTAAACTGCTTTATCTTCTGGGTTGAAAACACTGTGGATTATGAAGAATTTGTAAGAGGCAAATTCTTCATTTTGAAAGTTTTTTCTTGAGGGGCGTAAAAAGGAGGGATTGTGTGGGAATGGGTTAATGAAGGAATTGATGAACCACGCCCACTGACTTTAGACAAGGGAATTCTACTGAGATATCAATAAACATAAGTTTGCATAATTCATGATCAATAACATTAAGCATATTGTTGATTGGTGACCTGGATGTAAAAACTTTGACTTCAATAAGCTGAAGTTACAGTCTATGAGTTGCCAAACCAACAAAAACGCTTGACATCAATATCTGAGTTTAGTTATTCACTTCAGTCTACATGAATGGTTTGATGCATGGTGTACAGTTCATGACAACTATGTGTCCATTTTCCTCCGTCTTTATCTTTATCCATGTTCAAGCACTTTTACTAATGCATAAATAAGAATAAATATATACTGGCATAATTGTCTTATACCACAGTTTCTCTTAATTATTTGTAACACTTCAGGCAAAAAGAGACAATCTGGGAAGGCCAAAAAGTATTGATATCGTCATTCTGTACAGACTGTCAAGGATCCAAACTTTCTTCACCCATTCCCACACAAGCCCGCCTTTTTATGCCCCTCAAGAAAAAGCTTAGGAAAACATTGTGGAAAATGATAAAACTTGACCAAGTTATTTCTTCATTATCCACAATGATTTCTATCCAGAAAGACAAATATTTTTAGAATTTCATCAACTTGATTGTTGTTTGCAGCTTCTTTCAATTTGTACTAGTCTAAAACTTTGTTGTGTCGGAATGGGTTAATTCATGCAGAAAATATGATCAAAGACAGCGCATGCTTGTTCTGTATACTTTCCTTTTTGAAATGCTAACTCTTGTTGACCTGTGTTGGATGTGATGTCCATTTCAAGTATTTTATCTTCAAGCCTCCAGTATGGTCCCTTTTGGCATGAACAGTCACATGTATTATTTTCTGTTTTTGTTTTGGAGGGCATGAGTGTCCTTTCTTACCAAGTCACTTAACCCATTGCCACACAACAAAATTTTAGACTGGTCGATTTGAAAGGAGTTGCAGATGAAAATTTTAAGTTTATGAAATTCGAAAAATCTTTATCTTTTGGGGTAGAAAATATTTTGGATAATGAAGAAATTTCTTCATTATCCACAATGTTTTCCATAGCTTTTTTCTAAAGGAGCGTCTAAAGGCGTCCCTGTGTGGGAATGGCTTAACCCTTGAAACTCTTGAAATAAAATATTGAAGAAAACATTGCATGAAAAGGATAATTGAAAGTTACAAACAAGCATTTTCTCCTTTACCAAACAATATTTTCTGCCCTTTGAGCTGAACTGTTTTCTATTACCACCAACTATTGATTGTTGTTTGCAACCGCTTTCAAATGGGCCAGTTTAAAATTTTGTCTCAAAATGGGTAAACCAATCCCTTTATCATATATATATCTGGTAGCTGGCATACATAACAGCATCAGCCAAGTGTCCATATCACGATTTCTCAAACAGACACACTATTCAGTCAAAACCAATGTAAATTTATCACTGTCTATATCCTAACCTTATCACAGGTTTGACTACAACATAATATCACACTTAAATGACTAAACATTATTGTGTATCTTTGGTTAGAAAATTTGGCTCAGAAAAAAATTGGTTGACTCTGGCGATCACTTTAGACCTTTATCATCATAACATAACCCTGTCCCGTTCAATACCTGGTTTTTACGTCCCTGTATATTTATAATTGAAAAAATATTGTAGAAAAACAAGAGCTTGCTTGTTATAAGCAGTTTTCGTCTGCAAAGCCTCTGAATTTTGACAGGTTTAAAATTCTGTTATACAGGAAAGGGTTAAAATTGGCTTATACCAAGCTCATTCATTTCTTAATAAATACTAGCATTGTCTTCAGTATTCCCTTATTGCCATCTTCTAGCAAAATAAGTAAAACCAAAGGAGCCATACCCAAACACAATTGTAAGTAAACAAGGTCTGCTAGTGTTCTTTCATTAATCAATTAAGGTTTAATTTAAATTGCTATTCAACAGTTTCATTTCTTTTGCGTTGAAATTTTTCGAGACCACAAAATTTATCACAATGTTGGAAGTATTCTATTTGAAAATGAATGTACGTGCTCCACTAGGTCTTCGGGACTTTCTTTTTGGAGTGTTTCTCAAGGTCATGTGTCTTGGTGACCTTGTGCGTAGACGTTTAAAGCTAGACACACCTTCCACACAACTTTCTGAATCACTTGACATAAATCCACATGCTCCACTTGTCACAGTTGCTGAGCGTAAGGTCATGGACGTAGATTTGAAGTTAATAAATGAGGAGTTGGCACTTGTACTAGCACATGAGGTCGACATGTCATTACAGTTCGAGCTACTGGATGTAGGGGAAGAAACTCCAGAGCTACTGGAATCACATTTGAAGTGAGTGTTACTGAATGAAAGACACTGTTTGAATGGTGATGGCGCGGAAAAATTAAAGTTTGATTTTTGTGGTGATCGACTATTATCACTGGATAGACTAGCAAAGAAATCATCGGCCTCTGACATAACACCTTCATCTGAGAGAAGTTCTTTCTTCAAGTCTTCTATACTCTCTGCAAGTAAAAATATTTTCTATCGTAAGGTTTTAATCCAACACCAACGAAATGGTGTCCCAGGGACTATAAAATCAGCATCATGTATCGTCAATATAGGTTTAGAAGTCCCTGATTTATACATTGAGTGCTTTTTGACTACCATTATGTTTCACATAAGTATATCACATCATGCTTGCAGCTAAATAAAGTATTGGGCAGCTTTGACCTAGGGCTCCTCTTCTGAAAAGAACTGAAACAGTCTTCAATTCTTTAATGAAGTAGAGATCCATAGGGTCCATGAGACTCACATCAGACAATTCTGTGAGATCTGGCTACTTATTTGCGAGTCTCAGACTAACAAAAAGTGCCGGTGTTAAACCCTGTATCAGAATTAATCTCAGAATTAAGAAGCAGGTTGATGAAGAACAAAGATTCATTAAGATTCATTATACAATGTAATACTCTATGTGACAGAATTTTAGACTGGTCCAAATTGAAAGAAGCTGCAGATGACATTTCAAATTGTGCTAAATTGAAAAAATAATGCCAAATAGGGCAGAAAACATTTTGATTGCCAGTTGAGATCAGTCAATTCAGAAACGAGACAAACCAAGACAAGACAAGACATGCTTACCATCTTGCAATATTGACTCGTCAAGATCATCCTCTCTATCCCCCTCGTAGCCAGATAACACTGATTCGTTCAACCTTGGCGACTCCATTTGGTCGACTGATTTTGACAATCTGGGTGTCTTTGGAGTGCTTGTTACAGTGGAATGTCTCAATGCTTGACGTCTCTTCTTACGTGACGGAGACACAATGAGTTCATCATCGTTCTTAAATCTAACATGGATGTCTGTACCATTGACGAAATGTTTCGTTACCCCCAACATGGAACATAACTCTCGATAACTAATAATCTGAAAAGTGAAATATACCGTTTTAATATTGAAATTGTAGCGTTAAAACATATTATAGGTAATGCCTGCATGGGTTCTGAAATTTTGTTACAATATCTTGGTCAAGTCCCTAAAGTTGCTCAAAATATCTTATTTATCCACATTGTAATTTCATGCTGTGAAGAATACCATGCATCCATCCGAAGATTAGCCACTTTGATGAGTTAGCACTTAATTGTGATGATACATATGCACTAAAACTTATTTACTAATCAATTAGCCTATTAAATTTGTTGCTTTTTTGCCAACTAAGTTAACCCTTTCCTGGATAAACGTCACTGTGATTTTATACTTGAGAAAACATTGTGGAAACAGGAGAAATTGCTTATGATAAGCAATTTCTCCTTTTCCCACAGTGTTTTCTACCATCTAGGGTGGTTTTATTTGGAATTTCACCCAATTTTCATTGTCAACACGTCCTCTTTCAATTTGGACCAGTCTAAAATTTCAAAAACCAGGAAAGGGTTAAATGAAATGACTGAAAACAACTCAAATGTATTTACCTCAATCTCACTGACTCTACAACAATCTTCATCAGCATATCTCTGTTTGACCGCCTGCAGTGTTACATCTCTGTGGTCGACCACAGAACCTTCCAGGAAACTAAAACAAGCAAACAAATGGATATACAAACCTCTTTCAAAATAAGAAACACAAGAAAATATTTTGTAAGGGTAGCATTTCTCTTCTAAAGAAATGATACAATAAAAGCTATATAGAACCGATTTAAAAAAAAAACGAAGTCTTTATCTTTTTTAAACTTATTTCCACACCATAAAATTCTAGACTGTTGCAAATTCAAAGTAGTTGCAGACATCATTTTTAGACAATGAAATTAAAAAATCTTGGGAGTTTTGGGGGGACAGAAAACATTGTAGATAATGAAGAAATTGCTTGTATCATTTTCCATGATGTTTTTCTAAGCTATTTTTCACAGGGGCTTTAAAGAGCTGCATCATTGGTTAAATCTCAATTACTTCATGGGTTCAAAGTTACAATACATAGTCTTTTGTACTAATTTACTTTTCTTCAATCCCCAACATCAGCAGGAATGCAAATGCGGTAATGTTAAATGACAGTTAAAATGGTTCAATCTCAGACAGATTTAATCCATTCCTGTAATGTTAAATTCTCTACTCACCATTTTTCATGCATATGGAAAGCACATCTGTTCAGATCATCTATACAAAATCCAGTGGCTTCTTGTAACAAACTGGGCCAGGGGTTATCTGTTCAATAGAAAAGTAGTTTACTGGTTTATACTCTATGTCGAGATGTAGAAGCTTGAAACTTATTCTATTCTTCGTTTTTTCTTGTAATATGGCAAGTTGTTTATATATTTATTCTAGATTGAGAATTTTTTTATAACTAATAATTTCAACCTATTTTCAGATTGAACATGTTTGTTAATAAGTATTGAAGCAAATATCATGAAAGTCTTACCCTAGTTTGACCTAGTGTCTTGTTTGGGAGTCTTTGCCTCTTTTCCTCAAATTTTCTAACCCCAAATAATGAAAAAGCACTTATTTTTCCATTCCCAAACATTTTTTTTGGACTTGTCCATAATTCAAAGAAGCTACAGACAACCATTTCAAGTTGATGCAATTTTTTCAATCATATAGGATAGAAAACAATATGGATAATGAAGAAATTTCTCTATATAAGCAGTTCTTCATTTTCCACTATGTTTTCTAAAGTTCTTCTCTTGAAGGGCATAAAAAGGAGGGTTTGAATTTGTGTGGGAATGGGTTGTGAAATGCCATCTTCATTTTTTTCAAATTGAACCAGTCTATGATATGGCTGTCTTCTAATGGGTTTGATTTCCTTCACAAGTTACCTACCCATTTTCATCAGAAGTCTGGCTAGAAGAATGGCACTGGCTGCTGTCTCTGATGGACTGTACTGACCCATCTCGGCTTGCAACAAGGCTAGCTCACAAATATACTGTGACAGACAACACATGCGTCTATCATGACCCAGCAGGGTGTTGAAAATCTCTGCAAAGTCAACACTTGTGGCTACACGCAAGTTTCCTCTTAAAGTAGCTGTGATTTCACCCATCATTCTTACAACATCCTCGTATTTGTAAGTATTGTCTGTGAGCCAAGCTGCCTCACGGATTGTAATGATATCTGAGCCTAAATATCTGTAAGAAATATACAAATTGAATGATTCTGCAATAAAGTGTGGAAAATAATATCCTGCAATAGCCTGAGCTTTTATTTTTCTAGATAAAAATTGTTCAAAGTTTTCTATTCTGTATACAAGAAATTTTCAGGCAGGTCCTTTTCATAAATAAAATTTGCACTAACAATTCCGAATTTATGTTTCGTAACCTGTAAGATACATTATGTATTTCACCTTTAAATTCTTTGTATTTGCCAATATATTTATTTCAAAATCTATCTGAAAATCAAATTCTAGTGAAATTTTAGAGATTGAGATGAAGAAATACATACCTTGAGCAAAGAACCATGGATGATACACCCAAAAGCTGTAGTTTTGATCTAGGTAGAGGGTGGACCCGTAAAAATCTGTCGACCACACTGACTGCTACATGGAATGTGTGTGTGGAGAACATCTTCATGGCTGCAACTTCAGCAAGCCAGTCAACCAATATATACCTGAAATTGAACATCATTAAACTCAGACAAGGCTTAATAAAATACAATAACTTTTGTTATTCAATGCAATGGAATACCATTAATATCGCTTATAGTTGTCTATAGAGCTGCATTCCATATAAAGGACTAATATATCAAGAGGTATTTATCTTTAACCCATTACAGAACCAAATGTTAGACTTGGCCAATTTGAAAGAAGTTGCAGACAACAATTCGAAAAATGCAGTATATTAAAAATAATAGTCATTTGGGGTAGAAAATATTGTGGATAAAGAAGGAATTGCTTGTTACATGGATTTTTTTTGTCATTTTCCCACATATTTTTCAGAGCTTTTTTCTTGAGGGAGAAAAAAGAGTAATTGAGTGGGAATGGGTTGACCAAAATAGTGAATAAAGGTGACAAACTACCCATAAAAAATCCTTTGAATATATCAACCAGATTTCATTGATTTATTTTGTCTTCATTTTTTGTCCATCTGAAATATGGTCAATTTTTGCTTGTACAAAATCAGAAGATGAAACCCCTTGGTTACCTCATAGAGGGTGTAAGCTCCTGAGATCTTTGGAAGGATTCTTGAGTATTCAATGCTGGGACAGAATGGACGAATTCACGGATGAAAGACATGGCACTGGTTTGAGGAATTCCTCCGAATTTAGCGACAGAATACAGTCTACACAGTTGGAGTTTTGCATCAATGTATCCCAGACTACAGATGTCTCTTAATTTTCTTATACACTCTAATTCACCAGCCTTGTCTAATACCTATAGGACAGACAAAAAATACTACCAATAAAGAAAACACAAATGAAAGATGTTAACAAAAGCAAATATATAAAAACTTCTCAATTTGTGTCAATAATGCATAGTGAAGTCACAAACCAAACTATACAAGAGTGCAGCTTAATGGGAGTCCTTACTTCATGCAAAAACTATTTGTTGGCAATATCATGTGTAGGTCATATTTTATATCTTTGGTAGAAAAATTGTGTTATTTAAATCATATACATGTTTCTCAATATTTCATAACAAAGTTTGAGACTGGTACAAATTCACATAACTTGCAGAAAACAATTAAGTTGATGAAATTTTCAAAATCTGTAGTCCTATTGGATGGAAATTTTTGGGGAGATGAAGAAATCACTTATCAAAAGCAGTTTCTTCATTTGCCCCAATACTTTTCAAACCTAATTTCTTGAGGGCTGAATTGTATAGAAACGCATTTTTATACTATTTTATCAATTTGTTCACTTGCTTGTCCAATTGAGGTTTTCATACTCTGAAAGATACAAGCATATACCAGTACTTACAGACAAGTTGCTTTTCATCTGTGTCCACAACATGAATGCTGCAATACCTGACCCCTGTTGTGACGCATCCTGTAAATACGTAATCATCTCGTCCTTGTGGGTTTCCCCATCCAATAATTGTAGGGTCTTTGCAACACAGACTTGAACTTTCTTGCATTTCTCCTGAAATAAGTTTTTAAAATCATTTATCAATCTTCTAGACAGCAGTTTGATTACCATTCAAAAAGTATTTCTGAAATTTATTATTGACCAAAAACTTAAAATTTGGGAAAAGAAATGATGATAGCCAATTTCTTTTGTATGAAATTGTTCTTTTATCAAGAATGAGAGTTGAAATCTTTTTCCTGATATATAGGGAAATTTACAACTGTGTGTTTTTCTATTTGTTGTTATCGTGTACGAGAATCGTGTGTAGGTATTTTTTATCCTTCTATTTGTTTTAGATAGCCAGATTTTAATTCATATCATTTATAGGTATATGATAAAATTTTGAATCAGGAATAATTGACAAATAAAGGTTACATAGCTTATTACTTGAATATATCTCTTATTTTTTTTATATGAAATAATAGTGCGCTCTATGCAATGGAAAAAATTCCAGAACTTTGTGTCTCAACCCACCTTTTTAAGGTAATTCTTCATATAAGTAAACACACATTCCTTGCAGCAGGCCCCATTTAAAGACCAGGGAGGTCGGATAAACAGCCATGTAAATGGAGCTGTATTTTGTGTAAGAGACTCAATTGTGCAGAACATTTCGGCTGCTTTGGTTCCATTACGCGTAACTTTCTTCCCCTCTGTATCACCTGTCACTGGAATGAAATATAAAGCTTTAAATATACATGTATATGACAGATTTTTTTCTTGACTTTGGGTTCTTCAGCAGAGAGAAATAATAAGTATACCTTAAACAAGATATTGTTGTGGATACGAAATCTGAATTCACTTTAACCCATTATCAGACCACAAAATTTTAGACATGTCAAATTTCAAACAAGTTGCAGACAACAATTTTCAGTTGATGAAATTTTTATCATCTTGAGAAGAAAGCACTGTGGATTATGAAGAAATTTCTTGTTTCAAGGAATGTCTTCTTTGTCCTCAATGTCTTCTAAAACTTCTTTTTGAGGGAATTTAAAAAGCAGGACTATGTATGATTGAGTTAACTCTTTCCTTTCTATCCCTGGTTTTTGCGTCCCTGTGATATTATGATTGAGAAAACATTGTGGAAAAAAAAAGAAGAAATTGCTTGTAACAAGCAATTTCTTCTTTTGCCACAATATTTTCTACCCTACTAAATGGTTACTTTTCTAATTAAATACACTTTAAATTTTCATCTGCATAACTTTTGAATTTGGGCAGGTCTGAAATTTTGCAAAGCAGGAAAGGGTGAAATGGTTAACTATTATTTGTCTGCCTGAAACTATTTTTCTGACCTTATGTGGTCAATATTCCAGTGAGTGTTTTAAAGCTGAAAAGTTATGACAATCTTGCTATGTGCTATATTTCAAAGATTCTAACTACAATATATTAACCCATTTAGACGGGTCTGATTTCAAAGCAGTTGCAGACAACTTTTACTTGATGAAATTTTGAAAATCTGTGTCTGTTGGGATAGAAAAACATGGTTGAAAATGAAGAAATCGCTTGCTTTCTTAACCCATTCCCACACAGTGACGCTTTTGAACGCCCCTCAAGAAAATCACTTTGGAAAACATTGTATAAAATGAAGAAATCGCTTGTAACAAGCAATTTCTTCATTTTACACACTGTTTTCTGACCAGAAATTTGATTGATTGATTGAATGGGGTTTAACGCCGCTTTTAACAGTATTTCAGTCATATCGCGGCGGCTGGAGCACCTAACAATGGATTCCTGGTATTTCTCACACCGGTACTACCACTACATCCTTTCCTAGCCTCCAGCTGCTATCCCACTTAGGTTTACGATTATCCACCCATTGGTGAGAGACAATTGTCGGAAAGAATATTTGCCGCCGCCGGGGATCGAACCCATGATTGAAGATTAGGAGTCCGGCGCGCTACCGACTGCGCTATGGCGGCGGCCTCCAGAAATTTGAAAAAATCTACAATTCAGTAAACTTTTAATTATCGTCTGCAACTCCTTTCAAATTGGACCATTCTAAAATTTTGCCGTCTGATAATGGGTAAAGGCTGGAGGGTTGTATAAATGCAAAGATTGTACTCCCTGAATATAGATGGATCGACAACTGACAATAAAATGCTGATCAACATTCGCAACCTTGTTCTTTTGTGTATGAGGATTTTTTATATATTTAAGATTTCACCAGTATACTTACATCCTTCATTATACAAATATGCAACAGCTAACTTCACTAGGGCCTCTATATTTCCTGCATTTGCTGCCCTGTAACAAAAGAAAAAGAGTTATGTACATGTATATACATGTAGGTACAGTTATAAAATCAAATATCCAATTTTACTTGTGGCCTTTTTTAATTAACCCTTTCCTGTCTAATCCCTGGTATTTACGTCCCTGTGATTTTATACATGAGACAACATTGTTGGAAAAGAAGAAATTGCTTGTAACAAGCAATTTCTTCTTTTCCCACAATATTTTCTAACCTGTAGGTTGGTTACTTTTCAAATTGCATCCACTTTTTATTGTTGTCTGAAACTTCTTTCAAATTGGTGCAGTCAAAAATTTCAAGAAACAGGAAAGGGTTAAAGCAAATTCATCAATTCTAGAAAGTATATTTCTGAATAAACCAATATTGTTACTTTAAATAGCCTGAAACACATTTTTTTCTACCCTCAATTTGGTGTCTGTGATTTCCTTTGAATTAGATTACTTAATTGAAAGTTTGTCATCTTTGGTAGATTGTTATATCAAAAATATATTTTATTTCAGAATTCCTTTTGCTGAATGACAAATGGACAAACTAACGAAAGCTTGTTATGATTTTGAATGTTTTCAACTTACTTTTCAAAATGATGAACATTCTGTGCTGAGGGCCAAGTGTCTTGAAAACTGACAGAAGCCCACACTGAGGTACTGTTGTCTATGAGATCTTGGAAATAAGAATGGACCTGTTGAAAAAAAAATATATGAATTCGTAGAAAATCTTCAAACATGGTGCAAACACCAAATTCAATATCATGACAATTACATGTTACAGTGTACATATATGGGGTCCTTCCTAGCTCAGTTGTTAAGTCGGCAGACTAGTAACCTGGGAGAAGTTAAAGGTTTCTGGTTCGAATCCAGGTTGCTGGTAACAAAGGCACTTTGTTTTTGGGTTGGACATTTCTGAGCCCCAGCCTATTGCTTGTGATATGAAGGAAGCACATAAATAAGTGAACTCCATTGATATACCTGAAAGACTGTTCAAAGTCCCATGAGAATGAGAAATGGCATGTAACAAGCCATTTCTGCTTTGCCAACAATGTTTTCCACCATATTCAGTCATTATTTTTCAAATTACACACACATTGAAATCTTGTCTGCAACTTTTTCAATTCAGACAAGTGAAAGATCTTGTTATCTAGTAATGGGTTTATCAGACATGAGATTTATTGATATGATTATAAACTCTAAAAAATATGACTATAAACCCTTTATCTAACAGCTTCATTCTTTGGTTTATGCACAAAGGAAGACTTCTAGACACAGATAAAAACAACAGGTGCTTCTTTCCCAAGGTATGAACAACTACAAGATAAGTGTGGTACACATATATTTAAAGACAAGACAAACATTTCTAGTGCTGACTGGATGTTTATACCAAGTGAAACATTCAAATAGCCATTAGCTCTGTGTAATTTCACTCAATGCAGATGACATCAGATTGGTTGATAAAGCTACCAATAAACAAGGTGTAGATGGACATTAACAGTCCCTGTCAGTCACTATCACTTGAAATAAACAACATTTACCCTTTCTCCACTCTGAACCCATCACAAGATAACAAAATTTTAGACTGTTTCAAATTGAAAGATGTTGCAGTCAACAATTTTAAGTATATAAAATTTTAGATTTTTTTTATTTTCTGTGTAGAAAACAATGTGGAAATTTAACAAATGGCTCCTTGTAAGCAATTTTCTTTTACACATTTTCCCAAACAATTATTCTAATGCACGTCCTAAAGCGCCATTGTGTGGGAATGGGTTTACTTTTAACTTCTTTTTGAATAAACATATTTTATTCTTTCCAATTGGCATAGAATTTGGATTGTTGAAAGTATTGCTGGACTAACTTAAAACTTTCAGTTGATAAAAGAACATAGATTTTGCAAATGTTTGTAAATAAACTGTATAAATGCTCTAACCCTATCCTGTTCAATCCCTGGTTTTAACGTCTCAGTGAATTTATAATTGCGAAATCATTGTAGAAAAAGAAGAAATCGCTTGTAAAAAGCAATTCCTTCTTTTTCCTCAATATTTATCTCCTACTGATTGATTGGTATTTTTTTTTTCAAATTAAATCCACTTTAAATTTCCGTCTGTAAAACCTTTAAATTTGCGCAGGTCTAAAATTGTGCAAAACAGGAAGGGGTTAAATTTACAGAAGTTTTACAACACATTTGCACAATGAATTCTAAATGACTGCCACACACTAGATGAATCTTGCCAACCAAGTTTATGTGAAATATTTTCCAATTCAAATATACTGGGTTGAATTACAAGAAGAAGCCACAACTAACTTACTTGTTTCATATTTAGTAAATCTTTGACATGTAATGTTTTGAGCAAATTTAAGAGAATTTCTTCAGGCAAATTCCATATTGAAAGTCTTGATTGTCGTGTCCTGATGTGCTTGTGGACAGGAATGAATTCATTTGGAGACTTGTGAAATCCTCCCAGAACATTTAATACTGAAATAAGAAAAATACCATACATAGACTTATCTTCTTTTTTACACCAAAAAAAGGCAAAAATGACTAACCCAATTAAATATTGATTTAATTTGTTAGATGACAAAAAATTTTAGACAGGCCCAAATCGAATGATGTTGCAGAATTTTTTTTTATTTCATGATATATGTACTTTTAAAAATCTTTAATCCTCATGGGTTAGAAACTTTGTGGATTATAAAGAAATTATTTATAACAATTTCAAAGCTTCTTTCTAAAGTAGTTGTGATATTATAGCTCTATTTTTGATTTTCTGCAGGCACAGAAGATTATCGGAAAGAGAGCTATGATATTTCAGCTACCTTCTTGAGGTATTTAAAAACCTAGGATTGCTTTGGAATATGTTCATCATTATAGTCTATGGTAATTCTATATTAAAATTCATTCTTGTTTCATTATTTGACTTAAATACAATTTATAATTTTTTGTTGACTTTTTTATTCATTAATTTCACTGTATAAGCAATTCAGAAATATTTATAATAATTTAACATACAAATTGAATTTATCATTTTCAATCTAGAATATTGAAAATTTTGACATCTTTTGATTTCACCATGCAATGAGCTAATAGCTTCAGCCACGGATTGTTGCTTAAAAGCTTCCATACAAGTCTCAAAATATTAAAGTGGAAATACATGGAAAGCAACTGCTCAAATTAGATAAATCAAGGTAAATAATTATTGACTTACAATATGACACAAAAACCATTATTCCAGCTAAGTCATTAATGCACCAGAAAATAATTGATAATATTTTGATATGCCACAGACTTTATATCGAATTTTAAGAGTTTGACGGATTATTATACATGTATAAACCCATGTTGATCCATATCAAGAGGTTGTTTGGAACTTTTGTCCATCCTGATTGGTTCTTGTTACAAACATGCTTAAACCTGACGACCGTTAGCCAATAAAATTTACCGTTACAAACTTTTCAAGTCTGGACGAGAAATTCACCAGATGCAGGTCTCAACAAACGTAAAGGTGTGATATTGAAACAATAATTGATCGATAACTTGCCTATTGGGTCCAAAGGGCCGATCGAATTCGAGGCGATAAGCGGATTAACGGTTATATTTAACTCCCGTTACCGACCACCGCACATAATTAGGTCAACTGTCAAAATTAACGATTGCAGGGTTTTCTATTTTTGATAAACTCTAAATCAAACCTAATTTATAATATCGCGAAAAATTGAAATGAAATTAACGTGATATGAAGATCAATTTAATTTTGTTAAGAATAGAGTGGTGACTGGTCATAAAGTGATACAGTAAAACGTCAATTTTTACCAACAATAAAATCTATTTTGATCAAAAGATTCAATTTCCGTTGAAAATCTTTATTGACATAAGATACAGGATTTGAATTCAGGAGCAAGAAAAGAAACACCGCGAGAATAGGAGAATACACTTATTCTGTCAGTTACCGAAATAAGTTATGATATGACTTAAAAAATGACTTTAGATGGTAATGAACTAACCTTTCATTTTATTATGCACGATTGTTAACATTCAAACGAAAATAATTTAGTTAACACAACACAACATTCCCTCTGCACTCATTCACACAACTGCCATCCATATGAAATTCCGCCTCTGTTTGATTGGTCCGTTATCTTACTCGTTTACAAACACTTGGGATGTTCGCGTTCCCACAATACCTCAGGCAGTTTCAAATTCGAACGAATACTGCAATTTGATTGGTCGAACAGGACAGGCGGTTTGTATGATGACACGATGTCATTAGATCTTTCGTAAAAATATTTAATTGCATCTTTCTGCCAAATATTGACTTATTTAGAAAACCCTTTCACTTGTTTTTTGGTCTTTTTCTCCTTAACTTATCAAACCGTTACAGATGATACTAAATTAACTGAAAATACTTTAAAAAGATTTACCTGAGAAGCCTTTTCTTGGTATTCTTTTTTTTTAAGTACACAGTCGACATTCAAAAAATACATAATCACATATCGTCGATGTTCTACGAAAACCTCGTAATTACAGCTTATTCAAAGCTGTAGTTACGAGGTTTTCGTAGAACAACTCTGGTATGTAGAATTCACCCACTGACAAGCTAACCATAGTCACTTTTTTTAAAGTAAACATAGATTGACCCATTCCAAAACGACAAAATTTTTGGGCAGAATAAACCGACGAAAATTCAAAGTATGTTGAACTTCTTCAATAAGTACAGAATAGTGCATTATGAGAGGAGAAATTGTCTGTAACAAGCTAATGTGAAAAGCAATCTCTCCCTATCCCACAATATTTTCAAGATATTTTTTGGTGGGGAGCGTTAAATTGCATCAATGTATAGGAATAAGTTAAGTAATATAGAATGACAATATATCAAGTATGAGCATTGTTATTTTTAGATAAGCGTGTCTAAGATGTCCCAATCTGAAATACCTCAACTCGCGGCACGTGTCAATTCATCTGAAAATAAACACCGGCTGAAAAAAATAAGGTGTCAAAATTTACACGACGAGAAATTCCACAATATTTATAATAATTGAATGGTGTCAAAAATTGCAGTTAAAATATTTTCATATGAAAACGGTTGATAGGCCGTGTTCATCAATCGCACTATTGGCCTAAAGAAGGCAGATCATCAGTTTAAAAATGGCCCGTGCATGATCGCGGCTCGACTTTTTTTTTAAAGATTTCAAATGATGCCTACTCAAATGGTGAATTGATAATTTGAAAGAGAGGCAGAGATCGAGGGGGGTTGTAGAGAGAGAGAAGAAACACATGCTGAAACAAGAGCATCGCCTACAGGTGCCTACGCTCGGCTATTGGGTGCTTGATAATGGACAGAATGCAACTAGAGTTATCCCCATCGTTATTTTAGGTTGAACTTTTGATAGTGAACAAGTGTGCCAAGTTTCAAATGAATCTCTTTCGTAGAACCTGAGCCTGATATCACAAAATGTCAAAGTTTTCTCACGACGACGACAAAAACGCCGACGACACAAACACTATAGTAATACCTCCGAAAAAAGCAGCGTGCTAAAAATTAGGCCTTTTTCGATTTATTACGAAAACATTAGCCTACAGGGAAATGCCGGTACACTGACCTGGTAATGCTTCGGCCTTGTGGCGGCATAAGATGCCTTTCATTGCATACAGTGAACTTGAAAAATTATACACTAGAATTCGTAGAATTGAACGAGGAGTTCCGATTGACGCGCCATATCCAACAAGAACATGGCGCCAAATGACATTTTGGCGGCCAAGAAATTGCTATTTTTTTGTCACAGTTGATAATAAGCTTAACATTTCTTAGGGTTTACTTTATCGCGCACTTTTTTGACAATGAAGTTTAGTTCTTTACAGAAGCTGTTCCTTATGCTTTAGAATAAATCATTTATAGTCGATAATCCGCATTTCAAGTTAGAGTCACCACTTTTCCATAATCATATTAGATATTATCCTTGGCCCACTGAACTGACTATTCTATGTTTGAAAAAGATCGGAATGCAGAAAAAATGGCATTCTTCTTTCCGAGATCCTTGTAAAATTTCTTTACAACTTAGTCGTTTATTTCTTCTGCCATTTTCCCCACTTTATAAAAACTAATGGCGCTGAGTTGTGTAATTGAATATCTATAATTGAAGATTGTATTATTTGTTGAATGACACAATTTCGATAGAATCGGAAGCCTTTTACAAGACGGCTAAGTAAAAAAAAAAAAAAAAAAAAAAATAATCAGGCGACTGGAAAACAAATGTCATATGGTGTATAAAACATCGCAAAGAGAAATTCCTATCAAAATCATTCATTAGATCATATTTTCTTCACGGACGTAAACTTGGCACTAGAGATTGTTAAAGAGGTAAATCTACACCATTAGGCTGTATGGGATGCTCGTCGACACGTTAACCCATTCCCACACAAACCCTCCCTTTAACGCCCCTCAAGAAAAAGGCTTTGGAAAAAATGTGGAAAATGAAGAAAACGCTTGTATTAAGCAATTTCGTCATTTTCCACAATGTTTCCTATCGAAGAAGACGAAAAATTAATAACTCCATCAAATTCAAATTGTCATATACAGCTTTTTTCAATTTTGACCAGTCTAAGATTTCGCCGTCTGGTAATGGGTTAAGGGTTAACATCTGCTTACACGATATATGAAATTGATAATGTAACAATCCCTTTGTCCCGCTTCATTAATCGATTATCTGATAACAAGGCCCAGACTTTAGTTAATGAATGCCGTTATTTCTGACGGGACCGTGGTTCCGGGAAGTGATGGAGTTCTTGCTTAGGTTAGGTCCCCAGGGAAACTACAGCAAAATTTGGTTTAAAACAGCGCAAAAATATAACACCATTTAGATTATGCGCTGACTTTCAATTCATCCCCCAGCACAAATCTGCATTTAACGCCCCAAAGCCTCGGAAATCACTGCGGAAAATGGATAAAATTTTTTTAGTTCACCAACTTCTCTGCACGCGCGGAACCAGAGAGGGGTACAGGGCTCTTGGAATCGTATTCATCAAAAATATAGTTAAGATTCGTAAACTCTGGCAATCGAAAAATTACATTGTTAGTGGGCAACCAAAATGTTGTAACTTCAGCTTTGTTAAAGCTTCAATTACGTCATTTTGTCCCCCGCCTTTGAAAAAAAATTCTGGATCCGCGCAATTGCTCTGTGTCATGAAAACCAGTATATTAAAATATATAAAACTGCACATGTTCAAGAGCCTTACAAATTTCCAAACATTTTCTTGTATTCACAACCCTGATATATGAATTCAGGGAATTGTTATTTAGAAAGAGAAAGAAGACTGAATTGCTTGTAAATAACGTTATATTTTGTAGGTAAGCATGATAGCAAACTGCACTATATATCCTAAATTCAAGATTTTGGACGTTTTTTTTGTGCACATGTTATATGTTTCTGAAAAATGGCATATCATTTTACCAAATGCCTTATGAAATATGTAGGTTTCTTGTAGGCTGTCTGCGACTTCATTTAAGTGACTTTTCTTTCCTGGGTTCATATTTCTCTTTAGTGTTCTATGAAATAAATACTTTAGAAGAGATGGGATCTAGCAGAGGTCAATATAATACTTCTTTGAGAATTATCAAATGGTACGATTGAATAATTTAGTTTTTAGTTTCGTCTATCAAAAACAAGCGTTCTGATTGGTCGAAAAAAATTATTCATAACTCCATGAACAAAATTTTGAGCACGCGTCGATTTTGTATGCTTCCGCACAAAATAGTTCCATCCAAAAAAGTATCAAAATGTGTAAAGCTTTTGGTTTTTTCGCTCGATGCTATTAAATTATAAGAGATGAAGAGAATATTTTTTTTTTTCATGGAGGTATGAACAGAAAAACCTAATCACACAATGTATGAATCCGCTTTGTGTATTCATACAGTGTGATTAGGTTTTTCGGTTCATACCTCCATGAAAACAAAAAATATTCTCTTCATCTCTTAACCCATTCCAACTCAAGCCCTCTTATTTACGCACCTCAAGAAAAAAGCTTTGGAAATCATTGTGGAAAATGAAGAAATTGCTTGTATCAAGCAATTTCTTCATTATCCACAATGTTTTCTACCCCAAAATACTGGCAAATTTAAAATTCCATCAAATTTAAATTGTCGTCTGCAGCTTCTTTCAATTTGGACCAGTCTAAATGACTATCCAGAAAATCTTCCTAGCGCTAAGACCCCGATTGTCTGTGTAGTATGATCACAATTATTACTTTTTTTCATTTTATACCTACAAATGTTTCTAGTAAAATATATGCATTCCACGCAGGCAAAATCAGACATGTCAGAAAAAAATATTCATATCTGATAGTGTCAAATACGGTTCAATATAGTGAGTCAAAGATGACGTCATATTTCATTCTATAGATGACACCATAATGCAAATAACTATAACCAGAATGGCAGAGGAGAAGGTTGATTGATTGATTGATTGATTGATTGATTGATTGATTGATTGATTGATTGAATGGGTTAACGCCACTTTCAGCCCTATGGCGGTTGATGGACACCTAACAAAGGATTCCTGGTATTTCTCACACCAGTGCTACCACTACATCCTTTCCTAGAATAAGAACATTATCAGCTGCTATACCACTTAGGTTTATGATTATCCACCCATTGGTGAGAGACAAATGTCGGAAAGGATAGGTAGAAGAGAAGGGAAATACCTGTAGAAATACAGATTTTTCTTATATTCCATCGAATTCATTTAATAAAATATTTAGGTTTACAATAAATGGAATATTATGTTATGTAAGCAATACAACAAATTTTATTTGCTTCTTGCTGCAGAGGAAAATTTGATATTCCACTGGACCTTTGGTCTCGTAAAATATCAAAATCATCCTTAACAGCTAAAAACAAGTACAAGATGGTACGTGTACCTCTATCCTACATAGTATTCCCTATATTTCCTCTTTTGCTTACAGATCACATGACTATCTCTATACAGTCCCTATTCTACACTTTGTAAACTTTATTGAGTAATATTGAATGGTCCATTATTTATTATCACCTAAATAAACTTTCAATTTTAGCGCTACATTGACAGTTATACATAGAAAAGCAAACAGCCTTTTGTCCATTTTGTTTACTTTTTCTAGGTTATCAAGCTGAATTTGCTTGGACTGATATTGTAAACACGAACAATGAATTTAAACATCTTGACAATAAAAGATTACTCCTTGAAACCAGAGCTAACAACAAATTTAAGCAACATTGTTACCTTTTAGCAAAACCTTTTCATGGTAAAAGTAGAATGAAATGTTCATGAATCATTGCTACTGTAGCAAATGCCCATATAAGCAATGCCCCAAGAAGACCATTAGTTGTCACAAAATAAGCATGGGAAACACAAAGCTTGAATAGCTTCAGCAAAAAAGAGCAAGTCACCAAACTTCAGACAAGTTCAAATTCAAAGAGAACACAGACAACAGTGAAACATATGTTACAGTATCTTATGTCTGGTGCATTTCGAGGAAAATTGCGTGTTAAAGCAATATTAAAATGTTGTCCAAGGACAAAATAGGATATGGAAAATAGCTATGGAATATTAATGAAAATGATATTTATTAGAATATGAAATAGCCTGTATGAACTTGGAGTAGTCCATTTTCTTGATTACTTTACAATTAGAGTAGACTGGTTAATGCTTCATTTGAATAATACAATTCAGTGATAAGGTGATAAAAGTGAAGAACAAATAAAATATGTATACAAAATAAAATTCATAGTTTAATAAATAAAAGAAACATTATATTTGTACATTCAAACAATATTTCACATTCACATGCATATCATCAACTGACAGTCAAAGCCTTACACAAGTTAGGGTGTAACCAATTACCAAACACAAAGTTATAGACTAGTCCAAATTGAAAGTAGTTGCAGACAACAATTTCAATTTGATAGAATTGTAATCATCTTTGTCTTTCAGGGAATAAAACATTTCTGAGAAATGAAGAAATTGCTTGTTTCAATCACTGTCTTCATTTTATAAAAAAAATTTTTGTAAAAAAGTAGATATATGTCCAGAACGGTTAACCCATTTTCACAGTGCCTTTTTTTTATACCATTCAATAATATATACAATAACAAATTTTGGAAAAAAAAGAAATTAGATGTAACTAGCATTGTTTTCTTTTCGAACTATTCTGTTTTTTTCTTCTTCTTTCAACCCATAGACATTTGTTCTCTGCAACTTCTCTCAATTTGGACCTTTGTCATCTAGTAAGGTTCAACATATAGTTGTAAATGCCACAAAATATTAGGGCAAAATATAATAAAAAGCCTGTAAAAACTGCATTGTTGAGATAGAAAATAATGCAATGTAATAAATATTAACTTTAAATCCCTTCAACCCCTCACCAAACAACCCAATTTCTGACTGGTCCAAAAAGAAAGAAATTGCAAACAACAACTCATATTAGAGAAAAAAATAATAAATAAAATGCCTATTTGGCAAAAACATTGTGTGAAAAGAAAAAATAATTTGCATTTTCCTCATTATCCACAATGTTCTCCAAAGTTTATATCTTGTAGTATGCAAACAATCAAGATTGTGTGGGAATGGGTTAAAGAAAGTATAAAATCCAATTTAAGGTACTATTAATCCATTATAATAAGACAACAACAAAAATATATACAGGCTGCATGTTCTGCAAAGGCTAATCAGGATTCATATCAGGATTATTGACCTGTGCTGGAGCAAATTCCATTTAACCTTTTCCTGTTTAATCCCCGGTTTTTACGTCCCTGTGATTTCATAATTAAGAAAACATTATGGAAAAAGAAGAAATTGCCTTTTTAACCCTTTTCTGTATAAACCCTGAATTTTTGTCACTGTGATTTTATTTTTCATAAAACATTGTAGAAAAGAAGCAATTGCTTTCTACTTTTCCCTCAAAGTTTCCTACCGCATAGGATGATTTAGTTTCAAATTGCATCCAATTTTCAATTTTTTTTTTTTTCAACCCTTTCCTGTTTTGCAAAATTTAGACCTGTCCAAACGAAAATTTAGAGTTGATTTTATTTGAAAAATAACCATTTACTTGGTAAGAAAATGTTGTGGAAAAAGAAGAAATTGCTTGTTACTTTCTTTAACCCATTCCCACACAATCTTGATTGTTTGCATACTACAAGATATAAACTTTGGAGAACATTGTGGATAATGAGGAAAATGCAAATTTTATTTTTTCTTTTCACACAATGTTTTTGCCAAATAGGCATTTTATTTATTATTTTTTTCTCTATTATGAGTTGTTGTTTGCAATTTCTTTCTTTTTGGACCAGTCAGAAATTGGGTTGTTTGGTGAGGGGTTGAAGGGATTTAAAGTTAATATTTATTACATTGCATTATTTTCTATCTCAACAATGCAGTTTTTACAGGCTTTTTATTATATTTTGCTTAAATATTGCATTTATCCTGTAATTTTGTATCTCTTGAGATCCTGTCTCTGTTGTATTGATATAATGTAATGTTATAATATTTTTCCGCCAAAGTCATTGCCATTTTTTGACGTTGTTGCCGTTGACGTCATGTGACGTTGATGTCATTATAATCTGTTATTGTTTAAAATGGTGTCCCTTGAAAAAGGTTTTTTATACCGAAACTAGTCGGGAATTAAAATTTAAACAATTTATCTTGAAGTTTGATCTCTATTTTATATTGTTACAAAATATTAGGAACAGCCGTAACATTTACGTAATGCACAATGCATGTCGCACACATGACAACAAATCTAACCAAATACATGTATACGTCTTGAAATAATGTTGGAAAAGAAGAAATTGTTTTCCTTTTACAAGAGCATTTACCTCAATACTTCCCAAAGCTTTCATATTTAGGGATGTTTAGAAGTGTTATTGTGTGGGAATGGGTTAATTAAATGAGATATATTTATCATGTCGATGTTTATTTACCTTATGTCATGTCAAGTGAATTCTAAGGTAAGCTACAGGTGCATTAGACAGACTCAACTGACAAATAAACATTGTAAAACAGTAGGAAGAAGTGTGGGTTTATAAACATCGCAAACATAAAAATGTTTTTGCCTGGTATTTGTGTTACCAGATGGCAAATTTCAGACTGATCCAAATTGAAAGAAGCTACAGACAACAATTTTAAGTTAATGGAATTTCAGATTTTTCAACTTTCATGGTAGAAAACATAGTGGAAAATGAAGAAATTACTTGTTGCAAGCAATTTCTTCATTCAACACAATATTTTCTAATTGTTTTTCTTGAGGGGTGTCACACAGCATGATAATTGTTTGGGTATAATTTAGAATACATATTCATCATATAGATATTTATATACCTTATGTTATGCAGGTGCACTAGACAGACTAAACTGACAGGTAAATACTGTAAAACAGTGGGAACAAGTGTGGCCATATTAACATAGCTAGTAATTATGCATATTAACCTATTACAAGATGACAAAATTTTAGACTGGTCCAGTTTCAAAGGAGTCACGGAGGACAATTTCAAGTTGATCTATTTATTTTTTTTAAATCTTTGTATTCAGGTGCAGAAAATGTGGACAACAAAAAATTGCCTTGTAGAAGCAATTTCTTCATTGCCCATCATTTTTTTTTCCAAAGCTTTTTTCTTGAGAGGTGTAAAAAAGTGGGATTGTGTGGGAATGGGTTCAGTAACTCAAAACTAGACGACATATTTTAGGCTTATTAAAATTGAAAGATTTCAGGCAACACTGTGACTTTAAAGTAAATGTGATTAGAATAGAAAACATCTGATTGTGACTGTTTCTCCTCTTCACACAGCATTTTCTATCACACAGTATGTCCATGTTTGTTGAAACAGAACTAGAGATTGTACAGAGTTAATTTAACTAGCACAGTAATATTGAGCTAAACCTGCAAAAATCCTTTACAAAGGGCCAATGACAACACATTGGGTCCTAATAACAGTTAACAAGAATTCTATAAATGTGCTTCTCTAAGAATCAAAACAGGCAGTGATAAAAAAGAAAGATAATTATTCACCAGTCGAATATGGATGGAATAAACAACAATTCATGGATTAGAGCAAGTTCAATCCATTACTGGAAAACAAAAATTTAGACTGGTTGAAGCTGAAAATATTTGCAGAAGACAATTTCAAGTCAGAAGAAATTTAAAATAAATCTACCTTCTTGGTAGAAAACTATATGGATATTGAAGAAATTGCTTGCAATTTTTTAAATTTCCAGGTTTTTTTTCCAGACCTCTTTTCTTTAGGGTTTTGTGTGTGAATAGGGGAAAAAGAAAGAACTTATGCCATGGGCTAACAAGACAAAAAAGTAGCCTTTCATCATGAAAGATCTACTATTGTTACTTGTATGGTTGGTCACTTGATTTATACCTTATAAGAATCAATGACTTTAGAAAGTAGGGTAAAACCATAGTCAAATGGTATCTTTGAACCATTACCAGATGGCAATATTTTGGACTGATTCAAATTCAAAGGAGTTGCAGACAACAATAAAATGTATATGATTTTTTTCAACTTTCTTGGTTGAAAACATTGCAAAAAATGGTGAATTTATTTGTTACAAGCAAATTTTCCACATTTTTTCCCCTATTGTTTTTCTTGAGGGATATCAAAAAGCATCATTGTGTGGAAATTGGTTAATTAGATAGAATTTTCACAGAAATTCGATATCAGCCATGAGAAAGAAGTGCTTTAAACTAATGAGTGAAAAAGAACAGTTAGACAGAGCAAGAGATTGGTTAACAATTTCTCATTTGTAAATATTTAACATTTTATCACAGAAAAATGATCATTTGACATAAATAACTCCATCTTTTTTTTTTGCATTCTGTTATAATATTCTATCTAACGACAGCGTTTTATACACTTTCATCGTCACCCATCTTAGTACTTAGATTCACAGTTGCACGTCTTAATGCTGGCTGAGCATGAGGATACTCCTGGTTCAGTCGATCCACAATGTTACCCAGAGTCTGCATTCTGTCCACCTGTTTCTGGTACTCATTTTCCAGGGAGGCGTCAGACTTGCAAATGCGAACATATTTACCGTCTTTTGCTTGTTGGTAGTACTTCATCTTCTGTTGCTTGCCAACAAGCTCAGATAGGTTCTGAAAGTAGAATAAGGGTCTGTTACTTTACACAATTTTATACAAGGTTTTGTTGTTTTTTTTTTGGTTACAATAAAAGCTTTATTCCACCCCAAAGAAAAAAAAAACACAATGAAATGGGTTCTGAAAACTTCAAGATTAAAGCTTTGGAAAATATTGTGAAAAATAAAGAAATTGTTTGATACAAGCAATTTCTTCATTATCCACAACGTTTTCTTACCATAAGAACAAGAGTCCTTTAAATTCAATCAACTAAAAAATTTTTTCTACATCTTGTTTGAATTTGGACCAGTCTAAAGTTTGGTAGTCAGGTAATGGGATAAAGGGTTAAGCCCTCATGGTATGTGTAGACAATGTTTGAGCTCCACTACTGTTAACCCATTCCAACACAAGCCCTCCTTTTTACGCACCTAAAGAAAAAAGCTTTGGAAAACATTGCGGAAAATGAAGAAATTGCTTGTATCAAGCAATTTCTTCATTATCTACAATGTTTTCTATCCAAAAAGACAAAGAAAATTTAAATTCCATCAACTTCAAAAAATCGTCTGCAGCTCCTTTCAATTTGGACCAGTCTAAAATTTTGTTGAGTTGGAATGGGTTAAAGGCCATCTAATCCTGATTAATCCTGTTATATCCTTTAACAGTACTCTTACACTAAAGTAACAGTTTGTTGTATTATCTGGAAGAAAAAGAAGATCTCATCCAGGCATTTTTAGCACATTAACCACTTTGGATTCACTATCAGCTGGTAAATTGTCACTGATTTCTTCTATCAAAGTCAACTCTGTATAAAACAAACCTGTCATTTCATGTCCAATTTCAAGTTTGTACAAATTTCAAGCACACCTGATAAGGGTAAATAACACTTACAGGCCTGACAAAAATAGTTAAATGATCCCATTTCAACATGAATCTGCTACTGAAAGACCCTTAAGAAACAAGATGTGTGTTCAAAAACGTTAAACCATTTCCCCCTAACAGCCTTTTTTTCTGAAAAATTTGACCTTCATAAGTGACCTTGGCCTTGATAGTTGACCCAGATCTTACAACCACTTCTTATCAATAGGGGAGAATAATAATCATTTTCACATAAAAATCATTTTTTAATAAATCAAACTATCTGAAAAAGTATACATTATTTTTTCCAAACAAGCATTAACTTAATTCAACTTTTTCTTGTATGATCAATGGCATTCATAAACAAGATATTACTTAAAAACATTTTTGGAAAAAGAAAATTGATTGTCACATGTAATTTCTTCCTTTTCCGCAATTACATACCCTCTAAAATCTTGAATGTTTGTTTTACATAGATGCCTGCATCCTCTATGACTTCAGACCATTTTTTAACCCTTGTCATGCTTAACCCGGAATATTCCGGTTTTGGCACGAGGTGTAGACTAAGATCAGACTGCACTTATGTGCAGGCTGATCTTAGTCTACAACCCCTGCTGGTACTTTTCCTACCAGAGTTGTTTATAAAGTTGATTTCTAAAAGAAATATTGATTTTTGAACAAGTTCTATCAGTGCTTTCAGCCCTTTGATTTGACAGCATTTCAGTAATGTAATTTATACAGCATGGCAAGGGTTAACCCTTCTTGTTCAATCCCTGGTATTTATGTCCCTGTGAATTTATGATTTAGAAAACATTGTAGAAAAATATAAAATTGCTTGTGACAGGCAATTTCTTCCTTATCCACAATATTTTCTACCCTACTGAATGGTTATTTTTCAAATTAATTCCACCTAATATATTCGTCTGCAAAACCTTTGAATTTGGACAGGTCTAAAATTTTGAATAACAGGATAGGGTTAAGCCATTATCACAAAATGCCACTTTTCGACACCCTGTAGAAATACAGTCATGTTAAACATTGTGAGGAAGAGAAATTGCTTGTAACAATCAAATTCATCTTTTCTTACAAAGCTTTCTACCTTATTTTGGCACTTATTTTCCAAATTTTAATTAATTTGAATTGAAGTCTGTACTTCTTAGACATTGAGAGAAAAAAAAGGAGAAATTGCTTATAACAATCAAATTCTTCTTTTCTGACAAAGCTTTCTACCTTATTTGGCACTTATTTTCCAAATTTTAATTAATTTGAATTGAAGTCTGTACTTAGAATTTGGACCAGTCCAAAATTTTATCATTTGGTAATGAGTTCATATGAAATCTTCCTTTCTTTTCTTTGTCTTCTTTGTGGTAATATGCTTCTTTTAATTAGGGTACCAAAGTGCATAAATTTATACCTTCTTTTAATTCTTTTCTTTTACAAAGCCTGTAATTTAATCAACTTGTAATTTTACAACCAAATTAAAAGTTAGTACAAATTGTCTACACCCCAGATAAGGTCAGATAACACTTTAATGGTGTAGGTGATAATTCCCTTTGCAATCTCCTCTACTTAACATGTTTAATGTCCATTTTCAACAAGCAACACTTAAAAAAATGCTCCTGCCTCAGGCCATCAGTCAAACCCTGTGATATTAGGCAACTTCTAAGACATCAAACAGTTAGAAAATAATTAAATATATTGAATTTTTTAAAAGAATATTTCAATTCAGAGATTGAAAATGATTTGTCATATCTAACCAGGTTGAAATTTTGCTATCTGGTCAAAGTCAAGAATCAATTTATTCACTCTTTGATCAAAGGACAATATTTTCAGGCTTTTATTACTTGGAAGCTCTTTAACCCATTCCCTCAGAAATAAGCTTTTTTATGCCCCTCAAGTAAAGGGAATTCGAAAACATTGAAAAACAAGCAATCCATTCATTTAGTCAATGTTTTCTACCCATAAAGACAAAGATTTTTAAAAAATTCATTAACTAAGAAATGTTGTCTGCAACTTCTTTGAGTTTGGACCAGTCTAAAAAAATGTGCGGGCATGGGTTAACAGCAGGTTCTATTTTTCAAGTATGTACGGCTGTCACATGGCTGAGGTAATATTAACCCTTGTCATGCTGTATAAAATACATTACTGAATTGCTGTCAAATCAAAGGGCTGAAAGGACTGATAGAACTTGTTGTTCAAAATTCAGTATTTTTTTTTTGGAAATCAACTTCATTAGCAACTCTTGCAGGAAAAGTACAAGCAGGAGGTATAGACTAAGATCAGCCTGCACATAAGTGCAGTCTGATCTTAGTCTGCACCTCCTGCCAAAAACGGAATATTCCGGGTTCAGCATGACAAGGGTTAACCCATTCAGACACACCAAAATTTTACACTGGTGCAAAGTTGCAAAGGACAATGTTTTGATTTTTTTTAGCAGTAGAAAATATTGGACAATGAAGAAATTGTTTGATACCGGAAATTTCTTCATTTTCTACAATATTTTTCTCAGCATTTATCTTCAGGGGTTTAAAAGGGCAGGACAGTGTACAAATGGGTTAAACCATTGAACTGGGTGATAAGAGGCTAAAATAGAAAAATATCCATAAATGACCCATAATGTCAGGACATAATCATCAAAATATAAAAGTGTCAATGTAATGATAAGAAAGTGAGAATTGCATTACCATTTAAGAACCTCTAAGACTTTAAGAAGGAAGACTTGTGTCAAAAGTTACTTCATTCAATCTCCCTAATTGGCCACTTATGTCACCTTGAGCCTGAATCAATAACTGTTCTTTAGGGTAATGTTACATCTGTCAACATCAGCTTCAAGCTCGTGTGCTAACCAATACAGTAATTTGTCTCTATATTTAACTAACTACCAGACAGCAAAATTTTAGACTGGTTGCAGCAACAAATTAAAGTTTCTGGAATGTTAGATTTTTTCATCTTTCTGGGTAGAAAACATTGTAGAAAATATAATAAGCAATTCCTTCATTTTTCACAATTGTTTTTCTTGAGGGTTGTCCAAATGGGTCATTGTGTGGGGATGCATTAATCATCATCACTGTTTCCATTGTGTGTCTTTGTTGGATGACACGGAAAATATCAAACGAATAGATAATTGTGTTAACCCATTACCACACAAGAAAATTTAAGACTGGTCCAGATTCAAAGAATTTGCAGACAACAATTTTAAACTTTACACAATTTTAGATTTTTTTGTCTTTTTTGAAAGAAAACATTGTGGAATATGAAGAAATTGCTTGTGAGGTACAACAAAATGTCAAAGTTTGTGCATGAAAATGGACATGACAAGGCTTTTGGATTACCTAAAAAAAGCCTAGCCGAAACAAAATGTGAGATCAGGCAAAATTGTTTGTTACAATTGTGCCTTTCCTCAAAATATTTCTACCTTATTTTTGAATTTATTACACTTTAAATTATCGACTGTAACCTCTTTGACTTTGTCTTGTGATGGGAATATATGGCAAGATCATTAATCCAGGGTTTGCAGATGGACTTCAGCAATTTGCTAACAATCAAGGTATTTTATGCCTCCCAAGAAAACACTGCTGGGAAACAATGTGAGAAATGAAGAAATTGCTTGAAACAAGTCATTTTTGCATCGTTGTCTACAACTTCTTTGAAGTCTAAAATTTTGTCATCTAGAAATGACAAAAATATAATTTACTTGATATTCTTTTCTTAGTTTTTCAAGCATCTTTCTTTCTTTTAAAAGACCATGTGTCATCACCTTTAATGTTTCATGTTTTCGTTTAAGGTACTAAACATTTATTGCATGTTCACACTTTTTCCTTTTATTTCATTTCGTCCATTAGCATGTTTTTCTTGTTCATTATCTACCAATCAGCAATCAATAATGGTCATGGCAAAAAATGTTTCAAATAATTGCAATCAACAAGTCATAGAAATTAACAAATGTCAATAAAAAAGAAGAAATATTTTGATTCTGTTTACAGCTGGTTGTTAACTGAAGAAACAACCAATGCAAACAAATTTCAAGTTTTTGTCCCTGCAACAAAGGAAAAGTGATGACAGAATCAGAATTTTTTAAAACTAGAATCAATCAATTTCTTTTCCTTGATAATGTTGTTAGCCCATTAACAAATCACAAAATTTTAGACTGATCCAAATTCAAGTTGCAGAAGATAATTAACAAGCATTTTTTTCATTTCCAAGATCCTTTTTTCTTGGGGTGGATAAAAGCATGATTTTTGGGGAATGAATTAAACTCGAAATAAGACTACAGCAGTTCGTAAGCCCAGCACTTTAGTTCCATAAAGTGCTCAATTGCTTTGGATGGCAAAAACATTCCATTTTTCATCAAACTATTCTAGTCAATCTTGTTTAGTGGGATGCTTGAATCAAACTAATGAACATTTAGGATTATATCATGAGATTTTCTCCTAGACAAACTGACCTTAACCCTTAAACAAACTACAACATTATGGACTAATACAAATTGAAAGGGGTTGCAGATGATGAATCGAACTATGTGAAAACAGAGATAATGCCAACTTACAGGGTAGAAATCATTGTGATAAAAGAAGAAATTGCTTGTTACAAACAATTTCTTCTTATACCACAAAATTTTCCTTGTATCAAATCTCATAATAGTGAAAACCTGTGATGATACGGGAAAGGTTTAACTACGTCTAGAATATAAAAGATAGAAAGCGAATTTTAGCGAACTTACAACAAGCAATTGTTTTATTTTGCACAATGTTTTTTTTTCTCAAAAAGTTAAAAAAAATCATAAACTTTAAATTGTCATCTGCATCTCCTTTCAATTTGGACTAGTCTAAAATTTTGCAGTATTGTAATTTGTTAAAGACACTTTCTGTCATTGGCTTACAACAGAGCGGAAGGTGAAGGCTCAGATCAGCCTGTGTGGCTGATTTGAGCCTTTAATTTACACAAAGATGAAATTGTTGCAAGTGCCATTCGGTGGTTCATATGATTTCAAAAGTCTCTATTCTCAGCAATTTGTTTTGGCAGAGTTAATACCATTCATGTTTATTTGTTACTGGGATAATACTGTTGATGTACTTTGACCATATTCAACATCAGACAACAAAAGAGGAACACAAAGGGATTAATTTATCATTACTTACCTAGGCCTATCACCCCTAATCTATTTGTAAGGGTTGGGGGTCCCTGGTAATTAGCTTTTGCTTCATCCCAGCGTAAATAAGATCAATAAAGCTGATCAGACTGACTATAGGGAACCAATCTGGGGCCATTGTTGTCCCCTAGCAGAACTTACCTGTACATTGTATGGGTATTTATAGAGAGTATCAATATTTTTCTTTGTATCTTTTCTTTTCATATCAAAAGTCAGCAGGCATTATGCCCTTTGGTAAAATATTTTGAATCGTTGGAATGTTATTTTTTCTTGAGATTTTTACTTATCTTTGACATCTATAACTAAGCTTAACTTTAAAAAATGAAAATCAATTTATGAAATGTTCAGTTGTGAGATTTTCGATTTGTAAATCAGACTTAAGATTTTTAATTTGACTTTATTTCCTCTTTTAAATTAATAGGGATTTTCCTTGTACATGGGCTTTAACTTTTTAAGGGTATATTCAGGGTTTTAGTTTGTAAAATGCTTTTTCCTTCTCTTCAAAAATATTACATTAACCCATTCCTAGAGAACAAATTTTAGACTGGTACAGTTTGGAAGAAGTAGTAGACCACATTTCAGTGTTTTAAAATGGTAAAATAAATGCTGAATAAGGTATAAAATATTGTAAGAAAAGTAGGAATTGTTTCTTGCAAGCAATTTCTCCATTTCTCACATGTTTTCAATAAACATATTTCTTCAGGATGTTAAAACGCAGGATTGTAGGGTTAAAATTAGTCATAGATTAGATCTCATCTATATTTTAAGTTTGATATCACCAATGGCCCTCTGAAATCATACAAACCAACAGAAAACAATTTTCTAGACTGGTCAAAGTTCAAAGAAGCTGCAAATGAAAGTATTAAGTGCACTCTGACAAAGTAAATAAATGCCAAATATGGTAGAAATCAATGTAAAAAAGAGGAATTGTTGGTTAAAATCAATTTCTCCCTTTTCCAACAAGTTTTCGTGCCTTACTTTCTTCTGCGGGGAAAATTTGAGATTGTGAGGTACTGACTCTATCATTTGGGCACTGTGCATACTGAGTAGAACAACAGTTATCTAAATATTTAATTACACATTTATTGATGTTTGATATTCCCCAAAGTATCAATGTCATGTAACACATAATTAATACCAAATTTGCCAGACCCTAAAGGGGCCTAAGGTTACAGCAATTTTAAATAAATGAACTGTCAAGTTGTATTGACAGATAACATTACTTATGCTGCAGTACCCATGGGCATTTACCTGACCTCAGAAGCTGGGTATCGAGTTTGAGGCAACCCCTTACACTTGATTCCAAACAACTCTAAAACATTGTTCAGCTACTAACTCATGGTACCATCAGGCAAAAAAAGAATAATCAAAAGATTTGAGATCTTGTCACTAATTATTACTTTCAAACTAATTTGTAGTTTTTTACCCATTCCAAAATAATCCCATCCCAGGAAAACAATGTGGAAATTGAAAAAAATGCTTGTATTTTCTACATTGTTTTCTAATAAATAATGCAGAGTTATTAAAAAAATATCAACTTCAAATTGTAGTCTGCAACATTTCTGAATTTGGACCAGTCTAAAATTTCACGGTTTGGTAATGGGCAAAATGATGATTCAGTGCACTCACATGCAAGTAAAAATAATTTTCCATCTTCATCACCCTTTTTCCTAAGAAGCTTTTCCAAGAATGTTTTCTTCATTTGCTTGTGGCACTTTAACCCATTCCCACACAATCCCTCCTTTTTATGCCCCTCAAGAAAAAAGCTTTGGACACATTGTTGCATCAAGCAATCACTTCATTTTCCACAATGTTTTCTGTCCAAAAAGCCGGGGGAAAAATCAAATTTCATCAACCTGAAAGTGTCGTCTGCAGCTTCTTTCAATTTCGACCGCTCTAAAATCTGTCGTGTGTGAATGGGTTAAGTTGGACAAGTCCTTGTTTGGCAATAGTGTATAGTTTATATCTGTAATGACCTCAAATTTGAGAGAAGAAATGTTAACCCATTCCCACACAACAAAATTTTAGACTGGTCCAAATTGAAAGAAGCTGCAGACAACAAATTCAAGTTAATAGAATTTTGAATTTTTTCTTCATTTTGGGTAGAAAACATTGTGGATAATGAAGAAATTGCTTGATACAAGCAATTTCTTCATTTTCCACAATGTTTTCATAAGCCTTTTTCTTGAGGGGCGTAAAAAGGAGGGATTGAGTTGTAATGGGTTAAGGCCCATGAAATTGCTACTTAGCTTGAGCATCTATCAGAACATTATATTTTCTCTTGCTTTAGGACAATATTTAATCTTCAGAAGATAGTAATTTCAATTAACCCATTCCAACACAGCAAAATTTTAGACTGGTCCAAATTGAAAGAAGCTGCAGACGACAATTTCAAGTTGATTGAATTTCGAATTTTTTCGTCTTTTTGGATAGAAAACATTGTGGATAATGAAGAAATTGCTTGATACAAGCAATTTCTTCATTTTCCACAATGTTTTCCAAAGCTTTTTTCTCGAGGGGCGTAAAAAGGAGGGATTGAGTTGGAATGGGTTAAAGGACAATTACATACTTTTTCTAAGAACAAAGAACTTCACACCATAGTTTTGATAAATTGACAATCATAATTGTACAATATCTAACACTTCAAAGGCAACTTGTACACTATGGAAGATGCAATATTTTGCCCGAGGATGACAATCATTTACGAATGATGACATTCTTGATCAAGGAAAACTGTTTGAGTCCCCGAGCATACCAATTACTTATTCTCTATCTTTGTATTGTCTCCATGACAGTTTTATGGTGAGTTCCTTGTTCTCAATTAAAAGTGAATTTAAAAATTTGTTAAAAAACATATGTACATGTCATTTTTATGGCTGTTCCATAAATTAATTCAACTTGGTTGCAGAATTACAGTTATAATGATAGCAAAGCAATGATGAGGATAATTCTTCTAAGACCAACTAGACTATCTCTGAATGTGATTAATACCCCCCCCCCCCCCCTAAAATAAAACGAAAAAAAAAAACGAAAAAAAAAAAACACAACAAGACATCTCCATGTCACAGAAAAAAACATATTGCCACTGGAATAGAGCCTTCTTTCAATAAGATTTGTCATCAAAGGGCCATTACTCTGTAAAAAGTAAATGGACTGCAACCAAATTTTCATATGGACATCTTTGCCTGATACCAAGTCTATCTATAAAATTTGAATCAGAACCATAAAACCTTTTCAAAATTTATATCTATAGACTTACTATGAATTTTTTACAGGTGCATAAAACATAATATACTAAAGGTGGTATGAATAAAATGGGGAAACATTCTTACCCCATTAAAAGCTTTTTATTTCTTTTTTGTTCCCCTGCCCATTTTTATTTTACCTTGATCCAGATTTCATTTTTTCCTATCTATTCGGGTAGACACACTGTGAAGAACTAGGTTGAACTTTTTTATTTTGGGCCATGAAAGTTCAGGATTGAGTGGGAACAGGGAGAGATAGCTTCATACCAAACTTGAATGTTGTAGTCAATGGCAAATGTAAGATTTCTGTGAAAAAAATTCTGGAGAGACTGACAGCAGTGAAACTTTCTGTCCTATATGGTACTTATTTATTATTACTTTTAGCACACATGAAACCAATTCCCACACGACAAAATTTTAGACTGGTCCAAATTCAAAGGAGTTGCAGACAACAATTTAAAGTTAGTGAAATTTGAGACTTTTTCAACTTTCTGGGTAGAAAAATTTGTGGAAAATGAAGAGCTTTGGGGAACATGGTTAATAATAAAGAAATTGCTTGTGACAAGCAATTATTCCTTCAATGTCCACTATGTTTTCTACTCTAAAAGGCTTAGATTTTTTTTGAATTTCAACCAGCTTGAAATTGTGGTAAGCAATTATTTCAATTTTGACCAGCCTGAAATTTAGTTGTCAGGTAATGGGTTAATGTTGTTGTACGGTATTGGGTTAGCTATGTCTGAAGGTCCCCAGTAGCTTAACCCTTTCCTGTTCAAACTCAGGATTTTACTTTGCTGTGATATTATAATTGAGAAAATATTGTGGAAAATGGAGAAATTGCTTGTTAAAAGCAATTTCTCCTTTTCCCACAATATTTTCTACCTCACAGGATGGCCTCTTTTAAAATTGCATCCAATTTTCATTGTCGTCTGCAACCTCTTTCAATTTTGACCAGCCTAAAATTCTGAAAAACAGGAAAGGGTTAAGGGGTCATAAATATCCAGCAGTCTCAAACTTCCTTTGGCATCTAAATGACTGACCTTCAATCACTTTATTGTGTCCATGACAGTTTTATGGCATTTCCTCCTCCTCAATTATAATTGATGTAAAAAATTTATACATCTTACTTTTTGATGAAATAATGCAATTATGCAGTCCACACATATATAAATTCTTATTCATATGCTATGTGAAATAATTTGCATCAAATGTTCAAATCCATTACCATTACCTATTACCATTTTCTAGACTGGTCCAATTTCTTCATTTTCCAAAATGTTTTCTTAAGGGGGAGCGTCCAAAAGAGTCATTGTGTGAGAATGGGTTACACCTCTTCATTTTACACTGATTGGGAAATAAGTTCCCAGTCAGATAAATACCTCTTGATTCTGCTTTCTGGAGAATACAGCGGTCAACGCATAGTTCAGGTTGACCAATGAAAGAAGCAGACCAATAGCTGCTTCCAGAATCAAACTCAGGAACATTGACCAAGAAGTTGACACTTTATCTCATGACCATGGATACATAACATGCAGCCAAATATTTCAAGCAAGGTAGAGAGAAGGTTTATAGTCATGTGGAGTCTATGTCTAACCCTCATCTATACAAACCTTAGATTTTATGGCACACTAATTTTATACTTGAGGAAACATTATGGAAAAAGAAGAAACTGCTTGTAACCAGCAATTTCTCCTTTTCCCACAATATTTTCTACCAGATGGGATAGTTTCATTTCAAATTGCATCCAATTTTCATTGTATTCTGCAACCTCTATCAATTTGGACCATTCTTGAAATTAACAAGATGTGTTTGTGAAACACAATGCCCCCACTGTACATGCATGTTTTTTTTGCATTTGACCTTGGTATATGACCTTGACCACATGACCTTGACCATAAAATGACGAGATGCATATCATGGAGATGTATCCTCATGCCAAATATGAGCATTACATCTTGAATAAGTTGGTAGTAATTGTTCATGTTAATTTCTTTGGTTAAGTTTTGCAGACAGACAGAAGGACAATGGTAAAACAATATGCCCCAAATCTTTCGATGTGGGGCATAAAAAATTGGAAAGGGTTAAGTGAGACTGAGATTGGACAGTCCTACTTTCAATTCTAAATATAAGAAAAGAATGAATTCCTCCCCATCCAAATGTATAAGTTGGTACATGTGAGAGTGGTCTAATGACTTGTACTGTGGAGCCATAATATAAATAGCTGACTTGCAACTCCATTGTTGATATATGGAGTTTAGCCCTTCCTTCAAAAGTATTTCAAAGAACCAAGTGCAGCTTGTGCACCTAGCAATGGCTTTCCGTTGTTTCTCATACTAGTTCATAACATTTAACCCAAGCCACAAGCTGTTCATTCGAATCAGGCTCACAACTTATCAATCGCCCAGTGGTCAGAGACGAATGACACAAGTCATGTTGACTTTTGTGAATCGTCAGAGCGAATGTTGGCTGAGCTGAGGTGAGAGGTAAAAACCCAAGGACTGATAGAAAAGCAGGTTAGAAAATGAGCTGACCAGGTTAGGCTGGCAACTGGATGACAGGTTAAACTGAAGTCACTAGAAAATATAATAGCATCCAACAGACTGTAAACTTGAAATAAAGACTTTTTATACTGACTGAAATTTGATTATTCCATCAAATTAGCCCATAATTAGACAACAGACTTTTGAGTCGTCAAAATTGAAAGAAGTTGCAGACAATTTTTCAATGCATATTTGTTAACCCATTCCCACACAGCTTTTTGACGCCCCTTAAGTAAAAAGGCTTTGGAAAACTTTGTGGAAAATGAAGAAATTGCTTGTTCATTTTCGACAATGTTATCTACCCCGAAAAATAAAGAATCTTAAAATTTTATCAACTAAAAATTGTTGTCTGCAACTTCTTCCAATTTGGACCAGTCTAGTATTTTGCTATGTGGTAAGTGGTTAAAAAGGGGAGAAGTCATTGTCAGAAGTCTCAAGCACTATTTCACATCTGTACATACAACAAATCTAGGGTTGACCAGAAATTATGGCAAAATGGATTTATACCACCCATTGTCATTAGCCCATTCTGACTCAATGACGCTTTTAGACACCCCTAATAAAAAAAATGAAAATATTGTGGAAAATGAAGAAATTGCTTGTTTCAAGCAATTTTTTCATTATTCACTATGTTTTTTAATCAAAAAAGTAAAAAAATATTAAAAATGTCAAAAACTTTAGATTATTTTCTGCAGCATCTTTCAATTTGGACAAGTCTAAAATGTTGTTGTGTAGAAATGGGTTAAGTCACTCAAGCAGCACAGTTGACTTTTGACATATTTCAAGGTCCTAGGTCAAATGGCTTATGAATCAGACAAGGAAATAGCCTTCAATCAACGCTCAATTGAGACCTTGACCTTTGACCTTGACCGACATGACCCAAAAATAGGGCACTTCCTTGAATCATTGGCAACAATCACATGAAATTTCAGGGTTGTAGGTTGTTTGGTTCTAGAGTTAGCACACAGAAATTAATGGATGAATGGACCGATTGAACAGATGGAGGGTGGACAAATAGACATGATGAAACCAATACACCCACCCTCTTCTATGTAGACGGGGGATATAATGAAACTTTTTAAGATAGATTATCTTAATCCTTTATAGAAGATTTATCATTGTAGAGTGGAGTTTGACCTGATCTTCATTTACTGAGTTACTGTAATCCTTAATCTGTGATAGCTCCTGAGTTTTAAATGGAAAACTAGCAATTGATATGCACCCCCCACAAACAAAAAAAATCCACAATGTTTCCTTGAAATTTACCCCTGAAATGATATTGGAAATGTGGCAAAAGGAAAAATAGCATGCTATAAGCAATTCCTTCATTTGTAACAATATTTTTCTAAAAAAATGTATGAATTTTTTTTTCAATCTACCCTTGCCTTATAGTTTGTCTGCAAAGTCCATCAACATAGACCAATCTAAATATTTTTTGTTTGATAAATAGCAAGAAGAGTTGTATACCTTTTGTTTAAGTTCCACCATTCTGTCAATATCCCCGTCCAGAGTGTCGGAATTTCCCTGTAAATGTTGAAGGTTTATCTGACGTTCCTCCAGTTGACCACTAAGGTCTCGCTGATGTTCATTCAGATCTTTGATCTCTCCATCACAGGCATTGGCTTCCTGGAGATAAAAACATTTACATGAATACATGTAATTGACCAATTGCTGGCCCCGCCCACTTACTTTGTTGGCTATGCCCAATTACTCCGCCACGGGTCCCACTTTGATTTTAAACGGCATTATTTGAAAAATTTATGGCCAGTAGCATGTAACAAAACAAGCAGTATAGTTGGTTGGAGACTTAAGCGTCGTAACTACAGCATGAATAAGCTGTAGTTATGAAGTTTCAGTCGCCAAACCAACAAAAATGTATCACAAAAATGGCAGCCAATGTTGGAGTTCAAAGCTCAATTCTGGACTGAATGAATGATTTGATTGGATGGTTCTTTCCTTGATCGACAGCCGCAGTTGGTCAATTGATGAGTCAATGACCATGCCAACTTACCTCTAATCATTGCCTAGTTATTTGAATTATAACTGTAGATATATGTTCAAAGTATCAAAGCAAAAGTTTTAGCAGTTACAAGGATACAACATTATGCAAAGACTTGCACGCAAAACTTAGACCAGGAAACTCCAGGTCGAAAAAAGGGTCAAAATATCTCTAAAATGGCAGTCTGAGTAATGAATCTAAGCCTAGAAAGTTGACTCATAACCCTAAAAATGTGTGCAAAGTTTCAAAACAAAAGCTGTTATAGTTACAGAGATATGACATGTTGCACAGACTTACAAGTTTAACTTTAACCCATTCCCACACAAAGACACGTTTGGACGCCCCTAAAAAAGTAACAATTGGAAAAACATTGTGGAAAATGAAGAAATTGCTTGCAACAAGCAATTTATTCATTTTCTGCAATGTTTTTTACCCCAAAAATTGAAAAATCTAAAATTTCATAAACCATTATTTGTCTTCTGCAACTCCTTTCAATTTGGACCAGTCTAAAGTTTTGCTTTGTGGTAATGGGTTAAGTGAAAAAGGGTCACAATTCCACTAAAATAAATGTAAGGGTAACAAATCCTTGTCTAAGAGGAGTTATTATGGCGACAAAGGCATGTGCAGAGTTTCAGAGCAATAGCATTAGTAGGGACAGAGATATGACACTTGCACATAAATCTTAAGCAAACTAATACAACCAATGCTTCATAAGTTCAGCAGAAGATACGTCTTCAACCATGGGAAATTAAGCCTCAAAACACATCGACGATAATCAAGGCAAATTAGAAAATGCTTATTAAAAACAATATCTCCGTTTTCCTTATTGTTTTTTCAAACCCGTTTCTTGAGGGTCATAAAAAAGTATATTGTGAGTTAATAGTACATCACAGGTTGATCCTACTATAAACTATGAATGCGTAACAGACACTGATGACCCTGCTCAAGTGCTTGTCACATGACCTTTAGAGGTGACCTTGAACTTGGGAGCATTTGCAACTAATATTTATGAGGGGGGAAAATCTTTACCAAGTTATTATGAAATCCATCAATTAATATAGGAGATATGCTCTGGACATGAAATGGACATACACACTAAGCATTCACCCATGCACACACTAACCCACAGACTGAGATAACCTATTTACCATTACAGCGAGGGGCATGCTCCCTTAACAGATTACTTACAGCTATGGTTGTTTTGATCTTTTTTCTAGTTTCGTTCATCTGTCGCTCAAAAGTTCCTTTTGTTAGCACCTTTTTGTTCATTTTCTGCTGGGCATCACCTCGAGTAACGATTGTATCCCGCCTGAATGAAGAAACGATAAAATTTTGGCCCGTGCATAACAGTTTAAAAAAATTTTACATGTCCACGAAGTGTAGGTACTGAGCAGCCCGCCCTGCCTTCAGGATCACAAAATACTTTCTAACTTGCAGCTTATCAGTGTAAAAAAAAAAATTCGAAATGAAAATGCAAGAGGAGTTATGCACATAAAAATGCTGATTAACAGACAAACAGATGGATAGATCAACCACAGTGGCTATAAAATATTATGACCCTTTTAGTGTATAAAAAATAGAACCCAGCTTTGCACGTGTTTTTAGCAACACTGGCTGATAGCTATGGGGTTAATGTCATGGAGTGGGCTATTGTCATGGCATGGTTTTTGCCGTGCATCCATGTGGTTGACTGTCTGTCTGTAAACTTTTACTTTTAAAATCTGCTCTTCAGAAATTACTGAACAGCATTCAACCAAATTACACAGAAATGATCCTCGGGCAATTCAAAATTATGAGCAGATGAAAAACATGGCCTTAATGGGCCTGACTTATTTCCAAATATAATGAAAGTTTTAAAAGTCTTCTTTTAAGAAATCTGTCGATGCATTTCATCAAAGTTGTACAGGAATGATCCATGGGGGACCCTTTATCAGGTTCCTTTGAAAAAAATTGATAGAATGAAAAACATGGCTTTTATGGGCGGGATGTGGTGAAAGCTTTAAAGATCTTTTCTCAGAAACTAGTTGATTAATTTCAATCAAATTCTATAGGAATGATCTTTTGTGACTTTATATCAGATTATCTAAAAGAATTTTGATAGGATGAACTAAAATAGGAGGGGCTTATTTCCATATATGGTATATGGTGAAAACTTTGTAAATAATTTTTCTTAGAAACCAGTAGATTGATTTCAACCAAATTTCACATAAATTATCCTTTGGAGACCCTATATCAGATTTCTTCAATGAATTTGATTGGACGAAAAACATGGCTTTGTGGGGAATGGGTGCTAATTTCCATATATGGAATATACATGTACTCTGAAAAATTGGAAAATCTTCCTGTTGATTGATTTAATCAATATTCTGAGGAAATGATCCTCAGTTGACTCTTTTCAGATTCCTTTGTATAATTTTGTTTGGTTGGAAAACAAGGCTTTTATTAGCTAATGTTCATATGTATAGTGAACATTTTGTAAAGACCTTTCCATATTACTTAGTAAATGATTTGACATAGTAAATGAATTTGACATAACCCATCTTGACTGTTGTAAAACAGTGAAAATTTAAAAAAAAAATTCTAGCATCATTTCAAAGATTTCAGTGAACAGATTTATTTGTCAGATATGGCAAAGATGATTCAGTTTATATTGAATTCCTGAAAACACCATTACATACAGGCCTGTGGAGCGATACTGGCACTCAAGTTTTGTAAACAGCTGATTTTAAGAGGGAAATGTTCCAAGCACTTGACAGCCACATAGGGTATTTAGAAAATTTACAATACATATTAAAGAAACAATCTATCTATAGAGTGTTCATTGTAAGACTCCAATCAGACTGTCTAGATGCCCAGGCTCATCTGAGTCTTTACTTTGCACATTACTCCTTTTCCTGTTACCAATTTTCTTAATTATTTAGAAAGGTGGTAACTAACCTGGAGACAGCCTTCTCCATTTCTTGAATCATCTTCTCCTGTTGTTTCATGAGCTGGGTGTATCGAACCTGCATCCTGTGGATCTCTGCCTTCATGGCCCTGATCTCACCCTGGCCAACCTCTGAGTCCACTGCAGCCCGCGTTTCCCTGGCAAGCTGAGTCTTCTTCTCCCACAACATGATCTGTCTCCTACAATGTTTAACCCATTTCCACACAATGAAATTCTAGACCAGTCCTAATTCAAAGAAGTTGCAGACACCAATCTAAAGTTTATGAAAATTTAGATTTTTACCACTTTCTGGGTAGAAAATATTGTGGAAAATGAAGAAATTGCTTCATTTTCCACAATGTTTTCCCTAGCTTTTTTCTTAGGGCGTCTAAAAGCGTCTCTGAGTGGTAATGGGTTAACTGATTATCACACAATCTTGCATTTTAATGCTCTGAAGAAAACATAGCTTGGGAAAACATTAAGAGGAAAGGAGAAAATACTTGTAACTAGCAATTTCTTCTTTTAGTCATAATGTTTTTTACACCTTATTTTCCTTATTTGTACATTTTGACTTGTTGTCTGCAACTTATTTCAATGTGGACAAAATAATTTTTGTCTGGTAATTGGTTAATGGAGGTGGATCAATTTGCTGGGCTAAACAATTTCAGAGAATTATGTCTTCGTGCCAAAACATAGACCCAGCTGTCAGATGGGTATGTAGACATTCATTTAAAGTTCACAACTGTTAACAAATATGAAGCCCATTTTCATACATCAACCAACAACAATGCTTGTCTAAGGACAACTTATGTATCATGTTAGATTTTTTTACTAAAAGTTGGTTTAACTCATTCCTACACAACAAATTTTTAGACTGGTTCAAAATTGAAATAAGCTGCAGACAACAGTTTCAAGTTGATGGAAGTTTAACCAGCTAAGGAAAAATGTACATTCAATCTATTAACACACAATCCCAAATTTTCACCACCCTTAAGGAAAAAAACTTTTGAAAATAATGTTGAAAGTGAGAGATTGCTTAATGTAAACAATTTAACTTAAACGATCTCAAATGTCTTCTAACTTAAAAGAAAAAAAAACACAAAAACAAATTTCAATAAATATAATCTGCAACTTCTATCAATTTGTATCAATCTTAAATTTTGTCATCTTGTAATAGGTTAATTTCAATCATAGAATTAAGAAGGGTTCAAAAACAGGTATTATCTAAAGTCTTACTCTGCCTCAACTAAACTATTCAGCAATCTTTCTTTCTCTTCACGTAATCCCTCTAGTGACTGTTGGAGCTCGATTGACTCATGTTCATGCTCCTGTAAAAAGGAAGGTGAAAAATATGGTTTAACCCTTTCCCGTTTTTGGAAATTTTAGACTAGTCCAAATTGAAAGAGGATGCAGACGACAATGAAAACTGGATGCCATTTGATATGAAACCATCCTATGTGGTAGAAAATATTGTGGAAAAAGGAGAAATTGCTTGTTACAAGCAATTTCTTCTTTTTCCACAATATTTTCTCGAGTATAAAATCCCAGGAAGGTAAAATCCCGTATTTGAACGGGAAAGGGTTAACCCATTCCCACAAAATGACACTTTTTGACGCCCCTCATAAAAAACAATTGGGGTAAATGAAGAATTTTTTGAAACAAGCAATTTCTTAGTTTTCAACAATATTTTCTACCCAGTAAGTTAAAAAAAAAATTTTTATCAACTTTAAATTGTCTGCAGCTCCTTTCAACTTGGACCAGTCTAAAATTTGCTTTCTGGTAATAGTTTGAAATTTAGATAGATTTCATGTACAATAATAATACACAGCATAAAATGATAAAATACTGATCATGTGCACAAGGTCAGGTGACTAGGAAATTTTTTTTAGGAATTTTGAGCAAATCTGTCCAGACATGGAGGAGAAGATGCATTAACAAGAAGTAGAGGTACGGACAGACCCTACATGTTTTGATACTTATATTGTTAGATATCTCAAACTGCTTTGTTGTATTTCAGTGTGTATCGTTACCGTATCATAATTATAGACTGGTTACCTACCTTCAGAGAGACAATGAAGTCATTTTCTTTAAGAATGTTATCCTGTTGCAACATGACTTGAGCTCCTTTCTCCTTGTGCAACAATGTATTTAGTTTGATCATGTCGTTCTGCATGTTTCTGATGCTTCGCTCAATATCATACGTCTCCTTTCTCTGTCCATCAATCTCACCTGAAATTGACCAATCACCACTGTTAATCAAATAATCAGTCTACCAATGAAATCATTCATTAACTTTGAACTTCGTCATTGTCCGCCATTTATATGAGCATTTTTGTTGTTTTGGCGACCTAAATGTCATAACTTTAGCTTATTCAAGCAGAAGTTACAATGTTTAGGTCGCCAAGCAACTATTCTACTTTTTTGTTACATGCTACTAGCCATAAATATTGCAAATTGACACTGTTTAGAATCAAAGTGGATTTTCCTGTCAGAGTCAATGAGCTGGGCCAACAGAGCAAGAGGGCAGACCAGCGATTGGTCAATTCAATTCATGTGTAATTATTTGTATGGGAATGAATATAGCTAAGAATAATCTTTGAGCTACCCTGTTACCACATGATACTGTGTTTTAATCTGTTTATAAAATAATGTTATAGAAAACATTGTAAAAGTTAAAATACTCTTAACACATTCCCAAACGACAAAATTTTAAATCGAAAAAAGTTGCAGTTTAAGTAATGGCATCTTACTTTATTTATTTTGCTACGCTCCATTCCCAATAAACATTTAACGCATTACCAGATGGCAAAATTTTAGACTGGTCCAAATTGAAAGGAGTTGCAGACTACAATTCAAAGTCGATGAAATGCTAGATTTTTTCAACTTTCTTGGTAGAAAACTTTGTAGAAAATGAAGAAATTGTTTGTTGCAAGCAATTTTTCATTGTTCTTAATGTTTTCAAAAGTTTATTTATTGAGGGGCATCATAAAGATGGATTATTTCAAAATGGCTTTATTTCAGCTAGTTTAACCCTTTCCTTTTCAAACCCTGGTTTTTACGCCCCTGTGATTTTATAATTAATATAATGTTGTAGAAAAAGAAGAAACTGCTTGTAACAAGTAAATTCTTCTTTTTCCACAATGTTTTCTACCCCCCTGAATGGTTATTGTCCAAGTTAAATCCACATTAAATTTCCATCTGCAAAACCTTTGAACTTGGACGGGTCGTAGTTTTGAAAAACAGGAAAGGGTTAAATCAGTGAAATATAGTACCTTCAGTTCTTGCTTTCTTTTGGGTCAGTATAGTAAGCTGTTTCTTCAGTTTCTTCACATCTACAAACTGTTCATCTTTTTCTTTCGACAATCTCACAAGTTCTGTTTGTTGTCGTAACCAAAGTTGTTGTAATTCGACAATTTCTTGGTGACGAGCATCAATTGATTTCTGTAGTGAGTTTATCTGGATCTCCAAAGGTCCTAATTCTACTCCCTATAAACAAACAAATGAAACAATCATGATAGAGTAAGAAATGACATAGTATGCCCTGACAACTGTATGTTGCAATAAGTACTTAACGATTCTATCAAAATCCTACTTTTTTTGGCTCCCAAGGAAAAAGCTCAGAAAACATTGTTGAAAATGAAGAGATTGCGTGTAACAAGCAATTTTTTTATTATCCAGAATGCTCTATCCCAAAAGACAAATTTTTTAAGATTTCATGAATTAAAAAGTGTTATCTGCTACTTTTTTGACTTTGGATTAACCCTTTCCCGTTTTTGGAAATTTTAGACTAGTCCAAATTGAAAGAGGTTGCAGACGACAAGGAACACTAGATGCAATTTGAAATGAAACCATCCTATGTAGTAGAAAATATTGTGGAAAAAGGAGAAATTGCTTGTTACAAGCAATTTCTTCTTTTTCCACAATGTTTACTACTCAAGTATAAAATCACAGGAACGTAAAATCCCGTGTTTGAACAGGAAAGGGTTAATCTAAATTTTCTAGTCAAGTGGTGGATTCAAGATTACCAAAGGTGTAAATAAAAGCTTTTTTAAGTAGATCAAAGGTCAATAATGCCAGAATAGATGCAAAGAAAAAGTTTATGACTCAATGGAGTTTTGTATTAGATATTATTATGAAATATGGATGGTTTATAAATATTTATAATTTCTTAAAGGTAGATAAAAGGTCAAGGTCATTAAGTAAAAGCCAGTGACCGAATGAAGTTCTTTGTGAAATATGATCTTTCTAGATATAAAGCAAATCAAAATAAAAGTAATTTCGTTTGGGTTCAAAATACCAACACTGAATACAGAATATAAAGTCAGAACCTTTGACCTAATGGAGTTGTATGGGAAATATAACTATCATGTATGTTAAGAGTTTGATACAAGGAAGTATTAGGAGAAATTCCATAAAGCCTCAATATCTTGTGCTGTCAAACTAGCCATCTCTAATTTCAGACAGCCCATCTTGTTTGACCCTACAAATAGCTTGTTAACCCATTACCACAATCCTGCATTATTATAATCCAAAAGAATTTTAATGCATGAGACCTAGTTGGAAAATGAGTCAGAGGATAATTTCTTCAACTCTGTGAAGCAAATGTTTCTCTAAGACCCTTTTCTTAGATCAGATCAGTTCTCCCCAATTGAAAAAGTAACAATCCTTATGACCCTACAAAATTTCCAAGAGAACCTGATAATATTTGTTAACTTTATTGAGTAAACAAGAATATTTTCAGTAAAATTCATTAAAGCCCCACCTTAGTGTATATTCAACTATTTTCTCCCAAATTTAGAAAAGAACACTCCTTATGACCCTACAAATATCCGGTTAAAGTTTTGAGAGAATCAGATAATATTTTTGTGGACTTCATCCCATAGTCAGAGAATATGTTGAAGGAAATTCTCAAAGGTCCATTTTCTTCTAGCTGTCAGTTAATTGATAGATCCTGATGTCGATCGACTAATCAAATAATTTACAATGTATTTAGACAAAACTTGACTTTTAACTCTGCTATCGGAGGACATTTATGTGAGGCTTTTGTGTTGGTTTTACAGCTCAAATGTCATAACTGCAGCTTTTTCAAACTGAAGTTACAATGCTGCTGGCTATAAATTGTTCAAAATAGTGCCATTTGATATTGATGTGGACTTTTAAGTGAGCAGGGTCAAGGGAGTCAGAGGGTGGGGCCAGCAAACAGTCAATAATAAGTAAAATAAACAAGATGTGTTTGTGAAACACCATGCCCCCCGAAACAGGAATTCTATATAAACAGGTGATTTTTATTGTTGTTGTTTTCTTTGTTTTAGGGAAAAGGGTTAAAATTTTGACCTTGATATGACCTTCCCCAGTTGCGCCTTGTTGAGACCTATCTACATCCAAAATATTAGCATTGTAACTTAATCAGGGTTGAAGTTATAGGAAAATGTTTAGTTGGCAGGTTAATTTTTGCAGACTGACAGAGGGACAGACAGATGGACAGACAGACAGACACAAACCGGTAAAATAATATGCCCCCCATCTTATCGATGTGGGGGCATAAAAAACATGCACTTACTCCAGCTTTACTGATCATCTGTTCTAATTTCTTGTTATACTGATCTATGACGTTCTGTTTCCTCTCAATGATAGCATTTCTCCGGACAATCTCAGTCTCACTCCAGGTGATGATCTCGTTCTTCTGGCCAATTTGATCGTCAAGATCTTTAGACACCTTCTGTAGTCGCTCAACCCGAGCCTTAACATTAGCTACCTCTAGAGTGTTCTTGGAGATCTCGTTCTCAACCTCAGCCATTTGAGTTTCCTAAAATAATATTTTTATATTTAACCTTTTTCCTTTTTTTTTAAATTTTAGACTGGTAAAATTAAAAGAGGTTGCAGACGACAATAAAAATTGGATGCAATTTGAAATTAAACCATCCTATATGGTAGAAAATATTGTTGGAAAAAGAGAATTTCTTCTTCTACGACAATGTTTTCTCAAGCATGAAATCCTGGGTTTGTACAGGAAAGGGTTAAGTCAAACAAAGAGTATTTCAAAAGTGAAATATTTAACAAATAAATCTTTTCTAGGAATCACATGAGATTTTACTCAAATTTTGAGATTGAATCATATAAATGGTTGTTCTTCTATAAAATTTTCTCTTCTGCAAGAATACATAATGAGATTACCATGCCAAATATGACACTTGCTGAAGCGTATCTATTCATAGACATGATTTGTTGTCCAGGAAAAAACCCTGATTTTTTTTTCTTTTTTTAGAATAAGCTTTGTTCTGATTCAAAAGAAGAAAAAGCAACAATATCTGAAAATGGATAGAGTTCGAACTGTTTTTATGCATAAACCCATTACAAAGACAGCTAAATTTAAGACTGGTTAAAATTTTTAGAAGTTGCATACAACAATTTTCAATTGGTCATATTTCTAAAATCTGTCTTACCTGGGTAGAAAATATTGTGGGAAATATAGAAATTGCTTTTTATAAGCAATTTCTTCATTTTCCACAATGATTTTCAAAGCTTTTTCCTTTAAGGGTGTGAAAAAGCAGTATTGTATGGTAATGGGTTAACCCATTCAAAAAGACATAGTGTTAGACTGGTCCAAATTGAAAGAAGTTGCAAATGACAATTTCATACTGTACAGATTTAAAAATATTTTGCCTTTTAGGATAGAAAACATTGTGCTAAATACAGACATAATTGCTAGTTACAAGCAATTCCTTCATTGACCACAACATTTTCAAAGCATTTTCTTTAGCGGCGTAAAAAAGCTGGATAGTATGGGAATGGGGTAACCAGCAGACAAAATATATAAATAAGGTCTGACAAAATCTCACCAGTTGTTTAGTAAGTTCCCTTTTCTTTCCAGTCAGTTTCTTGGTATATTGAGCGGCTTTGTCCATGGTCAGCTGACTCCTCATTTTCTCCATGATGTCATCTTCAAGTTTCACTTTCTCTAAATATTCTCTCTCTATTTGTTTCCTTAGAGCATTTAACTCATTCATTCTGAGGGATTTGTCCTGAAAAATGAAGATCAATTAGTCAAAACACTGAATAATAGATTATGTGTTACAAAAGACCCAAAATACTAATAACTGAATATAATGATTGATTAACCCATTCCAAAACAGTGACGCTTTTTGACGCACATCAAGAGAAACAATTGGGAAAAGATTGTGTAAAATGAAAAAATTGTTTTTGACAAGCATTTTTTTTCATTATCTACAATGTTTTACCCAGAAAGTTAAAATATCTAAACTTATATCAACTTAAAATTGTCGTCTGCAACTCCTTTCATTTTGGACCAGCCCAAAATTTTGTCGTCTGGTAATCCATGGCTCTCATAAGGACAAAACTTCATACCAAAAGGAACCCTTAAATATTTGTAAAATTGTATTCAGAACCCTCTATCAAGAATTTCAGAATAGGTCACAAGTCCGCTATGGAAAGCTTTGTTGAACAGAAAACTTAAATAAATTTCGAAATAATATTATGGCAGGCTGTGACCTTTTCTGAGTTTATTGGTAGCAGTGTCTGTAAACAATTTTAACGAAGATTTAAGGGTTCCTTTGGAAAGAGAAATTTTGTCCTTACCAGAACCATAGAGCGTTTAATTGTCTAGGTATAACATCACTTTCAACAGTATTTTAGTTATAACTTAATGACTGGTGCACCAAGCCATAGCTTCCTGTAGTTTCTAACACCAGTACAACTCAACAAAATTCAATCCTAGCCACAAGCTGCTCATCCAACTTTGGTGCACTACGTATCATGTGTCGGTTATTGAGAGACAAATGATGGATGGTGCAATGATTTCTGTCAATAATAGGCTGAGTCAGAGTTTCAACTCACAACCCAAGGAATGAGAGGACAGCACACTACAAACTGAATGTAAAGTATTGCTATATTATTCAAGGCATGTTACTCAAACAAGTAAATTATTTCAGAGTGTTTGTTTCTATTTTTGTGTTCACTTATTAACTCATGACAAAATTTTAGACTAGTTTAAATTGAAAGGCGTTGCAGACAACAATTTTGAAGTTGGTGAAATTCAAAAAGTCTTTGCTATATAGGTTAGTAAACAATGTGGACATAAAAGAAATTACATCCACATTTTTTTTAAAGGCTTTTTTCTTAATGGGAGGTAACAAAGCGGGAATAAGTGGTAATGTGTTAACCTTCTCTGTTTTCAAAATTTTAGACCTGTACAAATTCAAAGATTTTGCAAACATTAATTCAAAGAGGATTTAATTTGGAAAATAACTATTCAGTAGGGTGGAAAATATTGTGAAAACGAAGAAATTTCGTTGTTACAAGCAATCTCTTCTTTTTCTACAATATTTTCTCAATTATATAATCCTGGGGACATAAAAACTAGGGATTGAAGAGGAAAGGTTTAATAAAGAAGTGTCTAAAATACTCACAGTCATGGCTCTGTTTAAACTCTGTTCAGTTTCGTGAAGAATTCTTGTGTAGGTTGCATATTCAGCCTTCAAAGCATCATGTTTATTTTGACACTGAGCTAGCTGTTTTTTCACGGTTTCAATATCCCGCTCCGTTTTGTTCAAGATTAACGTCAACTTTTCGTTCTGTTCCTGTTCCTTTTGGATGGACTTTTTGTAACCCTCAATCTCTGTTTCTAGAGAGAGAACTTTCTGATGCTGTTGACTGAAAAAAGTAATTTTTAGATGAACAAAGCATTCTGATTGATTGCACTTGAATACTTAATGCATTAACTCTTCCATGTTTTGTTAAATTTTAGACTGGTCGAAATTCAAAGGTTTTGCATATAGGACAATTTAATGCATCAAAAAACAATTATGCTTTTTACACACCTTAAGACAATATTGTAGGAAAATATTGTGGAAAATGAAGAAATTGCTGTCAGATTACTTGTTCCTAATTCTGTAAATTGATAGATAGCTGCTGTCAATCAAAAATTAATTGACCAATCAATTCATTTATTTAGACTGGAAGTGCTGGTCCAACGTTTGTTTCAAACTCTTTTTTTAGAGCAATTTAAAAGTTTGGTACTACAGCTTATTCAAGCTGTAGGTATGGCATTTTGGTCCCTATCCGACATTTTTTTTTAGTTTTAGGTCCCTGGCCATATATTAACCCATTTTCACACAATGATGCTTTAAGACGCCCAAAAGACATATGATCTTAGAAAACTTTGTGGGGAAAGGAGAAATTGCTGTCACAAGCAATTTCTCCTTTTCTCACAATGTTTTGGGCCTTATTTGCACTTATTTTCCAATTTTAGCACAATTCAAAATGTCAACTACATTTTTTCAAACTGCCTTGTCATGGGTCAGTAGAGGTGGAGCTACAGCCATAGCGTAGTGGTAGCGCATAGGACTGCTGGTCATGTGGTCCCGGGTTCTATTCTCGTCTGCTGGGATTATCCTTTCTGGCATTTGTCTCCCACCAATGGGTGGATAATTGTAAATCTATGTGGGATGTGCAGCTAGAGGCTCAGAAAGGATGTGATGGTAGTACTGGTGTAAAAAATACAAGGAATTGATTGTTAGGTGCTCCAGCCGCCACAAAAGACTAAAATACTCTTAAAAGTGGCTAGCAATCAATCAGTTGATATAATAAGATAGATGTACTTACTTCAGAGCCTCTAACATGGCAGCATGAGCCTCATCTCTTCTTCTCATCCCAATTAAACTACTGTTCCACTGTTGATACAGCTGCTTCTTCTCTAAACCGATAGCCTTGCAAATAAAACATTTAACTCATTACCAGTCGACAAAATTTTAGACTAGTCCAAATTGAAAGGAGTTCCAGATGAGAATTAAAAATTTCAGACTTTTTCAATTTTCTTGGTTAAAAACATGGTGGAAAATGAAGAAATAGTTGGCCTCAAGCAGTTTCTACCTTTTACACCATGTTTTCCAATTTTTTTTCTTGAGGGGGGTGTAGGAATGGGTTAAAACATCATAATTTTGTATTGTGAGAATCTGTCTCATAAGAAATTTGTTTTTTCAGAATCACATTGAAATTATATTGTTTTTTGTGAGAACCAAATTTTGTTGATTGTTTGGTAATTAATTTTGTAAACAGTTCTAGCTAAAAAGTACAGATAAGTGGTGAAGACAAAGATCAGACTTCACATATATGCTGGCCGATCTTGTCTATACCTCCTGTAAAAACAGGAATATTCTGGGTTCAGCATGATAAGGGTTAACATTATAATCTTGCTTTGTGAGACCCCTATTTTTTAAACCTTTTCATGCTGAACTAATTCTTTTTCAAAACTGCTTTAACATATTGCCAAGTGAAATTTTGTTGGACCCATTCAAATTTAGAGGTTACAGACAATATTTCAAAGTGGTTGTAATTTTATAAATAAACATCATATAGAGTAGAAAACATTGCACTCTTCAATATAATACCCTAGGGTTGTAAAAAAGTGAGTATGGGAAATCAAAGAACTGAAAGCACTGTAAGGGATCTCTTTAAGTAAATATTTCTTTTGATAGTTAATTTTATTAGCAATTTAGGCATAAATGGGACAAAGAGGCGGTGTAGACTAAGACCGGCTTCACGTTTTGCAGGCTGGTCTTTGTCATTGCATCCTAACAAAATAGTAATAATTCCAGTCAGCATGTAAAGGGTTAACCAATAACCAACTAGTAATGACAAATTTTAGACTGGTCCAAATTCAAAGAAGTTGCAGACAACAATTTTAAGTTTTCTTTTCTTTTTCTATAATGTTTTCTCAATTATAAAATCATAGGGACATAAATTACAGGGAATGCACAAGAAATGGTTAAAAAGTTTCTACCCAAAGAAATACTGCTTAGGAGTTAATATTGGAAACAAGTGCACAGCACATTTGTAATAATCAAGTATTCCATGCCATGGATGATAGTATAATGAATGTTTCCCTTATCTATACCTCCATTTCCATATGAGCCTCCATCAACTGCTCCTTGGCAGCTTTAGTTTCTTCTAACTGGGCAGTGAGCTGAGCTTCATACATGGCAATCTCTTCCTTGAGTTTGTCTACACGCTCTACAAGTCTGTCTACAAATAAATCCTGAAACAAACAGCAAACATGTCATATTCTCTTTTCATTCAAAATTTAAAACAATGTACTAACCAGCTTTTCTTTTCGGATTTATTACCTGAAACAAAAATTTACTACAGTTAAAACCCGAAAGAAGAAGTAAAAAACCAAAGTTTTCCTAAATTTAGCCTGATATGTCCAACAATTTCACATATAAGTGAAGACTCAGATCAGCCTGTGCCACTGAATGTCTGATCATAGTCTTTACTATGCATTGTGTAGATACCTGGTAACTTAGTTCTCAAGATAATAAGCAAATAATTTAAATGTCTACCATTCATACACATGTGAAATTGTTGCAAATGTCAATCATAGGCTCTTATGTATTATCTTATTGGGGCATCAAAACAAGAAATTAAGTGGAAAAAGAGTAACTTTTGAAGCATCTATAATGACTTTCTTAATTAGCAGTTACTTGCAGAATACTTTTGTGGAATACTCATATTTACCTGAAAACTGAAAAGTTTTTCAGAAGTTGTTAACCTGTGACATGCTGAATAAATTCCTTATTCAGAATTGCTTTAAAATCAAAGGACTAAAAGCACTGAAGGGCCGTAATTGTAGGTTGATGCTTCTTTTACTTATTTTTATTGCAAAAAACTTTGACTTGAAACGTCAATTAGGTGGTGAAGACTGAAAACTGATGGCACTTATGTGCAGACTGATCTTGGCCTATACCCCCTGCTAAAACAATAATTCTCCTTGTTCAGCATGACACTGATTAAAAGTTGATCATGACAAGTCTGTTAGAGTAAAAGACTCAGAAGATGAACAATGCAAAAGCAACAAAAGGACAATACCTGTTTCTGTTTCTCTATTTCTGCCTTTGACACTTCTGATTCAGCCTTTTCAGCAGCCCGTCTCATGATAGCAATATCTGATCTAACGTCCTCCTTGGCATTCTGCATGTAAAATAACCTCAAAGCCAGATTCTCTACTTCTCCTTGTAGTTCTGAGGCTGTAAATCAAATTTAAGAACAGCAATAATCAAATACACACAACATGGGCTTTTGTCCATACAAAACTAGCCTTTGTGTGGCATTTCTAAAAATTTTAAATGTGTTAACCCAATCCCATACAGTGATCCTTTTTGACGACCCCCAAGAAAAGTGATTGAGAAAACATTTTGCCAAATGGAGAAATTGCTTGTTATAACCTTCAGCGGCTCATCTCAGTTAGGTAAATAAAATTCCTCAAATAAATGGGAGGCAAATATTTGAAAGGATATTCACCATAGCTGGGATTGAACCTGGGAGCATTGTATTACCAAGAGTTACCACACTAGATTGAATTGACATACATAAGCTCAAACAATACTCAAGTGATGACTACATGACGCTTTTTCAGAATATGACAACATTAACCCATTTTCACAAAGTCACGCTTTTTAAAAACCCTCAAGTAAAAGTACTTGTGAAAACAATGGTGAAAATGAAAAATTCCCTTTTTACAAGAAATTTCATCATCAAAATTCAATCAGCACTTTACCTTTCTTCTTTTCAGCATTTGAATTAAACTGGAGATTTTTATAGAGGTCTCGGACATCTTCCAATTGTTTCTCTTCTTGTTGACGATCTTGAGTAACAACGGAGTAATCATCATGTTTCTTTTCTAACATCATCTGATATCGGGCAAGTTCTTGTTGAATACCATACAACTCCACACCCAAATCTTCTCTCTCTTTCTTACGATTTTTCAGCGACTCATCCTGTTTATATAAAAACTTTCAATCAGGCTTTCAGTCCTTCACCCAAGCCACAAAAATTAGACAGGTCCATATTGAAAGGAGTTGAAGACAATAATTTCAAGTTGATGAAATTTTTAAAAATCTTTGTCCTTTGTGGATAATGAAGACATTACTTGTAACTATGTTATTAAAAAGTGTTAACTTGAAGGGTACAAAAAAGTGGGAACAAGTAAAACATAAATTTATGTATGCATTTAAATGTATATGTGAAATATCACAACCTTTCAGTTAAGTTTATTCAATTTCAAAGGAATTCATAGCTTATTCTCTTTTCCTCATCGAATCATCAACCTTTGGAGCAAACCTTTACTTTGTTGTAGCAAATTTTTACAGTTTAAATTGTCTTAAGCTTTATTTTCTGGTGAATCGGAATTATCAACAAATTTCAAGACATTCCCTTTTTTACCCCCCCTAAAGGACAAAGCTTTAGAAAACATTGTGGAAAATTGAGAAATTGCTTGTTTCCTAGAATTTTGCTGTCTGGTAATGTTTTATTGTATTTGAACTTGACTTGACCCTAATACATTGAATTGACTTGACCCATTCCCACACAATGATGCCTTTTCACACCCCTCAAGAAAAAAGCGTTGGAAACATTGTGGAAAATGAAGAAATTGCTTGTCACAAGCAATTTCTTCATTTTCCACAATATTTATCACCCTTAAAGACATTAAGTATCCCATTAATTTGAAATTGTCATCTGCCACTTCTTTAAATTTGGACAAGTCTAACTTTTTGTCGTCTTGTAATGGGTTAATCAGCCAGATGATGCTGGAGTGTTATTCCCTAATTGTAACTGATATGACTTGCCATAAATCCTCAAATTCAACATTATTGACAGCCAGCCAAGTCAACTAACCTCTATTATTATACATGTAACAAACAGTATGACCAGGAACATAAAGCAAAAAGCAGCTTGCTTGTGGGCAACCTAAATGTCATAACTACACCTTGACATTTAAGTTGTTCATCAATGAAATGTATTGAATATGTGATGGATCTTAACCTATTACCAGACGGCAAAATTTTAAACTGGTCCAAATTGCAGAGTTGCTGACAACTATTTAAAGTTTATGAAATTTTGGATTTTTTCAACTTTCTGGGTAGAAAACATTGTGTAAAATGAAGAAATTGCTTGTTACAAGCAATTTCTTCATTCTACACAATGAATTCTAAATTGATTTTCTTGGGGGGCATCCAAAAGCGTCACTGTGTGGAAATGGGTTAACATTTGATTTGATCAATACATGTATATTCAAACATCATCTTTGTGGTTATAGGCAAGATTGAAAACTGACTTACCAGCTCCCTGAGTTCCAGTGTGACTTTCTCGTCTTGTTTGGTTAGTTGTTTCTTCAGGGCAGCTTGGAATCTTTTCATCAAAGGCTGTAATATAAGAAGTAACTTTCTTTAGCACACAAAGTATAGAATGGATTTTTTTTCTTATTGATGATTTAGGTTGAAAATGAGCATGTTCCGCTTCAATATTAAACAGTGTTATTTTGCAAAATTTATGGCCAGTAACAAATAGGAGTAAGATGTATTTGTGAAACACCATTCCTCTCTATAGCTTTCTTTTTAAATGTGACATTGATAGGTTACTTTGACCTTTATAACCTTGGTCGTACAATAAACTGATGCCTATTGATGTTGGGAACCTTTGTCCCAAATATGAGCCACATATCTTAAATGGTGTTTAAGAGCAAAATGCTTAGTTTTAGCCTTAAGTTGGCCTTGATAATTGATCTTGACCTTGATGGAGGACGTTGACTTTCCAACTAACTAATGCCTATCAATGCAAGGAATCTATGACAAAATATGAGCCATGTATTTTATATCAAAATATTTTGGCATATAGTTGACCTATATAAGACACCTCTACCTCAACCTGTTCTTACAACAAACTTATGCCTAACATTGCAAGGAACCTGTATCCAAAACATGAGCCAAGTATCTTGAATGCTGTTTGAATAAGAGCACAATTATAAGTTTTAGTGTTAAGTTAAGAAAATTTGTGACCTTGAATAGTGACCTTAAAAGATGACACTGATCTTACAACTAAATAAAACTTAATACAAGGTACCTATGTCCCAAATATTAGCTAAGCGATCTGCTGAGGTTTCCAATGCATGGGGACAATATCCCGATGCTCTATAAAAAGTATGCATTATAGTAACAATCTAGCTGCCAGGGCTTTGGAACCAAGGGGACAGTGTCCCCATGGTCTTAAAAACCTGGGGACATTTAACCCTTGTCATGCTGAACCCGGAATATTCCGGTTTTGGCAGGAGGTGTAGACTAAGATCAGACTGCACTTATGTGCAGACTGATCTTAGTCTGCACCTCCTGCTTGTACTTTTCCTGCCAGAGTTGTTTATGAAGTTGATTTCTAAAAGAAATGTTGATTTTTGAACAACAAGTTCTATCAGTGCTTTCAGCCCTTTGATTTGACAGCATTTCAGTTAGATAATTTATGCAGCATGACAAGGGTTAAAATATTTTTAAGATAATTGTGCAAAATGCAGTCTTGGCAGATCACCATGAGCTGTCGCCAAACCAACAAAAAAGTTTCATATAAATGTCAGAGTTCAAAGTTCATTTCCGGTTCCTATACCTGATAAAAAGTCATTAAGACTGGCATCACCATTGGCCAAATCATAAGAAATGCACCAAAGTGGGGTGAGCAGCTGGTGGCACAGATTAAATGTTATTCTGCAGGGCTTTGATCTTTTTCCACAACGTTTTCTCAAGCATAAAATCACAGTGACATAAAATCCTGGGTTTGTACAGGAAAGGGTTAATGACCCTAACGAGGGTAAGAATTTGCCCTTTCATTCTGAATTCACTGTTTGAATTGGATCAGGCTTTTAGGGAATGCAAAAATGTTTCACTTGGTGATAATAGCAAAAGTTACTCTGTTCAAAGGAGTGTGTAACCAATTAAATTGCTAAATCTCAACTTATGCATCTCTTCAACAAATCTTTGAATACAGGTAAAACTCCAAATTCTAGGCATGAAGCAATAATAACATTCTCACATTATGAAGATATCTGAGCACTGTAAGGGAGGGGGAGAGTATCCCTGAGATCAATAAAACAAATTGTTTTAAGAGATGAAGAGAATATTTTTTGTTTTCATGGAGATATGAACCGAAAAAACTAATCACACTGTCTGAATACGCGAAGTTGATTCATAAATTGTTTGATTAGGTTTTTCCGTTCATACCTCCATGAAAACAAAAAATGTTCTCTTCATTTCTTATAATTTAATAGTATTGAGCAAAAAAGCAAAAACCCTACATCTTTTGATACCTTTTTGTATGGGACTATTTTGTGCGGAAGCATAAAAAATCACTGCGTGCTCAAAATTTTGTTCATGGAGGTATGAATTAAATTTTTCGACCAATCAGAACACTCGTTTTTGATAGACGAAACTAACAATTAAATTATGAAAAAATAATTAAACATATGATTGAAATATGAAATATGATCAAGCAAATCATTCTGCACTTACATGGTCTGGTTCCAGTACTACCATAACATTACTCTCAGCATCACTGCCATCATCCGAATCTCCCTCGCCCTCTTCTCCTTCCTCTTCGTCATCTGATCCTGCATCGCTGTCACCGCCATCCCCGCCATCTGGAGGTCCAGAACCTTGCTGGGGAATAACTGCACCCATACTTGGGTCTTGTGGAATTTCTCCAAACCCCTGATCATCTTCTTCTGGTTCGTCACCAAAATCTCCGCCATCACCATCGTCCCCACCTCCTGCAGCTGGAATGAATTAAAGTAGTATTGCTTGGTATTTATTTCCGATGAACACTTTGTGATTCTTATTAGGAATGGCATCAGTTAGTAACTTTACTAACCGGTTAATCATTCATTTTTCAGATCAGTCAAACAAACATCAATATTAAAACATTGAATTACTTAATGGAATATGTCTGACTGGTGCCTAAAATTTTATACCTTCAAGAGACTATTGTTTTAGATTTGGAGACCTTTAGAAATTTAGTAAATTTCTTATTTTTTGTTCCTATAGCAACCAATATTCTTCATGGAATTTAGTTTAAAATATTCATTCAATGTTACATTCAGATTGGCCACATGGTTTATGATAGGTTGTTTGAAAAAATGTTTTACCAACATGACAATAGGAAACAGAAAAAACAACGTCTTAAGAACATTTTGTTCATGTTAGCTAACAGGAGATATGATCCAGCTGAGGTCAAATTTAGATAATAATCATATCTCATATCAAAGTGTGTGGGGGGTGGGGGATATTTTACAATCAGAAAACCTAATAACATTGAAAAGATTCAACCCTGGTCAACCTGCACAATCTTCAAAGTTTAACAAAGGACAATACTTTTCCCAACACTCAGGAGACTTCTTTTTGTAGGAATGGTCACATGTCTTTGTTGGCAGGTAGCAGACAAAAATCTGCCAGCATAAACTTGTACAAGCACAAGCAATGTAATCTCTGCCAGTTTAATTTCAATCCGCAGAATTGAAAAAAGTAAACAAATTTAACCCACCACTACACAAAAGTAAGAAGTAAGTACCATTTACACAGCAAGCATCATGTGAAAAAAACTGGTTATGACAAGCAATGTCTTCTTCTCTAACAATATTGACCTAAATATTGATGCTCAGAGACATAACAATCAGTCATGTTTTAGGAAAGGGTAAAATACCTGTAATATTTTCCTGAGTTGGTTCCCGTCTTCCTGAGTCTGGTCTAGAAGAAGGTTTGGTGGCACTTCCTGGCCTGGATCCCTTTAACGATGCTGGCTTATCGAGAGGTTCCTCTGTTGGTTCCCTGGTGACATTCTCTATTTCCCCAGCTGTTGGGGATTGAGGCTTTTCCTCTGGAACAGGTGCTTCCCCTCCAGATGGTGGACGATTTGAACCTCCACTTCTTCCAGATTTAGCAGTTCCTGGTCTAGAGCCAGCCTTGGCAGATGCCGGTCTGGAACCAGCTTTTGATCCTGAAACAATATTTCATATAGAAAATTAATCTCAAATAACCAACTGCCAGACAAAATTTTGAAACGTCTGAAAATGTTGCAGACGACAGTTTAGAAAGGATCTTAGTAACAAATATTGTACCATATAAGGTAGAAAACATTGTAAACATGATGTGTTTGTGAAACACCATGACCCATGACAGCATTTTTCCCAAATGTGACCTTGATAAGTGACCTTGACCTTGTCACATGATCTTAATCTTGGTATCTGCAGACACTCATTGATGAGATATATGAAATATGAGCATTGTATCTTGAATAGGCATCTTTTGGTTAAATCCACAGAGAGACAGACAACAGTAAAACAATATGTCCCCTTTCTTTTGATGCAGGGGAATGGATTAGGTTAATGTGCTTGGTATATTTTTTTTTTTTTTTTATCTAATTTACCTTTCTTTTCCATGTCAGAGTTCCGGTTTGTATCAAAATGATTTTATGTGCAGCCTAATCTAAGTCTACATTACCTCCTTGTCAATTCTTAAGCCAGATTTGTTCATAAGATAAGTTTTCAAAATAAATTTTATGCTATTGCAGTGCTTCCAGTATTTTCAAACCTTTGAATTTAATGCAATTCAGTAGAGAAGACTATTTAAAAATCATGTATTGTGGAAAAAGCAGAAAATGCTATTCCCTTGCAATTCTGTCCTAAATTTCCTCTCCAGTTGATTTCACCTATAGCAAAAAATAAAATCAGTTTAACATATTCCCACACAATCCCGCTTTTGGATGCCCCATCATAAAAAAAGCTCCAGAAAACGTTTTGGAAAAATGTAAAAATTTCGTGCTACAAGCACTTTCTTCATTGTCAACTAGGTCTTCTACACAAAGAAGACAAATATTTCTAAAATTTCAACACCTACAACTTATCATCTGCAATTTCTTTGAATTTTGGCAAGTCTAAATAGTGGGATGAGATGATATCTACCTTTTTCTTTCTTCTTCTTTTCAATTGACCTGTATAAACCTTTCACCTTACATGAATCATTGGATTGGATCATTTGGAAATTACCAGATCTGTTCCATTTCCCTCTGTGTCTTTCTTAAGTAAAACCCATGTTTGAAAATAAATTCTAATTGAATTTAAGTGCCATAATTATATTATATTGGAAATACAGTATAACCTGTCAAACCCACACCAGAATAACCTGATCCTCTTCCATTCTGGTCCACGCCCCCAGTCCTCGGAATTATTTAACCCTTTCCTGTTCAATCCCTGGTTTTTACGTCCCTATAAATTTATAATCAAGAAAATATTGAAGGAAAAGAGAAATTGCTTGTTACAAGCAATTTCTTCTTTTTCTACAATATTTTCTACACTTCTGACTGGTTATTTTCCAAATTAAATCCATGTTAAATTTTCATTTGCTAAGCCTTTGAATTTGGAATGGTCTAAAGTTTTGCAAAACAGGAAGGGTTAAATGTATTAGAATCTTGTTCATTCAATCCTTGTCTACCAAGAATAGCCATCCTTTTCTTCACCCTTTTCTGTCCAATCCCGTTTTTACGACCCTGCAATTTTATAATTAAGAAAATATTGCAGAAAAAGAAGAAATTGCTTGTCACAAGCAATTTCTTCTTTATCCACAATGTTTTCTACCATACTAAATGGTTATTTCTCAAACTAAATCCACTTTTAATTTTTGTCTGCAAAACCCTTGAATTTGGGCAGATCTAAATTCTTGTGATACAGGAAAGGGTTAATTCCCAGCCTAGTATTTGTTGTGTAATTACACCTGATATTGTGATCCCACTTTTTTTTCCACATATGGTAAAAAAGGCATGGGAAAACAGATAATGAGGAAATAAATTGCAACAAGCATCATCTGCATTGTCAACAATGTTTTCTGCCACAAGAAAACAAGTTATTTTTTTACATTTCACCACTTTAGAATTGTCATCTGTAACTTATTTCAGTTTGGACCAGTTTAAAATTTTGTCCTCTGATTATGAGTCAAATTTTGTCATCTGCTTATAGGTAAAAGTTAGCCGATGAACTTTACCTGCAGCAGACTGTGGCCTGGAAGGAGGTTTACCAGATGCTGGTCTAGACAATGGGGTAGGCTGTTCTGTGTTTTCTGCCTCTTGTCCAGCTCCTTCTTCCATATTTCCTGACTTCTTAGAGGCACTAGATGCAGGCCTAAAAGTAAAGTCACATCAAACATAAGTCTGTGTGTGATACAGTAATTCTTGTATTAAGGGATTTGAATTTAGACCAGTCTAATATTTTCTCATGAGGGAATGGGTTAAGCAACCACTCATGGGATGACCAAAAAGTTGACGCTTTACAGAATGGTCACTTAAAACACACTTTTGTGAAATATATGAAAGATTGATTCAATTGCATAAATGAATTATTACAGAATAATTGCTAAATTCCATGTTGTTGGGACTCATTTGAATCGTCTCTATATTTTGTGAGGGCTTTTGATTTCGAAAAAGGGATTTTGATTGTGGTCACTTAATAGAGGTGTTTGCTCAATGCTCAAGCAAGATCTACTGTACTTCTAACTATTTCACATATTTGCCAAGTGATGACTCAGATCAGCCTGTGCACTTGCCTGATAAGATTCTTCACTATTTGTTCTATAGATAGCATCTAAATAACTTTTTAACCCATTCCCACATAATTCAACTTTAATTGTCATGATGATAAAACAGGGTTAGCTCTGCTTTGAAAAAAGTTGTAGCCATCACTTTCGCCAAATGAAAAAAAGTTGGTGCCAAATGTAGTAAAGTTGGGGCCAAATTGAGGAATTGGTGCCGAACTCGAACATTTCTTAACTGCACTATTATTTTCTGAACTTATATGTTGTTAAATAGATAATATGCATATTAAACAGGTTTTTTTACATGGCCATTCATTTGTAATTTTGTCTTGAATGAATGTAACTAGGTCATAAACCTTCTTTGATTTTTACCATGTGACATCACTGACCTGGTTGCCAAATGTCTGCTCTTTAACCAAGAAATTGTTGAAAATTTCACACATGTGATCAAATATCATTTTCAACTAATAAATAATTCTTGAACATTTGTGCACCCGCGGGTAGCAAAACCAAACACCAGCCTGAACAAACATAAAGTCTTAATTTTATATCAAACCAGTTAACCCTGAGTATTGTCAAAACTCAATTATCATGCATACCTATGTTATTGTGCATGGCCTCTAAGGAGCCCCAGTGAACTTTGGTGACCTTAATTTTTCACATGATGTTTAGTTTTTGGGGCCCGTAACTGTTGCTGTGAGAAACACCCATACCATACAGCACACTTAGCTTAAACCCAAGGAGATGCAAAATTGACCCCAAAATAATACGTTTAACAAAATAAGGGACAGGGGATAAAATTAACATGAGTTTTCATAACCCAAAACTAAAACTTACATCAAATAAATCTTCTAGAAAAGATGGATGACAAAAATTGAAACAATAAATTTGCTTCTTTTTGGTTGTCATAGACACTCTCTTTTGTAAGTAGCATGATAACTGCAGAAGCAATCAAAAATTTCTAAAGGGTCAACAAATCAACTATCAACATAAATTTCATGTAGAAGTTTAGAATAGAACTGGACAAAAACTTTACTAAAAGATAAATTAAATGTATGTAAGATAAATTAAAACTATTTCACCAGATCAAAAACATTTATTGATTGGTACTGAACCGCGTGTTCCTTACATGCACGATAATTGAGGGGAAGAGTATAGCTAGCGATTTAAAAAAAAAAGAAGAGGAAGACCGTTTGGTGCAGTAACAATTCCTTAGGGATTGGAAGCAATATTTGTGTGTATGACAAAACTGTGGCTGAATTATTGATTGTACCATTGATTGTATTCGTGATCTCTGTACTGGTAGAACTAGGTATTGAAATAAAATTACCTTTCTTCTTGATCAGCCATGATGTTGATATGTTGCTATGCAGGAAATAACATTAAACGGAATTCTGGGTACTTGTTCGACCAACCAAAGCCTTCGACACAAAATCAACATTACGGATCAATACTCGGGATACTCGGTTCTGTTCCCTTTCAAAGTACTGTCCGAAAAACTGTGTTATTTGACATTATGCTGTCACATTTGTGACAAATTTTCACAACTACCAAACTCACTAAATCATCTAACAGTTGGTGAGATCTTAAAATATTGTCGAGATATCCTTATTAGTAGAATCCCTACAATGTAACAGACCACATAATTCCATCTAGACATTTTCATTTTGCTTCGTACACATGGCATCTTGCAAGTCGTAAATCAATCTATTACCACCAGTTGGTCGACAAACGGGTTGAGGTTGAGGGTAGCCCTCTCCGCACAGATATTAGCTAACCCTTGGTGTATTAAACTAGTTACACAGCTATTAGAAAAACAATCATTTTTGCATAATTGCCCAAAATATCATCAATAACCTCAGTTTTTTTTAACCCATTCACACACAATGACGCTTTCTGATGCCTTTACTGTTTATCTCACAGTTCCTGGATCATTGGTAAGTCTTTGACTTCTGAAGATCTATCTCTTATATTGATTTGTACAGGTTTTTGCAGTTTGGCAGGAGCATGTCGGTTCAAATTTACATGGATGATGTTTCCGAAATATGTTTAGTTTGTTCTTGATAGAATTGACACTAGGGGTGTTCAATATATCTGTTGATAAACTATTTCATGTATTGACCGCACTTGTGCTAAAACTATTTGGTTATAGCTCAGTATTTGATGATTTTTTGATAATTTGAAATTTTGCCCTCTCGTTCTGTTGTCGGCAGAGGTTACCAGAAGGTATTGTGTGGAGAGTTTATCTATATTATTCATGGTTTTGTATACTTGTAGGACGTCTGCACATAATAGTTTTCTATATTCAAGGGATTGTAGGCCAAGATTTTTACGTCTCTCTTTGTATAAAGCTCGGGAAAACATTGAAGAAAATGACATTGCTTGTTACAAGCAATTTCTTCATTTTCCACAATGTTTTATATCCAGAAAGTTGAAAAAATATAAAATTTCATAAACTTATAGTTGTTGTCTGCAGCTCCTATCAAGCGGGACCAGTCTAAAAATTTGCAGAACATAGGGACAGTGCTCTCTTGATTACAAAGTCTTAGTAACTACTTGATAGTGTGATGCATTGATTTGGATAAATGCCCCCCACTTTTTATACACCGAAAAAACGGGACCTATTATGGGATCACTCATGGCTACTGGCAGATGGCATTCAATTCCATATCTGTGGCATAACCTGGAAACTTTGTGGCTGATTGACCTGAAACTTTGCAGATTTATTCATTACATGATTACAGACTGCAGTGCATAAGAACCATAACCCTACCATTCCAATTTTTTGAGTTATTGCCCTTCGTTGTTTTTCCGATTTTGTATTTTGTCAGGAACATATCTATGAAAGTATGAAATCTAGTATCGTGAAACTTGATGTGAAGATAGATCTCACCAAGGGGAAGTGCAGTGCACAAGAACTATAGCTGTATCTTACTTAACTATGAAAGTATAAAATTAAGTATCATGTAACTTCATTATCACAAACACAACATGTAAAAGAACCATAACTCTATTTGGACAAAAATTGACTAGAATGTTCCTGAGCTGACCCTTTTCCGAACTTGTTGATCAAATTTTGATTTAGAACAAATCATGCGTGGCAAGGAAGGCTTATCAGACTTATTGAAATAATAATTCTTCAAATATCTTCTCATCCCAAACCATGGGGCTAATTAGGACTAAACTTAACAAGAATGTTCAACTCTTGTTCATGTGGCTGATTTGACCCCTTCAGAATCAGATTTGTCCTCTAGAATTTTGTAGCCAGGGAGTCAATGACTCCTTGATTTCAAATGCTAGCTAAGAATTGAAAGGTTTAACCCTTTCCTGTTTAATCCCTGGTTTTTACGTCCCTGTGTTTTTATATTTGAGAAAACATTGTAGAAAAAGAAGAAATTGCTAGTATCCAGCAATTTCTTCTTTTTCTGTAATGTTTTCAACCCCACTGTATGATTATTTGTCGAATAAATTCGACTTTAAATTATTGCCTGCAGAACGTTCGAATTTGGACCAGTCTAAAATTTAAAAAAACGGGAAAGGGTTAAGTCCTAACAGAATTTTTCTTGGAAAGATTCAAAAGAAGTAATTAATTTGTATAATTTTCAATAATGCATAAGATAAATCATTGAAAAAATGAGGGGTCATGAAAAAAACAAACATTTTGACCCTTAAATATTTCTGAAGGTGAGAAATTTCTAAGGGTCAAAAAGGATATTGTAGGATCTTGAGGGTAAAACCCCTGGTTTACGAGTCAAACACTAGCCCTGTTTAGTGTTCAAGGAAACATAAAAGCCAATGTAGAATAATTGTAAAAAAAAGTCAGGGATTGTATGTTAGAGAGTTATTTGGATTTGTGAAAAATTGAGATTTTGTTTTCATTATTTCGTTGCAGGACCAATACTTATCATGTATCATCTTCAGAGTTAAAACAATGTGACAACAGTAGAGAGAATGGCATTTAGTAGCATTTTCAAGAAAGCATCCAGTTTCCTTGGACTGTCATCATCAAATCTGAAGCCTCCACCTCTTGATGGTGAAATCATTTACTGTAAAAACAATGTTTGTGTTCATCCACCGGCAAGTCTTACCTCCGATAAAGAAGAGCATCACCAAGGATATTTGACTATTCGATCAACAAGTGACAAGGTTTGTACTGTAGAACATGGTCATTTGAATTGATCATTAGATTGGTTTTTCAACAGATTGACTATCCATAGCCAATTACCCATTACAACACGACAAAATATAGGACTGGTCCAAATTCCAAGAAGTTGCAGACAACAATTTTTTGTCAATGAAAATTCTAGGTCTCTGTCGATTAGGGTGGAAATCATTGTGGATATTGAAGAAATTGCTTGGAATAAGCAATTTCTTCATTTTCCAATTTTTTTTTTCTCGGGCAGCATCAAAAAGAGTCATTGTGAGGGAATGGATTAATAGACAAAATTTTATACTGGTCCAACTTGAAAAAAGTTGCAAATTATGACAATTTTAGTTGATGAAATTTGAAAAAAAAACTTTTGTATCGTGGGCCAGGGTTAAAAAAAAATTTGGGAGGATGAAGACAAGCAATTTCTTCATTTTGCACAATGTTTAAGAATCCATTTTTTATTGAGGAGACCTAATATTTGGATTTTTTGTGAGAATGGGAATTAGAAAGAGTCAATCAGTTGACCTGTTGAAAATTAAATTTGAGGATGTGTGCAACATTTTCAACAATCTCATGGTTAATTAATTCCAAAACAATGATGCTTTTTGATGCTCCAAAAGAGAGACAATTGGGACAATATTGTGTAAAAAGAAGAAATTGCTTGTAACCAGCATTTTTTTCATTTTTCACAGTGTTTTCTGCCTAGAAACTTGAGCACAATGTTTTCAAAATTTTCCTTTCTTGGGGGCATCAAAAAGTGTCTACGTGTGGGAATGGGTTAAGAGAATTATCCCTGGGTGCACTTTTTTTGTGATATCATGAAGAAACAATATGCCAGCATACAACAATTATAGCAGAATTCTCACTTGATCCATTGTTGTTTGAACTCATCAGAATTGTCTAATTGGGTAAATTCTAACGAGTTAAAAAAAACAACATAGGATTTAGTTATGAAGACTTTTTTTGGAAATACATCAACTTTCAAGAACTTTTTTGATTATTGTCTTTAAAGGGTCCCTTTATAGAGGTGGTCCCTTCAGCAAGGTTAACTGGTTACAGCTACTCAGTGTACCTTTGGCAAATACAGTAAACTTTAATTAAATTATTTTTGAATTTAAAAAAAAGAATCAATAGTTATTCCTTTTAAGGTCAATGGCCCATCTTTAATCCTCACCTGGATTCCAAATTCCACATTAAGGAAGAATACAAAGAGCATACAGAACAGTCCTAACAGGTCCCAGGGTACCACACCAAAAACCAGTCCACATCGTCGAACGCCAAGACAGGAATATGCAAAACCTGATGGATTTATCACAACACCATCCACCAGTATAGCAAGTAACTCTCCAATGGAGTGTTGCATGGCTTTTGGACAAGATATGGGTGGTAGGCGCAAAAAACATAGTATCGATAGTATGACATCTGATGTCTCGACATTATCTAACGATATGACTCCTGACAGTGAAGGTCCTAACGCAGCTTTAATCGATAAAGGTAACAATATGAATGGTCCAATATCACAGTGTGATGGAGATTCAATAAGAAATAACCAAAAGAACATTAACATTCTTAATAAGGATACAAAACTTGGGCAGCATGTGAATGATCTTTATGCCAAAAACTTGTCAAAGATAAACAGTGACATTAAGAACCTTACAAAACAAGTGATGGACGAGGACAGTGTTTTAAATTATGTAAAGGGTGAACACAAAAATCCAAGCGTAAATAATCAGCATAGTGCCAAGGTAACAAATAAACTAAAAACAAAGACAAAGGTCCGCACAGACTCCGGTAGATCTGTGAGTATCGAGATGGAGGGAGATAATCTGATTGTCGTGACGGAAGATTTGGACGATGATGCAATCATTGATAAAGAAGATGATGGTACAAATCTCCAAGAACAAAATCATTCCAATACTCATTTTACTGAACATGCTTATAATAGTGTTAGTGATGACTCGGCATTATTTAGCTCAAATTCAAGAAATGGCAGAGATTTGAGTGAAAGTGTTCAGGAAGATAGACAATTCCAGGAAAATTTTGGGGCCAGTGTAACTAGCAGCATAGAATCTCGAGCAAGTTCTAACTTGTCAATCCGGTCACACCCCCAGACTTTAGATCTTAGTGCAATAAACACAACATTACCTGTCCCGATTGAATCATTAGCACCTGATATTTCCATAACCAAACTTCGTAACTCATCAGGGTCATCCACTACTACGTCAGGTCCTGACTCAGACCCACCAAGCCCATGTTCATCCTCTCCAGTGTCAACAGCATGGGAACCAGACATTAATCTGGATTCTCCTTCAAGTTGCGACTCCATGGCTCATAATCTACAGTTTCCTGAAAATTCTTTGAACAGATTAAAGAATGAAAAGGAAAAGAAAACTGCCAAGGAACAAGTTTGTGGGGTTTTCTCTGTAGATTTAGGTAAGTTTAAGTCTGGTCAACTACCAACTACTACTACATTTTAACACACAAAAATAACTGCAGTCTCAAAATGATAATTTCCTTGAGTTGCATGTCTTTTAAGAGTTGCTTGTCTCTTTCGAGTTGCTTGTCTCATTCGTTCGGTTGTAAATTCAATTTTATAAACGTTTATCATTAAATGTTCAGCCCACAACACCTAATGTCAATTCGTCATTTGGGTATAGATCATGTAATTATTTTCATTTTCTTAAATTCTAAAATAAAACTTTACAAGAAAAATTACATAAGAAATGTAGGAAATATATGAAGCGTATAGAGCACGGTATCTTTTGAATTAATACATTGTAAACTTTTACTGGGACTTTAATCTTTGCGTATTCAAGTTACTTCCTTTTAAATCATTACTAGAATATTCTATGAACTGATTGTAAGTTGGTCTAACTTTTAACAGTGGTTAAAATAGTTCCAATTTCTTTGTGTGGAAAATGAATAATATTGCAGATTTACTCTTTTACAAAACATTTTAAAGTCGTATTTCGCTCAAAATTGTTTAACACATTCCTGCACAAAGATGCTTTTAAATGCCCCTCACTATGAAAGTTTTGGAAAACATTGTCGAAAATGAAGAAATTGCTTGTTACAAGGAATTTCTTCAATATACACAATGTTTCTTACCCATATAGACAAAGATTTTGAAGATTTCATGAACTTTAAATTGTCGTCTGCTAATTTCTTTGAATTTGGACTGGTCTAAAATTGTATCATACGGGAATGGGTTAAAAAGAGAGACTTGTTCATATTACAATTGGTTTACTGGCTTTTCGTGAACGAGGATTAATGTGATTTTGTTTAATACCAAATTTCAGGACAGATGCGATCTTTGAGGGTATTTTACAGCAACCTAGAAAACACAACGGGACAGATTGTGATTGCTAGTCGTGAGAGTCAGTATAAAATACTCCATTTTCATCATGGTGGTCTAGATAGGCTGGCAGAAATCTTTCAGGACTGGAGTCTCTTTGCAACTAGTCAAGAAAAGGTTAGTAATTAAACCTTTACGAGGGGTCAACATTTTAAACTGTTCCAATTTGATAGAAGTGGCAGATGACTATTTTAACTCTTTCTTGTTCAATCCCTGGTTTTTCCATCCCTGTGATTTTATTTAGAAGAATTGACAATATTTCAGGCTGTCAAAATTGAAAGAAGTTGCTGACAACAATCTTTACTGTCTGTCTGTCTGTTCACATTTACAAAAGAATCTTCTCCTCCTAAACTAACCATGGAAATTCAACCAAACTTCATAGAAATGATTCTTAGGTCATGAATGTTTAAAATTCTTCAAAGAATTGAAATCCATGAAGAACTTTGGTTGCCATGGCAATGCAGTGAAAAAAACTTAGATTATCTTCTCCTCCCAAGCCAAAGGCCTAAAGATTTGATATTTTGTATAAATCATCATCTATTGACCCTCTACCAAAATACTTCAAAGAATTACCATATTCAAGCTGTAGTTAAGACATTAAGGTTGCCAACCAGCAATTCTACTTCCTTGTTACATGCTACAGGCCACAGTTTTTTTGCAAAATAGCGCCATCTAATCGAAGCAGGACTTTCTGTCGGAGTCAATGGGCTTGGCCAAAGGAGTAAGTGGGCGGGGCCAGTGATTGGTCAATTACAAATTATTATCTTTATTTGTATTACAGCAGACCACAAGTGAATCAGACAAGAATTACAAACAGTTCATGATTGTAAAACCACAGTTGACAGATGATCAATGTCACCCGGAGGAAGGTATCTACAGTATGGTTACTGAGGACATATGGCAGACACACATGATGGATGACGGAATTATAGAGGACGACTATCAGTTGAGAAAGGTACTGAAATTTCATCTTGTAAGGCCAAAGTCACATAAAGTGTTAACCCGTTCCCACACAATGAAGCTTTTGACCCTCCTCAGGAAAATAGCTTGATAAAATACATTGTGGAAAATGAAGAAATTGCGTGTTACATTTCTTCATTTTGCACAATGTTTTCTACCCATATGGTTGGGAAAAAATGTAAAATTTCATAAACTGAAATATGTGGTCTACAACATCTTTGAATTTGGACCAGTCTAAAAATTTGTCGGCTGAAAATGTGTTAAAGGTTAAAAAAGTGGTGCTTGCTCTTTGTTGTAAGTCTAATTTCATCATTGTTACATTGTTACAAGCAATTCCTTTTTTCTCCACAATATTTTCTACCCCACTGAATGGTAATTTTGCAAGTTAAATCCATTTTAAATTTTTGTCTGCAAAACCTGGTCTATAATTCTGTAAAACAGGAAAGGGTTAAAAATCTTCTCCTCAGAAACTACTTACTGGAATTCAACCAAACCTCAAAAGAATGATGATTGATGGGATATCAAACTTGGCTTTTAGGGTGGTGGAGTGATGTAAAATTTAAATGATATCCATTTGTTCAGTCTAAGGAGAAAACCTTTGGTGATTTCTCTTTATTCCATATAAGGAGAAAAAGGCCCCACTCCACCACCCTAAAAGCCAGGGAATGATGATTGGGTGACCCTTAACCAGATTCCCTCAAAGAATTCGGATCAATTGGTCTCTTGCTTTGTTGGTTGGTTGTTAGTTCCATCTATTTGTAGATTTTCCCTTGCCTGCTTAATTTCTCAAAAACGTCTGCATGGTTTCAATTCAAATTTTTGATGCAAGCTTTTTCTCCTTTTCTCATAATGTTTGGCACTTATCAAATTTAGAGCAATTTAAAATGTCTGCAACTTCTTTCAAATTTGACCTGTCTTAGATTTTGTCATCTGCTAATGGGTTTAATCAATTGTAGATATTTACATGTACTTTGAGTGTGTGTCTCTTGTCTTGTTAGTTCCTTTACCATTGTCATGCTGAATAAAGTTCTAGTAAAAAATGCATTAAAATCAAAAGGCTGATGGCACTGTCAGTCTGGCTGTCCAGGTCAATATTTTGTTTGGATATTGATCCTATGAACGATTCTAACTTCAAAAGGACAAACAGGTGGTGTAGACCAAGATCAGACTTCATATATATGCAGGCTGATCTTGGTCTTTACCCCCAGCCAAAGCAGGTATATTTCAGTTCAGCATGACAAGGGTTAAAATTCCAGCATTTGGGCCTAGCAGAGATTAAGACCAACCGGGGTATGGGATCAGTCTGATCTTTCTCTACTTCTACGACACACTTTGATTGTCAGTCTTTGTACCAAATGAGGAATCTTTTGCATACAAAATACTAGTACAAGTAAAACAGAGTGATATTTTAGAGAAAATACATACATGTTATTGTAAATGACAGATCACTTGCAACAAGCAATTTCTTCATTTTCCACAATATTTTCTACCCTATTGAATGATTTTTTTTTTCAAATAAAATCTATCTCCTATTGTGACTTGTAAATCCTTTGAATTTTGGCAGGTCTAAAATTTTGCAAAACAAAAAAGGGTTAACTGAGGTTTTAATTGACATGATTTCGGTAAAATATGTAGTCATGGACATAAAAGACAAATCATTTGTTAGAGACTTAAAGCTGTAGTTATGAAGTTTAAGTTGCCACACCAACAAAAATGCTTTTAGGTTGGAGTTCAAAGTTCACCTCTGGTCTAAATGTATGATTTCATTGGTCAAACATTTTTTTATACACCGCTGGAGGCAGTCATATATTGGCGTCATATTCTCCGTCTGTCCGTCCATCCGTCCGTACATACGTATGTCCACTTTTCTTATGAGCACAACTCCTCCTAAGTTTCTGTTTGGATCCTTTTGAAACTTGGTCAATGTTATTGCCTTAAAGACCTAGTTTAAGGAATGTTGTGTATGTTGGACCCCTATTGATAAGCTAATTGCCTTATCTGTAAATCACACCAGGGGGTTAATCATCTTGTATATTCCATTGATGACCATGGTCAAAATTTGTCAATAATATGTAATAGCTGCACCTTAGCTTTATTCTGATGAGAATTTGATAGAAAAAAAGAAAAGTTATTCTTTTTTAATTTATCTAATAATTTTTATGCTTTTTAAATTTCAAATCAATTTTAAATTACTGAATGAAAAGTGACTAAGTTGCAGATTGCTGGATTGAATGTAATTGAAAGAAATTTACATACATTACTTTTTTTGTAATTTGAATGATTACACAGTTTCTTCAAACATTGTGATAAAGTAAGAATTCTGGTAAAATTACTTTTTTTCCATTGTGATTTATATCCTGGCCTAGAATATTGAAATATTTCCTGCGTGTTATAGCAGTTTTACAAACTAAAAAAGGTTGATTTGATAAGAGAGAAAAAGTGTTGAAATATTGAGACGAAAGGGGAAATCAGAAAAATCAATGTTTTCTCCTCTTTTCTCAATGTTGTGCATGAAGTAAGGATTTTATGGTTCATTGATTTTTGCCTCAGTTATGCCCCCTTTAAAACTTAGTCCCTGGGGCTTATTGAAATTGCAGCCTTGTGAATGCAACTCCTCCTAAGTTTCTGGCTGGATCTAAAGGAAACTTGGTGGATGTTATAACCTAAATTGGTAGATGTGCATGAAGTAAGGATTTTATGGTTCATTAATTTCCCTGAATTATGCCCCCTTAAAACTTAGTATCTGGGGCTTATTGAAATTGCAGCCTTGTGAACGCAACTCCTCCTAACTGTAGTCTGCAAATGTTTTGAATTTGGTTCTGTCAAAATAAGTAATGTCAACAATTATTTTCGTGAGACAGCCACAAAGTGGCGGCGTATATTGTGACTATGGCACTCTTGTTATTGACTGTAATGATCCGTCATTTTAGGTTATTGCCATAGGACTAGTTTTATTTTCAACAATGGGGTTGATTCATTTATTTTCCAGGGATGAATAACATTTGGGTAAGCTTTGCAAAGAGTGACATTTGTATGTATGATCCTGTCATAACAAGTGAACCCATTCCAACACTGTGACACTTTGTGACACCCCTCTGCTAAAACGAATGTAGGACAATAGCCCCTCCGGACAATATCCCCTTCTATGCTTTTTGACAAGGCGGACATTATACCCTTCCTAAATTCAACAGGGCGGACATTAGCCCCTTTGTCATTCTGACAGGGCGGACGAAATACCCTTCCTGATTTTAACAGGGCGGACATTATCCCCTCAATAGACGGACATTATCCCCTTCCAAAAATGTACTAAGTTTCTTCAGATTAACACGAAACGAACAATAACACCTTTCAATCATAAGATTAATATTCATTTTACTTTTTTTAATTTTATTATAAACTGGTGCACAATTTCGAATTAAATACTTTTGCATATTTCCGTGCGAGGGACTCCATAAAATGTGTATTTTAGTAAACGTCATGGTAAAGGCAAAGAGCAGCTTTCCCTCTTTACCACCATGTTTCTATGAAATGAACCTCGTGTCAAGTCCAACTTTTTACTATTTGAAGTCATCTGGTAATATGTTGGCCTCCCTGACCCTCGTCGACTTAACAAGATGGAATATGCTCAATGTTAGCTATATTATTACCCTTTCCATATGAGCTTATTTTTCAAAACATGGTGTTAGTATGAGACGCAGCATGCATTACACATTTACACTTGAGATATATTTTAGAAAGGGGCTTTTGTCAGCAGTAGTAAAACGATGAAGGGGATAATGTCCGCACTTCTAAGTTTAGGAAGGTAATTTTGTCCGCCCTGTCAGAATGACGAAGGGGCTAATGTCCGCCCTGTTAATTTTACGAAGGGGATAATGTCCGCCTTGTCAAAAAACATAGAAGGGGATATTGTCCGGAGGGGCTATTGTCCGGTTACCGCTAAAACAACATTTTCTAACCTGTGAGTGGAAAAAATCTAAATATTCCATTACTTTAAAATAACTGTAAATTGGGTTTTATTAGCGAGGGTTTTTTCTCAAAGACAATGAGCTCACAAATTCAAGACTCTCTCTTAGATTGGGCCATTTTTTGCAGAAAAATACAGAGAGGTCCGAAGTAAGCCGAGGACTAATGAAAATCAAATGACAAATTACTTACCTATTTTTGCATCATCCCAATTCATATGGGAATTATCACTTTCTCAGCATAAAAACCCCGAATGCATCAGTTTTTGAGAACAGAATGAATCTGAAGCAGACAAAAATTTTATTATCTGCCAAATTAGTGTATTGAACACAACTAAACAAACATAACAAAGCAGAAAGCAGACAAGGTGATAAAATTCTAAGCCATGACCATTAGACCACAAAGAACTAAAAAGCTGTAACTGAGTCTTTATTGCATAGACTATTAGAACCTTTCAACAAATTGAAAGCAGACGATGCGCAATGAAATAATTGTACATGTCTTGACACGAGATTTAATTCAATCATCTTATGCCAGTTTGATAAGAGCAGTATTGTTTTAACAATTTGATGTGTCATTGTTTTAAGGTATACACATTAAGACCTGAAACGGCTTTATAGCTTTTTCCAAAAATAAATTTAACTTAAACTTTATTTTATACTTTGCAATCTTAGGATGATTTCAGAAGATGAATTGTAATACTATGAGAATAGGTAAAAATGTGCTTAAATGAATTGCCATCATTCTATTCATAGGTCGGTAATGGGGCTGTAATTGTACATTGATTCTTTTCTTCGCCAGTGTATTTCTGGGGATACTTACAGAAATTACTGAAGTACCATACGGCGGCTTGCAAACTCATGAACTAGCCAATAAGTCTTCTGGTCCTGCTCATGCAAAAATAAGACGATCCGAAAACTATCGATTTACACTGACTTAAAAAATCTTTCAATTTGAGCCAGTCTGATATTTTGCTTTCTGGTTAAAAAGTCAATAAAAAACATCCACCTTATAGATCATACTTTGATACTGATTTGTCCTCACCCAAACTCAACCGTACAATATAGAAAATTTCAAATTCTTTGACATAGACGTGTGCTTTCATTCAACATTTTTGACAAAAAAAAAAAAAATCAATATCACCTCATATATGCATGCAATTGTTAAATGAACTGTAAAGTCAGTAGAATAAATCCATTTATATACAATCCCACTCAAGAAAAGAGTTTTAGAAAACAATGCAGAGAATAAATAAGTTACTTGGAATGCTCTCAGAATAGCCGCTTCTTAATCCGTCCCTGTCCATCATTCTGTCTGATTTCTCCACAACCTTTAGGCCAAATTGGATGAAACTTCACATGTGAATTCCTTATGATATTACACCAACATATTTATTCTCATGTTTTTTTTATAGCTCTAAGGTCAAGGTCACAGTTTAAGGTCAAATGATAAAATTAAGCTTTATCAGTGCATAGCTCTGTCATTGACTGATGGATTTTAATATAACTTAGCACAATTGGTCTCTATCATTAGTAGATGTACCATTTGAAAGAAATATTCAGATAGCTCCAAGATCAAGGTCACAGCTCAAGGTCAATTGTTAAAACTAAGCATGACTGGAGTGTAGCTACTAAAATTAAGTGTTTCCAGAGCATAGTTCCTTCAGTTATGGATGGATTACAATATAAGTTACATGGCACAATTGTTTTCTATCATGAGCAGATGTGCCGTTTAAAACAAATTTTTAGATCGCTCCAAAGTTAAAATCACGGCTCAAAGTCGTTTGTCAAAATTAAGTATGCCTGGAGAAGGGAAAGCATATAGCTGCTTCTTGGTCTGTCTATCTGTCTGTCTGTTTGAACCCTTTTCTCAATTCATTTTATACTTTTTGTGACATGGCTATATTTGGGAAGCATTATCTGTCCCTTGTCCAAATTGTTTTCTCTCCCTCCCACCCAAACCTCCAAGAAGCAAGATATTTAAAATCCTATAAACTTAAAATTGTATATGCAATTTATTTAATTTTGGATCAGTCTAGAATGTTGCTGTCAGGTAGTTAACAAACAAACAAGCAATTTTCCCTTTAACCACAATGTTTCAGCAAGTTTTTTCTTCAGGCTTGTAAAAAGGCGGGATCATCTGGTTCAGAAGGCAAAAATTTAGACTGGTCCATATTGAAAAGAATTGCAGATGACAATCTATTGAGTTTTAATTTTTTTCAACTTTCTGGATAGAAAACATTGTGGAAAATGAAGCAGTTGTTTGTTGCAAGTAATGTCTTCATTTTCCACAATGTTTTCTCAATGGCTTTCCTTGAGGGGCGTCAAAATGTGTGAATTAAGTATTTCCCTACAATCCTTTCATTTACTCATGCTATTCCTTTATTCCCTGGTTTAAATTCCTATGTTTTTACTGTTTAACCCATATTCACATAATCCTCCACATTATTTATGACACTGCTCAAGAAATGACAGTCAAGAAAACATTTGCTGAAATTGAAGAAATTGCTTGTAGCAAGTAATTCCTTTATTAAACCCATTCCCACTTGACAAAATTTTAGAATGGTCCAAATTGAAAGAAGATGCAGACGACAATTTCAAGTTGATAAAATTTTAAATTTTTTCACCTTTTTGGATAGAAAATACTGTTGATAATGAAGAAATTGCTTGATACAAGCAATTTCTTCATTTTCCACAATGTTTTCCAAAGCTTTTTTCTTGAAGGGCGTAAAAAGGAGGGATTGAGTTGGAATGGGTTAACACAATGTTTTCTACCCAGTTAGACAAAAAATTATAATATTTCAGCAATTATGAATTGCCTATCATCAGAACTAGAAATTAATTGATTTAATCCATTCCCTCACAGTGACACTTTTTGAAGCCCCTCAATGAACAAAAATTGGGAAAACATTGTGAAAAAATGCAGAAATTGCTTGTATTAAGCAATTTCTACAATTTAAACAATATTTTCTACCCAGAAAGTTGAAAAAATCTAAAATTCTTTCAACTCTAAATTGTCTTCTGCAAGCCCTTCCAATTTTGACCAGTCTAAAATATTTCCTTCTGGTAATGGGTTAATGCTCAGTCGAAGTACATACTATTGATGATGATAATCATTATCTTCATTTGCTTGAGATCTATTGCTTGACAACATTTCTTTTACCCTTTAGTCTGCATTTTCGGCAATTGTCAATATTTTTATTGCTGGCCTAGGACAAATGTCTTCAAAGAGCTTTTGTTGGACCTTTGGCATCAGGTTTGGCCTTCCATTTTAGGTAAACATTTATATCTCACAAATAACTAGCACTAGAGTGCTCATATTTTACATAGGACTTTCATTTGAGACAATCACTGTGATCTTGTGGCCTTGACCTTTAACATGTAACATTATTGAAATTGCAGCTAAGTGACAACTCCATTAGCTATCTACCAGTGTCACTTTCTTTCACAACCCACATCATATAAAAAAAATTTAGGTCAAGATGGATTGCCAGGTGCGTTAGTATCTATATTTGATTACTACATCTTTCAATTTGGACCAGACAAAAAATTTACGGTTTGTTAAAGGGTTAAGTTAAGCTTATTTTTCGATTTTCTCTTCTTTTTTTTTCAGGCAATATTTTTTGGTGGCATTGATTCAGGGTTGAGACACGAGGCCTGGCCTTTTCTTCTTCATTACTTTCCATTTGACTCAACATTTGAGGAGAGAGAACACATCCGTAATGACAGATACATAGACTATCAGAACATCAGGAAAAAAAGGTTTGCTCTTTCCTCAATTATGGCTAATTCAGGAAACTTAGTCAGAATAATTTGTCAGGTCATAGGGATAAATCATTTTGAAAATGAGATTGAGATGAAAGTAAGCTTTGTCCCATAATTTTGATCAATATTAGTTCAACCCTTTCCTGTTTTTCAAAATTTTAGACTGATCCAAATTGCAGACAAAAAACTTAAAGTGGATTTAATTTGAAAAATAACCATTCAGCAGGGTAGAAAATATTGTGGAAAAAGAAAAAAAAATTGCTCGTTACAAGCAATTTCTTCTTTTCCCACAATATTTTCTCAAATATAAAATCACAGGGATGTAAAAACCAGGGATTGTTTTGGAAAGGGTTTTATAAGTATGGTGTACTGCTTCACAAATAAGATTTGCTTTGAAGTTTCAGTTTCATGTTTCTTTGTTAACCCATCACCAGATAGCAATACTTTAGACTAGTCCATAATGAAAGGAGTTGCAGGCCACAATATTAAGTTTATGAAATTGAGATTTTTTCAACCTTTATGGGTAGAATACATTGTTGAAAATGAAGAAATTGCTTGTCGAAAGCAATTCCTTCAATTTGCACAATATTTCCTAATTTTCTGGGGGCATCAGAAAGCGTCATTGTGTGGGAATGGGTTGACTTGAAAGGTCACATGAAATATTTATGATAGTAGAAGATGGACGCTCAAAATGGCATTACGTTAGGTTATAAAATACAAGCTTAAAGAATTATTTTTTGAGATTTCAAAAGTTTTTATTAAAATTCAATTTGAAAAACTAGAAAACAAAATATTAAGAAAGGAAAGAAATATGTAATGTGTTACAAAATTACAGGGAATCTTTGAGTGAAGATGAGAGGGAGGAATTTTGGCGAAATGTTCAGTGTACGGTGGAAAAGGATGTTGTAAGAACAGACAGAAGCCATCCCTACTTTAAAGGCGAAAATAATCCAAACATCGAGGTGCTCAAGTAAGTGGATTATCTTTCTTCTTGCTTGTAATTGACAGATCATGGCTATCAATAATAAAATCAATAGACCAATCAAATCACTGGAAATGAACTTTGAACTCGGACATTGGCTAACATTTATGTAGAGCATTTCTGCTGGTTTGGTGACTTAACCCATTCTCACACTGATTACGCTTTTGAACACCCCTGAAGAAAAACAATTTGGAAAACATAGTGTCAAATCAAGAAATTGCTTGTTACAAGCAATTTCTTCATTTACCACAATGTTTTCTATTCGGAAAGTTAAAAGAATAAAAAAAATCATAAACTTTCAATTTGGACTTGTCTAAAATTTTGCGGTCTGGTAATGGGTTAAATGCTGTAACTACAGCTGTAACTACAGCTTTTTCAAGATGAGTAATGACTATTGAGTCTGTAATCAACTATTTTAAATGTTGTTATATGTTACTGACCATGAATTTTGTAAAAAGCAGTTTTATAGTTAAGTCAAGCTTCCTGTCGGAACTCTTTGGCAGGGGCCAGCAAACCACCAAGTAGCTTCATTTAGCTAATTCCTACACAATATATCTGTGAAATCCTCATGGAAAATGCTTGTAATAAGTAAGTTCTTCATTTCCTAGAATATTTCCTTCATCAATTTGAATTTAATGTTATAGGGGTTTTGTGGAAAGAATTTTACTAGACAACAAAATTTTAAACTTGTCCAAATTTGAATTCGAAAATTGTTAGTTGATGTTATTCTAAAACTCTTTGTCTTTTGAGATAGAAAACATGGCTTTGGAAAACCATGAGGAAAATGAAGAAAGTGCTTGTTTCTGTTTCTTCATTGTCCTCAATGTTTTTTAACCCAAAAGAGTTTAACAGCAGCACATATCCATTTCCGACATTCATCTCTCACTGATTGGTGGATAATAGTAAGCCTAAGTGGGATAGCAGCTGGAGGCTAGGAAAGGATGTAATGGTGGTACAGGTGTGAGAAATACCAGTAATCTATGGTTAGGTGCTCCATCTGTTGCTGTATGACTGAAATACTGGTTTAAATGGCTTTAAAACCCATTCAAGTTTTAAATTTTGTCACCTTGTAATGGGTTAAATTGAGTATTTATGGTCTTTCATTTTTTGCATGCATAAAGACATTCCAATTGATACAAAGTTCAAGGTCACTTTTCATGGCATAATTTGGACAACAAAAAACTTTTGCTCTTTTTATAACTTTGAACTGAAGATAGGAAAAAATGGGCCTTCATATTTCTTGCAATATTTTACGAGTATAATGATTTTTTCATGATAAGTCAAAATCAATTCTCAAGAGTCATATGTAAAGCTGGCTTATATGAGAAACACCAAAATATCCACTCAATAAAGGGAAATAACAAGTAAATCAAAAGAATAATTTCAATGCAGTTACTTCCCTTTCATTGATTCTGTGATAGCTTGTTTCATTTGTAGTCTTAACCTATTGTCGGATTAAATTTTTTAGACTGGTCCAAATTCAAAGATGTTGCAGACGACAAATTTCAGTCGATGATAAATAATTTTCATTGCAAAGAAATATTGGTACATGTGTACCAGGATATTGTATATTTATACTCAAAAGTTTTCATTCACTTTGCATAAAATAGTCCTGAAACTTTATGTTGTCATGCAATGTTTACCATGTTGCATTGTGGGATTATTTGGGGGAGAAGAAATATTGTCAAGTATGGCTGATTACATCAAAACAGATACGCTCAGATAAGTGTGGGGAAAAAACACAAAAACAACAGCAATGTTTTTTCAAACGATCCCACAATGCAATGCAAAGGATGTTTTGTTTACACTGATGGCATCATAAGGGTAGAGGTCAATTGAAAAATTTCACAATAAAAGCAAAAAAATTCTCATATTCTTTTTATCTTTCAGATGTATTTTATTAAACTATGCCATAGCAAACCCAAACTTTGGCTACACACAGGGCATGTCTGATTTGCTGGCTCCAGTTTTGGCTGAGATTCAACATGAAGTAGATGCTTATTGGTGCTTTGTTGGGCTCATGCAGAAAACCATCTTTGTCAGTTCACCTAAAGATTGTGACATGGATAAACAACTGGTAAGTGGGCCAGGCAAGAATCAATGTAAAATTTAGTGACAAGGTTTTGGTCATGTATCTACGATATTTCATCCAGTATATGAGATGCTGTCATTTAAGGCTGCCATTTACCAAATTCAACATAAACCTGCTTTTTTTTTACTCTCGTAAGAAAAAAAGCCTTTGAAAAAAATAGAAAATGGAAATTGCTTGTTAAATTATCAATAATGTCTTTTACCTTAAAAGACAAAAAAAAACCCAAACTTGAAACCCCTTTAATTTGGATAGGTCTGATATTTGTTGTCCAGTAAATAGTAAACTCATTACCATATGACAAAATTTAGACTGGTCCAAATTGAAAGAAGTTGCAGACGTGCACCTGTATATTATCAAAACTACTCAACAGGTTTATTACACTCCTGGACCATAGGTCATAATTGTAATTCAAGGTATTAGATGGATCATTTATTACATATTCAAAATTAAAAATAATAAATCTATTGCCATATAGCCTCCTGTTTTGACAACCTCTCCACCCCCACCCACCCCTTAATAGCTGTGGAAAAATAATGAGAAAAGTAGAAATTGCTTGTAACACGTTATTCATATGTTTATTGCAGAATTATTTACGAGAGTTGTTAAGACTTATGACTCGAACATTTTATGATCATTTATGTACTCTCGAAGATGATGCAATGGACCTGCTGTTTGCTCACAAAATAGTGAGAAAAGTAGAAATTGCTTGTAACATGATATTCATATGTTTATTTCAGAATTATTTAAGAGAGTTGCTACGACTTATGACTCGAACATTTTATGAACATTTATGCACTCTCGGAGATGATGCTATGGAACTGCTGTTTGCTCACAGGTAAGGTACAAAATTCAACAGTCAATCATGTGAAAAATGAAAAAACTTGATAGACTTCTTTGAATAAAGAAAAATTCAAAAAGTTTGCTGAAAAAGAATTTATGCACAATTCAGAAATGATATGATTTTGATTTGTTGAAAAACATGGCTTGAAGGAGGCCACATCTCCAGAAAAAGTTTATAATGATGTGGATGTTAAGCTTATCTTACATTATGAACTTTTCTCAGTCTTCTTAAAAAATTGATGGGTTGGAAATTACTAATACTACACCTAATTTTGTTAGTGTTTCTTAAAGGGAATCAATATAGTAGAAAATATAGTGTAAAAAGAAGCATTGTTACAAGCAATTCTTCTTCTTTTCCGACAGTGTTTCTTAAAATATAGAAATATTGAAAAGTGAAAAACGGGGATTGAACAGGAAGGGGTTAAAATGGAAAAAAATCCACATGTGCAATCTGTTTCTTTCTAGGTGGATATTGTTATGCTTTAAGAGAGAGTTTAATGAGAAGGAAGCTTTACGTATTTGGGAGTCATGTTGGTCCCATTATCAGACAGACTATTTCCATTTGTTTATATGTGTTGCAATAGTCAGTATATACGGAGAAGATGTGGTGGAACAACAACTGCCTGCTGATGAAATACTCCTACACTTTAGTAGTCTGGCGTGTCACATGAGTGGCGACCTCGTACTCAGGAAGGTAAGTTTTCTCCTTAATTTTCAATGCTTTATTCTTACGTTTAACTCTTTAATGTATTAAATATATGAGACCTGTCCAGAGTGAAAGGTTTTGGGTATGACAATTTGAAGTCAATTTTAGTTGATAAATAATCATTCAGTAGAGTAGAAAATGTGAGAAAAGAAGAAGTTGTTTGTTAAAAGCAATTTCCTTTTTTTCTACAATGTTTTCTGAAGTGTAATATCACAGGGGCATAAAAATGAGGGAAGGAATTACCCATTCCAGCAAAATCTCAAATTTTTGAACCTCAAGGGAAAAACTTTGGAAAGCATACTGGAAATTAGAAAATTACTTATAAGCTAGTCTTTCATTATCTATAATTTTTTCCCTAAAAAGATTTTTAGAATTTCATTAACTCAAAATTTTAGTCTGCAAATTCTTTCATTTGGCCCAGTCTAAAATTTTGCTCTCTGGTTTTGGCATAGTGTAAAGGTCTTTCAACCCATTCCCACTCAATGACCCTTTAGACACCATAAAGCAAAAAAGTTTTGGAAAACATTGTGGAAAATGAAAAATTGCCTGTTATAAGCAATTCCTTCATTATCCACATTTTTTTCTACCAAAAGGTAAAAAAATCCAAAATTTCATAAGCTTGAAATTGTTGTTTACAAATCCTTGCAAAATGGACAAGTCTAAAATTTTACTGTTTGTTAATGGGTTAAACTAGTGATTGTACATAAATATGCTAACCCATTACAAGATGACAATATTTTAGACTGGTAAAGCTTGAAAGAGTTTGCAGATAAACGTCGAATAGGAAGGACACATTATGAGAAAAAGAGGAATTGCTTGTTACAATTATATGATTATATTTTTAATTTCGTCCATCAAAAATGAGTGATTGGCCAAAGAAAATTCATAACTCCATGAACACAGTTTTGAGCAGCTATTTTGTATGCAGTGTTTAATCTACAATTTCAGTATTGTGCTTCCCTGGACCCATCAAGTAGCAAAACCTTGCATCCCCTTTCTTTGCATCCCAGTGAAAGTCTTTTTTTCAAACTTAATTGCCAGTATACATTAAATAAATACAATTTATTAAAATAACGCATATAATTTACAGTGTTTATCTTTATTACCATAAAATCTACTTCAAGCTAAGAAGGTTATTACCAGAGAAGACTAAATTTAGGACATAGATCTTGCCAGTTGACTTGGCATAAGCATAAATGATTTTTATCTTCATATAAGCGGTAAATAATCTAAGTTTTGCTATCTGAGATTCTAGATTCGAGTGGTTTACATATCTGAAACTTGCAATGAGTCCCAAAACAAAATCAACCAATTCAGCATAAAACACAAATGAGTCCCACTATTAACAAATTATAATCAATCTTCAATCCTCTGTAAAGCTAATATAAACATTAAACATTTGTGGCATTTTTGGTTAAGAAAAACTCAATAATGATATTGGAAATGTACATGTTGTCTACTTTGTCATTTCATTTATCCATTACCCTACAAATTATGAGGGAAGCAGATCAAACAAAAGTCGTTCGCAGATAAAAGTGTGTAGGTTTTGTTGCTGACAATATAGACTGTATTTTAAGAATATAGGAGGCTATTTTTACCCCTGCCCCAAAATGTGTGTGTGTGTGGAACATCTACTGTGAATTTCAGTTAGATTTGAGAGATAAATACTGAATGAAATATTATTTTGTTTGTTCTTTACTTAGTCATAGCAAGACCCCATTAAACTGAAAAGCATCAAGCTTTGTCTTTTAAAGTAGTTTAAAATCAGTGGCTGCTAAATGATAGATTCTGCATGTAACTATTTCTCAACAAAACTATATGACTCATATGACTCAGAAGAAACCATAGGATTTTTTAAATATCTTTTCATGTTTTTTCTATTTCTCAACAAAACTATATGACTCAGGAGAAATGAAGAAATGAAATGGAATAGAAAAAAATAGGCAATTTACTTTAACATACCCCAAATAGTTATCTAAGACTGATTGACATTTTGTGAGGAGTAAAGGATAGTGGACTGAGTAATCAATATTCCAGGTACATAGTAACTTAGCTTGTGTAGGAACATTTTGAACATGTGACAATTTGTTTTGACAGTTAAAGGTTTAAATGTAAATTCTTGGATTGATCACAAAACATAGAGACTGCAAGTAGATATCATTCAGTTTTGATTTATATTCCAGAGAGGTATCTGTAGATATCTGTCTCTTGAAAACAGATCGGGGACCTTAATTAAAAAGTATTTTTTTCATCTTTGAAAAAAAAATCTATCTTGATTGTACAATTAATTACAGTACGTTTTTATTGAAAATAAGTAGTGTGAATTTCAGTCCTAAAGCCAATAGCAGGACATTGACGGGAAATAGTAAAACCTAGTTCTGGCACCATCTCTGTAAAGAAAAATAGAAATAACAGAATACTGGTTCGAATAGCTGATCTTTTTATTTTGAATTAGCAAATTAGATTGGCTAAGTTTGGAAAAGTATGCTAGGGACCCTTTTTGAAAAAAAAATTGAAGTAAACATTTTAAAGGTGTGTCAGAATCTGTGTCTTATTGATTGTAGTAGGACATAAAAATGCATTAAAAATGTATTTAAAATGAAAAAATCACAATCCAAAGCAAACAATTCCTAGACATTTTCATATTTAAAACTGAGAAAGTTTGTATGTATATCATAGTATCGAAAGAAATTGTGGACAAAGCACTGTGATATTTCCAAACGGAGAATCATGGTCATTTCAGTAGACACAGTTTCGACGCATTTTGAATAACTTGACATAAAATTCAGACTTTGTATTGACTAAAGACCGAGTATCACTATCAATAAATAATTTTATTACACATGGATGAAAACTTTTTGTGGGAAAATATATTCTGAAAAAAATGTCATGATAGTGAGTCTCGGAATGATCATCTCTAGCTGCAATATTGTAGCCCTCTTTCTGGTAATCTGCTGGCGATGGCTACGCCCCCCTTCCTTGCTCTTTGTTGCAGTGCACGGAGTGCACTTTGAGGTCAATTATTGCAAGTTGTGTAAATGATTCAAACTCAATTTTAATACCAGAATGGACCTTAACCATTTATATATCCATAAACATAAATATTTATCTGCTAGAAGTCGGATATTTCATGCATTTAAGTCTCGATTTACTACACCATCAGAAATATGAATTTTCGGCAATTTTCAATCAAATGTTGGCCATATTTGCTGTTTGACAGCAAGATCTCTAGATTTCTCACACTTCCCGCCAAAATGATAACAAATGAAAATTAAGGTTGCCATATTTGGAAGACGTAGTATATTTTGAAAACAGTTTTGATAGAAAATAAGAACTAAGTTGTATGAAAGTAATTCAAATGTTAAGTGAATTGGACAGAAAAAAAATATTGATGAGTCAGTATCTTTGATGGCAAAATTCTATCAATGATGAGTAAAAAATGATACTATGATTTATTACGAGCACCTGTTTTGACAGCATGAGAGTGGTAAACAACATGTCGTAATAATAGATCACATGACAAACCAAATGTCATGGCTGCCAAACTTAGAAATCTTTTTTATAAACTGAAAAGAAACCGGAATTAAATGATTATTACAATTGATATTCTTACTTTTTTGATAGAATTCATCCTTAAAATTAACGTAAGTATGAAATTGATCCGTAAAAAGTCCTTATCAGAAAACCTACAATGTAAGGACTTGGAACAAAGCGCAAAGAAGGGGGGAGTCGTAGCCCATCTCAAGCAGATTATCAGAAAGAGGGCTACGATATCGCAGCTAGATCGCCTTATGCCCCAGCGTATTAGACCGGGAAATAATCGAATTGGCCCGCAATTTTAGTGCTCGTGAGAGTCACTTTCTCGTAATTTTAGCTTTTTTTTTACATGAAACCTGATCTCAGCGTATTTTCTGCGTTCCTGGGACGGACATATTTAATTTTTTTGCGTCTCCAAAGTATTTATTGCATCCGGGACGCAGGACGCAGGGGTAAATAAAACACTGACTGTATGCTTGCGCTCAAAACAGTTTCATCAAAAAAGTATAAAAAATTTGTAAAAAATCTGCTTCTTTAACTTGACATCATTAAATTATAAGAAATTATAAGAAAGGAAGGGAATATTTTTTTATTTCATGGAGGTATGAAAGGAAATTTTTGATCACTCTTATGTATGAATCTGCTTCGCGAATTCATACAGTGTGATTAGTTTTTAGCTCTACTGGCCGAAGGCCACTAGAACTATAGCGATGGCTTTTTCCCGTCTGGCGTCCGTGCGTCCGTCCATCGTCCGTCCGTTGAACTTTTCCTTGTTTACGCGATAAAGTCCACAGTTTTCATCGGATTCTCTTCAAACTTTTACAGAATGATTGTACCATCATAAGGATCGTTCCTTTCGAAAATGGATATGATCCTTCAAGAAACACGGGAAAAGGGGCTTTATGAAAATTTAATTAAAAATTCAATTAAAAATCCTCGTTTACGCAATAGAGTCCACAGTTTTCATCGGATTCTCTTCAAACTCTCTCAGAATGATTGTTCCATCATAAGGATCGTTCCTTTGGAAATTGGGTCAGATCCGTCAAGAAACACGGGAAAAGGGGCCTAATTAAAATTTAATAAAAAAATCCTAGTTTACGTGATAAAGTCCACAGTTCTCATCAGATTCTCTTCAAACTTTCACAGAATGATTGTACCAACATAAGGATTGTTCCTTTCGAAAATGGGTATGATCAGTCAAGAAACACGGGAAAAGGGGCCTTATGAAAATTCATTAAAAATTCAATTAAAAATCCTTGTTTACGCGATAGAGTCCACAGTTTTAATCAGATTCTCTTCAAACTTTCACAGAATGATTGTACCAACATAAGGATCGTTCCTTTCGAAATTTGGTATGATCCGTCAAGAAACATGGGAAAAGGGGCCTTATGAAAATTTAATTAATATTCCATTAAAAATCCTTGTTTACGCGATAGAGTCCACAGTTTTCATTGGATTCTCTTCAAACTTTCACAGAATGATTGTACCATCATAAGGATCATTCCTTTCGAAATTTGGTATGATCCGTCAAGAAACATGGGAAAAGGGGCCTTATGAAAATTCAATTAAAAACTCCATTAAAAATCCTCGTTTACACGATAGAGTCCACAGTTTTCTTCGGATTCTCTTCAAACTTTCTCAGAATGATTGTACAATCATAAGGATTGTTCCTTTCGAAAATGGGTCTGATCTGTCATGATACATGGGAAAAGGGGCCTTATGAAAATTTAATTAAAAAATTCTCGTTAACACTCTAGAGTTCACAGTTTTCATCAGATTGTATTTAAACTTTCGCAGAATGCTTGTACCATCATAAGGATTGTTTCTTTGTGAATTTGGTCAGATCCATCAGGAAACACAGGAAAAGTGGCCTTATGAAAATTTAATCGAAAAATCTTTTAAGAAATACTCTTTAACACTCTGGAGTCAATAGTTTTCATCGGATTCCCTTCAAACTTTCACAGAATGATTGTACTATCATAAGGATTATTCCTTTCGTAATTTGGTATGATCCTTCAAGAAACACAGGAAAAAGGGGCCTTATGAAATGTTTAATAAAAAATTCTGATTAATAATCTAGAGCCAACAATTTTCAACAGATTCTCTTCAAACTTTCACAGAATGTTTGTACCATCATAAGGATTGTACCTTTTGGAATCGGATATGATTCCTCAAGAAACATAGGAAAAGGGGCCTTATTAAAATTTAATTCAAAGATCTTTGTTAACACTCTAGAGTCCACAGTTTTCATCTGATTGACTTCAAACTTTCACAGAATGATTGTACCATCATAAGAATTGTTCCTTTCAAAATTTGGTATGATCAGTCAAGGACCACGGGAAAAAGGGGCCCGATAAAAACTGGATTGAAAAAGTCCTCATAAACACAATAGAGTCAATAGTTTTCAACAAATTCTCTTCAAACATTCCCAGAATTATTATTATATCAAATAGATTGTTCCTTTCGGAAGTAGGTTTGATCCATCAAGTTTCATGGGAAAAGGGGCCCTATGAAAATTTAATAAAAAAAATCTTAGTTAACACGTAATGGCCCTAGATTTCACCTGATTGACTTCAAACTTTCACATAATAATTGTACCATCATAAGGATTGTTCCTTTCAAATTGGGTCTGATCCATTGAGAAACATAGGAAAAGGGGCCTTAGGAAAATTCAATTAAAATATCTAAATTAATGCTTGTAAGTCCACAGATGAGATGGGGTTGTCTTTATACTCAAACAGAATAATTATACTTTTGTAAGAAGAGTTCCCTTTGGAATTGGTTCAGATCCATCAAGTAACATGGGAAAAGGGGCTGTATGAAAATTCAATTGATATAACCCTGTTAACACAATAAAGCCCACAGCTTTGATCAGATTTTGTTGAAACTTTCACAGAATGATTGGAAGGTCATAACTATCATTCTTTTCATAACAGGGTTTGAACTGTAAAGAAGCACAGGAAAAGGGGCCTTATGAAAATTTCATTTATAAATCCTTGTTACTAAGTCCAGAGCTTTCATCGGATTTTCTTCAAACATTCACAGAATAATTGTACAATAATAATGATTGTTGATGTTTGCATTAGACCTGATCCGTCAAGTATCACAGGAAAAGGAGCATTATGAAATTTAATTTTAAAATCATTGTACTACAATAAAGTCAACAGTTTTCATCAGATTCTGTTAAAACTTTCACAGAATGATTATTCCATCATGAGGATTCTTTCTTTTCAAATTAGGCGTGATCTGTCTAGTATCATGGGAAAAGGGGCCTTTAGAGAATTTTATCCATAATCCTTGTAACTAAGTCCAGAGCTTTCATTGGATTTTACTCAAACCTTCACAGAATCATTGTACAATAATCACGATTGTTGATGCTGACATGAGACCTGATCCTTCAAGTATCACAGGAAAAGGAGTCTTATGAAAATTTTATTTTAAAAATTTGACACCAAGATAAAGTCTGCAGTTTTCATCAGATTCTGTTCAAACTTTCACAGAATGTTTGTACCATCATTAGGATTGTTTCTTTGCAAATTGGGCCTGATCTGTCTAGTATCATAGGAAAAGAGGCTGTATGAAAAATTATTACCAAATCCTCATAAACACAACAATGCCCTCAGTCTTTATCATTTTCTTCAAACTTTAATAGAATGATTGTACCATCATTTGAATTGTTCCTTTGTAAATTAGATCTGATTGGTTAAGTGACACAAGAAAAGGGACCTTATAAAAATTTTATAACAAAACATCATTATTACAATAAAGTTCCCAGTCTTTATCATTTTCTTCAAACTATCATTAGGATTGTTCCTTTGTACATTGGGTCTGATTTGTTAAGTTTCACTGAAAAAGGGGCCTTATGAAAATTTAGTTACAAAAATTCTTGACACAATTCAGTCCACTATTTTCATTGATTCTCTTTAACTTTTAAAGAATGAATGTAACTTCACTAGAATTGTTCCTTTTGAAATTTGGTTTGTTCTGTAAAGTATCATGAGAAAAGGGGCCCTCTGAAGATTTCACTATAAACTCATTAACACAATAAATTCCACAGATTAAACAGATTGATTGTACCATCATTCCAATTGTTGATTTTGACAGTGGATCTGACTATAGCAAGGGTCACATAAAAAGGGGCCTTATGAAAAACTGTCTTAAATATTCTGGTTAACACAATGATGTCCCTTGATTCCACCGGATTCACTTCAAAATTTCACAGAATGATTGTACAAATACTATAGATGTTTCTTTTCAGAACTAGGTACAATCCATCAAGTATCATGTAAAAAGGGGACATATGATTTTTAGCTCTACTGGCAGAAGGCCACTAGAGCTATAGCGATGGCTTTTTCCCGTCAGGTGTCCGTGCGTCCGTCCGTCGTCCGTCTGTTAAACTTTTCCTTGTATACGCGATAAAGTCCACAGTTTCATCGGATTCTCTTCAAACTTTCACAGAATGATTGTTCAATCATAAGGATCGTTCCTTTCGAAATTGGGTCAGATCCGTCAAGAAACACGGGAAAAGGGGCCTAATTAAAAATTTAATTAAAAAATCCTAGTTTACGTGATAAAGTCCACAGTTCTCATCAGATTCTCTTCAAACTTTCACAGAATGATTGTACCAACATAAGGATTGTTCCTTTCGAAAATGGGTATGATCAGTCAAGAAACACGGGAAAAGGGGCCTTATGAAAATTCATTAAAAATTCAATTAAAAATCCTTGTTTACGCGATAGAGTCCACAGTTTTAATCAGACTCTCTTCAAACTTTCACAGAATGATTGTACCAACATAAGGATCGTTCCTTTTGAAATTTGGTATGATCCGTCAAGAAACATGGGAAAAGGGGCCTTATGAAAATTTAGTTAAAATTCCATTAAAAATCCTTGTTTACGCGATAGAGTCCACAGTTTTCATTGGATTCTCTTCAAACTTTCACAGAATGATTGTACCATCATAAGGATCATTCCTTTCGAAATTTGGTATGATCCGTCAAGAAACATGGGAAAAGGGGCCTTATGAAAATTCAATTAAAAACTCCATAAAAAATCCTCGTTTACACAATAGAGTTCACAATTTTCATCGGATTCTCTTCAAACTTTCTCAGAATGATTGTACAATCATAAGGATTGTTCCTTTCGAAAATGGGTCTGATCTGTCATGATACATGGGAAAAGGGGCCTTATGAAAATTTAATTAAAAAAGATCTTTGTCAACACTCTAGAGTCCACAGTTTTCATCTTATTGACTACAAACTTTCACAGAATGATTGTACCATCTATTGTTCCTTTCAAAATTTGGTATGATCAGTCAAGGACAACGGGAAAAAGGGGCCCGATAAAAACTGGATTGAAAAAGTCCTCATAAACACAATAGAGTCCATCGTTTTCACCAAATTCTCTTCAAACATACCCAGAATGATTATTACATTAAATGGATTGTTCCTTTCGGAAGTAGGTTGATCCATCAAGTTTCATGGGAAAAGGGGCCCTATGAAAATTTAATAAAAAATCTTAGTTAACACACAATGGCCCTAGATTTCACCTGATTGACTTCAAACTTTCACATAATGATTGTACCATCATAAGGATTGTTCCTTTCAAATTGGGTCTGATCCATTGAGAAACATAGGAAAAGGGTCCTTTGGAAAATTCAATTGAAAAAATCTAAATTAATGCTTGTAAGTCCATAGATGAGATGGGGTTGTCTTTATACTCAAACAGAATAATTATACTTTTGTAAGAAGAGCTCCCTTTGGAATTGGTTCAGATCCACCAAGTAACATGGGAAAAGGGTCTATATGAAAATTCAATTAATAAAACCCTGTTAACACAATAAAGCCCACAGCTTTGATCAGATTTTGTTGAAACTTTCACAGAATGATTGGAAGGTCATAACTATCATTCTTTTCATAACAGGGTTTGAACTGTCAAGAAACACAGGAAAAGGGGCCTTATGAAAATTTCATTTATAAATCCTTGTTACCAAGTCCAGAGCTTTCATCGGATTTTTTTCAAACATTCACAGAATAATTGTACAATAATAATGATTGTTGATGTTTGCATTAGACCTGATCCGTCAAGTATCACAGGAAAAGGAGCATTATGAAATTTAATTTTAAAATCATTGTACCACAATAAAGTCAACAGTTTTCATCAGATTCTGTTAAAACTTTCACAGAATGATTATTCCATCATGAGGATTCTTTCTTTTCAAATTAGGCATGATCTGTCTAGTATCATGGGAAAAGGGGCCTTTAGAGAATTTTATCTATAATCCTTGTAACCAAGTCCAGAGCTTTCATTGGATTTTATTCAAACTTTCACAGAATCATTGTACAATAATCACGATTGTTGATGCTGACATGAGACCTGATCCTTCAAGTATCACAGGAAAAGGAGCCTTATGAAAATTTTATTTTAAAAGTTTTACACCAAGATAAAGTCTGCAGTTTTCATCAGATTCTGTTCAAACTTTCACAGAATGTTTGTACCATCATAAGGATTGTTTCTTTGCAAATTGGGCCTGATCTGTCTAGTATCATCATAGGAAAAGGGGCTGTATGAAAAATTATTACCAAATCCTCATAAACACAACAATGCCCTCAGTCTTTATCATTTTCTTCAAACTTTAATAGAATGATTGTACCATCATTTGGATTGTTCCTTTGTAAATTAGGTCTGATTGGTTAAGTGACACAAGAAAAGGGACCTTATAAAAATTTTATTACAAAACATCATTATTACAATAAAGTCCTCAGTCTTTATCATTTTCTTCAAACTATCATTAGGATTGTTCCTTTGTACATTGGGTCTGATTTGTTAAGTTTCACTGAAAAAGGGGCCTTATGAAAATTTAGTTACAAAAATTCTTGACACAATTCAGTCCACTGTTTTCATTGATTCTCTTTAACTTTTAAAGAATGATTGTACCTTCATTAGAATTGTTCCTTTTGAAATTTGGTTTGTTTTGTAAAGTATCATGAGAAAAGGGGCCCTCTGAATATTTAATTATAAACTCATTAACACAATAAATTAAACAGATTGATTGTACCATCATTCCAATTGTTGATTTTGACAGTGGATCTGACTATGACAAGTGTCACATAAAAAGGGGCCTTATGAAAAACTCTCTTAAATATTCTGGTTAACACAATGATGTCCCTTGATTTCACCGGATTCACTTTAAAATTTCACAGAATGATTGTACAAATACTTAAATGGTTCTTTTCAGAACTAGGTACAATCCATCAAGTATCATGTAAAAAGGGGCCATATGATTTTTTTTTAAATATTCTAGTAAACATAATGAATTCCCAATATTTCATCGGATTCACTTTTAACTTTCACAGAATGATAAAACCAACAGTAAAATATCACGGGAAAAGGGGCCTTATGAGAACTTGAATTTAATATCTTTGTGAACACAATAAAGTCAACAGTTTTATTGGATTCTCTTCAAAGATGCATGGAATAATAGTGGCATTCGAAACACAGAAAAAGGGGCCTTACAGATTATCATTCAAAACATTCTTGTGTATGTGATGAAGATCACAATCATTATCAAATTGTCTTTTAAATTTCACAGGACAATTGTCAGGTTGTAAGGAAAGTTCCTTTTGGAATGAAATTGATCTATCAGAAAATACAGGAAAAGGGGCCTTATTGATTTTCATTCAAAACAATCCTGTTTATGTGATAAAGTCCACAATTATTGCCAGATTCTGATGAAATATTCACAGAATGATTGTAGGGTCATAAGGTACCTTTCTTTTGGAAATGGAGTGGATCCGTCATGAAACCTGGGAAAAGGGGCCTTGAGGATTGTTGCTTAAAATGATAAAGGGGATAAAGCCCTTTTTTTTTCTTTATGCATTCTTCTTTGAGCAATTAACTTCCTTAAATATCAGATTTCTTTAACGGAAAACTTGATAACTAGTAGAGCGTCTCAGGCCCTCATGGGCCTCTTGTTTCATTTCATACCTCCATGAAAACAAAAAATATTCTCTTCATCTCTTAAATGTCAATTATATTCTATGCATACAAATAGGGGATTATTTGGGTTAAGGTTTATGACCGACTTAAATTATTATTATTTTTTATTTATTTCAGGCACGTGGCTTATTACACGACTACAGACGACGGCCAGTCATCCCATGTACATTACATGGACTGTGTTCATTGTGTGGTCAGGGAATGTGGGATTCTGGGCATGTGCCAACTGTAGAGTGCACGGGAAATCATCTTAATGCTGAGTGTCCCTATTTGTCACCTAGTCAAAGTCCTTCATGAAATACCTTTTTTGTACATGATTCAAATTGTAAGGTTTTAACCCATTTATCGCAATCCAACATGCAGAAGAAGAAAAGCTATGGAAAACATTTTGGGAAAAAGAGAACTTACTTGTCAAAATCAAAATCTGTCTACCCTCTTTAAATAGGGCAGCTAACATTGAATTATTTCATCTTCTTTCAATTTGGACCAGTTTCAAAAATCATCCTGTAACAGATTACTGCATTTAAACATGACACAATTTTAGACTGGGTAAAATTCAAAGAAGTTACAGAGGACAATATAAGTGGATGAAATTTTAAAGTTCTTTATCTTCTGGGGTAAACAAGTAAAATAATTTTCCACAATGTTTTCTTAAGCTTTTTTAGTTAATGATTTTAAAAAGTTGAGATTGTATTGGAAGTGGTAAAGGAACATGAAATCTTGGGAGAAAATTAAGCATATAATCTTAGATGATTTTTCCAGGAAACATTACATAAGGGATCAGCTCTATGTTAAACAACTCTAAACATTTTTGCAGTTCAATCATGGTCCATTTTTATTAGCTGTTTTCGGAGAAAATCCCAGGTATTGCGATAGCCAGGTCATTGTCAGTATCTGTGCCTGCGTCTGAGTCAGGATACAAAAACTTTGACCTTTTGTCATATCTCTGGTATTACTACACACTTTCTCTTGAAACTCAGAACATATGTTCACTTTCGAAAGAGCAATCTATACCAACAAGGGGCTAATTCTAAATGCAATTTTGAATGAATGATGCCTCTTTTCAACTTTTTACCCACTATAAAGCACTTGAACAGCCAAGTGCGTGCGGTGCTCATGTATGTCAATTTATGTTGGGATCCATAAGAGAATCAAGGGTCAGAATCCCCTGGAATTCTTGCATAATGTGGTCATCAGATAGAGAAATCTGGAAATCAAAGTATTGCTCGAAATGACAAGTTGGATTCTTTTGTTTCACTCTCCCAGAGAAAAATTCTTAACTCTTTACCAGACGGCAAAATTTACACTGGTCCAAATTGAAAGAAGCCACAGATGACGATGTAGAGTTGATGGTATTTTAGATTTTTCAATTTTTATGCCCCCGCATCGATAAGATCAGGGGCATATTGTTTAACGGTGTCTGTCTGTCTGCAAAACTTAACCTGCCAACTAAACATTTTCCTGATTAAGTTACAATGCTAATATTTGTTATGTAGATAGGTCTCAACATGGCGCAACTGGGGAAGGTTATTTCATCAAGGTCAAGGTAAAAATTTTAGCCCTTTACCCGTTTCTTAAGAATTCCTGTTTCGGGGGCATGGTGTTTCACAAACACATCTTGTCTGGATAGGAAACATTGTGTCAAAATAAGTAATTGCTTTTTACAAGCAATTTCTTCATTTTACACAATGTTTTCCCGGTTGTTTTGCTTGATGGGTGTCCAAAAACGTCACTGTGTGGGAATGGGTTAATCCATTGATGCCATGAATGACTCTTAGGTCATGAGATACAAACTCTGTCAGGAATCAAGATCAAATTGAGGCCATGTACCATTATTTAGGTGATCATTGTTTTTCAGTGATATCACCGTTGATAAAAGGTTGATAAAGTATATATTGCTGATAGTTCACATCTACAAGTTCAAAAGATCTTGACCCCCTTAAGATAACTAAGTTTGCAAAGGATCAAAATTAACCAATTAACAGACAGTAAATATTTAGACTGATCAAAATTGAAAAGAGGTGCAGATAAGTTTATGAAATTTTAGATATTTTCAACTTTCAGAATAGAAAATATTGTGAAAAAAATGAAGAAATTGCTTGGTTTAATTGCTTGTTTTTCTTGATGAGTTTCAAAAAAGGTCATTGTGTGGGGATGAGTTAACCATTTAACAATCAGCAAAATTGTTGACTGGTCCAAATTGAAAGGAGTTGGAGAAAACAATTTAAAGTTTATGAAATATAAGATTTTTTCAACTTTCTAGATGGAAAACATTAAAGCCATATCTTCCCTCAAAACACACTATAAAATTAATAAGAAAAAAAATACATTAGGCTTAAAAGCATACATAAGTATGACAATTGAAATTGTAAGATCACCATAGTTCTACGCAGTAAGCCTACAATTCACGAAAGAAGTTGCGATATTTTAAAATGTGACCCCCCATGATTTAAGGTTTGTTTACATTTAATTTTGACATTGGTGATGACGTTTTAATTTTGGTTAGTCATTCAAACCACTAGCTAGGTTACAAAGATTAAAGAAATCATCCATAAAGTTTAGTCATCCACACCTGTGCATAATAACAGTCAATGCTGAAGATTAGCGAAGATTTCTGGTAAATTGTCTGGTGCATTCATATCATTTTCAATATGTAAACAAACACAAATTGAAATTGACAAGAAAAACACAAAATGCTCTTTCATCAATCATACCCTGCTTTTGCATATAGGCAGGGTTGATAGGTATTAAGGAAGCTCGTGTTTGCTTTAGTGACCAAATAAGCAATAGATAAGCAGAAGATTTTCAAAGTAAAAGTTTACAGATGGTCTAACTGGCAGATGGATGCACAAAGAAAAACCATGAAATGCGATGAGAATAGCCCAGCTTTCTTTTAGCCAGTGGAGCTAAAAATGAGATGACTTTATTCAATGATTGAATGGGGTTTAACATCACTTTTGATAGTATTTTCCTGGTATTTCTCACACCAGTACTACCACTACATCCTTTCCTCGCCTCCAGCAGCTATCCCACTTAGGTTTATGATTATCCACCCATTGGTTAGAGACAAATGTCGGAAAGGATATGTGCCGCCGCTGGGGATCGAAACCATGACATCCCTTGATTGAAGATTTAAAGTCTTATGCGCTACTGACTACTTTATTCAAGAAAATATTTTGGAAAATGGAGGAGTTGCTGTCTGTTTTCACAGTATTTTCCAAAAGATGATTTACTTTCACTGTAAAATTTTGTCTGCAACCTCATTCATCAATTAATCAATTCCCACACAGTGACACTTTCAGATGGCCCTCAAGAAAAAACAATTGATAAAACATTGCAAAAATGAAGAAATTGCTTGTAACAATACAAGCAATAGGTTGATAGAGGTTTAACCTGATTTAACCACACAAGTAATGTTTACTAGTTTCAAACAATCCATTTACTAACAAGAATAGATAACCCATTGCCCTACAAGCTTTTAACCCTTTCCTGTTTTTGAAATCTTAGACTGGTCCAAATTGAAAGGGGTTGCAGACGACCATAAAAAATTGGATTAAAATTGGATTAAATTTGAAATGAAACTATCCCATGTGGTAGAAAACATTGTGGGAAAAAGAGAAATTGCTTGTTACAAGCAATTTCTTCTTTTTCCACAATGTTTTCCCAAGAATGAAATCACAGCAACATAGAATTCCGGGTTTGTACAGGAAAGGGTTAAAGCCACATGTTAGAATAACACATGTTTGACCTCAGTGACCTGATTATAATCCTTTTACATCAACAGTCAGCTTCGATGTCTCCTGGGCTATAATGTTCGATATCTGATGACCTTATACTGTCATATCTATTTACTTAAACCCATTACCAGAAAAACTTTTACACTTGTCCAAATTCATAGAAGTTGCAGACGACGACAAGTTTCAGTGGATGAAATTTTAAAAAATCTTTGTCTTTTGGATTAGCAAATGTTTTGGATAATGAAGAAACTGCTTGTAACAAGAAACTTAAGATTTTTCGGTTCCTTCAATATTTTTTTTTGCCTTGTTGAACCTGATAAAATCCTGTTTGCAGAGACATAGATTTAGTCTATGCAACCTGTACTTTTTAAACTAGAATTTTTTATATGATTAATAAACAATCAATAACTAACAGTCATTCAATCCCATGCTTTCAGCCTTTAACCAATTCCCAAACAACAAAGTTTTATACGGGTCCAAATTGAAAGAATCTGCAGACGACAATTTGAAATTGTTGAAATTTTGAAAATCTTTGTCCTTGGGGGTAGAAAACATTTTTGATAATGAAGAAATTGCTTCTCACAAGCAATTTTTTCATTTTACACGATGTTTTTTATAGCCGTTTTATTGAGGGGTGTAAAATGGAAGGATTGAGAGGGAAAGTGTTCATTTAGATGCAATTTGGAAGAAGGATTTTATTCAGTATGACAAAGTTTAACCCATACAGTTAACAAAAAGTTAGACTGGTCAAAAAATTTGGAGATAATTAACACAGCCTTTCAAAGTGTGCTGAAATTGGAAAATAAATCCTAAACAAGGTAGCAAATATTGTTAAAACAGGAAAAATTACTTGTTACAAGCAGTGTCTCCTCTTAATCCGTCACTGCTTAATCCCCTTTTTTTCACACTGAGGAAATAAAGCTTTCAAAAACCTTGTGAGAATAGGAGAAATTGCTTGTAACAAGAATTTTTTTCTTTTTCTCACAAAATTTTCTACCTCATATGACAGTGATTTTTCAAACCTTATTGCTCTTTGGAAGGTCAGCTGCAACTTCCTTCAAATTCAGACCAGTCTAAAATTTGTTTTTGTGAAAATGTATTAACCCTCGTCATGCTGCATAAATTGCCTAACTGAAATGCTGTCAAATCAAAGGGCTGAAAGCACTGATAGAACTTGTTGTTCAAAAATCAACATTTCTTTTAGAAATCAACTTCATATAACTCTAACAGGAAAAGTACAAGCAGAAGATGTAGACTAAGATCAGCCTGCACATAAGTGCAGTCTGATCTTAGTCTACAACTCCTGCCAAAACCGGAATATTCCGGGTTCAGCATGACAAGGGTTAATACAAAGTCAAAAAGAGACATTGTAAGGTAATAGGTTATAGATCTGAATTATATGACAAGGTTAAGGTAATCTAACAAGGTCATACTTTTAACCCACTCCAATACAAGATTGCTTTTTAATGCCCCCAAGAAAAAAGCTTACAAAAACATTTATTATCCACATTATTTTCATGCTCAAAAGACAAAAAGAAAAAGAAGAGAATTTAACCAACTTAAAATTGTTAACTGCAATTCTTTCAATAGGGACAAGTCGCATATTTTCTTGTGTGGTAATGGGTTAAAATTGTGCAGATATGTGGACAATAATATTGATAAGGGGCCTATACAAAACTAATACACAAATTTGTCAATTCTTTTGTTTCTATTAACCAGAAGTTGCTATCAAAAAGAGCCATTTGTTCTCTAAATGCAATTTCTGTGCTTAAAGGCAGTCGCAATTAAGCAGTGAATTACCATTACCAGGATTGCAATTAAGATGATTTTACTGCATTATTGACTATGATTTGACTTCAATATGATGAAATATTTTCGATATCACCAACACAATGTCAATTGTATTGTCAATAAATGGTATTTTCATTATTATTGACAGGTGATACTGAAGATTGATCCATATTTTTAATTGCCATTATTGACAATAATATTGTTACGGTTTCAGCCCTTTTGATGTTTCCTTTTCAGTCTTGTAAGTTGATATTAGAGCATATGAAATCAAACAGTTGTATTGTCTTCCAGTAGAATCAAACTGAAATTATCCTAATCATTATGCATTTACCAGGAATAGAAGGGTTAGAATTTTGTAGGGTTGTTGTAAATACAGATGAAATAGTTATTTGAGAATTAACCTTTTCCTTTTCCAAAAATGTTTTCTAAGATAAGATAATAAGATGGACATTGCAAATTGTTGTTTGTAATGCATATATCTTCAAATTATACCTTTCTAAGGAATGTTGTTTTGCTAAAGGTAAAGAATTCTAAGGTATAGAAAATTTTGTGGGAATAGAAGAAATTGAATTTATTCTTTTCCAACCATGTTTTCTGTAACATCATTGATTATGGTAATGAAAAGCTAGGGTAGTATGGTAGTTGGTTAGTTTTATCTCTTATACTCTTCATGAATTCATGCACTTGTAAAAAGTGTTCTCAAGGTAACGGGCATTTCCATTTGTTAGAACTAGAATTATATGATATGTTTTTACAACCATTCTGACACAATAACACTTTTTGACGTCCACAAGAAAATAATTAGGAAAACATAGTATTAAATGAAGAAATTGCTTGAAACTCCTTTCTATTTGGACTAGTCTAAAATATTGTGTGGTTACGGGTTGACACATTTTCCCACACTATTCCGCTTTTTCAAGTCCCTCAAGAAAAGTGCTTTGGAAAACATTTTTGGGAATGAAGGAATGGCTCATTATGATAAGTAAATTCTTTATTTGCTAAAATGATTTCTATACACAAAGCATAAAACTTAAACAAAGACTTTTAACCCATTACCAGACAGCAAACTTTTAGACTGGTCCAAATTAAAAAGAGTTGCATGCAATAATTTAAAGTTTATGAAATTTTAGATTTTTTCAACTTAGGTCATGAGACACAAAAAAACAATAATACATGTTACATGTTAAAACCATTACCAGACGGCTAAATTCTAGACTGGCCTAATTGACAGAAGTTGCAGATGACAATTTAAAGTTTATGATAATTTGAAATTTTTCAACTTTTCAGGTAGAAAACATTGTGGATAATGAGGAAATTGCTTGTGACAAGCAAATTTTTCATTTTACACAATGTTTTACAAGCTTTTTTCCTTTGGGGCGTCTTAAAGCGTCACGGAGTGGATATGGGTTAATCAATTTCCCGCTTAATCTTCCTTTTTTATGCTCCTCAAGAAATAAAGCTTAGGAAATCATTCTGGACAATGAAGAAATTTCTTGTGACAAAAATTTCTTGATTGTCCACAGTTTCCTATCATGAAAAACAAATGAATTTAAATTTCACCAACTTTTAATAAGGTTTGCATCTTCTTTCAATTTGGATCAGTCAAAAATTTTATCCTGCGGGAATGGATTAATGAGCATAATTTCTAGTATGTAATTGTGACTTTCATTAATTGATAATATGGCATAATTTAGAATAGCTCCAACCCTGAATATTTATTAGGGTGTTAACTTCATGTGATTGACCAATTGCAGCTGAAAATCAAATATTCAGTCAAATCACTCACTTATAACCCTGGTCATGCTGAACCTGGAGTATTCAGGTTTCGACAGGAGATGTAGACCAAGATCAGCCTGCACATAAGTGCAGGCTGATCTTAGTCTACACCTCCTGCTTGTATTTTTCCTGTCAGAGTTGTTTATGAAATTGATTTCTAAAAGAAATATTGATTTTTGTACAACAAGTTCTGTCAGCACTTTCAGCCCTTTGATTTTACAGCAATTCAGTAATGGTAATTTGAACAGCATGACAAGAGTTAATTAATATAAGTGATTTTTGAACTCAGAAATTGGCCGCCATTTTTGTTCAACTTTTTTTGTTGGTTTGGCAACTAAAACATTGCAACTACAGCTTATTCAAGCTGTAGTTAAAATGATTCAGTTGCGAACCAACCATTCTGCTTTTTGTGACATTCTACTGGCCATAAATTTTTCAAAAAATAATGCCTTTAGATATCAGAGTGGAACTACCCGTCAGAGTCAATGGACAGGCCCTCGGAGTAAGTGGGCATGGCCAGCAATTGGTCAGTTGGGATAGTGCAATATGCTAGATTTTTATTTACGCACAAAATATTATAAGGTTGAGGTTTACGGTTTGTCCTTTGTTTTTTTGACTGACTGCCATGAAACCATGAAATATTGCTTTATCTTTGGCTTCATGGTTGTATATATGGTTTAAATTCAAAGATGTTGTAGACTGTAATTTTTATACGACCGTCGAAGACAGGACGTATTATGGGATCACCCGTGGTGTCTGGGCATCCGGGCGTCCGGGCGATGTCCACTTCTTTGTCCGGAGCATAACTCTGTCACCATAAGTCCGATTGACTTTAAACTTGGCAGTTATATTCTTCTCATCAATACGGAGTGCAGTGCACAAGAACCATAACTCTACCTGGCCTATTTTTTGAGTTATTGCCCTTTGTTGTTTTTCATACTTGAATCTTGTCCGGAGTATATCTCTTAAAGTAATTTAGCTAGGATCATGAAACTTCATGGGTGTATAGATCTCACCAAGTGGGAGTGCAGTGCACAAGAGCCATAACTCTACCTGGCCTATTTTTTGAGTTATTGCCCTTTGTTGTTTTTCATACTTGAATCTTGTCCGGAGTATATCTCTTAAAGTAATTTAGCTAGGATCATGAAACTTCATGGGTGTATAGATCTCACCAAGTGGGAGTGCAGTGCACAAGAGCCATAACTCTACCTGGCCTATTTTTTGAGTTATTGCCCTTTGTTGTTTTTCATACTTGAATCTTGTCCGGAGTATATCTCTAAAAGTATAATAGCTAGAATCATGAAACTTCATGGATCGATAGAGCTCACCAAGTGGGAGTGCAGTGTACAAGAACCATAACTCTACCTAGTGTATATTTTGAGTTATTGCCCTTTGTTGTTTTTCATACTTTGTTTGACAAAAAATATTCATTCAAAATAACCTCAGTTCTATTCAAACCCCCAGTTAATATTGAGCAGAGTGACGGCGTATCTTGTGACAATCTGGCACCTTGTTACTGGATGAAATTTTTTTTAATAAACTTTGCCTTTTTGAATGGAAAGCATTATGCGTAATTAGGAAGTTGCATGTAACAAGCCATTCCTCCATTTTCCACAATATTTTTCATTGTTTGGTTAGTTTGGCAATTTAACCCATTCCCATATAAGCCCTCCTTTTTACCTGCCTGTAGAAAAAAGCTTAGGAAAACATTGTGGAAAATGAAGAAATTGATTGTATAAAGCAATTTCTTCATTTTCCAAAATGTTTTCTACTCAGAAAGTTGAAAATATCTAAAATTTGATATACTTTTTAATATGGTCTGCAACTCCTTTCAATTTGGACCGATCTAAAATTTTGTAATTTGGGAATGGGTTAAACTATACAAAGACTTTCCAATATCTCTTAACGCATTACCAGATGACAATTTTCTTTAGATGCTGACAACAGTTTCAAGTTGATGAAATCTTAATGAAATTGTTGATAGAAAACATTGTGGGAAATGAAGAAATTGCTTATTACAAGTAATTTCTTCACTTTTAGCTCCACTGGTTGAAAGCCAGAGGACTCTTGTAATGGCATGGGGTCTATGGTGCATTTGTCCAGTAGTCTGTCTCTATCTTTAAAAATCTTCTTCTGAGGAAGAACTGAACAGATTTGAACCAAATTTTGCGGGTGAACCTTTGTCAAATTTCTTCAAAGAATTTAAATGTGATGAAAAACTTGGCTTTAATGGGCGAGGCTAATATCCATATATGGTGAAAGCTTTGAAAATCTTCTTCTCAGAAACCAGATTATGGATTTCATCCAATTTTCACAGGAAGGATCCTTGGTTGACCCTTTTTCAGATTGAGTCAAAAATTTTGATCAGACAAAAAACAAGGCTTTCATGGGAGTGGCTTACTTCCATCATATTGTGAAAGCTTTGTAAGTCTTCTTCTCAGAAACCAGATGATGAATTTCAACCAAATTTTACCAGAAATATCCTTGTTTAGCCCTTTATTCATTCAAAAGATTTTTGGTCGAATGAAAATATGGCTTAAACATGCGGGGTAATTTTTATATCTGGTATATACTAAACACTGAAAATCTTTTCAGAAGCCTGTTGATGTATTTCAACAAAAATTAACAGGAATGATCCTTGGTTAACCCTTTATTGGATTCAGTCAAAAATTTTTATCAGACAAAAAACAAGGCTTTCATGGGAGTGGCTAACTTCAATTTCAAAATCTTTTTCTCAGAAACCAGATGATGAATTTCAACCAAATTTTACCAGAAGGATCCTTGTTTAGCCCTTTATTCATTCAAAAGAATTTTGGTCATATGAAATGTGCGGGGTTAATTTTCATATCGGGTATATACTGAACACTTTGAAAATCTTCTCAGAAACCTGATGATATATTTCATCCAAAATTAACAGGAATGATCCTCAGATGACCCTTTGTCAGATTCCTTTATATAATTTTGATTGATTCATCTGATACAGTACCGGTAAATTAATCTTAACTTGAATTGACCTTTTGAAAATAAATAAATACAGTGTAGTTAGAAATGCTTTCCAAGAATAAGTTGGAAGGTTTCAGCGGCTAGATTTATTCACCGGAAATGGCAAATATGATTCAGCTTACATTGAATTCCAAGAAACATTTTCTTAATCCTAACATTCAGGCCTGTGGAGCGATTCAGGCACCTCTAGTTCACAATGTTTCCTCAAGCTTTTTATTTGGGAGGGACGTCAGGAAGTGTTATCATTTGGGAATAGGTTAAAGTTAAAAAAAAATGTTTGTTCAATTATGGTGCTGCTTTTGCATGTATCAATTTTCGTTATACATAATGTTTGTAAAATTTCTTACAATTAAGCTTCTCTGAACCCTTAACCCTTTTTGAAATTTTAGACATGTCCAAATTGAAAGAGGTTGCAGACGATAATGAAAATGGGATGCAATTTAGTATAAAATCACAGTGACATAAAATCCCGGGTTTGTACAGGAAAGGATTAAATTCAAGGAGTGTTAAGACATCATTTTGGCTGTAACGAAAAAGGTGTTACAAGAGGATTCAGATTCATTTGCAAACCAGTAGTTAGTACACTAGTGTAATATCACCCGCGTAATTTAAGGATATTCAACCTGTTTATTTCATCCCGGGCCGTTGGTCATATTAAATTTCACTGTAATAGATATTGCGCAGATGCATTTTATTTATGTAACTTGGCAGAGCCAATAATATGGCTTTTGGGAATCAATCATGTAACTGGTTAACCCATTAACACACAACAAAAGTTCTAGACTAGTCCAAATTAAAAGATATTGCAGACGACAATTACAAGTTGGTGAAGTTCCAACTTCTAGGTTTGTCTTCTAGGGTAGAAAATATTGTGGATGTAAAGATATTGCTTGTTTTTCAAACCTTTTTTCTTGAGGGACATGAAAAGGAAGGACTTTGTGTGAATGGGTTAAATAGCTTTGAAAATCTCCTGTAAATTTTATACATCTTATTAACCTTTCCCTGTTTTGAAAATATTTAGACCTGTCCAAAATAACAGGTTTTGCAGAAGACAAATTGAAGTCGAATTTGGTGGAAAATAATCAATCAATAGGGTAGGAAAAATTGTGGAAAAAGAAGAAATTGTTTGTTACAAGCAATTTCTTCTTTTTCCACATTGTTTTCTCATGTATAAAACACTTTGGCTTAAAAACCAGGGATTGAACAGGAAAGGGTAAAGTATATATGTTTCTCATTTCATACAGATTTTTCTCTGTGCCTAATATGCGGTCAGAGTGCAGTTTTTATTGTATCAGACTCCCAATCTTCAATCATGGGGTGTCATGGGTTTGATCCCCTGCAGAAGCACATATCCTTTCAGTCATTTGTCTCTCACCAATGGGTGGATGATCGTAAACCTAAATGTGATTGCAGCGGGAGGCTAGAAAAGGATGTAATGGTGGTATGTGTGCAAGATATACCAGGAATCCATTGTTAGGTGCTCCAGCCTCCGTGTTATGACTGACAAATTGTTAAAAGTGGCAATAAACCCCATTCAAACAAAAAAATATATTCCAAATACAATGCATGTGTGAATTATTTTTTTGAACTGCAGGCATACCCCTGTCATATCTTCCTTTTCATCTGATGGATTGATTGATGGATTGGAAAGGATATGTGCCACCAGGGGATCAAACCGATGACAACCCATGATTGAAGATAAGGAGTCTGACGCACTACCCACTGTGCAAGAGGGCATGGAACAAACTAGACAACTGCCTTGTTGTGGGAATTGACAATAGGATATTCATTAATCATCTTTTATTTCATTCCTCATTTATCATTGTGTATGTCTTTTGCTTGTCTTTGAGATGATGTATATTTTTATGTTTTATATTAACCCATTCCCACACAATGACGATTTTTGACGACCTTCAGGAAAAACAATTCGGAAAACATTATGTAAAATGAAGAAATTGCTTCTAACAAGCAATTTCTTCATTTTACACAGTTTTCTACGTAGAAGATGGGAAAAAAACTAAAATTTCATCAACTTGAGATTGGCGTCTGCAACTCCATTTGATTTGGACCATCCTAAAAATCTGTCATGTGGTAATGGGTTAAACTAGCCTTAAATTTTTGTTGGCTAAATGACTGCAACTGACAATGTGCTATAACAGACCAATCAGTCAATTTTTTGAAGGTCTGCAACATAAACTATTGGTCAGTTTGAAATAAATACAATTATCCCATTTCCACAAGATGATGCTTTTTGATGTGTCCCCCAATATTGTGAAAAATGGAGCAAATGCTTGGTAAAATCAATTTCTTCATTATCCACCATGTTTTCTACACCAAAAGTAAAGAAAAAAAAAATCATCATCTTAAATGTGTTGTCTGCAAGACTTTTGAATTTGGACCAGCCTAAAATCTTGCCATCTGGTAAAGATTTATCCTTATTATATCCCTGCATTTGTTGATCAAAAGCAGGGGTTTTACTTTGTTTGTTTGTCAGTCTTAATAAAACTATATAAATTATCTGACTAAGTCCAAAAAATATTCCAATGGGAATCGAATAAACACCTTTATTAATTAAAGGTGTATAAAAATTATGATTAAGGGATTAAAGGTAGGTAATAGGGCCTTTATATTTCATATGGACAAATCTCACAGGAAGCTCTTTCAGTCAGTGCCAAATTTAAGACCATCTGTAAAGGTCAAAGTAACTTTTCATGGTCAATGCATTTTAACTGAAAACATTTAACTTTTGTCATAATTTTTGAATGGCAAGTGAAAAAGTCTTCATAATACACACATGAGTTCATTGTAGGAAGGCTTTTAATACTAAGTTCAAGGTCATTTGTGAAGGTCAAGTTAACTTTTCAAGATCACACTTTTTCATAAAACTGTTAAGATTGACTGTATATTTTGAATGGTAAGTCAGTCTTCAAACATTGGATGTAATGAGTTCAATCCCTGGCGGTGGCACTTATCCTTTCTGACATTTGTCTCTAACCAATGGGTAGATAATCATAAACCTAAGTGAGATAGCAACTTGAGGCTAGGAAAGGATGTAGTGGTAGTACTGGTGTGAGAAATACCAGGAATTCATTGTTAGGTACTCCAGCTGCCCCAATATAGAGTGGTTTTAAACCCCATTAGTCAATTGAATGGTATTTACTGCATTTTCTCATGCACAACCTCTAATGAAATTTCTTGCTGTTGGTACCAAGACCAAGGTCAATATCACTTTCAGGTTAAATTTATTCACATTGAAAACTAGGCCATTACCCTTTTAGGTCACCTGACTGAAGGTAAAGGTGACCTAATGCGATCATGTTTTGTTCGTTGTGCATTTACTTTTAACATTTTTTACATCTTCTTAAGAACCCTAGGAGGGATTTTAACCAAACTTGGCAGGAAGCATCTTCATGACAAGGTGCTTAAGATTTGTACACCTCATGGAGTTATCTCCCCTTGGGGTCCCATAAGGGGTCAAAAAAGGGTACATCTTTAAAAAACTTCTTGTCATGAACCGGCCTTCAGATTTGATTCACATTTGGTATTTAGACTCTTTATGGCAAGGCCTATAAAGTTTGTACAAGAAAAAGTCTGTTCAGAAATTTCCGTGCTGGGGGGGGGCAAAGGTGGGGGGTTCATAAGCATACATAGTGACAACTTCGAAAAACTTTTTCTACCAAATCAAAAGACCTATAGCTCTGATATTTGGTATGTGGCATCATCTGGTGGACCTCTATCAAGATTGTATAAAATATGGCCCCAGGGTCAGAATTAGACTGTTCCCAGACGTCACAAGTTTAACATAGGCTTATATAGTGAAAACTTTTAAAAAAATTTCTTCTCCTCAACAAAAAGTCCTAGAGCTTTGATATTTGGTATGTAGCATCAACCGCTAGACCTCTATAAAGATTGTGTAAATTATGGGCTCAGGATTTGAATTAGCCCATCCCCTGACGTCACAATGTTTCACAGGTCTTATTTAGAGAAAATTTTAAAAATCTTCTTCTCTCAAATGGGCGGGCCGAGAGCTTTGATATTTGGTGTGTATTATCATCAGGTGGACCTGTATTGAAATTGTATAAATTATAACCCCAGGGTCAAAAGTAGCCCGTTCAGGGACATCACAAGTATAACAAGGGCCTATATAGTTAACATTTTTTTAAGTCTTCTACTCTCAATCAGAAAGGCTTAAAACTTTGATATTTGGCATTGTAGCATCATCTGGTGGATCTCTTTCAAGATTGTTTAAATAATAGCAAATTAGTCCATCCCCAGATGTCTCAAGTTTTACATAGGACTTATATAGAGAAAAATTTAAAAAATCCATTTCTCCCAAAGAGGAGAGCCTACAGCTTTGATATTTGGTATGCAGCATCATCTGGTGGACCTCTATCAAGATTGTATAAATTATGGCCCCTAGGTCAAAATTAGCCTGTTCCCAGATGTCACAAGTTAAACATAGGCCTGTATGGTGAAACTTTTAAAAAATCTTCTTCTCCTGAACAAAAAGTCCTAGGGCTTTGATATTTGGTATGTAGCACCATTTGATGGACTCTTATCTGTTAATGTGCTATCTCGACTCAGGTGACCGTTAAGACCCTAAGGGGTTCCAAGTTTAAGGTCATCTGTTTAAGTAAAGGTTTCTTTTGACCTGATTGGTCATAACATTTAAAGGGTAAGTGACAGGGCCTTCATATTTCAATGGCAAGGGCTTCATCATGTAATCATGTTACTAAGTTAAAGGGCGTATCTTAGGGTCGAATTTCATGGTCACTTTTTTAAAAAGTCACTGTTGAGGGGTCACTGCAATCAGAATACACTCTGCCATTTCCGTAAACTTTGGAACAGACCTTGGAAAGAATGTATAATAGGCGAAGTATTGTTTAACAAATAGGTGTATTTTGTTAGCTGGAAATATTGTAGGAAAATGTAGTTCACATTAGTACTTAAGTCCGGAAGTCTCAAAACTGCTAAAAAGCTTAAATTTCATTTGTAGTTATAATTTTTGCCTTGTTTTGCTCTGATATCAAGTTTCCTTTGAAGACCAAGCAGGGTTTTTACAGAACCTTTATGAGAAACATTTTACCACAGTTGCCTTGAATAACTGATAGCACCATTTCAGAAGTTTGTCATGTGAAGCCTTAAAATAACCCTACAAAATACACCAGAGATTTTATTCTTAGGATTGAAAAAGGAGTTTTGATTGGGGGCACTGGTGTTTTACAAATATATGTTGTTTTGTTAGATTTTTATTTTTACTCTTTATGGTCTTTCATTTGTCAACTTTTGTTTTTACACAGTACCTTTTTCTACATGCATTTGATATTGAAAGGAGAGTATGATTTACAAATACACAATGTACACTCTTGCACCCTCATGTTCTTGCTTTTCAGCTCATAGCATATAAGTCTGATATGCAGTTAGAGAATTGTTAATGAAATTTATTACTGACCTATTACTACACAATGCTGCTTTTTGATGCTCTGAAGAATTATGATCATTGCAAACTTTGTTGGAAAAGGAATTATTGCTTGTCCATTTAATTACATACAAATGGAAATATACATTGTACAGGTGTCTACATACTTGTAGAAATATACATTGTATGTATATCTACATACATGTGGATTAGGGGAAAATTGATCTGTCAATTATTGCTTGTTCATTCCATTTACCGGTATCTTTTACATGACACATATGTATACATCTATAATTATGTTTGGCGATCTAAGGAAAATAAATGTTATCAAATTAACTTTTTGAATTGTGCTCTTGTGAAACACCATTTGATCTTTCTATTATCTGCCTCTTTAAAAAATAGGTCATATTAAAGGATTTCTAAAAGCATATGGGTGTCAGATGGATTGGGGGTGGCATAAATTTCTTTGTCCGTAGCATAACTTTGACATCTGGTTGACTTTAAACCTTGCAGTTGTGTTTCACCAACACAGAGTGACATGCGTCAGAATCATTACTCTACCTTGTTTATTTTTAGCTCACATAGGTACAAAGTGCTAAAGGTGAGCTTTGCTGATCTAGCTGTTTCTGGTGTCTGTCCTGTGTCAACTTTTTTTGTACTCTCTAGAGGCCACAATTTTGGCTCAAAATGTCCCGAGACTTTGTCTGAATGTTTGTATCCATGAAAGCTCAGACAAGCTCAATATTGGGTCAGGTGGGGGTCAGAAACTAGGTCAAAATGTCAAATCTTTGAAAAACCTTGTGTGTACTCTAGAGGTCACATTTTTGCCTCCAAATGTCTCAATATTTGGTCGTAAATAATTACTCGGTCAAGTTAGATAATGGGTCACATAGAGTTAAAATCTAGGTCTGGGGGTCTAATCTCGGAATACTTTGTATACACTCTATAGCCATATCTTAGGCTGAAATATCTTGGTAATTCGTGAAAATGTTTGTCTTTTTGATATCTAGGACAGGATCAATATTGGGCCCATTTGGGGTCAAAAAGTAGGTCACTAGGTCAAACCTCTGAATAACTTTGTATACGGATAGAGGCTACATTTATGGCCTAGATGTCATAGAATTTGTTTAAATGTTATGCCTTCAAATTCCAAATTTGACAGAAAGGTACCTTATGTTGTCCTGTCTCAAAATAGCTAAAAGAATAGATATCAGTTGAAATCTATTGTAGTCATAGTATCAAAAATGAAATTTTAAAAAAATCTCTGAAAATCTCCTTCATTGGAAATGAGCGCCAATGGGCCAATGGCCCTTTTGTTATTATATACCAATGAATGTTTCCATACATACAAGAATGGATACTCGTGAAATATCAAAATTTCCCTCAGCGGCTCAAAGCCAGTACAAGATTTTGATCAATGTCTCATTGCTTTCGTAGCAAAAGATTTAACCTGTTACCACAAAATTCCGCATTTTTACACACCGAAAAATTTATATATGGAAAACATTTTGAGAAAGAAGAAAATTGCTTGTAAAAAGCAATTTCTTCTTTTCTCAAAATGTTATGGTTTACCTCATATAGCCCTCATTTTTAGTCCCCTACCGGCAAAGCCGAATGAGACTATAGGTTTGCACTCCGTCCATCTGTCCATCTGTCAATCCGGACTTATCAGTTTTACAGACTTTTTTTATTAACCCTGGGTGATATTGAGCTGATTTTTTGGTATATCAGTCCGCATCAATGAGTTACAGAACAAGTTCAAGTTTGGTTCTGGTCCATTGATTTTTGAGGAAGATACGGATGCTCAACTTAAAAAATTATCAGGAAATTTCAGTTTTCTGGACCTTTTTTCTTTACCCCGGGAGATATTGAGATGATTATTGATATGTGAGTCCACATTAATGAGTTACAGAACAGGTTTAAAGTTGGTTCTGGTTAATTGATTTTTGAGGAAAATACGGATGCTGGACTTAAAAAAATTACCAGGAAATTTCAGTTTTCTAGATTGTGATATGAAGTAGGTTTTTGTTATGTGAGTCAATATTGATAAGTTACAGAACAAGTGGAAGTTTTGTTCTGGTCCATAGATTTTTTAGGAAGATATGGATGCTAGACTTGGGAAATTACAGTTTTTCCTGACTTTTTTCTCAACACATGCAGGTATTGAGCTCATTTTTGATAAGTGAGTCAGCATTGATGAGTTACAGAACGAGTTCAAGTTCTGTTCCAGATATGGATGCTAGACTTGGGAAATTACAGTTTTTCCAGACTTTTTTCTCATCACTTGCAGGTATTGAGCTGATTTTTGATAAGTGAGTCAGCATTGATGAGTTACAGAACGAGTTCAAGTTCTGTTCCAGTCCATTGATTTTTGAGCAAGATATGGATGCTTTTGCAAAATAAGTTACATATTAATAATATTGAGTTTAATTGCAGTCGATTGCCTTCCCAAGGCTTGTAAAGGATGTTAGGGTGGTACTGGTGAGAGAGATACCATGAATACATTGTAAGGTGCTCCAGCCACTGTTATAACAACTGAACAAATTGTTAAAAGTGGTTGTATGAAGTATGAAGTGATCAAGGCAAAATATTTTGATAACCAGAATGCATTCATAATCCTAGACAGATTTTTGAAAGCTTACTTGGGCTTTAGGGTCTTAATTCTTTTGGAACAGATGACTTTATGAAGTATAATTTAGCTAACAACAAAAAGAGACGCCTATTTTTATGCCCCCGCATCGATAAGATCGGGGGCATATTGTTTTACCGGAGTCCGTCAGTCCATCTGTCTGTCTGTCTGTCTGTCTGTCTGCAAAACTTAACCTGCCAACTAAACATTTTCCTATAACTTCAACCCTGATTAAGTTACAATGCTAATATTTGGTATGTAGATAGGTCTCAACAAGGGGCAACTGGGGAAGGTCATTTCATCAAGGTGAAGGTCAAAATTTTAACCCTTTACCCGTTTCTAAAGAATTCCCGTTTCAGGGGCAAAGTGTTTCACAAACACATCTTGTTTATGTTTGTGTGTATGTGTGTGCGTTTAAGAATTGCTCATAAAATCAGATACAACTGCAATATTTTGGAGGGGTAGTAATCCCTTTACCACCCAAAAAAATACACCACTCTAGGGATATATATAAAGCCGGTAGGGGACTTGGTATTGCCATGCAATACTTCAGAATGCTTGTTTCAATTTAAATCAACTTCGTTTTGTTGTCGGCTACCTCTTTCAATCTTGAACAGTCTAAAATGATGTCATTTTGGAGTGGGTTAAATCCATATTGATAGTAAAATGCACAAGGTTTCCTTATGCGGGCATGCCGTAACGTCACTAAGCATGCTGTAGTGAAGAATGAACATATTTCAAAATACCTTTTTAGCTCACCTGAGCATGAAGTGCTCTTGGGGAGCTATTGTGATCGTCATCGTTAGTCGTCTGTCCATCCGTCTGTCTGTTCACAATAATAAAAAAATCTACTCCTGAACTCACCATGGAATTTCAACCAAACTTCTCAGAAATTATCCTTAGGTCATGCTCTTTCAAAATTATTCAAAGAATTAAAATCCATGAAGAACTATGGTTGCCATGGCAACGGAGTGAAAAAACATAAAAAAATCTTCTCCTCCCAAGCCGTAAGGCCTAGAGCTTTGATATTTTGTACAAATTATCATCTATTGACCCTCTACCAAAAGACTTCAAAGAATTACCACATTCTGAAAATTAGCCCTTTTCAGTGCGATCCCTGATTTTACATAGAAAAAAAGAAGGAAAACTTAAAAATCTTCTTCTCCCTAGCCAAAAGGCCTAGAGCTTTGATATTTTGTACAAATCATCATCTATTAACCTTCTACTTTTCACTTTTAAACTTTAAGAAAATATTCCTCTCCAAAATGATAAGTTGTATGGCTTTGATATTTTGAATATTATATCATAAACTAAAAGCCTTGAGCAATCATACTCTGGTTTTTTGTTTCCATGCGAAAAAATAACAACAACAACAACAAAAAATTGTACGTTCGGAGGGAATTTCTTTCACAACTTTTAAAAAAGTTTCTGTGCTCTATTTTTGCTACACTGAACATACATGTCGTCTATGGGTGAACAGAACCTCCCAACGTAAGCTTTATTCAAGCTGAGCTATGATGATTTGGTCGCCAATGGAGGATCTCACCAATGGACGAGCCGTCATAGCGCAGTTGGTAGCGCGTCGGACTGTCAATCTAGAGGTCCCGAGTTCGATCCCCAACGGCAGCACTCATCCTTTCCGACTATTTGTCTTTCACCAATGGGTCGATAATCGTAGACTTATGTGGGATAGCAGCTGGAGGCTAGGAGTGGATTTTAATGGTAGTACTGGTGTAAGAAATACCAGGATTCCATTGTTAGGTGCTCCAGCTGCCGCGATATAACTGAAAGATTGTTGAAAGCGGCGTAAAACCCCATTCAAACAAACAAAACCAATGGACGATGTATAGAAAAAGATTAACCCATTACCAGATGGCAAAATTTCAGACTGCTTCAAATTGAAAGGAGTTGCAGACGACAATGAAAAATTTATGAAATTTTAGATTTTTTTAACTTTCTAGGTAGAAAACATTGTGTAAAATGAAGAAATGGCTTGTTACAAGAAATTTCTTCATTTTCAGAGCTTTTTTCTTAAGGGGTGTAAAAAGGAGGGCTTTTGTGGGAATGACTAAATGGTAATTTCAGTAATGGTAGACATGTGAGCTATCAAAAAAGTATCTGATTTTTTAGCTCACCTGAGCTCCTCCTAAACCATAAGGCCTAGAGCTTTGATATTTTGTACATATCATCATCTATTGACCTTCTACTAAAATACTTCAAAGAATTACTGTATTTTGAAAATTAGCCCTTTTCTATGTAATCCCTGATTTTACATTGAAATAAATAAGGAAAACTTTATAAACCTTCTTCTCCCAAACCATAAAGCCTAGAGCTTTGATATTTTGTATAAATCATCATTTATTGACTCTCTACCAAAAAACTTCAAAGAATTACTGTATTCTGATAATTAGCCCTTTTATGTGTGATCCCTGATTTTACATATTAATAAGGAAGCAAAACTCTTAAAATCTTCTTCTCCCAAACCATAAGTCCGAAAGCTTTGAAAATTGATATAAATCATCATCTATTGACCCCCTACCAAAATTCCTCAAAGAATTACTGTATTCTGATAATTAGCCCTTTTCTTTGTGATCCCTGATTTTACATGGAAATAAAAAAGAAATTTTTAAAAATCCTCTTCTCCCAAACTATGAGGCCTAGAGCTTTGATATTTTGGTACAAATCATAATCATTAATGCCTATTGACCCTCTACTTTATTACTTCAAAGAATAAAAGTACTCTTGAAATTAGCTCAGCATGGTTGGGTTTTCACTTTTAAACTTTAAGAAAATATTCCTCTCCAAAATGATAAGTTGTATGGCTTTGATATTTTGAATATTATATCATAAACTAAAAGCCTTGAGCAGTCATACTCTGGTTTTTTGTTTCCATGCGAAAAAATAACAAAAAAAAAAAAAAAAAAAGAATTGTACGTTCGGAGGGAATTTCTTTCACAACTTTAAAAAAGTTTCTGTGCTCTATTTTTGCTACACTGTACATACATGTCGTCAATGGGTGAACAGAACCTCCCAACATAAGCTTTATTCAAGCTGAGCTATGATGATTTGGTCGCCAATGGAGGATCTCACCAATGGACGAAGCCGCCATCATAGCGCAGTTGGTAGCGCGTCGGACTGTCAATCTAGAGGTCCCGAGTTCGATCCCCAACGGCAGCACTCATCCTTTCCGACTATTTGTCTTTCACCAATGGGTCGATAATCGTAGACTTATGTGGGATAGCAGCTGGAGGCTAGGAAAGGATGTAATGGTAGTACTGGTGTGAGAAATACCAGGATTCCATTGTTAGGTGCTCCAGCTGCCGCGATATAACTGAAAGATTGTTGAAAGCGGCGTAAAACCCCATTCAAACAAACAAAACCAATGGACGATGTATAGAAAAAGATTAACCCATTACCAGATGGCAAAACTTCAGACTGGTTCAAATTGAAAGGAGTTGCAGACGACAATGAAAAATTTATGAAATTTTAGATTTTTTTAACTTTCTAGGTAGAAAACATTGTGTAAAATGAAGAAATGGCTTGTTACAAGAAATTTCTTCATTTTTCAGAGCTTTTTTCTTAAGGGGTGTAAAAAGGAGGGCTTTTGTGGGAATGACTAAATGGTAATTTCAGTAATGGTAGACATGTGAGCTATCAAAAAAGTATCTGATTTTTTAGCTCACCTGAGCTCCTCCTAAACCATAAGGCCTAGAGCTTTGATATTTTGTACATATCATCATCTATTGACCTTCTACTAAAATACTTCAAAGAATTACTGTATTTTGAAAATTAGCCCTTTTCTATGTAATCCCTGATTTTACATTGAAATAAATAAGGAAAACTTTATAAACCTTCTTCTCCCAAACCATAAAGCCTAGAGCTTTGATATTTTGTATAAATCATCATTTATTGACTCTCTACCAAAAAACTTCAAAGAATTACTGTATTCTGATAATTAGCCCTTTTATGTGTGATCCCTGATTTTACATATTAATAAGGAAGCAAAACTCTTAAAATCTTCTTCTCCCAAACCATAAGTCCGAAAGCTTTGAAAATTGATATAAATCATCATCTATTGACCCCCTACCAAAATTCCTCAAAGAATTACTGTATTCTGATAATTAGCCCTTTTCTTTGTGATCCCTGATTTTACATGGAAATAAAAAAGAAATTTTTAAAAATCCTCTTCTCCCAAACTATGAGGCCTAGAGCTTTGATATTTTGGTACAAATCATAATCATTAATGCCTATTGACCCTCTACTTTATTACTTCAAAGAATAAAAGTACTCTTGAAATTAGCTCAGCATGGTTGGGTTTTCACTTTTAAACTTTAAGAAAATATTCCTCTCCAAAATGATAAGTTGTATGGCTTTGATATTTTGAATATTATATCATAAACTAAAAGCCTTGAGCAGTCATACTCTGGTTTTTTGTTTCCATGCGAAAAAATAACAAAAAAAAAAAAAAAAAAAGAATTGTACGTTCGGAGGGAATTTCTTTCACAACTTTAAAAAAGTTTCTGTGCTCTATTTTTGCTACACTGTACATACATGTCGTCAATGGGTGAACAGAACCTCCCAACATAAGCTTTATTCAAGCTGAGCTATGATGATTTGGTCGCCAATGGAGGATCTCACCAATGGACGAAGCCGCCATCATAGCGCAGTTGGTAGCGCGTCGGACTGTCAATCTAGAGGTCCCGAGTTCGATCCCCAACGGCAGCACTCATCCTTTCCGACTATTTGTCTTTCACCAATGGGTCGATAATCGTAGACTTATGTGGGATAGCAGCTGGAGGCTAGGAAAGGATGTAATGGTAGTACTGGTGTGAGAAATACCAGGATTCCATTGTTAGGTGCTCCAGCTGCCGCGATATAACTGAAAGATTGTTGAAAGCGGCGTAAAACCCCATTCAAACAAACAAAACCAATGGACGATGTATAGAAAAAGATTAACCCATTACCAGATGGCAAAACTTCAGACTGGTTCAAATTGAAAGGAGTTGCAGACGACAATGAAAAATTTATGAAATTTTAGATTTTTTTTAACTTTCTAGGTAGAAAACATTGTGTAAAATGAAGAAATGGCTTGTTACAAGAAATTTCTTCATTTTTCAGAGCTTTTTTCTTAAGGGGTGTAAAAAGGAGGGCTTTTGGGGGAATGACTAAATGGTAATTTCAGTAATGGTAGACATGTGAGCTAGCAAAAAAGTATCTGATTTTTTAGCTCACCTGAGCTCCTCCTAAACCATAAGGCCTAGAGATTTGAAATTTGTTACATATCATCACCTATTGACCCTCTACCTAAATGCTTCAAAGAATTACTGTACTCTAAAAAATAACCCTTTTCAGTGTGATCACAGATTTTACAAAGGAAATATTAAAAGATCTTCTTCTCCTAAATCATATGGACAAGAGCTTTGATATTTGGCATGTATCATCAACTATTGACCCCCTACCAAAATAGTTCAAGAATTACCGTATTCTGAAAATTAGCCCTTTTCTGTGTGATCCCTGATTTTACAAAGGAATAAAGAAGGAAATCTCTGAAAATCTTCTTCTCCCAAACCATAAGGCCAACAACTTTTATATTTGGTATGTATCATGACCTATTAACCCTCTACCAAAATACTTCAAAGAATTACTGTATTCTGAAATAAGCCCTATTCTGTGCAATCCCTGATTTTACAACTGAATAAAGAAGGAAATCTTTGAAAATCTTCTTCTCCCAAACCATAAGGCCTAGAGCTCTGATATTTGGTACATATCATTATCTATTGACCCTTTACCAAAATACTTAAAAAAAATAATTGTAATCTGAGAATTAGCCTTTTCTGTGGGATCACTGATTTTACAACGGAATAAAGAAGGAAATCTTTTTAAAGTCTTCTTTTCCCAAACCATAAGGCCTAGAGCTTTGATATTTGGTTTATTTTGTCAACTATTGACCTTTACAAAAATACTGAAAAGAATTACCGTATTATGAAAATGAGCCCTTTTCTATGTGATCCCTAATTTTGGATAGGAATAAGAAATGATATCTTTGAAAACCATCTTCTCCTAAACTGCTAGGCCTAGAGCTTTTATATCTGGTATGTATTGATATCATCAATACAACTAGGATCAAAAGAGAAAATATTTAAACATCTCCTCCAAAATAATGAGACAGAGGGCTTTGCTATTTTGTATTTTGTATTTATCATAAAGCCTTGAACCAAGGGAGAGAGTTTTAGAACCATCATGGTCCTCTTGGTGTTTATTTTGTGTGTGTGTTTTTTTTTATTTTTTTTTTTTTTTTTTTTTTTTGTTTGTTTGTTTGTTTGTTTTGTTTGTGTGTATGTTTATTTTGTTGTTGTTTGTTTGTTTTTGTTTTGTTATGTTTTGTTTGTGTGTTTTTTGTTGTTTTTTTGGAGTTGTTTTTTTCTTTTGTTGTTATTGTTTTGTTGTTGTTTTTTGTTTTGGTGGTGGTTTTTAGCTCACCTGAGCACAAAGTGCTCTACGGGAGCTATTGTAATAGGTCATCTTCCGTCAGTCCATCTGTCTGTCCGTCTGCCCATCCGTTCACAATTACAAAAAAATCTTCTCCTCCTAAACACACCATGGAATTTCAACCAAACTTCACAGTAATGATCCTTAGGTCATGCTCTTTCAAAATACTTCAAAGAATTCCACTAAGAACTCTGGTTGCCATGGAAACGGAATGAAAAAACTTAAAAAAAATTCTCCTCCCTAGCAAAAAGGCCTAGAGCTTTGAAATTTGGTAAAACATCATCATCTATTGACCCTTTACCAAAAGACTTCAAAGAATCACCGTATTCTGTAAATTAGCCCTTTTCTGTGCAATCCCTGATTTTACATAGAAATAAAGAAGGAAAAATTAAAAATCTTCTCCTCCCAAGCCAAAAGGCCAAGAGCTTTGATATTTGGTACAAATCATCACTATTGACCCTCTACCAAAATACTTCAAAGAAATACCGTTTTCTGAAATTGAGCCATTATCTCATTCTGTGCGATCCCTGATTTTGCGAAGAAATAAAGAAGGAAAACTTAAAAAATCTTCTCCTCCCAAGCTGTAAGGCATAGAGCTTCGATATTTGATACAAAACATCATCTATTGACCCTCTACCAAAATACTTCAAAGAATTACCATATTCTGAAAATTAACCCTTTTCTGCGCAATCCCTGATTTTACAACTGAATAAAGAAGGAAATCTTTGAAAATTTTCTTCTCTTAAACCATAAGGCCTAGACCTTTGATATTTGGTATACATCATCATCTATTGACCCCCTACCAAAATACTTTAAGGGATTACTGTATTCTGAAAATTAGCCCTTTTCTGTGTGATCCCTGATTTTACATAGAAATAAAGAAGGAAATCTTTTAAAAAAAATCTTCTCCCAAACCATAATTAAGGCCTAGAGCTTTGATATTTGCTACACATCATCATCTTTTGACCTTCTACCAAAATACTTCAAAGAATTACTGTATTCTGATAGCCCTTTTCTTAGAGATCCCTGATTTTACATAGAAATAAAGAAGGAAAACTTCAAAAATTCTCTTCTCCCAAACCATGAGGCCTAGAGCTTTGATATTTTGTTTAAATTATTATCTATTGACCCTCTACCAAAATACTTTAAAAAATTACTGTATTCCAAAAATTAGCCCTTTTCTGTGCGATTCCTGATTTACTTAGAAATAAAGAAGGAAATCTTTAAAAATCTTCTTCTCCCAAACAATAAAGCCGAGAGCTTTGATATTTGGTGTGTAACAATACCTATTGATCCTGTACTAAAATACTTCATAGAATTACTGTATTCTGAAAATAAGACCTTTTCTGTGAAATCCAAGAAAGGAATAAAGAAGGATATCATAGAAAATGTTCTCCTTCTAAATCATTAGGTCCAGAGCTTTGATATTTGGTATGTATTAATGCCTATTGACCCTCTACTTTATTACTTCAAAGAATTACAGTACTCTTGTAATTAGCTCAACATGGTTGGGTTTCACTATACCTAGGATTAAAGGAGAAAATCTTTAAAAAATCTTCTTCTCCAAAATGATAAGGGGTAGGGCTTTGATATTTTGAATATTATATCATAAAGCATTGAGCAATCATACTCAGTTGAGCGATATAGGACCATCATGGTCCTCTTGTTTTGTTTTGTGTATTTTTTGTTTGTTTATGTTGTTTTTTTGCGCAGTAGTTGTTTTACATCAAAGTAATTCTCTCAGTGAGCTATTGTGATCAGTCATTGTGCAGCATCTGTCCATCTGTCTGTCTACCTGTCCTTCCATCCATCTATCTATCAGTGCATCCATTCACATTTAAAAAAAATCTTCTTCTTCTCCTATCCTAACCATAAATTTTCAACCGAATTTCACAGAAATTATCCTTAGGTCATGCTCTTTCAAAATACTCCAAAAAAATTAAAGCCATGAAGAACTCTGGTTCCCATGCCAACCGAGTAAAAACACTTAAACAACCTCCTCCTTCCAACCCATAAGGCCTAGAGCTTTGATATTTGGTATATATTATCATCTATTGACCATCTACCAAAATATTTCAAACAATTACCATTCTCTGAAATTAGCCATTTTCTGTGCAATCCCTGTTTTTACATAATTTTTACTTGTTTTACTATACGATATCAATTTACCGAAGTTGTAATTTACCGAAGTTAATATCACCCAAATTTGCAAGGAAATCTACAGCTGTTTCCGTGGTGTAGTGGTTATCACATCCGCTTAACACGCGGAAGGTCCTGAGTTCAATCCTCAGCGGAAACATGGATACATTTTACCTTTTCTACATATCGTTTTTAAAGGGTTTTATCGAATTTGATTAATATACACAGCCTAGATTACCATAAACGTATGTTATTTAGAACATAAATTGGCAATTTGTCAAAAATTTCTCTCTTTTTATCCTATTTTATAGCACGTGATTAAATCGTCGACGGTGTATTAAGATGTAGGTCAAGTTCACACGAATCACGCTTTCTTAATCCACGAGACCGATCGGTTTACGTCACACTATTTCTATTTTTATTTGCCAATCGAAATATTCAATGTGCACAGCTGGTATCCCACATGGTGGCACGTCAGTAACTTGTCTCAATCAAAAGCAGAGAACCTGTCCGCATAAATAATTTCACGGTCAATCGTGGGTGTTTGTCTCACAGAGCCAGAGGAGTGTTGTCACATCTCGTTTTTCTCCAGTGTTTGACACAAACCTTATATGTAAGTATACAGCTTTTTAATCTCCCGGTTAATGCAGATGGATTAATGGTCGCGCGGTATTTTTATAACACTTTCTACCGTAAAGGAATCGGTTAGGCCTAATAGCCTAATCGTCTTCATGGATCTTCGGCTTGGGTCAAACAGTGTGAATGTTCAAGATCTCTTGTTTACTCGAATGGTTACATTGAAAAGCTCTTGCGAATTTAGATAATACAGAATTCAAAAATTTATCTCTCTTTCTTTTGATCAAAATATTTCATTGGTAATGGTGATTATTTCCAATTTTCATGGCGTACGTGACAAAATAAAGTAGGTCAATGGCGGCTAATAATTAATTTAAGCAGACGATAAAACAGCTCTACATGCAGCAAGCCGTATTGACAACTTTCAGAAGCTTTTTATCAGAAGTTCATTTATTTCATAATTTTTTTCAAAAGTTTTTTTTTTTTCGGGGGGGGGGGGGGAAGTTCGTTAAAATTCGGGTTTGGACTTCCTGATGCGGTCAAAGTAAAACAAGCCATACGAGATTATAGTCCTGCAGACGCCCTAATATATACAATTTGTACATGTCAAATGCAACTTGTACACGACCTATGAGTATCCTATATGAGCAATATTGTCCAGTCTTTCGAGTGGACTTGCCTTTTTTTTTCTTATTTTGTGATAACTGAGACCAAAAGCACTTGATGAAATTCCCTATCCTTTCAATGATCGTTTCAATGATCGCCAGCAAATCCAAAAGCAAATATCCTTTCACATATGAATATTTTTTGTAAGACATATTCTAGTATTCCATTGTAAGCTATTATGATCACTCACTGTCAGTCTGTGAACACATCTTTTAAGAATCTATTCCTCCTATACTTTTCTTCAAATCTCAATGAAAATTGGCAGAACTCTGGTTGCTATGGCAATTGGAAGGAATTTATTGAGAAATCCATAAAAAATCTTCTCCTCTATAACAATAAGGCCAAGGGCCTTCATATCTTGATATCACCTCATGATCCTCTCAAAATACTTCATGTTATGATGTTAATTATAATTATAAGCCCTATATTGTGGGTACTTGGAATTTACAAAGAAATAAAGAAGAAATTATTTATGGATAACCTCAATTCTTCACGTAAACTAACCTTCCAATCACAATGAAATTTTAGATATTATACTTGGGTAATGGCCTTCCAAAATAATTTATGGAAATGTAATCAGTTGATATCTATGGTTGTTATGGCAACTAGAAGGAAATCCTAAAAAGATAATCTCTAAAATATAGAGTCCTAGTGCTTTCAAATCTCATTGAACTTTATAATGACTATATTTTCATGGGATGTTTAAATTTTGGCACCCACATCCATTGCTTTGATAATCACCTATACCATATAGCACACTTAACTTAAAGCCAACAAGAGGAAAAAATTTGCAAAATTGCAGAATAAAACTTTTCACAAAATTGGGGCAGGGGATAGATCTAGCTTGTGTTCAAATAACTCTAAACGTGTCTTTATATCCATTTAATCTATGAGGTTAACAAAGATGGATGACAAAAATTGAAATGATAATATTGCTTCTTTTTCATTGTCATGGTCACACTTTTTTGTAAGATGCACTATAACTGCAGTAGCAATAAAAATTTTCTCAATAGTCAACAAGGCAACTTTCAACATAAATTTTGTGAAGAAGTTCAGAATAAAACAGGACAAAATTTTGCTGGAAGATAAATCAAATATCTAAGATAGGTAAAAATTATTTCATCAGATGAAAAACATTTTTAGCTCAGCTGTTTTCGGAGAGGTATTGTGATAGCCTTGGTGTTGTCTTCATTGTTGTTGTCATCTTCGTGCGAAAACTTTGACATTTTGTGATATCTCTGGTTCTAATGAAGGCATTCACTTGAAACTTGGCACACATGTTCACTATCAAAAGAGGAACCTAAACTATCAAGAGGGATAACTCTAGATGTGTTTTTTGTGAATTATGCCCCTTTTTTTACTTAGATTTCTCATCCACTATCCAGTATCCAACAGTCGAGCGTAGGCACTTGTAGGCGATGCCCTCGTTTTTAGCTCACCTGAGCACAACATGCTCAAGGTGAGCTATTGTGATCGGTAATTGTCCGGCGTCAGTCTGTCCGTCCGTAAACAGTTATTAAAAATCTTCTCCTCCTAAACCATAAGGCCTAGAGCTTTGATATTTGGTACATATCATCACCTATTGACCCTCAACCCTAATACTTCAAAGAATGACTGTACTCTTAAAATTAACCCTTTTCTGTGCGATTCCTGATTTTACAAAGGAAATATTAAAAGATCTTCTTCTCCTAAACCATAAGGACAAGAGCTTTGATATTTGGCATGTATCATCACCTATTGACCCTCTACCAAAATAGTTCAAGAATTACCGTATTCCGAAAATTAGCCCTTTTCTGTGTGATCCCTAATTTCACAAAGGAATAAAGAAGGAAATATTTGAAAATCTTCTTCTCCAAAACAATAAGGCCTAGAGCTTTTATATTTTGAATGTGTCATCACATATTGACCCTATACCAAAATTCTTCAAAGAATTACCGTATCTGGAAAATTAGCCCTTTTCTGTGCGATCCCTGATTTCACAAAGGAATAAAGAAGGAAATCTTTTAAATCCTCTTCTCAACCATAATGACAAGAGCTTTGATATGTGGTACATATCATCACCTATTGACCCTCTACCTTTGAAAATCTTCTTATTGAAAACTATAAGGCCTAGAATTTTTATATTTAGGATGTATTATCACCTATTGACCCTCTACCAAAATACTTCAAAGAATTACCGTATTTGGAAAATTAGCCCTTTTCTGTGCGATCCCTGATTTTTCAAAAGAATATAGAAGGAAATATTTGAAAATCTTCTTCTTCCAAAAGATTTGGCCTAGAGCTTTGATATTGTACATATCATCAACTATTGACCCTCTACCAAATTACTTAAAGAATTACCGTATTCTGAAAGTTAGCCCTTTTCTGTGTTATCCCTAATTTTATTTAAGAATGAATAATGATATCTTTGAAAACCTTTCTTCTCCTAAACCATTTTGCCTAGAGCTTTTATACTTGGTATGTATTGATGTCTATACTTCAAAGTATTACTATATTCAGGAAATTAGTGCTATATGGTTGGATCATCAATATACCTAGGATTAAAAGAGAAATCCTTAAACATCTTCTCCAAAATAATTAGACAGAGTGCTTTGCTATTTTGTTAATATCTTAAAGCCATGAACAAGCATACTCAGGGGAGCGATTTAGGACCATCATGGTCCTCTTGTTTATTTGTACTGAACCCCTGCTTTCTTAAATGCATGATTATTTAGGTGAAGAGTATAATCCCTATATTGTGAGCATTTGGAATTTACAAAGAAATAGAAAAGAATTTCCTTAAAATTTATTTCCTCCCAAACTTAACCTTCTGATTTCAATGAATTTTATAGAAATGATCCTTGGGTGATAGCCTTCAAAATAACTTCAAGGATTCATAATCAGTTAATAAAACTGGTTGCTTTGACAACAGTAAGTAGTTCTAGTTATTCTTCAAAAAAATTCAATCTGTAAGGCCTAGAGCTTTCAAATTATGTATGTAGCATAATCTTTTTGTCCTTTACCAAAATAATTCAGGTTATATTGTGAGAACTTGGAATTAACATAGGAACAAATTCTCTTAAAAATCTGTTCAATACTAAAAAGTAAACTAACTGTCTGATTTCACTTGAACTTTATAAAATGATTCTTGGATGATGGTCTTTCGAAAAACTTTAGAGAAACAGAATATGAAATCAAGAATAACTCTAGTTACTATGGCAACCAAAGGGAATTTCTTCTGAATTCTAAGAAAAACTCTCTGAAACTTTAAGGCTAGAGCTTACAAATTTGCATACATATGCTGCATAATTGTCATCTACCAAAACACTTGAGGTTATGCTGATTTGATTCATAACAGCCCTATGTTGTGAGCACCTTTATGGTTTTCAATGAAAACAGTTAAACTTGCTGACAAAATATTGACATAAGTTCTTTAAAAGTTGTTGTCCACTGTGTCCAATTTAATTGACTGGAGATCATTGAATTCAGCAGGAAGTCAAATAGAATAAAAAGAAAACAATATTGCAAACGAGAGGTCGATAAAAGTTTAATCATAGCCTATACATGGACTTTTGCAGTATCTCAGTTGACCAATCCAGGGCCATAATGGCCCTCTTGTCCTTATGATGAAAGCTGTCCTTTCCCATCAGCCAATTCTTCATTTCAGACATTGTTTTCCTCCAACTTTGATGTCTGAGTAATGTTACTTAGGTTCTATCATGGCACTGCCCAGGCCCACCCTATTTTTTTATTTGGCTCTTTTATTACTTTCTTATGATGTTTATTGCTATACTTAATTGAGAATTTAATCACTTTGAAACCAGCATGTACCTCATGTTTATAGCTCACCTGAGCACAAAGTGCTCAAGTGAGCTTTGTGATCGCTCTTTTCCGGCACCCATCAACAATTTCTATAAAGCACATCTCCTCCTTAACCACTGGGCCAATTTGACCCAAATTTGGCAGAAATGTTCCTTAGGTGGTCCCCTCTAAAAAAAATAGCTAAAAGAATTGAAATCTGTTGGAAACTCTGTTTGCCATGGCAATTACAATTTTTAATTAATCTTTAAATATCCTCTCCTCCTGACCCAGAAGGCAGATATTTTGCATGAAGCATCAGTACTGTAATTTGATTTAACCCATTACCAGACAGCAAAATTTTAGACTTGTCCAAATTCAAAGAAGTTGCAGACAATAATTTTAAGTTGATAGATTTTTAGGTCACCTGACTGAAGGTCATGGTGACTTACTGCGATTGTGTTTCGTCCATTGTCGTGTGTTAACTATTTATATTTTTTACTTCTGCTTAAGAATCCTTGGAAGGATTTCAACCAAACTTAGCAGGAAGCATCTTCATTTAAGGCGCTTCAGATTTGTACACGTCATGGAGTTATCTCCCTTGGGGTTCCCTTGAGGGGCCAAAAAGGGACCAAAAACAGCTGTTGGATTAGATTCACATGTGGTATTTAGAGTCCTTTGGGCAAGGACTTTCAAGTTTGTACAAGAAAAAAAATCTGTCAAGAAATGGATGTGCTGGGGATGGGGGTGGAGACAAAGGGACATAAGCTTACACAGTGACATCTTTGAAAATCTTTTTCTATCAAACCAAAAGACCTACAGCTCTGATATTTGATATGTGGCATCATCTAGTGGACCTCTATCAAGGTTGTATCAAATATGGCCTCATGGTCAAAAGTAGCCCTTTCCCGAGCGTCACAAGTTTAACATAGGCTTATGTAGTGAAAATTTTAAAAATCTTCTTCTCCCAAACAAGACCTTTGATATCTGGTATGTTGTATCATCTGGTGGATTTCTATCAAGATTGTAAAATTTTTGGCCCAAGAGACAGAATTAGACCATTTCCGGACGTCACAAGTTCAACATAGACTGATACAGTGAAATTATTAAAAATCTTCTTCTCCAAAACAGATGGGCCAGCCGCCTAGAACTATGATATTTGGTATGTAGCATCATCTGGTGGACCTCTAACAAGATTCTTAAACTATGGGCCTTGGGTCATGATTAGCCCATCCCTTGGCATCTCAAGTTTTACATAAGGCTTATACAGTGAAAATGTTAAGTCTTCTCCTCCACCACAGGACGGCATAGAACTTTGATATTTGGTATACAGCATCATCTGGTGGACCTCTATCAAGTTTGTATAATTGTGGCCCCAGAGTCAAAATTAGCCTGTTCAAAGATGTCACAAGCTGAACAAAGACTTTTAAAAAATTTTTCTCCAATACAAATAGGCCTAGAGCTTTTATATTTAGTATTTACAGGGTTCTGCAGAGTGGGCGACATAGTAGCATCATCTTGTAGAATTTAAATGTTATGTGTTCTTTGGATTCAGGTGGCCAATATGGCCATATGTTATAAAGCGTAGAAAGCATTGTGGATAATGAAGATATTGCTTGTAACAAGCAATTTCTTCATTGTCAATAATGTTTTCTAAAGCTGTTTTGTTGAGGGGCACGTGAAAGTGTCATTTTTGAGGGAATGGGTTAACCCATTCCCACTCAACAAAATTTTAGACCCAAAATAGAGGTCCAAATTGAATAATGTTGCAGACGACAATTTCAAGTTGGTGGAATTTTGATTTTTTTTGGCTTTTTTTGGAAGAAAACATTGTGGATAATGAAGAAATTGCTTGATACAAGCAATTTCTTCATTTTCCACAATGTTTTCCAAAGCTCTTTAATTTGGGGGCGTAAAAAGGAGGGCTTGAGTTGGAATGGGTTAAAAGAAAAGAGTTGCTGATGTCTGATGATAGATCTAGGTTAATTGTTAGATTGTGATTCCACTTTAGGGTGACTAATAGACAGAATGAGTTTTACAATGAAAATGAGTGATGGTCGAGGGATCAAGATGCAGACTAGAATCGAAGAACTGGAGAGAGCTCTTCAGAGAATTGGAACTGCCAAGAAACAGCTTGGTCGCAACACTGCCGAGGTAATTGCTATTTTGCTACTGTACCCCTACCCATTACTGGACAACTCAATTTCAGACTAGTCCAATTTCAAAGAAGTTTCAAACAAGTTGATGAAATATTTAATCTTTTTTAGGTTTTATGTAATCCAATGGCCTGAAGAAGTGGGTTGTATGGGAATGAGTAAATGGGAATGAGTTAACATGTAAAGATGAAAAAAAAACCTTTTCAAAGTTTCTTTTTAATGGGAAGACTGAAATCACTGGAATGGTTTACTTTAAGTCAACATTTCTGATTTTCTGATGAATTTTATCAACAATTTTTGCTTTAAAGGGAAACTGATATCAGACTATGCACAGCTGCAGGCTGATCCTTTTCTATGCCTCCTGACAATAAAATAATTTTTAGACCAATCCAAGTTTAAGGACATTAGACTACACTTCAAAAATCACCATGATACCATACATAGATAAAAACAATTATATAGATTAAAAAAACTTGGGAAAAGAAGGATTGCTTGTCTCAAGCCAAAATTGATTCATGACCATACAAAGTGACTTTTACTTTTGCTTTGATACTCTTGAAAATAATTTATTGTCATGCTGTATAAATTAACTTACTGAACTGCTGTCAAATCAAATGGCTGAAAGCACTGATAGAACTTGTTGTTAAAAAATCAACATTTCTTTAAGAAATCATCTTCATAAACAACTCTGATAGGAAAAGAACAAGCAGGAGGTGTAGACTAAGATCAGCCTGCACACTAGTGCAGTCTGATCTTAGTCTACACCTGCCAAAACCTGAATATTCCAGTTCAGCATTTCCGGGTTAGGGAAAACATTTTGGGAAAGGAAGCTATTTCTTATGTTCATTGTCTTTCTACACTGAATTGTACTATTTAACCCATTCCCATACAATGATGCTTTTAAACGCCCCTCAATTTGAAAGCTTTGGAAAATATTGTGGAAAATGAAAAAAATGCTTTTCTACCTCAAAAAAAAGAAGAATTTTTAAATTTCATCAACTGCAGATTGTCATCTGCAACTTTTTTTAAATTTGGACCAGTCTAAAATTTCATCATGTTGGAATGGGTTAAAGTCAAATTGCACTGAGTCTTGCACTAAGTCTTTAATTTAAATTCAATGAATTTTGAGAAATTTATGCTATCTACACTTGTTCCAAATAATATTTAGAGCCACACTTTTTGTCTGGAGCCTTTCTCTAAAAGAATAGACCAGTAGCTATCAATTTGAAACTTCATAGGTTCTTGTAAAGATGTGAACTAAGCAATTAATTTGTACAAGTTTCAGCATCATAAAAGTTACATTCATAAAAAATGGAGGGATAAATCCTGTTTTGACCCTCAGAAATTTCTATCAAGGGGGGTCAAAATGACCCCCTTAGGAGAAATTTCTAAGGATCAATATTGGATATTTTTAGATCATTGAAGGCAAAACCCCTTGTTTATGAGTCAAACCCCAGTCCTGAGCACTTATTCATAAATTTGTTCCACAGGCTAAATCGAGGATCCAGTGCAATATCAGCCGTCAGCTAGAGGCACTACGTAATCGTGAGGTTTGGTTACTGAACCAGCTTGACACTATATCAGGTGTAAAGGAGGAAGTGCTACAACAACAATCTGTACGATTGAATAAGACTCTTGGTGTCCTGCAGAGCTCTATAAAATATCCAGATGGAAGTGAAGATGCTGCAGGAAGCTTTAACAGGTGAGAAATTTATTATTTTTTCAGAATCTAATGTAGGGCTTGAAAATTCTACTTGTCTGTTTGTCCTGCACAATTTTTTCTGTATTTGTCTTTATATACAGTACAAGTGTAATTTGATAGATTTGAATACAGAAATAAATGAAGCACTTTATGTATGATTGAGGTCAATAATTGATCTTCCATTCAACCAAATTATTTAATTGGTCAACAGAGTGAATGAATGACAGCAGCAGTGTATCAATTAAAAAGATCCCTGGCCACACGCACTGAGCTCTGACAGGAAGTTCCACCTAGATATAAAACCTTCTTATTTTGCAAAATTTATGGTCAGTAATACATAAAAAAGTGAAATGGTTGGTTAGGCACCTCAATTTCGTAACTTCAGCTTAACCCTTTCCTGGTTAATCCCTAGATTTTACGCCCCTTAGTTTTTTTACTTGAGAAAATATTGTGGGATAAGAAGAAATTGCTTGTAACAAGCAATTTCTTCTTATCCCACAATATTTTCTACCCTATAGGCAGGTTACTTTTCAAATTGCACTCACTTTTATTTGTCGTCTGCAACTTCTTTCAAAATGGACTGGTCTAAAATTTTGAGAAACAGGAAAGGGTTAAATAAACTGTAGTTATGTTTTAAGTCTCCAAATGAACAAAAATGCTACCATTCTGGGTTAATTGAATTATTTGATTGGTCACTTGATTCTTTGATTGCTAGCTACTGTCCAGTACCTCACTGATTCAGTACCTCATTTCTGTTTTTATACGCCCAAAGGTTTGCATTATGTTATGGCTCTGTTTGTCCATCCTTCTGTCTGTCTTCTTTAGCAATTTTTTGTGCGCACAATTCCTCCTACAGTATCAATAGGAATGAACTGAAATGCGCCACAATGATTCTCTATGATGTCTAGTTGTGCATAAGACTTTTAAAATTCAAATCCCTGTAGTTATTCTGATATTAGCTAGTGTTATCTGCCCTTGATTTGAAAAAAAATCACTGTTTGTGTGTACAACTCCTCTTACAGTATCGTTGGAAATAAACTGAAACTTGCTACAATGTATCTCTATGATTTCTAAGTGTGCATAAGACCTTTGAAATTCAAATCACTCTAGTTCTTCTTGAATTATCTGCCCTTGAATTGAAATAAATCACCAATTTTTTTGTGTGTCCAACTCCTACTACAGTTTCAATCAAAAGAAGTTGTGACTTAACTATTTAATCTGCACTGTCTCTTGTGGTGTATAAACCTATGAAATTAAGATAAATCCAGTTCTTCATCAATTATCTGCCCTTGAATTGAAAAATTACCTAATTTTTAGTCTAAGCAACTTTTCAAATGGTTTTAACTTGTGCCTAGTATTGAATGAAAATGATTGAAATTTACTAGAATGATTCTCTTTGATGTCTTTTTGTTGTTGATATCTTAAACATTTTGTCTTTCTAGTGATTAATGAATTGTCTACCCCTTTTGTAGGTAATTGCTTAATTTTATCGTGTTTTTTTGTGTGCAATGTGACCCAAAGTGCTGTTATCATATTGCTTGGATCATATTGCTCTTGTAAGACCTGTCACAATTGTATTCTATGGGGTACTGCCATTTTGTTAGTATCAAGTTTTATCTTATCTGTCAAGGTCAGTTTAAAGCCATTTTTATCATAAGAAACTTGTATATTGTAATCCACTGACAAGACCCTTCAGCATATATGAGCAGCTCTGCGAAGCTCTTGTTTGAAATTTTAGACTGGTCCAAATTGAAAAAGGTTTCAGATGACAATGAAAATTGGATGCAAATTTAAAAGAAACCATTCTATGTGGTAGAAAATATTATGGGAAATGAAGAAATTGCTTGTTAAAAGTGTTTCCTTTTTCCACAATCTTTTCACAAAGTATGAAATGACAGCAACATAAAATCCCAGAAACTGTACAGAAAAGGGTTAAGGCCAAATGGATAAACTATCTGATGATGTGTTTATTTCTATATTTAAAGTATACAAAACAAACCCTGGTTTATCTACAGAAGTGTCCTAAATTGTTAAGATAGTCACATGTTTTTCCCTTCAGTATCTTTTTATTTTTACACTTTAAAATAATGACTAATAATCTCATCATAATTGGCCCAATTTCTTATTTTGAGGGGCATTAAAAGCATCATGGTGTGGGAATGTGTGAAAGACACTTACTTTTCTAATTATACACTTCCTGGCATTCGTCAAACTCTGGACAAGTCTTAAATTTTGACATCTGGTAAAGCATTAAGCTCCAGTCTGAGACAGTTGTTGAAACTTTTTATGGCAGGTATCTAAAAGTGGAAGTATTCTGAAATAGTTTATTTCTCATATAACCTCTCTGTGGTCATCATGATAGTCTTGTGTGCTCCCAGGCATTGTTTTAAGTCAATCTTTTCCTGTTTTGCAAAATCTTAGACCTGTCCAAATAAAAGGTTTTGTAGACAAAAATTTAAAAATTGAATTAGAAAAACAACCAATTGGTAGGGTAAAAGATATTGTAGAAAAAGAAGAAATGGCTTGTTACTGGCAATTTCTTCTTTTTCTACAATTTTTTCTCAATTATAAAATCACAGGGATGTAAAATTCAATGATTGAATAGGAAAAGGGTAAGGAGAAAGTTAGTGGGTCCAATCAAATAAGTGAAAATTCTGATTATGGAACTTTTACATTCCACAAAATCAATGCAAAAACATACATAAAAATCTCATTGCTCAGCAATGTTTTTAGCATGGATATAAAATTTCCTTCTGAAAACCTTACATTTTCTATTTCTTCTATACTATTCAAGATACTGTGTTCATGTTTGGTATGTCTGCATGTATCTGTCACTGATTTTCATGTACTATCGAGAATCATATATCCAAGGTCAAGGTCAAACTCTTAACCCTTTCCTGTTTTATGAAATTTTAGACTGGTCCAATTTGAAAGAGGTTGCAGACGACAATGAAAAATGCATGCAATTTGAAATCTGACCATCCTATGTGGTAGAAAATATTGTGGGAAAAGGAGAAATTGCTTGTTACAAGCAATTTCTCCTTTTTCCACAATGTTTTCTCAAGTATAAAATCACAGTTACGTAAAAACCCAGGTTTATCCAGGAAAGGGTTAAAGGCCTAGTTTCATCCTTCTTTATTTGACACACACCCCCCTCCCCCCTCAAATTAGATATACAATTAACCACCCGCTGAGAGTATAACAACCTTATATAATAAGGAAGCTGTAAACAGTATACAACGGATTAAATCTTCTATGATATCATGGATAAGTGCGGCATATATTTTCACTTTCTTTGTAGCTAATTTTTCTCTTGAAATAAATTTTGAAATTTTATTTGGTTATAATTGTTAATAAATAGTAAGTCCTCATTAGTAAGACTTTTCAAATAATTTTTGGACTGTAAAAAAAAAACATATTATGAAGCTTTTGTTATCACAACAGACCAGGAATAGCAACTGGAATAACTTCGATGGACAACATTCAGAAAAGAGGAGAAAACATTGATTATTCTGATTTCCCCTATTGTCTCAGTATTAAAACAATTTCTCTCTTTTATTAAATCAAACTTTTTTAGATTGTAGAACTGCTACCATATTTAGGAAATACTTTCATATTCTAGGTCAGGATCATAATGAAAAAAAGAATTTTTACTAGAATTCCTTACTTTATCACAATGTTTGAAGAAACTATTTAACCCCTTGAATTACAAAAAAATAATGCATGTAAATTTACATTCAACTGCAACTTAGCCACTTTTGATGTAATATTTTGAAATTATTAAAAGGATAAAAAAATAGTAAGATAGAATTAAAAAAAAATAACTTTACTTTGGTTTCTTTCAAATTCTCGTCAGCATAAAGCTAAGGTGCAGCATAATATTGACACATTTTGACCATGGTCATCAATGGAATATACAAGATGATTAACCCCCTGGCCCCTGGTGTGATTTACAGATAAGGCAATTAGGTTATCAGTAGCGGTCCAATATACACAAAATTCCTTAAACTAGGTCTTTAACCCAAAAAACTCCTTTCCAAACTTATCAAAAACAACTTAACATTTTCATTTCTCCTATATGATTCAAGGCACCAGTTTCATATTTGGTTTTTAGGTACCTTCCAATAGTGCATGTCTGTTGAGGTCAAATTTTTTCCCCTGTAAAACCTTCAATTTTTTTTATCAAAACTTAAATTTTACTTTACTTTAAGATACAATGCTCAAACTGATATGGTACATGAATAGTTTAAATATTTGCATCTGATTGCACCAAGGTCAAGGTTATTGTACAAGGTCAATGCCATCTATCCGTGTCAAGAAATTACTGTTTCAAGGAGATAAGTATTTCAAATGATGAGACGATCCTGAAATGACTATCATAGGGTTAAGGGCAGTATTGTTGAAATATTAAAATCTAAATCCTAACTACCAAAACTATCTATAGCTCTGATGCCTGTTTTGGATTTTTGATGCAGCTGAATGCAATTGTAAGGGAGATAGGATTGTTATCCTTTAGTACAATTGAAACCATTACTTCACAATCCTGGCTTTTTATTTCCCTTAGGATTTATCCAGAGAAAAATATTTTGAAAAGGGAGAAGTTCCTTAAAAAAGGCTGCAGCTGACAAATTAGCCCATTACCACACAATGAAATTTTAGCCTCGTCCAAATTGAAAGGGGCTGCAGATAACAAATCAAAGTTGGCAGAATTTTAAAAATCTATCTTTTATGGTAGAAAACATAGTGGATAATTAAGAAATTGCTTATGGTAAGATACATAAAAAATCCTGACTTAGTGGGAATGGGTTAAATCAAAAAGGAAAAGTATGCTAGATATTTTGTATAAACTTTGAACACATGCTTTTTTCATTTACCTCAATGTTTTCAGAAGCTTTATCCTTTGAACATATCAAAATATGGGATTTTGTGGTAACTGGTTAAGATTCTTCTTTATCATCCTTTTAACCTAGTAAGGTTAAATGAAGTTAACTTAACCAAGATAATGTAGAGACATGGTTATCAAAAATGTTATCCATACAGTACTTGAAGATAATTGATGGATCATTGGTGCTGCACAATATCTCTGCTGGCAGTAGCTACAAACTCCAAAGGGAAGTTCCACTTTCATTTTGCAAAATCAATGGTCAGTAATATGCAACAAAAAAGTTTGGTGACTTAGATATTCAAGCTGTAGCTACGATGTTAAAGTTGACAAACCACCCAAAATGCTTTGCAAAAATGTGAGCAATTGATGATTTGATTGGTTGATGCTTTGATTGACAGCTATGATTGGTCAATCTAACTTTACTTAGGATATACAAAAAACATTTATTTATATGCTGTGATGGGCTTGGTACTTCCAAAATATAGTGCTCTAACCCATGAACATAGTTCTGAAATTTGACACACTGAAGAATTGTTAGATTTGTAAAAGATGGTTAAAAAGGAGTAATTGCTTTTAACAAGAATTTTTCTCTTTTTTTTTTTAGCTCACCTGAGTGCTCATGGTGATGTATTTTAATCGTCCTCTGTCTGGCTAGTGTCTTCCGTCGTGTGTCAACATCTTAAAATGATATCTCCTCCCAAACCGCTGGGTGGATTTCCACCAAATTTGGCAGGAATGTTACTTGGGTGAAGCCCTTTAAAAATTGCTTAAAGAAATGAAATCCATGGAAAAGCTGGTTGCCATGGCAACAAAACAGAAATTTTAATAAAAACTTTAAAAATTATCTCCGCCTGACGCCGAAGGCGTAGAGCCTTGATATTTGACATGAAGGATCAGTACAATGACCTCTTTCATAATTGCTAAAATCGTCCCCCTGGGGTTCGGGGGGGGGGGGAGGGAGGGGAACTTATATAGTAATAAAGAAGGATTTTTAAAATGACATTGCCTCCAAAACCATCTAGATTTCAACCAAACTTGGGGGAAACATTTCTTTGGTGGTGCCCTTCAAAAATAGCTAAAAGAATTCAAATTCGTTAAAAACTCAGGTTGCCATGGTAATAAAATTGAAATTTAAATAAAATCTTTTAAAATTTTCTCCTCCTAACCGAGAGGGCCTAGAGTCTTGCATGAAGCATCAGTACACTGACCTCTTTCAGAATTGCTGAAATCATCAACCTCGGGCCCCCCTGGGCAGAGCCCCAGGGGGAAGGGGCTTATATAGAAATGAAGAAGGATTTTTAAAATGACATCTTCTCTCACACCACTGGGCTATTTTGAACCAAAGAATTTTAACAAGAGTAAAATTGAAAAAAAAAAAGAGAAAAAAAATCTCCTCCTGACCCAGAAGTTAAAGAATCTTGATTTTTACATGAAGCATCAGTATATTGACCCTTTTCAAAATTGATAAAAATTCAGAGCCACAGGGTGATAAGGCTGAAATAGAAATAAAGAAGGCATCTACAAAACTATTTGGCCAATTTAAGCCAAATTGGGCAGAAATACGTTAGTTTGCCCCCTTTTAATAATTTCTAAAATATTTGAAATCTGTTGAAAGCATTGGTTGGCATGGTAACGTAAGTTGGTTTTTAGTTAAATGTTAAAGGAGGTCTTCTCCAGACCGAGTTTGTATTAGGCCTTGAAGAATATAAAAGAGCCTTATCACTGGCCACTGACCCTCTTGTTTCACAATATTTTCAGTCTTATTTTGTATGTCCTTTTAGGTTTTGTTGTACTGTCCTTTTACAAGCTTTTGTAATGATGTTTTGTTTGTTGTGCATCCGTTCATGCTTGGGTGCATCTTTAAATCTTTTTTTTAAAAATCTCCTCCTCAGAAAGTGCTGAACAGAATTTAATTCAAAATTCAACCTCGGGTGAACCTTTATCAGGTTCCTCCAAAGAATTTTGATCGGAAAAAAAAAATGCTTTTTATGGGTTGTGCTGATTTCCATTATGGAGAAAGCCTTGAAAATCTTCTCCAGTGGAAACAAGTGGATTAATTTCAACAAAATTTTGCACAAATGATTCTTTGGTGATCCTTAATCAGATTCTTTTAAAGAATTTTGATAGGAGGAAAAAACTGATGGGTAAACAGGGTGGGGCTGATTTCCATACATAGTGAAAGCTTTGAAAACCTTTTTTTCAAAAGCCAGTCCATGGAGTTCAACCGAATTTTACAGGAATGACCCTTTGATGACTCTATATGTTTATTTAAAATGATTTTGAGCGGATGAAAAATGGGACTTTAACAGTCAAGGCTTGTTTCCATACAAGGTAAAAAGAAAAGCTTTTTTTTCTCAGAAACCAGAATAAAAAAACCCCAAATTTCACATATTTTCCTCTAGAGACCTTTTATCAGATTTCTTCAATAAATTTTGTTATCCCCTGCAATAGATTTCATTGAGGAGAAGTGCAGTGCACAAGAACCACAACTTTTGCTTGCATAATTTTGGAGTTATTGCCCTTTGTTGTTTTAAAGACTAAGATTTTGTCCAGAGCATATCTCTGATAGTATACCGGTAATAGCTATTAGCTTGAACTTAATAGGTGGATAGATCTTGTTGAGGAGAAGTGCAGTGCACAAGTCCCACAACTCTTGCTTGCATAATTTTGGAGTTATTGCCTTTTATTGTTACTAAGATTTGGATTTTGTCCACGTCATGTTTCTTAAAGTATAATAGCTATTATTGAACTCTTTGACTAGAAATGCAGTACACAAGAAGCCTAAATCTAACTGGCTTCAGTTTGCTATCAAGCTTTTACATCGGGGGATTGCCATGTCAGGCATTGCTCTTGGTGTTTTGGTGGTCTCTGTTGGTTGACTTATGTGAAGTTTTGTTGTTTAGACAACAAATTTTCACATGATTTCACATTTTGATACAATTATCAAATTCCAACACCATGACATGACATGATCCAACTGTCCTAAGCCCCAGAAGAAAATTGCTTTTGATAACCCAAAAAGACAAATATTTTTTAAATTTCACCAACTTTTATTTGTTGTCTGCAACTTCATTGAATTTGGATCAGTCGTATTTTTTTTGCCTCATAATGAGTCCCAACACTTCTTTCTACAGGATAGATCTTGGTGACCTTCAGCCAGAGGAGACCCCGCATGTCTCATTCAAGTCTGACCCTAACAGTTTGCGAGATGCCATCATGAATTATGGGCGTATTGACGCAAACAGCGTAAATGGACTGCAGTCCCCATTCATGGACCCTGACCACCAGGCACCTAGCCTCCCGCGCCATTTTGAGGACTATAATGATGCGGAGCACCATATCTTGTATAAAACTGTGGAAGAATTGAATAGAAATAAAGGCTCCCTACACACAGTTAGTATAATTTTAATCCATTCCCACACAAGCCCTTCTTTTTACGCCCCTCAAGAAAGAAGTTTATGAAAACATTGTGGAAATTGAAGAAATTACTTGTATCAAGCCATTTCTTCATTATCCACAATGTTTTCTATCCAAATAGACTAAACCATTTGAAATTCCATCAACTTAAAAATTGTCGTCTGCAGTTTCTTTCAATTTGGACCAGTCTAAAATTCTATTGTGTTGGAATGGGTTAATTAAAGGATTAATTTTGGAATGAACATTATAACGAAAGGATGGGCCATTTATTGTGTCACTTAACTCTTTCCTGTTTTGCAAAATTTTAGACCTGTCCAAATTCATAGGTTTTGCAGACAAAAATCAAAGTGGACTTAAGAATAACCATTTGGTATGGTAGAAAAATTCTGGAAAGAGAAAAAATTGCTTGTTACAAGTAATTTCTTCTTTTGTACAGTGTTTTATCAACTATAAATTCATAGGTTTATATTGAATTCCCTGTAAACACCATTTACTTAATCAGTACAATCAGGCCTGTGGAGCAATATAGGCGCTCAAGCTAATACTTAAACTGATTTGCTTCAGCTCAAGTTATATTGTTTCCCATTCGATAACACTTTCCACATTGAAATGGATCCTTCAAATTGCTTTGTTATGCTTCTTTACTCCAGAATAACTTAATGGTACCAAAACTCTCTTCAAGACTGGAGGATTGGTTGATGCCCGTCACCAAAACCACACCAACTGATGCCCAATCCCAATGCCGCATCTCACTCCCTAAACTTTCAAACAACCTTTCTGATTGGCTGAGATCCCCAGTTTGCCTGAAGAAGGACCCTAGTCCACCAATCAATGACATGTCTAAGGATGCAAGTATTCAGACATGGCTTCACAAGATAAAACAATGTCCAATGGAGGAAGAGGATGATTATGAGTTTATAGAAGAATCCGGTAAGTTAAAACATAGCAGTCATGCTGAATAATTTTCTGTACAGAATTTGCTTCAAAATCAAAGGATCAACAGCACTGGAAGCACAAATAGTAGGTTAATATTTTTTTTCGAAAATTTATCTTATAAACATCTTGCTAAAAAGAGACAAACAGGTGCTTTAGACTAAGATCAGACTGAGGGGAATGAGTAGGTTTATTTGTTGGAAATGGGTTTCGAGCCACTTTGAATAGTATTTCAGTCATTCCGTGGTGGCTGGAGCACCTAACCACAGATTCCTGGTTTTCTCACACCAGCCTACCACTGCATCCTTTCTGATATTTGCCTTGACTGAAGATCAAACCCTGGACCTCATGATTGCAGGTCAAAGGTCAAGGTCACTTAGGATCCTTTAAACTTGATTAAGGACCTTTAAATTTTACATTTTGTCCATGACCTAAGGAGATGCCCTATGTTTTTGGGTTAAGTAGGTCAAGGGTCTAGGTTATAATTGACCTGTAAGGAATTTTCGTTACTCTGGTCACCCGTCACGATCGACGGTACTGATCGGGATTCCTTATAGTCAGGTAGGCAAAACGGTAACACAGTGGAAAAGGAAAAATCAACACAAGGCAAAGTTTTCATGGCATGATTATTTTACTATATGGTCAACGACCAAGTCTTCGTCAAGGATGGTTACGAATATTCAACTCTTACAAAAATTCCGGCGTTGATATTTACAAACACGGAAACGTTCAAGGTAACGTTAGAATACGGTGGGTGGGGGAAACACATTCTCCCTTCCATACAATGGCTCTCAATCAACCTCGTGAATACAGGGACAGGACTAGTGCGACAGGATCTCCCTCAGTTATTATATTGCATTATGAGAAAATGTTAAAGACTAAATAGCATGTCACAAAACAATCCTTATTATTTAAATCTGACTTTCGGTCTTTGCATTGTACACTACAAATGACTTAAGATTGGTTAAAGAAACATTAAAGTTTCTGAAGTATATTGGGATAAAGAATTAACTCTTTATAATGGAATTGGTATGACTGTTTTGATTGTTGTTTACACCTGGAGCATCTCATTACCTGAGAAGTTAGGTTCTCTGGCAGGTTTTGAATATTGGTTTGTCTGTCTCGATCGGATGATCTGAGGAGAGATGCCGACATTCAAAATCTGCCGCCTTATATAACTTTTCTAGGATGACCACGTGACCAACGTCGGCCAATCGGAATGCAGAAAATATAAAAACAAAGTTATTCGCCCTCTCGGGAAATCACTTCATAAAGTAATATAGCTGAATTATATACACAGCTCTTACGTTAAAAACACAGCTTTTACAAAAAGCAAACATTAGAAAACAAAAGCAGAATGCAGAATTTAGCTTTGACAAAAAGCAGACGCTCTAAGCCATCGGCGTAGGCAGACATGATAAATTATGATCTTCCGCACCAAGGTCGCTCGACAAGAAGTAGCACAATTCCTCACACAACCCACGAAGATGAATCAAATCCTGCTCTATGCGCTATTCTCACCCAATTTTATCAGAGAATCATATTAAAAACATAAATCCTCGGGATTGTTTCCTATATTGAATAGCAGGCCATGAAAATACTGAAAATAGTTCCAGCAGTTTCAGAGCCGCTAGAATGCAAAATGACCATTCCGACGACAGTGCATAACTGTAAAACAAATAAATGAATAGTAGCCAACTACTCCAAGACATTCAATATATCACAAAAATATAGAGAAGGACCGAGATGACAGTCAACCACTGCTACAACAACAACGGTTACTCAAGAGTTACATTTCTTGATGCTCTCTGAACGTGAAAGTTTATGGGATTGTTTACGTTTGAAAATTGACAATTTTAAATACGGATTATCACTACTGTCTGTGTTAAACACGGAAATATGTGACACTAGGGACGTCTACAGTTCATTATTCATCTAGTTAAGTGCTTCAGAATGCCATGGAAGTCTCGAAATATAGGATTCCAGTCTCAAGGTAGGCTAGTTTGTCGTTAGTTTTCGCTGTTCTTCTTGTTGACAGGTAGGTTTTAGCCTTGGATAGCTATCATACAGGTATTTGTCAGTGGTAACACACTAAACTTCAGTAGAAACGTTGGTGGTCGATAGTTTAAGCTAATCATTATGGGGAAAGTCCATTTTGTAATTGGTTATACGAAGTTTAGGGAAAAAGGGGGTATGACTGAAAATTTTGACGTCCGGGGGTCCCTGTCGTTGGTAATCATCTGTATGAGGATGGAAACATCCTTACACTCTCCCCCACTTAATCAATGAAATTCTCCTGAATTTTTCCGTTACATAATGAAAGGTGTATTAGATAATCTATAATCTCAAGGGAACATCTTTGATGGCGTCTAAAATTATAGTGTATAACCTTGGTTGGATGCTAACGGAGGCGGCCGCCTCAAATTGCCTAACAAGAGTTTCCCCGTCGGTCAATTTATATACTCCCGCTGCTATTTTCCTGAGAATGGTAAAATTATAATATCTCATGAGTTGAGATGGCGCCAAAAGTTTGCTCTCCCCCATTCCAGGTAAGGCAAGAAAGTTAAACCTGTCCAGGATCGTATGTCTGTCTTCAGGAATCTGATTAAAAATGCAGGTGTTCAACAAAGTTGCAACCGCCTCAAATGTTAACAACTTTGAGTCTGGTGACATCAGTTGCCAGTCCTTCGGGGGCCAAACAGACAGAGGACCAGGAATTGGGATCTGGATCTGTATCCCGCATTTCCATTCTCTCTTTGCGGGTGGGCACAAGGGCATGCAACCAACGGCCAGTAAATGTTTTGCCCTCTCTTGGATTGAGGAAGAAACTCTGCCGTCATCTGAACTAATAGTCGTCACAAGGTCGGTGGCAGTACTTGAAATCTGGTCTGTGCTATCATTAGGGCAATAGTAAGTTGAATCAGATGAGGACTCATTTGCCTGGTTCTGTACATCTTTAGTCTGCTCCTCCTGGTGCTGCTCATCACAGGGCTGCTTTCCCAAATTGTCATTACTCACGTCGACATGTAATTTAGTATGGTCACAATCGCCCTTGGCATCTGGCGTCGCTTGTCCTTGATTGTCATCATTGTTGGTCTTGGTTCTTCTGTCTGTTGGCTTCTCTGGCAGTGGTGGGGGTGGCATTGTTAAGGTGTCAGTAGCCTTCCTTTTCATTGCAGTTCTCCTCTTTTCCACTTTGACGACGTCGTTTGTTTCCATACCGAGGGACTCAGCCATCCTACGCAGATAGCGGTTGGTAGATCCAACCTCTTCCTCCCAATTAGTCGGTGGAGGTGGACTCATTATCTTCTGAGGTAGACAGCCTAGCCTACGGGTGAGACGCTCCTTCTTCTTGGTGGATTTGACACACTCCTGAGACAGGGTAAGACGTCTAAATGATGTGATTCCATCGCCTGTTGGTCCGTACAACACTGCATTGGCACCCGTCTCAGTTATTTCGATAGAGTAGAGGACGTCTAAGTCGGGCTTTGAAGGAGAATAGCAGTAGTCCAGGACCGGCTCTCGCTCAGGGGTAAACAGGCCGCCACACTGTAGCCAGAGCTGCCTCCATTTGGAAATTGGTCTATCGACCACACCCCTAAAACTGCTGCACCATGTCTCTACGGCAGCCTTCAAGGTAACTGCTTCTGGAGATTCCTCAGGGGGTATCGAGCCTATTGCTCGCCTGTAGTCAGCGGGACTCTCAGCCAAGAAAAAGCCCATCTTCTCCTTCAAAAGCGGTTTTTCAATGGCCTGATTATGTATTTCTGGATGTGCTGTTTTAACATGCGTCTTCAAGTCGACCATTCTCCGGTAGTTACGCTTCTGGTCAAAGCACCAGGGGCAGAAGACTCTGGTGAAGCCATGGTTGGCTACATGGAGTTTCAGTGCGTCTTTGGACGTGCAAGACTTTTGGCATTCCCAACATAGGTACATGTTTTTTTCTGGAAATATAGGAGGCTTAGTTTACTACCGGGTTCGGAATGTTAGTGTCATGGTCATATATATGGTAGTATTTCCTAAGTTGCTTAATTGGTAAACTGAGAAATTTTTGGACATGGATTCTCAGGCTCTCACACTTTCATACTTTGGATGGATTTTTACCTGTTCAGGCACTCTGTTTGGAAAATAACCGAATTACTGTTCTGGTTCAAATGCTTCGCGGTCAAAACGCATACGTTCTCTTCGGTAGTTTGGTTACTGCTAAATAAGGATATAAACGACCTGTGGCTACCTTGCTACCTGCCTACATGACTGCAAGGTAAAGTCTACAACACGTGCTTCTCAGTACAATGTATCCGACCCTTGATACACAACCTTTCTACGGTCCTACCGAGAAAGCACAATAAAGGGTCTCCTTTGTATATCCCGGATATACGACGAATACATTCCCAATGTATTCAACTTTTGTGTCCCAGACACAAAACTGTAGGCAAGTCCAACCACATTACCATAATCTACAAGGTAATCAAAATTCAAACTAAGGCTTGCAGTATGCAAACTAGCAATATCAACATGAATACGTTATTTTGTACCGGAATGACATGGGAACAATAATCAGAACTTCTGAATACTGTAATTCCGCACAAGAGGTACCATCCACTTAGGTAAGGTTCTTCCTCTGTATGGCAGCATTCTGTCTACATGGATTGCTTTCAGTGGTTTCGATGGGGAAACACGGATCAGGTAGGTAAGGTCATCAATCTTTTTCTCAAGAAGGTATGGACCCTTCCATCTATTGGATAGTTTGGTGCATACACGCGGGTGTCTAGCTGGATCATGAAGCCAGATTGGTGAAAATAAGGGAAATAACTTCGACTTAGAAGTACGATCATATGTCTTTTTACGATATGTGGAATGTTTCTTAAGACTCTGTCTTGCTTCTTCGTGGGCTTCGGCTAAAGCTTCTTGGAGTGATTTGACATACGTGTCGGTATCAGTTTCTTCTTGCTCCTCTGGTTTTGGAAGGAAAACTTGACTTGGCATTGTCAAATTATGTCCTAATACCATCATATTTGGTGTCTGCTTGGTACTTGCGTGTGTGGTGGATCTATAGGCCATCATTACTTGAGCTAAGTAATGATCCCAGGTAGTTTGGCTTTTGGAACAGTAAGCTGTCAGCATACTTGTAAGGGTTCTGTTGAATCTCTCCACAGTTCCATTTGCTTGAGGTCTGAAGCTAGTTGTCCTAGTTTTATATATACGGAAAAGGTCACACATTTCTTTGAAGAGGCTGGATTCAAAGTTTCTACCCTGGTCAGTGTGGACTTCAAGTGGAGCACCAAATCGACAGATGAATTCATCAACAAAAGCTTTTGCAACTGTAACTGCTTCCTGGTTCGGTAGAGGAATGGCTTCTGTCCATTTGGTAAATTCGTCAACCATTACCAAGATGTATCGGTTCCCTTTGTTGGTTAAGGGGAGTGGCCCCAAAATATCTAAGGATACCTTTTCCATGGGTCCGCCTGTAAATAACTGTCCAAGGGGTGCTCTCTGAGATTTGCAGGACTTTCTAGCTGTACATATATCACATGTTTCACAATACTTCAGAACATCTGATTGAAGACCAGGCCAATAATAACTTTCAGATATTCTTTCCAACGTTCTTTTCCATCCAAGATGACCAGCTGATGGTATGTCATGGTTCATTTCCAAAACCTTAGATTGGAGTTGTTTCGGGACAATAAGCTGTAGTCTTGGTTTTGGTTGGCTTGCCCATCTTCTGTAAAGCAAAGAAGACGAAATACATAGTCGATCCCATTGGCTTAAAAGAGTTTTCAATCTAGGGGGCTGGTCAGCTATATCTTTCCATTCCGGCCTTGGATCATTTTGTTCCACTTTTCGGATTACGAAGCCAACGATGTCGTCGTCCAGCTGTTTGTTTCGAATTTGATCTACATCCCACATGTCTATCTCTTGATCTTGACTTTCCGACGATGAAGTGATTAGAATCCTGACCATACTATGTTGTTCAAGGCACTGGGTTGAGTCTTCGAATTCATGACCGGTATCACTATTGGTATACTTTTGGCAAACTTTACATGGTTTCCGTGACAGAGCATCGGCATTTGAATGTTTCCTGCCTTTGCGATGGGTTACCTCAAGATTGTAGGTACCAAGCTCCTGTAGCCATCTTGCCATCTGACCTGTGGGTGTCTTTAGGTTGGTCATCCAGCTAACTGCAGAGTTGTCTGTTCGAAGAAGGACATTTTGTCCGTACAGGTAGGTATGGAATTTCTTCAAGGCTGTCACAACGGCAAGGAGCTCTTTCCTGGTCACACAATAGGCTCTTTCATGGACATTAAGGCTTTTGCTCATATATGCGATTACTCTTTCTCGGCCATTATGATCTTGGGATAGAACTGCACCAACGGCGAAATCACTTGCGTCTGTATCTAGGATGAATTGTCTTCCCAACTCTGGATAGGCTAAAATTGGAGAGGTAGTAAGCTTAGATTTGAGAGTTGCAAAGGCCATATCAGCTTCAGCAGTCCAAACAAATGGTGTCTTCTTTTCACACAGCTTGTGTAGTGGTCTGGCAATTGAAGCGAAATCTTGGACAAATTTTCTATAGTAGGAACAAAGGCCTAAGAAACTACGAACTTCTTTCTTATTGGCTGGCCGAGTCCATGAACGAATGGCCTCCGTCTTCTCTGGGTCAGTAGAAACACCATCTTCTGATACGATATGACCTAAGAAATGAACCTGCTTCTGGAAGAAAATGCATTTGGATGGTTTTAATTTCAAATTGGCTTCTTCTAGCCTTTGGAACACATGTCGGAGCCTTTCCAAGCCTTCATCAAAGCATTCGGATGGGACGATCAGATCGTCCATATACACAAGACACTCTTCCCACTGTAGGCCTCTCATCACATCTTCCATAAGCCTTTCGAATGTAGATGGAGCATTAACGAGCCCAAAAGGCATAACTGTAAACTGATAGAGACCAAGTCCTGTTGCAAAAGAAGTTTTCTCTTTGTCGTTCACGTCTAGACCAATCTGCCAAAATCCGGAGTTGAGATCCATGCAACTGAACCATTTTGAACCGGCTAATGCATCTAAGCACTCATCAACCCGAGGGATAGGATATGCATCTTTCACAGTACAATCATTGAGCTTGCGATAGTCGACGCAGAAGCGAGTAGAGCCATCTTTCTTTGTCACTAGTACCACAGGGGAGGCCCAGCTGCTTGTCGATGGTTCTACCACACCTCTGTCAAGCATCTTCTGTATTTCATCCTTCTCAATTTCACGTTTCCCAAGGGGTTGCCTTCTTGGAGGTTGTTTAATTGGCCTAGAGGTTCCAGTGTTAATTTTATGTACGACCTTGTCAGTTCTTCCAAGGTCATTTGAAGATTTTGAAAATACATGTTGGTACTCATTTAGGAGATCTGAAAGTTTCTGCTTCTGGCTACAATCGAGTTGAGTACTGCTTCTTTCCAAAAGGTCAGTTAAGTGGTCAGGTAACATGGGCTGATGTTCATAGTTACCTCTGTTTAAATGGCAATGCGCCGAGTTGCTTTCGAAAAATGGCTCACAAACTCCAACTGGTACATTTGATGGCACTTCTACCTTCTTGTCAGTGGTATTTAAAAGCCTAATTGGTATCTTGTCATCTTTGGTTTCAACAATGCCTTCTGCAATACGGACGGTGTTATGTTTATGGCCATCTACTGGTGTCATGACTAATACGAGTTCAGGAAAACTGTGTGGCTCTTCTATTTTCACCATAACATTCATTGACGACATTGGTGGTATCATGGCGCTCTCTACAGTCATTACACGGCTTCTGGCTACAGCTTCACCACCAATCCAACATTTTATAGAACCCTGATTGGTGGAAATGGTCAGACTTTTATAGTCGATGCGACTAGCGTGTCTAAGGAGAAAGTCTTGGCCAATGATGCCGTCAGGAATAATATCACATATAATTAGACTTGTCTGGAAAGTGGTATCCCTGAATGTCAATGGAAGAGTTGTTCTACCAGAAATGTTTATCTCATGTCCATTTGCTCCAAGCATCTTCTCATCTACGTTCTCCAAATTATGCGCCAAGTCTTTCTGCAGACAATCGAAAACTCGTTTGGACATTAAAGTTGCAGTTGAACCATTGTCTATAAGAAATAAGAATTCTTTTTCATATATTTTACAACTAGTATATAATCCATTATCCCAAAGGTTGTCATCTTCTGCTAATTTACCAATTCTTTCTTTAAAATATTTCTCTGGTGACCCTTTGCAGTCCGCTGGCTCTGGGTCATTTAAACCAGCGGCCTGAAGTTTTCCGACCTTTTCTTGTATTGGCTTGGTTTGACTGGGCAGTCTCTTGCATAATGTTCTAACGAGCTACAATTAAAACAGCCGCTGTAGTCAGCTGGTGGCAACTTTGGAGCTTGTTTCTTGGTAGGTTTGGTCTCTAGCCTTTCTAAACGTTTGATAAGGTCCTTAATCTGCAGTTGAAAACTGGTATCGTGTTCATTATGGTGGTTATCACTTGAGGACAGAATCGCCCTGACGTTGTTTTTCTTCTTATCGTCAGTTCCGACAATACTCTCGTATCTTTCCACTATTTCTACAGCTTCTTCCACAGTTCTACATCCCCTGTCGATGCATCTGTATTTCATTTCTGGGCCGATAGTCTTAAAGAACTGGTGCAGAGCAAGCTTATCCTGGGCTTCTGGTCCTAGGTCTGGATATGCTCTCTGTGCTATCAGCCTTAGGTCGTCTCCAAAGGATGCTGAGGTCTCTCCAGCTTGACGTCTTCTGGTCTCAAACTTAGTCAAATACCTTGTCTGCTGGCGACTACTTCCAAATCTTTCATTCAACTTCTGGACAAGAATGAAGTACGAACGCCTTTCCTGATCTCTCAGTCCAAGGTAAAATGTCCTAGCAGGTCCCTTGAGACACGAAGCCAACGTCAACGCTTTCTCTGTGTCAGTCCATCTACCCAGGTCGGCACAGTTACTAAAGTGGGAAAAATACGACTCCCATTCTTCCTCTCCAGTAAAGACATCGGGCTTTAGGACAGGAACGTGGTGAGTGGGTACTGAACCAGATCTCGGATATCTGTGTAATCTGGGTGTGTATTGTCTTTCGAGTCTAGTAGTTTCGTGTGTATCACGAAGGGAACCTGATCGGTAATTGTCTGGAATATGCCTGGTATCGGCACTCTGGTTGCTTAGGTATCGAGGGATATCTGTGGATCTGCCCCTCTTAGGTCCTCTTAATGGCGGATCAAATTCAAAATTTCTAGCAGCTTCATCAATATCGGAGTCACTATCAATGGGGTGTGAGATAGGGTCGTCAATGTATTGACGTCTAGGTCTATTACGGGATGTACTGAGTTGACCCTGGTCTGGTCCACCTGAGGGGTCTAATGGCTCTCTATATACTACTTTTCTCTTGGTATGTGGAGACTGGGCGGGAGTACTGTATTCGTCATCTCCTCCACCTACTTCATTAGTATTTGAGGCTGGTGGTAGGTCAATCTCTTCTTGTATATCCGCCGTGGCTATTGAATTATTGGTGTTCTCATTCTCGGCAATTGAAGGGGGGTGACTAGGTTCAGATGAACCTTGGTCAGCAGGTCTATTAGTATCTCGAATGTTAAACTGCACTTCGGAGTCGGAGTCAGCCATGATAATCTATCTATATGGTAACGGTACAAAAAAAAAATTATAAAAAGTACAAATACATTATATACACTTGTATTCTGCTCGTGGTCCCTGATCGCAGAAACAAATACTGTCGCACTGATCCTTTGTAGTCATCTGGTTGGTATGGGCTCGGATCCTGGACCCTCTGGAAATAAAATGAGGATCCCACTTCTGACACCAAGTTGTAAGGAATTTTCGTTACTCTGGTCACCCGTCACGATCGACGGTACTGATCGGGATTCCTTATAGTCAGGTAGGCAAAACGGTAACACAGTGGAAAAGGAAAAATCAACACAAGGCAAAGTTTTCATGGCATGATTATTTTACTATATGGTCAACGACCAAGTCTTCGTCAAGGATGGTTACGAATATTCAACTCTTACAAAAATTCCGGCGTTGATATTTACAAACACGGAAACGTTCAAGGTAACGTTAGAATACGGTGGGTGGGGGAAACACATTCTCCCTTCCATACAATGGCTCTCAATCAACCTCGTGAATACAGGGACAGGACTAGTGCGACAGGATCTCCCTCAGTTATTATATTGCATTATGAGAAAATGTTAAAGACTAAATAGCATGTCACAAAACAATCCTTATTATTTAAATCTGACTTTCGGTCTTTGCATTGTACACTACAAATGACTTAAGATTGGTTAAAGAAACATTAAAGTTTCTGAAGTATATTGGGATAAAGAATTAACTCTTTATAATGGAATTGGTATGACTGTTTTGATTGTTGTTTACACCTGGAGCATCTCATTACCTGAGAAGTTAGGTTCTCTGGCAGGTTTTGAATATTGGTTTGTCTGTCTCGATCGGATGATCTGAGGAGAGATGCCGACATTTTGATTGATTTGATTGATTATTTCCGTTTATTTATCGTCGCTACCGTAGCACATGCCCATATGAGCGACGCCCCCAGAAGACGGTTAGTTGTTACGGGGGATAGTGCAAGGATACAGGACGAAACTGCTGAGAGCCCCGCCTGGTTCTTTAACGTGCTCGATGGATAGCATCGTCACACGGGGCCTCGGTTTAACGTCTCATCCGAAAGACAATTAGTTTTGTTAGTTGATATGGTCAGCCCAGGGCTCGAACCCGTGATCTTGAGGTTTGAAGTCAAGTGCTCTACCAACTGAGCTAATCGGGCTGACATGCCGACATTCAAAATCTGCCGCCTTATATAACTTTTCTAGGATGACCACGTGACCAACGTCGGCCAATCGGAATGCAGAAAATATAAAAACAAAGTTATTCGCCCTCTCGGGAAATCACTTCATAAAGTAATATAGCTGAATTATATACACAGCTCTTACGTTAAAAACACAGCTTTTACAAAAAGCAAACATTAGAAAACAAAAGCAGAATGCAGAATTTAGCTTTGACAAAAAGCAGACGCTCTAAGCCATCGGCGTAGGCAGACATGATAAATTATGATCTTCCGCACCAAGGTCGCTCGACAAGAAGTAGCACAATTCCTCACACAACCCACGAAGATGAATCAAATCCTGCTCTATGCGCTATTCTCACCCAATTTTATCAGAGAATCATATTAAAAACATAAATCCTCGGGATTGTTTCCTATATTGAATAGCAGGCCATGAAAATACTGAAAATAGTTCCAGCAGTTTCAGAGCCGCTAGAATGCAAAATGACCATTCCGACGACAGTGCATAACTGTAAAACAAATAAATGAATAGTAGCCAACTACTCCAAGACATTCAATATATCACAAAAATATAGAGAAGGACCGAGATGACAGTCAACCACTGCTACAACAACAACGGTTACTCAAGAGTTACATTTCTTGATGCTCTCTGAACGTGAAAGTTTATGGGATTGTTTACGTTTGAAAATTGACAATTTTAAATACGGATTATCACTACTGTCTGTGTTAAACACGGAAATATGTGACACTAGGGACGTCTACAGTTCATTATTCATCTAGTTAAGTGCTTCAGAATGCCATGGAAGTCTCGAAATATAGGATTCCAGTCTCAAGGTAGGCTAGTTTGTCGTTAGTTTTCGCTGTTCTTCTTGTTGACAGGTAGGTTTTAGCCTTGGATAGCTATCATACAGGTATTTGTCAGTGGTAACACACTAAACTTCAGTAGAAACGTTGGTGGTCGATAGTTTAAGCTAATCATTATGGGGAAAGTCCATTTTGTAATTGGTTATACGAAGTTTAGGGAAAAAGGGGGTATGACTGAAAATTTTGACGTCCGGGGGTCCCTGTCGTTGGTAATCATCTGTATGAGGATGGAAACATCCTTACAGACCTTTTTGAGTAATGTTAGTTAAAGGTTAATTGTGACAAAAGTGTTTGTGTATGTTTGGGGGGGGGGGGGGAGAGAAGTATATGAGTCTCCTTTGCAACAATTCTAGTCTTCTATGTACGATGGAATAAACCTGCATAATCTGATTTAATAGAACAAGGCAATAATACCAGTAGAATTGATTTAACAAGAGTCAATATTTTGAGCAATATTATTAAAGGATGATTTTAGTGCAATGATATAGCTGTACAGAATAATTAAATTCACAAATCCTTTGAACAATTGACTGATTATTGGCCCTCCAACTGATCTCTGGTTCTACTAAAGACATTCACTTGAAGCTTGGCACACTTGTTCACTATCAAAAGAACAACCTACACTATCAAGGGGGATAACTCTAGATGCATTTTGTGCTTTTATCCACTATCCAGCACCAAATGGCCAAGCGTAGGCACCCATAGGCGGTGCTCTTGTTCCACAACTTTCCACAATTTACATCAACTTAAAATTGCCATCTCAAATTTTTGTCATATGGAACTGGGTTAACTTAGTGACAGAGTCATACCAAAGCCCTTTTGTTTCAAAGCATTTCCCTTCTTTATCTCTAAGCCAGAGATTATAAAACTCAATTGAGAATTTAGTAAAAACTCAGTAACAAGTAACAATATTCCTGTATAATTTTTAGCTCTGCTGTTTTCTGAGAAAGCAAGAGGTTTTGCTATTGCAAGGTGGAAGTCTGTGTCAGCGTCTGCTCCAGCTATGTCATCCAAAAATTTCGAAATTTTACACTGTCTCTGGTATTACTGAACACATTCTCTTGAATTCAGAAAGCCTGTTTATTTTCAAAAGAACAATCTATACCAACAAAGGGGAATACTATAAATGCATTTTTAAATGAATTATGCCTCTTCTTGTTAATTTCATATATTAACCGCTGTCATAGCGCAGTTGGTAGTGCTTCTGACTGTCAATCTAGAGGTCTTGGGTTCAATCCAGACGGTGGCACTCATCCTTTCCGACTATTTGTCTCTCACCAATGGGTCGATAATCATAGACCTATGTGGGATAGCAGCTGGAGGCTAGGAAGGGATGTAATGGTAGTGCTGGTGTGAGAAATACCAGGATTCCACTGTTAGGTGCTTCAGCCGCCGCGATATAACTGAAAAATTGTTGAAAGTGGCGTAAAACCCCTTTCAAACAAACAAATCATATATTAACTAATAGTTTGAGTAATTTCTTAATTGAGTATGAAAGAAGTCTTATAATCTGGGACCTTGATCTGTAAAGTGAAAGAATCCTAAACTGTATATTAACAGAGACCCATACCCAATCCAGTTGCTTGGAGCAGTTCCCTGACCCTGATGAGGAGGACACAGAGATATGGTTGTATAGAAAAGACTTGCAGAATACCAACTTGCAAAGGGAGACAACACAGGTAAGGGTCTGTCAATTTTTGAAATAAAAGAGAACAATTCTGTTTCTGACTGTTAATACTGAAGTGCTTCAGTGACTTTTTGCATGTCAAGTCATTCCCATAAAATGACAAGAAGACAATTTAGAAAACTTTGTTGAAAATGAAGAAATTGCATGTATCACATAATTTCTTCATTTTACACAATGTTTTCCCAGAAAGCTGAAAAAGTCTTAAGTTTCCTCAACTTGAAATTGTCTTCTGCAAGTCCTTTCAATTTGGACCAGTCTAAAATTTTGCTATCTTTTGGGTTAAATTGATTAAAGGACCAAACAAGAACAAAATATTTTTCAGGAATTTTTATTGAAGAGATCAACGTATGTTTAATTCAATTGAGTCATCTATAATTATAAAAGTGAGGCTCTTGGATTTTATTGATTGATAGTATTCCAAAAGGCATGTAAAGTTGATAGAAAAATTACATTGTTACATGCTTTATGATGTTACATGCTTTATGAGTTCACTTTCATGGTAATGAAAATGTCTTGACATAGGCTTTAGCTCATTTGCTTAGTTACAATACACCCATGTAATTGACCTATTGCTGGCCCGCTAACTTAATCTGTTGGCCACGTGTATTGACTCCGAAAGTTCCGTTTTGATTTTAAACAGCATTAGTTTGTGAAGTTCATATCATGTAGCATTTGACAAAAAGGTGGAATGTTTGGTGGGAACGTAAACATTGTCACTAAAATGTTTCAAACCTTTTTTTCTTAGAGCCTTCAAAAACTGTATTGTGTGGGAAAGGGTTAATGGTACAATAATATATGCGACCAATTCAGTGTACAAAATGTATTCACAATCTCCTGCAATATGTTATTGAAATTACTCATTTGCTTATTTAACTAACTTTGTATTTAGTGGGAAAGGATTAATGGTATGATAATATATACAACTATTTCATTGTTTTTCACAATCTCCTGCAATATGTTATTGAAATTACTCATTTGATTGTTTAACTTACTTTGTAATTGAAAAAAAAGATTAGAAATCGGAAATAAATGAAACTTGGTAACTAGTTAAGAAGCTACAGTTTACAATTATTTATTTAGAAAACCAGTGTTCCAGTTGATGGTTGGCTATTGAAGACCAAATCCACTTATGTGCAGGAAGGAGATGCTGTAGATATGAGCCGATTTTTTGCTAAGATAACAGATGAGCTGGACAAATGGCTGATCCAGGGTGCTGACAGAAAAGAAATAAAAGTCGTTGACAAAGAGAGTATACAGTCACAAAAGCCGGTTGTACCCTCAACTCTTGATCTTTCCCAGACATTAAGATCTCATATATCAAGGGCAGATAACCCATGGCTACTGCGCTCATGTGTACGATCAAACTCCTTTTCACCCATTTCTAGTCGTTCTAGTATTTCCAGCATGTCTACCCAGCATAAGGCACATTGTAAATGGTTGTTGAATGGTGGGCTTGATGAGCTGCCTGCAACAACCCAAGTGTCATGTCCTATAATGGAAAGATATAAAAAGAATGTAGAGTCACTGGAGTGGATAAAGTCAGGCCAGCAATCTTCTGTAGATAAGTCTGATAATCCAATGTCAACTTTCCTTAAGATTGCTTCTGATCAATCTTTATGGCTTAAAGCACCATCTACTGATAAGCCGAAACTTGAAAATGATTCAGAATTCCCCTTGAAAAAAATGAAATGTGATAATATTGAAAATTGGCTTCAAAAGTCTGGAAAACTCCAAGATACAATTACTGCCTCCCCATCATCCACTGCAAATTTGCTATCAAAGGGAGATAATAAATGTATGTGGTTGTTTTCTTCGCAGTTATCTGTTCCTAAGCATGATGATGACTTAGAAGAAATTTATTTGTGATATTAACAAGGTGTTTTTTCTTGCTACTATTCTTTTTCAGTCAGTCTTTTTTTCTTTTGCTTTCATTAAACTAATATGATTCAATTCATAGCTCGTCTCTTTTGTTTAAATGATGTTTTACAAAGATTTTAATGAAAAATTATACTTCTTGTATTATTTATTATTACTGAACTTATTTGAAAGATTTTTCCAAAGATACTGTTTACAGTCATTCATACAAAAAAATAGTATCTTAAAAGGAATATCTAATTTTTTACTTAACAATTACTAACTTTAGCAACCTAATATAAAAAAAGGGGGGAAAAGAAAACTTAATCCAATACAAGTTGACTAAATTATAGACTGGTCCAAACTGTAAGTTGTAGTGAAAAGTTTAAAATTTGGGTGATTAAAGAAATATCACACATTTAAGCTTTAAACTGAGCAGGCTCTCTGGAGACTTGATAAATGTATTTCTGGCCACACCGATTGAGCTCCAACAGGAAGTTCCCCTTTGATATGAAATGGAGCTGTATTGCAGAAAGTTCAGTTCCAGTCTAAATGAGTGATTTAACTAGTTGATTGATTCTTTGATTGACAGCCTCCATCTGTCAATTGTGTGCAAGATGCTGACTTAAAACTTATTAACCCATTCCCACACAATGAAGCTTTTAAACGCCCCTCAACATGAAAGATTTAGAAATCATTATAGAGGATGAAGAAATTGCTTGTTACAAGCAATTTCTTCATTATCCAAAATGCTTTCTACCCCAAAAGACAATGGTTTTGAAGATTTCATCAACTAAAAATTGTCATCTGCAACTTCTTTGAATTTGGACTGGTTTAGAATTTTATTGTGTTGGAATGAGTTAAACCCCTTACTGGCACTTTAGGAAAAATATGAATTAATAATTATTAGTAGTATCCTCAACTTATTTATTAACCCATTCCCACACAACAAAACTTTACACTGGTCCAAATTGAAAGAAACTGCAGACGACAATCTGAAGTTGATGAAATTTTGAATTCTTTTGTCATTTTGTACAAAAAACTTGTGGATAATGAAGAAATTGCTTGATACAAGCAATTTCTTCATTTTCCACAATGTTTTCCAAAGCTAGTTTCTCTAGACGCGTAAAAAGGAGGGAATGTGTGGGAATGGGTTAAGTTAGAATACAGATTATAAGAAAGTTGCTATTAAGCTCTACTAGTTGAAGGCCAGTGAACTGGTGTCATTGTGTTTTGTCCATTGTGAGTCTATGCATGCAACTCTGTGTCTATGAGTCCATTTTTGCGGAAATCTTTCTCTTAAAAGATTATCTCCTCAGAAACTACTGCACAGGTCTCGGGTTGTTTGTTTCAACAGGTAAAGAATGAACTACATCCTATAGGTGAACATATTTAAGCCAGTGGAGCAATACAGGCCTTCTTGGGCCTCTTGTTTGTCTTTGATTTTACGAAATGGCATTTTTCATCTGGTTCTTGGATTTGTAGTGTGTGTATATTACTCACACATTGTTGTTATATTTTGTTATATATAATGTTATACTACCACAATAAAGTGTCATTACCAGGGTGTAATACACTGCGTTCATTACATTTAAAAATTTATATGTTATTTGTACATGTACTTGCCATATCACATTGATAAATTGATGGATCATGCATGACTAATATACCTTCATGCTTTGAGCTTTTTTTAACCCTCAAGTTGCAGTCTTTATTTTCTTTATTCGCTAGTTTAATCCATTACCAGACAACATAATTTTATACAGATCAGAATTCAAAGAAGTTGCAGATGACTCTTTCAATTTGATAGAATTCTAAATATATCAGTCTTTATTGATAAGCAATTATTCTTTTTCCGTATTGTTTTAGCAGAATTGTGTGGAAATGGGTTGAATTAACTAGTTCCATGCATGAATGAAATTTTGATTACAAAGTTGTTTCTCTATGCTATGGTGCAAATGAGAAAAACAAGTTCCTTTTCCCAGCTTTTATTGGTTTTCACAGGCATGGCACAAGGTATCTTATTTTTATTAAGAGTTGGGTCCCAGGTTCAATTCCCGGTCATGGCAAATATCCATTCTGACATTTGTCTCCCACCAATTACTGGATAATCATAAACCTAGTTGGGATGAGCAGCTTGAGGTCCAGAAAGGATGTAGCGGTAGTTCTGGTGCGATAAATACCAGTAATCCATGGTTAGGTGCTCCAGCAGCCACCATATGACTGAAATATTGTTAAAAATGGCATTAAACCCGATTCAATCAATTGATAGAGTCATATTAAACATGATAAGTAAAATGAGATGAGTAACCTATAGTAAATCTTGCTCAAGCAACCACATCTATTAAGCAACCATTTCAATTGTGCGACCATGATAGAAATCTGCATTTAGAAAGCAAAATCTTTTAAAAAAATTTTTCCTTAAAAAAATTGTTACAAAATCCTATGTTGTGGAACTCATTAGAATCATCTCATTCTAATGAGTTCCAACAGTCGAAGATTAAGGGAGAATTATGTAATAATTTCTTTTATGCAATCAAATCAATTCTGCATATCTTTCACAATAAAGTTTATTAAGAAAAAAAACCTTTTTGGTCGTCCCTTCAGTGGTCCCATAATACAAAATTTACTGTTCTCATTTCCTTTCAAGATATGTTAATCATGGGAACTTCAAAATAAATATGGGTCATTAGGGAATGTAGATAATGAGTCAATCATGGATATCTGTGCATGTAATATAATTGACAGTTATCTGGCAACACCCTCTGGACTCTGACTGGGAGTTCAACATAGCTATTAATCCAATCCACCACGGCAAAATTTTAGACTGGTCCAAATTTCAAAGAAACTGCAGATGGCAATCTCAAATTGATGGAATTACAATTTTTTTCTTCTTATAGGAAAGAAAACATTGTGGATAATGAAGAAATTGCTTGATACAAGCAATTTCTTCATTTTCCACAATGTTTTCCAAAGCTTTATTCTTGAGGGCATACAAAGGAGGGATTGTGTGGGAATGGGTTAAGCAATGTTATTTTGTAGCTTCTATCTTTAAAGTACAATAGATGGTGGGCCACTGAAACATTGTAATTACAGCTTGAATCAGTTACAATACAAACAAAAATGTTTCAGATACATGTTTGCAAAGGTCAAAGTTCAAAGATGCCTTATGGTCTAAATGATATGATCGGTAGATTTTTTAAAATTTTTTTGACAGTGGATTTTTGTCAGTTACAGTGTTTAGATAGAAAAAAAAACATTTTAAGAGTGTAACAAATTCCTTTGATTTGCAGTTAAATTTCAGCGTCCGTGCAACAAACTTCATGTTGTCTGTATTCATTTGTCAAGACAATTCCAATCATAACACACTTACCCGCTCCATAATGTTAGGATTGGAAGTAACAGGTTAAGAGTATAATGACTTGCTGTTATCTGTATCCTCCGATACTCTGACCTCCACCTTGTCATGGGTTCGATCCCTGGCGGCGGCACTTATCCTTTCCGACATTTGTCTCTCACCAATGGATGGATAATCGTAAACCTAAGTGAGATAGCAGCTGGAAGCTTGGAAAGGATGTAATGGTAGTACTGGTGTGAGAAATACCAGGAATCCATTGTTAGGTGCTCCAGCAACCGCAATATGACTGATATACTGTTAAAAGTGGATTTAAACTCCATTCAATCAATCAATCCACCTTGGCTATGTTAAGCTACGGTATTAGCATTTTCCCGTTTTTTATAATATAAGACTGGTCCAAGAGGTTGCAGACGACAATGCAAATTGGATAAAATTTGAAATGATACCATCCTATATGGCAGCAAACATTGTGGAAAAAGAAGAAATAGCTTCTTTTCCTCTATGTTTTTCTCAAATATAAAATTGCAGGGACTTAAAATTTCGGATTTGAACAGGAAAGGGTTAAACAGTTTATTTTGCAAAACATTTGGTCAACAAGTTTGAAATAAAAAGCAAACCATGGGATTGCCAACATATTTTTCCTATGTTTAAGTCACAAAGCCAACAAGGACATCAGTTGTCAGCATTCACGTTTGGTTTATATGATTATATGATTAGTCAATTAATGTTTTCATTGACAGTAGCAATCCATCAATTTCTACTGATATTTGAGTTGATACAGACTGCATGGATTCAAAGGGAATCTGACTTTAATTAGTGCAAGTGTGTTATTGACCATTCGTGGCTGTCCATCAAAGAATCAATTGACCAGTCAAATAATTCATTTAGACTGTAATTGAACTTTGAACTCTGACATTTGCCGACATTTGAGCTTTTTTTAATGGTTTGGCTACCTTAATGTTGTAACTGCAGCTTATTGAAGCTGAAGTTACAACGTTTAGGTGGTTAACCAACAATTTTACCTAAAATTTTACCTTTCTTGCATGTTACTGGCCATAAATTTTGCTAAATAACGCTATTTAAGATTCAATTTGACTTTCCTGTTAGAGTGTGTTGGCAGGTCCCGTTTGAAGCACCAGTAATTTGTCAGTCGATTAAAATGTCATGTCAAAGCTAATTTATAATTTGTGATAGATGTTACAATATAATATGTACTATATTTTCGATATATATGTCATGTCATTACCAGTGTGTGATACATGGTGCTTAATATGTTAAGATAATGGAAATAAAAAAGAAAGTTATCAGTTATAAGAAAACCTGTTTCACTTTTATATTATGTTCACCTTTATAATAATACCCGAGCACAACCAGCTGATGATGAGCCTTTTGATCTGTAAATGTATGTCTTGCGTCTTTAGACATGTTTACACTCTAGGGGCCAAAGTTTTTGTGAAACTCTGGTTTGTCATAAGGATACACCTTCTTGAAACTTGGATGGTTCCATTGTGGGAAAAAATGGGAATAGGGGTCTTAATGACATTAACCTTACTTAACCCATTTCCACACAATCCCGCTCTTTAACACCCATCAAGAAAAAATCTGGAAAACATCTTGGGAAAAGATGAAATTGCTTGTTGAAAGCAATTTTTTCCGTGTCCACAATGTTTTCTACCATACCAGACAGAGAATTATAAGTTTCACCAACTTAAAAAAGTCTTCTGCAACTTCTTTGAATGTGGAGCAGTTTAGAATTTTCTCGTTTAATTATAGGTTAAACTCCTTGGACAACAAGTTAGGCTCAAACTGGATGAAACTGGCCAGAATGACTATTGGGTCTAATCGATTCCCACACAATGACGCTTTTTGACACCCCTCAAGTAAAAACAAATATTAACATTGTGTAAAATGAAGAAATTATAACAAGCAATTTCTTCATTCACAAAATGTGTTTTACCCAGAAAGCAGAAAAAACCTAAAATTTCACAAACTTAAAATTGTCGTCTGCAACTCCTTTCAATTAGGACTAGTGTAAAACTTAATCCATGGCATTTGTTGTAAACAGGATGTTACTTTGGAAATAAAAAGATGTATGTCATTAGGTCAACTCTTGATCATTATTAACAAGTATATAAGCCCTATGTCCTGCTTGTGTCAGCACAATTTTGACCGGCTTCACAGTTTGCATTTTGCATTCTTCGTATGTCTGTCTGTCTTGAATTGACGAATTGTTGCTGTCAATCAAATGGTCAGTTGACCACTAAAATAATTGATTTAGACTGGAGTTAGCTCTGAACTACGACATTGGCCGCTATTTATGAGAAGCATTTTTGTTGGTTTGGCAACTACGTCTTAACTACAGCTTATTCAAGCTGTAGTTACTTTTGGTTCGCCAACCAATCATTCTATTTGTAGCTCACCGAGCACAAATTGCTCATGTGAGCTATTGTGATCACCCCGTGTCTGTCCGCTGTCTGTCATCCGTCACTAATTTCTTTAAGCAGCATCTCCTCCCAAACCATTTTATCCAAATTTTGCAGAAATGTTCCTAAGGTCGTCCCCTTTTAAAATAATTAGCAGAATTTAAATCTGTTGAAAACTCTAGTTGCCATGACAACAAAAGTGAAAATTTAAATAAAAAAAAACATCTTTAAAAATCTTCTTCTCCTGAACCTGAAGGCATTTTGCATGAAATACCAGTATATTGACCTCATTCAAAATAGCTAAAATTACTACCCTCAGGTTTCCAGGGGTGATTCCCAATGAGGGATCATATTTAGAAACAAAGAAGGATTTTTAAACAGCATCTCGTCCACTTGGTCATTTCGAACAAATTTGGCAGAAATGTTCTTTAGGTGCCCCCCTTGAAAAATAGCTTAAAGAATTGAAATCGGAGGAAAACTCCGGTATCATCATCCTTAACTTTAAATTTGACCATATAAAGAAAAGGAGCCTTTATCAGGGCGTAGCAGGGCCAATGGCCCTCTTGTTTGTTTCGCGCTACTGACGATATATCTTGCAAAACAACGCCATTGAAATCGAAGTGGAAGTTCTCGTCAGAATCAATGGGTGGGGCTACAGGAGTAAGTTGGCCGGACCAGCGATTTGTCAATTAGCTAATTGTAGTAAAGGTAACTAACTTTGAAAATTCGCTACACCATAAAGCTTAGTCCTTTGTTGTGAGATCCTGGATTTTACAGAGATAAAAGGATTGGGCCTAGTGCATTAAAAAAAAATTTCTGGAATCATCTCTAATGGTGTCAAATAAAAACGCTAGCTTTGTTGATACAAGGGCAGTAATTTTTGTAGACTGAAGAAATGTTACATATGCGTTGTTTCCCTTGTTTAGGACCAGGGGAGGCGCCAAAGAGTCTCTAACTTGCTCTTATTTAGTTATTATCTGTATCATTATATATAAATCCATTTTCAACGATATTTCTGTCACAGTGTGATTGCAGTAACACCTACCTATGGTACTTCTCACTCCATTCGTAAACGTTTACTTTAAAACCCTTGTCTCAACAAAAACTGCTGCACGGATTAAAACCAAATTTCATTGCAATGATTGATCCTTATCAGATTCTCTTAAAGAATTTTGATCGGATAAAAAAAACCCGAACAACAAACAAAAACATGGCTTTTATGGGCTTTGCCTATTTCCATATATGGTAAATAGTGAAAACTTGGAAGAACCTGTCAGAAACTGGACGATGGATTTCAACCAATTTCACAGGAACAATGCACGTGTGTCTGCTTTTTAGACCATTTCATGAAATTTGATCGGAAAAATTGTTTTCATTTGTTGGCCCAATGTCCCTTTATGGTATATGGTGAAAACTCAGTATTAACATTTTCTCGGACAACAGTAATTTAGTTTAAAACTACTTATTTTACATAGATTTGGAAACAAGCTCTTCCAACTCGATTCTGCTTCCCGGAGAATACACCAGAACTCGCACCGATTATTTGGGCCGATGACATAAAAAAAAAGCTTCGAAACGCATTGTGGAAATGAAGAAATTAAATTCAACCCACTTGAAAGCGTCGTCTTCAGCTTCTTTCAATTCAGACCAGTCTGTGCAAATGCTTATTAAGTCTGCAATCTTATGAAATAAGATTAACAACTCAATCTATCATTATTCTTCCCAAATAAATTATAATTCTATAAAAACACTGTAGGAAAGGGAGAAAGATATCGTTACAAACAATTTCTTCTTCTTTTGTAACATTGATTTTTCTATCTTGCACCCATTTGTTTAAATTTGCACAAGCTTTGAATTGTCGTCTGTAACGTTTTTGAAATAAGATTAGTTCGAAATTTAGTCGTCTGGCACTGGATTAAAGCGTTTCTAAAAGCGAATTTTCATGACTTTTAATATTAGTTTAATCCTTTCCTAAAGGTATTATTAATGTCATTTCACGCCATAAACTAACAACAACAACAACAACATATTGAAAAAAAATAAATAAATAAAAAAAGATGAAAATAAAAAAAATGAATTTTAAGAACACCTCTCAACGATTTTTTTCTTCTAAGAATTTGAAGATGTTAAGGACTTTACGACACTTAACCTATTACCAGACGACAAAATTCAAAGAAGTTGCAGACGACAATTCTAAGTTGTTGAAATCTTTAAAAATCGTTGTCTTTTTTGGTACAGAAAACATTGTGGAAAATGAAGAAATTCCTTGTAACAAGCAATTTCTTCATTTTCCACAAGGTTTTCAAAAGCCGTCATATTGAGGGACGTCTAAAAGCGTCACTGTCTTGGAATGGGTTAAGACAGTCATCCGGCTTTTTGGCTCAACAAAGAAAACTAGCAATAGGAACATTATGGGAAATGGAGAGATAAAATCGCCCGTTAAAAGCAATACCTCATTTTCTCACAACGTTTCGTTTTTGTTATGATTCTAATATCAAATTCAGTTTTAAATCTCATTTGCAATTAGCTATTTAGTCCGGCCAGTCTATTGTTTGTCTTGCCTGGTAATGAGCTACTTTCCACTATCTTTGAGAATGAGAAGCATGTATTTCAAATACCCTTATTGTTATCTCAACGCATTCCCACATAATGACGCTTTTCTTCATTTTCCGATTGTCTTTCTTGAGGCGAAAACATTGTCGAAAATGAAGAAATTGCTTGCAACAAGCATTTTTTTCAATTTCCATAATGTTTTCTACCAAAAAAAATAGATATAATTCAAAATTTCACAAACTTTAAATTATCGTCTGCAACTTCTTTCAATTTTGACCAGTATAAGATTTTACCGTCTGGTAATGAGTTAAAGACATACGAGAAGTCCAAAGTACCGACACGGTCAATAAAATGTCTACGAAAAGGAGGGGATCTTGAACATAAACTGTAACCATATTCAAAACTTTCAAAACTTAAGACAAGAAAATTAATTTTTCAATTGACGAAACGCATACCCCGCCCAATTCATAAACAAACTCCGACAGAGAAACGTGTCTGAGATTAGTTTCTGCCTTAGACATCTTATAAATAATTTAATTGTTAGTTTCGTCTATCACTAACGGGCGATCTGATTGGTTGAAAAAAAATATTCATAACTCCATGAACAAAATTTTTAGCACGCAGCGATTTTGTATGCATCCGCAAAAAATAGTCCAATACAAAAAAGAAATCAAACATTGTAAAGCTTTCGTTTTTTTCGCTATATACTATTAAATTATAAGAATTGAAGAGAATATTTTTTGTTTTCATGGAGGTATGAACCGAAAAACCTAATCACACAATGTATGAATCCGCTTCGCTCTTAACCCATTCCAACTCAATCCCTCCTTTTTACGCCCGTCAAGAAAAAAAGTTTTGGAAAACATTGTGGAAAATGAAGAAATTGCTTGTATCAAGCGATTTCTTCATTATTCACAATGTTTTTTTATCCAAAACGACGAAAAAATTCAAAATTCCATCAACTTGAAATTGTCGTCTGCAGCTTCTTTTAATTTGGACCAGTCTAAAATTTTTCTGTGTTGGAATGGGTTAAATAAATTTGAGGAAGACCTATTCGTCAGATAGCTGTAAATGCGCTCCATTCATAGCGGGGATATAAAAGTCAGGCTCTACGACGAAATGTAGTTCTGAGTGCGTTCTTTTCGTCTAGATTCTTAAGATTCTAATTTAGATTTTTGATATAAAGAGTTATTTAGATTAAGATTTTTAAGTCGCTAAATAAGAACTCTCAGAATGCTAAATGAATTTAAGCATTTGCTTAACCCGTTACCACACGAGAAAATTGTAGATAGGTCCAAATTGAAAGAAGCTGCAGACGACAATTTAAATTTGATTGAATTTTAAATTTGCCAGTATTTTTGGGTAGAAAACATTGTGTATAATGAAGGAATTGCTTGATACAAGCAATTTCTTCATTTTCCACAATGTTTTCCAAAGCTTTTTTCTTGAGGGGCGTTAAAAGGAGGGCTTGAGTTGTAATGGGTTAATTAAACGATTCACCTTGACGACGTCGAATCTTTTCACCCAAAATAACGAAATTCGTTCTTTAGAGAGTCAAAAAATCCTCATTTAGCGAGATTTTTTATCTCGACGAAGGGTGTTTATATTGTTAAAGTTAAAAGAAAAAATGGGACCAGTTAGAACAGAAATCATTGTGAGAGAAAAGTAGAAGCTGCTTGTAACTGATGAATAGACCGGGATTTTTGTATGGAAACTCAACGTTTCCGATGTACGGGATGATCAATTTTGCACCTCCTTTATTTTAACCCCCTATTAAACGACAGACACTGAGAATGGTCAGCATTGAAAAAAAGTTGCAGGCGAAAACTAAACTTCAAAGCATTTTAAATATTAGAATAAAAAGAGCAAAGATGATTAATGCTTGTTACAAACAATTTCTTCGTTGTCCACAATGTCTTCCAAACCTCTTTATGGCGTCTTGAAAGCGAACTTGTGTAGGAATGGGTAATAGATTCTGTGGATTAATTTAGTTTTAGTCAGAACACGTGAGCATAAGGTTGACAGCTCATATCAGCACTTAAGCCGCTCTTTTTTTTATTTTTATTTATTTATTTTTTTTTTTTTTTTAAGAACAAAGAAAACTTGTTGAACTTTGTAAGTGAGCATGAAAATTTGTGCCAAGTAGAAACCTTCTACCTTTGATTTAAGTCTTATTCTTAATCATAGACTTAAGTAACCGTCCTTATTGTGCCCAAAATAAGATAGCTTTTGACAGAGTGGTCTGGTAGCGTTTCAAAAGATTCGTGTCAATTAGATTTCAACCTTTGTTCCGGTATTATCAAACACGTGCCGAATGCATGGAAAGTGCAATTTGCGTGATTAAACGCTGTTGACCACAGGCATTTGTTTTATATCTTTTATGAATAAAAGTTACATAGCGGCTACTATACACCGTTAGATTATATAGTATATTTAAGAGATGAAGAGAATATATTTGTTTTCATGGCGGTATAAACCGAAAAAAATAATCACACTGTATGAATACACGAAGAATTTATGTTTTTTGGTTCATATCTCCACGAAAACAAAGAAATATTCTCTCCATATCTTAAATTTAAAAGCAACGAGCGCAATAAGCAAAAACTTTATAATTTCTTGTACTTTTTGTATGGGACTATTTTGTATGGAAGCATACAAAATAGGAGCGTGCTCAAAATTTCGTACCCTGAGGTATGAATTATTCTTTTTCTACCAACCAGAACGCCCGTTCTTGATAGACGGAACAAAATTGAAATATAGATAAACAGATTTTAATAACAGGAATATTACAAAACAAACGCCTGTGCTGTTGACGCAGAGCTAAAGTTCACTAAGAGCTTTTATTTCGGATAGCTTCTAAAATATTTAAGACAGAACGATTCTTTCAACGGTATTCGGTTACACTTGAACATCCACTGCACCTAACCATTGCTTCCTTTCTTGCATACGAGCACAATTTTCGTCCGTGATGATAAAACCTTTTTCGTACTCTGCAATTTTTTTAAACTTCGAGTTGAGACTAAAGATGCATTTCTGTTCAAATAGTATAGTAAGAGCACGAAAATTAGAGAGTTTACTTGTATTTTGTTTTCTTATTATACTTAATGTACAGTTAACCCTTTCCTATTTTATGAAATTTTAGACTGGTCCAATTTCAAAGAGGTTGAAGACGACAATGAAAATGCATGCAATTTGAAATCTGACCATCATATGTGGTAAAAAATATTGTGGGAAAAGGAGAAATTGCTTGTTACAAGCAATTTCTCCTTTTTCCACAATGTTTTCTCAAGTATAAAATCACAGTGACGTAAAATCCCTGGTTTGTCCAGGAAAGGGTTAAAACATTAATTAAGATTTGAGGCTGAATACGTTCTCAACTGACGAATCGTTGGCCCCGCCCACTTACTATATTGGTCACGCCTACTAACTCCAACAGGAAGTCCCGTTCGATCCTAAACGGCGTTATTTTGCAAAATTTATGTCCAGTAGCATGCAAAAAAAAAAAAAAAAAAAAAAAGAGTAGGATAGTTGGTTAGCGACTTAAACGCCGTAACTACAGCTTGAATAAGCTGTAGTTACGGCGTTTAAGTCGCAAAACCAATAAAAGTGGTACACAAACATTGCGGCCAATTTTGGAGATCAAAACACATTTCTCGTCTAAATGAATGATTTAAACGGTCGACTGGCTATTTGATTGACAGCCGCGATTGGTCATTTGATCAAGATAAAAAAAGTCTCAGACCTTTTCCTAGATCAGAATGCGCCCAGTCTGACCAGAGTCGATACATTTATGCACTTCAAAGAAAATCTTTTTTTTTAACCGGTCAAGCTTAGACAAAGACCAGACGGCCCACGTATAATCCGTAACAGGTTGAACTTTATCAAATGAATATTGTTTGTGCATGTCTTTAAAGTAATGTTATGTACGAGTTTTATTGAAAACTTACCGACTGTGTAGGGGGATTTATTCGCAATTGAAAAAAAAGAAAGAAAGAAAGAGAAGGAGCTGAAGGAAAGCGGAGAGGGAGATATGGAGATTGAGCGATTTGAACAGAGAGAGAGAGAGAGAGAGAGAGAGAGAGAGAGAGAGAGAGAGAGAGAGAGAGAGAGAGAGAGAGAGAGAGCGATACAGAGAGAGACAGAGAGAGACAGAGAGAGAGAGAGACAGAGAGAGAGAGAGAGAGAAATATTGAAAATACCATTTCATTTTGTTTTAACTGTATAATGGATTTATACGAATTTAATGTAATCTACATTTGTATATATATATCGATGTTTGCGTCTATACGATTACTCTTCGATTCTGTATAATTGACGGATCTCTGGCCACGCCCAGTGAGCTCCCACCTAGGTATCAAAAGATTATGACCAGTATAAAAAGGTTGGTTTGGCGACCTTAACGTCGTAACTACAGCTTATTCAGGCATTTAAGTAGCCAAACCAACATAAAGGCTTAACTTAAATGGCGGCCGATATCAGAATTCAATGATAACTTTTCAGTCTAATTGAGTGATTTCATTGGTCTACTGGTTATTTGATTTCAGCGACTGCTCAATTGCTCATCTTGGCGTTCGTTTAATAGCCTGAAATTATTTGAAACACCGTTACAACCACATCATTCCATCCAAGCCATTAATAGACCAATCGCGACTGTCTCTCAAAGAATCAATCGACCAATCAAATAATTCATAGAGTCCGGGAATGAGCTTTGAACTTCAACATTGGTCACCATTTGTGTGAAACATTTTGTTAGTTTTGACGACAAAGCATCGTAAGTAAAGCTTATTCATGCTGTAGTTACGATGTTTAGGTCACCAACAATTTTACTTTTTTTATTACATACTCCTGGCGATAATTGAGCAAAGTAAACCATAACACTTATATTTAGCCTTTTCGTTGATTTGACGACATAAACTTCGTGACTACAACTCAGACAAGCTGTAGTTGTGACGTATTTGTCGCCAACTTACCAATTTATTCAATAATTATTATTATTCTCGTTATTATTATTTGTTACATGAAACCGGCCATAAATTTTCCCAAAACAAACAAACAAACAAAACAAACACCACCATTTAATATCTAAGTCGTTCGACTTAGATATTAATTAAATGGTGGTGTTTGTTTGTTTGATTTGTTTTGTTTTTGTTGGAGTCAGTTGGCCTGGCTAGTGATCCGTCAATTGACCAATCGCTGGCCTCTCCCACTCTCTCCCATTCACTCCGTTGGCTCCGCCCATTGACTCCGACAGGAAGTTCCGCTTCAATTGTAAACTATCCTGTTTCGCAAGAATTATGGCCAGTAGCATGTAACGAAAAGTACAATTGTTGGTTGGCAACCTAAACGTCGTAACTACAAATTGAATGAGCTTTGGTTACGACAATAAAATTGCCAAACCATCAAGATTACTTCACAGCAACTTATGTTTAAGTTCAAATCCCGATTCCGGGCTCAATGAATGATTTAATTGGTCGAATGATTCCTTGATTGACAGCCGCAATTGGTCAATTGAATCGATTGACGCTGATTTTGTACTAGCCTAAATTAAAAGATGTTACCGGCGGCTACATTTCAAAGTGACTTGAAACCCAAAGAAGACCCATTTAAGGTAAAGTTGTCGCGAGAAAGGACAAATTGATCCTTTCATGAAATTCTCCCTCTTCTCACGGTACTTGGTAGAGGCGATGAAACCGCACTGTGTCTTTAGATGACGTGAAACATCACAGCAAATCCTCGCCTTCCCTCGAGCCGAGCGAACAACAATCTCGTTGAAAGGAGATGCAGACGACAATGAAAATTCCATGCAATTTCAAATGAAAACATCCTATGTGATAGAAAATATAGTGGGAAAAGAAGAAATTTCTTGTTACAAGCAATTTCTTCTTTTTACACAATGTTTTCTCAAGTATAAAAACACAGCAAAGTAACGTCTAGGGTTTGGACAGGAAAGGGTGAAAGAAGTAAAGAAATACAATAGGTAATAACTTATCTGTTTAATGATTATAATCATTTAATATGGCATTTATGACACAAAATACATAGCATAAATGAAAATCAATTTCCGTATTCGTATGCAACCTGCCATTCAAACAGGATTATTTAAAAAAAGACAAGAGAAAGTGTCGACTCTGGTCAGACCGCACGAATTACTCAAGCTGGTCAGGATGGAAACGTTTAGCTATCTGGGGGAGTTTCTATATAGAGAACAGAATTGAAAAGAACAGAACAGAACTTAAGTGTATTCCAGACGTTGAGCATATAATCTCATAGTCAAAATAGTAACATGTAACAAAAAATACAAAGGAGAAAAAGCAGTCACATAAATAAACAATATTAAGTAAACAATGTTAATAACGAAAGTATCATAACATAGCGTCAACTGAACAGGTCATGGAACATCGTTTCCGGGCCCACAAAAACATTGCAAAGACAGCTTATCTCTAGCTGTTTTTACAACCCTTTTGTCGTCCTGTAATGAAAAGTAGAGACCAAACTCCAAGTTTAATTGTTTAATCAATTGATTAATTTAATATTGCATGAATGACATAAAATACATAGCATAATACAATTGTTTAATTGTGTATATAGAATCGTAAATTAAACTCACTTGATGTACACGTTATAGTGAGTGATCAAAGGTCAAATTTGTCTTTAAAAGTTAACTTGTACATCTATACTTGAAGGCTTTCTAGTTTTTTTTTAGTTTCTGTCTTGTCCATCACACTGGTGTTTGTTTTATGATATTTAATATTCCTGTTGTTAACATCCTCAAAAGTATACACCATTACCAGACGACAAGATTTTAGGTTAGTCTAAATTGAAAGGAGTTGCAGACGACAATTTAAAGTTTATGAAATTCTAGATTCTTTCAACTTTTTTTTTTTTTGATAGAAAACATTGTGTAAAATGAAGAAATGGCTTGTCAAAAGCTATTTCTTCATTTTACACAATGTTTTCTCATTTTTTTCTATAGGAGCATCAAAAAGCGCCATCGTGTGGGAATGGGTTAAGTCTTATTTAATGGTGTTTTTTTAGTCGCTATATATATCTTTTATTCATAAAAATAGAAAACAAATGCCTTGTGTCTATCAATGTTCTTGCATACTAATTCACGGATCGCTGCATGGCTACTACCATTGACCTCCGAAATGGCAGTTCAACTTATTTATAAACGGCATTTAAAAAAAAAAACCCAAAAAACATCATCATATGTATAAAATGAAAGCCAACCCCTTGGTTGTCGACCTAAAACTTGTAACTGGAATAATCTGTAGTCACCACGTTTAAGCCACAAAATCAACAAAAATGCTTGACAAAAATGTCGAAGGTCAAAGCTCATTTCGGTCTTGACTAATAATTTGATTAGTTAATTGATTTTTTGAAAGAAAGTGGCAAGCTTCTAAAATGCAATATCGGGTCTTTTGTCACGATAATTTTTTCAATCGAGTCAAAAGAAGGCGTTGTGTGGTAATAGATTAAGGAGGATACAATCGGTTCCACATTTCATAAACGACGCGCAAAATTTGACACCGTTTTGAGTAAAGGAGAAATACCCTTGCTTCATAGGCTAAACTTTACATCGAAATACCGCTAAACTCATTTTCAGAGCACACACTTTTAGACTGGACCAAATTCAAAGTTATTGGTTTTGTTGATGAAAGTTTATTTTTTATATAATTTTTATCGTCTTAGTAGAAAACATTGTGGAAAATGAAGGAAAATGTTCATTTCACACAATGTTTTCAAGATACTTCCGTCTTGGGGTGTCACAAATCGCCAGAGCACAGAATTTTAGACTGGTTCTAGATTGAAGACATCTTTATTGTGGCCAAATCATTTAATTTTGTAATATAGACTATAGGGCAAAAATATTATGTGAAATGAAGAAATTTTGGATTATCACAATGTTCCCTGTAATTTTTTAGGCGCGGAAATAGCGGAAATTTGTTGTGTGCGTATGCATGCATCTTCACTAGCCAAGGGTTCTAACTCCACCATGTTCCTTCGTAAGGAACAAGGTGGAGTTAGAACCCTTGGCTAGCGAAGATGGTATGCATAATGTTTCCCAACTTTTTTGTCGTCGGACACGTCAAATCACGTGATTTGTCGGTTAGAGATCATTTCTAGAATTATTTGTTCAATAAGAACCATAGGCAATTCTACAATAACAAAAACAATATAGGAAAGGGCATATGTGACCAAGATACATCCCGAAAATATGCACACGATTAGTAAATCAGTGAATACGAAGTTAGCCATTTGGTTGGAAAAGAAACATACCAGTGAAACTGGATGTATCAGATAGGCCCCGTAAGTCAAGCGACTCAACGGGGCCCAAAAGTTTAAAGATAAAATCTTATTGACTAAACCGCCGTAACCGGAGATACATTGAATCACTATCCATGAAAGACTGAGAGAAAATACCGTACGTGAAACAGCAACATATGACCAAGAAAATACATTTGGTTGTGGATTATTAATGGGGTCATGTATGTAAAACCCATAAATAGATAACAGTGCAGAGGCTGAAAAAATTATCCATCCTACTATAGATATCAATTTATTGAGTGTGACCTTTAAATTTGATTGAAGCAAGATAAAGCCAGTGATCATACCTACAATGTAGGTTGACCACCTAGCAAAAGGGAAATAATATAGAGAATACCAATCGTCTTGTAACCAAATATCATCTAAATGTTTTGTAGGTTTTCCATAAATAGTCATATCATAGTACATAGCCAAACCGCCTCGAATACAAATACAAACAATAATAAACAACAAAGAAAAAGCAATGCCAACAACCTTTACCTTGTATAATAAAAGAAGAATCGGAGGTGCTATGAATATATATAACTGAAAGTCGAGGGCTAAATACCAAGTCCAACCCATACAAGCATTATATCGATTACCATAATTTGGATACAAGTTGTTAATGAACAACAAGTTAGACCACCAATAATTATAACATTCAGACTGTTTTGTAAAACTGAATGGTTCGTGACCCGTAATAAACCATCTAAATGGACCATGAACCAGAAAAGGCATTAATGTGGTATAGAGAAATAAGATGAACGCATATAATGGCATAATTCGACATAACCTGTGAAGAATATAATGTAACCAGTTAAGGCGTTCTTTCAAATTGATCTCAACTAAACCATGCAAGGCAACTAACAGTCCACTCATAAAGAGAAAGGTATCTGTGCAAAACGTGCCATTGAGAATCGGATGAAACGTCCATCGCTTCAATAACGTGGAACTTGCGTAGTTATAATTGTTAAAACTCAATCTGCTATATAAGTAAGTGTGACCTAGTATAACCCAAACATCACTAAGAACACGTAAACCATTTAAACAAGCGAAACGTCTTGTATCGACAGGCCTATATAGAAGTATTTTGGTATTTTGGACGACAGAAAAAGCCTTAAGAATACGAAACCTTAGATTATCGTTTATTTTACCGACATTCAGTAACGGTCTGTTCTCATTTGTCTCAACAGTACTGTTTTCTTCCATTTCTAGACCGTCCGTAGCGTGCTGTCGCTGTGTTTTTTCTCTGGAGAAGGTCTGATAAAGGTCCAAACTTGTTCCTATGGTAACGATAAATAAAAGAACTACCAGGAATGTAATAGCTGAGATGGCGCCTGACGTCATAGGAAACGGTTTAGTGACGTCATACACGCTAGTTACGTAGACGTTATTCACATCACTTTCCCAAAATGTCCAACTTAATAGATTGTTTGTGTCAGATTCGTTACAAGTGTTTGGTAAACAGACACCGACCATATATCCAGCAGTTATGTTCGAAATCTCGCCCTGTACTAACAACACCGAGAAGTATGTCCCGTATATAGTTCTGTTTGTGAACGAGTTTTGGTGTTCTATTGTAATGCATTCCGAATAATCTCCTGTCCAAGCGAATGTTTTTTCGGTAAGCACATAACCTTCATTTTTGAATTCTGCATCGACAAAGGCGAGAGCGTTTCTGTCTCCTTTCAGAATTCCTTCAACAATCCACTGAGTATCATTTAAACAAGTTTGCTGAACGCCAGGCACAGATGTTAAATTTGTTATCCTTTTTTCGACGAACATTTGAGTCAAAGATTTCAACAATCCTTGAATTTTGTCGTGTTCGTCTACATAGATATTTAAATCCCTTTTCGATTTCAGCATCTGTCTTGAATTTGAATAAATTTCTCCACCAATACATGATATAAGTAGCGTTAGCGTGGCAGCCGCCAAAACCATCGTTGTGATCTTCATGGCTGAAAAGGAGATAATGACGTGTAGTTGTAGATGCCAAGGTTTTTATCAATGCTATCGTGACACCGTCGATTGGCGATATAAATATCTCAACTACAGCTTGAATAAAGTAGAAGATAAGACGTTTTGGTCGCCAAACGACGATATATTCCTTTGAAAATCTAAATTCTCTCGTTAAAGCCTCTGAAGAAATAATGTTCGTGGAGACACTGAACTGCTTCAAATAAGTTGTAGTTGTTATGGGGTAAATGTACCCAAATTACGAAAGGTTTACAACAAAAGCAACTTTTATCGCGTTAACCCATTCAAACACAGCAAAATTTTTAGACTGGTCTAAATTGGAAGAAGCTGCAGACGACAATTTCAAGTTGATAGAATTTCAAATTTCGTCGTCTTTTTGGATAGAAAACAAAGTGGATAATGAAGAAATTGCTTGATACAAGCAATTTCTTCATTTTCAACAATGTTGTTCCAAAGCTTTCTTCTTGATTGCGTAAAAAGGGGGAATTGTGTGGGAATGGGTTAAGGATTAAAGAAAAAACTGTGTTTTTACGCTTCATTTTAAATGTCGAATGAAAGTTCTTTGAATTTCGACAAGACTAAATATTTGTCGTCTGGTAAGTAGCGTTCTGACGATGTTACACATTTTAACCCTTTACGTATTATCTCTTAATTTTACGTACATGGGATATATTTTAGATGAAATTGTGGAAAGGAATACATTGTAAAAAGCAATATTTTTCCCAAACAGTATTTGCTATCAGATAGGAATATTACTTTTTATTTCTTTTGTACTTACTTTACAATGTCGTTTGCTATGCCTTTGAACTTGGACAAGTCTAATATTTTTAAGAATAGTAAAGGCTAAAGATACCATTATACTCGCAATTAAAGACAGTTTATGATCTCTTGTGACATTTTGCGGAAAAGGGCTGTAATACAAAAGCAAACTGATACGATCCCGGTCGAGGCAGGTTGACAACATTTATATTATTTACTTTCAGTAAATTGACCAATCGCTGTCCCCGCCCACTCACTCCTTTCGCCTCGCCCGTTTACTCCAAAACGGAAGTTACGCTTCATTTTTTTAACGGCGTTATTTTGCAATATATATTGCCAGTAGCATGTAACAAAACGTTAAATGGTTGGTTGGTGACATAAAGTCGTAACTACAGCTTGAGTCAGCTGAATAAGCTGTAGTCACGACGTTTAAGTTGCCAAACCAAAAAAAAGGTCTACAAAATTGCGGCCAATGTTGGAGTATAAAGCTCAGGTCCAGGCTGAATAAATGATTCGATTGGTCGGTTGATTTCTTGATTGACAGTCGCGATTGGTCAATTGATGGAGCGCTAGCCAAGCCCGCAGTTCCCCCTCCCCCTCCCGACATGCCAGTTAGACTAAAGTGATAAACGACGCTGACTATTAAATACGAATATATCACTAGGAGTATCGGAGAAAGAGCACAACATAAATGCTTGACAAGATGTCGAAGTTCAATGCTCACTTCCGATGTAATTTGATGATTTGATTGGCCAATAGGATTTTCCATTGACACAAGTGATGCGTTAATTTTTTGTAATATGGAATGATAATTCAACCTGGATTAGTTGAGAAGTTCATTATGACAGCTTAACCCTTTCCTGTTTAATCCCTGGTTTTTACGGCTCTGTGAATTCATTATATAGAAAACATTGTGGAAAAAGAAAAAAATGCCTGTCACAAGCAATTTCTTCTTTTTCCACAATGTTTTGCTACCCTACCGAATGGTTATTTTTCAAATACATTAAATTTTAGTCTGCAAATCTTTTGAATTAGGACATATCTAAGATTTTGCAAAACAGGGAAGAATTAGAAGGGCTTCAGTTTCAGCGTTTTGGTCTTCAAACCAAGAAAAAAAAATACTTTGCATAAGAGCTCAACGAATTCTAATAATTATCTGATCTAGGACTGGGATATTGTGCTCATTAACATGGGTAGTATTACTGATATCAGTCATAATTCCTGTCTCATCATATACTTTTGAATAGACCGATCGCTTGCCCCGCCCACTGACTCCTTTGGTCCCACCCTTTGACTCCGACAGGAAGTTCCGCTTCGATTTTTAACGTCGATATTTTGCAAAATTTATGGCAAGTAGCCTGTTACAAATACGTAGAATTGTTGGTTGGCGACTTAAGCGTTATGACTACAGCTTGAATAAGACCGATTGCTTGCACCGCCCACTGACTCCTTTGGTCCCACCCTTTGACTCCAACAGGAAGTTCCGCTTCGATTTTTAACGTCGATATTTTGCAAAATTTATGGCAAGTAGCCTGTTACAAATACGTAGAATGGTTGGTTGGCGACTTAAGTGTTGTGACATCAGCTTGAATAAGACCGATTGCTTGCACCGCCCACTGACTTCTTTGGTCCCACCCTTTGACTCCAACAGGAAGTTCCGCTTCGATTTTTAACGTCGATATTTTGCAAAATTTATGGCAAGTAGCCTGTTACAAATAAGTAGAATGGTTGGTTGGCGACTTAAGTGTTGTGACATCAGCTTGAATATCACCGATCGCTTGCACCGCCCACTGCCTCCTTTTGTCCCACCCATTGACTCCAACAGGAAGTTCCGCTTCGATTTTTAACGTCGATATTTTGCAAAATTTATGGCAAGTAGCCTGTTACAAATAAGTAGAATGGTTGGTTGGCGACTTAAGCGTTATGACTACAGCTTGAATAAGACTGATTGCTTGCACTGCCTACTGACTCCTTTGGTCCCACCCATTGACTTCGACAGGAAGTTCCGCTTCGATTTTTATCGTCCATATTTTGCAAAATTTATGGCAAGTAGCCTGTTACAAATAAGTAGAAATTTTTATCAAATTGTACTGACTAAAATCTTTTTTTTTCAAAATAATGTCAATATCGAAGCGGAACTTCCTGTTGGAGTCAATTGGCTTGGCCAACGGCCAGTGATTGGTCAGTTGTGATATAACATGGGTAATAATGACATTAGTTAACTTAACTAGCTACAGAATATCGTTGTGGAAAACAATCAATGCTTCTAGATACGAGTGAGATCTGGCACGTTCAAGTCCGTTTTGTGACTTCTCGCATTACATCCGGTATAGAGAAGAAGAAATCTGTGTTACTACAAAAGATCTTTAGCTCTTTTAGAACTTTTTTTTAAAGAAATTCGTTCGCCTACACTTAAATATCTAGTTTTAAGAGAAATGACCAATCGCTGGCCCCGCCAAAGGACTCCTTAAGCCCAGCCCATCAACTCCGACAGGAAGTTCCGCTTCGATTTTTAACAGCATTATCTTGCAAAATTTATGGCCAGTGGTATGTTACAAATAAGTAGAATGGTTGTTTGGCGACCTAAACATCGTAACTGCAGCTTGAAAAAGCTGTAGTTACGACGTTTAAGTCGCTAAATCAACATTAAAGGTTAACAAAAATGACCGCAAATGTTGGAGTCGAAAAGCTCAGGTCCGGGCTGAATAAATAACTTGACTGATCGGTTTATTCCTTGATTGACAGTCGCGATTGGTCAATTATTCTGATACATTAACAACCCTTTAACCAATTTCCACACAAACATTCCTCTTTACGTCCCTCAAGAAAATGCTATTGAAAACACTGTGGAAAATGAAAAAATTGCTTGTATCAAGCAATTTCTTTATCATCCACAATGTTTTCTAGCCAAGAAGAAGAACAAATTTCAAATTCCATCAACTTTAAATTGTCGTATGCAGCTTCTTTGAATTTGGACCAGTCTAAAACTTTTTCCTTCTGGTAATGGGTTAAGACGTACTCTTTGATTTTCTCCGGATATATGTAGTCTACTAGTAAAACGTGATTCAACATTCTTTTTTTAAACATGTAGATTAATGAGAACTGCTTTTTGCCTCGTAAGCATATCGATCGGTAAGAGCGAAACAGTCTAACTATAGGCAGTTACAACTTATCGATATATGGAATCATTTCGTCTATACGTCCGTCAAAAGTAGAGAAACAGGCGATTTTCATCTTTCAGGAAAATTCATTAAAAAGTATGTATCCTTGTTTCTACTTTTTTATGGAAATGGTTTGTCACCAAACATATAATCATAAATCTGTTTTTAGCAAATTTCGTTGTTGAGTGACACCACTTCGAGTTGAAACGGGTAAATACGAACACCTAGACGTACTGGATAAGAACAGTTCTCATTGTTTTGTTACACTGGTGATTAACGACTCAAAATTCGGGTCAAGAAGAAGCTTTTAACCTTCGTCCCGTCATTGTCCAACATGTGCCGAGTGTCTAGAACGTGCCGTTTGTCGTGATTAACGGCTAATAAGACCATGGACGGCTAAAATTTAAACTTCACGCAGAATTGCCTTTTTTGGTATTGCAGCTTCGAACGGTTGGCTTATGAAGTTGTATTCTGGCGGCTGGTGAACTTAACTATGACTTCCTATATCATTTATCGAATACAGTATAACCTCTTCATGTGTTTCGAACCACCAGCTGCTCGTACGAACAGGGGTTCAGATACGAATGACGCCTGCATCAAAAGCTGCATATTGGCATATCGATGGTTCAGCGCAAAGCAGTTGTAACTGCCTATATGTTAATATTCAGTTACAACTGTTTTGTCCCGAACCATCGATATGCCGGAAAGATTGTTGGAAGTACTGAGACAGTATCTCTAATAACTCTAAATCAACCCTTTGCCAAACGATAAAATATTTGACTGGTCAAAATTTAAAGGAGTTTCTTAGGTCAATTGAAATGTGGGTGGCCAAATATTTGAAATTTCCTATCGGCTAGGGTAGAGAATAATGATGGAAAGGAAGAAAATGCTGATCATCAGTATTTTTTTCTTTTTCCAATAATATTTTTCATTGTTTTTTCTTTAGCTCCAATTGCTTAAAGCCGAGGAGCTATTTCACGGCGTGGTGTCCGTCGTGCGTGCGTCCATCCGATCGTCCGTCCGTCCGTAAACTTTTACCTTTAAAGTTTTCTCCTCAAAAAGTACTAAGCAGAATTTAACCAAATTTCACAGAAATGATCCTTGTGTAACTTTTAATGAGATTCCTTTAAAGAAATTTGATCGGGTGAGAAATATGGCTTTGAATGGCGTAGCTTATTTCCAAATATGGTAAAAGCTTTAAAAATCTTCTTCTCAGAAAAAGGTTGACGGATTTCAACCAAATAGTTCAGGAATAGTCCTTGTGTGACCTAGATTTCTTCAAAAAATTGTGATCGGATAAGTAAAAACATGTTTTTAACGGGCGGGGCTAATTTTCATATAAGGTGAAAGCTTTTCAGTAACTAGTCCATTGATTTAAATCCATAAAATTCCATAGGATTGATCCCTTTGTGACTTTTTATCAGATTAATTAGAATAATTTTGATCGGATAAAAAACTTGTCTAAGAAGGGGGGATTTATTTCCATATATGGTATATGGTGAAAACTTTAAAAATATTTTTCTCAGTAACCAGAAGATTGATTTCAACCAAATTTCACAGGAATTATCCTTTGAAGACCCTTAATCAGCTTTCCACAATTAATTTGATTTAATGAAAAACATGACTTGTGGAAGAACGCTTATTTCCTTATTTGGAATGTACTCTGAAAACTTGAAAAATCTTCCTGTAGATGGATTTTAACCAAATTTCGAAGGATTGATCCTCAGGTGACTTTTGTCAGATTCCTTTATATAACTTTGATTGGTTGAAAAAAGGATTTCATTGTTGTGGCTTATGTTCATATACGAACTACAGTGAACATTTTGTCAAAAGCTTTCCATCTGACTTGATGAATTTTACATAACTCGACTTGACTTTTGTAAAACATTGGTAAGTTTGAAATGCTTCATTACAACTATATCAAAGATTTCAGTGACCAGATTTATTTGCCATTTGTATTCTTCCACCAATAAGCTTTCATATTTTAGATTTAAGAGATGCTTTAAGAGGATTTCTTTTTTCATTGTGCAATGAAATTAGAAATCTTATTACACTGTGTGATCTATTTTGAACTGTATTTTGAAACGTTCTCAGAAAATGGCATTAATATACACATTGTGAATTTTTTGTTTAATTGAAAAGGTTTAATATGCAGAAATAACCCCTTTAAAATCCATTCCCACTCAGTGACGCTTTTAGACGCCCCGAAGAAAAAGAGCTTTGAAAAACATTGTGGAAAATGAAGAATTTGCTTGCCATAAGCAATTTCTTCATTTTTCCACAATGTTTTCTTCCAAGAAAAGTGAAAAAATCCAATGTTTGATAAACTTAAAATTGTCGTCTGCTACTTCTTTCAATTAGGGCCAGTCTTAAATTTTTTCCGTCTGGTAATTGGTTAAACTAAGAGCCGGTTTAACCCTTTCCTGTTCATTCCATGGTTTTACGTCCCTGTGTTTTTATACATGGGAAAACATTGTGGAAGAAGATGTCCGTTAAGATTACTGTAGATCTTCCAGAGCTTCAATATACGGACCGTGACTGTCAACCAAAGAACAAATCAACAAATCAGTCATGTATTTAGATCAGAAGCTAACTTTGAACTGCAACATTCGCCGACATCAAAGTGAAACATATATTCATTGGTTTGGCGTCTAAATGTCGTTACAACAGCTCATTCAATGTGTAGTTACGACGATTAGGTCAGCAACCATCTATTTCACTTTTTTGTTCTTATAGCTGACCATATGTTTGGCTAAATAAATAATTCGGGGGTTTAACCCTTCCCACACAGTGACGCTTGTGGACGCCCCAAAATAAAAACACTTGGGAAAACATTATGTAAAATGAAGAAATTGCTTGTTACAAGCAATTTCTTCATTTTACACAATGTTTTCTACCAAGAAAGTAGAAAAAATCTAAAATTTCATCAACTTTATATTGTCATCACAACTCCTTTCAATTTGGACCAGTCTAAAAGTTTGTTGTGTGGGATTTGATTAATACCCTAATCGAGCTTCCTGTTGGAGTGAAGTGGGCGGGCCAGCGATCCGATTTTACGCGGTTTTATTAGAGAAAGAACACGATGGTTTTTTGTTTGTCTTTTTCACTGTCTATTACTTAATTGACCAATCGCGACTGTCAATCAAAGAAACAAAAGACCAATCAAATCATTTATTCAAACCGGGAGTGAAATTTGAAAACTCCGACATTGACCGCCATTTTGTTGAAGCATTTTTACTGGTTTGGCGACGTCCTGACTACAACTTATTTAAGTCAAGTCAACGTCAAGTCAATGGGCGGGGCTAACGGTAAGTAAGTTGGCGGGGGCTAATGATTGGTCAATTCTACGGATTCATTTTAGTGTTATGCATTACCCATTCATTTTACCATTTGAAAAGAATAAAAGATCGCGTGTCCGTAGAACCATTGGCCTAGAAGCAATGACAATCTCATCACCAAACGATATTCAGACCTATAGGAAGTCTTCCCTGCCCTCCGCCAAACCCCCCCCCCCATTTTTTCCAACGAACTGTGACTTAAGGCAGGATATTGGTAACGCTTAATGTCTTTATATTGTTGAGCGACCTAAATGTCGCAACTAGAGCTTAATTCAAGCTGTAGTTACGACATTTTGGTCTCGGATGTTTATTACTAAACCAATGCAAAGTCTATACTTGGTAACATTAAACATCAATCGACAGGTTGGGGTTGTGGACAAAAAAAGGACCATGGTGGTCTTTAATCGCTCCCCTGAGTATAATGACACAAGGTTTGTGATACATACCAAATATCAGTGCTCTATGCCTTATCATATGGGATTCAGATTTTCTCGTGTAATCCTTAGTATATCGAAGATCCCACAATATAGGGCTAATTCTTAGAGTACGGTAATTCTTTGAAGTATTTTGGTAGAGGGTCAATAGGCAGTATTACACACCAAACATCAAAGCTCTGCGCCGAATGATTGGGAAAAAACGATTGGCAAAGATTTCCTACTTTATTCTCATCTAAAATAAGGAATCGCACAGAAAATGGTTAACATTTTCAGAGTATTCTTTAAAGTATTTTGGTGTGAAAATATGCTGTCTATAAACTATTCCAATCTAATTGAAATCACGCGGCAAGGCACCACGCGTCCTTGCGTAAGTCAAGTGTTTGAAATATGACTGTTACAGGTGAGTATCCTGTAAGCTACTTGACACGAACAAGGTGAACTTAAATATTCCTTAAACACCTCTTTGTGAAAATATTGTGGTCCTTCTGATAAAAGAAGATTTGTGAAATGAGGTCAGGAGCGTGGTTGAAAAAACGACTTGACAAAAAAAAAAAAAAAAAAAAGAAAAAAAGAAAAAAATCCCGAATCTCTAGCCCTGTTAACTTAATTCCTATAGGACACTTTTATCTGAGACATCAAACAGCTTTATTTGGAAAACTATATGGTTGTACACATAAAATAAATGATCAAAGTACTGAAAGTACTGTAAGCTAGAAAAGCTGTTTTTCACGTAATCTCCTTTGTCAAAGGTTACAATGATGAATGAACTATTTTAAAGTAAACCAGGAGTTGACACTTAACAACATGACATAATCTTAGACTGGTTCTAATTGAAAGTAGTGGTATAGGACATTTTCAAGTTGGTTGAATTTGGAAATATTTCCCTTGTTGAGGAGAAAACATTGTGGACAATGAAGAAATTACTTGTTACAAGCAATTTCTTCACTGACCACAATGTTTTCATAACCCTTTTTTTCTTGAGATGCTTAAAGCGGCCATTGTACAGATTTTGAAAGAAAAAAAATGGCTCTCAATTTTCAAATGTCTAACTGTAATGCCTTCAGAAAATTGTTAGAAGGCGGTTTTGCTGGTTTTGAAATGAAAATAACTATTCATAACTTTAAAAAAGAGAGAAAAGAAGCAAGGATTTTTTAGCATTACGAGACGTCAAAAACAGTCACCGAAGTACAACCCGAATGGAACCGGAATTCATTATGTAAATAAATACGTCGATTGCACCGGTGATAACCATTTTTGTAGTTTTCATGACGTATCAATTACGTCACTGACTTCCGCTAGCAATACAGTCATGATCGACATCACCCGAAGACTAACGACCTCGTCCGGTAAATCCGGCCTTTTCAAATAGGGCATAGGGATTATATTACATTAAGTATTAGTAGATTTAACACGCACAAAGAAGATTTATCGTGAAAATGATATAAATAACTATTGGAAAAGCAGTTAAGTTCCATATATCACTTTTTCACGAAAACCTGTTTAAGAGCGGCTTTAAAAGACAGATTCGAGTAGGAATGGGTTAAAAAGCATGCTTCCTAGAGATAGCTCTACAATTTGAATAGAGTTTGCAATATTCCGGAAATACATATGATCTACTTTTTATGGAGAAGGCATTCAATGCATTTAGTGGTTAAGCCTCCAGTGGCAGTTTGCATTCGTTTGACTTCAAGAAGACCTAAAAACTTTGTCTGTTAAATTAAGCTATCTAACCTGACGCTTTTCTCGCTAAAACAATTCTAAACTTCATAGCTACAGCTTAAATAGGTCCCAAGCACAATATTTTAGTCGCCCATGAACGGAAATGGCAGACACAATGGTCGGATCAACAATATTCTTCTGGTCATCGACTTGATTGGTTAGTTGATTTTTGATTAACCATATCGACCCAGTTAACCCATTTCCTTACAACCCCTCCATTTTTAGCCCCAAGAAAAGAATCTCTGGAAAACATTGTGGAGAATGAAGAAATTGCTTGTAATCAAGCAATTTCTTCATTATCCACAATGTTATCTATCCAAAAAAGACGGAAAAGCTTAAAATTCAATCAACTTGAAATTATCGTCTGTAGCTTCTTTAATTTTTGGACCAGTTCAAAATTTTGTTTGTTTGGGAATAGTTAATGGTTCAGTTCTGGTGTCCATAGTTGAGAGGTAGAGCGCGGGTTGGCGATCACGAAATCACAAGATTGTCTCGGAACGATTGAGATCGACCAGTCCGGGTCCAAATGTCTACAATTTCCACGATTTTGTACCTCGTAGCCATGGGAGTCTTTGATTATACAGGAGAGGTTAAACAGGACTAGGGGTGTTATTTTTTCGAGCGCAATGTATTTTTCTGTATGAAGGATAGGTACCTGAGAAATCTGGAACACGCCACTGACCAAAAAAATGCATGCGTCGTTATGGGGGTATTGCTTAACCCATTCCCACATAATCCCTCTTTATTACGCCCCTCAAGAAAACAACTTTGGAAAACATTTTGGAAAATGAAGAAATTGGTTGTCATGATTATGTTTCCCATCCAAAAAGACGAGTAAATAAATAAATGAATAAAACTCCATCAACTTGAAATTGTCGTCTTCGATATCGTTCAATTTGGACCACTCTAAAACATTGTTCTGTGGGCATGGATTAAATGAGGTTCGAAATAACCAGCCATTCTCACCTTCAAATTAGTCTGAATAAGGAAACGACATTTTAAAACAATTTCTTCGAGAGAAAAGAAGATTTGTTTGATACATTGTCGGTAAAAGGAGATATTATTAGAATTACGATTTCTTATTTTCCCATGATCTTTTCTACCTTTGTCACTTTGTGCGTAAACAAACAAATAGTTTCGCGAACATTTTTGTTTCGTGTTGGTATGAAAACGAAATTTTCAGCCAATCACAGTGAACGAATTTTGATAAACGAATAACTTATTTTTGTTCATTATGAATCATGCAACGCTAAGATTGTGTCTTTTTAAAAAATCATTCAATATTTGAGTATTTCAGTGAAAAACTCGGTGTGAACAGAGGAATTGAAAGCGGGGTATTCGAGCTGGATTATCCATGTATGGATTCTAAAAGTCCCTAGTTCAGCAGCTGCAGATTAGCCCAGACATTTGTTGTTTCTGCGTTTTTCTTTGATTATTTGGTTTAATGTGTCCTAAATATTTGTCTTCTTTTAACCCATTACTACACAATCCCTAATTTTCAAGCACCGAATAGAAATAGATAAGAAAAAACATCGAGAAAAAGCAATGATTTCGCTCATATTCGACACTTGTTTTATCTCTTATTTAACTGCAATTTGAAGTGTCGTCTAAAATGTCTTGAAATTTTAACCAGAATAAAATTTGTCATTTTGTAATGAGTTAAACTTTGAATCTCTTTGTTTAAAATTGGACAAAGAAATGCCCTTGATTTTCAGCCAAGTGCCGCTTTAATAGTAAGTGTCAAGTAAGCCTCGAACATTTAACCTTTGACAATACATTTAAAAACACGTGCTATTTATCGTGATCTTACGCTGATTGTCGCAAAAGAGTGGACTTAGATCAGACGGTACATAAATGTAAGTCGTCAGGCAGAAACGGACTTCTTGGTTGCTCTGTAAAATATTTACTCAAAAATGTAATTGGGTCCATCAGAAGACAACCAGAGGGCGCAGTCCGAAAATAATTATACAGTAAGATAGAATGGTAATTTTACGTCCAGAAATCGTCAATGAGCAAACAGTTTCCATCACGGCGAGTCTGTGAAGTCCACTCATTCAGATCGGGGCCAATCCTTTCGCACAACCAGTGGGTCTCTTTCTTCCCGATGGGTCACTCACCAATACCATAGTCCCAGTCTCACTGATATAGTTTTAGTTGAACATTTTCTATTTTCTAGCTTTCATATCTCAGTCAGGTAATTTCAGATAAACCCATTCCCACACAAGCCCTCCTTTTTACGCCCCTCAAGAAATAAGCTTCGGAAAACATTGGGGTAAATGAAGAAATTGCTTGTATCAAGCAATTTCTTCATTATCCACAATGTTTTCTACCCAAAAAGACAAAAAAAAAAAAAAAAAAAAAAAAAAAAATCCGTCAACTTTAAATTGTCGTCTGCAGCTTCTTTCAATTTGGACCAGTCTAAAATTCTCTTGTGTTGGAATGGGTTAAACCCTCACTTACCGACAGCCCTGAAAACAGGCTACTTTAATATATATAAAAACAGATTTCGAACAAAGAAAACTGGTCAAATTTCAAAAGCTTCGTGTCAAGTAGCAGAGATTTTAACCTTTGTCCCGTTCTTTTTTTTTTTCAAACACGTGAAGATTGTTGGAAAGATGCCTGTTCGGAAATATTCGAAAAGGTTATCTGATCCAGTAGAGGCCAAAAAGGGTCAATATTGGAAGCGATTCTTGATTCAGGAAATCATCAAAAAGCGAAACGTTTTCACGCTGATCAGTCTGCACATTTCTTGTAGTTCGATCGGGGTCGATATTGTTCTTGACCTCTGATGGCTCTTTTTCGAACATAGATTGTTTAAAAATAACTATAGATCTGTGTAATCTTTATTAGGACAGACAGACAGGTCTGAATACGTTCATTTAGATCGACTCTTTGTCGTTTCACCCAAGCGAAAACTTATGGCCAGTACCATGTAACAAAAAGATAGCATGTTGGTTTGCGAATTAAACGTCGTAACTACAGCTTGAATAAGCTGTAGTTAGCACGTTTAAGTTGCAAAACCAACAAAAATGGCGGCCAATGTCAGAGATCAAAATCTATTTCTGGTCTCGATGAATGGTTTAATTAGTCGACTAGCAATTTGATTGACAGCCGCGATTGGTCAGTTCTTTATTTAAATTAAGAATTGGGGATAAACCGACAATTGGTTACGAGAATGAGATCCACCATGTATGAACGTACAGTTATTTCAGTCTTTCTCTTTACCAGACGGCAATATTTTAGACAGGTCCAGATTGAAAATAAGTGGCAGATGACCATTTAATGTCTGTGAAATTCTATATTTTGCAACTTTCTTGGTTAAAAACATTTCGGAAAATGAAGACATCGCTTGATTCAGCAATCTCTTCATTTTATAAAATATGTTCCCAATTGTTTTTCTTGAGGAGCGCCAAAAAGCGTTATTGTGTGGGAACGGGTCAAACATTGGCCCACCCTCTAGCGCACAAAGAAAACTCAAAAGGTTTGTGTCAAGTAGATAGTTTTAACCTTCGCCTTGTTCTCTTTTATTCAGCTATTCCAACAATGTATCTCTGTGCTTTTTTTTCTTGGTGGTCCTAATCAAGCGGGATTGCGTGGTAATGGGTTTAGCACTATTTTTTTTAACATTTGACGTAATTACTAGTCCACTTTGAAATAGATTGCAGGTATTTCGGGATGCTGTAAAAGGAAACTGTCTTATTTGGTGAATATTTTGAGGAAATTGAGAAATAACAAGAAACATTTTTCTTTAAAATGACATACATGTATATCGAAAATATATTGTTTTAAAAATAACTATAGATCTGTGTAATCTTTAATAGGACAGAAAGACAGACAGATAGACAGACAGACAGGTCAGAATACGTTCATTTTAGATCGACCCTTCGTCGTTTCACCCAAGTGTGTGTGTGTATTTCCGTTTATCGTTTATTTATCGTCCCCACCGTAGCACATGCCCATATGGGGGGGGGGGTAGTGCAAGGATACAGGACGAAACTGCTGAGAGCTTCGCCTGGATAGCGTCGTCACACGGGGCCTCGGTTTTACGTCTCATCCGAAGGTCAATTAGTTGTGTTTGTTGATATGGTCAGCCAAAGGCTCGAACCCGTGATCTTGAGGTTTGAAGTCTAGTGCTCTACTAACTGTTCTAAACGGGCTGACTCACCCAAGTTTTAATCATTACAATTCTCTTCAATTCACTGGTCCCGCCAACTAACTACTTTGGCCGCGCCCACTGACTTCGACAGGTAGTCCCGCTTCGAATTTAACAGCGTTATTTTGCAAAATTTGTGGCCAGTAGCATGTAACAAAAAGGTATTATAGTTGGTTGGCAAATTAAACGTCGTAAATACAGCTTGAATAAGCTGTAGTTACGACGTTTAAGTCGCCGAACCAACCAAAATGTTAACAAAAAGGGCGGCCAATGTGGAGATCAAAACTCATTTCTGTTTTCAATGAATGGCTTGATTGGTCGACTGGTTATTTGATTGACAGCCGCGATTGGTCTTTTCTTCAGTAAAATTAAAAATTCGGGATAAACCGATACTCGGTTACGAAATTGAGATCGACTATTTATGAACGTACAGTTATTTCAGTCTTTCCCTTTACCAGACGGCAATATTTTAGACAGGTTCAGATAGAAAAGAGTTGCAGATGACCACTTAAAGTCTATGAAATTTTTAGATATTACAACTTTCTGGGTTAAAAACATTGCGGAAAATGAAGACATTGCCTGGTTCAGCAATCTCTTCTATTTATAGAATATGTTCTCAATTATTTTTCTCGAGGGGCGTCAAAAAAGCGTCTTTGTGCGGGAACGGGTTAAACATTGGCCCTTCCTTTGGCGAACAAAGATAACTCGTTGATTTTTTTAAAATTTGTTTCAAAAGGTTTGTGTCAAGTGGTAGATTTTAACCTTTGTCTCGTTCTCTTTGTTCAGTTTTAATGATTATTAGTCTTTTTAACTATTCCCACACATGCCTACTTGTTGACGCTCCTGGAGAAAATGTCTTCTTCAGCCCCAAAAAACAGACTCTTAAAATTTCCCCCCAACGAAGAATCGTTATCGTCTGGTAATGGGTTAATGTGTTCATTGAGATCTAAACTTCACATGGAGTTCTTATATTGCATAAATTATTTTTCGTCCTTGTGCCGGTGAGGGGAGGGGGAGGGGGGAGGGAGGAAGTTTGAAAAGCATTTAACCCATTCACACTCAACAAAATATATAACTCGTCCAAATTGAAAGGATAAATTGTGGAAAATAAAGAAATTGCTTGTTTCAAGCAATTTCTACATTTTCCATGGTGTTTTCAAAGTTGTTTTTTTTTTTGGAGAGCGGAAAAAGGGAATGGGTTAAGTTATACCACGAGACCTGGTCCCAACAACATCAAAACACGAAGATTTAATTCGATACGACGCTAGATCGCTCCGCAAAGATTTTTTTTAACAAATTCCATTAACCCATTCCCACACAATCTCCCTTTTTGCGCCCGCAATAGAAAAGCTTTGAAAAACATTGTTGAAAATAAAGAAATTGCTTGTATAAAGCAATTTCTTTATTATCTACAAGTATTTCAATCAAAACAGACGAAAAAATTCAAACTTCCATTTACTTGAAATTGTCGTCTGCAGCTTCTATCAATTCGGACCAGTCTGAAATTTTATTGTGAGGAAATGGATTAAAGACGCTTGTCGCTATGTCTACATAATGTCGGTTATCAAATAAAATGCTGACCGATCCTAACGCGATACTCGTATATTGACAAGCGATTGAGCTGGCGGGGCTCGAACTCGTGTTTCAAACTAACATTGACGGCTAAGTGCTAAAAGGTGCAAGTATTAATTAATAATTTTTGAACCAGCAACACTGCACTTTTTTGAACCAGCATATTTTCGATTTTAAAGATTTAAAACTATCGTAATCACAAGTGGATGTGGTTGACGGGTCGGAGCCGTCAATCAAAGAATAAATCGACCAACCAATTCATGCGTTTAGACAGGAAGTGAACTTTGAACTTCGACATTGGCTGGAATAAATGCAATGCATTTTTTGTTGGTTTGTCGACATAAACATCTTAATTACAGCTAATTCTACGATACCAAGGTCGTCAACCAATCGTTTTACTTCTTTTGATACACGTGACTGACCATAAATTTGCAAAACGTGGAATTTCCTGTTGGTGCCCGGCGGGCGTGTCCAGCGAATAGTCAGTTAACCCTTTCCTCTTCAGTCCCTGTTTTTTACGTGATTTCATGATTGAGAAAACATTGTGGAAAAAGAAGAAATTGCTTGTAACAAGCAATTTCTTCTTTTCCAACAATATTTTCTACCCTACTGATTGGTTATTTTTCAAATCAAATCCACTTTACATTTTTGTCTGCAACACCTTTGAATTTTGACAGGTCTAAAATATGAGAAAAAAATGGGAAAGGGTTTGAATTAAAATAACAAAATTCCAATTCCAAATGTCCAATAAAGATATCTTATAACCCATTATCACACAATTCCGCATTGTCTTTATTGTCGACAATGTTTCCTATCTCAAAACACAAAGAAACTGAAAATCCCATTAACCGCAAAGTGTCATCTGCGACTTCTTAAGCATTGGGCCAACCTAAAAGTATTCCATTTATATCAAGTCAAAGGGCGATCTTCTTTCTAGCCCACGATTCTCCCGAGGGTGGATATTTTCAGCTTTCTGGTCGGGTAGCAAAAAAATTGTGATTGTACCATAAAGGAAAAGGAAGGTGCTTTTAAAACAAATTCAAGCTGTAGTTATCACGTTAAGGTCGCCAAGATATTTCACTTTCCTGTTATTTGTAACTGGTCATAAATTTTGCAAAAAAACACCCTTGGTTCAATATCGAAGTGGTACATCCTTTTACGACGGTGGCCGTGGCCAGCGGAGACAGTGGGGGTGGCCGGCGGAGACAGAGGGCGTGGCAAACGGAGACAGTGGGTGTGGCCAGCGGAGACAGTGGGCGGGGCCAGCTGAGACAGTGGGCGTGGCCGGCGGAGACAGTGGGCGTAGCCAGCGGAGGCAGAGGGCGTGGCCAGCGGAGACAGAGGGCGTGGCCAACGGAGACAGTGGGCGTAGCCAGCGGAGATAGTGGGCGTGGCTAGCGGATACAGTGAGCGTGGCCAGCGGAGATAGTGGGCGTGGCTAGCGGATACAGTGGGCGTAGCCAGCGGATACAGTGGGCGTGGTTAGCGGATACAGTGGGCGTTGCCAGCGGAGACATTGGGCGTAGCCAGCGGAGACAGTTGGCGTGGCCGGCGGAGACAGTGGGCGTGGCCAGCGGAGACAGTGGGCGTGGCGGCGACCTGTCATTCAACATCCTTGATGAAAAAAAGGCCTTAAGGAGAATATTGTAGAAAATGAAGAAATTATCTGAAACGCTGAAAATGTATATAAAAAAGAAATGGCTTGTTTTAAGAAATTTTTCACTATCCACAATGATGTCTAACCTAAAATACAAACATTTCTTAAACTTACCGTTTTAAAATGATCGTCTTCAACTTTTTTTTTTAAAATCAACTAGTCTGTTATTTTGTAATGGGTTAAGAGAAATCGTTACGATCGTTTAACCCTTTCCTGTTTCTTGAAATTTTAGACTGATCCAAATTGAAAGAGGTTGTAGATGACAATGAAAACTGGATACAATTTGAAATGAATCCATCCTATGTTGTAGAAAATATTGTTGGAAAAGGAGAAATTGCTTGTCACAAGTAATTTCTCCTTTTTCCACAATGTTTTCTCAAATATAAAATCACAGCAACGTAAAACCCCAGGTTTAAACAGGAAAGGGTTAAGCGAATTGGGACCTCCGACAGGCTCCGTTAAAAAAAGAGAGATTCAATCCAGCAGAGTCCAACCAGAGGTCGCATTTCATTTATTATACTATACGTTCTGTATGTAACCCCAACGGCGGCACCCAACCTTTCCGACTATTAATGGGTCGATAATCGTAGACCTATGTGGGATAGCAGCTGGAGACTTGGAAAGGATGTAATGGTAGTACTGATTTGAGAAATACCAGGATTCCATTAGGTGCTCCAGCCACCGCGATATAACTGAAAGATTATCGAAAGAAGCGTAAAACCCCATTCAAAAAAACTAACAAATCCTTTGTAAAGTCAGGGATTGCACAGAAAAGGGCTAATTTTTCAGAGTTTAGTGATTCTTTGAACTATTTTGGTAGAGGGCCAGTAGACCTTGATAAATACCAAATATCAAAGCTCTAGGCCATATGGTTTGGTAGAAGAAGATTTTCAAAGATTTCCTTCTTCATTCCTTTTTAAAATCAGGGATCGTACTGTAAAGGGCTAATTTTCTGAGTTTAGTAAATCTTTGAAGTATTTTGGTAGAGGGTCAATAGGTGAAAATATGTACCAAATAACAAAGCTCTAGGCATTATGGTTTAGGGGGAGAAGATTTTTTAATAATTGTTTACGGACGACAGACGGACGCCGGACATTTAACGATCACAATGGCTCACCTCAAGCACACTTCAAAATTTATTAACCATATTAAAGTTTTTAATATAAATTTATTTTTTTTATATTTTATATTTTAGTTTGACCTTGAAAGGTGATCTTTGGAATATCAGTAATTTGTAAATAGCGACTTTCAAATGTTTAGAGAGTTGATTAATTTAAAGTCGAAAGAAACTAATCGAAAAATATCCATGTATTATTTGTCATAGCAACTGACCATTTCTTGTACGAACTCGGAACTTTACGTCGCTGTGATGTTACACTTGACAAAACATTGCGGAAAAATAAGAAATTGCTTGAAACTAACAATTTCTTCTTTTCCCATGATATTTTGTACCACATAGGATTGTGTATTGAATCCAATGGGCCCCTACCGATATACGGAGTTCTCCCGAAAATTGCCCTTTAATTAACTCCCTTGATTCTACTGCATGGGTAGTTCCGGTTTAAATTTCAACAAAGAGTATATAAGGGCTGAGATTAAAAGCGTCTGTTTTGGAGAAAATAATTATTTTTTCGGTATTTCACACATAAGAATATTGAGTACTTTTGTAATACTAATAGATTATGTAAATGTTTTGGTAGATTTTAATTAAGTCGACAAATTATAGTCGTCTTCCCGTCCGAGTTTCATCCAATTTTCATATTCTACTTCTGATTTTCGAAACAAAAGTAGCAAAAGTGTCCTTCATGGTGAATTGTTGCTTTTATTTCCTTGGCTTGAGAATATCTACTGAAACATGCAAACATACAAAACAACAACGGGGGGAGTATTGCGTTAAAAGGAGTATTTTTACAAGGAATTTCTCAAAATCTGAGCGATCCGGGTTTTTTTTATACAAATGAATTCTAATATTTCGTCTGTATCCTATTTCGTTCTGAGATTTTTTTTTATCTTCAAAGGTTTGAATGGTAAGTTAATCTTAAGAATTACCGATGTCCGTCCATAAACTCCAGTTCTAATCCAAGTAACTTACACGTTTTGAATCGGTATCTTTAATTACGCAATATTCCACGGGTGGTATCCGGATATATCTCATAACGATCGGCTATTTGCTTTGATTTTCACGCGACTGCCCAGATGTCCTTCTTTTGACTAATTAACAAGGGAGTTGGTTGACTTATATTATTTGGAATTTATCTAGTTCTAAAGATTGATTAACGTTTTATCTTTCTGTCCATATATTATATGCAAAATGATGGCGTTGGGTCCCTAAGTAGAAGTACACTATCAGAGAATAAATGCTCCTATTTTGCGTAGAATCAGATATTTTTCAGAATTTGATACAGAGGAATGTTGAGTACTCTTAAAATACTCTTAGAATATGGAATTGTTGTGGTAGTTTATATTTACGTTGACACGTTTCAATCGTTTTTCTCTCCCGACCTAGGAACCAATTTCATTCTCGTCCAGTTTTCATATTTTACTTCTCATTTTCGAAGGAAAAAATAGGAAATCATTGCATTTACTTCTTTAACTTGAAAAGACTTATTAAAACAAGAAAACCACACAAGAACAACCAAGAAAAGCAATGTTGCGATAAAGAGTACTTTTTACGCCGATTTTCTCCACATCTGAAAGATCCATTATTTTCGGTACACATGGCTATTAGAATTTCGTTCGTATCCTCTTTCGTTCTGAGATTTTTTTTCTGTTAAGGGTTAAATGGTAAATCAAATTTAAAAGTTAACGATGTCCTCTCATAAACTGCTGTTTTAATCCAAGTAACTTACACGCTTCTGATCGTTATCTCTGATTGCGTAATAGACCACGGGTGGTATTTTGGATATACACTGGATATATCTCATAATGATCGGCTATTTGCTTTTGATTTTCACCCGATATCCCCATATTACAAGTAACAAAGAAAGTCGTTTGCTATTCCCTCTAATTCTAAGGAAATTACGAGTTTGTACATTTTAAACAGGATTATAAATGCAAGAGGTAAAGGAAATCTATTTTAAAACGTTTCTCAATTAGAGCAATCTGGAAAAAATGTTTAAGTAAGAAAAATCTGAAAAAAATGCTTAAGATCACTTTTTTACAACAAAAGATTTGAATGTTTAGTTTATATACATTGTATCATATATGTCATTGCATGATATATCTCAATATATCTATTTTAAACGTTTCTTATTTAGAAAAAAATGAGGGTAGAAATACTGTAGAAAGGAAAAAATTGCAAGAAGCATATTCTTTTTCTACAATGCATTCTCAATTTGAAAGCCACAGGGACGTATAAACCAGGGTTAACCAGAATAAATTTTATGTGAAAAATATAAATTTGTACACACATCTAATATCAGATGCTAAAGCTTGTCCAGGTTGATTGAATTAAATTGGTTTACCCATTCCCACACAATGACGCTTTTAAGCGCCCCTTAAGAAAAATAATCGGGAAAACATTGCACAAATTGACAAAATTGCTTGTAACAAGCAATTTCTTCATTTTGCAGACTGTTTTCTGTCCAGAAAGATGAAAATATCTACAAATCCATAAACTTAAAGTTGTCATGTGCAACTCCTTGAAATTTGGCACAGTCTAATATTTTGCCCTCCGGTTATCGGTAAACACCACTTTAAACAACATTAAATCATTTACTAAGCATAACTGACATTTCATCTGAGCCACCAGCTGCGCACCCTACTTAGACCTTATCATTTGCCGATTGGTAAGAAATTAATGATATATCTTACTTGCCATCGGTAAAAAACGAATGATATATCTTGGAAGGACCTACAGAGGCAACAATCATTTCCACAAGCCTCCAGACTTTTTACAAAGTTTGTTGAGGATCATGCAGTTAAATTCTGATTAAATTTATTTCAAATTCATCAATGAAAAGGGTATTTGGTAAATTCCCATGGTCATGAAATGAGGACGTATGGAGAGCTTCTTTGTAACAGTTCCCGTTTGTAAAATGACAGATAACTTATAAATTCAAAGCCCCGCTTGACATGTGAAACCATTTTTTAATAAAGAAAATAACGAAATGTATTTCCGTGAGTATCATTGTATTTATTTCGATCAAAAAAAGCTCTATTTATGGTAATTCATACGTATATACGGAATTAGGGTATAACCGAAAAATACACTTTCATATCGGCTCATTTACGATTATAAGCACGTAAAACGTCTCTTGGCTTTAAAAATTTAGCTCAGCGGTTACAATAAAGTAGTCTCTGGATCATCTAGGGTTTCAACACTGATGAAACATAGTGAGAGCTGGCAACAACCTGTTAATGTTTTTGATACCGATATCATCGATTTTTTCACCGGAACTACCCAAAGATTTAAGGGAGGTCACTCTAATACTAAAGCGGAGTAACTCTGGATATCGGTAGGGGCCCATTTACATTGTCTTCTGAAACCTCGTTTAATATGGACCAGTCTAAAATTTCCAAAAAATGGGAAAGGGTTAAAACAAGTGAAAGTTTCTTAAAAAATAACATTGGAAACTAGGTTGGGGAAAGAAGACATTTGTTGTTGAAAAAAAGTTGATCTAATATTCACCTTTTTGATTTGAAATATATATTTGAATGTATCTCAATTTTTGCAAAGCAGGTAATTATATGGAAACAGTTAATAAATATTATGTTACATGGACATCAATTTAGGATTCAAGTTATCAAAAAGACAGGCTGTTCTGCTAAGGAATGACAGTAACAGGCTTATCAGTTCCAGTGGAGAATTTATTGCACATGTCCTATTTAATAGTGTGATAATTAGGGTCAAGCTGTCTTCTGCTGTCAAGTTAATTTGTGCAGCTCAAATCTGAGCAGATTCCTTACGAAAGTCTATAAACTGTATAATAAGGTTGTAACTTGTAACATATACTGTGCATACGGGGTGTAAATTTGCTAAGCCCTTCCAGGTCAAAACACTAACAGACAGGATAAAGAGTTTGTTTACATGTATTCGCTAACTCCACTAACCACTGACCTAGATTCTATCTTGAAACGCGACGAAATTATTTCTCTCGTTTAGACAATTCATTAGACAATTTACCATGGATATATTAAGTCGAAATTTTAAAGCATTTTCCCTGATATTCATGACTAAAAGGAGGCTGTTGGCATTCAGCAAGTGAGTTATTTTGTTCATCAGCTATGAAACAAGATGGAGGCGATCACCTAGATTTTCACTTCAAGTTTATGAGCATGCGTGGAAATGAGCGGAACGCGTGAAAACCTGTTTCCGGTTGATCGATTTGAAATACCGGTTTGTCCTACAAAACCGCTAAAAAAAGGGAAAGGGTTAGAGTTAAGATAACAAAATTCTTGTTGTCCAATAAAGATATCTTATAACCCAATTACCACACAATTCCGCATTGTCTTTATTGTCCACAATGTTTCCTATCTAAAAAGACACATAAACTGAAAATCCCATAACCTCAAAGTGTCGTCTACGACTTACATTTGCCAGTTATGTCGAGTCAAAGGACGATCTTCTTTCTAGCCCCCGATTCGCCCAAGGGTGGGTATTTTAATTTCACCTTTCTAGCCGGGTAGCCAAGTAATTGTGGTTGTACCATAAAGGAAAAGGAAAGTGCTTTTTAAACAAATTGAAGCTGTAGTTAACACGTTTAGGTCGCCAAAGATTTTTTCTTTTCTGTTATTTGTTTACTGGTCATAAATTTTGCAATAAACCAGTTATTGTTTAATATCGAAGTGGAACATCCTTTGGAGACGGTGGGCGTGGCCAGAGATGACAGTGGGCGTGGCCAGCGGAGACAGTGGGCGTGGCCAGCAGAGACAGTGGGCGTGGCGAGGGGAGACAGTGGGCGTGGCCAGCGGAGACAGTAGGCGTGGCTAGCGGAGACAGTGGGCGTGGCCAGCGGAGACAGTGGGCGTAGCCAGCGGAGACAGTGGGCGTGGCCAGCGGAGAAAGTGGGTGTGGCAAACGGAAACAGTGGGTGTGGCCAGCGGAGACAGTGGGCGTAGCCAGCGGAGACAGTGGGGGTGGCCGGCGGAGACAGAGGGCGTGGCAAACGGACACAGTGGGTGTGGCTAGCGGAGACAGTGGGCTTGGCCAGCGGAGACAGTTGGCGTAGCCAGCGGAGACAGTTGGCGTAGCCAGCGGAGACAGAGGGTGTGGCAAACAGAGACAGTGGGCGTGGCAAGCGGAGACAGTAGGCGTAGCCAGCGGAGACAGTGGGGGTGGCCGGCGGAGACAGAGGGCGTGGCAAACGGGGACAGTGGGTGTGGCCAGCGGAGACAGTAGGCGTTGCTAGCGGAGACAGTGGGCGTGGCCAGCGAAAACAGTGGGCTTGGCCAGCGGAGACAGTGGGCGTGGCCAGCGGAGACAGTGGGCGTAGCCAGCGGAGAAAGTGGGCGTGGCCGGCGGAGACAGTGGGCGTGGCGGCGACCTGTCATTCAACATCCTTGATGAAAAAAAGGCCTTAAGGAGAATATTGTAGAAAATGAAGAAATTATCTGAAACGCTGAAAATGTATATAAAAAAGAAATGGCTTGTTTTAAGAAATTCTTCACTATCCAAAATGATGTCTAACCTAAAATACAAACATTTCTTGAACTTACCGTTTTAAAATGATCGTCTTCAACTTTTTTTTTTAAAATCAACTAGTCTGTTATTTTGTAATGGGTTAAGAGAAATCGTTACGATCGTTTAACCCTTTCCTGTTTCTTGAAATTTTAGACTGATCCAAATTGAAAGAGATTGTAGATGACAATGAAAACTGGATGCAATTTGAAATGAGACCATCCTATGTTGTAGAAAATATTGCTTCTCCTTTTTCCACAATGTTTTCTCAAATATAAAATCACAGCAACGTAAAACCCCAGGTTTAAACAGGAAAGGGTTAAGCGAATTGGGACCTCCGACAGGCTCCGTTAAAAAAAGAGAGATTCAATACAGCAGAGACCAACCAGAGGTCGCATTCCATTTATTATACTATACATTCTGTATGTAACCCCAACGGCGGAACTCATCCTTTCCGACTATTTGTCTCCTACCAATGGGTCGATAATCGTAGACCTATGTGGGTTAGCAGCTGGAGGCTTATTTTTCTCGTTTGAAGGGTCAATTGCTCATGCGTGGGTATGAACGTGTTGATTTTTTTTCAATTGTTTCCAGAAAAAATCTCTTAGAAAAGCAGAACCTTAATTGCCGAAGACAAAGGTATATAGCATATAAACATTTTCCTGTGAAAACAGCCGAGCGAACTAACAAACTCGTTTTCGGGGAATTTAAGAAATTAATTACTACGACGTAAAAGGATTAATTAGTTTATTTAATCAATCTCCTTCGTTTACATAGTACGAGTGACATGGTATATTTTATTCCATTCCCACACAATGACGCTTTAGACGCCCCTCACGTAACAGCTTAGGAAAACATTGTGGAAAATGAAGAAATTGCAATTTCTTCATTTTCAACAATGTTTTCTTCCTAGAAAGTTGAAAAAATCTAAACCTTTTTATAAATTCAAAATTGTCGTCTGCTTTTCCTATCAATTTGTACCAGTCTAGAATGTTGCTGTCTGGTAATGGGTTAGATATATCAATACATGTAATTGATCCACTTTATACAAATCAATTCATTGCATACACCAATATTCCTTTTTATATTCAAATGCGACCCGTCGTTCTAAACGAGCCGTCCCAAACGTTCGAAAAGTATCTTGTCAGTTTGTGCGAAATGTGCTAGTCAAAACTTGTCTCTTATTGAAAAGGTTTTGAGTGAAGTACATGTATACAATAGACAATATTTTATTGACTTAAACTATACAGTTTCTCGTCACAACAAATTACAACATAAATACAATTTATAATGTCACAAAAGCAAAAAATATATATAACAACTTAACCTGGTAATCAAATGATCTCAGACTTAATATATTCATTAAATAAATTGAATCGGAAGAGAAGCAATTTTCATCTTGATAATGACTGGACTGTTAAATATCCTAACTATTAATACTTTCGGTACTCATTCGTTTTGGATGTTATTAATAGATAAAGATCGTCGTGCAAATGCTTCTTTGATAAATTTTGCAAGTTTAAACAAAGTATCCTTTTTATTACTCCTAAGCAATAGTGTCATTTTATGTACATTTGGACGCAAATAGAATTTCTTATCAATATAGACTCGCCGTATGTCAGCGTATGCCGAACAAGTGAGAAGAAAGTGAAATTCGTCCTCAATATCATTGTTTTTACATAATTCACATAATCGCTGATTCCTTTCAGTTCTGTGATTGCCATATCTACCTGTCTCAATTCTGAGAGAATGAGATGATAGACGCAATTTGGAAATATAATTAAACCATTTAAAAGAATACAGAATGTTATTCTACCTAACTATAATATCATAATAGGGCGACCAAAATGTCTTAAATGCGGCTTTGTTCAAGCTGTAATTACTACATTTCACTCGCCAAATGACGATATTCACTTTAAGAAATTGTATTTTGTTTTTTCAAAAACTACTGTTTGTTTTTTGTGTTTCGAAATGTCAAAAAGGCTCTTTTGCGTGAGGAAAACGGTGGCATAGATGTAACATGTGCGTTTTTTATTTAGACCTATCTTGTAAAATTTATCTCTCGAAACACTTTCGTTTTATATTGTATTTGTTTTGTTTTTAATAAAAAGAATATTTAAAGAACTAGTGATATAACTTTAAAATGGATGCCGCGTTAGAGGAGTAACCTGATTGGATGATTTACTCGTGAGAAAGACTAAGAGTCCGATTTCTTTTTTTCTTTTTTATAAGATAGGTCTAAATAAACAACAACCCCACCCCACCCCAAAACACACAAACCCGCGCATATCATATCTCTGCCACCGAAGGAAACTGATGGTTCTTGACATATTCGTATTGTTAGTCGATGATTAGGTGCAAAACTGTATCATATGTCGATACAATGACAACAGTATATCGATACTTATCATTTTTATGCTCTGACGCCTCAAAGGTGTGTGATATTTAATCAAAGAGACTCTGAAATGTCTTATCATAGGACATATCGATGGTTCAGCGCGAAACAATTGTAACTGCATATAAACATATAGGCAGTTACAACTGTTTCGCGCTGAACCATCGAAATACGAGGAGATGTTTCAGAGCCCTTGCCTGGTATTTGCTATACCCAGAAAGTACACGAAGAAGTGAACTTCTCCGTCATATAACTGGAAGATTGTTCAAAGCTGTCTTAAACACCATAAAAAGGAAATGGAAAATCCATCTTCACACAATCTCCGTTTTTCACATTATTGATATATTATACATAGTATTACTGAATACCAGATATAACTGAAAGATTGTTCAAAGCGGTCTTAAACACACACACATAAAAAATAAAATGAAAAATAAAAATCCATGCTCACAAAATCTCCGGTTTTCACAATATTGATGTATTATACTAAGGAAAACATAGTTGGATTAGAAGATTTATCTTATCTGTCAAACGACTTTGTGTGTGTTTATCCTTCTTTGTTCAATCCCCGGTTTTCACGCCACTATGTATTTTTACTCGAGGAAACATTGTGCAAAATGACGAAATCGCTTGTAACAAGCAATTTCTTTTTTTACACAATATTTTCTATCGTACTAAACTGTCTGATAATTTTTTCTATACAAAAAAATTAAAAAGCTTTTAAGTGTCGTCTGCAAAACCTTTGAATTTTTACAATTCTATGATTTCTAAATACAGTTTTGGGATAACAAAATTTACCGACTTTTACAAAGATCTCAATTTTTCAACAGCTCTTACCAATTCTCACACAGTGGTCCCTAAAGAAAAATAAAATACTAAAACATAGTGGCAAATGGAGACATTTCTTCATTTTACACAATGGTTTCTTCCCAGAATTAGAAAAAAAATCTAAAATTTCATAAAACTTAAATTGTCGTCTGCAACTCCTTTCAATTTGGACAAGTCTGAAATTTGGGTTGACCGGCAGACTGTTCAACCGTCTTGTCTCAATCATAATCTTTGACCAGGCAACACAATTTTTAAACTGGTCCAAATTAAAAGAGGATGCAGACAATTCAAAGTGTGTGAAATATTCAAATCAGTATCATATAAGGTAGAAGACATCGATACAAAGGAGAAATTACTTGTAACACTCAATATTCTCCCTTTTCACTCGCTAATTTCCACTGCGTTTTCTCTTTCTAATTTTTATTCAGATCGTTATTCGCAGAATTGCGGAGTAATAGATTAAACCTTTCCTTATTCGAAAACTTTTAGAACAATCCATATTCAAAAGTTTTGTAGACCAAAATTTAAAGTTGATTTTATTTAAAAAATAACCATTCAGTAGGGTAGAATATATTGTGGAAAAGAAGAAATTGCTTGTTACACGCACTTTCTTCTTTTTCTACAATATTTCTCAATTACAAAATCATCACAGGGACTTAAAAATCAGGAGCTGAACAGGAACGGATTAATGATAGTTTTAAGTATTTGAAATATTACGGAAACATGTTGAAAGTGTTTTGAGTAAAGGAGAAATTGCGCATTGAACGTTCTTTCCTTCGATAGCCAAATTCCATGCGTTGAATACCACTTATTTCGACACGTACATATTCTTTAATTTCAACCACCCATTATTTCATGCTCTTCTAAGGGCTTAATCCATTACCAGAAGTCAAAATTTAAGACTGATGCTGTCGATGATATTTAGTTGGTGAAGTTTTAAATATTTTTAGGGTTTGTTAAGTTTGAGTGTTTGTGGGTGGGCATTGTCGATAATGTTTGTAACAAGCAATTTCTTCATTTACCACAATGTTTTCCCAGGCATTTTTCTTATAGAACAATAAAAGGCTGGATCACCTAGAGATAGTTTCTAGAACAATTTTTTCAAGAATAACCATTGGTAATTCAACTACCACAAAGGTAATGTAAGAAAGAATATATGTCATGCACAAACACCCCACAAAAATATATACAATAAAAGAGTCAGTGAATACGAAGTTAGCCATTCGGTTGGAAAAGAAACATACCAGTAGAACTGGATGTATCAGATAGGCCCCGTAAGTCAAGCGACTCAACGGAGCCCAAAAGTTTAAAGATAAAAACTTATTGACGAAGCCGCCGTAACCGGAGATACATTGAATCACTATCCATGAAAGACTAAGAGAAAAGATCGTACGTGAAACAGCAACATATAACCAAGAGAATACGTTTGGTTGTGGATTATTAATGAGGTAATGTATGTAAAACCCATAAATGACTAGCAGTGCAGAGGCGGAGAAAATTATCCATCCTACTATAGATATCAATTTATTGAGTGTGACCTTTAAATTTGATTGAAGCAAGATAAAACCAGTCATCATACCTACAACGTAGGTTGACCACCTAGCAAAAGGGAAATAATATAGAGAATACCAATCGTCTTGTAACCAAATATCATCTAAATGTTTTGTAGGTTTTCCATAAATAGTCATATCATAGTACATAGCCAAACCGCCTCGAATACAAATACAAACAATAATTAATAAGAAAGAATAAACAATGCCAACAACCTTTACCTTGTATAATAATAGAAGAATCGGAGGTGCTATGAATATATATAACTGAAAGTCGAGGGCTAAATACCAAGTCCAACCAGTACAAGCATTACTTGTATTACCATAATTTGGATACAAGTTGTTAATGAACAACAAGTTAGACCACCAATGATTATAACATTCAGACTGTTTTGTGAAACTGAATGGTTCGTGACCCGTAATAAACCATCTAAATGGACCATGAACCAGAAAGGGCATTAATGTGGTATAGAGAAACAAGATGAACGCATATAATGGCATAATTCGACATAACCTGTGAATAATATAATGTATCCAGTTAAGGCGTTCTTTCAATGTTATCTCAACTAAACCTTGTAAGGCAACTAACAGTCCACTCATAAAGAGAAACGTGTCTGTGCAAAACGTGCCATTTAGAATCGGCTGAAACGTCCATCGCTTTAATAAAGTAGAACGTGCGTAGTTCGGATTGCTCAAACTACATCTGCTATATAAGTAAGTGTGACCTAGTATAATCCAAACATCACTAAGAACACGTAAACCATTTAAACAAGCGAAACGTCTTGTATCGGCAGGCTTATATAAAAGTATTTTGGTATTTTGGACGACAGAAAAAGCCTTAAGAATACGAAACCTTAGATTATCGTTTATTTTACCGACATTCATTAACGGGCTCTTCTCATTTGTCTCAACAGTACTGTTTTCTTCCATTTCTAGACCTTCCGTAGCCTGCTGTCGCTGTGTTTTTTCTCTGGAGCTGGTCTGATAAAGGTCCAAACTTGTTCCTATGGTAACGATAAATAAAAGAACTATCAGGAATGTAATAGCCGAGATAGCGCCTGACGTCATGGGTAACGGTTTAGTGACGTCATACACGCTAGTTACGTAGACGTTATTCACGTCACTTTCCCGAAATGTCCAACTTAGTAGATTGTTTGTGTCAGATTCGTTACAAGTGTTTGGTAAACAAACACCGACCATATATCCAGCAGTTATGTTCGTAATCTCTTTTTGTACAAACAACACCGAGAAGTATGTCCCGTATATAGTTCTGTTTGTGAACGAGTTTTGGTGTTCTATTGTAATGCATTCCGAATAATCTCCTGTCCAAGCGAACATATTTTCTGTCAGGAAACGTCCTTCATTTTTGAATTCTGCATCGATAAAAGCGAGAGCGTTTCTGTCTCCATTCAGAATTCCTTCAATGATCCACTGAGTATCATTTAAACAAGTTTGCTGAACGCCAGGCAAAAATGTTAAATTTGTTACCCTTTTTTCGACGAACATTTGAGTCAAAGATTTCAACAATCCTTGAATTTTGTCGTGTTCGTCTACATAGATATTTAAATCCCTCTTCGATTTCAGCATCTGTCTTGAATTGGAATAAATTTCTCCACCAATACATGATATAAGTAGCGTTAGCGTGGCAGCCGCCAAAACCATCGTTGTGATCTCCATGGCTGATTAGGAGATAATGACGTATAGCTGCAGATGCCAAGGTTTTTATCAATGCTATCATGACACCGTCGATTGGCGATAAAAATTCTCAACTGCAGCTTGAATAAAGTAGAAGCTAAGACGTTTTGGTCGCCAAACGACGACATATTCCTGTATAGACACTTATGATGTTTTAGCACTAAGCCACTGACATATTCCTTTGAAAAGCTACAGCCTCTGAAGAAATAATGTTTGCGGAGACACTGAACTGCTTCAAATAAGTTGTATTTGTTATGATGTAAAGGTCCCCAAGATAAAGAAAGGTTTACAACAGAAGCAACTTTTTATCGCGTTAACCAATTTCAACACAGCAAAATTTTAGACAGGTCTAAATTGAAAGAAGCTGCAGACGACAATTTCAAGTTGATAGAATTTCAAATTTCGTCATCTTTTTGGATAGAAAACAAAGTGGATAATGAATAAATTGCTTGATACAAGCAATTTCTTCATTTTCAACAATGTTTTTCCAAAGATTTCTTCTTGATTGCGTAAAAAGGAGGGATTGTGTGAGAACGGGTTAAGGGTTAAAGAAAAATGAGTTTTTACGCTTCATTTTAAATGTTGAATGAAAGTTCTTTGAATTTCGACAAGATTAAATCTTTGTCGTCTGGTAAGTAGCTATCTGACGATGTTACAAAGGCTAACCCTTTACGTGTTATCTTTGAATTTTACGTACCTGTGATGTATTTTGGATAAAATTGTGGAAAAAAGGAATATATTGTAAAAAGCAATTTCGTTTTAATTCCAAACAATATTTGCTATAAGATAGGAATGTTACTTTTTTTACTTTTGTACTTCCTTTAAAATGTCGTTTGCTATAACTTTGAACTCGGACAAGTCTCAAATTTTTATAGTATAGGCTAAAGATACCATTATACTCGCAATTAAGGACAGTTTATGATCTCTTGTGACATTTTGCGGAAAAGGGCTGTTTTACAAAAGCAAACTGAGACGATCCCGGTCGAGGCAGGTTGACAACATTTCGCGCTTTCAGTAAATTGACCAATCGCTGGCCCCGCCGACTTACTCCTTTCGCCACGCCCATTAACTCCAATAGGATATTCCGCTTCATTTTTTTAACGGCGTTATTTTGCAATGTTTATGGCCAGTAGTATGTAACAAATTGTTAAATGGTTGGCTGGCGACCCTAAAGTCGTAACTACAGCTTGAGTAAGCTGAATAAGCTGTAGTTACGGCGTTTAAGTTGCCAATCCAACAAAAAAGGTTTACAAAAAAAAAAGCGCGCAATGTTGGAGTTGAAAGCTCAGGTTCAGGCTAAAATAAATAATTCTATTGGTCGGATGATCTCTTGATTGACAGCCGCGATTGGTCAATTGACGGAGCGCTAGCCACGCCCACAGCCCCCCCCCCCCTCCCTCCCGACATGCCAGTTAGACTAAAGTAATAAACGACGCTGACTAGTAAATACGAATATATCGCTAGGAATATAGGATAAAAAGCGCACAACATAAATGCTTGACAAGATGTCGAAGTTCAATGTTCACTTCCGATGTAATTTGATGATTTGATTGGCCAATAGGTTTTTCGATTGACAGAAGTGATGCGTTAATTTTTTGTAATATGGAACGATAATTCAACCTGGATTAGTTAAGAAGTTCATTATGACAGTTTAATCCTTTCCTTCTTAATCCCTGTTTTTTACGGCTCTGTGAATTCATTATGTAGACAACATTGTGAAAAAAAAAGAAGAAATTGCTTGTCACAAGCAATTTCTTCTTTTTTCACAATGTTTTGCTACCCTACCGAATGGTTATTTTTCAAAACCCAATCCACTTTAAATTTCGTCTGCAACTCCTTTGAATTTGAACAGTTCTAGGATTTTACAAACAAAAAAGAGTTAAAAAGGCTTCAGTTTCAGCGTCTTGGTCCCCAACCAAGAAAAAATACTTTGCATAAGAGCTCAACGAATTCTAATAATTCACTGATCTAGGACTGGGATATTGTGCTCATTAGTTAACATGGGTAGTGTTACTGATATCAGTCATAATTCCTGTCTCACCATACTGTTTTGAATAAGACCGATCGCTTGCACCGCCCACTTACTTCTTTTGTCCCACCCATTTACCCCAACAGGAAGTTCCGCTTCGATTTTTAACGTCGATATTTTGCAAAATTTATGGGCTGTAGCCTGTTACAAATAAGTAGAATGGTTGGTTGGCGACTTAAGCTTTGTGACTACAGCTTGAATAAGACCGATCGCTTGCACCGCCCACTGACTCCTTTTGTCCCACCCATTGACTCCGACAAGAAGTTCCGCTTCGATTTTAACGTCGTTATTTTGCAAAATTTATGGGCTGTAGCCTGTTACAAATATGTAGGATTGTTGGTTGGCGACTTAAGCGTCGTGACTACAGCTTGAATAAGCCCAATCGCTTGCCCGTCCCACTGACTCCTTTTGTCCCGTCCATTGACTCCAACAGGAAGTTCCGCTTCGATTATTAACGACGTTATATTGCAAAATTTGTGGCCTATAACCTGTTACAAATTAGTAAAATGGTTTGTTTGGCGACTTAAACGTCGTAACTACAGCTTGAATAAGCCCAATCGCTTGCCCGTCCCACTGACTCCTTTTGTCCCACCCATTGACTCCAACAGGAAGTTCCGCTTCGATTATTAACGTCGTTATTTTGCAAGATTTATAGGCTGTAGCCTGTTACAAATAAGTAAATTGGTTGGTTGGCGACTTAAGCGTCGTGACTACAGCTTGAATAAGCCCAATCGCTTGCCCCGCCCACTGACTCCTTTGGTCCCACCCATTGACCCCAACAGGAAGTTCGGATTCGACTATTAACGTCGTTATTTTGCAAAATTTATGGCAAGTAGCCTATTACAAATAAGTAGAATGGTTTGTTTGGCGACTTAAACGTCGTAACTACAGCTTGAATAAACTGAAGTTACGACGTTTATGTCGCCAAACCAACAAAAATAGTTCACCAAAATGATTTTTTGATTAACAGCCGAAATTGCTCAATTGACCTATCGCGGCTGTCAATCAAGGAGCCAATAGACCAATCAACGCACTCGTTGACTCCGGGGTTGAGCTTTGAACTCTGACGTCATTTGTGTGAAATATTTTGTTGGTTTGTTGACTTAAACGTCGTAACTAAACCTCTTTAAATCTGTAGTTACGACGTTCAGGTCGCCAACAAACTATTCTAGTTTTTATTACATGCTATACTGACTATAATCTTATTTCAAAATAACGTCGTTTCAAAATCGAATCGGAACTTTCTGTTGAAGTCAATTGGCGAGGCCAACGGAATAAATGAACGGGGCCAGCGATTGGTCAGTTGTGATAAACATAGACTGGTGAACCTGTCCCATCTACGCTACTCTTCGATATTGTATCGTCAGATTAGGACAGGTTCTCCAGTCAATGATAAACATAGGTAATAATGACATTGGTTACCTCAATTATCTACAGAATATCGTTGTGGAAAACAATCAATGCTTCTAGATAAGAGTGAGATCTGGCACGTGCCAGTCCGTTTTGTGCCTTTCTCGCATTACATATGGTAAAGAGAAGAAGAAACCTATGTTTCTACACAATATCTTTAACCCGTACGTAAAGAACTTTTTTTTTAAGAAAATTGTTCGCCTACACTTAAATATCTATCTTTAAGAGAAATATTCGGATTCATAAACAACCCTTTAATCAATTTCCACAAAAGCCCTCCTTTTTAAGCACCTCAAGATAAAAAGCTTTGGAAAACACTCTTGAAAATGCAGAAATTGCTCATATCAAGCAATTTGTTCATTATCCATAATGTTTTCTGGCCAAGAAGAAGAAGAAGAAATTTAGAATTCCATCAACTTGAAATTGTCGTCTGCAGCTTTTTTTCAATGTGTACCTGTCTAAAATTTTGCCGGCCGTCTGGTAATTGGTTGACTTAAGACGTACTCTTTGATTTTCTCCGGATATATGTAGTCTACTAATAAAACATGATTCAACATTCTTTTTTAACAGGCAGATTAATTATAACTGCTTTTTTACTCCAGAGCATTTCAACGAGTCAGCGCGAAACAATTGTAACTGCGTATATGTTTATACGCAGTTACAACTGTTTCGCGTTGACTCATCGATATATGATATCATTTCGTTTATAAATTCGTCCAAAATAAAGAAACAGGTGATTTTTAAGGATTCAAGATGAGGATTTTCATTGTTTCAGCAAACTTCGTAAAAAGTATGGCATTGTTTTTACTTTTTATATGGAAGTGGGCTGTCAGCACACATTTAATCCTAGATCTGCTTATTACCTTGTGGAGTGACACCACTTGGCATTGACACGGGTAGATACGATAACCTAGGAAAACAGTTCCCATTGTTGAAAAACATGCTTTGTTACACTGAGGTCTTTACCAAGGATGCAAAACTGTCAAAAGTTTATTTACTATTCTGATAAAGATTTGTTTTCCCAACCAATATGTTAAACGTTTTGTCGCAAAAGCCTGTTTTGATATTTTACAACGCCGAACAAAATTACAGTGTCAGTAATTTTGCGTTATTCTACCTTTTAAACAGATATATATATATATATATATATTGACTACCGGGGGTTGCTGCAGGTAAACGAAGAATGCGGAAGTGCAGATCGGTCTCCGTCAATAAATGTCCTTGGCTAAGAAGAAAAGGGTAAGAAGAAGTAAATATAAACGAACAAAGGTTCAACGCAAAGTTCTAAGTTTCAACACACATAAATTAGTTTATTCTGGTTTAAGATGTCTAAAAAAGATACTAAGCATAATTTTCTATTTAGTCATTAACATTCGGGTACTTAAAAAAGAAAGGAAAGAGTGCAGTGTGATTTTAGTCTACACCACATGTTTGACTCCTTCAACCCAGAATTGATTATCAATATAATGTTAAGAATACCTGTTGAGCCTAAGCTAGTGCTTCCATTCCGTTCAGGCCTTTGATTTTAATGCAAATTCAGACAGGGTTTACATTCAGATTGACAAGGGTTAACTGTGTGTGTGTATTTCCATTTATTTATCGCCGCTACCGTAGCGAGTGCCCATATGAGCGACGCCCCCAGAAGACGGTTAGTTGTTACGGGGAATAGTGCAAGGATACAGGACGAAACTGCTGAGAGCCCTGACTGATTCTTTTACGTGCTCGATGGAAAGCACCGTCACACGGGGCCTCGGTTTAACGTCTCATCCGAAAGACAATTAGTTGTGTTAGTTGATATGGTCAGCCCAGGGCTCGAATCCATTATCTTGAGGTTAGAAATCAAGTGCTCTACCAACTGAGCTAATCGGGTTTAATGTTTTAATGTTTTGTACTTATATATCTTCACGAACGAGACATTGATAAATAAGTAGATCCCTAAATCGTAGATTAGCCTTAAAGGCTAAAATATGGGTATTGACTCCCTGTCCACGACCCGATGTAATGTACTGGGAGTCATCGTTACAAACATAAGGTTTTTGAAAAACCTCTTATCCTTATCATGAAACAAGAGTTCTTAACATAAAGCTCCTCGAGAAAATAGTTCAAAAACAATGTAGAAAATAAAGAAATTGCTTGTTACAAGCAATTTCTTTATTTTTCACATTGTTTCCAACCCCAAAAGACATTTATTTTAAAATTCCACTAACTTAAAATCATTGCCTTCATTTTCTTTGAATTTGAACCAGTCTAAATTTATTTCGTGTGAAAAATGGATAAACTCCCTTTACAATATGTTTAACAGAGATGCATTTGTCGAGTGACGATTTCTTGACATTGGTTCTCGGTATGAGCCCCAACTCAAGCATGTTCGCAACAGAAGAAATACCATATAGACTGAAATGTTTTAAAGTTTTCACGGACCCTTTTTAATTGACCAATCGATGACCCCGCCCATTAACTCCCTTGGCCACACACATTGACTCCTACAGGAAATTCCTCTTCGATTTGAACGGCGTTGTTTTGATAAAATATAAAAGAAATAAAGAAATAGAATAAAAAATGAATAAATCATCCTAGTCATGTATAAAACCCAGGCGGACTTGTAGAGGTGGTCGTTTAAACAAGATTGGTTGTATAAGAAACAAATAAATCCCATTTAACTACTTATGAAATAACGTTTCAAACAGAGAACAAGAGGATTCGTGTCAAGTAGAAGCATTTAACCTTCGTCCCATCATTGTCCAACATGTGCCGGGTGTCTAGAACGTGCTGTTTGTCGTGATTTACGACTGATAAGACCGTAGACGGCTAAAATTTAAACTTAGCACAGACTTACCATTTTTGGTTTGATTACCGTTTATTGCAGCTTTGAACAGTTGGCTTATGAAGTTGTATCCTGGCGGCTGGTGAACTTAACAATGACTTCCTATCATTTATCGTACCAGTATAACCTCATTATTTGTTTCGAACTACCAGCTGCTCGTACGAACTGGGGTTCAGATACGAATGACGCCTGCATCAATAGCTGCATATTGACAAATTGATGGTTCATCGCATCAATATACTCTGAAAACTTGGAAAATCTTCCTGTAGATTGATTTTAACCAAATTTCGAAAGGTGACTTTTTGTCAGATTCCTTTATATAACTTTGATTGGTTGAGAAAAAATGCTCTTACTGCTGCGGCGAATGTTCATATTCGATAGGTATAAAGCTTTACGAATGACTAAACCTTTTCCCTGACAAACCCGGGAGTTTACGTCTCTGTGATTTTATACTTGAGAAAACATTGTGGAAAAAGGAGAAATTGCTTATAACAAGCAATTTCTCCTTTTCTCACAATATTTTCTACCTCATTCGATGGTCAAATTTCAAATTACATGCTTTTTTCATTGTCGTCTTCATCCTCTTTCAAATTTGACCAGTCGAATATTTCATAAAACAGGAAAGGGTTAATGAATTTTACATAACTCGACTTGACTTTTATAAAACATTCGAAAGTTTGAAATGATTCTCTATTTTTTTCAACAATAGAAAATAGCTCGTCCTCTACCAAAAACCATACCACGTGATGTATATTTATGTTTGTAAATATGTTTTGTATTGACAATGTACTTTGTGCACGTCTTGAATAAATGTTCTGTTCTGTTCTGTTCTAAAAATATATCAAAGATTTCAGGGACTAAATTTATTTGCAAGAGATGGCAAAGGTGATTCAGTGTTTATATTGAATGTCTGAAACCACCCTTTGCTCAATCAATACATTCAGACCTATGGAGCTATACAGGCACTTCGGCGCCTCCATAACAAAACACTCTTTCATTTTTATTTTTCATTTTCACTATTTATTTCACATCGATACGGCAGCAATTTCCACTTACTTATTTGTCGATTCTACTTCTTAAACTCGCTCCAAAAAAGAACCAATATTGAAACAACCCATGCTATGTCTATTGTTTGCTTCAAGATCCCTATTTCTTTCTTGTAATTTCATTAGCAATTTGAAAATATTTTTATGAAGATTTAATTGTATGGAACAATGCTATGCTTAAAAGCTGAGAACATTTATAATATTCCCGTCTACTCGAAGTCACGCGGCAAGGCACCACGCGTCCTTGCATAAGTCCAGTGTTTGAAAAATGACTGTCAAAGGTGAAAATTCTTTAAGCTACTTGACACGAACATTAGGAACTTCAACATTCCTTAAACACCGCGTTGTGAAAAGCTCGTGCTCCTTCCGATAAAAGAAGATTCATGAAATGAGGTCAGGAGCGTAGTTGAAAAACGAATTGACCAAAATAAGACGAACCTCTAGCCCTGTCAAACTCCTACAAGACAATCTTATCAGAAATATCAAACAACATAAGCTGGAAAGCTAGATGGTTGTACACATATAATTGAATAAAAACAGTTCTAAACTTCATAGCTACAGCTTAAATAGGTCCCAAGTACAATATTTTAGTCTCCCATAAACGAAAATGGCAGACTCAATTGTAGAAGATCAACAATGCTCTTCTGGTCTAAACCATCGGCTTGAATGGTTAGATGATTTTTGATTGACCATGTCGACCCGGTTAACCCATTTCCATATAACTCCTCCTTTTAAAGCCCCCAAGAAAAAAGTTTTTTGAAAACATTGTGGAGAACGAAGAAATTGCTTGTAATCACTGAAGCATTTTTTTTTCATTATCCACGATGTTTTCTATCTTAAAAGATGAAAAAGAAAAAAAAATGACCAACTTAAAATTGTCGTCTGCAGCTTCTTACGGTCGATTTGTACCAGTCTAAAATTTTGTTGTTTGGGAAAGCATTTCAAACGGTTTTATAACAAAATTGGTTGGGTGGTTCAAAGGTAAATTATTAAGTATTAATGCGCATTTTAACTGGTAGCTGGGAAATCTTGAATATAAGATTATACATACCACTGGCAAGAACATGCATCGTTATGGGGGTATTGCCCCCACAATCCCTCTCTTTACGCCCCTCAAAAATAAATAAATAAATAAATAAAACAAAAAAAAATAAAAATAAAAGGGGGGGATATTGCTTGTATCTATGATGTTTTCCATCCAAAAAGACGAAAAATTAAAATTCCAGCAACTTGAAATTGTCGTCTGCAACTTCATTCAATTTGACCAGTCTAAAATATTGTTGTGTTGGAATGGATTAAATGAGATTCGAAAAAAACAGCCATTACCAAATCGTAATCTAAATAACGAAACGACATTTGTAACAATTTCTTTGTGAGAAAAGAGCATTTGTTTGATACATTGTCGATAAAATAAGATATTATTAGAATTACAATTTCAAATTTTAGCACAATCTTTTCTACCTTGTTACTGTGTACATAAACAAACAAAATAGTTCCGCGTTCATTTATTTCGTGTAGGTATGAAAACGAATTTCCAGCCAATCACAGTGAAAGAATTTTGATAGACAAATAACTAATTTTTGTTCATTATGATTTATACAACGCTTAGATTGTGTCTTTTTAAAAATCCTTCAATATTTGAATATTTCAGTGAAAAAAAATCGGTGCGAAAAGAGGAGTTGAAAGGGGGGGGTATTCGAGCTGAATTATCCATGTATGGATTTTAAAAGTCCCTAGTTCAGCAGGTGCAGATTAGCCCATAACCAGACATTTGTTGTTTCTGCGTTTTTGCTTGATTGTTTGGTTGTATGTGTGCTAAATGTTTGTCTTCTTTTAACCCATTACTATACAATCCCTAATTTTCAAGAACCGAATAGAAATAGAAAAGAAAAAAACATTGAGATAAAACAATGATGTCACCCATATTCGACACTTGTTTTATCTCTTATTTAACTGTAATTTGAAGTGGCGTCTGCAATGTCTTGAACTTTTAACCAGAATAAAGTTTGTCATTTTGTAATGAGTTAAACTTTGAATCTCTTTGTTTAAAATTGGACAAAGAAATGCCCTTGATTTTCAGCCAAGTGCCGCTTTAACAGAACAGAACAGAACAGATTCTTTATTCAATAATTTGACTTGTACACATACGGTTCATCGTCAAAATAAGACATGTACATACATAATGAATGAAATAACATGTATGGGTATGGACCAAAAAAAATAAAAAAAAAAAAAAAAAAACAGAACAAAACAAAAAAAATGACATATAAATGATTGTCGATTGCGGAAATAATGAAGTAAAAAGAGTCTTAATAGAGTATTTAGAATGGAAAGGTTAAACAAGGCTTAGGAAATCAAATGTTAATTACTACTTAATATTTAACTCGGTTTTTCTTTTGTGCATCGCTTTGATGTAGAAAATACCAATACTATTAAGAATTTTGACGTTATCTGAGTTCAACAAATCTATTAATTTAAACATATTCGGTTTGCTGTAATATTTTTTTTAAAAATAAACTTGTCTTAGTTCTTTATAAAAAGGACAAACTAACAGGAAATGAAATTCGTCTTCTATTTGATTGAGGTTACACAAGTTACAAATTCTTTCATTCCTTGCGACATTTCTATGACGTCCTGTTTCTATAAGAAGATGGTGTGCTGATATACGTAATTTGACTACTGCATTTCTATAATTTGTTATTTTCATTTTATTTAAGTACCCAGAACAACAAAAATTATCTTTTAAGTTTCTAAAAATCAATAAAGATGGCCGATTACCTATATCCTGAAACCACTCGCAGATATAAATATCTATTAATCTACTACGAAATATTGGTAAAAATCTTTTTAGGCAAACAGATTCAGGGAATAACCATACGTCATAAAATCCAGTTCTCTGTAGTAAGTCCCTTACTTTATAGCTCCAAAGATTTGTGTTGTTTATGTTACTAATTTCATTTAAAACTGTCCTTAGTATACAATTTGAGTATTTCTCCGAAAATAGTTTTATATAATACTTGATTACTCTGGTTTTGATATTTATATGGAGTGGATACCTTCCTAGTTCACCATAAATCGCCGAATTACAAGTTGATTGTTTGACATTTAATAATCTCTTTTCTATGGATACGTTCTATGAGTTCACTGGTCATAAACCCCCAGACTTCGCTAGCATAATATAGAATAGATGCGACAAAAGAGTCAAATAGAGTAAGTGTCAAGTAGGCCTCAAACATTTCAACCTTTGACAATACATTTAAAAACACGTGCTGTTGCACGTGATCTTACGCTGATTGTCGCAAAAGAGTGGACTTAGATCAGACGGTACATAAATGTAAGTCGTCAGGCAGAAACGGACTTCTTGGTTGCTCTGTAAAATTTTTACTCAAAAATGTGATTGGACCCATCAGAAGACAACCAGAGGGCGCAGTCCGAAAACAATAATTCAGTAAGATAGAATGGTCATCTTACGTTCAGAAATCGCCAATGAGCAAACAGTTTCCATCCCGGCGAGTCTGCGAAGTCCACTCATTGAGATCGGGGCCAATCCTTTCGCAGCCGCCGTCATAGCGAAGTTGGTAGCGCGTCGGACTGTCAATCTAAAGGTCCCGGGTTCGATTCCCGACGGCGGCACTCTTCCTTTCCGACTATTTGTCTCTCACCAATGGGTCGATAATCGTAGACCTATGTGGGATAGCAGCTGGAGGCTAGGAAAGGATGTAATGGTAGTACTGGTGTGAGAAATACCAGGAATCCATTGTTAGGTGCTCCAGCCGCCGCGATATAACTGAAAGATTGTTGAAAGCGGCGTAAAACCCCATTCAAACAAACAAACAAAACAATCCTTTCGCACAACCAGCGGGTCTCTTTCTTCCCGATGGGTCACTCATTAATACCATAGTACTAAAAGAACTTAGGTATCTAAATAATGTTAAGCTTCGAGACGTTTATGTATGTTATCAGACTGGTTCCCAGTCTCACTGATATCTATTTGTTCGATATGTACAGCGGGTCTCTTTCTTCCCGATGGGTCACTCATCAATACCATAGTGCTAAAAGATCTTCGGTATCTAAATAATGTTAAGTTTCGAGACGTTTATGTTTGTTATCAGACTGGTTCCCAGTCTCACTGATATCTATTTGTTCGATATGTATAGTTTTAGATTAATATTTTCTATTTTCCAGCTCTCATATCTCAGTTAGGTAATTTCAGATAAGGAAATAGTTACTTTTAAACCCACATTTACCGACAGCCTTGAAAACAGGCTACTTTAATATATATAAAAACAGATTTCGAACAAAGAAAACTGGTCAAATTTCAAAAGCTTCGTGTCAAGTAGCAGAAATTTTAACCTTTTTTCCGTTCTACTTTTCAAACACGTGAAGATTGTTGGGAAGATGCCTATTTGGAAATACTCGAAAAGTTATCTGATCCAGTAGAGGTCAAGCAGGGGCCCATATTGGAAGAGATTCTAGATTGAGGAAATCATCAAAAAGCTAAACGTTTTCACGCTGATCAGTCTGCAAATTTCTCGCAGTTCGATCGGGGTCGATTAAGCCCTTTAGCCCTTTAATAGATCAGTATTTTTTCCAAAGAAGTTGAAGATGACAATTTTAGTTGACGAAAAATAAGATTATTTACCTTTTAACGGGGAAACATGGTAGAAAATTAAAAAAATGCTTGAAACAAGCAATTTCTTCACTTTCCACAATGTGTCGTAAGCCAGCGGGATTGCGTGGTAATGGGTTAAGCACATTTTTTTTATTTGCCGTAATTACTAGTCAAATTTGAAATAGGTTCATGTAATAATGATGCACTTAAAGGAAACTGAGAACTATTTGAGGAAATGTAGAAATAACAGGAAAAAAATTTCCTGTAAAATACCAAGAATTTGACATACATATATGTCGAACATATATTGTTTAAAAATAACTATAGATCTGTGTAATCTTTATTAGGACAGACAGACAGACATGTCTGAATACGTTCATTTTAGATCGACTCTTTGTCGTTTCACCCAAGCGAAAACTTATGGCCAGTACCATGTAACAAAAAGATAGCATAGTTGGTTTGCGAATTAAACGTGGTAACTACAGCTTGATAAAGCTGTAGTTACCACGTTTAAGTTGCAAAACCAACAAAAATGACGGTCAATGTTGGAGATCAAAACTTATTTCTGGTCTCAATGAATGGTTTAATTAGTCGACTAGTAGTTTGATTGACAGCCGCGATTGGTCAGTTCTTTATTTAAATCAAGAATACGAGATAAACCGACAACTGGTTACGAGAATGAGATCCACCATGTATGAACGTACATATATTTCGGTCGTTCTTTTTACCAGACTGCAATATTTAAGACAGGTCCTGATTGAAAATGAGTGGCAGATGACCATTTAAAGTCTATGAAATTTTAGATATTTCAACTTTCTGGGTTAGAAACATCGCGAAAAATTAAGACATTGCTTTGTTCAGCAATCTCTTCATTTTATAAATTATGTTCTCAATTGTTTTTCTTGAGGGGCGCCAAAAAAAAAACGTTATTGTGTGGGAACGGGTCAAACATTGGCCCATCCTCTAGCGCACAAAGAAAACTTGTTGAACTTTTTCAAATTTGTTTCAAAAGGTTTGTGTCAAGTGGTAGATTTTAACCTTTGTCTCGTTCTCTTTTTTTCAGCTTTAATGATTATTAGTCATTTTAACTATACCCACGCGTACCAATTTGTTGACGGCCCCATAGAAAAAAATTTGGAAAAAATCTGGAATATTAAGCGATTATTTCATTATCAACAATGTTTTCTTCATCCCGAAAAACAAAGATTCTTTAAAGTTTCCCAACGAAAAATCGCTGTTTCCAACTTCCTTTATTTTGGACCTGTCTAAACTTTTGTCGTCTGGTAATGGGTCTAGGTGTTTATTTAGATCTAGATTTCAAATAGAGTCCTTATATTGCATAAATTGTTATTGTCGGTGGGCTGGGGAGAGTAGACACCACTTTGAACATCATTTAAGTTATACCATGACAACTGGTTCTAACATTATCAAAATATAAAGATTTAGTTCGATACTACACTAGATCGACCCGTAAACCTTAAAAAAATCCATTTATTAATTCCTACAAAATCCCTCCTTTTACGCCCCGTCGAGAAAAAAGTTTTGAAAACAATTCCCACAATGTATCTCTGTGCTTTTTTTCTTGGTGGTCCTAATCAAGCGGGATTGCGTGGTAATGGGTTTAGCACTAATTTTTTTAAACATTTGACGTTATTACTAGTCCACTTTGAAATAGATTGAAGGTAATTCGTGATGCTGTAAAAGGAAACTGTCTTAATTTGTGAAATATTTGAGGAAATGGAGAAATAACAAGAAACATTTTTCTTTTAAATGACATACATGTATATCGAAAATATATTGTTTTAAAAATAACTATAGATCTGCGTAATCTTTAATAGGACAGAAAGACAGGTCAGTATACGTTCATTTTAGAACGACTCTTCGTCGTTTCACCAAAGTGTGTGTGTGTATTTCTGTTTATCGTTTATCTATCGTCCCCATCGTAGCACATGCCCATATGGGGGGGGGGTAGTGCAAGGCTACAGGACGAAACTGCTGAGAGCTCCGCCTGGATAGCATCGTCACACCGGGCCTAAGTTTAATGTCTCATCCGAAGGTCAATTAGTTGTGTTAGTTGATATGGTCAGCACAAGGCTCGAACCCGTGATCTTGAGGTTTGAAGTCTAGTGCTCTACTAACTGTTCTAAACGGGCTGACTCACCCAAGTTTAAATCATTACAATTCTCTTCAATTCACCAATTTCTGGTCCCGCCCACTAACTACTTTGGCCAGGCCCACTGACTTCGACAGGTAGTCCCGCTTCGAATTGAAACAGCGTTATTTTGCAAAATTTATGGTCAGTAACATGTAACAAAAAGGTAGTAGAGTTAGTTGGCGAATTAAACGTCGTAAATACAGCTTGAATAAGCTGTAGTTACGACGTTTAAGACGCAGAACCAACCAAAATGTTAACAAAAATGGCGGCCAATGTGGAGATCAAAACTCATTTCTGTTTTCAATGAATGGCTTGATTCGACGACTGGTTATTTGATTGACATTGCGATTGGTCTTTTCTTCAGTAAAATTAAGAATTCGGGATAAACCGACACTCGGTTACAAGATTGAGATCGACTATGTATGAACGTACAGTTATTTCGATCTTTCTCTTTACCAGACGGCAATATTTTAGACAGGTTCAGATAGAAAAGAGTTGCAGATGGCCACTTAAAGTCTATGAAATTTTTAGACATTACAACTTTCTGGGTTAAAAACATTGCGGAAAATGAAGACATTGCCTGGTTCAGCAATCTCTTCTATTTATAGAATATGTTCTCAATTGTTTTTCTCGAGGGGCGTCAAAAAAGCGTCTTTGTGCGGGAACGGGTTAAACATTGGCCCTTCCTTTGGCGAACAAAGATAACTCGTTGATTTTTTTAAAATTTGTTTCAAAAGGTTTGTGTCAAGTGGTAGATTTTAACCTTTGTCTCGTTCTCTTTGTTCAGTTTTAATGATTATTAGTCTTTTTAACTATTCCCACACATGCCTACTTGTTGACGCTCCTGGAGGGGAGGGGGAGGGGGGAGGGAGGAAGGGAGGACAACGCTTTGAAAAGCATTTAACACATTCCCACTCAACAAAATATATAACTCGTCCAAATTGAAAGGATAAATTGTGGAAAATAAAGATATTGCTTGTTTCAAGCAATTTCTACATTTTCCATGGTGTTTTCAAAGTTTTTTTTTTTTTTTTTTTTTGAGAGCGGAAAAAGGGAATGGGTTAAGTTATACCACGAAACCTGGTCCCAACAACATCAAAACACGAAGATTTAATTCGATACGACGCTAGATCGCTCCGCAAAGATTTTTTTTAACAAATTCCATTAACCCATTCACACACAATCTCCCTTTTTGCGCCCGCAATAGAAAAGCTTTGAAAAACATTGTTGAAAATAAAGAAATTGCTTGTATTTCAATCAAAACAGACGAAAAAATTCAAACTTCCATTTACTTGAAATTGCCGTCTGAAGCTTCTTTCAATTCGGACCAGTCTGAAATTTTATTGTGAGGAAATGGATTAAAGACGCTTGTCGCTATGTCTACATAATGTCGGTTGTCAAATAGACTGCTGACTGATCCGAACGCGATACTCGTATATTGACAAGCGATTGAGCTGGCGGGGCTCGAACTCGTGTTTGAAACTAACATTGACGGTTAAGTGCTAAAAGGTTGAAAGTGTTAATTAATAAGTTTGGAACCAGCAACACTGCAAATAGTTTCAATTTTAAAGATTTAAAACTCTCGTAACCACAAGTGGGTGTGGTTGACGGATCGGAGCTGCCAATCAAAGAATAAATAGACCAACCAAATCATGCGTTTAGACTGGAAGTGAACTTTGAACTCCAACATAATAAGTGTGATGCATTTTTTGTTGGTTTGTCGACATAAACATCTTAACTACAGCTAATTCTACGCCACTTAGGTCGTCAACCAACCGTTTTACCTTTTTTTGATACACGTGACTGACCATAAATATGCAAAACGTGGAATTTCCTGTTGGTGCCCGGCGGGCGTGTCCAGCGAATAGTCAGTTAACCCTTTCCTCTTCAGTCCCTCATTTTTACGTGATTTCATGATTAAGAAAACATTGTGGAAAAAGATGAAATTGCTTGTAACAAGCAATTTCTTCTTTTCCAACAATATTTTCTACCCTACTGATTGGTTATTTTTCAAATCAAATCCACTTTACATTTTTGTCTGTAAAACCTTTGAATTTGGACAGGTCTAAAATATGAAAAAAAAAAAAAAAATGGGAAAGGGTTAGAGTTAAAATAACACAATTCTTGTTGTCCAATAAAGATATCTTATAACCCATTACCACACAATTTCGCATTGTCTTTATTGTCGACAATGTTTCCTATCTAAAAAGACAAAGAAACTGAAAATCCCATTAACCGCAAAGTGTCGTCTGCGACTTCTTAAACATTGGACCAACATAAAAGTACTTCAGTTATATCGAGTCAAAGGACGATCTTCTTTCTAGCCCCCGATTCGCCCGAGGGTGGGTATTTTCATTTCACCTTATTAGCCGGGTAGCCAAGAAATTGTGATTGTACCATGAAGGAAAAGAAAGGTGCTTTTTAAACAAATTCAAGCTGTAACACGTTTAGGTCGCCAAAGATTTTTTACTTTTCTGTCATTTATTACTGGTCATAAATTTAGCAAAAAAACACTTATTGTTCAATAACGAAGTGGAATATCCTTTGGAGACGGTGGGCGTGGCCAGCAGAGACGGAGGGCGTGGCCAGCGGAGACAGTGGGCGTGGCCAGCGGAGACAGTGGGCGTGGCCAGCGGAGACAGTGGGCGTGGCCAGCGGAGACAGTGGGCGTAGCCAGCGGAGACGATGGGCGTGGCCAGCGGAGACAGTGGGCGTGGCCGGCGGAGACAGTATGCGTAGCCAGCGGACACAGAGGGCGTGGCCAACGGAGACAGTGGGCGTGGCCGGCGGAGACAGTGGGCGTAGCCAGCGGAGACAGTGGGCGTAGCCGGCGGAGACAGTGGGCGTAGCCAGTGGAGACAGTGGGAGTGGCCGGCGGAGACAATGGGCGTAGCCAGCGGAGACAGAGGGCGTGGCCGGCGGAGACAGTTGGCGTAGCCGGTGGAGACAGGGGGTGTGGCAGCGACCTGTCATTCAACGACCTTGATGAAAAAAAGGCTTTTAGGAGAATATTGTAGAAAATGAAGAACTTGTTTGAATCGCCGAAAAAAGTGAACAATGAAGAAATTGCTTGTTTTAAGAAATTCTTCACTATCGACAATGATGTCTAACCTAAAATACAAAGATTTCAAAAATTTTACTACTTTGGAATGATCGTCTTTAACTTTTTTTTTCAAATTCTACTAGTCTGTTATTTGGTAATGCGTTAATAGAAATCGTAACGATCGTTAAACACTTTCCTGTTTTTTGAAATTTTAGACTGATCCAAATTGAAAGAGGTTGTAGATGACAATGAAAACTGGATGCAATTTGAAATGAAACCATCCTATGTTGTAGAAAATATTGTGGGAAAAGGAGAAATTGATTGTCACAATGTTTTCTGAAATACAAAATGACAGCAACGTAAAATAGCAGGTTTAAGCAGGAAAGGGTTAACCGAATTGGGACCTCCAACAGGCCCCGTAAAAAAAGAGAGATTGAATCCAGCAGAGGCCAACCAGAGGTCGCATTCCATTTATTATAGTATACGGTTCTATATGTAACCCCGACGGCGGCACTCATCTTTTCGGACCATTTGTCTCCCACCAATGGGTCGATAATCGTAGACCTTTGTGGGATAGCAGCTGGAGGCTAGGGAAGGATGTGATGGCGATACTGGTGTGAGAAATACAAGGAATCAATTGATAGATGCTCCAGCCTCCGCGAAATAACTGAGAGATTATTGAAAGCGGCGTAAAACCCCATTCAAACAAACAAATCTATATGTAAGATAGAATGGCACTTCTAGAATCAGAAAATCGTATAAGGGCCAAAAGTCTCATCCTAATCAGAATTTCGCGGTTTACCCAGCCGTACGAGGATTGATACTTCTCAGAAGGCTTTTTTCTCGTTTGAAGGGTCAATTGCCCATGCTTGTGTATGAGCGTGTTGATTTTTTTTCTCAATTGTTTCCAGAAAAAATCTCTTAAAATAGCAAGACCTTAATTGCCGAAGACAAAGGTATATAGCAAATAAACATTTTCCTGTGAAAACAGCCGAGCGAACGAACAAACTCGTTTTCGGGGAATTTATGAAATTAAAACTACGTCGTAAAAGAATAAATTAGTTTATTTAATCAAGCTCCTTCGTTTACATAGTACGAGTGACATGGTATATTTTATCCCATTCCCACACAATGAAGCTTTTAGACGCCCCTCACGTAAAAGCTCAGGAAAACATTGTGGAAAATGAAGAAATTGCTTATCACAAGCAATTTCTTCATTTTCCACAAAGTTTTCTAGCCAGAAAGTTGAAAAAATCTAAACTTTTTATAAACTTTAAATTGTCGTCTGTAACTCCTTTCAATTAGGACCAGTCTAGAATTTTTCTTTCTGGTAAAGGGTTAGATATATCAATACTTGGAATTGATCTACTTTATATACATCAATACATTTCATACATCAATATCCTTTTTATATTCAAATGCAACAAATGCAACCCGTCATTCTAAACGAGCCGTCTCAAATGTTCGAAAAGTATCTCCTGTTGTTATGTCAAAAAGGTTCTTTTTGCGCGAGGAATCTACGGTGGCAAAGATGTGACATGTGTGTGTGTTTTTCTTTTTTTTTTATTAAGATGTATCTTGTAAAAAATAATCTCCAGAAACACTTTCGTTTTATATTTCATTTGTTATGTTTTTGATGAAAAAATGATTTAAAGAACGGTTGTGACGAGGTTTTCTGTTCTTTTTTTTTTATAAAAAAGAAGAAAGAAAACGAATTGCTATCTCTTGGGACCAGCTAATCAAAATCGGTCTTTATGTCGTTCCCACGAGATAGTAAGCTATTAACGCCCCTAAAGAAAAAGCAATTTGTGAAACATTGTGACAAATGAAGTAATTGCTTCAACAAGCAATTTCTTCATTTTACACAATGGTTTCTACCCAGAATTTGAAAAAAAAATTCTAAAATTTCATAAAACTTGAATTGTCGTCTGCAACTCCTTTTAATTTGGACCAGTCTGAAATTTGGGTTGAACCATCTTGTCTCAATTATAACCCGTGACCAGGCAACACAATTTTTAAACTGGTCCAAATTGAAAGAGAATGCAGACAACAATTCAAAGTGTGTGAAATATTCAAATCAGTATCATATACTGTAGAAAACATTGAGACAAAAGGAGAAATTACTTGTAACACCCAGTATTCTCCCTTTTATACTCGCAAATCTCCACTTTTTTCTTTCTAGTTTTTATATAGATTGTTATTTGCAGAATTGCGGAGTAATAGATTAAGCCTTTCCTTTTTTGAAAAAAATTAGAACCGTCCATATTCAAAAGTTTTTTAGACGAAAATTTAAGGTTGATTTTATTTGAAAAATAAACATTCAGTAGGGTAAAAAATATTGTGGAAAAAGAAGAACTTGCTTGTAACAAGCAGTTTCTTCTTTTTCCAAACTTCATTGTATTTTCTCAATTACAAAATCACCACGGAACTTAAAAACAGGGATTGAACAGTAAAGGGTTAAAGAAGGATAGTTTTAAATATTTGAAATAATACGGAATCAGATTGAAAGTGTTTTGAGTAAAGGATTAATTGCGCATTGAAGCTTCTATCCTTCGATACTTAAACTCAATGGTTTGAATACCAGTGAATTTGACACGTACATATGCTTTAATTTCAGTCACCCATTATATCATACTATTCCAAGGGCTTAACCCATTACCAGACGTCAAAATTTTAAGACTGGTGCGGTAGACGATATTTAGTAGATGAAATTTTAGATATCTTTGGGGTTTGTTAAGCTAGGGAGTGTGAAACAAGCAATTTCTTCATTTACCACAATGTTTTCCCAGGTCTTTTTCTTGAGGAGCATTAAAAAGTGGGATTGTGTAGGTTTGGATTAAACAAGAAAAATCACGTGATTTGTCACCTAGAGATAGTTTCTAGAACAATTTTTTCAAGAATAACCATTGGTAATTCAACTACCACAAAGGTAATGTAGGAAAGCGCATATGTCATGCACAAACACCCCACAAAAATATATACAACAAAAGAGTCAGTGAATACGAAGTTAGCCATTCGGTTGGAAAAGAAACATACCAGTAAAACTGGATGTATCAGATAGGCCCCGTAAGTCAAGCGACTCAACGGAGCCCAAAAGTTTAAAGATAAAATCTTATCGACGAAGCCGCCGTAACCGGAGATACATTGAATCACTATCCATGAAAGACTAAAAGAAAAGATCGTACGTGAAACAGCAACATATAACCAAGAGAATACGTTTGGTTTCGGATTATTAATGAGGTAATGTATGTAAAACCCATAAATAACTAACAGTGCAGAGGCTGAAAAAATTATCCATCCTACTATAGATATCAATTTATTGAGTGTGACCTTTAAATTTGATTGAAGCAAGATAAAACCAGTGATCATACCTACAACGTAGGTAGACCACCTAGCAAAAGGGAAATAATATAGAGAATACCGTTTGTCTTCTAACCAAGTATTATCTAAATGTTTTGTAGGCTTTCCATAAATAGTCATATTATAGTACATAGCCAAACCGCCTCGAATACAAATACAAACAATAATAAACAACAAAGAAAAAGCAATGCCAACAACCTTTACCTTGTATAATAAAAGAAGAATCGGAGGTGCTATGAATATATATAACTGAAAGTCGAGGGCTAAATACCAAGTCCAACCCATACAAGCATTATATCGATTACCATAATTTGGATACAAGTTGTTAATGAACAACAAGTTAGACCACCAATAATTATAACATTCAGACTGTTTTGTTAAACTGAATGGTTCGTGACCTGTTATATACCATCTAAATGGACCATGAACCAGAAAGGGCATTAATGTGGTATAGAGAAACAAGACGAACGCATATAATGGCATAATTCGACATAACCTGTGAAGAATATAATGTAGCCAGTTAAGGCGTTCTTTCAAATTGATCTCAACTAAACCTTGTAAGGCAACTAACAGTCCACTCATAAAGAGAAACGTGTCTGTGCAAAACGTGCCATTTAGAATCGGCTGAAACGTCCATCGCTTTAATAAAGAAGAACGTGCGTAGTTAGGATCGCTCAAACTCCATCTGCTATATAAGTAAGTGTGACCTAGTATAATCCAAACATCACTAAGAACACGTAAACCATTTAAACAAGCGAAACGTCTTGTATCGGCAGGCTTATATAAAAGTATTTTGGTATTTTGGACGACAGAAAAAGCCTTAAGAATTCGAAACCTTAGATCATCGTTTTTTATACCGACATTAAGTAACGGTCTGTTCTCATTTGTCTCAACAGTACTGTTTTCTTCATTTTCTAGACCGTCCGTAGCCTGCTGTCGCTGTGTTTTTTCTCTGGAGTTGGTCTGATAAAGGTCCAAACTTGTTCCTATGGAAACGATAAATAAAAGAACTATCAGGAATGTAATAGCCGAGATAGCACCTGGCGTCATGGGCAACGGTTTAGTGGCGTCGTACACGCTAGTTAAGTAGACATTATTCACATCACTTTCCCGAAATGTCCAACTTAATAGATTGTTTGTGTCAGAGTCGTTGCAAGTGTTTGGTAAACAGACACCGACCATATATCCAGCAGTTATGTTCGTAATCTCTCTTTGTACAAACAACACCGAGAAGTATGTCCCGTATATAGTTCTGTTTGTGAACGAGTTTTGGTGTTCTATTGTAATGCATGCCGAATAATCTCCTGTCCAAGCGAATATATTTTCTGTCAGGAAGCGTCCTTCATTTTTGAATTCTGCATCGACAAAAGTGAGAGCGTTTCTGTCTCCTTTCAGAATTCCTTGAACAATCCACAGAGTATCATTTAAACAAGTTTGCTGAACGCCAGGCACAGATGTTAAATTTGTTATCCTTTTTTCGACGAACATTTGAGTCAAAGATTTCATCAATCCTTGAATTTTGTCATGTTCGTCTACATAGATATTTAAATCCCTTTTCGATTTCAGCATCTGTCTTGAATTTGAATAAATTTCTCCTCTAATACATGATATAAGTAGCGTTAGCGTGGCAGCCGCCAAAACTATCGTTGTGATCTTCATGGCTGATTAGGAGATAATGACGTATAGCTGCAGATGCCAAGGTTTTTATTCATGTTATCATGACACCGTCGAGTGGCGATACAATTCTCTACTACAGCTTGAATAAAGTAGAAGATAAGACGTTTTGGTCGCCAAACGACGATATGTTCCTTTGAAAATCTAAATTCTCTCATTAAAGCCTCTGAAGAAATAATGTTTGTGGAGACATTGAACTGCTTCGAATAAGTTGTAGTTGTTATTATGTAAAGGTCCCCAAATTACGAAAGGTTAACAACAAAAGCAACTTTTTATCGCGTTAACCCATTCCAACACAGCAAAATTTTAGACTGGTCTAAATTGAAAGAAGCTGCAGACGACAATTTCAAGTTGATAGAATTTCAAATTTCGTCGTCTTTTGGATAGAAAACAAAGTGGATAATGAAGAAATTGCTTGATACAAGCAATTTCTTCATTTTCCACAATGTTTTCCCAAAGATTTCTTCTTGATTGCGTAAAAGGAGGAATTGTGTGGGAATGGGTTAAGGATTGTAGAAAAAACTGTGTTTTTACGCTTCATTTTAAATGTCAAATGAAAGTTCTTTGAATTTCGACAAGACTAAATCTTTGTCGTCTGGTAAGTAGCTATTTGACGATGTTACAAGGTTAACCCTTTACGTATTATCTCTGAATTTTACGTACCTGTGATATATTTTGGATAAAATTATGGAAAAAAGGAAAATATTGTAACAAGCAATTTCGTTTTTTTCCAAACAAAATTTGCCACCAGATAGGAAAGTTACTTTTTATTTCTTTTGTACTTCTTTTACAATGTCGTTTGCTATGCCTTTGAACTTGGACAAGTCTAAATTTTATAAGAATAGTAAAGGCTAAGGATACCGTTATACTCGCAATTAAAGACAGTTTATGATCTCTTGTGACATTTTGCGGAAAAGGGCCGTTTTACAAAAGCAAACTGAGACGATCCCGGTCGAGGCAGTTTGACAACAGTTATCGCTTTCAGTAAATTGACCAATCGCTGGCCCCGCCACTTACTCCTTCCGCCACGCCCATTAACTCCAAAAGGAAGTTCCGTTTCATATTTTAACGGCGTTATTTTGCAATATATTTGGCCCTGGGCTGACCATATCAACTAACAAACTAATTGTCTTTCGGATGAGACGTTAAACCGAGGCCCCGTGTGACGGTGCTATCCACTGAGCACGTTTAAGAACCAGGCGGAGCTCGCAGCATTTTCGACCTGTATCCTTGCACTATTCCCCGTAACAATTAAGCGTCTTCTGGGGGCGTCGCTCATATGGGCATGTGCTACGGTAGCGACGATAAATAATTCTCTGATCTAGGATTGGATATTGTGCTCATTAGCTTGGGTAGTATTACTGATATCAGTCATAATTCCTGTCTTACCATACTGTTTTGAATAGACCGATCGCTTGCACCGCCCACTGACTCCATTTGTCCCACCCATTGACTCCGACAGGAAGTTCCGCTTCGATTTTTAACGTCGATATTTTGCAAAATTTATGGAAAGTGGCCTGCTACAAATAAGTAGAATGGTTGGTTGGCGACTTAAGCTTTGTGACTACAGCTTGAATAAGACCGATCGCTTGCACCGCCCACTGACTCCTTTTGTCCCACCCATTGACTTCGACAGGAAGTTCCGCTTCGATTTTTATCGTCGATATTTTGCAAAATTTATGGAAAGTGGCCTATTACAAATAAATAGAATGGTTTGTTAGGCAACAAACTATTCTAGATTTTTATTAAATGTACTGACTATATTCTTTTTTTTTTCAAAATAACGTCAATTTCGAAGCGGAACTTCCTGTTGGAGTCAATTGGCGTGGCCAACGGCCAGTGATTGGTCAGTTGTGATATAACATGGGTAATAATGACATTAGTAACCTTAACTAGCTACAAAATATCGTTGTGGAAAACAATCAATGCTTCTAGATACGAGTGAGATATGGCACGTTCAAGTCCGTTTTGTGTCTTTCTCGCATTACATCTGGTATCCTGTATTACTACAAAAGATCTTTAGCTCTTTTTAGAACTTTTTTTAAAATAAATTTGTTCGCCTACACTTAAATATCTAGTTTTAAGAGAAGTGACCAATCGCTGGCCCCGCCAAATGACTCCTTTTGCCCAGCCCATCAACTCCGACAGGAAGTTCCGCTTCGATTTTTAACAGCATTATCTTGCAAAATTTATGGCCAGTGGTATGTTACAAATAAGTAGAATGGTTGGTTGGCGACCTAAACATCGTAACTACAGCTTGAAAAAGCTGTAGTTACGAAGTTTAAGTCGCCAAATGAACATTAAAGGTTAACATAAATGACCGCAAATGTTGGAGTCGAAAAGCTCAGGTCCGGGCTGAATAAATTACTTGACTGATCGGTTTATTCCTTGATTGACAGTCGCGATTGGTCAATTATTCTGATACATTAACAACCCTTTAACAAATTTCCACACAAACATTCCTCTTTACGTCCCTCAAGAAAATACTATTGAAAACACTGTGGAAAATGAAGAATTTGCTTGTATCAAGCAATTTCTTTATCATCCACAATGTTTTCTAGCCAAAAAGAAGAACACATTTCAAATTCCATCAACTTTAAATTGACGTCTGCAGCTTCTTTGAATTTTGACCAGACTAATACTTTTTCCTTCTGGTAATGGGTTAAGACGTACTCTTTGATTTTCTCCGGATATATGTAGTCTACTAGTAAAACGTGATTCAACAATCTTTAACATGTAGATTAATGAGAACTGCTTTTTGCCTCGTAAGCATATCGATCGGTAAGAGCGAAACAGTTGTAACTCCGTTATGTTTATAGGCAGTTACAACTGTTTCGCGCTGACTTATCGATATATGGAATCATTTCGTCTATACTTCCGTCAAAAGTAGAGAAACATGCGATTTTCATCTTTCAGGAAAATTCATTGAAAAGTGTGTATCCTTGTTTCTACTTTTTTATGGAAATGGTTTGTCACCAAACATATAATCATAAATCTGTTTTTAGCAAATTTCGTTGTGGAGTGACACCACTTCGAGTTGAAACGGGTAGATACGAACACCTAGACGTACTGGATAAAAACAGTTCTCATTGTTTTGTTACACTGGCGATTAACGACTCAAAATTCGGGTCAAGAAGAAGCTTTTAACCTTCGTCCCGTCATTGTCCAACATGTGCCGAGTGTCTAGAACGTGCCGTTTGTCGTGATTTACGGCTAATAAGACTATGGACGGCTAATATTTAAACTTCACACAGAATTACCTTTTTTGGTATTGCAGCTTTAAATAGTTGGCTTATGAAGTTGTATGGCGGCTGGTGAACCTAACCATGACTTCCTATCATTTATCGTACCAGCATAATCTCATCATGTGTTTCGAACCACCAGCTGCTCGTACGAACAGGGGTTCAGTTACGAATGACGCCTGCACCAAAAGCTGCATATTGACATATCGATGGTTCAGCTCAAAACAGTTGTAACTGCCTATATGTTTATGGGCAGTTACAACTGTTTTGTCCCGAACCATCAATATGCCGGAAAGATTGTTGGAAGTACTGAGACAGTATCCCTAATAACTCTAAATTAACCCTTTGCCAAACGATAAAATATTGGACGGGTCAAAATTAAAAGGAGTTTCTGATGTCAGTTTAAATGTGGGTGGCCAATTATTTGAAATTTCCTATCAGCTAGGGTAGAAAATAATGATGGAAAGGAAGAAAATGCTGATCAACCAAATTTCACAGGAATTATCCTTTGAAGACCCTTAATCAGCTTTCCACAATGAATTTGATTTAATGAAAAACATGACTTTGTGGAAGAACGCTTATTTCCTTATTTGGAATGTACTCTGAAAACTTGGAACCTGTAGATGGATTTTAACCAAATTTCGAAGGATTGATCCTCAGGTGACTTTTTGTCAGATTCCTTTATATAACTTTGATTGGTTGAAAAAAGGATTTCATTGTTGTGGCTTATGTTCATATACGAACTACAGTGAACATTTTGTTAAAAGCTTTCCACCTGACTTAATGAATTTTACATAACTCGACTTGACTTTTGTAAAACATTGGCAAGTTTGAAATGCTTCTTTACAACTATATCAAAGATTTCAGTGACCAGATTTATTTGCCATTTGTATTCTTCAACCAATAAGGTTTCATATTTTAGATTTAAGAGATGCTTTAAGAGGATTGTTTTTCATTATGGGATGAAATTAGAAATCTTATTACACTGTGTGAACTATTTTGAACTGTATTTTGTAGCGTTCTCAGAAAATGGCATTAATATACACATTGTGAACTTTTTGTTATATTGAAAAGGTTTAATATGGAGAAGTTACTCCTTTAAAATCCATTCTCACTCAGTGACGCTTTTAGACGCCCCCAAGAAAAAAGAGCTTTGAAAAACATTTTGGAAAATGAAGAATTTGCTTGCCACAAGCAATTTCTTCATTTTTCCACAATGTTTTCTTCCAAGAAAAGTGAAAAATCCAATGTTTGATAAACTTAAAATTGTCGTCTGCTACTTCTTTCAATTAGGGCCAGTCTTAAATTTTTTCCGTCTGGTAATTGGTTAAACTAAGAGCCGGTTTAACCCTTTCCTGTTCATTCCATGGTTTTAACGTCCCTGTATTTATATATGGGAAAACATTGTGGAAGAAGATGCCCGTTAAGATAACTGTAGATCTTCCAGAGCTTCAATATATGGACCGTGACTGTCAACCAAAGAACAAATCAACAAATCAATCATGTATTTAGATCAGAAGCTAACTTTGAACTGCAACATTCGCCGACATCAAAGTGAAACATATATTCATTGGTTTGGCGTCTAAATGTCGTTACAACAGCTTACTCAATGTGTAGTTACAACGATTAGGTCAGCAACCATCTATTTCACTTTTTGTTCCTATAGCTGACCATATGTTTGGCTAAATAAATAATTCGAGGGTTTAACCCTTCCCACACAGTGACGCTTGTAAAAATAAAAACACTTGGGAAAACATTATGTAAAATGAAGAAATTGCTTGTTACAAGCAATTTCTTCATTTTACACAATGTTTTCTACCAAGAAAGTAGAAAAAATCTAAAATTTCATCAACTCTATATTGTCATCACAACTCCTTTAAATTTGGACCAGTCTAAAAGTTTGTTGTGTGAGAATGGATTAATACCCTAATCGAGCTTCCTGTTGGAGTGAAGTGGGCGGGCCAGCGATCCGATTATACGCGGTTTTATTAGAGAAAGAACACGATGGTTTTTTGTTTGTCTGTTTCACTGTCTATTACTTAATTGACCAATCGCGACTGTCAATCAAAGAAACAAACGACCAATCAAATCATTTATTCAAACCGGGAGTGAAATTTTAGAACTCCGACATTGACCGCCATTTTGTTGAAGCATTTTTGCTGGTTTGGTGACGTCTTGACTACAACTTATTTAAGTCAAGTCAACGTCAAGTCAATGGGCGGGGCTAACGGTAAGTAAGTTGGCGGGGGCTAATGATTGGTCAATTCTACGGATTCGTTTTAGTGTTATGCATTACCCATTCTTTTTACCATTAGAAAAGAATAAAAGATCGCGTGTCCGTAGAACCAGTGACCTAGAAGCAATGACAAACTCATCACCAAAAGATATTCAGACCTATAGGTAGTCTTCCCTGCCAATCCCTCGCCATCCCCGCCCACTTTGACTTAAGGCAGGATATTGGTAACGCTTAATGTCTTTATATTGTTGAGCGACTTAAATGTCGCAACTAGAGCTTTATTCAAGCTGTAGTTACGACATTTTGGTCTCGGATGTTTATTACTAAACCAATGCAAAGTCTATACTTGGTAACATTAAACATCAATCGACAGGTTGGGGTTGTGGACAAAAAAGGACCATGGTGGTCTTAAATCGCTCCCCTGAGTATAATGACACAAGGTTTGTGATACATACCAAATATCAGTGCTCTATGCCTTATCATATGGGATTCAGATTTTCTCGTGTAATCCTTAGTATATCGAAGATCCCACAATATAGGGTTAATTCTTAGAGTACGGTAATTCTTTGAAGTATTTTGGTAGAGGGTTAATAGGCAGTATTACACACCAAACATCAAAGCTCTGCACGAATGATTGGGAAAAAATGATTTGCGAAGATTTCCTTCTTTGTTCTCATCTAAAATGAGGAATCGCACAGAAAAGGGTTAACATTTCAGAGTACTGGCATTCTTTAAAGTATTTTGGTGTGAAAATATGCAGTCTATAAACAATTCCATCTAATTGAAATCACGCGGCAAGGCACCACGCGTCCTTGCGTAAGTCAAGTGTTTGAAATATGACTGTTACAGGTAAGTATCCTGTAAGCTACTTAACACGAACAAGGGGAACTTAAATATTCCTTAAACATCTCTTTGTGAAAATATTGTGGTCCTTCTGATACAAGAAGATTTGTGAAATGAGGTCAGGAGCGTGGTTGAAAAACGACTCGACAAAAAAAAAAAAAAAAAAACCAACAACAAAAAAAACCCCGAATCTCTAGCCCTGTTAACTGAACTCCTATAGGACAATTTTAACTGAGACATCGAACAGCTTTATTTGGAAAACCTTATGGTTGTACACATGAAAAAATAAATGATCAAAGTACTGAAAGTACTGTAAGCTAGAAAAGCTGTTTTTTAAGTAATCTCCTTTGTCAAAGGTTACCATGATGAAAAAACTATTTTAAAGTAAACCAGGAGTTGACACTTAACAACATGACATAATCTTAGACTGGTTCTAATTGAAAGTAGTGGCATAGGACATTTTCGAGTTGGTTGAATTTGGAAATATTTCCCTTGTTGAGGAGAAAACATTGTGGACAATGAAGAAATTACTTGTTACAAGCAATTTCTTCACTGTCCACAATGTTTTCATAACCCTTTTTTTCTTGAGATGCTTAAAGCGGCCATTGTACAGATTTTGAAAGAAAAAAAATGGCTCTCAATTTTCAAATGTCTAACTGTAATGCCTTCAGAAAATTGTTAGAAGGCAGTTTTGCTGGTTTTGAAATGAAAATAACTATTCATAACTTTAAAAAAGAGAGAAAAAAAGCAAGGATTTTTTAGCATTTCGAGACACCAAAAACAGTCACCGAACTACAGCCTGAATGGAACCGGAATTCATCTTTTTAATATGTCGATTGCACCGAAAATAACCATTTTTGTAGTTTTCATGACGTATCAATTACGTCACTGACTTCCGCTAGCAATACACTCATGATCGACATCTCCCGAAGACTAACGACCTCGTCCGGTAAATCCGGCCTTTTCAAATAGGGCATAGGGATTATATTACATTAAATAAATTAATAGTGAATTAAGTAGATTTAACACGCACAGAGAAGATTTATCGTGAAAATGATATAAATAACTATTGGAAAAGCAGTTAAGTTCCATATATCAAATTTTCACGAAAATCTCTTCAAGAGCGGCTTTAAAAGGCGGATTCGAGTAGGAATGGGTTAAAAAGCATGCTTCCTAGAGATAGCTCTACAATTTGAATAGAGTTTGCAATATTCCTGAAATACATAAGATCTACTTTTTATGGAGTAGGCAGTCAATGCATTTAGTTGTTAAGCCTCCAGTGGCAGTTTGAACTCGTTGACCTTTAAGAAAACCTAAAAAACTTTGTCTGTTGAATTAAGCTATCAAAGCTGACGCTTTTCTCGCTAAAACAATTCTAGGTCCCAAGTACAATATTTTAGTCGCCCATGAACGGGAATGGCAGACACAATAGTCGGTGATCAACAATGCTCTTCTGCTCATCGACATGATTGGTTAGTTGATTTTTGATTGACCATGTCGACCTGGTTAACCCATTTCTATTAAACCCCTCCTTTTTACGCCACAAGAAAAAAAAGCCTCGGAATCAAGCAATTTCTTCATTATCCACAATGTTATCTATCAAAAAAAAAAAAGACAGGAAAATCTTAAAATTCCATCAACTTGAAATTATCATCTGCAGCTTCTTTATTTTTTTCGACCATTCTAAAATTTTGTTTGTTTAGGAAAAGTATAATGGTTCAGTTCTGGTGTCCAAAGTGGAGAGGTAGAGCGCGGGTTGGCGATCATGAAATCACAAGATTGTCTCGGAACGATTGAGATCGACTAGTCCGGGTCCAAAAGTCTACAATTTCCAAGATTTTGTACCTCATAGCCGTGGGAGTCTTTGATTATACAGGCGGGGTTAAGCAAGACTAGGGGTGTGATTTTTCGAGCGCAATGTATTTTTCTCTATGAAGAATAGGTACCTTAGAAATCTTGAACACGTCACTGACCAATATATACATGCGTCGTTATGGGGGTAATGCTTAACACATTCCCACACAATCCCTCTTTATTACGCCCCCAAGAAAACAACTTTGGAAAACATTTTGGAAAATGAAGAAATTGGTTGTCATGATGACGTTTCCCATCCAAAAAGACGAATAAATAAATAAATAAATAAAATTTCATCAACTTGAAATTGTCGTCTTCGATATCGTTCAATTTGGACCAGTCTAAAACATTGTTCTGTGGGCATGGATTAAATGAGGTTCGAAATAACCAGCCATTCTCACCTTCAAATTAGTCTAAATAAGGAAACGACATTTTAAAACAATTTTTTCATGAGAAAAGAAGATTTGTTTGATACATTGTCGGCAAAAGGAGATATTATTAGAATTACATTTTCTAATTTTCCCATGATCTTTTCTACCTGCGCAAACAAACAAATAGTTTCGCGAACATTTTTGTTTCGTGTAGGTATGAAAAGGAATTTTCAGCCAATCACAGTGAACGAATTTTGATAAACGAATAACTAATTTTTGTTCATTATGATTTATGCAACGCTAAGTTTGTGTCTTTTTAAAAATCATTCAATATTTGAATATTTCAGTGCTAATCGTGGGAGTTTAAAAAAAGGGGGGGTTCGAGCTGGATTATCCATGCATGGATAGTCCCTGGTGCAACATGTACATATTAGCCCATAACCAGACATTTGTTGTTTTTTCGTTTTTGTTTGATTGTTTGGTTGTGTGTGAGTGTGTGTTTTTTTAAATACATGTCTTCTTTTAACCCGTTACTATACAATCCCCAATTTCACGAGTAGAACTAGATAAAAAAAGCAAAAAAAGCAATGATTTCTCCCATATTCGACACTTGTTTTATCTCTTATTTAACTGAAATTTGAAGCGGTGTCTGAAACGTCTTGAAATTTTAACCAGAATAAAGTTTGTCATTTTGTAATGAGTTAAACTTTGAATCTCTTTGTTTAAAATTAGACAAAGAAATGCCCTTGATTTTCGGCCAAGTGCCGCTTTAACAGTAAGTGTCAAGTAGGCCTAAAAAATTTCAACCTTTGACAATACAGTTGTATAAGACTTTGTACAAGAAACGATCTTTTTCATACTGTAGCATGAGTGTGTGGAATGAATCCCCATTTCAATTAGAAGTTCAACTTCGTTATCTAGCTTCAAAAACAAATTCAAACAGCATCTGCTATTAAACAAATCAATTGACCAAGCAGAAATTATCTAAATCATTTAAGTACAGGGTGTGACTGTCCAAGAATTTAATAATGCATGTATTCTTTTCATTTGTTCCCATCAAACCCATCTATCGTAATTTCAAAATATGTCATCATTTTTACGTCATCGTATATTGTTACTCTTTCAGCATTGTTATGGCGTGGTATCATTTTTTATTAAATCATCACATTCACATAATTTTCTTTCAGTGAAGGCAACATTGTAGAAAAGATTTATTTTCAATTTTTTTATTTGAAATGATTGTCTTATTGTTTTACCTTCATAAAATAAAGACATTATTATTATTATTAATTATTCTTATTATTATACATTTAAAAACACGTGCTATTGTACGTGATCTTACGCTGATTGTCGCAAAAGAGTGGACTTGGATCAGACGGTACATAAATGTAAGTCGTCAGGCAGAAAACGGACTTCTAGGTTGTTCTGTAAAATATATACTCAAAAATGTGATTGGATCCATCAGAAGACAACCAGAGGGCGCAGTCCGAAAATAATTATACAGTAAGATAGAATGGTCATTTTACGGTCAGAAATCGTCAATGAGCAAACAGTTTCCATCCCGGCGACTCTGCGAAGTCCACTCATTCAGATCGGGGCCAATCCTTTCGCACAACCAGCGGGTCTCTTTCTTCCCGATGGGTCACTCATCAATACCATAGTGCTAAAAGATCTTAAGTATCTATATAATGTTTAGACTGGTACCACTGTCGACTTTAACAAAAAAGCCTACGGCGGTACCGGTTTAAATAATGTTAAGCTTCGAGACATTTATGTTTGTTATCAGAATGGTTCCCAGTCTTACTGATATCTATATGTTCGATATGTATAGTTTTAGTTGAACAAGCTCCCATATCTCAGTTAGCTAATTTCAGATACGGCAATGTAAAGCATAATTGGTGTACCTTAGTTACTTTTAAATCCACACTTACCGACAGCCCTGAAAACAGGCTACTTTAATATAAGAGCCGATATTTAATTTCGCCAAAATCGTTGTCCATGCACTTTTCTTCAGAAATGAGTTAAAATGTCAATGTTTTCGTGCTTTCATTTTGTAACGACGACATTTTCCTCAGAATATAAACAGTAATTTTAGCCTGTTTATTAGGATTTGTTCAAGAAAAATACATTTTTTTCACCTTCTTATACCAGTTGCGCGTGTCCAAGGATAGAAATGTTTGATTCTGTAATGCTTTTCAACTTCTAATAATTGACATGTATCATTTAATTCTTCATTCCACATTAATTTCATATCTTCCGATTCAACATATATTTACCGTTTTGCGAAAAGTTATAAAGAACACAAAAAATTCGTTGTTCAAAGTTTGTCCCTAGATTTAGACATCTAAATGTCCTCTCAATAACGTACACGTGCGTTATAATATTCCTTTTGGTTGATTATTCTTTACATTCTCCTAAAACGGAGTCCAAAACATAGATACACGTTATGATGGTGGACATGGGTGCATAATGAAAGTGATGTTGGAAAAAAAAATGAAATCTAGGTAAGTCGCTGACAGCGTAGATTTCATTTTCTGTCTTTAAAGTAACACTTATATCAAGGCCAAATTGCTAATATGATCAATGTTTCGAGCTGAGCTTGTTTTCAACTGACAGCAATCTATTTGCTATATGCAACCATATGTCTCCCGTTTTGTTTTCGTGTGTCATGTTGAGAAAATAGCAACGTTGGTCCTCACAATAACTGTCCTCTTAGTAACAGCATTTTTCGTTATTGGGAGTACAGAAATCGTTTTTGCGTGGAAAAACATACTTTTTTGGGGCATTATCACTGTTGTGTTAAGAAATTAAGATGATAACCAACAAATATTTTGAACTTAACACGAAAATAAAGTATTTCCTCTATTCCATCTCAGCAACGAAACTTTCTTACAGACTCTGTAACTGTTTATCGTTACGGCAAGGACCGAATATCGGTATTCAAATGACATTTCACCTACTAAATAAGAACAGTTAAACTTGAGGCGGAACTCATTCAAAGAGTTTTGGCACTAATTAATCTGGGTTATCCTACTTTTATTTAATCATGGATATAAGGGAAATGGCATTGAAAATCTGAGTAATCAAGCTTCCGTTACTTTAAGGATTAATTTCGTTACTGGAATGACAAAGAAAATTTACCTTATATGAATTATGTGATAAATCATTTACACATACTCATTTTTAATATGTTATCAATAATATATTGTTTAAGTATGTTTAAATGACTTAAAATTCTCTCGAGATGGTAACTGAATAAAGTGTACACATCCGTGAAAATATGTAATATCTGTAACTTTGATTATATCATACGAATGCAATTTGCCTGGTAGATTTATGTTCCTATTAAAAATTTACAAATCTTTAATCGGCCCACGCGCGGTCAATAATATTGACAAAAATATTGAATCGATCCTTGACTAATCTAAAATATAGTTCATACAAAATCAATAAGTTTTAATTGAAAAACTTGTCGGTCTTGTACATGCGATATAGATGACTGATAAATGTATAGTCGGTGTCAGTCTAAAACGTCGTAACTACAGCTTGAATCAAGCTGAAGTTACGACGTTTTAGAACGACAACGACGATATATTGATTCAATATTTTTGACAATGATATTAATCGTGTAAAAATCGTTTAGAAATAATAAGATTGGATTTTGTTGTCAATGTTTTTTCTCAAGCAGAGAATACTAGTTCTGAAAGGTTATAATTAAGTACCTCTTACTTTGGTAAAATGAAACATCGTCGTTGGATTACCAAAATGACTATCTGAAGTTTGAAAACTACAACTTATATTATTTTTTTGGTAAACCAACGCTTGAATGAACATATGTTTATGTTTCTTTAAGTAAGCTTCTAATGAGCAGCATGAATGCTATACAAGTGCAACCACTTAACTGCATAAACGTATTGCATGGACTTGTCAAAGTTAGTGGAAGATATTTTTTCTCAAATAGTTACAAGTTTAACTTTTGTCTTCAATCAGTTATTGTTTTTCGTTTTCATGTTTTGGGACAATTGGCACAATTATTCAAGTTTTCCTCCTTTTATATGACAACAACAACAACATTATTAAAAATAGACAGGTAACTGTACACATATAAACAATTTTGATCACTATTGAGAAGTCTAGGTGAAGTGAAACGTTATATATCTTAAAAAGTGTACTTTCTTTTATCTAAATGATCCTAATTGACATATACTGGATTCGATATATTTTCAAAAATCTCCATGTATCTAAAGAATTTCCTTATGGTTGAAAGAAGCCCTCGGTTATTCAGTAAAATATATTTAAGATGACAATAAAACTCTGGGTAGATTGATAAAAAAAATGTTGATTTACTCGGCATGAAATCGTTATAAGAGTTTATCAAAATTCTGATAAGAAATAACTTGGGCTATTTGCCATATTTTATGGATTGTCTTTGTTGTAAGTCACATTCCTTTAACAGTGATGTACATGGTCCTTCAAATAACACAATTAGTCATTGCAATAACAAACTTGGTAGAACGCCTGTCAAGAGCATCCGCTTTTATCTTTTAACACTACCTATAACATTTGTATTGCTTTAAATATGTACTGAGCATAATTAAGTCAGTACAAATGTAAGAAGATAGAAACTTTTTAATGCAAACGTCTTTCTTTTCCTTCCGATAACGTTACACTTCTTTCCGATAACGAATATATCTTGAATTAAAAAAAAGTAAAAAAAATGATTAACATGGACTGATGTCTTTTGAAGGTATTATTAGTATGTTACTAAATTTTACCACTTTAGGAATATTTGTCAGATTGTTTAAAGTTGAAATTAAAGGTAAAAACATAACTTTTCGGTGTTATAATTCCTAGCAATAACGTTTACTGTCCTCCCAATACTCCATGTGTCCTTTGTATAACGGTCAACTTTTCGACATTTTTTTCAATAATGGTTATGTTTACATAACTTATTACTTGCTTTAAACAAAAAAGATGTCTTATGCTTTGATATTCAGAACAATGAGTCTATTCTTGTTTAAGTGAAACATTTTATGACAATTGAAACTTTTAGAATTATCTATGAATCATGCACATGTAAAGTAAAAAGTCATATCAGCAAATCAAATGTAATCTTGGTGCTTAATTTTGCCTCAGTCATTTAAAAAATATGGCTCATTACTGTACAAAACAAAAAGGAAAAAAATAATACTTGTTTTTCAAATTACAGAAGAAAACGTTAGTGTTACAGAGAGGACACAGTCTGGCACACCATATTCAAAACAAGAGATTTTGCGTATTCCCAAATGTAATATAATGTGCCCCTTATTGCTGTTGGTTAGTTTAAAGACAGTAATTCCAGTTAGAATCAAAATAAATATCATTATCGAATTTATTTTTTTCAAAAAAAGTGTCGTTCAGATTTCGGCCAAATCTGATATTGGCTCATATATAAAAACAGATTTCGAACTAAGAAAACTGGTCAAATTTCAAAAGCTTCGTGTCAAGTAGCAGACATTTTAACCTTTGTCCCGTTCTACTTTTCAAACACGTGGCGATTGTTGGGAAGATGCCTTTTCAGAAATACTCGAAAAAGTTATCTGATCCAGTAGAGGTCAAGCAGGGCCCCCTAAATAATTATATCGTAAGGTAAAATGGCCAGTCTAGATTGAGGAAATCATCAAAAAGTGAGTCTGCACGCTCCTTGCAGTTCGATCGGGGTCGATACATTTCTCGACCTCTGATGGTCCCCTTTCGCATGAATGTACATGCATTAACACAATAGTGGTAGAAGGTTGTAAGTGTCTAAATACTTTATAGGCGTTTAAGCCCTTTAGCCATTTAACAGACCATTATTTTTTTTTCAAAGAAGTTGAGAAATTTTAGTTGTTTAGAAAAAAAAAACAACAAAAAAACCCTTTATGGAGAAAAACATGGTGGAAAATTAAGAAATTACTTGACACAATTCCCACAATGTATCTCTGTGCTTTTTTTCTTGGTGGTCCTAAGCAAACGGGATTGCGTGGTAATGGGTTTAGCACTATTTTTTTTCTACATTTGACTTGATTACAAGTCCACTTTGAAACAGATTGCAGGTAGTTCATGATGCTGTGAAAGGAAACTGTCTTATTTGGTGAAATATTGGAGGAAATTGAGAAATAACAAGAAACATTTTTCTTTTAAATGACATACATGTATATCGAAAATATATTGTTTTAAAAATAACTATAGATCTGTGTAATCTTTAATAGGACAGACAGGCAGACAGATAGACAGAAAGACAGGTCAGAATACGTTCATTTTAGATCGACTCTTCGTCGTTTCACCATAGTGTGTGTGTATATTTCCGTTTATCGTTTATTTATAGTCCCCACCGTAGCACATGTCCATATGGGGGGGGGGTAGTGCAAGGATACAGGACGAAACTGCTGAGAGCTCCGCCTGGATAGCATCGTCACACGGGGCCTCGGTTTAATGTCTCATCCGAAGGTCAATTAGTTGTGTTAGTTGATATGGTTAGCACAAGGCTCGAACCCGTGATCTTGAGGTTTGAAGTCTAGTGCTCTACTAACTGTTCTAAACGGGCTGACTCACCCAATTTTAAATCATTACAATTCTCTTCAATTCACTGGTCCCGCCCACTAACTACTTTGGCCGCGCCCACTGACTTCGACAGGTAGTCCCGCTTCGAATTTAAACAGCGTTATTTTGCAAAACTTGTGGCCAGTAGCATGTAACAAAAAGGTATAATAGTTGATTGGTGAATTAAACGTCGTAAATACAGCTTGAATAAGCTGTAGTTACGACGTTTAAGTCGCCGAACCAACCAAAATGTTAACAAAAAGGGCGGCCAATGTGGAGATCAAAACTCATTTCTGTTTTCAATGAATGGCTTGATTGGTCGACTGGTTCTTTGATTGACAGTCGCGATTGGTCTTTTCTTCAGTAAGGATAAACCGACACTCGGTTACAAGATTGAGATCGACTATGTATGAACGCACAGTTATTTCGGTCTTTCTCTTTACCAGACGGCAAAATTTTAGACTGGTCCAAATTGAAAAAAAGTTGCAGTTGACAATTTAAAGTCTATAAAGTTTAGATTTTTCAACTTTCTGGGTTAAAAACACCGCGGAAAATAAAGACATTGCTAGGTTCAGCAATCTCTTTATTTTATAAAATATGTTCTCAATTGTTTTTCTTGAGGGGCGCCAAAAAAGCGTTATTGTGTGGGAACGGGTTAAACATAGGCCCATCCTTAGCGAACAAAGAAAACTTTTTGAACTTTTTCAAATTTGTTTCAAAAGGTTTGTGTCAAGTAGTAGATTTTAACCTTTGTCTCGTTCTCTTTTTTCAGCTTTAATGATTATTAGTCATTTTAACTATTCCCACACATACCCATTTGTTGACGGCCCTCTAGAAAAAAATATTTGGAAAAAAATTTGGAAAAATTAAGAAATTGCCCTTTTCGAGGGATTTTTTCATTATCATCAACGTTTTCTTCATCCCGAAAAACAAAGATTCTTAAGAGTTCCCCAACGAAAAATCGTTGGGCTGGGGAGAGTAGACACCACTTTGAACATTATTTAAGTTATACCATGACAACTGGTTCTTACAATATCAAATCATAAAGAATAAATTCGATACTACAATAGATCGACCCCCAAACCTTTTTTTCTCAAACAAATTCCATCAACTAATTCCTACAAAATCTCTCCTTTTACGCCCCTCGAGAAAAAAGCTTTGAAAAACAATGTTGAAAATGAAAGAATTGGTTGTATAAAGCAATTTCTTTATTATCTACGTGTATTTCTATCAAAACAGTCGAAAAAATTCAAATTTCCATTTACTTGAAATTGCCGTCTGCGGCTTCTTTCAATTCGGACCAGTCTGAAATTTTATTGTAAGGAAATGGATTAAAGACGCTTGTCGCTATGTCTACATAATGTCGGTTATCAAATAAAATGCTGACCGATCCGAACGCGATACTCGTATATTGACAAGCGATTGATCTGGCGGGGCTCGAACTCGTGTTTCAAACTAACATTGACGGTTAAGTGCTAAAAGGTTGAAAGTGTTAATTAATAATTTTTGAACCAGCAACACTGCAAATAGTTTCAATTTTAAAGATTTAAAACTCTCGTAACCACAAGTGGGTGTGGTTGACGGATCGGAGCCGTCAATCAAAGAATAAATTGACCAACCAAATCATGCGTTTAGACTGGAAGTGAACTTTGAACTCCAACACTGGACAGGTCTAAAATATGAAAAAATAAACCGGGAAAGGGTTAGAGTTAAAATAACACAATCCTTGTTGTCCAGTAAAGATATCTCATAACCCATTACCATACAATTCCGCATTGTCTTTATTTTCCACAATGTTTCCTATCTAAAAAGACAAAGAAACTGAAAATCCCATTAACCGCAAAGTGTTGTCTGCGACTTCTTAAACATTGGACCAACATAAACGTACTTCAGTTATATCGAGTCAAAGGACGATCTTCTTTCTAGCCCCCGATTCGCCCAAGGGTGGGTATTTTCATTTCACCTTTCTAGCCGGGTAGCCAAGAAATTGTGGTTGTACCATAAAGGAAAAGGAAAGAGCCAAGGGTGGGTATTTTCATTTCACCTTTCTAGCCGGGTAGCCAAGAAATTGTGGTTGTACCATAAAGGAAAAGGAAAGTGCTTTTTAAACAAATTGAAGCTGTAGTTAACACGTTTAGGTCGCCAAAGATTATTTACTTTTCTGTTATTTGTTACTGGTCATAAATTTTGCAATAAACCAGTTATTGTTTAATATCGAAGTGGAACATCCTTTTGAGACGGTGGGCGTGGCCGGCGGAGACGGTGGGCGTGGCCAGCGGAGACAGTGGGCGTAGCAAGCGGATACAGTTGGCGTGGTCAGCGGAGACGGTGGGCGTGGCCAGCGGAGACAGTTGGTGTGGCGGCGACCTGTCATTCAACATCCTTGATGAAAAAAGGCTTTAAGGAGAATATTGTAGGAAATGAAGAAATTATTTGAAACGCTGAAAGAAGTGAACAATGAAGAAATGGCTTGTTTTAAGAAATTCTTCACTATCCACAATGATGTCTAACATAAAATACCGACTTTAAAATGATCGTCTTCAACTTTTTTTTAAATTCTACTAGTTTGTTATTTGGTAATGGGTTAAGAGAGATCGTTATGATCGTTTAAGCAAATTGGGACCTCCAACAGGCCCCGTAAAAAAGAGAGACTGAATCCAGCAGAGGCCAACCAGAGGTCGCATTCCATTTATAATACTATACGTTCTATATGTAAGATAGAATGGTACTTCTAGAATCAGAAAATCATCAAAGGGCCAAAAGTCTCATCCTAATCAGCCTTTCGCGGTTTATCCAGCCGTACGAGGATTGATACTTCTCAGAAGGCTTTTTTTTCTCGTTTGAAGAGTCAATTGCTCATGCGTGTATATGAGCGTGTTGATTTTTTTTCAAAAGTTTCCAGTAAAAATCTATTAAAATAGCAGAACCGTAATTGCCGAAGACAAAGGTATATAGCAAAAAAACATTTTCCTGTGAAAACAGCCGAGCGAACGAACAAACTCGTTTTCGGGGAATTTTAATAAATTAATAACTGCGACGTAAAAGGATTAATTAGTTTATTTAATCAAGCTCCTTCGTTTACATAGTACGCGTGACATGGTATAATTTATCCCATTCTCACACAACGACGCTTTTAGACGCCCCTCATGTAAAAGCTTAGGAAAACATTGTGGAAAATGAAGAAATTGCTTATCACAAGCAATTTCTTCATTTTCCACAAAGTTTTCTACCCAGAAAGTTGGAAAAATCTAAACTTTTTTTAAACTTTAAATTGTCGTCTGTAACTCCTTTCAATTTGGACCAGTCTAGAATTTTTCTTTCTGGTAAAGGGTTAGATATATCAATACTTGGAATTGATCTACTTTATATACATCAATACATTTCATACATCAATATCCTTTTTATATTCAAATGCGACCCGAGAAAGAAGAAAGAAAACGAATTGCTATCTCTTGGGACCAGCTAATCAAAATCGGTCTTTATGTCGTTCCCACGAGATAGTAAGCTATTAACGCCCCTAAAGAAAAAGCAATTTGTGAAACATTGTGACACATGAAGTAATTGCTTCAACAAGCAATTTCTTCATTTTACAAAATGGTTTCTACCCAAAATTTAAAAAAAAAAAAAAAAAAAAAAAAATCTAAAATTTCATCAAACTTGAATTGTCGTCTGCAACTCCTTTTAATTTGGACCAGTCTGAAATTTGGGTTGAACCATCTTATCTCAATTATAACCCGTGACCAGGCAACACAATTTTTAAACTGGTCTAAAATTGAAAGAGAATGCAGACAACAATTCAAAGTGTGTGAAATATTCAAATCAGTATCATATAATGTAGAAAACATCGAGACAAAAGGAGAAATTACTTGTAACACTCAGTATTCTCCCTTTTGTACTCGCTTATCTCCACTTTTTTTTCTTTCTAGTTTTTATATAGATCGTTATTTGAAGAATTGCGGAGTAATAGATTAAGCCTTTCCTTTTTTGAAAAAAAAAAAAAAAAAAAAATTAGAACCGTCCATATTCAAAAGTTTTGTAGACCAAAATTTAAGTTTGAATTTATTTGAAAAATAAACATTCAGTAGGGTAAAAAATATTGTGGAAAAAGAAGAATTTGCTTGTAACAAGCAGTTTCTTCTTTTTCCACACTTCATTGTATTTTCTCAATTACAAAATCACCACGGGAACTTAAAAAACAGGGATTGAACAGTAAAGGGTTAAAGAAGGATAGTTTTAAGTATTTGAAATAATACGGAATCAGATTGAAAGTGTTTTGAGTAAAGGATTAATTGCGCATTGAAGCTTCTATCCTTCGATACTTAAACTCATTGGTTTGAATACCAGTGAATTTGACACGTACATATGCTTTAATTTCAGTCACCCATTATATCATACTATTCCAAGGGCTTAACCCATTACCAGACGTCAAAATTTTAAGACTGGTGCGGTAGACGATATTTAGTAGATGAAATTTTAGATATCTTTGGGGTTTGTTAAGCTAGGGAGTGTGAAACAAGCAATTTCTTCATTTACCACAATGTTTTCCCAGGTCTTTTTCTTGAGGAGCATTAAAAAGTGGGATTGTGTAGGTTTGGATTAAACAAGAAAAATCACGTGATTTGTCACCTAGAGATAGTTTCTAGAACAATTTTTTCAAGAATAACCATTGGTAATTCAACTACCACAAAGGTAATGTAGGAAAGCACGTATGTCATGCACAAACACCCCACAAAAATATATACAACAAAAGAGTCAGTGAATACGAAGTTAGCCATTCGGTTGGAAAAGAAACATACCAGTAAAACTGGATGTATCAGATAGGCCCCGTAAGTCAAGCGACTCAACGGAGCCCAAAAGTTTAAAGATAAAATCTTATCGATGAAGCTGCCGTAACCGGAGATACATTGAATCACTATCCATGAAAGACTAAGAGAAAAGATCGTACGTGAAACAGCAACATATAACCAAGAGAATACGTTTGGTTGTGGATTATCAATTGGGCCATGTGTGTAAAACCCATAAATGACTAGCAGTGCAGAGGCGGTGAAAATTATCCACCCTACTATAGATATCAATTTATTGAGTGTGACCTTTAAATTTGATTGAAGCAAGATAAAACCAGTGATCATACCTACAACGTAGGTAGACCACCTAGCAAAAGGGAAATTATATAGAGAATGCCAATTGTCTTGTAACCAAATATCATCTAAATGTTTTGTAGGCTTTCCATAAATAGTCATATCATAGTAAATAGCCAAACCGCCTCGAATACAAATACAAACAATAATTAACAACAAAGAATAAACAATACCTACAACCTTTACCTTGTATAATAAAAGAAGAATCGGAGGTGCTATGAATATGTATAACTGAAAGTCGAGGGCTAAATACCAAGTCCAACCCATGCAAGCATTATATCGATTACCATAATTTGGATACAAGTTGTTAATGAACAACAAGTTAGACCACCAATGATTATAACATACAGACTGTTTTATGACATTCAATGGTTCGTGACCCGTAATAGACCATCTAAATGGACCATGAACCAGAAAGGGCATTAATGTGGTATAGAGAAACAAGATGAACGCATATAATGGCATGATTCGACATAACCTGTGAAGAATATAATGTATCCAGTTAAGGCGTTCTTTCAATGTTATCTCAACTAAACCTTGTAAGGCAACTAACAGTCCACTCATAAAGAGAAACGTGTCTGTGCAAAACGTGCCATTGAGAATCGGCTGAAACGTCCATCGCTTTAATAAAGTAGAACGTGCGTAGTTAGGATTGCTCAAATTCCATCCGCTATATAAGTAAGTGTGACCTAGTATAACCCAAAAATCACTAAGAACACGTAAACCATTTAAACAAGCGAAACGTCTTGTATCGGCAGGCTTATACAAAAGTATTTTGGTATTTTGGACGACAGAAAAAGCCTTAAGAATACGAAGCCTTAGATTATCGTTTATTATACCGACATTCAGTAACGGTCTGTTCTCATCCGTCTCGGCAGTTCTGTTTTCTTCCATTTCTAGACCGTCCGTAGCCTGCTGTCGCTGTGTTTTTTTTTCTGGAGTTGGTCTGATAAAGGTCCAAACTTGTTCCTATGGTAACGATAAATAAAAGAACTATCAGGAATGTAATGGCCAAAATGGCGCCTGACGTCACGGGCAACGGTTTAGTGACGTCATACACGCTAGTTACGTAGACGTTATTCACATCACTTTCCCAAAATGTCCAACTTAATAGATTATTTGTGTCATATTCGTTACAAGTGTTTGGTAAACACACACCGAGCATATATCCAGCAGTTATGTTCGTAATCTCACCCTGTACTAACAACACCGAGAAGTATGTCCCGTATATAGTTCTGTTTGTGAACGAGTTTTGGAGTTCTATTGTAATGCATTCCGAATAATCTCCTGTCCAAGCGAACATATTTTCTGTCAGGAAACGTCCTTCATTTTTGAATTCTGCATCGACAAAGGCGAGAGCGTTTCTGTCTCCTTTCAAAATTCCTTCAAGAATCCACTGAGTATCATTTAAACAAGTTTGCTGAACGCCAGGCAAAAATGTTAAATCTGTTACCGTTTTCTCGACAAACATTTGAGTCAATGATTTCAACAATCCTTGAATTTTGTCGTGTTCGTCTACATAGATATATAAATCCGTTTTCGATTTCAGCATCTGTCTTGAATTTGAATAAATTTCTCCACCAATACATGATATAAGTAGCGTTAGCGTGGCAGCCGCCAAAGCCATCGTTGTGATCTTCATGGCTGAAAAGGAGATAATGACGTACAGATGTAGATGCCAAGGTTTTTATTCATGCTATCGTGATACCGTCGATTGGCGATATAAATATCTCAACTACAGCTTGAATAGAGTAGAAGATAAGACGTTTTGGTCGCCAATCGACGATATATTCCTTTGAAAAGCTAAATTCTCTCGTTAAAGCCTCTGAAGAAATAATGTTCGTGGAGACACTGAACTGCTTCAAATAAGCTGTAATTGTTATGATGTAAAGGTCCCCAAGTTAAAGAAAGCTTTAAAATAAAAGCAACTTTTTATAACATTAAAGTAATAATGCTAATAAAAGAATGTTATGCCCTCCATTTCAAATGTCGAATGAAGAGTCTTTGAATCTCGATAAGACCAAGAAGTTATCTCAAGCGGTTACAAAGGTTAACCCTTTCCTTATAATCTCTGGTCTTTACGTGTTTGTGATATCATATTTGAGAAAACATTATGGAAAAGGAAGACATTGCTTGTAAAAAGCAATTTATTTTTTACCCGCAGTATTTTCTATCACATAGGCTGGTTACTTTTTCAATTACTTAACAATGTCGTCTGCTATCTCTTTGAACTTAGACAAGTCTAAAACTGTGAGAAATAGCCGCCATTGTTTTGAAACGTTTTTGTTGGTTTGGCATCTTGAACGTCGTAACTACAGCTTATTCAAGCTGTATTTACGATATGTATGTCGCCAACCTACCATGTTACTTTTTTATTCCATATTACTAGCTATAAAACTTGCAAAATAATGACGTTTGAAATCGAAGGGGAACTCCCTGTTTTGAGCCAATGGGCTGGGCGAACGGAGTAAGTGGGCGGGGCCAGCAATTGATTTATTATCGGATCGCTAGCCACGTCAACTGACACCTCCGACATGGCAGTTCTACCGATATTATCTAGTAAAATATGTCGCCAGGAATATGAGATAAACTAACATGTTGTGCAGTGGGTAGAATGGTCGCTTCCAGAGTGAGTGTATAGAGGTTCGAACCTGACTACATGCTTCGTATTTTTTTCATCACCCATTTTTTTAATTGCTGTTTACCCACCGCTATTTTATCTATAAATTTCATTCTTAACACTGCATATGCTGTTTTTGAAAATGTTATTCTATTGTATCTTTTTAGCTAGCAAAGCGTCAGCTTTGATAGCTTAAGTTAACAGACAAAATTTTGAGGTCTTCTCAAAGTTCAACGAGTGCAAACTGCCACTGGAGGCTTAACCACTAAATCCATGGAATGCCTACGCCATAAAAAATAGTTCTTACATATTCATATATTGAAAACTCTATCTAAATTGTAGAGAACTCTGTTAAAAGCATGCTATTTAATCAATTCCCACTCAATTCCGGCTTTTAGCATCTCAAGAAAAAAGCTTTGGAAAACATTGTGGACAATGAATTTGTTTTGTTTGTTTGAATTGGGGTTTTACGCCGCTTTCAACAATCTTTCAGTTATATCGCGGCGGCTGGAGCACCTAACAATGGAATCCTGGTATTTCTCACACCAGTACTACCATTACATCCTTTCCTAGCCTCCAGCTGCTATCCTACATAGGTCTACGATTATCGACCCATTGGTGAGAGACAAATAGTCGGAAAGGATGAGTGCCGCCGTCGGGGATCGAACCCGGGACTTGTGGACAATGAAGAAATTGCTTGCAACAAGCAATTTCTTCATTGTCCACAATGTTTTCTACCCAACAAGGGAAAGGTTCTCTAAATTCAACCATGCTTTGCTAGCTTACAGTACTTTCAGTACTTTGATTTTTGGTTTTCAGGTAATAAAAAGTGTCTTACATATATATAAAAGTCATAAGAATCTTGTAAAATATTTCCTTCTTTTTGAAGTCGTGAGACATGTGTGCGATTTTAATTTCGTTTTTGATTAATTTACCCATAACTGTCGTCACTCAAGAAATCAATCTATCAATCATTAATTCAGCCCGGAGTATAGCTTTGAGCTCCGACATTGGGCGCCATTTGTGTGGAATATTTTGTTAGTTCGGCGACTTAAACGTCGTAACTACGGCTTATCTAAGCTGTAGTTACAACGTTCAGGTCGTCAATCAACCATTTCAATTATTTGTAACATCGTTCTGGGCTAACATTTTGCAAAATAACGCCCTTTAACCCATTCCCAGACAATCCCTCCTTTTTACGCCCCCAAGAAAGAGAATTTGCAAACATTGTGGAAAATGAAGAAAATGCAATATCTTCATGAACCACAATGTCTTCTATCCAAAAAGACAAAAATAAATAAATAAAAAAAAAAAAAGAAAAGAATTAAAACATAAAACAGAATAAATAAATAAATTAATTAAATTCCATCAAGTTGAAATTGTCGCCTGTAGCTTTGTTCAATTTAGACCAGTCTAAAATTGTGTTTGTTGGGATAGGTTAAAATCGAGGCAGAACTTCCTTAGGGCGTCGATGGTTGGGTATCAAAGGAATAAGTTGGCGGGGCCAGCAATTGTTGAATTATTCTGCCGATCCAATCTTCGTTTATCATATCGCCATGTTGGAAGATTCGCTCTATAAAGACTTGTTCACCTCCGACAGAAAATTTTGCATGATAAATCAAAAATTATTAGATTGCAAAATGCATGTAAATGGTGGAGTGGAGGCATAAATTAAAAAAAAGGGAAAAAGATAATTTAATGGGTGATCTGAAAAGTGTAAGTGCAGTTTGAACAAGCTGGAGTTGCGACGTTTATCTCACTCATACGTGAAATATTTGATAAATATGTCGTAGAATGACAGGCTCAAGATTGTACTTGCGGACGATTTTATGAATATATTTGACTTGATTTCTCGTAAGCAACCCGTCAATTGTAAGGATACCCTGCTATTATTAAGTTCAAAGTGAGCTTTATCGGTCATTGGGTGCCTTTTATGCAGCATCCCTCAAATTATCTCAATGTGTTTGTACAATGTTGTCATTAAGGAAGTTAACTACGGTTGTATATTATTCCAAATGTAGGGAAACGGGACCATATAGATGGTTTTTATGTTTAATACCCGTCTGATGTCAACAATCACGACGGATCTCCGCAGTCAGTGAAAAGTTGATTGGCTTGTGAAATCTTTTTCATGCCTTTTCATTACCTGACTGGATTGCTGTAAAATCCAAGGGCTGAAAGCACCGATAGAACTTGTTGTCAAAAATCAATATTTCTGTTAGAAATCAAACTAATAAACAAATCTGGCAGGAAAAGTACAAGCAGGAGGTGTGGACCGAGATCAGACTGCACTTATGTGCATGCTGATCTTGGTCTACACCTCCTGCCAATACCGGAATATTCCTGGTTCAGTATGACAAGGGTTAAGACCATCATAAAAGTGCATCATTAGCCACCGATTTTCACAGACAGGTTTATCAAAGACGATTGTGGCTCGGAGACGTATTCGTCGTAACTACAGCTTTTTAAATCTGTGGTTACGATATTTTGGTCGCCCACAAACGATTTGTCCTTTGTTTTACATCTTTGGTAATATAGTATCCAAGCTAATAACAATTGAAAACTTAAGCGGTCTATACCCTGTAGGAGGTAAGGGGCCTGGTTTCTGATCTCTCAGTTTGGTCGCTATCGTTTTCATTTTTTCTGTGCACGGTTATAATAACTGACCAATCGCTAGCCCCTCCCACTTACTCCGTTGACCCTGCCAATTGACTCCAACAGGAAGTCACGCTTATATTGATAACGGCTTTATATTGCAAAATGTAAGACCAGTAACACAAAAAAAGAAGAATGGTTCGTTGGCGACATAAACGTCGTAACTACAGCTTGAATAAGTTTTACTCACGACGTTTAAGTCGCCAAACCAACAAAAAGGTGAACAAAAATGGCGGCCAATATCTGAGTTCAAAACTCATTTCTGGTCCAAATAAATGATTTTATTAATCAACTGTTTATTTGATTGGCAGCTGCGATTGGTCAATTACCACTAAAAAGAAGATGGAATAAAGTTTTTTTTTTTTTGTTTTTTTTTGAAAAATAAAATTAAAGACATATCAAAATAGACTTATGGTCATGATTACATTTCTTATTTAATATTTTTGATATCAAGGTATCCTGGTAATGATTTCTTTGTTAGTTGGATCTATAGACTGGTTAATTTTTGCCAAGTCTTTTCCGAATAGCAGGTAGGGATGGGCCAGAAAGACGTTTTTCCACCCCTCAAAAGAACACTTTTTCACCCTATTCTTGTCAAATATGCTTAAATGGCTAGTGGCGGTCTTAATTCATACTACAGTTGGTAATTCATTTTAAGTTTGATAGCATCGAAAATTTGAAAATGTTACACATAAAGGCTTGTTGCTGTAAAAATCAATGGATTAAGCATTGATCAGTCTTTAATTCAATGGGCGGATGGGGCCAGTGGAGCCACAAAGGAACTCGTCATTTCCTGTTGTTTGTTGTTGTTGTTTTCGTCGTTTTTTTTGTTTGTGTATGTGTGTGTGATTTTTTGTAAAATCATGATGCTTAAATTATAACGGAAAATAAATATTTAATTGGATATTTCCAGAGATGTACCATCAAATAGGCACTTTCAGCTATCTCCAGTCACTATTTTATGTAATGAAGATTGATTTGTTTTGGTTTTCCAAAATATTACTAATTAACATTTTCTTTTTAATTTTAGGGCGGCCAAAAATGAATTTCGTGATTGAGGAAAGAGAACTTTTGAGTGGAGCTGTTACTGAATATGAATACTGGCTTATTCCCCTTTGAAAGATATTATGGTTGTGTCAAGATACATTTCAACATCGAAATCAGGGATATATAGCCTTGTGAATTTTGTCGAAAGGTGTTTGTGAGTTGGATTGTCTAGGGATAGTAGAAACTTTCCAGAGTTTGGTCAGGGTTGGATGTTTTCTATAGTTGAATTAGATTGATATTAAGAAAATCAAGAAAATGCGCGTAATTTTCGGCATTCACTCCCTTTATTGAAGGGTCATTGGTCACGCCCACTCACCACGGACAAGGATGTTCGACTTGGATATTAAACGACGTTAAATTTCAAAATTTGTCACCAGCGAAAAAAGCGTGGTTGGATGCTTGAATGACATCACTTTAGATTGAATAAACTATTGTTACGACGTTTACGTCGCCAAACCAACCCAAAACGCCAAGCACAAATATCGGAGTTGGGCGGGGCCAGCGATTGGTCATTGACATTAATTTTACATGGATCGATATTTTTCGCGCGTCTCAGTATATGATCAGTTTTTCGCACACGGGATTCATTCCTGTTTGACATATACACGGCTTCATTGCTCTCATTTTTGCATAGCGTTTTCGTTTTTAGACGATAGTCTATGACATGACAGACCACAGAGCACTGCACGGTATGCCCTTTCGTGTATGCTGATGGATTTCTGGGTTATCAATAAGTTTATCACATTCCCACAAAGTAACGCCTTTGGACGCCCCTCAAAAATAACAATTAGGAAAACATTGTGTAAAATGAAGAAATTGCTTGTAACAAGCAATTTCTTCATTTTACACAATGTTTTCTACCCAGAAAGTTGAAAATTTTTAAAATTTCATGAACTTTATATTGTCGTCTGAAACTCCTTTCAATTTGGGCCAGTCTAAAATTTTGCCGTCGGGTAATGGGTAATACGGTGAAAGCAACTGCGGATCGCTGACCACGTCTACTGACCTCCGATAGGAAATTCCACAATTACATTCAACTGCGTTAATTTGAAAAAAAATAATGCCAGTGATACGTAATGAAAAATTAAAATTGTTGATAGGCGACTAAAACGTCGCAACTACAGATTGAAAAAGATGTAGAGTCACAATTTAAATCGGACCCCACTCTTATCAATAAAAAAAAACTTAACACACATTTCGGATTTCAAAGTTCACTTACAGTCTAAAGGAAAGATTTGATTGGTCGGTTGATTTTTTGATTGACAGTGGAGATTCTTCCATTAGATTTTACTTGTCATCATGGTTTAGTTTACTTTGGTTGGACTACAAAGACAAGGTGCCAATGGGCTTCTTATAGCACGCAACTACAGCATTATTCAATCTGAATTTACGAAGCCCAGGTTGCTTACCGACAAATTGTGACAAAGATAATTTGAATGGGGTTTTACGCCGCTTTCAACAATCTTTCAGTAATATCGCGACGGCTGGAGCACCTAACAATGGATTCCTGGTATTTCTCACACCATACCGCCATCACATCCTTCCCTAGCCTCCAGCTGCTATCCCACATAGGTCTACGATTATCGACTCATTGGTGGGAGACAAATAGTGATATGCACATTTTGTCGAGAAAATGGCATTTTTTCACAAAGATAATCTTATTTAAGCAGAACATCTCGCCTAGCCTGGTTTGTTTAATTAACCCATTCCAACTCAAGCCCTCCTTTTTACGCCCCGCAATTAAAGAGCTTTGGAAAACATTTTGGAAAATGAAGAAATTGCTTGTATCAAAGAAATTTCTTCATTATCCACAATGTTTTTTACCCAAAAAGATGAAAAAAAAAAAAAAAAAAAAAAAAATACATCAACTTGAACTTGTCGTCTGCAGCTCCTTTCAATGTGGACTTGTCTAAAATTTTGTTGTATGGGAATTGGTTCATAGGTAATACAGGACGTTTTCTATTCTAGAGTCCTTGGCACGATCAAAAGTTCAGAAAAATTGCCATTTTACACATGTCGTTTTGTTTTTCACTGATGGAATATGATAAGTGATTTGTCTGTTAAGTTGGCTGAGCAACAATACATGTAATGGTCCAAATTTATTGTTCCAGTTGTAATAATGATAATATCTTTATTTAGAGAAGGTAAATGTTAAGACATATATAGACAAGTTTTATTTTCATTATGGCCTTAAAATCAAGACAGCAACAACTAAGAAAAAAGAAAAAAAAGAAGAAGAAGAAAACACATACTTTTTCATCTCTCTCTTCCTCTTTCTCTATGTCTATCTGACTCTAGTGATGTGAAAAGTTTACAGGAAGCCATGGGTGCACCTACAAACCGCGGTTTTATTGAAATACTACTGAAAGAGACGTTTATGATCTCAGTCTAACTAGCTTTCAAGATCAATATCTCTTTTTTCACTTTCAGAGATTATCCTTTTCCGATGACAGTTCACAAATAATTAAGATATCCTTTAAGAAATGTTGCCAATATTAGATTAGCAATACTCGATGAGAATTATTGACAATAAGAAACAAACGAGAGATTCTGTGTATCTTTGAAACCTTCTGCAATCCAGTAGAAGCTTTACATATTCTCATACAATCACGCTTTTTTACGCCTCTGAAGATTTGCTTTAAAGAAAACATTGTGAGAAAAGGAAAAACTGCTTGTTTCACAATGTCTTCTATCCTATCTGGGCCTTAGTTTTCAATTTCAAAGCAATTTAATTGTCGTCTGTAACTAGTCCATTTTTTTAGGCAATGGATTGAAAAAACTAATTCAAAATAATACTTAACATCTTTGAACTTATGTAACTGTACAGCTAATCACCCCGCGGTATACAGGTGGTACGCTGAGTTAGGCAAATTATTCACTTTATAATTGTGGTTTATCTAAACTTAGAAATTTGGTCTCAAAAATTCGGAGTATCAAGTTTTCATTTAGGTTCACTAATCTTAGCCAATATTAAAAAACCCTACTTAAAAAACCAACCGCTGGTCCCACCCACTGACTACCAAGGCCCCGCCCATTTACTCAGACAGGAAGTTCCGCTTGGATTTTTAACGGCGTTATTTTGACAAATCTACGGTCAATAGCATCTAACCAAAAAGTAAAATGGTTGGTTGACGACTTAAGCGTCGTAACTGCAGCTTGAATAAGCTGTAGTTACGACGTTTAAGTCGCCAAACCAACAAAAAGGTTAACAAAAATAGCGGCAAATGTTGAACTTGAAAGCTCAGGTCCGGGCTTAATAAATGATTTTATTGGTCGGTTGATTCCTTGATTGACAGCCGCGATTGGTCAGTTTTATTGCTCTCAATGTAAATCTACCAAGCTCAAAATATTTTGATTTGAGAATTGTTGTCTTACCCCTGAGGTGTATTTTAATTTTAAATTGAGGTTCTATCGCTGCATAGCCACATTTCGCAACTATAACTAAGCATGTAAGGATTGGCACTATTGATTTATCATAAATCTCTAGTTCATGAAACAGTGTTGTTGCCAAAAGGCATCATTTCGTAACTATAACTAAGGATTGCCGTGCATAATAAGTTCATCATATGATTCTAGTTTATGGGATAGTATTGTTGCTTGCCCATAGTTCGCAACTGTAGCTAAGGAAGTTCTTAAATTTTAGTATATTGGACACAGTGTTGTTGTCTGTCCCTATTTCGCAACCGTAGGATTTGCACAATAAGTTTAGTATATTGGACATTGTTGTTGCCTGTCTATATTTCATAACTATAACTAAGGATTACTGGTCATAAAAAGCGTATCATATAGTTTTGGTTTATGGAACAGTGAAGTTGGCTGTCCATATTTCGCAACTATAACTAAAGATTGGTTCAATTAGTTTTTACCATAAGTTCTAGTGTATTGAACATTGTTGTTGTCTGTCCATATTTCGCAATCGTAGGACTGCCGGGCACAATACTTGAAGTTTAGTAATTGGGATAGTGGTGTTGTTGTCTAGCCATATTTCGTTACTATAACAGTACTACTTATAACTAAGGATTGGAACAATTAGTGTTATTATAAAGTTCTAGTATAAAGAACAGTGTGTTGTCTGCTCATATTTCACAACCATAGGATTGGCAAATTAAGTTTAGTATAAAGAACAGTGAAGTTGTCTGTCTATATTTCACAACCGTAGGATTGGTACATTAAGTTTAGTATAAAGAACAGTGAAGTTGTCTGTCTATATTTCACAACCATAGGATTGGCACATTAACTTCAGTATAAAGAACAGTGTTGTTGTCTGCTCATATTTCACAACCATAGGATTGGCACATTAAGTTTAGTATAAAGAACAGTGAAGTTGTCTGTCTATATATTCACAACCGTATGATTGGCACATTAAGTTTAGTATAAAGAACAGTGAAGTTGTCTGCTCATATTTCATAACCATAGGATTGGCACATTAAGTTAAGTATAAAGAACAGTGAAGTTGTCTGCTCATATTTCATAACCATAGGATTGGCACATTAAGTTTAATATAAAGAACAGTGAAGTTGTCTGTCTATATTTCACAACCGTAGGATTTGCACATTAAGTTCAGTTTAAAGAACAGTGTTGTTGTCTGCTCATATTTCACAACCATAGGATTGGCAGATTAAGTTTAGTATAATGAACAGTGAAGTTGTCTGTCTATATATTCACAACTGTAGGATTGGCACATTAAGTTTAGTATAAAGAACAGTGAAGTTGTCTGTCTATATATTCACAACCGTAGGATTGGAACATTAAGTTTAGTATAAAGAACAGTGAAGTTGTCTGTCTATATTTCACAACCGTAGGATTGGCATATTAAGTTTAGTATAAAGAACAGTGAAGTTGTCTGTCTATATATTCACAACTGTAGGATTGGCACATTAAGTTTTGTATAAAGAACAGTGAAGTTGTCTGCTCATATTTCACAACCGTAGGATTGGCACTATAAGTTTGTAATATGGGACAGTATTGTTGCATGCCCAAATTTCGCTGCTAAATCTCAGGACTCCTGGACATTATCCCGAGTTTATCATATAGTTCTAGTTTATGGGCCAGTAGGCCCCTATTGTTGCATGTTGCCATATTTCGAAACTTTTGGCCTAATAAGGATTTTAGCACAATTAGATTGTCATATAGTTCTAGTTTATTGGCAGAGATCTTGCCTGTCCACATTTTGCAACTCATGTGGATGATCAAGGATTACCGGGGCACAATAAGTTTATCATCATATAGTTTAATCAAAATTATAACTTTATTCAGTTTGTTGATTTCGAGGCTTGTCGTGCTATCATTGAGATCACAAGTACTTTTAACCCATTATTATATATCAAATTTGTTAGACCAAAATCCAGCAGAGGGATAGCAGACACCATTATAAAGTTACTTTAGGATTATTTAACTCGTTTACAATTTCTTAGACCATATTTTTGTATCCCGGACATAAACAATATTTTAAGGGTGTATACACCCGTGACTTACTGAAAAAAAAAAGGGGGGGAAAAAGCTTTTATTCGAATATTACTGAGTTTCCACCTGTCACAATGAATTTCTATAAGATCTCATCCATTTTATAGCCATCCGTTGTTTCAGATCTCAATACAATGTCATCAGCGTATTTATAAAACAAAAATAGTATAAACCTTTCCTGTACAAACGCAGGATTTTACGTCACTGTAATTTTATATTTGAGTATTCATTGTGAAAAAAAGAAAAAAATACCATATTTTGTATCCCGGGAATAAACAATATTTAAAGTTTGTAAGCATCCTTGACTTATTAAAAAAAAGACGAAAGAAACTACTTTTGATGTTAATTTGGAGTTTCCACCTGTCACAATAAGTTTCTATAAGATATCAACCATTTTTATAACCCATCTGTTTCTTCAGATATCATTCAGACATTGTCATTTGCGTATTTATTAAAGGAAAATAGTATAAACCTTTCCTGTGCAAACGCGGAATTCTACGTCACTGATATTTTATACTTAAGAATTCATTCTGGAAAAAAGAAGAAATTGCTTATAACAAGCATTTTCCTTTTCCCACAATAATACTTACCACACCACATAGGATGGTTTCATTCCTGGTCCCCGGAACGGCAGAAAACTACGGAAATAGTCGAGGTTATTCGGCATTTTCCATTACGGACATATTCGGATTCCGTCGTCTGACCATGTGACTGAAAAAGTTGGGAAGGGAAACAGCTGACGATTGCATGTAAATAAACAATTGCTGTTCGAAGAGCGTCCGTTGCCAAAGCCCATCTCTCTTCTAATAATGTCTGAGAAGGGTTCACCAAAAGAGGTGATGGCTGGGCGTGAGATACCAAATAGAAGAATAGCAGATATTTCGAATATTCCTACGGACTATTCAACAACTCCAGGAGGATCCATATTTTCGACGACCCCAGGAGGTGAGAAATGCTGAACCCATCATTTGCATGCAATTAATACGTTATTTTAATCATTCCTAATGTATCATATAAACCTTTTAATTGTTGTAAACACGTTTTAATGAAATGTCACGACTGCAATTGTGCATTCTGTATCTTGTTTACTTTTGGAAATATTATCTAAGATGGCGGCTTTTGTTGATGTGACCTAGATAAGATCCACGTGCCGTCATGTAAACATGACATGACAATGAGAGTGTTCAGTATTGCCAACAGACCTTATCATTCATTTGATTCATTTTATGCTTAACAGCAATATCGTAGCCATGCGGGATATTAGCCAGCAAGATTTTGTCATAAAATTGTGTATACTATGGAAATTTTACATTAAATATCTTCCATGTATGCTGTATGAGGGCCTTCTTGAAGTTCTTCTCAGAAACCAGATGGACTTAATGTTGAGTGACTCTTGAAAAATATTGATCAGTCACAAAATTTATAGCATTTTGACTTGGGATTTCAATTTTGATGCTTGAAAATTTTGACTTTTGGATACTAGTGAAATTCTGTATTGTCATCCATCAGAATGAAATCGCCAACTGCACCTGCCTATGGGCGGACATGAACATCCAAGATCTTGTTTACATACCAGAGAGCCGTCAATTTGATGCTGTGAATAACAAGGAGGTCTGTTTTCCCTTGAGCATTTATTCCCACCCGAATGATAACTGCCCTAACCAAACCTATCATGTTCTACCGCACAAATCAGAGAAAAAACGTTCAGTTGGCTTTCTTCATACCCAAGCATGTTTATCTGTTAAGTCCACGCAATTCTGGACTGTAAACAGGACTGGATACCAGTCATTTGGGTCCAAGTGACATGATCCTGTGCCCTTGTGAGTCAAAAGAACCCAGATTGCAGGTTGTCTTGACCTCAGGCCAGCATTGTGCATCTGATTTCTGATGGTCTGGATACTTATGTGCACATCATTTTGGAAGTCCCTATGTAATATTGTTTTGCTGGCAAATTGGGGATACCATGCCTGAACCACAAGAAATCGGTCTTGAACCTCATTTGTTGATTTTTCTTGCCCCCGGCATGCAAATGCAAATTCCAGTCGTAATAAACTGATTCCACTTTCTTAAGATAACACTCATGGACACATTAAGGACATTTGCAACATACCTTACCTGGGATAACCCAGAATGAAGCTTGCCAATGCCCCTACTCATCTCATCTTGACTATCATAGCTTCTTAAACGTCTGTCTGCCATTTTGAAATGAAAATCAATCTAAAATTTGGGATAACTTTGTTGGAAGTTTGCTGAAATTACCACCGCACATGAAGATAGAAGGAAAAATTAAACATGCTTTTGGGATGTGTCTTTTCCCCAGATCCTTGTGCGTGGTATACATGCCGAATCTTTATAAAAAAAAATCTTTTTTGAGTTGATTTGTTAAATATAGTTCAGTTTATATTTAATTCCTGAAAACACTTATTGCTTAATAATTATATTTCAGGCTGTGGAAGGATACAGGGGCTTCACCCATTACCAGACGGCAAAATTTTAGACTGGTCCAAATTGAAAGGAGTTGCAGACGACAATATAAAGTTTATAGAATTTTAGATTTTTTCAACTTTTTGGCTAGAAAACATTGTGTAAAATGAAGAAATTGCTTGTTACAAGCAATTTCTTAATTTTACACAATATTTTCCTAATTGTTTTTCTTGAGAGGCGCTCAAAAGCGTCGCTGTGTGGGAATGGGTTAAGGGCCTCTAGTAACATAATTTTGGTTGTGGGAGGTCAGGATCAGGCTTATCAGACTTGGAGACATTATAAAATACATGCTCTTCTCTTAAACTAATGGGCCAATTTCAACTACTTGGCAAGATTGATCTTTGGATTGGCAAGATTGATTTTTGGATAGCCTTTTTCAAAACTTATTTTATGAAATATTGATTTGTGCGAAAGTTTGGTTGTTTAAGGGCTGGGCTTATCAGATTTGGAGAAATCATGAAAAAATTCTCAGGTTAGCAATTCAGGGCCAATGTGGTCCTCTTGTTTATTTGTTACTAAATTCCTTGAATTTGAATGGAAGGAATCTAGCATAGGGAATAGTCTATGAGAAATAACCTTATCTAAAATACTGCTTTCATCATCTATGTTAAAAGCACTTCAAGCACGGAATGATTGGCAGTTTGTCTAACAATGATCTTTCTATAATATCTTTAGGTTAAATGTATGAGTTCATTACTCATCTGCGTGTTCCCTATTTTCAGCTCACCTGTGCATTGAAGTGCTCAGGTTGAACTATTTTGATTGATAATTTGCATCAAGCTGTCCATCTGTTTGTCTGTCTGTCCATTCACATTTATAAAAAACTTTTCTTAACCAAACTTCACAGAAAGATCCTTTCATCATGCTCTTTCAAAATACTTCAAAGGGTGGAAACTCATGGAGTACACAGGTTTCCATTGCATTCCAGTGAAAAAAATCTTCTCCTCCTAAACCAAAGGGCCCAGAGCTTTATTATTTGGTATGTCTCAATCAGGCCTGGTCTCAATGCTTATTGGCCATCTACCCATATTCGTAAAAGATTACTGTACTCTGAAAGTATGCCCCTATCTGTGCGATCCCTTATGTACAGAGGCATAAAGGAGACCTTTGAAATTCTTCTCCAAAACCATAAGACCTATAGCTGTAATATTTGGTTTATATCAATGCCTATTGACCCTTTATCAAAATACCTAAAAGAATTTCTATACTCTGAAAATAAGCCCATCCCTGAGGCCAAGAGCTTTGATTAATAGTATGTTTCAATGCCAATCGACCCTCGCTAACCAAACTAGTCTTCTTCAATAAATTACCATACTCTGAAAATTAGCACTTTTCTGTGCGATCCCTGATGTACCATAGGAATAAAGAAGGAATTATTTAAAAATCTTCTTCTAACAAATCTTAGGGCCTTGGGCTTTGATATTTGGTCCCGAACCACTGGGCCAATTTGAACCAAATTTGTCAGAAATGATACTTAGGTGGTCCCCTTCAAAAATAGCTAAAAGAATTGAAATCCGTTAAAAACTCTGGTTGCCATGGCAACAAAAGTGAAATTTTAGAATAATCTTTAAAAATCTTCTTCTCCTGACCCAGATGGCGTAGAGCCTTGATATTTTGCATGAAGCATCGGTATATTGACCTCTTTCAAAATAGCCAAAATCATCATCCTCGGGGCCCCAGGGGTATGGGGTTTATTTAGAAATAAAGAATGATTTTTTAAATGACATCTTCTCCCAAACAACTGGGCTGATTTGAACCAAATTTGACAGAAACGTTCCTTAGGTGGTCCCCCTTAAAGTTAGCTAAAAGAATTGAAATCCGTTTAAAACTCTGGTTGCCATGGCAAAAAAAGTGAAATTTCAAAATAATCTTTAAGAATCTTCTCCTCCTGACCCAGAAGGCGTAGAGCCTTAATATTTTGCATGAAATTTCAGTATATAATTATTGATCTCTTACAAAATAGCTTAAATCATGATCCTCGGGTCTCAAGGGACGGAGCCAGAAGAGGGGGGGGTATAGGCATGAAGCATCATAAGCTTCTTTCTTATTTCTGAAATTATAACCCGTGGATCCAGAGGGAGGAAAGAGTTTTTTCCTTTTTTCAAATCAGCACTAAAGCCTTGGAATTTGTAATTTAGACTTTTGGATCCCCAGGTTCATAGTCTTTATATGTAATTGTGGCCCACTAGTTTCATAATCCTAACCTTAACATGAAATTGGACTGTTGAAAGAAAAAGAGCCTTTATCTCAGGTGAGCGCCCCAGTGCCAACGGCCCTCTTGTTTATTCAAAAAGTACTAGAATTTGCAGATGCCTCAGGTGATCAATTTAGGACCATCATGGTCCTCTTGTCCTTTCTTACTTTCAAGTGGAGCATAGTTGAAAAGATATGTGAGTTAGAATCATGAATCTCCATGGGTTGATAAATGCCTTCATAGAGAATTGCTATATAAAAGAACCATAACTCTTTATATATAATTTTTGAGTTTTTGCCCTTGATTGATTTTTACAATAATTTTTGTTAAGCATAACTCAAAAGTTCTTGAGGTAGTATCATAGAACTTAAACATGGGTTAGTTCATGTTTTCCTGAAAAAATAAAAGTAATCGACAGGGAGTATGCCATTGACCTTCTCTTTAAGGGGGCCTAAATGTTTTACAAATATCCCAGTTCTCTTATTACATTTCTTGTGGAAAACATGCACCGAAGATGCTGCTAAAAAAAGCTCTATAGAAATGTTATTTTGTTATTTGTAGTAAATGAATTAAACATGAAGTCACTTCCCTTGACTTTGTTTGAATTTATTGGCAACAAAGATTCAGATTAAATTGAATTTCTGATTACATGTACATTAATCTCTAAATTAAAACATTTATGCCTTTGGAGCGGTACAGGCATTCAAGCGCTCTAGTTTATTTGGCATTCAAGAACATCATCCAGATGAATGTTACCTCCAGAATGATAATTGGAATAAAAAATCATTTAGATCTATGAATTATTTATTTTATGTATGTTTTATTTACATTTCAGGGACTAGAATTTTCTACGACAGATCTTTCCTGTTACAGTGTAGGAATTCCCCTTTGACAAAGAGCCCTCCGCCAAACATGGCTTCTATTCCTGGAGTCACTTCACCTGGAGAGGTCGATATTCCCAAAGAAAATGGTCTAAATGAATCCAAAACAGCTAAACCAGGTAAATAATGTTGAGATTTCTTGTACAGCTTTAGCCCATTCTCCCACAATCCCGCCCTTTTATGCCCCTTAAGAAAAAGCTTTGGAAAACATTGTTGAAAACAATGAAATTGCTTGTTACAAACAATTTCTCTATTATATGCAATGTTTTCTCGCCAAAAAGACAAGGGTTTGTTTTAATTCTAACAATTTAACTTTTTGCTTGCAACTTCTTTGAATTAGGACAGCTTAAATTTTGTTGTCTGAAAATGGGTGTACAGGGATAATTGTATTAAATGTAAATAATGATGGAGGTACTTATTCTTTTGCCCCAATCCAAAGAGTTGTTAACCTAGAAGTTTCGGTAAAAGTGTTCGATAGCAATCTATATCGATTATTTCTATCCAAAAATCTATGTTGTTGTTTCTCACTGGATCATAATAGATTGATTATAAATCTTGCTGAGTAATGCAGATGCAGGCCTCGAATTTCCCTGAAAATTTGACTGGCGAATTTTTGCAAGTGGCTTTTGAAACAACTCACAAAAAGTCAAATTCACTTGCAATTTTAGTAATAAGTTATTTTACAGGTTTACCTATAGAAAAAAAAATCATATATTATTTAATGAGTTATTCTTTTATCGTGAAAAAACTTTCAAAGAAAAACTGGGTTGATTTAACATGAATTTCCAGACAACACAAACTTTAGAATAGTCCATATTAAGAGAGGTTGCTTACAGCTGCTCTTCCAGTGCTTTCAACCCTTTGATTTTTATACAATTATGAAAGGGATTTCATCCAGCATGACAAAGGTTATAAAACCTACTAACATATTGAGAGAGCGGTTAGTGAACACAACATCTTGAAAATTTACTTTACTGATCAATCAAGATCAATATTTAGATCTCGGTGAAGCATCCAATTACATGTACGTAAGAATTCTTTTGGATAGCCATGGAGGTTGACTTGTTAGAATATTTGTCAAAGTAGTGGATTGCAAATTTATTTATTTGAAGGCTCAGTTTCTGGGGTTTTTTTTGTTAGACTTCAAACTTATTCATTTTGACGTGCAGACGATAAAAGTTACACAAAACATAAAGCTTAGAAGCTAACACTAAAATACGGGACATTGTTGCCGGTATCTTGCGGGAGTTGATGTGACCATAGACCTTTGTTTCTGGTTTGGTCAGTGACCGATGACAATTTTTTCATCCTTTAAAAACATTTAGAAATGTTAATTGACTTCTTTTTGTATTTTAACAATTGATGAGTTAACAAATGACTACAGTATACTGGAATTTACTGGTATTCTTATTCCGGGAAATAATGTCATATCTGGACTTCCTATTTAGGAAAAAAGTAAACAAAACAAGATCAGAAGGAAAAGCATTAACCACGGTACTCGCCTAGAGGGTTAAGCATAATCGCATTGCAAAAAAAGAATGAAAAATTTATGATATCTCCTTCTGCTGATTTATTTCACTCGCAAAAAAAATTGAGTTACAGAAAAAGTCACTTGCAATCTTTATTTATAACTCGCAAATTGCGAGTATGGGAGCTGAAATTCGAGCCCTGCCCTTACAAAATTGCTAACAGAAATGAAATCCATTTTCAAACTTAAGTTGGCAAGGCAAAAAAAATTATTCAAATAAACCTTTGAAAATCTTCTTTCCTGAACATGAAATCTTGGAACCGTGATATTTAGCAAGGAGTAAAAGCTCATGAACATTTATGAAAATTGCTGAAATGACGAGTTGGGATTGCCGGGAGGGAATCTCAGAGGGTTATTTAGAAATGAGGAAAATTTTTAGCTCACCTGAGCACAACATGCTCAAGGTGAGCTCTTGTGATCATGTTTTGTCTGTCGTGCGTCGGAAGGCGTCAACAATTCTTTAAACATCTTCTCCTCAGAAACCACTGGGCAGATTTCAACCAAAATTGGCAAGATTATTCCTTGGGTGACCCTTCTCAAAAGTTGCGTGCGGAAATTTGATTGACCCCCGAAAATATGGGCCTGGCATTTTTTTACTTTGAGATCTTTAAACATCTTCCATTGGGCCAATTTCAACCAATTTTGGTATGAATATTCTTTAAGTGACCCTTTTCAAAAATTGCTTTCAAAATTTTGATTAACACCCAAATATGGGTGTGGCAGGGTGGGGCAGTTTTTTACTTTGAAAACTTTAAATATCTTCTCCCTAGTAACTATTGGACCAATTTCAACCACTTTTGGCATGAATGTTCCTTTGGTGACCCTTTTCAAAAGTTGTTCGTGGAATTTTGATTTACAGACAAATATAGGCGTGCAAGAGTGGGTCAATTTTTGACTTTGAAATCTTTAAACATCTTCATCTCAGTTACCATTAGGCCAATTTCAACCAAACTTGGCATGAATGTTCGAGTCACCCTTTTAAAAAGTTGTTGGCGAAAAATTTGATTGACACCCAAATATGGGCGTGGTAGTTTCTGACTTATCTTTAGACATCTTCTCAGTATTCATTTTTGACCAATTTTAACCAAACTTGGCATGAATGTTCCTTGGGTGACCCTTTTCTAAAGTTATTTGCGGAATTTTGATCAAAATATGGGATGGTAGGGCAGGGCAGTTTTTGACTTTGAAATCTTTAAAAATCTTCATGATTTCATTTCAAATTGTATAGAATTTTCATAGTCATTTGCAACCTATTTGAATTTGGACTGAAATTTCTAAAAAATGCTTAAGGGTTAAATGACATCTTTTACCAAAACCTGCAAATGTGTCAGGATTTTTTCCTTAGCTAGTTTTCTTGATAATTACCAAAAAAGAAGAAATATGGTTGCCATTGCAACAAAGGTGAATTACTGAATTTAACCCTTGAAAATCTTCTTCTAAACCAAAATGCTTACAACCACGAACCTCTATTAAAAAAAGCTGAAATTGTAAAAAAGCAGTTTCTCTTTTTCTCTAATGTTTTTTTTATTTAGTGTGTCAAATGGAGGATAGAGAGGTAAAGGGTTAAACTATGTAAAAATTATCTATTTCAGCTGAGACGGCACATGAAGAAAACCCACAATTTGAAATGGACATATAGATGAAGAATTTCTGTGAAAACCTCCATTTGAATATGTTTTGTTAATACAGACCGCAAACTAGTTATTTTCAGTCTTTCTTTAAATCATGAGAGATTAAGCCAATTACAACTATTCTATACAATTATAACCAAATTTATTACATGTTCAAACAATTCACCAATTGTTGGTCCATCCCACAAAGTTTGCCCCGACCATTGACTCTTACAGGAAGATCCACTTGGATTTTAAAAGGTGTTACTTTGCAGAACATTTAGCCATTAGTACTATGTAACAAAAAATGGAATGGATGGTTGAGAACCTAAACATAGTTATTATTGCTTGAATAAGCTGTAGTTACATCGTTGCCAGACCAAATAAATGCATCACATAAATGGTAGCCTATGTCAGAGTTCAAGGGTAACTTCCAATCTAAATGAATGATTCATTTGAATTCGACTGATTATTTGATTGACAGCTACTATTGGTCAATTAAGACTTATAAAAAGAAATACAACTGAAAAGTCAGTAGACAGGTTTTGACTAGTGATAGCCATTTTGGTGCTTTTCAATCAATCCATTTGCCTGACAAATTTGAATTGCATCTGAAGTAAAAAAAAAAAAAAAAACATAGTTGGAAAAAGTGAAATGCTTATTACAAACACCTTCTTTTTCAATAATGCTTTTCTAAGTTGTTCTACTTGGCAGGTCAAAATGCAGATTTGTTTATCCTTATCTCAAGAGCTTCAGATAGAATGTGTAATTTTGAATTCAAAGGTAGAAAGTTAATTGTTACTGTATTGTTAGAAGTCATTTCAATTATCTCTCTGAAAGTGGGAGGGTTTTAATTAACCCATTCCCAGATGGCAAAATTATAGACTTGTCCAAACTGAAAGGAGTTGCAGACAACATTTTAAAGTTTATGAAATTCTAAATTTTTTCAACTTTCTGGGAAGAAAACATTGTGTAAAATGATGAAATTGTGTCATTGTGTTGGAATGGGTAAAAGAATGAATGTATTATTTTTGTTTTCATTGAAGTATTAACCTAAAAAATGAATCACACTGTTTAAATACAGAAAGAGAATTCGTACATTAGTACCCCAAAACAGAAAGTATTCTCTTCATTTCTTATATTTTGATGCCATCCCCCAAAACAAAGCAATTATTTTTACTAATTCTGAGTTATATTTTATGGAACTACTTTTCTTTGCTCAAAATTTTTTTCATGAATGGTTTGAAAAAAAAGCCAATAAAAAAGCTTGAATCTTGATTGTCAAAGCTAAGTTGAATTACTAAAATAAGTATTTTAGAATCCCATGTTTCCCTTTTATCGAGACTCGTATTACTAGCGGACAAAATAGTTTTATGGCCAGTAGCATGTAACAAAGAAGTAGAATGGTTGGTTCGGGACCTAAACATCCTAAGCACAGCTTGAATAAGCTGTAGTTTTGACATTTAAGTCGCCAAATCAACAAAAAAGGTTAACAAAAATGGCAGCCAGTGTCAGAGCTCAAAGTTCACTTCCAGTCTAAATGAATTATTTCTTTGGTTAAATGATTATTTGATTGACAGCTGCAGTTGGTTAATTGACTTAACCCATTCCAACTCAGTGACGCTTTTACACGCCCCCAAGGAAAAAAAGCTTTGGAAAACATTGTGGAAAATGAAGAAATTGCTTGTCACAAGCAATTTCTTCATTTTCTACAATGTTTTCTTTAAAAAATAAGACGAAAAAATCTGAAATTTAATTATCTTTAAGTGATCGCCTGCAACTTCTTTCAACTTGGACCAGTCTAGAATTTTCATGTGTGTTAATGGGTGAACACTGGACACATCTGAAAGGCAGTTCAACAGCGATATCAAATAATGACAGTGTGCTAAATACATATATGTTATAGTTAAGACAAAGGTTTAACCCTTTGCCATACAATCCCTGATTATCATGTCCCAGTGATATTCTACTGGAGGAAACATTGTGGATCATTGTGGAAGTTTCTTCTTTTCCCACAATATTACCTATCATGTAGGATGGTTACTTTCAATAATGTTGTCTGTTATTCCTTTGAATTTTGAAGAATAGTAAAAGGTTCAGTAGCCCACCAACAAAAACATATTTATTAATTCCATTGGTACAAGCAATTTCTTCATTTCCCACACTGTTTTCCAAAGCTTTTTTCTTGAAGGGCATCAAAAAGTGTCATCATGTGGGAATGAGTTTAAGCCATTAAGGACATAGAAAAAAATGCTTGTTGAAAAAATTAACAAAGACCACCCTTTCATTATCATTCACTGTTACAAATATGGTTCCCTGAGGATGGAAGGTTTGGAATAAAATGCTTTTGATTTTCATTCTATCCTCAGAGCTACAGATAAAGGGCCTAATTTGGATATTAGATTTAAATAGTTCAACAATAATAAACTCTATGTTGTTGGTACTCATTTGAATTGTCTCAATGAGACAATTCAAATGAATACCCACAACATAGGGTTTAATTGAGAAGTAAGGATTTTAGAATGCTCTTTCCCCTTCTTATCTAGAGCTCTGTGTTCCGTAGAATGAACACTTGCATTTACAAAATTTCCTATATTTTATTGTTTCATATCTCCATTTTCCAGATTTTTATATACAACTTTATTTTGTACATGATTACCTCAATTTACTATTGTACAGCTACTATCAACAAATCAATTTATTGCTAATAACCTTATAGGCCAATTGAATACTTTAATTATTTTCAGTATTTCATAATTATAAGTTTTATTGCCCTAAATAACTCCATTTTGCTAATTATTTTTCAACATGTCAAAATTTTTAAGGTTATAGATTTTTTTTCACTACAAAACTCTGGATAGTAAGTAGATTTGAAAGGTAAAATGTTTGATTTTCCATTTTTATCTATACTAGCCCCTTTTACCAATTGTCCTGGTGTCCGTGGTCTAAAGGTAGAGCATCAGCTTCCCGATCAAGAGGTCCTGAGTTATCCCCGGGAGCGCCTATCGATCTTGGTTCTGTCATTGGCCCACACTTTTGACGCGAGTACTGGTGCCTTTCCCAGGAAGCAGAATTGAGAGGGGTTAATCTAAGTTTGAAGAACTTGTTTCCCAATCGATGTACAATAAATAGGTTTAAACCTACCCATTTAATGCACCAAGAAAATATTGTCCTAGAAGAAGCAATTTCTCCTTTTCTCACATTTTCTACCTTGTTTGAATTTGAAGCTCACTTGATCCATCTACACAATGATGCTTTTAAACGCCCCTCAATATAAAAGCTTTGGAAAACATTGTGGAAAATGAAGAAATTTTTAACCATTATTTCTACCCAAAAAGACAAAGATTTTGAAAAAAATCATCAACTTAAAAATTGTCATCTGCAACTTCTTTCTATTTGGACCAGTCTAAAATTTTGCCATCTGGTAATAGGTTAAAATGTAGTCTGCAACTTTTACAATTTAGGACCAGTCAAAAAAAATTCTGTTTGATAATGAGTTCACCCTATGTCATTTCTGGTTCTCTCTTTATGATTTTAACCCTTGTCATGCTGAATAAATTACCTTACTGAAATACTGTCAAATCAAAGGGCTGAAAGGGCTGATAGAACATGTTGTTCAAAAATCGATATTTCTTTTAGAAATCAACTTCATAAACAACATTTGCAGGAAAAGTACAAGCAGGAGGTGTAGACTAAGATCAGCCTGCACATAAGTGCAGTCTGATCTTAGTCTAAACCTCCTGCCAAAACAGGAATATTCCGGGTTCAGCATGACAAGGGTTAAGTGAAAGAACTAGCAATACCATTTAGCAACCATGTTTTTGAAAGAAATAAAGTTTCATCTTGATAATGAAGAAAAAAAAGTTTCATCTTTATAGTGAAGTATAATTGAAAGAAATGAAAATGACATTAACCCTTGTCATGCTGAATAAATTACCCTACTGAAATACTGTCAAATCAAAGGACTGAGAGCACTGATAGAACTTGTTGTTAAAAAATCAATTTTTCTTTTACAAATCAAATTCATAAACAACCCTGGCAGGAAAAGTACAAGCAGGAGGTGTAGTATAAGATTAGCCTGCACGTAAGTGCAGTCTGATCTTAGTCTACACCTCCTGCCAAAACCGGAATATTCCGGGTTCAGCATGACAAGGGTTAACATGCACTGCAATAAATGATCTGTATTCATGAGCATAAATTCTTTTATTAACCCATTCCCACCCAATAACGCTTTTTTTTGTGCCCCTCAAGGAAAAAGCTTAGGAAAACATTGTGAAATATGAAGAAATTGCTTATATCACTGCACTGTTTTCTACCCAAAAAGACAAACATATTTTAAATTCCATCAACTTTGAATTTTCATAAACTGTTAACAATAGCTTTCAGTTTTTACCAGTATAAAATTTTGTCACGTGGTAATGGGTTAAGCTATAACATGTAATGAAATCCTTACGACTTTGATTTATTATTTTATTTTTTGGTGGTAGTTTGGTTAATGGTATATTCATTCCAATGTCTGCTTTTCTGTATCACTTCATCTTGTGAAATTAACTCATGATTTTAACCTTTTACCAGACATTAAAATTTATGATCTACAATGAAAGAGTTTGTAGATGGTTATTTGAAGTCAAATGTATTTTAAAGATCTTTATCTTTGAAGGTAGAAAATATTGTGAGAATCGAAGCAAATTGTTCGTTATATCAATGTTTTCTAACATTTATTTATTTTGAGGGGCGTAAAAAAGCGTGATTGGGAGGGAAAGCTTTTATGGTTATAAATGAAATAGTAAGATACTATTTATAAGATAACAATTTTGTACATTTTGTGTAACTTTGAGAAAAAAGTTGTTTAACCCATTACCACACAACAAAATTTTAGACTTATCCAAATAGAAAGAAGTTGCAGACAACAATTTTCAAGTTGATGAAATGTTGAAAATCTTTGTATTTTCTGCAATGTTTTCCAAAGTATTTTTTGAGGGGTGTCAAAAAGTGTCATTGAGTGGGAATGGGTTAAGACAATTCATCTATTATGAGACTGTCCAAATTGAAAGAAGTTGTAGACAACAGTTTATACTTCATCTTAATTCAACCAAAGTTAAGCAAATGATAAATAACATTGCAAAAAAGGATATGCTGTTTGTCACAAGCAATTTCTCCTGTTGCTACTTTGTTTTTCTGTTATTTTTTACTGCATCAGAATTTGGGTTTTGTGGTAAATTGTTAAAAGACAGTATAGAGCATGAGAGAAAATCTAGTGGGAACAGAAAAAACCCCTTGTATAACGCCCCCTAAAGAAAAAGAATTGAGAAAAACAATGGCTAAAACAAAGAGATTGCTTATAACAAGCAATTTCATTTTACACAATGTTTTCTACCCACAAAGTAGAAAAAAAAATTCATAGGCTTTCAATTGTTGTCTGCATCTCTTTTTAATTTGAACCAGTTTAAAATTATTCTGAAATAAACCCCATTCCCGCCCAATGACGCTTTTTGACACCCCCAAAGTAACAGAATTCAGAAAACATTGTCTAAAATGAAGAAATTGCTTGTTACAAGCAATTTCATTTTAAACAGTGTTTTCTACAAAGAAAATAGAAAATATTTCATAAACTTTCAATTATCTGCAACTCCTTTCAATTTGAACAAGTCTAAATTTTTGTTGTGTCGAGGAATGGATTGAAAAAGTAATTTGATGAATGTGCAGCAACAGTGCTACCTACATGTCTTTCACATACTGTGATTTCATATGATGTTCGAATTATTGCAGGGAAATTTCTTGAGCGTTTACTGTGTAGATGAACTGTATATTGTTCAATACCCATGAAAACATACTATGTATCTCCAGTTGTCTTAGTAATCAATTATGTTACAATTACCATTTCAATTGTATTCAAAATAAACAAATTAAAAGTTTTTGTTTTTAAATAACTTTTATCAAATTTCATTTGAACCCGTTGTGGCAGTCATAGGTCAATTGACTTGTCTAAAAGCCCTTTTGAATAAGAAGAGAAAAAGTTGTGAGTTTATAGTCTGTCACCAGGCTCATGCATGCTCTACCGACTTTACAACTTAACCCCACGATCATAGAGTTACAAGTCGGCTGTTAACACTCGGCACCTACGGCTAGCCACAGCATATTGGCTTGTAACTCTCACATGTACCCATTTATACACCTGGGTGGAGAGGAGCAACGTGGAGTTAATATTTTGCTCAGAAAAATTTCCATGACCCGAGTGGGATTCGAACCTGGGACCCTCCGATCCAGAGTCCCTTGTCCTACCACTAGGCCACGGACTCCACAATGTACCAACAGATTGGATGGTAAAAACCCATTACCACATGAGAAAATTTTAGACCGGTCAGAAATGAAAGATCTTTCAGACAACAATTACAAGTTGATGAAATTTTAAAAAGCCTCTCTTTTTGGGCAGAAAACACTTGATAATGAAGAAATTGCTTGTTACTAGTAATTTCTTCATTTTCCACAATAGTTTTCTGAAGCCTTTTTCTTAGAGCATCAAAAAGCTGGATTGTGAGTGAAAGGGATAACTTTCAGCTCTCCTGAGCCAAAATTCCTCAAGGAAGTTTTTAGAATTATCCGGAGTCCTTCCTGTTGGCGACCATCCTTTAAACAATCTCCACACGACAAATACAATGTATTATACCAGTCAAAAGTGAAAGATGATGCAGATGGTAATTTCAAGTTGGTTGAATTATAGCATTTTCAGCTCGGCTGTTTTTCGGAGATATCCTGAGGTATTGCGATAGCCTCTGCGTCGTTGTCGTGCAAAAACTTTGACATTTTGTAATATCTCTGGTTTTACTGAAGACATTCACTTGAAACTTGGCACACATGTTCACTATCAAAAGAGGAACCTATACTATCACGGGGATAAATCTAGATGCATTTTGTGCGAATTATGCCCCTTTTTAGACTTAGATTTTTTATCCACTATCCAGCACCCAAAAGCTGAGTGTAGGCATCCGTAGGCGGTGCTCGTTAGTTCATCTGAGCACATCATGCACAAGGTGAGCTTTTGTGATCATAAAATGACTGTCATCTGTGTCAACAATTTCCTCCTTAGCACTCTATGGGCCACAATTTTGGCCCATTCTTCATGAATGCTTGTCTGGTCACAGATGAACCCTATTTAAAATGGAAACATTCTGTTGGAAAACACAGGAAAAGGGGCCTTATTGAAAATTCATTGTTAGCACACCTTGGGCCACAATTTAGACCCAATCTTCATGAAACTTGGTCAAAATATTTGTCTGCTCACAATGATGAACCCTATTAAATTTCCTATGTCTGGTCGAAAATGGGAACGGTTGGTTTGAATACATGGGAAAATGGGTCTTTATGACAACTTCCTTGTAAGCAGTCCTTGGGCCACAATTTATGCCAAATATCTTCATGAAACTTGGTCAGAAACTATGTCTGGTCACAAGGATGAACCCTTTTGAAGAAGAGAAATTCCCATTTGAAAAATACCAGAAAAGAGGCCTTCATGACAATTTCTTTGTTAGCAGTCATAGGGCCACAACTTCGACCCAATCTTCATGAAACTTGGTCAGAACCTTTGTCTGGTCACAAGGATGAAGCCAATCAAAACTGGAAACAGTCCATTGGAAAACAAGGGTAAAGGCCTTAATGACAATTTTAAGCTAGCCTGATCATGAAGGTATTTTGATTGTCCCCTGAGGGTTGTCCCCTAAACCTTTTAAAATTTATCTCTGCCTAAGCTATAAGGCATAGATTCTTGATATTTTGAATGAAGCATCAGTACATTGACCTCTTTCAAAATTGCTCAAATCATCACCCTCAGGTACAAAGGGGTGGAGTTGCTAGATGAAAAATAAAGAAAGATTTTTAAAATGACATCTCCAAAACCTCTGGAAAAAGAGCTCAGGTGACTACCAGCGCCACTGGCCCTCTGGTTGAAATTTGAGACCTGTCCAAATTCAAAGGTTTTGCAGACGAAAATCAAAAATCTATTTTTTTTTTTGAAAAAAAAAAAAAAAACACATTCAGTAGGGTAGAAAATATTGTGGAAAAAGAAGATATTGCTTGTAACAAGCAATTTCTAGCTCCACTGGCTGAAAGCCAGCGAGCTATTGTCATGGCGTGGTGTCTGTTGTGTGTGCATCCGTATATCTGGTCGTCTGAAACTTTTCCTTTAAAAATCTTCTCCTCAGACAGTACTGAACAGATTTCAACCAAATTTCACAGGAATGATCCTTGGGTGACCCTCTATCAGATTCCCTCAAAGAATTTTGAGTGGATAAAAACCTGGCTTTTTTTCCATATATGGTGAAAGCTTTGAAAATCTTCTCAGAAACCATTGAATGGATTTCATCCAAATTTCACAGAAATGATCTTTGGGTGGCCCTTTATCAGATTCCTTCAAAGACTATTGATTCGAAGAAAAACATGGCTTTAATGGGCGGGGCTAATTTCCATATATGGTAAAACCTTTAAAAATCTTCTCCTCAAAAAGTACTGACCAGATTTCAACCAAATTTTCACAGAAATAATATTTAGGTGACCCTTTATCAGATTCCTTCTAAGAATTTTGATTGGATGAAAAACCTGGCTTAAATGGGCGGGGCTAAATTCCATTTATGGTAAAATCTTTATAAATCTTCTTCTCAGAAACCATTTAATGGATTTTATCCAAATTTCACTTAAATGATCTTTGGGTGATCCTTTATCAGATTGCTTTAAAGAATATTGTTTTGATGAAGAACATGGCTTTAATGGCTTTAATTTCCATATATGGTAAAACATTTAAAAAATCTTCTCAGAAACCATGTAATGGACTTCAACCAAATTTTACAGAAATGATTCTTGGGTCAACATTTATTTGATTCCTTCAAAGAATTTTGATCGGGTGAAAAATATGGCTTTAATGGGCGGGGCTAATTTCCATATATGGTGAAAGCTTTGAAAATCATCTTTTCAGAAACCAGTTGATGGATTTCAACCAAATTTCAAAAAAATGATCCTTGGTGGTTCTTTAATCAGATTCTTACAGAGAATTCTGATAAAATAAAAACATGGCTTTAATGGGTAGGGCTAATTTCCATATTTGGTAAAAGCTTTGAAATTCTTTGTCTCAGAAACCAGTTGGATGTATTTCAACCAAATTTTACCAAATTGATCGGTTAGTGACTCTCTATTAGATTATCAAAAAGAATTTTGATTGTGAGAAAACTTGGCTTAAATGGGCAGGGCTTATTTCCATATGATATATACTGAATGGACTGTTGATGAATATCAAATAAATTTCACAGGAATGATCCTCAGATGACTGTAGGATTCCTTCATATGATTTTACTTGGTTGAAAAGCCTGGCTATTATGGTTGTGGCTTATGTCCATATATAGTATACAGTTAAATTTTTTATTTTTTGTTAATACCTTTTCATCTTCCCAGTGAATGATACATAACTTGATTTTGTATAAACAATGATAAAGTTGAATGCTTCTCTAGAAACTATTTCAAAGATTTCTGTGACTTAGTTTTATTTTCCTTATATCAGTTTATATTGAATTCATGAAAAAAATTACTTAATCATTACATTCATGCCTGTGGAGTGATACAAGGGCTCAAGCGCCTCTAGTTTCTTTTTCTACAATGTTTTCTCAATTATAAATTCACAGGGACGTAGAAACCAGGGATTAATTGAATGATTTGACTGGGTTTTTGATTGACAACCACAATCTGTCAATTGGGAATACATTCATCTTGAGATGTAACGGATCCATATTAATTTTGAGAGAGATCCGATTTTGAGAGTGATCCGTCTGAGGTAAATGTCTCAGTGTCCTTGATTTTTAGCTCACCTGAGCACGAAGTGCTCGTGGTGAGGTATTTTGATCCTCCTCTGTCTGGCGTGCATCATGTGTCAACAATTTTAAAACGATATCTCCTCCCAAACCTCTGGGCCAATTTCAACCAAATTTGGCAGAAATGTTCCTTGGGTTGTGCCCTTTAAAAATTGCAAAAAGATTTGAAATCCATTGAAAACTCTGGTTACCATGGCAAAAAAACCTGAAATTTTAATGAAATATTTAAAAATTATCATCTCCTCCAGACAAAGAGCCTTGATATTTTGCCTGGAGCATCAGTGCATTGACCTCATACAGAATTGCCAAATCAACACGCTCAAGTCCCCAGGGGTTGGTGGGGCTTATAGAGAAATGAAGAACGATTTTTCAAATGACATCTCCTCCCAAACCGCTGGGCAAATTTCTACCAAATTAGGCAGAAATGTTCCTTTGGTGGTGCCCTTTAATCCATTACCAGACAGCAAAATTTTAGACAGTCCCAATTTGAAAGGAGTTGCAGACAACATTTAAAAATTCGTAGAATTGCAGATTTTTTCAAATTTCTGGGTAGAAAACATTGTGTAAAATGAAGAAATTGCTTCATTTTGAGCAATGTTTTATAAAGTGTTTTTTCTTTGTTGGATTGGTTAAAAATTGCTAAAAGAATTGTTACCCGTTGAAAACTGGTTGCCATGGCAACAAAACTGATATTTTAATAAAATCTTAGAAATTATCTCCTCCAGATACAGAAGGTTTAGAGTCTTGATATTTAGCATGAAGCATCAGTACAATGACCTCTTTCAGAATTGCTAAAATCAACACCCTTGAGTCCCCAGGGATGCAGCCCCAGGAGGGGTGGGGCTTATTTAGAAATAAAGAACAACTTTTTTAAACGACATCTCCTCCAAAACTGCTTGGCAAATTTCTACCAAATTTGGCAGAAATGTTCCTTGGGTGGTGCCCTTTGTAATTGCTAAAAGAATTGAAATCCGTTGAAAACTCTGGTTGCCATGACAATTAAACTGAAATTTTAATAAAATCTTTAAAAATTATCTCTTCCTGACACAGAAGGCATATTCTTGATATTTGTACCTGGGGATCCAAAAGTCTATATTACAAATTCAAAGGCTTTAGGGCAAATGTGAAAGAAGAGAAAAGTTTTGTCTCCCTCTGGTTCCATTGGATATAATTTCAGAAATAAGAAAGAAGTCAGTGAACTGATGCTTCATGCGCAAACCCCCTCACGAGGATCACTGTTTCAGCTATTTTGAAAGAGTTCATTATACTGATGCAAAATATCAAGGCCCTACGCCTATAGGTCAATAGGAGAAGATTTTTAAAAGATTATTTCAGAAATTCACTTTGTTGCCATGGCGATCAGAGTTTTTACAGATTTAAATTCTCTTAGAAATATTTAAACGGGCTCACCTAAGAAACATTCCTGCCAAATTTGATTCAAATTGGTCAAGTGGTTTGGGAGGAGATGTCATTTAAAAATTGTTCTTTATTTCTACATAACTCAACCCCTTGGGCTCCGCCCCTGCGGACCTGATGATTATGATTTTAGCTATTTTGAAAGAGCTCAATATACTGATGCTATTAGAAAATATCAAAGCTCTACGCCTTCTGGGTCAGGAGGAGAAGATTTTTAAAGACTATTTTCAAAATTTCACCTTTGTTGCCATAGCAACCAGAGTTTTTAACAGATTTCAAATCATTTAGCTAGTTTTAGAGGAGACCTTCTAATGAACATTTCTGCTAGATTTGGTTCATATAGGCCCAGTGGTTTGGGAGGAGATGTCATTCAAAAATTGTTCTATATAAACCCCAACCCTTGGGCTCCGTCCTTTGGGACACGAGGATCATGACACTAGCTATTTTGAAAGAGGTCAATTAACTGATGCTTAATGCAAAATATTAAGGCTCTATGCCTTCTTGGTCACGAGGAGAAGATTTTTATGCTCCCAAAGGGGTGCATATAGTAAACAAACTGTCCCTCCGTTAAGGTTAAAAATGGGAACTTTTTGCTGTGTCTGCTCTGTAACTTCTATAATCATGCACACAGGTACAAATTTCTTTAATACAAATGTTCACCACCTTCAGACGAATGTCTCGAAAAAGACCCAGGTTCCTACCTCAAAGGTCAAAGTCACAATCTGGGGTAAAAGGTTAAAAATCGGCACCGTTTGCCGTGTCCGCTCTGTAACTTCTATAATCATGCACGCAGGTACAAATTTCTTTCATACAAATGTTCACCACCTTCAGACGTGTCACGAAAAAGACCCAGGTTCCTATCTCAAAGGTCAAGGTCACATCTGGGTCAAAGGGGCGTCCAAAATAGTTAAAATGTGTCCGGAATGGTTAAATTGTATTTATTGTCTTATTCTTCAATGGATTGGTTCCATAATTGGACAGATGCTTAATTGGGTGGATCACTTTACATGACCTTGCCTCAGTGACCTTGATCTACTTTTGACCTCAGAAAATGCGTCCATGATGCATTTCTCAATTTCATTCTGTGTATATAGAAATTATTATATGTATTAAAATTTCATTTATTAAAAACCAAGACGTATAGATCACAAATGCATGTGGTTGTGTTTACAAAACAAATCAAAATGCCACATGCTTGACCCTGTCCTTTGGGGGCATTTGTCACATGACTGTGACCAGCTCTTGTTAAAGATTATTCTAAAATTTCACTTTTGTTTCCATAGCAACCAGAGTTTTTTAACAGATTTCAATTCTTTTAGCAACTTTCAGATGGGACCACCTAGGGAGCATTTCTGCCAAATTCGGTGCAAATTGACCCAGTGGTTTGGGAGGGGATTTCGTTTAAAGAAATTGTTGGCGCACGACAGACGGATGCCAGATTTCCTGGATTTCCTAATCTGGCACACACATCTCTGAGTGAAGAATGATTACTCTTATTGCTTTTGAGAGTATTCAATCTAAACTAAAGGTAAATCAAAGGACTGAAAGTCCTGAGAGCGGTTTTGCTGGTTTATCAGTAACCGCGCTCAATAATGCAAGCATATTTCATCAATATGGGTGAGTAAATCATACACCTTTCAAGTAGGAGGAGCAGCTGGAGGCTCGATAAGGATGTAGTGGTAGTATTGTCGTGTGAACTACCAGGAATCCATGGTTAGGAGCTCCAGCCGCCCCGATATAACTGAAATACTATCAAAAGTTGCGTTAAACCCTATTCAATCAATTATGACCCATTACTGTTTACCGAAATCGCTATTTTGAATTAATCGCATTGTTTTCTTCTTAAGTGCGTGAAAATTTGTGGTAATGTGGTAAAAGGTTAAATGATAAAAGGTAAAGAAATCAAAGCTAACATTCAATTATTCTTTTTTTCGTGGAGCATATTATTATCACAGTTGAAGTAGTTACGTGTCTGTTTCAAAGATCTAGTCAAATTCGAGAGGTAAAAGGTGTTTTATTCGATGGGGTTAATAGGAGCTTCAATCGTGTCTATAACGGGGTTGTAACGTGTTACATATACTGTGTATACGGGGTGTAAATTTGCCCAGCCCTGCCAGGTCAATACACCAGCTTACATGTATTCGCTAACTCCACTAACCTCTGGCCTAGATTCTATCTTGAAACACGAGGAATTTATTTCTCTCATTTTGACAATTCATTAGACAATTTACCAAGGATACATTAAGTTTTAAACCATTTTCCTGGATATTAATGACAAAAAGGAGGCTGTTGGCATTCAGCAAGTAAGCTATTTTCTTCATCAGCGATGAAACAAGATGGAGGCGATCACATAGATTTTCACTTCACGTTTATGAGCAATCGTGGAAATAAAGCGGAAACGTGTGAGAACTTGTTTCCGGCTGATCGATATGAAATACTGGTTTTTCCTAAAAAAAACGCTAAAAAGACACTGATCAATAAAAATTTGTTGTGATCATAATTTGACAAACATTTGACTTGGTTTTCCCAATTTTTAGCCAAGGCATTCATTTCAGTTAGTACATTATCAAAGCGAGTAATGTGTTCAAGATCAAGGTCACAAGGATTTTAAACTTTAACCCATTACCAAGCGGCAAAATTTTAGACTGATCCAAATTGAAAGGAGTTGCAGACAACAATTTAAAGTTTGTGATTTAGATTTTTTCAATTTTTTGGGTAGGAAACATTGTTGAAAATAAAGATTGCTTGTAACAAGCAATTTCTTAATTCTATTAAGTGTTTATATGAACAACTTTGTTTGGATAATAACTTGATACACAATTGACTGGTTTGCCAAATTTGGTACAGAAATTTTATCTCTGGATGCATATGATCCATATAGATTATAAATCAATTTGACAAAGGTCAAGGTCACAATGGCATTCAACTTATTTGTATATATACTAAACCTTGTTCAGATGATAACTAGACTCAGGACTTCATTTATCATCGATTCAATGATTTTACCATGTACAAACATAATTAATCAAAGTACTGATAGTACAGAAGGCAAGGAAATTATGGAAATTGTAAGATACAATTACTAAGAATATGCAAAACGAGGCAAGGTTTACAATATGTACCTTCATTGCTTGCAGTTCAATGGTTTTAGCAATATTCTAGATTTTGTGTGTTCAGTCAGGGCCCAAGACTTTTACTGCAGAAATGATATCGTAAATGCGTGAAAATTAAAAAAGGTGGTAAATAGTTGCTTACATTTAATGTAAATTAGATGCAAATTTGAAGTAAATTCTCAATTGAGTAAGATGTATGTGTTAAACACAAATGCCGCCGCCACTATCGTTTTTCAGAAACAGTTTTTGATAAAATATGAAATCAGTAGTAAAAACAATGTTAAAACTAAAATTTTGCACTTATTTGACCCTGAAAAATGACCTTGACTGATGACCTGGAGTAATTCAATAGCAGTCCCGAGCATTAGTGATTTTGATTAACATCTATGTGTACATTAAACATGAAGCTCTTTGCTAAAGTAGCTGTATAGCAAATGAGGACTGTTCTGTGCTAACATAGCTTGGGCTTAGATAAGCCACTTAGCAGTCCCCAAACAATAGTTATTTTTAAGTATTTTATTAATATCCACATTAAACATGAAGCTCTTTGCTAGAATAATTGGAATATGGTCTTGAAATGGTTTGTGGTAGTATTTCTTTCGCCCATTTTCTTATTCAAAGCTAAGTGAATAGATCTACTTTTATCGGCGGATTCAGCAATTTAATAGGTGGCCACCTAGGCCAACAGTTTGGGCCTGAAAGTAGATCTGTGAAGCACTTTTGGTCACTAGAGGCAAGGAAATCCCTCAGATTATTAACAGTCTTTTACAGATTCCTTTTATTAGGTCACCTGACCGAAGGTCATGGTAACCTATTGTGATCGTGATTTGGCCGTTGGCGTGCGTTAACTTTTTACATTTTTGACTTCTTCTTAAGAACCCTTGGATGGATTTCAACGGACTTGGCAGGAAGCATCCTTATGGGAAGGCGCTTCAGATTTTTACACGTCATGGAGTTATCTCCCCATGGGGCTCCATAAGGGGCCAAAAAGGGTACATCTTTAAAAGTCTTCTTGTCATGAACCCGCTGTCAGATTAGATTCACATTTGGTATTTAGAGTCTTTAGGGCAAGGACTATCAAGTTTGTACAATTAAAAAATCTATCAAGAAATGGCCGTGCTGGGGGGGGGGGGGGACGAAGCTTGGTGGGGTACATAAGCTTACATAGTGACAACTTTGAAAATCTTTTTGTCCAAACCGAAAGACCTACAGCTCTGATATTTGGTATGTGGCATCATCTAGTGGACCTCTATCAATATTGTATAAAATTTTACCCCAGGGTCAAAATTAGCCCGCTTCCCGACGTCAAAAGTTTAACTTAGGCTTATATAGTGAAAGTTTGTAAAATCTTCTTCTCCCAAACTAGAGGGCCTAGAGCTTTTATATTTGGTATATAGCATCATCTGGTGAATTTCTATCAAGATTGTATAAATCATGGCTCCAGAGACAGAATAAGCCCATTCCCAGACGTCACAAGTTTTGCAAAGGGCTTATATAATGAAATTTTTAAAAATCTTCTCCCAAACAGGAGGGCCTAGAACTTTGATATTTGGTATACAGCATCAATTGGTGGGTTTCTATCATGATCGTCAAAATTTTTGCCTCAGGATTAAAATTAGCCCATTTCTGGATTTCTCAAATTTAACATAGTCTTATATAGTGAAGTTTGTAAAAATATTATTCTCTGAAACAGGAGGGCCTAGAACTTTGATATTTGGTATACAGCATCCTCTTGTGGACCTCTATCAAGATTGTACAAATTATTGCCTCAGGATTAAACTTAGCCCATTCCCGGATGTTACAAATTTAACATAGGCTTATAAATTATAGTGAAACTTTAAAGATCTTCTTCTCTCAAACAGATAGGCCTAGAAATTTGATATTTGGTATATAGCATCATCTGGTGGACCTGCATAAATATTGTATGAATTATGGCCCTAGTGTAATAATTAGCCCATTCCTGGATGGCACAAATTTAACATAGGCTTATATAGTGAAAATTTAAAACTCTTCTTCTCTCAAACAGGAGGTCCTAGAGCTTTAACATTTTGCATGTAGCATCACCTGGTGGACCTCCATCAAGATTGTATAAATTATGGCCCCAGGGTCAGAATTAGCCCGTTCCAAGATGTCCCAAGTTTAACTTAGGCTTGTTTAGTTAAAACCTTTTAAAAATCTTCTTCTCCCAAACTAAAAGGCTTAGAGCTTTGATATTTAGAATGTAGCATAATCTGGTGGACTTTCATTTGTTTTTGTGCTCTTTGGACTCAGGTGAACGATAAGGCCTTATGGGCCTCTTGTCTTTGAAGCACTATTATTGGCAAATACATTTTCATTGCATTGAATTTTACTGAGGCTATAATATTTTTTTATATTTTTCTTAATGCAAAATCAACCCTTTATGCACATTAAAACTTCACCAATTCATTTGGTTATCTTCTCAAGATGTCCAAAGTTAATGTGAAATCCTTGCTGAAATGTAGGAGAAAATGCTTTGAACGAGCTCAATTTGAATGTTTGACCTTGAGCTGTGCCCTTGACCATGAAGTTATCTAAAAATTTGTATGAAATTGCACATCTATTCATGATCGAGAACTGTTATGCAAAGTTATATTGAAATCTATCCATAAATACTGTACATGGTTATGGTCAGGACAAATTTGAAAGGGCTGACACATTGCTGCATGTATATGATTTATCATAGTCGCAAGTACATTTGACTCACCAAAAGCTGGTTGGACAGAAAAAGAACTTAAGCAACAATATCAGTTTAACCTCTCATCAGATCATAACCTCATGCCATTTTTGTTCATCAAATTTGATGAATATATTTTCACCGTCATCAAATTTTAGCTATTTAGTTGGCATGGGAAAGTCAACTCAGGTAAGGACATCTTGGTTTGTTTGGGTAGACCTCTTGTTTTTAACCCTTTACTGTTTTTCAAAATCTTGGACTTGTCGAAATTAAATGGGGTAGCAGACGATATTACATGAATAAGGTAAAGACAATTAAAAAGGTAACATTAAAAAAAAAATTGGGAATAGAATAATTTGCTTGTTACAAGCAATTTCTTTGTTTCCTCATTTTGTCTCGAATACAACATTATAAGAAATTTCTTCTTTTCCACTTTTTTTCTCAAGTACAATATCACAGGGACCTAAAAATGAAGGTCTGTTCTGGAAGGGTAAAGAGCATTTACCCATAACCAGACGGCAAAATTTTTGACTGGTCCAAAATTGGAAGGAGTTGCAGCCGTCAATTCAAAGTTTATGAAAATGCAGATCTTTTTAAATTTCTGGAAGAAAGCATTGTGTAAAATGAATAATTTGCTGGTCACAAGCAATTTCTTCATTTTACACAGTGTTTTCTAAATTGTTTTCCTAAGGTACGTCCAAAAATGTCACTGTGTGGGAATGGGTTAATCAGCTAGATAACTGCCTTTGCGTTCAAATAAATATGAAATTTACAAAACAGAAAAATGAGTTTTTATTAAGATAAGAAAAATATAACAAGAATTAACAATTCTGAGTAAAAGGGTCAATAAAATCATAAATGTTTTAAACACTTTCCCATTTTTTTAAAATTTTAGACTGGTCTGAATTGAAAGATGTTGCAGACAACATTGGGTATTGAATACAATTTGATATTAAACCATCCTATGTGGTAGAAAATATTGTGGGAAAAGGAGAAATTGCTTGTTCTTTGACTATTGTGGATGAAAATAACACTATTTCCCATTTTCAAATGCTGTGGCAATCAGTTTTTCACGGAATGAAATTCTTTTAACAACTTTTGTAGAGCTCCACCCAAGGAACATCCCTGCAAAGTTTTAGCTTGATTGGCTTTGGAGGAGAAATTTCTTAAATAAATTGTGGACAGACAAGCAGACAGACAGACTTTGTGCTCAGGTGAGCTAAAAATTGACGGACTAATCAAATCATACATTTAGGTTGTAAGTGAACTTTGAACTCAAATCAATGGTCAATATTCATGTGAAGCATTTCTGTTGATTTGGTTAACCAATTACTAGACAAAATTTTAGACTTGTCAAAATTTGAAGAAGTTGCAAACAACAAATCTAAGTTCAAAGAAGGTTCAGACAACAATTTCAAGCTGATGAAGTCTTTAAAATCTTTGTCTTTTAGCATAGAAAACATTGTGGATAGTGAAGAAATTGCTTGTAACAAGCAATTTCTTCATTTTACACAATGTTTACCAAAGCTTTCATGATGAGGGATGCGTCATTTGTGGGAAAGGGTTAAAAAGGTGTTATTTTGCAAAATTCATGGTCAGTAACAAGTAACAAAAAATTGAATGGCAGGTTGGAGATCTTAATGTTGTAACCTCAGATTGAATAAGCTGTAGTAACAGCATAATAGTTGCCAAACCAACAAAAATGCTTCACTAAATGTCTTTTAATTTCAGAGTTCATTCAAGTCAAAACAAATGATTTGAATTGTCCATCAACTTTTTGATTGATGATCACCATCTGTCATTTAAAGGCTTCTCTATCAGGTCAAAAAGAGCATGGTGTAAAATCTGATACATGGTATTTAATTTCCATCTCATGACTGCTGTATGCAAAACAAGCAATGAATAATACTTTCATCGAGTTAACCCATTTCCAAACAGTGATGCTTTTGGATGCCCCTCAAGAAAAACAACTGGGAAAAACATTGGGGAAAATGAAGAAATTGATGTGACAAGCAATTTCTTCATATTTAACAATGATTTCTTCCCAGAAAGTTGAAAAAATCTAAAAAATTTCCTAAATCTTAAATTTTTGTCTACAACTCCTTTCAATTTGGACCAGTCTAAAATGTTGTGTGGGAATAGGTTAAAGTGTGGTGATGAATATAGAGTAAAGTATTGCAAAATACTTATTATTACAATACAATGGCATGTATCTTGTAGCAGTTTACAAATTACAACAGACACCACGGTATCATAACATTCTTGAAAATATTGTGTGAAAAGTAGAAACTGCATGTAGCAATGTTTTCTGCCCACTTTTCAATTTACCTGCAGTATAATTGTTACCTGAATTTCTTTCAATTTGATCCAGTCTAATTTTTTTTGTCTTGCAATTGGCCATTCCCACACAATGACGCTTTTTGACACCCCTAGGAAAAGGCTTTAGAAAACATTGTTGAAATTGAAGAAATTGTATTCTACTCCAAACGCCTTTAAAATCCAAAATTTTATCAACTAAAATTTCTCGCCTGCATCATCTATGAATTTCAACCAGTCTAAAATGTTGTCTGGTTATTGGTTAAGAGACAAATAAACCAGAAATTATCACAGACATTGATGCCCCCTTTTAAGTTCTTCTCACATGACATTCTATTATGATCTTGAAATTCCAAGTATCCAATAGAACTTTACACATGACATTTGTATTAATCTAGGGGAAAAACTGTGCCAAGTTATTTTAAAATCCATTTATCACCACAGCAAGCTATTGTCACAGCATTGTGTCCTTCGAGTATCCATCCATGTCCTCATGCGTTCATAAACACTTAGTTTAAAATTTTCTCCTCAGAGAGTACTGAGAATTCAACCAAATGATTCTTGGGTGACCATTTATCAGATTCCTTCAAAAAATTTTGATCAAATGAAAAACATGGCTGAAATAGACGGGCTAATTTCCATATTTGGGGAAACCTGTAAAAATCTTCTTCTCAGACACCAATTGATGGATGTTGACCAATTTTACAGGAATGATTATTGGGCGACCTTTATCAGATTCCTTCAAAGAATTAGGATCAGATGATAAACAGGGCTCTAATGGTTTTGGCTAATTTCTATATATGGTGAAAGCTTTAAAAATCTTCTCAGAAATCAGATGGATTTCAACAAAACCTGTACAGGAATGTTCCTTGAATGCTCCTTGGATGACCCTTTGTCAAATAACTTCAACGAATTTTGATCTGATGAAATGAATTGCTTAAATGGGCGGGGCTTATTTCCATATATGGTGAAAGCTTTGAAAATCTTCTTCTTGGAAACCAGTGGGTGGATTTCAACCAAATTTCACAGGAATGATCCTCAGATAAATCTTGATCAGATTGTTTCAAAGAATTTTGATCTAATGAAATGCATGGCTTAAATGGGCGGGGCTTATTTCCATATATGGTGAAAGCTTCGAAAATCTTTTTCTCAGAAACCAGTTGATCGATTTTAACCAGATATCACTTGAATGATCCTCTTGTGACTCTTTTTCTCATTTAATCAATTAATTTTGATTGGTCGAAGGCATGGTTTCTATTGTCGTGGCTTATGTCCATATATGGTATCCAGTGAATTATTTTAAAAATCTGTTAATACCTTTTTCATCTGACTGAGTAAATGAATTGACTTTCGTAAAACAATGACAAGTTTGAATTATTTTAAAAGAATTAATTGACAAGATTTATTTGCCACACATGGTGAATATGATTTGGTTTAAATTGAATTCATAAAACAGCATTTGCTTTATCAGTACAAGCCTGTGGAGGGATACAGGCGCTCAAGCACCTCTATGTCCGAGATTTATTTATTGACAAAACATAAAAAAAGAAGACAAGCAACTTCTTCTTTTCCCACAATATTTTTTAACCCACTGAATGGTTATTTTTTCAAATTAAATCCACATCAAATTTTTGTCTGCTAAACCTTTGAATTTGGGCAGGTCTAAAATTTTGTAAAACAGGAAAGGGTCAATGTAGAAGATATGATCCGGACAAGAACTGGACGTTACACACATACAGACAGAGGCAACTCTATTTGCCAGTCACCATGTCGGGAGGGGGTCTTAACCCTTATCATGCTGATCCCGGAATATTCCGGTTTTGGCAGGAGGTGTAGACTAAGATCAGACTGCACTTATGTGCAGGCTGATCTTAGTCTACACCTCCTGCTTGTACTTTTCCTGCCAGAGTTGTATATGAAGTTGATTTCTAAAAGAAATATTTATTTTTGAACAACAAGTTCTATCAGTGCTTTCAGCCCTTTGATTTGACAGCATTTCAGCAAGATAATTTATACAGCATGACAAGGGTTAAGAAACCCCACTAGATTGTAATGCAGAAAAGTTGATGTTTTAGTTTCCTGTTTGGTTCAGTAAAATTCAGTATCTGACAGTCTCCTCCATTTCCAGGTCAATATTTTGGACAGATCTTGGAGTCTTGCTTCCGTTTTCTTGTCTCTGTAACTATAAAACAGCGAAAAATAGATTTAAAACTCTTTATGCCTGCATGCTTGAGCGATTCAAATTCATAGAACTTACAGACACCATCTTACATGTTCATATACAAGAATTACCTTACACACTGGCTGTGTTCAATTCAAATTTCCATACAAGGTAAACCTATTCCCAAACAATGACGCTTTTTGAAGCCTCTCCAGAAAAACCAATTGGAAAATATTGTACAGAATGAAGAAATTGCTTCATTTTTTTTTATCTCCACTGGCTGAAATCCAGCAAGCTATTGTAATGGCATTGTGTCTGTCGTGCATCCATATGTCTGCAAACTTTTATTTTAAAAATTTTCTCCTCAGAAAGGACTCTACAGAATTCAACAAAATTTCACTGGAATGATCTTAGGGTGACCCTTTATCAGATTCCTCCAAAAAATTTTGATCAGAGGAAAAACAGGCTAAAATGGCATGAGGCTGATTTCCATACATGGTGAAAGCTTTTCAAATATTTTTCTCAGAAACCAGTGGTTGGACTTCAGCCAAATACTGTTGGCATGACCTTTGTGTGACACTTTATCAGATTCCTAAACAAATTTGATCAGATGAAAACCTGACTTTAATAGACAAGGCTGACATCCATATATGACGCTATGAAAAATCTACAGGAATGATCCTTGCCTGACCGTTACTCAGGTTCTTTCAAAGACTTTTAGTAAGATGAAAAACATGGCTTTAATGGGTGAAGCTAATTTCCATTTATGGTGAAAGGAAAAAGGAGAAACATTTATCACAATATTATCTAATCTATTTCTATTTTTTAGCTCAGAAGGCAGAAGTGTTCCTTAGGTGGTCCTCCTTCAAAATAGCTAAAAGAATCGAAATACAAAAAAAAAAGATCTGCAGACTAAGTTGGCCTAGAGCTTTGATATTTTGCATGAAGCATCAGTATATTCACGTCTTTCAAATAATACTATCACCTTAGAGTCACCAGGTGAGCAATACATGTTGTCTAGCTTCAAAGTTTACCATCTAACAATCTGCCTTTTGTATTATAATCCTGACAGATATTTTTCCAACTACCCTAACATATTTTATAAACTCTGTCAAACCGCCATATTCCGGGGTCGGTGAGTGAGGCCATCTTGATCTGTCTGGCAAACAAGGACCAACAAGAAAGTTCAAAAAGAGGCGATTCATATGACAGACTTGGCTGACTGTGCAGTAACTCATGTAGAAACTTTAACCCATTCCCACTCAATTATGCTTTTAGATACCTCTGAGGAAAAAGCTTTAACAAAACATTGTGGAAATTGAAGAAATTGCTTGAAACTTGAACCCCAGACTTCTCTTAGATAACAAGCCTACCACCTTGACCAGTGAGCCATGCAGGGCCTCATATAACTGGTCCAATCATGAACAATTGTCTGATACAAAGATACAGATAAGAGGGGGTATCAGCATTTTATATTCCTTAACCCATTCCCACACAGTGACGCTTTTAAACGCCTCTCAATATAAAATTTTTTGGAAAACATTGTGGAAAATGAAGAAATGGCTTGTCACAAGCAATTTCTTCATTATCCACTATGTTTCCTACAACAATAGAAAAAGATTTTAAAGATATGATCAACTTTAAAGTGTCATCTGCAACTTCTTTGAATTTGGACTGGTCTAAATTTTCATTGTGTGGGAATGGGTTAATTCTCAACGAAACTCTATGTTGTGGGTACTCATTTGAATCTTCTTGATGAGACAATGAAAATGAGTACCTACAGCATAGGGTTTATAGCATTATTTTTTAATTATTTAAATCTAAAGCCCTCTATCAGTAGCTCTTTGATATATTACCCTGCTTTTTGTTTCAAGACTTCGGATGAACACATGGAACTCGATGAGTATTTCATTCATGCTTTTTTCCTCTTGAGGTTTGTATTTCTGGCTTTTTGATCCACTATCCTCCTCTGAAATACATATATAACCAGGTCACAAAATGTTACTCTAGTTCAAAGAAAAAGAGGCTAACAACAACAATATAAAGGGCCTGTAGATAATAGACTACTTGGTTCAAAAAAAGGAAAAGGAAGGAAATGTTAGATAAAAACAAATTCTCCTTTACAAACTATGTTCTCTCTTGAAAAATTTTGGAAGTCAGATTGTCTGATAACAATTTTAACATTTTCACCCTTTTCCACTCAATCCTGCGATTTTCCTAGGAATTGAAGTAATCACCTGTTGTTAGCAATTTCATCATTTATCACATAGTCTTCTACCCCAAAAAAGACAATTTTTTAAAATTTCATCAACTAAATATTATTATTGGTTTAAACCTATTTATTTTACATTGATTGGGACACACGTTCTTCCAACTTAGATAAACTCCTCTGCATCATGAAGAATACAGCAGTACTCGTGCCAAATGTGTGGGCCAATGAAAGAAACAAGATTGATAGCTGCTCAAGGGAATCTAACCTGGGACCTCTTGATCGAGAAGCCAAGCTTTTCCTCTGGACCACTAAATATTATAATCTGCATATTCTTTGAATTTGGACCTTGCCCTCTCATAATGGGTTTAACCCATTCCAACTCAGTGATGCTTCTAGACACCCTCAACGCTTTGGAAAACATTGTGGAAAATGAAGAAATTGCTTGCATTTTGCACAGTGTTTTCTACACAGAAATTTGAACTAAACTAAAAACTCATAAACTTTAAATCGCCTGCATCTCCTTTCAACTTGAACCAGTCTAAAATGTTGCTGTTTGGTAATGGGTTAAAAGAAAAAATCTATATCTGAATACATTTTGAGGGTTAATTGTCAGACTGTTCTAAATGTCTGTATGTTGTATAAATACTTAGCTGAGTATTGCAATTAATCCTAGATTTTTACTTGACCAGAACAATCTTGGTTTATGGCAACTATTAAAGATTATCTAACAAATTGCTTCCTATTCAAAAGCAGCATTGACATTATCCCATTCCCACACAATCCATCTTTGTTACGCCCCTAGTTGTAACAAGCAAATTCTTCATTGTCCACAATGCTAGCTTTCCACCCTAAAAGGAAAAGCCTGTATGAATTTCACTAACTTGAAATAGTCTCTGTACCTTCTTTGAATTTTTGCCAGTCCAAAATGTTTTTTGTAAGAATGCGTTAAAGTGTACCCTCTTAACCTATTCTCAAAAACGGTGACATTTTTTGACGCCTCCCAAGAAAAAAACATTGGAAAACATTGTGGAAAATGAAGAAATTGTTTGTTACAAGCAATTTCTTCATTATCCACAATGTTTTCTAACCAAGAAGACTGATTTATAAAGTTTTATCAACTTCAAATTGTCATCTGACACTTCATTCAATTCGGAGCAGCCTAAAATTTAGTCGTCTGGTAATGGCTTAGTTATAACTGATTCATTTACACTCTAACAGGTTTATTAGCTCCAGCTGATCTCTTTCTAATATACTCTTACCAGTTTCAGAATTTGACTTTCCCTTCAGAAAGGCGATGACTTTTGACACCCGGTCAGCTATCACCTCCACTATATTAGTTGGGGCCAATTTTTTCTGCTCCTCTTTTACATATGAAATACTGAAATTCAAAATGGCTGCAGCCATTGTTGTCAAGGTGAACAATACAAACAACACAAACGTAAAGTAATAAAATTCTGCATATCCTGGCTTCTCTACAAGAATTTTCTCCAGTCTATTTTTACCAACAATGGCTTCTGTGATAGTCCCATATGTGTTAAACAAATCTTTATATTTTTCATTATCTGCACCAAATAAAAGAGTTCCCATAATCACATAAGCAAAGTAGGTGATACCAAATATCACTAGAAAGGCTATCAGATCCGAGGATGCATTTGAAATAACAGCTGCCATTTCGTTGATCTTTCCACTATAGCCTAGAATCCTAGACACACGGACAGACAGCAGGAACACCAAAACACCATGTGTGGTATTCACTACAAAGTCATAAAATGCTAAGTTTTCAAACCCAACATAGGCATTTTTGTCCTCTAGAAACAACGATGTTGTTTTATTGATTATTTTGATTTTGTAGATATAGATGGAAATTGTTACTATACTCATCAGCAATGCTAAAACATCAAGAAGGTTCCAAACAGATTTGAGATATTTACTGCCCTCTGCGCTGATATCGTACATGATTTTTATGATAGCTGCTAGTACCAACACAAGAAAAAGAAATTGTAACAGTTTTATAAAATCCCCACCAGATCCTGTATCCGTAAACAATCGAAAAACTTGAATATCTGACCATGTGATTACTCCGCCAATCTCTGTAAACTCTGCTACGAATTTGGTGTATACAAACAGATTTGTATTAGCATTATACATCGTGAATTCCATAATGACAGCCCTAGTTGCTCGATCAAACCAATTAAACTGTAGAAGCTCATCGAAGATTTTCTCACACACGTCTTTATTGACATCAAGTTTCATGAAATATCCGCCTCCTGCATATGATGTATATTCTGCTACGGTAACAAATCCCCACACTTCACTGGATGATACATACTCCCATGCAGGAGATGTGAAGTATTCCGATTTCTCCGATAAGACACACGGAGTAGGCGTCCATCCTACACAGTAGTCTAGTTTAGAACTGAAGATTTCTTTGTAACCATTATAACATATTCTTCCCTCCCCTAATGGACCTTGACAAATCTCTGAAATAAGAAGAAAAAAAAGAAAGGAAAAAGATGACATATTAATATAATTAATATTTATATTAATAATATTTTAAAAATAAAAATTAAAGCAGCAAAAAAGATGGCATAAAGCAGCAAAATCTATCTAGAATAAGAGGATTAACTTATTTCCATTCTATCCTGCTTTTATATGCCCCCACCACCCTCCTCCTGAGACATTATGTGAAAATTTCATTCAAATTAGAATGTAGCACATGTGTTTAGAAATTGGTCGGACAGACAGATGGATGTAGGGAAGGATAGACATGACACCACTACTTGTCCACCTTGAGCAGATTTTGAAAATATTTGTGAATTGTTTAACCCTTTTCTGTTCAATCCCTGATTTTTACATCCCTGAGATTTTATACTTGAGAAAACATTGTGGAAAAAGAAGAAATTGCTTGAAACAAGGAATTTTTTTCTTTTCCTACAATATTTTCTACCCTACTGAATGATTAATTTTCAAATGAAATTGTTGTCTGCAAAATCTTTGAATTTAGGCAGGTCTAAAGTCTTGAAAAACAGGAAAGGGTTTAACTGAAAATCTGACAAATGGCTAAGATCTTACAACCTTAACCCATTCTGACACAATCCCTTTTACACCACTAAAGAAAAAAGCTTTGGAAAACATTGTGGAAAATAAAGAAATTGCTTGTATCAAGCATTTTTTCATTATCCCCAATGTTTTCTATCTAAAAAGACAAAAAAATTAAAATAATAAAAAAATTTAAAGTCAAATGCTCCGTGTGTAAAATCATTAATTGTACCAATGTCACCTACCCGGTCTTGCTCTAAGTTGACGCAGTCTTGCAGGACCAACTCTATAGTTCACAAGATCCTTTGCAAACGGTCTGAAAGACGTTTCGTTCCTGCTCAGTTCTGTACCATAAAATGAGCTTGAGAAGTAAGAATCAATAAATCGACCATTCAGCCATGTGGTGTAGCTCTCTAAATCGGTTACCTGAAAGACGGGAATTGACCAGTCGCTGCTGTCAATCAAGGAATCAACTGACCAATCAAATCATTTATTCAGCTCGGACCTGATCTTTTTTGTTAGTTTGGCAACATAAACGTTGCGACTACAGCTTATTCAAGCTGTAGTTATGATGTTTAGGTCACTAACCAACCATTTTCCTGTTTTGTTACTTGCCACTGGCCATACATTTTGCAAAATAACGCCGTAAAAAATCCCAAAGTGGATCTTCCTGTTGGAGTTAATGGGCGGGGCCTATGGAGAAAGAGGGCCGGGCCAGCGATTGGTTCATTTTCTTTTACCCTTTCCAGTCCAATCCCTGGTTTTTATGTCCCTGTGGTTTTATACTTGAGAAAATATTGAGGAGAAAGAAGAAATTGCATGTAAACAAGCAGTTTCTTCTTTATCAGCGATATTTTCTACCCTAATGAATGATTAGTTTTTAAATTACATCCACATTAAATTGTTGTCTGCAAAACCTTTGAACTTGGACAGGTCTAAAATTTTGAATCAACAGGAAAGGGTTAAACCCATTTCCAGACAACGTTTAGAAAGGTGGAAAATCAAAGAAGTTACAGACAACAATTTTAAGATGAAGAAATTTTAATTTTTTTTGTTTTTCCAAACCACAATTATCACATCATGGAATTTTTAAAAATCTATGACTTCTAGGGTAGAATACATCTTGCATAATAAAGAAATTTCTTGTAACTTCCTCATTTTCCATGATATTAGTTTACTTCTTGAAGTTTGTAAAAAGGCCTCATTGTGATGGACTGGTTTAACTAGATGACACAGTTCTATACTTGTCCAAATTCATGATAACTCAAAAATTATGTTGAGAAGAATGTATCTCATTTGTAGAAGACATTGTGGCAGAAAGAGCTTCAATTCTTACTCCAAGCATTATTATCTGATATAAGAAAGCTGCAGTTTGTGAAAACAAATCTACTCCGACATTGGCTGCCATTTTTGTTGACCTTTATGTTGGTTTGGCGACTTTTAACATTGTAACTACAGCTTATACAAGCTGTAGTTACCAAGTTTATGTCACCAACCAACTATTTTACTTTTTAATTACATGCTAGTGGCCATAAATTTGGCAAAATAACACCGTTAAAAACTGAAGCAGAACTTCCTGTCACAGTTAATGCGAGGGGCCTAAGGAGTCTGACAATTAACCCATTACAACATGTGACAATTTTAGACTTGTATTAATTCAAAGAAGCTGCAAACAACAATTTAAACTTGAAGGTATTTTAAAGATCATTGTTTTAGGTGTTTGAAAACATTATGTTTTATGAAGAAATTGCTTGCAAAATTGATTGTAGCAGGCAATTTCTCCATTCTACATACAGTTTTCCGACATTTGTCTCTCACCAATGGGTGGATAATCCTAAACCTATGTGGGATAGCAGCTTGAGGCTAGGAAAGAATGTAGTGGTAGTACTGGTGTGAAAAATACCAGGAATCCATTGTTAGGTGCTCTAGCCCCTGCGATATGACTGAAATACTGTTAACAGCAGTGTTAAAACCCATTCAATCAATCAATCAGTTTTTCTTGTGAGTGAACAAAGAGGCAAAAAAGTTGGAATTATGTAAATGGCCCTTTGAATCCCCCTTTTTAACCCATTCTCACAGAATAATAATTTAGACCAGTCCAAATTCAAAGAAGTTACAAACGACAATTTTAAGTTGATGAAATCTTTGTAACTTTTGTCCTTTTGGATGGAAAACATTGTGGAGAATGAAGAAATTGCTTGCAACAAGCAATTTCTTCATTCTCCACAATGTTTTCCAACATTTTAAAATGAGGGGGCATTTAAAAGCGTCACTGTGTGGTAATGGGTTAATGTCTTCAAATTCAAACCAGTTGTGTGGTTATGGGTATATATACTTTATTTTACAGTATTACAAAGTCATAATTTTAAAATTTTAGACCCTAAAAAAATGTGAAAAATAAAGAAACTGCTTGTTACAAGCAATTTCTTTATTTTCTACTTTATTTTCTACCAGAGAAATAAATCTTGAACAATTAGAATTTGACGTTTGCAAATTCTTTGAAGACTCTGACCAGAGTCATTTTTGAACGTGATGTGCTCAGGTGAGCCAAAAATACCTTGCAAGCAGAGTTTACAATATTTCTGAAATACATAAGAACTACTCTTTATGGCGTATGCATTCAATGGATCTAGTGGTTAAGCCTCAAGTGGCAGTTTGCACTTGGTGAACTTGAGAAGACCTCAATTTTTGTCTATTAACTTAAACTATCAAAGCTGATGCTTTGCTAGCTAAGAAAAAATGTTTTTTCACAATGTGGTTTTACATAAATCTTGTCTACCAACCCAGAACAGAAGCTCTACCGATGCAATTTTCAAAAAAAAAATTTTGTTGTTGTCGATGTTTCCAACTTATTCTCAAACAAATTTGCATGTCAGCTCAAAATGATAGTTCTGAAGAAAAAAACATTAACCCATACCCACACTGTGATGCTTTTGGACGCCCCTCCAGATAAACAATTTGGAAAACATTGTGTAAAACGAAGAAATTGCTTGTAATTCCTTCATTTTACACAATGTTTTCTACCCAGAAAGTTGAAAGAAGTTAAAATTTCATAAACTTAAAATTGTCGTCTGCAACGCCTTTCAGTTTGGACTAGTCTAAAATTTTGTCTACTGGTAACACCTGGACTCTGCAGACTCTCAGAATTTCGGGAGAAATGACTTCTCCCTAGTCTGAGAATTAGGAGAAGTTTTTCAAAATAGGGAGAAGTGGCGAGACTTTCAGGAGAAGTGGATCATGTTAAAAAGCAAATTTTTGCCTGTATTCCTTATTTGTATAGGAAAATAAAAAAAGCTTTACAATCAAGTAGCTGCTTATTTTGTTTCATATAGTATGCAGTTAAAACTCAAGTATTCCTCATCCTTTACAGATATCTTATTTCTTTGAACAAATATTTTTGTCTTCTTTCTTCGGGTTTGAGAATATAGAAATCTGATTCTGAAATTATTTTCTTTAATATTTTATATATAGATGGTATTATAATCTCAATTATCATAAGTTATAATAAACAATAATTTGAAAACAGTATAGGTGGTCTGAACTTACAAAAATGATTAGAGTTTAATTTGAAGCAGAAAATAAGAAAATATTAAAATTACTACTCTTTTATCTAACTCATTACCAGAAGACACAATTTCCAGACTGGTCCAAATTGAAAAAAAAGTTGCATACAACATTTCAAATCATCAAAAATAAAAAAAAATTGGTATTGTGTGGTAATGGGTTAAAGTCTGTCAACTTCACCTGTCTGTAACAATAAATGGATGAAAAGCTTGTAAATAATAGATTTAAAAAGGGTTCATTTTGACTGAGTTGCAGTTATTGTAAGTAAAGGGTAAAGATTATTAACAGCTGAATACATAAATCACAGACTGTGTAGAGGTTTAAATTTGAAACTATGTTAACACAGAACAATTTGTTATAGTGTTTTGGATTACATGTCATTGAATGGACTAATTACCAAAATAAGACAAGTGAAATTTAATTTCTGCATAAAATCCTAACAATGTTACTTATGAAAAGATCTTAGAAGCCTTAGATTGTTTGTCTTGGTTTTTCTATATTTGGTTTTTCTATATTTGTTAAATCAAAGTAGATAACTAGAGTCCAAGGATTTCATTGAAAATGTTTTTTTCTCTTTAGTTTTATGGGAAAATCAGTTTTTATCATCAAGATTTTATTTCTTTTATCAATGAATTTTAAAATACGGCAAATGACATGAGGTTCGTAATAAAATCCGCCATTATTCTTGCTGCTTGAAAGTATGCAACAAATCTCGAATGTTGAAAAGATAAACATAATCTGCCACTAAAATAATTGAATCTTCAGAAGGGAAATGATTTCATATCAAAAAGTTCCTATAATTCTGGTAGTTCACAAGGGCTTGCAACAATCCAATCAGGCGAGGTGCAAATAAAGTGAGCATGTCGTCTATTAGCTGCGTTATCGTAGCCCTCACCAGCAGATTATTGAAATGAAGGCTAGGACACCACAGCTAGATGTCTATCGATACACGCTTGATTAACGATCAAAGGGCTTCCTATCAGCAGTTGTATAATTGATTTACTGTCCCCTGATTTGATAGCCTCTAGGCAAAATGTGATTATCGCCTATCATAACGAGGCGACTTCCTGTACTTTCAAGGCGACTTCGACTTCTCTATGACCAGCAACTCAGGCGAAGTTTGTAAACTCATTCCCACTCAAACCAGGTATTATTCCCCTCAGGTAAACACCTTTGGAAAACATATTAGAAATGAAGAAATTGCTTGAAACAAGCAATTTCTTCATTTTACAAAATGTTTCCCACCCTAAAACATAAAACAAGAGGCCCATGAGGGCCTGAGACGCTCTACTGGTTATCAAGTTTTCCGTTAATGAAATCTGATATTTAAGGAAGTTAATTGCTCAAAGAAGAATGCATAAAGAAAAAAAAAAAAAAAGAGGGCTTTATCCCCTTTATCATTTTAAGCAAAAATCTGAAAGGCCCCTTTTCCCATGTTTCATGACAGATCCACTCCATTTCCAGTGTTTCGAATGCCACAATTATTCCATGCATCTTTAAAGAGAATCCAATAAAATTGTTGACTTTATTGTGTTAACAAAGATATTAAATTCAAGTTCTCATAAGGCCCCTTTTCCCATGATATTTTACTGTTGGTTTTATCATTCTGTAAAAGTTAAAAGTGAATCAGATGAAATATTGGGAATTCATTATGTTAACTAGGATATTTAAAAAAAAATCATATGACCCCTTTTTACATGATACTTGATGGATTGTACCCAGTTCAGAAAAGAACCATTTGAGTGATTGTACAATCATTCTGTGAAATTTTGAAGTGAATCTGGTGAAATCAAGGGACATCATTGTGTTAACCTGAATATTTAAGAAAGTTTTTCATAAGGCCCCTTTTTATATGACACTTGCCATAATCAGATCCACTGTCAAAATCAACAATTGGAATGATGGTACAATCAATCTGTGTATTATGTGGAATTTATTGTGTTAATGAGTTATATAGTGAAATCTTCAGAGGGCCCCTTTTCTCATGATACTTTACAGAACAAACCAAATTTTAAAAGGAAAAATTCTAATGAAGGTAGAATCATTCTTTAAAAGTTAAAAAGAATCAATGAAAACAGTGGACTGAATTGTTTCAAGAATTTTTGTAACAAAATTTTCATAAGGCCCCTTTTTCCATGAAACTTAACAAATCAAACCCAATGTACAATGGAACAATCCTAATGAAAGTTTGAAGAAAATGATAAGAGCTGAGGACTTTATTGTAATAATGATGTTTTGTAATAACATTTTTATAAGGTCCCTTTTCTTGTGTCACTTAACCAATCAGACCTAATTTACAAAGGAACCATCCAAATGATGGTACAATCATTCTATTAAAGTTTGAAGAGATTCTGATAAAGACTGAGGACATTGTTGTATTTATGAGGATTCAGTTATAATTTTTCATACAGCCCCTTTTCCTATGATACTAAACATATCAGGCCCAATTTGGAAAGAAACAATCCTAATGATGGTACAAACATTCTGTGAAAGTTTGAACAGAATCTGATAAAAACTGCAGACTTTATCTTGGTGTAAATTTTTTAAAATGAAATTTTCATAAGGCTCCTTTTCCTGTGATAATTGAAGGATCAGGTCTCATGTCAGCATCAACAATCGTGATTATTGTACAATGATTCTGTGAAGGTTTGAATAAAATCCAATGAAAGCTCTGGACTTGGTTACAAGGATTATAGATAAAATTCTCAAAAGGCCCCTTTTCCCATGATACTAGAAACATCATGCCTAATTTGAAAAGAAAGAATCCTCATGATGGAATAATCATTCTGTGAAAGTTTTAACAGAATCTGATGAAAACTGTTGACTTTCTTGTGGTACAATGATTTTAAAATTAAATTTCATAATTCTCCTTTTCCTGTGATACTTGATGGATCAGGTCTAATGCAAACATCAACAATCATTATTATTGTACAATTATTCTGTTAATGTTTGAAGAAAATCGGATGAAAGCTCTGGACTTGGTAACAAGGATTAATGAATGAAATTTTCATAAGGCCCCTATTCCTGTGTTTCTTGACAGTTCAAACCCTGTTATGAAAAGAATGATAGTTATGACCTTCCAATCATTCTGTGAAAGTTTCAACAAAATCTGATCAAAGCTGTGGGCTTCATTGTGTTAATAGGGTTTTATTAATTGAATTTTCATTTAGCCCCTTTTCCCATGTTACTTGACGGATCTGAACCAATTCCAAAGGGAACTCTTCTTACAAAAGTATAATTATTCTGTTTGAGTATAAAGACAACCCCATCTCATCTGTGAGAAGCATTAATTAAGATTTTTTTAATTGAATTTGATCAGACCCAATTTGAAAGGAACAATCCTTATAATGGTACAATCATTATGTGAAAGTTTGAAGTCAATCAGGTGAAATCTAGGGCCATTATGTGTTAACTAAGATTTTTTTATTAAATTTTCATAGGGCCCCTTTTCCTATGAAACTTGATGGATCAAACCTACTACCGAAAGGAACAATTTATTTAATGTAATAATCATTCTGGTAATGTTTGAAAGAATTTTGTTGAAAACTATGGACTCTATTGTGTTTACGAGGTCTTTTTCAATCCAGTTTTTATCGGGCGCCTTTTTCCTGTGGTCCTTGACTGATCATACCAAATTTTGAAAGACACAATTCTTATGATGGTACAATCATTCTGTGAAAGTTTGAAGTCAATCAGATGAAAACTGTGGACTCTAGAGTGTTAACAAAGATCTTTGAATTAAATTTTAATAAGGCCCCTTTTCCTATGTTTCTTGAGGAATCATATCCGATATCGAAAGGAACAATCCTTATGATGGTACAATCATTCTGTGAAAGTTTGAAGAGAATCTGTTGAAAATTGTTGGCTCTAGATAATTTATGAGAATTTTTTATTAAAATTTTCATAAGGCCCCTTTTCCCTGTGTTTCTTGATGGATCATACCCAATTTCGAAAGGAACAATCCTTATGATAGTACAATCATTCTGTGAAAGTTTGAAGGGAATCCAATGAAAACTGTTGACTCCAGAGTGTTAAAGAGGATTTCTTAAAAGATTTTTCGATTAAATTTTCATAAGGCCCCTTTTCCCGTGTTTCCTGATGGATCTGACCAAATACCCAAAGGAACAATCCTTATGATGGTACAATCATTCTGTGAAAGTTTAAATACAATCTGATTAAAACTGTGGACTCTAGAGTGTTAACCAGGATTTTTTAATTAAATTTTCAAAAGGCCCCTTTTCCCGTGTTTCTTGAAAGATCATACCCATTTTCAAAAGGAACAATCCTTATGATGGTACAATCATTCTGTGAAAGTTTGAAGAGAATCCAATGAAAACTGTGGACTTTATCGCGTAAACTAGGATTTTTAATGGAATTTTTAATTAAGTTTTAATAAGGCCCCTTTTCCAATGTTTCTTTACGGATCATACCCATTTTCGAAAGGAACAATCCTTATGTTTGTACAACCATTCTGTGAAAGTTTGAATTGAATCTGAAGTAAGCTCTGGACTCTAGAGTGTTTACAAAGATCTTTGAATTAAATTTTAATAAGGCCCCTTTTCCCGTGTTTCTTGAGGGATCATACCCATTTTCGAAAGGAACAATCCTTATGATGGTACAATCATTCTGTGAAAGTTTGAAGTCAATCAGATGAAAACTGTGGACTCTAGAGTGTTAACAAAGATCTTTGAATTAAATTTTAATAAGGCCCCTTTTCCTATGTTTCTTGAGGAATCATATCCGATATCGAAAGGAACAATCCTTATGATGGTACAATCATTCTGTGAAAGTTTGAAGAGAATCTGTTGAAAATTGTTGGCTCTAGATAATTTATGAGAATTTTTTATTAAAATTTTCATAAGGCCCCTTTTCCCTGTGTTTCTTGATGGATCATACCCAATTTCGAAAGGAACAATCCTTATGATAGTACAATCATTCTGTGAAAGTTTGAAGGGAATCCAATGAAAACTGTTGACTCCAGAGTGTTAAAGAGGATTTCTTAAAAGATTTTTCGATTAAATTTTCATAAGGCCCCTTTTCCCGTGTTTCCTGATGGATCTGACCAAATACCCAAAGGAACAATCCTTATGATGGTACAATCATTCTGTGAAAGTTTAAATACAATCTGATTAAAACTGTGGACTCTAGAGTGTTAACCAGGATTTTTTAATTAAATTTTCAAAAGGCCCCTTTTCCCGTGTTTCTTGAAAGATCATACCCATTTTCAAAAGGAACAATCCTTATGATGGTACAATCATTCTGTGAAAGTTTGAAGAGAATCCAATGAAAACTGTGGACTTTATCGCGTAAACTAGGATTTTTAATGGAATTTTTAATTAAGTTTTAATAAGGCCCCTTTTCCAATGTTTCTTTACGGATCATACCCATTTTCGAAAGGAACAATCCTTATGTTTGTACAACCATTCTGTGAAAGTTTGAATTGAATCTGAAGTAAGCTCTGGACTCTAGAGTGTTTACAAAGATCTTTGAATTAAATTTTAATAAGGCCCCTTTTCCCGTGTTTCTTGAGGGATCATACCCATTTTCGAAAGGAACAATCCTTATGATGGTACAATCATTCTGTGAAAGTTTGAAGAGAATCCAATGAAAACTGTGGACTTTATCGCATAAACAAGGATTTTTTAATGGAATTTTTAATTAAATTTTCATAAGGCCCCTTTTCCCATGTTTCTTGACGGATCATACCAAATTTCAAAAGGAACGATCCTCATGTTGGTACAATCATTCTGTGAAAGTTTAAATACAATCTGATGATAACTGTGGATTCTAGAATGTTAACGAGGATTTTTTAATTAAATTTCAATAAGGCCCCTTTTCCCGTGTTTCTTGACGGATCATACCTTTTTTTGAAAGGAACGATCCTTGTGATGGTTCAATCATTCTGAGAAAGTTTGAAGAGAATCCACTGAAAACTGTGGTCTCTATCGCATAAACGAGGATTTTTAATGGAAATTTTAATTAAGTTTTAATAAGGCCCCTTTTCCCATGTTTCTTGACGGATCATTCCCATTTTCGAAAGGAACGATCCTTATGATGGTACAATCATTCTGTGAAAGTTTGAAGGGAATCCGATGAAAACTGTGGACTTTATCGCGTAAACAAGGAAAAGTTTAACGGATGGACGCACGCATGCACGGACGCTTGACAGGAAAAAGCCATCGCTATAGCTCTAACTTGTCACAGTATGTGACTAAATATCCCAGTAAGTGCTTTCAGTGTAATGAGAGCTTTAACAATACAAGGACATAGCTACTGACCTTGCTTTTCTAGAAAGGAGGAGTTCGCGACACAAAATTGGTAGTATAATTAGCTGTATTTGTCTACAAAGCATCAATAATGCCTAAGTTCAAGGGGAAATAATTCTTGAACCAGGGGGAATTAAGACTTCAAAAATGTGTCTTGCAAAACCACAACATGTGGTTAATCTTTGTATAAAGTTTAATGGTATTGAAGCAAAACTGAAGGAGGAGTTTGCGACACAAAATTGGTAGTATAATTAGCTGTATATTTCTACAAAATATAAATAATGTCTAAGTTCAAGGGGAGATAATTCTTGGACCAGGGGGAATTAAGACTTTCAAATTGCCTCTTGCAAAACTTCAACATGTGTTTATCTTTGCACAAAGTTTGAATAGTATTGAAGCAAAACTGAAGAAGGATCTTTGCGACACAAAATTGGTAGTATAATTAGCTGTATATTTCTACAAAATATAAATAATGTCTAAGTTCAAGGGGAGATAATTCTTGGACCAGGGGGAATTAAGACTTTCAAATTGCCTCTTGCAAAACTTCAACATGTGTTTATCTTTGCATAAAGTTTGAATAGTATTGAAGCAAAACTTAAGAAGGATCTTTGCGACACAAAATTGGTAGTATAATTAGCTGTATTTGTCTACAAAGCATAGATAATGTCTAAGTTCAAGGGGAGATAATTCTTGGACCAGGGGGAATTAAGACTTCAAAATTGTGTCTTGCAAAACTTCAACATGTGGCTAATCTTTGTATAAAGTTTGAAAGGTATTGAAGCAAAACTGAAGGAAGAGTTTTGTGACACAAAATTGGTAGTATTTTATACTCAGACAGATTGACACACGGACGGAAGGACAGGCAGGCTGATTCTAGTACACCCCCGAAAACATTTGTTATGTTGGGGTATAGAAATCAAAAACTTCGAATTGTTGTTTACAACTTCTTTCAATTCAGCCTAGTCTAAAATTTTCTTTTCTGGTAACTTCTTAGCACATTACCTGATTGCAAAATTTTGGACTGGTCCAAATTGAAAGAAGTTGCAGACAACAAGTTAAAGTTGATGAATTTCAAGATTTTTTTAAACTTAATGGGTTGAAAAAATTATGTAAAATGAAGAAATTGCTTTGATGTTTTCCCAATTGTTTTTCTTGAGGAGCGCCAAAAAGCGTCATTGTGTGGAAATGGCTTATTTCAGACATCTTACCTCGGTTTGAAACTGGAAACTGTCCTCCATGTTAGCTTTTAGCCTGTATGATCGCATGTCGCGACTCTGATAACTGATGGTATATACCAAATATAGAATTCCACTGTAGAGCGCTAACTGCGTGAACATTTTCAGAAGCTGGTGGTTCTGTACACGCTGGCTTTTGTTGGCAATCAGAGTCTCCTCATCTGGACTAACAGCTGGCTCTAAATCATTGGTGGATTCTGGACATTTAATATACATGTGTATTTCATAATTTTGTTCTCTTCATTACTAAAAGAAATTAACCCATTCCAACACTATCACAATTTTTCACATCCCTCCAAAAAGAGTTTGGAAAAGTGATTTAGAAAATGATGAAATTGCATGTTTCAATAATACATGTATCTTTTTTTATTAACACATTGTTTTCTTCCAAGAAAGACAATTACATTAAGAATTCTAGAAATTTGAAACTTTTGTCTGCATTTTTCTTGAATTCAGACAATTCAAAACTTTTGCTACCAGGTAATAAAGTTATTATTTGTAGATTGAAGATTATACTACTTTTGCTCTAGGTCTTTTAGTTTGGGAGAAGAAGATTATTAAAAAAAATCTCTTAACAAGCCTATGTTAAACTTGTGATAACTTGGAACCGGCTAACTCTAACCCTGGGGCCCAAATTTATACAATCTATATAGGGGTCCACCAGATGATGCTGAAACCAAATATCAAAGCTCTAGGCCCTCCTGTTTGGGAGAAGAAGAGTTTTGAAATTCTCACTAAATAGGCCCTATGTAAAATTTGTGACGTCCAGGAATGGGCTGGGGCCATAATCTATACAATATTGATAGAGATCCACCAAATGATGCTACATACCAAATATCAAAGCTCTAGGCCTATCTGTTTGAGAGAAGAAGATTTTTAGATAGGCATCCTCCAGTCTAAAATTTTGCAGCCAAGTAATGAGTTAAACAGTTGTATAATAAAAATTATATTTAAATTTACAAATAATTTCAAAAGTTAGTGAAACAACTTTTTTCATTTTTGAATTTTGTCTTCTGTAAATGGGTTTAAAACGCAATATACCTTGGTTTATCGTCAAAAAAGCTGATTTGTATTTTGCTGATTCTTTCAGAATTTTGATATTATGGAGTGTTCTCTAGGCTCGCAGTCTAAATACGATTTGGCCCATTACCACACGAGAAAAGTTTAGACTGGTCCAAATTCAATGAAGTTGCAAATGCCAATTTTCATTTGATGGAATTTGCAAAATATTTGTCTTGCAATAAACAAATTCTTTATTTTCCACAATGATTTCTACCCAAAATGTTAAAAAATCTAAAATTTCATAGACTTTGAATTGTCATCTGCAACTTCTTCCATTTTTGGCCAGTCTAAAATTTTGCCTTCTGGTAATGCATTAAAAAGTACATACCTTTGTTAATAGTCATTGAAGCCGAGTTATATTTTGCGATTTCTCTCAGACTTTCGATATCTATAGATGGTTCTGTGGGTTCATAGGCTCTTTGACAGCAAATACAGTATAATAAGACTATCAGAATAATCTGAAAAGCAAAAAGGATTTTGTTAGAAAGGTGTTTAAATTGTATCTTGAAAAGTAAGGGCATTCATGAGACATCTGGAAAGACAAAGCTTAAATAGTTTCAAACATTGTAAAGCTGGATTAAACCCTCCATGTAACTGCTTTAATACTTTCCTGTTTTGCAAAATTTTAGATCTGTCCAAATTCAAAGGTTTTGCAGATGACATCCCCAAGAAATATGATCACAAAAATTTTATGGGAAACAGAGAATTGGCTTGTAACAAGCAATTTCTCCTTTCTAACAATGTTTTCTATGTGGTTTGTTACTGATCTACAAATTTTAGAGTAATTTGAGATATTGTCTGCAACATCTTTCAGTTTGGATGAATTTTCATCTGGTAATAGTCTAACATATTCCCACACAATCATGCTTTTTGACGTTTCTCAAGTAAAACAACTGAGAAGAGATTGCATAAAATGAAGATATTACTTGAACCAAGCAATTTCTTTATTTTTCACAATGTTTTCTACCCAGAAAATTCTAAAAATTTATAAACCTTAAATAGTTATCTGCAACGCCTTTCAGTTTGGACAAGTCTAAAATTTTGTCGTCTGGTAATGGGTTAACTCATTCCCAATCAAACTAGCCATTATTCCCCTCAGGTAAACACCTTTGGAAAACATATTAAACAAGTGCCATGTCGAACAAGCCATCCCCCGCCTTAAAAGCTTGATAGTAAACTGAAGCCAGTTAGATTTAGGCACTGCATTTCTTCTCAATTAGTTCGATAATAGCTATTATACTTTCAGAGATATGCTCAGTACAAATCTAAGACTATAAAACAACAAAGGGCAATAACTCTGAAATTATGCAAGCAAGAGTTGTGGTTCTTGTGCACTGCGCTTCTCAAAAACGAGATCTATCCACCTATGAAGTTTAAAGTCAATAGCTATTATACTTTCAGAGATATGCCCCGGACAAAATCTTAGTCTTTAAGACAACAAATGGCAATAACTCCAAAATTATGCAAGCAAGAGTTGTGGTTCTTGTGCACTGCACTTCTCCTCAACAAGTTCTAATCACCTATGTAGTTTCAAGTAAATAGCTATTATACTTTCAGAGATATGCCCCGGACAAAATCTTAGTCTTTAAAACAACAAAGGGCAATAACTCCAAAATTATGCAAGGGGTTGTGGTTTTTGCGCACTGCACTCCTCCTCAATGACATCTATCCACCTAAGAAGTTTAAAGTCAATAGCTATTATACTTTCAGAGATATGCCCCGGACAAAATCTTAGTCTTTAAAACAACAAATGGCAATAACTCCAAAATTATGCAAGCAAGAGTTGTGGTTCTTGTGCACTGCACTTCTCCTCAACAAGTTCTAATCACCTATGTAGTTTCAAGTAAATAGCTATTATACTTTCAGAGATATGCCCCGGACAAAATCTTAGTCTTTAAAACAACAAAGGGCAATAACTCCAAAATTATGCAAGGGGTTGTGGTTTTTGCGCACTGCACTCCTCCTCAATGACATCTATCCACCTAAGAAGTTTAAAGTCAATAGCTATTATACTTTCAGAGATATGCCCCGGATAAAATCTTAGTCTTTAAAACAACAAAGGGCAATAACATCAAAATAATGCAAGCAAGAGTTGTGGTTCTTGTGCACTGCACTTCTCCTCAATGAGATCTATCCACCTATGAAGTTTCAAGTTGATAGCAATTATACTTTCAGAGATATGCTCTGGAAAAGTTTAGTGACGGAAGGATGGAAGGACGGATGGAGACCATTACTAAATCCCCTTTGCCGAAACGGCGGGGGATAAAAATGAAGCTCTTGAGCTGAGCTCCAGGCTAATATAACATTTATAAACCAGATAATGTCGAATTGTCCGATTGAATGACAGAAATGTGTGACAGTTGCCCCTACATAACTGCATGTAACATGACATTCAGTTGTGACCTTGAACTTGGGGGTATTTAACAGAACCTAGTCAATAAGTATCATGAAAATACTGAATCTAAAGGAAAGTATTAACCTTTGTCATGATGGACCGAAAAAATCCTATTTTGACACAAGGTATATATAAAGATCATCATACGTGAAATCTGATCTACGTCTACACCACTTGCCTGCCCCTTTAACCCATTCCCACACAACCAAATTTTAGACTGGTCCAAATTGAAAGAAGCTGCAGACGACAATTTAAAGTTGTTGTAATTTTAAAAATCTTTGTCTTTTGGGGTTGAAAACATTGTGGATAATGAAGAAACTGCTTGTAACAAGCAATTTCTTCATTTTCTACAATGTTTTCTAAGGCCATTCTATTGAGGGGCGTAAAAAAGAAGGATTGACGGGGATTGGGTTAAATCATTTCCAGACAATATCAACTTTTAAATGCCCCTCAATCTGAAAGTTTTGGAAAACACTGTGGAAAATGAAGAGATTGCTTTGAACAAGCAATTCCTTTTTATTCACGATGTTTTCTACCCAAAAAGACAAAGATTTTAAAGATTTAAAATTGTCGTCTGCAACTTCTTTGAACTTGGGCTGTGGGAATTGGTTAAAGCCAGATGTGTTATGAAAGCTCAATATAGTTATTAACCCAACTTTAGTCCTTTAAACCATTTGATTTTAATGCAATTAAATTGAGGATTTCATTCAACATGAAAAGGGTTAACCCTTTCCTGTTTATTTAAATTTTAGACTGGTCCAATTTGAAAGAGATTGCAGACGACAATGAAAAATGCATGCAATTCGAAATCTGACCATCCTGTGTTGTAGAAAATATTGTGGGAAAGGGAGAAATTGCTTGTTACAAGCAATTTCTCCTTTTTCCATGTTTAATCAAGTAGTATAAATTCACAGTGACGTAAAAATCCCGGGTTTGTCCAGGAAAGGGTTAAGCTTATAAGGACCTGAATTTTCAAACATACCTTTAACGGTTCTATAATCAAAATTGAGTTCAGACATCCACAGAGAATAGTAGTCATCCATTCTTCTGATCGTACACGTTTCCATTCTGCTGACATCAGGAATAAGACAGTAATCGTAAATAAAACAATGCAAAATAAACAAATCCAAGCAAGTGCACAAAGACCCTGTGGCAAGAAATTCAAGTCATAGCGAATAGCCTTACTTGTAGGAGGGTAGTAAGTTGATCTCAAAACTGATTTATCAAAATTCCATTTTTTGTTTACTCTCCGGTAAAATTTATTGATAGGTGAATTAACAACGTCTGTCTGTTTACTTCTAGCAAATCGGAAGAAGAAACTAATTAAAGCAATAAGAATGGTTGCAATAGTCACAGCAGCTAAACTAGCTTCCAAATTTTCTACCGAAAAATGCAAAAACACTACGCTCCATGTCGTCTGAACTTCATCTTCCATCGTAGAGCTTTTCATGAAAATTGTAGTCAGCATCATCGCCAGGAAGATCTGTCCATACAGGCATGAAAGACGTTGGATTCGTGTAAAACTGTTCTTAAAAGGACGTAGAAACACAGATATCCAGACATGGTGTTCTGCAATAGTGTATGACATCATATCTTTGGATGACCATATATCGGTGCTTTTTGCAGCAGAAAGAACCCTATCCACCTTATTGTCACCTCTGTCAAAATCCAACCACTCCTCACACACAAATGAATATCTGAAATAAATTCAGTGTAAACCACCAGTAGGTATGTGTCACAGTACAGGATGCCCTTGCATAATTAACCCATTCCAACTCAATCCCTCCTTTTTACGCCCTTCAAGAAAAAAGTTTTGGAAAACATTGTGGAAAATGAAGAAATTGCTTGTATCAAGCAATTTCTTCATTATCCACAATGTTTTCTATCCAAAAAGACGGAAAAAATCAAAATCCACCAACTTGAAATTGTCGTCTGCAGCTTCTTTCAATTTGGACCTGTCTAAAATTTTGCTGTGTTGGAATGGGTTAATTGTCACATGACCTTTAGTTAGGACCTTGAACTTGGGAGTATCTTACACAACTTTACACCTAACACTAGCACTCTTCAAGGGTCATAACTGTGCCAAATTATTTTGAAATCCAGTAATTAATCCTTTCCCAAAAGACAAAATTTTGGACTGGTCCAAGTTGAAAGAAGTAATGTGTAACCCTGTTTTACAATCTGATGGTACCAAATAAAATAAAGTAACATAGTACTATTAGAGGGGGAATAATCTCTGCAAATTGTGTCACAAACAATCATTTACCCGTCATACCAATACAGGATTCCATATCCAATGTACATACACAAGATTATTTCTCTCCTACCTATAACACTGAAAATAGAGCATCATATTTACAAAACTCTGTTTCATATTAAATTACCCCACCCACTTTTAAAAAAGCAGACAAACATCTAAGGTAACTACAAGAAAAGATTTTGTTAGTAGACGTAGATAATATCATAGTATACATACAACAAGTTTGGAAAAAATCGAAGATAACCACAAAAAGGCCTTATGGATACCCCTCCTTTAGAAAGCATTGTGGATAATGAAGAAATTTCTTTATTATCTACAACGTTTTCCTATGCCTTTTTCTTGTGTGGGAATGTGTTCCTCCATTACCATTTCACCGAAAAACATTTCATTCTAATCTAAATTGAAAGAAGCTGCAAACTGCATTCTGAATTGACCGATCGCAGCTGTCAATCAAATAATCAGCCCAACAATGATATCATTCATTCAAAGTGAAAGTAATCTTAGAACTCTGACATTGGCTGCCATGTTTGTGACTGATTTTTGTTGGTTTGGCATCTTAATCGTCATAGTTACAGCTTATTCAAGCTGTAGTTGCGATGTTGTTGTGATGTTAAGGTCACCAATCAACCATTCCGTGTCTTTGCTGCATGCTACTGGCCATAAATTTTGTAAAATAACACCGGTAAATATTAAGGCAGAACTTCCTTTCAGAGAAAAAGGGCATGCCAATTGAATAAATGGTTGAGGCCAGCCATTGTTCAATTGCCCTGAAATCAAATAACAAATGCCAAATAGAGTAGAAAGAACTATTGGAAAAAATTCTTTGAATAAGTAACTTCCTTTTGCCTCACAACACTTTTTTAAAACCTGTTTTTTTAAGTGCATTAAGGGTTTGTCAACCAATTCCTACACATTCCCTCATTTTTATACCCCTAAAAAATCAAAAAGCACAAAAACAAATAAAAGTCCACTAGATGACACTACATACCGAATACTAAAGCTCTAGGCCATTTTTTTTGGAAGAAGAAGATTTTTTTTAAAAGTTTTCACTAAACAAGCCTATTTTTTACTTGGAACAGGTTAATTATTACCCTTGGGCTATAATTCATACAAACTTAAAAGTAATCCACCAGATGATGCTACACACCAAATATCAAAGCTTTAGGATCTCCTGTCTCGGAGATGAAGAGTTTTAAAATTTTCACTAAGTATGCCCTATGTAAAACTTCTGACGTCAGGGATGGGCTAATTTTGACCCTTGGGCCATAATTCATACAAACTTGAAAAAAATCCATAAGATGATAATACATACCAAATATCAGAGCTTTGCACCTTTCTGTTTGGGAGAAGAAAATTCTTAAAGTTTTCACAATGTAAGCCTAATAATAATGCATAAATTTAAAATCAAGAACACTGTATTTAGTAAAAGACCTAAGTAAAAATGGGGGCAAAAAGTATGTTAAACTTGTGACGTCAAGGAAGGGGGGTAACTTTGATCCTAGGGCCATGATTTATACAATCTTGATAGAGATACACCAGATGATGCTGCATACCAACTATCAGAGCTCTGCGCCTTTCTGTTTGAGAGAAGAAGACTTTTAAGGATTTCACTATTTAAGCCTATGTTAAAATAGTGACTTCCGGATATGGGCTCATTCTGTCTTTGGGGCCATAATTTATACAACCTTGATAGAGATCCACCAGATGATGCTACACATCAAATATCAAAGCTCTAGGCCCTCTTTTTGGGAGAGGAAGAGTTTTAAAATTTTCACTATTAAAGCCTATGTTAAAATCATGACGTCCAGGACAGGGCTAATTCTGTCTCTGGGTCCATAATTTGTACAGCCTTTATAGAGATCCACTATATGATGCTACAAACATATTATCAAAGTTCTAGGCCCTCTCGTTTGGGAGAAGAAAATTTTAAATTTTCACTATGTAAGCCTATGTTAATTTTGTGACGTCCGGGAACCTTCTAATTATGACCCTGGGTTATAATTCATACAATCTTGATAGAGGTACACCAAATGAGGCGACATACCAAATATCAGAAGTAGGTCTCTTGGTTTGGTAGAAAAAGGTTTTAAAAGTTGTCACTATGTAAGCTTATGCACCCCTCCCAAAAACTTTGTAACCCCCCCAACAGCCATTTCTTGACAGATTTTTTGTTTGTGTACAAAGTTGATAGTCCTTACCCTAAGGACTCTAAATACTAAATGTGAATCCAATACAACAGCTGGTTCATGACAAGAAGATTTTTAAAGATGTACCCTTTTTTCCCTTTATGGGAAGATAATTCCATGATGTGAGCAAATCTGAAACACCTTCCTATGTGGATACTTTCTGCCAAGTTTGGTTGAAATCCATCCAAGGGTTCTTATGAAACAAGAAACATGCGAGTCAAAAATCACTGAATAAACCCCTGTATGCACTACCGCATACTATAGTGAAAAAAAAAATCTCCCTCAATGAACATATTCTGTAAGCACCATGTTGGACTATACCATAAATGTATGAATAATTTAATTTTTAGTTTTGTCTATCAAAAACGAGCGTTCTGATTGGTCGAAAAAATTATTCATAACTCCATAAACAAAATTTTGAGCACGCAGCAATTTTGTATGCTTCCGCACAAAATAGTCCCACACAAAAATGTATCAAAACTAGTAAAGCTTTTGTGTTTTTTTTCGCTCGATGCTATTAAATTATAAGAAATGAAGAGAAAATTTTTTGTTTTCATGGAGGTATGAACCGAAAAAACTAATCACACAATGTATGAATCTGCTTCACGTATTCATACAGTGTGATTAGTTTTTTCGGCTCATCCCTCCATGAAAACAAAAAATATTCTCTTCATCTCTTAAATATAATATTCTTTGAAGTGGGGGTATAAAAATTGAAAAAGTACAAAGCTAACACACGGCGCACAACATCAGATGAAACATGATCCCAATAGGTAACCATGAACTTCAGTCAGGTGACCTAACATGCAATTTCTTCATTTCCCAAAACAAGCATCTTTCCCACAATGTTTTCTACACATATAGATGAAAAAATTTTAATATGCAATCAACTTAACCCATTCCCACACAATCCCACCTCAAGAAAAAAATCTTTGGAATACAGTGTGGAAAATGAAGAATTCGATTGGAACAAAGACAGGGACTTTTGAAATTTGATAAACTTTGAATTATTATCTGCAACTTCTTTTAATTTTGACCTGTCTAAAATTGTGTTGTCAGGTCATGCATGCAGTCTGCAACTTCTCTCAATATGAACCAATCTAAAATATTGTTGTCTGGTAAACTAGATATGTATGAGTTACCACCTGTTATATGTTTGCAGATCCCAGACTGTGATTTTGTTAAGGTACCATGAGGACTCATTCCCTCCGCTATCATCATGCCAGATACGTATTGACATCAGATCACCGATTTTACGTCTTGTACTCATCACAAATGTTCGCACACTTCCTGTCTCAAAACCCTGTACAGGATATATACATACCCTTACATCATATTATATATACAAAGGGCAATACAAGTATTGACAGATCAATTAAAGAACCAATCGATCAACCAAATCATTTATTTACACCATAAGTGAACTTTCAATCCCAAATTGGCAGACATTTACATGAAGCATTTTTGTTGGTTTGGCCATTTCAATGTCATAACAACAGCTTATTCAAGCTGTAGTTATGAAATTCAGGTTGCCAACCAACCAATTTACCTTTTTGCTATATGTTACTGGCCATAAATTTTATGAAATAACAATGTTTAATCCATTCGCACGCAATGACGCTTTTAAAGGCCCCTCCATATGAAATCTTTTGAAAACATTGTGGAAAATGAAGAAATTGCTTGTAACAAGCAATTTCTTCATTATCCACAATGTTTTCCACCCCAAAAGACAAAGATTTTAAAGATTTCATTAACTTGAAATTGTCGTCTGTAACTTCTTTGAATTTGGACTGGTCTAAAATCTTATCATGTGGGAATGGTTTAATATCAAAGGGGAACTTCCTATCAGTTTGCATGGCCAGCCTTACTTTCATGGATATAAGATGCTTTAACATTGCCCTTTAACCCATTCCTACTCAGTGACCCTTTTAGACGCCCCAAAGAAAAAAAGGTTTGGAAAACATTGTAGAAAATGAAGATATTGCTTGAAACAAGAAATTTCTTCATTTTCCACAATGTTTTCTACCCCAAAAGTAAAAAAAAAATCCAATATTTCCTCATCTTTAAAATGTCGTCTGCAACTCCTTTCAATTTGGACCAGTCTAAAATTTCGCTGTCTGGTAATGGGTTAATCAATAAATAAACGACAAATTTTAGACTTATTAAGTTAATTACATTTTAAGAATCTCTGTATTTTTTGGTTAGAAAACATTGCAGATAATGAAGAAATTACTTGAAACAAGCAATTTCTTTATTTCCCTCCATGTGTTCCAAATCATTTTTCAATGAGGGGAGTCAAAAAGCATCAATATGTGGGAATGTGTTAAGCCCATCACCATATTTCAAAAGTTTTAGAAAGAAGCTGCAGACAATGATAACTTAAAAATCTTTTCACTGTAGGGTAGAAAACATTATGGACATTGAAGAAAATGTTTGTTACAAGCAATTTCTTGATTATCCACTATGTTAACAAAATCTTTTCCCTTTAGGGGAATTAAAAAGCAAGAATGTGTGGAAATAGTCTTTCTATTCTTTGTCAGTGATTTGCCTAACTTACTATATGTGACGGATCATCCAACATTCGTATACCCGTGTCACTTCTCTCCCCGGCCAGTATAAAGGCTATTTTAGACTTGGTACCTGATCCTGATCGCATGCCAGTGAAAACTCGTACAATGTAGAAATACTGGTCTGCTATATCATTGTCTATCATCAAGGAATAGGACCACTGTAATACATTATCAACCCTTTCCTGTTTTAAAATTTGTTAGACCTGTCCAAATTCAAAGTTTTTGCAGACAAAAATTTATAGTGGATTTAATTTGAAAAATAACCATCCAGTAGGGGAGAAAATAGTGTGGAAAAAGAAGAAATTGCTTGTTACAAGCAATTTCTTCTTTTCCCACAATGTTTTCTCAACTATAAAATCACAAGGACGTAAAAACCAGTGATTGTACAGGAAAGGGTTAACCCATTTGACCCATTACCAAACAACAACATTTCCAAATTCAAAGAAGTTGCAGACTACAATTTCGAGTTGCTACAATTTTCAAAATCATCATCTTTTGACACAAATAAAATAGAGGAAAATGATGAAATTGCTTGTTTCGAATGATTTGTTTTTTGAGGCGCGTAAACAAGCAGGATTTTATGGGAATGGGTTAAAGGACAGAAAACATTGTTTGAAAAGAAGAAATTAGTTGTTACAAATTATTTTTCCTTTCCCAAAATACTTTCAAAATTAATCTCTGCAGGCTAATCATGGAAAAATTTACCCATTAGTATGATTACAAGGCATCAAAATATTAGACTCAGGTTTAAATTGAAAGAATTTTTCTTGAACATAGTGAAAAAGCAGAATTGAGAGAAAATGGTTTAACCCATTACCACACAGCAAAATTTTAGACTTGTCCAAATTGAAAGGAGTTGCAGACAACAATTTAAAGTGTATTACCTTAAGGATTTTTTAAACTTTCTTGGTAGAAAACATTGTGATAAATGAAGAAATTGCATGTCACAAGCAATTTCTTCATTTTCCACAATGTTTTCCAAAGCATTTTTCTTGAGGGGTGTCCAAAAGCATCACTGTTTGGGAATGGGTTAACCCATTTCCACACAACAAATTATTACACTGGTCCAAATTCAAAAATTTTACCAACAATTCCAAATTAATACATTTTTCATTTGTAGTTTTGGGTTAACCCATTACTACATGATGCGCTAAATAAAACCTTGTAGAAAACATAGTGACAAAAGGTTGTTCGTTAGAAATGTCAAAGTTTTCTGCCATGTTTGATAATTCATTTTTGATTTTTACCAACTTTGAACTATAGTCTGCAACCTTTTTGAATTCTGACCTAGACTGGTCAGAATTCAAAACGGTTGCGGAATGGAGACGGATTATGCTCCCCAAATAAGGCTTTGTCACAAAACTGTATGCCATTAATGGACAAAAACTTCTTATTGAATGCAACTATAGCTTGAGAGTTCAGTTCACAAGAAATTCGGAATTTTGACAAACATTGAAGGAATCTGTTTTTGCTTCACAGGCTTGATTCTAGTAAAATTCAATATTATCATATGGTAAAGGGTTAAACATTTTACCTTGACCATCAAAGTTATCAATGAAAAATGTCTACATACAAAAAATGAAGACTCTAACTTCAGTAGTCTTACAGAAACAATAGATTAATTAATTTTGAGTAGGAAATATACAAAATGTAAAGCTACATGGCATTAAGCTCCCTTTTAGCATGGTAAGGTTCATTGATTAAAAAAATGAAATAAAAATAACCTAGGGCATTAAATAAACAACATTTATATAAAGTAACAAGAAATTTGGGCAATTGGTAAAGGAGGTATATTTGAAAATTAATGACCTTAGCAATGTTACCTTGACCCTGACCAATGACCTTGATTTTGGTATCTGCTGAAAAGTCTTGTCAAAAGTAATAAACATTTGAAATATGAAGGCTGTATTATGGACAATGTTAAAGTAAGATTTTTGAAATTTGACCTTGAGAAATGACTTTGACCTTGACAGATGTCCATGAATTTAATACCAACAGAAAGGTCATGTCACAAGCTATTTACATGTGAAATATGAAGGCTATTTCATTTACCATTGTAAACTTATGGACAATGTTAAAGTTATGATTTTTGAAATTTTGACCTTGAGAAATGACCTTGACCTTGACAGTTGTCATTGAACTTAATACCTACAGAAAGGTCATGTCATAAGCAATGCACATGTGAAATATGAAGGCTATATCACTTACCATTGTAAACTTGTGGACAATGTAAAAGTTAAATTTGAAAGTTTGACCTTGAGAAACGACCTTGACCTTAACAGATGACCTTGACCTTAGTACCAAAAGAAAGATTTTGTCATAAACAATGTGCTTGTGAAATATGAAGGCTATATCTCTTATTAATCAAAAGTTATGGCCAATGTTAGTTTGTTGTGGAGAAATGGAGAGCTAACATAAAGCTAACAAACATTAAGCCCCCTTTTTCAATGACGCATTTTCTTTCCGCAAATTTCAAATACTTTACTGTCAAGGGCATCTGATTTGCTACTCAAATATGAAATTTCATTAAATTATGACCGTTAGACTAGGAGAAATTTGAGAAAAACTATACTTGACCCTAAATCAAAAAACCTGTATGATGGATGGACAAAAGAAACGGTGGCTATATGCTCTCCCTTCGGGAAGCATAAAAATTCAGGATTGTGTGGTAATTAATGGTTTGCTGTCAACAATTTGCTCCAACAGGAAGTTCAACTTCAATATTAAACTGCTTTTATTGGGGTGCAAAATTTATGGACAGTAACCTAGGACAAAAAGGCTATTCACTAAATTAATAAGGTTTCAGAATGACATTTAAGCTGCCAATGAAACAAAATGTCTTAGATTTCAAGGTTAATTTTTCGTTCTAAATGATAACCTTTCCATACCTTATACTGATCTTTTGAATCCTCTCTCCACACCCAAGCTAGTAGTAAAATGTAGGAGAGAATCAGGCTGACAACCAGTCCAATCACTGGTTCCTGGCCTACAGGCTCAACCACTTTAACCTCTCTATCAAAGTCTATCTTATTAGGGGGTACCAGGAATGTGGTTCCTACAGTCAGGGTCGTGTTGGTATTCCGACATTCACAAAATGTGTCAATTTTGGTACTGGCAGTGGATACCTGAGGGTCAAGATGGAGGGATAATCCTAGTGTGTCTAAATTTATAAAGTTGCTATTTCAAAGTTCATTTAACCCTTTCCCTTTTTTAAATTTTAGACTGGCCCAAATTTAAAAAGGTTGACAAGGTTACAGACAACAAGGAAAATTGGAAAGCAATTTGAAATGAAACCATCTTATGTAGTAGGAAATATTTGGGGAAAAGAAGAAATTGCTTGTTATCATATAAAAAATCACAGCAACATGAAATCCTAGATTTGTACAAGAAAGGGTTCAATAAAAGATTTATAGTCAAATAATGTTGTGAAATTTAGGAATACCAAGGAAACATTTGTGAGAAAAGGAATTATTTCTTGCCTTTATTTCAGATGTCTGTGGTTAATTTCAATTTGTGGAGAAAACATGGAAACATTATGGAAAGTGAGTAAATCTCTAACTCCACAGAATGGACATTTTTCAATAGATATATTTCTGCAAAAATTAAAATTAAACTTTATTCAATTTTTGAAAAACTTTGGAATTTTTAGCATATTGACATAGTCATGAACAATTATTAGATATTTAGTCATTCATCATGGCATTAGAGTTAAACCCTTTCATTATATAAGATGCAAGAGCCATTTTGGACATGGCCATCCCCCGCCGTAAAAGCTTGATAGTAAACTGAAGCCAGTTAGATTTAGGCTTCTTGTGCACTGCATTTCTTCTCAATGAGTTTGATAATAGCTATTATACTTTCAGAGATATGCTCAGGACAAAATAAGCCGCCGTCATAGCGCAGTTGGTAGCGCGTCGGACTGTCAATCTAGAGGTCCCGGGTTCGATTCCTGACGGCGGCACTCATCCTTTCCGACTATTTGTCTCTCACCAATGGGTCAACAATCGTAGACCTATGTGGGATAGCAGCTGGAGGCTAGGAAAGGGTGTAATGGTAGTACTGGTGTGAGAAATACCAGGAATCCATTGATAGGTGCTCCAGCCGCCGCGATATGACTGAAAGATTGTTAAAAGCGGCGTAAAACCCCATACAAACAAACAAACAAAATCAGGACAAAATTTAAGTCTTTAAAACAAAAAAGCGCGATAAATAATGCAAGCAAGAATTGTGGTTCTTGTGCACAATAATTCTCCTCAACGAGATCTATCCACCTATGAAGTTTCAAGCTAATAGCTATTAAACTTTCAGAGATATGCCCAGGACAAAATCTTAACCTTTAAAGCAAAGGGCAATAACTCCAAAATTATGCAAGCAAGAGTTGTGGTTCTTATGCACTGCACTTCTCCTCAATGAGATTTATTGACCTATGATGTTTCAATTTGATAACAATTATACTTTATGAGATATGCTCTGGACAAGTTTAGTGATGGAAGGATGGAATGACGGGACGGAATGACGGACGGAGACCATTACTATATGCCCTTCCCCTAAACGGCAGGGGATAATGTGCAAAATTTTTGTAAGTGTCTGTTTATTTTTATCTAACAATTTTGCAAAAATTTTTCAAACTATTTTTCAAACTATTTTTATATAATTCCTAGATAGCCCCTTTTCAAGTGACAATTTACACTGAGATATAGCCCAATGTGTATATATACTTACTACACACATATCTTTGTCCAAATAATATTCATAATCATGGCCAGTCACCCAGGACAGACAGCTCACACTCATATATATTTTGTATGTGTATAATACTTGCTACACACATATTTTTGTCCCAATAGTATTAATCATCCTGGCCAGCCATCTAGGACAGACAGTTAGTTGACAGTCATATATATCTTGTACGTGTATAATACTTACTACACACATATCTTTGACCAAATAGTATTCATAATCATGGCCAGTCACCCAGGACAGACATCTCACACTCAAATTTATTTAATATGTGTATAATACTTACTACACACATATCTTTATTGAATTAGTTTTGGCCATCCAGCCATGACAGACAGCTCACACTTACATATATTCTGTATGTGTATCATACTTACTACACACATATCTTTGTCCCAATAATATTCACCATCTTGGCCAGCCACCCAGGACAGACAGCTCACACTTGTAACATTGGCACAAAACGATCGGAAAAGTAAACTGTTGTCATCTGAGTTTTCTGAAAATAATCTAAGGCCTTTTCTTCTGCTGTTTAAACCATTAACACACTACAAATTTTAGACTGGTCCAAACCAAAAGAAGCTGCAGACCACAATTTCAAGTTGATGGAGTTTTAAATTGTTATGTCTTTTTGGATAGAAAACATTATCCACAATGTTTTCCAATGTTTTTTTTTTCTTTGGAGGCATTAAAAGCAGGGTTTGTGTTGGGACTGGGTTAACTTAACCACCCTTGTCATGCTGGATTGGTATTTCTCTTAATAGAGGTCAAAGGTCGTGGTCAGGGTCACAAATAAATAGCCTACAACCTGATTAAGTTTAATGAAATACGATCATGATTTTACAAGATTTATATAAACATATAAGGTATGTAACAGTCAACACAATTTCATTACAGTAGGACAAAGGTCAAGGTTACTTTACCCAATATATAGTGAAAGCATATGACCTGTTATAGCGCAGTTGGTAGTGCGTCAGACTGTCAATCTAGAGGTCCCAGGTTCTATCCCCGACGGCGGCACTCATCCTTTCCGACTATTTGTCTCTCACCAATGGGTCGATAATCGTAGACCTATGTGGGATAGCAGCTGGAGGCTAGGAAGGGATGTAATGGTAGTACTGGTGAGAGAAATACCAGGATTCCATTGTTAGGTGCTCCAGCCGCCGCGATATAACTGAAAGATTGTTAAAAGCGGCGTAAACCCCATTCAAACAAACACACTGTTAGAATTGCATGAATATTATAGTCAATCTAGGTTTAAAAGAAAGTTAGGTAAGAGGTCAGAGCAAAAGTCAAAGGATCATAGTACTTCATTCCAAATGAAAGTCAACCATCAACTGAGTATGAATATTCCAAGTAAGATTGACCTAGGAGTAAGGAATACATGTATAGGCAAGGTTAAAGTTTCTTTAAGGTAGTTCAAAAGGTCAAGGGCAACAGATCACAATACTTAATGCTATGTGAAAGAATTCAATCTGATGGATATACACATACAAATTAACCCTTGTCATGCTGATCCTGTGATATTCCTGTTTTGGCAGGAGGTATAGATAAAGATCAGCCTGCACATAAGTGCAGTCTGATCTTTGTCTACACTACCTACTAGTACCTTTTATGTAGCATTTATTTGTGAAATTAAATTTTCAACAGATATACATGCCATTTATGAGGGCCCTCAGTGCTTTCAGTGCTTTGATTTAATAGCAGTCTTGGAATCATTTTTTTATTCAGCATGAAAAGGGTTAAAGGTCCTAGATGTAAAGAAACTATAAACATTAGCAAGGATAAATTCTTTGACTATAGTCCCATACAAAAAGGTATCAAAATTTGTAAAGCTTTCGTTCTTTCCACTCATTGCTATTAAATTATAAGAAATGAAGAGAATATTTTTTGTTTTCATGAAAGTATGAACCAAAAAAACTAATCACACTGTATGAATACGCAAAGCCGATTCAAACATAAGTGCGATTAGGTTTTTCGGTTCATAACTCCATGAAAACAAAAAAATATTCTCTTCATTTCTTATAATTTAATAGCATCTAGCGAAAAAAGAAAAAAGTTTTCACATTTTGATACCTTTTTGTATGGGACTATTTGTGCGGAAGCATAAAAAATCACTGTGTGCTCAAAATATTGTTTTCAGAATGCCCGTTTTTGATAGACGAAACTGAAAATTAAATTATTTGGTAATGAACTCTGTTCTTAATCCTGGGGTTGTAAGTTAAGACAACATTCTTACAGACATTTGACAAAAGGTAGCCTGACATGTGTCACAAGTCTCTATAAGCAGGTAGTAAGCAGTGCATCTATATGGAAATAGCAGCTGGTGGCTCGTATCTAATGTTGTTTCTGCACTGGTTTGAGAAACAAGAGGAAGCCAGGGTTAGTTGCAATAGCCGATACTATATGCTTAAAATACAGTTGCAAAAATGGTTTTAACCAAATACAATCATTCAACTTTTCTTAAAAATAAGCTACCTAGGTTAGGTTTAAGACCTATCCAGATCTTTCCAGTACTTGTGTAATCTGATGACTTGACGAGAAGTTTGTACCCGTCCTCTAAGTTATAGCTCTCGTCACGAACCATTGGTGTTGTGTATTCGTAAAGATTCTCTTCAAGATTGGGTTTGACTTCAGCATTCAGGTACACTGTGTAAATCTAAAAGAGAAATAAAATTATGTTTTTTCTGTAATAAGTAATTGTAATAAGTTCTTAAAATCTGACAACACTGTCCTACGAGAAATTAAATGAGACTGGTCCAAATTCAAAGAAGTTGCAGATGACAATTTTTTGTTGATGAAATTTCAATAATCTTTTACTTTTATGAATAATTATGGATAATACAGAAATTGATTCATTTTCCATAACATTTTTGGAAGCTGTTTGCTGAAGGGTGTAAAAAAGCAGGACTGTTTTAGAATTGGTTAATACTGAACACAATATCTATGTTTGGTGTAACATGCAATTAATCGTATCCCCCCCAAAATAACAGCTCAATAGCAAAACTGTTTTTAGTTTGTTAGTTTGTATGGTGTTTCATGCAGTTCTGAACAATTATTCAGTAATAAATCACAGCAAGTGGAGTTAACAAGAGCACCATATGAGGATACCAATGCTAGGATGGTTGAGTGCTTGATTTAGGGTAAAATTTAAGGTAATCAACAGGGCTGTTGGCCCTAAACGGCTCACCTGAGTTGATGACTATAGAAGTAAGATAGCACAAGTGACCTTATTTCAGCTAAAAGTGACCCAATATCAAAACTTTGTTTAAGAAATCAAGATCAAACATTCTTACAAATTTTCAAGGTATTTATGCAAGAAAAGTAGCAAGTAAATTGGAAAGAAGATTTTTTTATATTAGACCTTGTGACCTATTATTTGACCCCATGTGACCCAATATCAAACTTGACAAAGGTTTTTATGATTTTGTTTGTTTGTTTGAATAGGGTTTTACGCCGCTTTCAACAATCTTTCAGTTATATCGCGGCAGCTGGAGCACCTAACAATGGAATCCTGGTATTTCTCACACCAGTACTACCATTACATCCCTTCCTAGCCTCCAGCTGCTATCCCACATAGGTCTACAAATAGTTGGAAAGGATGAGTGCCGCCGTCGGGGATCGAACCAGGGACCTCTAGATTGCCGAGCTAAAAAATATTTATCTTATACCTATAAATTACCATGTGTAATGCAAATGTCAACATATATGATATTTTCGTGTTACACTTTAATGAAGTTCGCATTCATTTATAAAACATTCCAATACAAAAATACATATTGTGTTGCATCATATCTTAGGTTTTCCACTGATTTTACACATTTTTGCACTGCCAGTCTATTTTTAGATGTGTGAATTGTATATATTAAAAGGAATACTGCAACAGTCTTTCTTTCATACAGGCCATATCTTGTCTCATGGCTTGTGTAGAATACCATTTGACTCGACCTTTGGTCTTATAAAATAGTATTCTACACAAGCTACTCGACAGATACAGACTGTAAGAAAGAAAGACTGTGGTAATCTTCCATATATATTACCAATTCTGTTGTATTTGGTCTGATGAATATCAGAATATCATCTTCAGCAAACTTTCTATCAAACAGAATGTAGATCATCTTGTTGGTGTCCCCTTCTTCATATGTTGGGGTCTCATCTCTGATTATAAGGAAATACAAGAAGTTATAAAGTCATTCTCATTTGACATAAATTTAGACTAGTCTACACTGAAAGATATTACAGACGTTACAGACATTAAGTTGGTTCAAGGAATAAATAAATAAAATTTAATCCTGTATTTGTACCGATAGAAGAAAATAGCTTAGGAAAAAGATACTAGGACAAAGAGAAAATGCTTGTGACAAGCAAATTTGTCTTTTCTCACAATGATTTCCACTTTGGCACTTATTATTCATCTTCAGCATACCTTGATTTTTTTCTGAAACCTCTTGCAAATTGGATCAGTCTAAAATGATCTGGTTTGGAAATAGTTTACTCATTTAAACCAAGTAATCCCTTGTTTACATACCCATTGAATATACAGATAAACTTAGAGGAAAAAAGGGAAATTGTTTTTCCACCCTAGGTGATTTTTGTTAAAATTTACTGCAAAAAAACTAGACATTGTTGCAAAGCTGACTAATACCCCCCAACAGCCCTTGTCAAATGATGTATGCAACTCAGTTCAATTTGGACCAGTCTAGCATTTTGCTTTCTGATAATGGGTTAAGAACGCTTTCATATGCTCTACAAAACATTACCAAGACTTATGCACAATCTCAACTATTTGAACTATACTTAACTTACGTGCACTGAGGCGTAATTTTATTTTCCAATCTGAAAGTCACAGTATCTCCACCCAACTTCGCATCACCGAATTGGAAAACGGGCACGTAGGAGGTTATCCTGTCTCCAAATTGTCCCCAAAAGTACGGATTTTCTTTGAACACAGTGGTCTGGAAGTAAAACAGGATTTAATCCATTCTTAAACAACACCCCTTTTTGACACCACTCAAGAAAAATACTTTTGAAAACATTGAGGAAAATGAAGGAATTGCTTATTAAAAGCAATTTCTTCATAAATCACAATGTTTTCTAACCAAAAATATAAAAGATTTATAAAATTTAATCACTTAAAAATTATCACCTGCATCTTCATTGAATTTTGACCAGTCTAAATTTTTGTTTCGTAGGAATTAGTTAAGTGAATATTTCATTGTCTAATCAAATCCTATTGACTTTTCACTCTTTACATGATTTTAGATTTGGATTAGATAGATTTTATTCTCATTTAGTACAAATATAAGTCATTTTCATTATACCAACTCTAAAACAAGCTAACTTTTTTATCACAGTCTGGAAAAGACTATGGAAAGCATGTATGGTGGAAAATATAGAAATTGCTTTCACCAAGTAAATTCCTTCATTGTTCACTATTTTTTACCCTAAGAGGCAAAGAATTTTGAAATGTCATCAATTATGTATCATGTCTGCAAATTTCTCAAACTTTGTCATCTGGTGATGCATTATTTTTTATAATACTGTGGTATAAAAAAATTCTAAACACACTGTATGAAACCATGAAGCATTGTAAATTTGTATGCAAGAATACACGATAATTCTGTATCTTCATTTTTCATGGCAATTTTACACATTTTTTTTCAGCCAATTAGAATTCAGTTTTGTTTTATACAAAATGTTCTCAATGTCTTATTTATTGCTGTATGCTACGGACATGAAAATAGCTCACCTGTACAGGGATTGTGGCTGCCTCACACAGACCTGGGTCATACGATATCAATGACATCACATCAACGCCGACTCTAGGACGTGAAACAGTTGTGTCGATCAGTAAGTTAGCTGGAACAAGTTCAGCGGACAGGTAAAAGAAGTCGTTGTCGATTGTGTATGCAGGTTGACCTACTTCTGTAAGTTTACTCAGTACGAAAGTTAGGTTACGAAGGGCAAACGTGAGGTAGGGGAGAGATTCTTTCGACTGTAATAGAAGTATAAATAGACGATATTGAATGAATCTTTTGTCTAGGCCACTTGCCAATCAGGAATACTCCAGGTTCAGTATAACATGAGTTAACCCATTCCCTTCACAAAACAAAACTTTAGACTGGACAAAATTGAAAGTAGCTGCAGATGACAATTTTAAGTTGATTGAATTTTAATTGTCTTTTGTCATTTTGGATAGAAAAATTTGTGGATAATGAAGAAATAGCTTGATACAAGTATTTTCTTCATTTTCCACAGTGTTTTTCAAAGCTTTTTTTCTTGGGGGGCAAAAAAGGACGGATAGTGTGAATGGTTTAACACTTTCCTGTACAATACCTGGTTTTCATGTCCCTGTGATCCTATAATTGAGAAAACATTGTGAAGAAGGAATTGCTTGTATCCTTTTTTTTGACAATATTTTCTACCCTACTAAATGGTTATTTTTCAAATTAAATCCACCTGAAATTTTCATCTGCAAAATCTTTGAATTTGGAATAGCCTAAAACCTTGCAATACAGGAAAATGTTAAAGTAGCTAGTCACTTTTATGAGAAACATAAACAATGCATACCGCTTTAGATTTAATGAATTTGTCCAAGTAATATCTCTGCAGCTGTTTCTGTGCGAGAAAGGTTTGTTCCTGAAGACTCAAAGCCTGTGAGTTTTCATCTTCTGATTTAAACACAAAGATGTATTCTAAAAACTGTCTCATTGTATCAGATGTGGGGTCCTGAGGCAGATTTGGAGTTAAGACTGTTTGAAGCTCTGCAAGGATGTTTCTGCATAATGTTTTCAAACCTGAAGAAAATTATACATTATCACATGACATGACTATAATCTAATTCAAATACAAGACTTTGTAGCTATTTTTTTAGGCTAATATTTTAGGAAATGTGAACAAGAGTTCTGTAATCATGTATTCTGTTAAATGGTTGCACTGTATTTCAACTATATAGAGATTAAAATTAAAATCCACTCAGAAATAAAGTAGATTTGCTATCACAAGCAATTTTCAGATAATGTCCCCTTTTCAATACATGGCCTATTATAAACAAAAACAAGATGTCTTTGTGAAACACAATGCCCCCGCCATACATGAGTTGTTTTTTTTAGTGTTTGACCTTGGTATGTGACCTTGACCTTATCACATGACCTTGACATGAGGATAAGTATCATGCCAAATATGAACATTGTATCTTGAATAGGCTGGTAGTAATTGGCAATTTTAAGTTTTTTTGGTTAAGTTTTGCAGACAGACAGACAGACCGACAGACTCAATAACTGACAGATGGATAACAGTAAAACAATATGCCCCGATCTTTCGATGCAGGGTCATAATTACCCAATTCAGTACACAGTAAATGACATGATGATTAACCCATTCACACAGGATCACACTTTTAACACCTTAAGTAAAAGTACTTAGAAAACATTTTGGGGAATGAGGAAATTTCTTTGCATTCAACAATATTTTCTATACCAAAGCAAGAAGATTTTTATAATTTCATCAATTTCAAATTGTCATTGAGTTACATTGTTTCAGTTCATTCTAAATCAAACCGCAGGAGTAGGCACACAAAAACACTGTCATTTTAAGTTATTACATAATTCCAAAATAATTAAAGGATTTAGAATAATATTTGTCTCTTGTACAACAAAACATCATAGAGATTCATTGTCACATGTTTCAGTTTATTCCAGTCAGACCTGTTGAATCCCTTTGGAAAACATTGTGGAAAATGAAGAAATTGCTTGTTACGAGTAATTTCTTCATTATCCACATTGTTTTCCACCCTAAAACACAGAGATCTTCAAAATTTCCTCAACTGAATAACTTGAGTTAGTCTAGTCTAGACTAGTCATCTGGGAATGGGTTACTGTTAAAGTTTACATACACATGGATGGATGCACTCACGACAGACTCAGTGCCACAATAATAGCTTGTTGGCTTTCAGTCGGTGCAGCTAAGTGATAGGTTTAGAAAACATAGTGAGAAATAGAGAGATAAGTTTTACTCAAGCAAATTTCTCTTTCTTTTTACAATAATTTTCTTTCCTTCAAATAGTATTTTTTCAAAATAAATTTTGAGCAGTTGGATATCTTGTTGCCTAGTAATAGATCAATCCATTATCTGACATTATGTTTAACCCATTCCTACACAGCAAAATTTCAAACTGGTCCAAATTGAAAGGGGCTGCAGATAACAATATCATTATTATGAAATTTTGATTTTTTTTTTACTTTTGGGATAGAAAACATTGTGGATAATAAAGAAATTGCTTGTAACAATTTTCCACAATGTTTTCCAAAGCTTATTTTTCTTTGGGGCGTCTAAAAGCATCACTGTGTGGGAATGGGTTAAAACTAGTCAAAATTTGCTGAGGCTGCATACATTTCAAATTGCCTCAAGATTTAAAAAAAAAATGCATAATATAGAAAGAAATATTTTAGAGAAAAGGAGAAATTGCTTGATGCAAATAACATCATCTTTTCTGACAATGTTTCCTACATCTTTATTTCTTGAGGTCCTCTAACAACCAGGTTGTGCATTAATCATTCAGCCCATTTACTAGAAAACAAAACTTTAGACTGGTTCAAATTGAAAGAAGTTGCAAATGAGAATTGTAAATGATGGAATTTTAGAATTCTTCATACTTTTGAGAAGAAAATATTGTTGACAATCATACCTTCAACAGCAGACAGCACCATCCATGTTATGGGGAATGTCCGGTCCTCAACATGATTAGCTAAATTCCTAGCCAGGACATCTGCAATCTTTGCTGCCATAACCTGAAAGAGAGCAATTGTAATTGTTACTGCTGTATGTTAGATTATTAATCAGCCTTGCCATAACATTCTAAACCATGACAAATGTATGCCAAGTGTGCATCTGCATCTGCACAATCTGATCAAAGTCTTTAATATGCTTTCTACTGATAGATATTGATTCAAATCTTCTTTAAAAGATCAGTGAATATTTTAAATACCCTGTGTGGCTGTTCAGACCGCTCAATGTCTGCATATAATGCGTATATGAAATGGTTTAAAATGTCATGTAGAGGCTCAATTTGAAGCTTATGTCGAGAGGACTGTGCTGATGTGATAATCTGATTGTGACTACGATAGTGGGTGAAGAATCAACAGTACTGTCTTGTGTTGTGTGTAAAGTTGATCTAGCTTGAGTGACAAACTCTATTAACCCATTCCAACTCAATCCCTCCTTTTTACGCCCCTCAAGAAAAAAACTTTGGAAAACATTGTGGAAAATGAAGAAATTGCTTGTATCAAGCAATTTCTTCATTATCCACAATGTATTCTATCCATAAAGACGAAAAAAATCAAAATTCCATCAACTTGAAATTGTCGTATGCAGCTTTTTTCAATTTGGACCAGTCTAAAATTTTGCTGTGTTGGAATGGGTTAAGAGACCACTTGCATTAAGCCACTACAATCGAAATCCACTTTTAAAAATCAAAAGCTGGCATAAAAAAGTGGTCTTACGATCTTAAAACATATCATACCTAAATCCAGTGTTATAGGAGCTCATTAGAATCGTCAGTGAGACAATTCTAAGGAGTTCCACAACATAGGATTAAGCAAGAATAATACATGTAATAAATACATGTATGTATAAAATCAATCCTTCATATATTTCACAGAAATGTGTTTTATGTGACCATTCTCTTAACCCTTTCCCGTTCATACAAGGGATTTTACGTTCCTGTGAATTTATTCTTGAGAAAACATTGTGGAAAAAGAAGAAATTGCTTGTAACAAGCAATTTCTTCTTTTTCCACAATATTTTCTATCACATAGGATGGTTTCTTTTCAAATGGCATAAAGTTCTCATAGTCGTCTGCAACCTCTTTTAATTTGGACTACCCTAAAATTTCCAAAAACAGGAAAGGGTTAAGTGACCACTCTGTTGGTTGTCCCATGAGTGGTTGCTTAACCCATTCCCACACAACAAAATTTTAGACAGGTCCAAATTGAAAGGAGTTGCAGACAACAATTCAAAGTTTATGAAATTTTAGATTTTTTCAACTTTCTTGATAGAAAACATTGCGTAAAATGAAGAAATTGCTTGTCACAAGCAATTTCTTCATTCTGTATAATTTTTTCCCAATTGTTTTTCTTGAGGGGCGTCAAAAAGCGTGTGGGTATGGGATAATTCAAGATTTACTGTATTTCCATTTAGTCATTGTTGCTACAATAGCTCATGCCCATGAACAATGCTCCTTAAAGATGATTTGTTATAGGAATAGTGCAAGGATACAGGACAAAACTGCTGAGAGCCTGGCCTGGTTCTGCGATGTACTCCAAGGATAGCATTGTCACCTGATTTCACTTGATACCATATATTGACTTAAGCCAAAACCATAAAGGCCATATTTTCGACCAATCAAAGTTAATTGATAAAATCTAAAAAGACAACAGCCAGAGGATCATTCAAGTAAAATTTTGTTGAAATCTATCAACTGGTTTCTGAGACAAAGATTTTCAAAGCTTTTGACATATATGGAAATTAGCTCCACCAATTAAAGCCATGTTTATCATCCCAATGAAATTCTTTGAAGAAATCTGACAAAGGGTCACCAAAGAATCATTCCCGTAAAATTTTGTTGACATCCATTGACTGGTTTCTGCGAAGTGGATTTTCAAAACTTTCACCATATTTGGAAATTGGCCCCTCCCATTAAAGCCATGTTTTTCATCAGATCAGAATTCTTTGAAGAAGAATCTGATGAGGGGTCACCCAAGGATCATGTCTGCAAAATTTGGTTGAAATCCATCAACTTGTTTCTGAGAAGAAGATTTTTCTTCACCATATTAGCCCCGCCTATTCAAGCTATGTTTATCATCTGCGAAATTCTTTGAAGGAATCTGATAAAGGCTCACCAAAGGGTCATTTTTGTGAAATTTGGTTGAATTTTGTTCAGTACTTTCTGAGGAGAAGATTTTTAGAGTAAAAGTTTACAGATTTCTACAACACTAAACTTGCATCTATAATGATTTTAAGAACAGGAAAGATGCGATTCAAACAGTGTGAACATTTTACCAATTTCACCCATTGCCACCCAAATCCGTTGTTTGATGCCCTAAAAGAGAAAAGCTTTGGGGAACATCACAGAAAAAGAAGAAATTGCTTCTAATTAACGATTTCTTCATTTCCTACACTGTTTTCTATCCCAAAAGACAAAGATTTGTTTACTTCAATCAATTATGAAAAGTCAATTTCAACTTCTTTTAATTTCCACCAATCTAAAATATTGTTGTCTTGGAATAGGTAAAATTTCAGACCTTAACTGGGAACATACTAAAACCTGTAGAATTGCAGGTAATTGAAACTTCAATTAATTCTATATCATTCTAACCCATCTAAACCAATTCTAAAGACTTAAAAAGATCCAAGTTGTTCCAGTAATATGAAAGCTTAGGAGTTAACCCATTCCCACACAGTGACACTTTTTGACGCCTCTCAAGATATACAATTGGGAAAACATTGTGTCAAATGAAGAAATTGCTTGTAACAAGTAATTTCTGCATTTTCCACAATGTTTTGTACTCAGATTGTTGAAAAAATCTAAAATTTCATGCACTTTTAATTGTCACCTGCAACTCCTTTCAATTTAGACCAGTCTAGAATTTTGTCGTCTGGTAAAGTGTTAATGACACAAAAGTAGAATACCTTTACTTACCGCTGCTGTGACGTTAGAATATGCTTTCTTTTGCAATGTCGCACCTATTGCCCGACTGACAGTTTGTATGGCAGGTAATGTAATTCTTCTCTCCGGTGGCCATGTTGATATACTTTCATACACATAGTAAACATACTCCTCACCAACCTGTCAAAATAGAATGGACGAATCGCTCACCACACACAATGACAAGGTAGTTTCATTGATTGATTGAATGGGGTTTACGCTGCTTTTAACAGTATTTCGTGGCGGCTGGAGCACCTAACAATGGATTCCTGGTATTTCTCACGCCAGTACTACCACTACATCCTTTCCTAGCCTCTAGCTGCTATCCCACTTAGGTTTATAATTATCCAAGGTAGTTTTACTGAGGTATCATATGATGTAAGTTTGTAGGTATCATATGATGTAAGTTTGTAAAGTACATGTATATGGCAAGAATATAAAACAAAACAAGAGGACCATGATGGTTCTATATCGCTCTACTGAGTATGATAGCTCTAGGTTTTAATTGAGAAGGCATTAAAAGATATCACAACAAAGAGCTTCATTTGATCTGAACGGCAATATTTTGGAGATATTTACCAATCACGGCTATCAATCAAATAATCAGTTGACCAATGAAATCATTCATTTAGACCAGAAGTGAGTTTTGAACTCCAACATTTTCTGCCATTTTTGTTAACCTTTTTGTTGGTTAAGAGACTTAAACATTGTAGCTACAGCTTTTTCAAGCTTTATCAGGTCGCGAACCAACACTTCCACTTTTTTGTTACAAAATAATGGCCATAAATTTTGCAAAAAAAACGCAGTTAAATAGGAAAGCGAAACTTCCTGTCAAGGTCAATGGGCAGAGCCGATGGAGTAAGTGGGGCATCCAGCAATTGGTCACTTTGGTAGAGGACCATAAGGTAATGCTATATGCAAGTTCTGAGAGTTGTAGGCCTAACAGTATGGGAGATTTTATAAAGATTTCCCTATTTTCTTCTTTGTTGATTTTCACCTAAGAATAATAGTTTGGTGTATTTTTGCAGAGAATCAAAAGCCAATGAAAAGACTAGACTAGAAATGTGTCACAGACATGGATGCCTGCATAATTGCTAGTCACATGACCTTCAGTTATGACCTTGAACCTTGGAGTATCCAAGACAACTTTACACATGATACTAGTATTCTTCAATGGGAACACCTGTGCCAAGTTATTTTGAAATACATCACTTAACCCATTCCCACACAGTGACACCTTTGGATGCCCCTCAAGAAATACAATTGGGAAAACATTGTGTAAAATGAAGAAATTGCTTGCAACAAGCAATTTCTTCATTTTACACAATGTTTTCTATCCAAAAAGTTGAAAAAATCTAGAATTTAAGTAACTTTTAATTGTTGTCTGCAACTCCTTTCAACTTGGACCAGTCTAAATTTTTGCCATCTGGTAATGGGTTGACTCTTGTCATCTATTTTGGCAGGACAGCCTTTACATATGTGCAGTCTGATCTTAGTCTACACCAACTACTTGTCCCTTTTACATCAAAGTTGTTTAAGAGATAAATATTCAACATGAATATTAAACTAAAATTAAGCGATTCAAGCGTTTTCAGCCTTTTGATCTAATGCAATTTTGTAGAAGATTTCATTCAGCATGACAAGGATTTACCCTTTCCAAAACAACAAAATTTTAGACTGCTCCAATTTGAAAGAGGCTGCAGATGAAATTTCAAAGTGCATTTAACTGGAAAAATAACCACTCTAAAGGGTAGAAAACATTGTAGGGAAAGAAGAAATTGCTTGTAACAAGCAATTTCTTCTCACCCCGCAATGTTTTCCCCAATACAAAAAAAATGGGTCATGAAAAACAAGTGATTGTACGGGAAAGGGTTAATGTAGAAGATAAGCTCCAGACAAGAAATGGACATACACATAAAACATACTAACAAACCTAACAACACTCACACACAAACAAGGGAACTGTATATGCCTGTTGCCATTACATTAACCCTTCTGTTTTATGAAATTTTAGAAAGGTCCAATTTGAAAAAGATTGCAGACGACAATGAAAAATGCATGCAATTTGAAATCTGACCATCATATGTGATAGAAAATATTGTGGGAAAAGGAGGAATTGCTTGTTACAAGCAATTTCTCCTTTTTCCACAATCTTTTCTCAAGTATAAAATCACAGTGACGTAAAATCCGGGGTTTGTCCAGGAAAGGGTTAAGGGGACATAAAATAGCCTAGCCCTCCTTCCTTACCTTTACCAAGTGATTGGCCAGCAGGGATTCCTCTACCTCTACAATAATTTTCCAGTAATCCGACCACCCAAGCTCTCCATCCCCACCTAGATTTGTCAACTCTTCTGGACTTATAACCACAGATGACGTTCCATTCAACTCCTGTGAACCAAATATATATATAACATATGTGATCATATCTATACTGCATCTCAGAGAAGAATTAATTTATATCAAGGAATTACTTGTTCTTTTGTACACCATAACCACTTAGTCATAAGTTTAAAACAATTCCCACGCAATCCCACTTTTTTAAGCCTCTTGAGAGAAAAAAACTTTGGAAAACACTGTGGACAATGAAGATTTTTTTTTCTTAACATACAATTTCTTCAAAGTCCACAGTGTTTTCAACATTAAAATGCAAAGATTTTTTAATTTTCGCCATCTTAAAATTGTTGTCTGTATGATCTTTTCAATAAGACTAGTCTAAATTTTTTTCAAGTGGAAAGGGCTTACTTGACAGATTGCTACACTTAATCAAAGAATCAATTGACCAATCAAATAATTCAGACAGGACGTAAACTTTAAACTCAGACTTTAGCTGACATTTATGTGAGGCATCTTTATTGGTTTGGCAACTGAACACTTTGGCGTAAATAACCTTAATAAAACTGTTTGATATTGAAGTGGAATTACCTTTAAGCTTCTGTGGGCATGGCAAGCAATCTATCAATTACTCCAAAACAGAAAAAAATCCTTTAACCGTCAGCAGAAGGAAAATTTTTTAGACTGGTCCAAACTGAAAGAAGTTGCAGACAACGGTTTAAAGTCTATGAAATTTTGGAATTTTTTCAACTTTCTGAATAGAAAGCATTGAGGAAAATAGGAATATTTGATTTTTCCTTTTGGTGTCTTAAAAAACTTTTTCTACGCAGCTGAAACATAATACATTCTTTTTTCACAACTTTAACACAACATTCCCTATGAATCAATCTTAATTCTTTTGATAGTTGACCAATCACAGATGTCAATCAGATAATTAGTCAACCAATATAATTGTTCATTTTGACTAGAAGTGAATTTTAACACCGCCATTGGCCGCCTTTTTTTATTAAGCTTTTTTGTTGGTTTGGCGAGTTAAACATCGTAACTACAGCTTGTTCAAGCTGTAGTTGGAACCTTGAGGTCCCCAACCAACTATTCTACTTATTTATTAAATGCAACTAGCCATAAATGTTGCAAAATAACTCCATTTAAAATCGAAGCAGGACTTCCTGTCAAAGTCAATGGAAGGGGGCCAACAGAGTAAGAGGGGGGAAAGCTCAATTATACACACCTTATATTTCCTAATGATATATGCAGCTAGGCATGATAAAAATAGATTTTACACACAAACTCAAAGAGAGGTAAACTTACAATGTTATTGTATAATGACGCTATACCAGTAATCTTTCTAGACAGTGTTCTGTAGTCCCAGGTCCTATTAGCCTTTACAAGCTCATCTGTGTAAGTTTCAAGGTATGGTTTTACAACATCTACTTGTTCTGTGTCAGTGATGCTGTTCAAGGCTTCACTCGTGATGGATGGATCAGGCTTAGACTACACAGAAAAAAGCAAGTAATATATATATATATCTAACCAAACGGTATTACCTACCTAAAAACTTGAAAAAAGTGTCATTTCTGATCACTCATTGGGCATACTCAGGGAGAAAAGTATTAGCTTTTTATCTTAACCCATTCCCACACAACAAAATTTTAGACTGGTCCAAATTGAAAGAAGCTGCAGACGAGAATTTCAGGTAGATGAAATTTTAAAGTTTACGTCTTTTTAGATCGAAAGCATTGTGGATAATGATGAAATTGCTTGATACAAGCAATTTCTTCATTTTCCACAATGTTTTCCCGAACTTTTTTTTTGAGGGGCGTAAAAAGGAGGGCTTGTGTTGGAATGACCTTGTCATGCTGAATAAAATCTTTTTTTAAGAATTGCATTAAAATCAAAAATGCTGAAATTACTGTAATCACTAGTTGTAGGTCAATATTTCTTTTGAAAACTGATTCTACAACTCTGGCTTGATAAGTACAAACAGGTGGTGTAGACTGTTGTGCAGGCTGATCTTTGTCTATACCTCCTGCCAAAACCTAAAGATTTATGTTTGGCATGACAAGGGTTAAATTTCAGTTTTTGAAATAGTTGATAAGATGTATGAAGTTTAACGCCACTTTGAACATTAGTTCTGTTATATTGCTTAGACTAGTGCATCTAACCATGGGTTCCTAGCTGGTACTTCTCACAGCAGTACTACAACAACAACTTATCTGAGCTTCAGCAGTTATTCACCCATTGGTGAGTTGAAATGGCTGAATCGAATATCTGAGAGAATTTTGGGCTTGCCGATGGGATGGGAACTACTGACATTTAACCATTTTAATGTTTTTCAAAATTTTAGTCTTGTCAAAATTCAAAGGGGTAGCAGACAACATTAAAAGAAGGTACATTTCAGAAAGTAGCCATCTTTCATAACATAAAATTTAGTGGAAAAAGAATAAATTGCTTGTTACATCTGTGATGGCTTGCAGGCATTCTCCTTAAGGCTATTACATGTATTAGATTCTCTCTTTAACAATAGCTATTAAGGCTCAAGCATCACTGTTAACCCTTTCCTGGTTTTTGAAATTTTAGACTGGTCCAAATTCAAAGAGGATGCAGACAACAATGAAAATTGGATGCAATTCCAAATAAAACCATCCTATGTGGTAGAAAACACCGTGGGAAAAGGAGAAATTGCTTATTATAAGCAGTTTCTCTTTTTTCCACGTTGTTTTCTCAAGTATAAAATCATAGGTACCCAAAATCCCGGGTTTGTACAGGAAAGGGTTAAAATAAGACTTGTGATGTATATCCATCACAATGAATGGTGACTGTAAGCCATGAGATAACAGACTGATAACATACTTGCCTGTATTATTCAAGAGATAAAGAGAATATTTTTTGTTTTCATGGAGGTATGAACCAAAAAACCTAATCACACTGTATGAACATGCAAAGTGGATTTATACAAAGTGTGATTAGGTTTTTCTGGTTCATACCTCCACGAAAACAAAAAATATTCTTTTAATTTCTTATAACTTAATAGCATCAAGCAAAAAAAGCAAAAACTTTACAAATTTTGATACTTTTTTGTATGGAACTATTTTGTGTGGAAACATACAAAATGGCTGCATACTCTAAATTTTGTTCATGGAGATATAATTTTTTCGACCAATCAGAATGCCCGTTTTTGATAGACGAAACTAAAAATTAAATTATTGCAGCTCGAACCTTGGTGACAAGAAAATTTGTCTGGTTATGAAAGAAAAGGTTTTCTTACCAAAACTGTGTAAACTTTCTCTGCATAATCACCAAATATGTCACATATACGTAAAACCACCTCAAGAGTAAAGTTGTTTGCAGGGTCTCCAATTTGAAGAGTTACAAGGTTTGAGGTACTTCCAGCTGATGGCAAAAAATACATTCTTTGTCCAATTCCAACTCATTCATATTTTTCAAGACTGTTGAGTAAACACCTTTTTAGACAATGCAAAGATGCTTATTACAAGCAATTTCTTCATTGTCGGCATTACCAGACAACAAAAAAACCAGACTGGCCAAAATCAAAAGAGCTGCAGACGACAATTTAGAGTTTATGAAATTTAAGATTTTTTTAATTTTTTGGGTAGAAATCATTGTGTATAATGAAGAAATTGCTTGTAAACAAGCAATTTCTTCATTATACACAATGTTTTCCCAGTTGTTTTACTTGAGGGCATCCAAAAGCATCACTGTGTAGGAATTGGTTAAAGCTATAGGTGATATTTGTTTTAAGAATTTTGGTACAATATCATAGGCAACGCTTTGACCCATTCCCACAAAAGCAAGCATTTTGGCAAACTCAAGAAAAGATCGTAAGAAAATATTTTGGGAAATGAAGAAATCACTTATAGCAAGCAATTTCTTCCTTTCCAACCATGCTTTCTACTTAAAGAGACAAAGACTTTTGGAATTTAATAAATTTGATATTGCATTATGCAACTTCTTTGAATTTGGACCTGTCTAAAGTATTGCTGTTTGATAATGGGTTAATGGTTAAAATCTGAAAGCCGTTTGCCCATTTAACATTTACCAGACAACAAAGTTTTAGACTAGTTCAAATTCAAAGAAGTTGTAGACAAAGGTTTTGTCTTTTAGAATAAAAAACATTGGTGAAAACTAGAAATTTCTTCAATTCCTATAATGTTATAAGGATCATTAAAATTTCATTAACTTAAAACCATTATCTCAGTACTTTCTTTCAATTTGAACACTTTAAAAAAATTGTCTGGTAATAGGTTAACCCATTCCCTATTGAAAAAGTTTTAGACTGGTCCAAATTTAAAGAAATCTTTGCCTTCTCGGGTGGAAGACATTGATAAAATTGCTTGTAACAAGCAATTTCTGCATTTTCCACAATATTTTCAAAGCTTTTTTTCTTGGAGGCATCAAGAAATGTGATTGTGTTTGAATGGATTAAACCCAAAACCAGAGGACAAAATTTTAGACTGGTCTAAGTTAGGAAAAATTGTGGACAACATTTCAAAAGGAATTCTAATTGAAAATTAAAGGTCAAATAGGCTAGAAATTATTGTGAAACTAGAAAATTGTCACAGACATGTATGCCCCAGCTTAAGTGGTTGTCACATGACCTTCAGCTGTGACCTTGAACTTGGAAGTATCCAACAGAACTTTACACATGACACATGTACTCATCAAGGGAACATCAGTGCCCCCTTATTTTGAAATCCATCAATTTAACCCATTCCAACACAAGAAAATATTGGACTGGTCCAAATTAAAAGAAGGTGCAGACGACAATTTCAAGTAGATGGAATTTTAATTTTTTTCGTCTTATGGGATAGAAAACATTGTGTATAATGAAGAAATTGCTTGTTACAAGCAATTTCTTCATTGTCCACAATGTTTTCCAAAGCTTTTTTCTTGTGGGGCGTAAAAAGGAGGACTTGAGTTGGAATGGGTTAAATAGAAGATTTGCTCCTGACAAGAAATGAATGTATACATTAATCCACCCTACCACTTCATTTCTCACAGTATCTTCAAAAACTATACTTTCATTATGCTTAAAAAGTGGGGACTATGTGTTAATGTGATAACCCATTCTCAGGAAGTCCCCACTTTTTACTACCCATAAGAAAAGACTTAAAAACAAGAGGGCCATTGGCCCTAAAAAGCTCACCTGAGTCAGTGACTATAGAAGTAAAATATCACAAGTGACCTTATCTTGTCCTAACAAGATCTGTAAACAAAGTCTTGTCCCCGAAATTAAACTTGAAAGACATTCATATCATATCTCAAGATATTTAACATTTTCTTTAAGAGTGCACACAAGGGTTTTCTATGGTTTGCTCTTGTTACCAAGTTTTTCGCCCCATGCGAACCAATATATATAACTTGACTGAGACATAATGGAGAATAACATTCTGACAAGCTTTCAAAACATTTGAGCCAAAAATATAGCCTCTAGAGTGCACCCAAGGGTTTTCTATGGTTCGATCTTGTGACCAAGTTTTTAAGCCCAATGTGAACCAATATATCTAACTTGACTTAGATATCATAGAGAAAAACATTCTTACCAGCTTTCAAAACATTTGAGCCAAAAATATAGCCTCTAGATGGCAAACAAAATTTTTCTAAGATTTGACCTAATTTGACCATATGTGATCCAATTGCAAATTTGTCCAAGATTACGTGTATACATAGATTCTGACCAGTTGTCAAGACATTTAATTCAAAATGTGACCTTGAGAGTGCTCACAAGGTTTTTCTGAAGTTTGACACAGTGACCTAGTTTTTGACTCCAAGTGACGTAATTTTGAACTTGTCCAAGAAATCATGTAGACAAACATTTTGACCAAATATCATGATTTTTGAGCCAAATATAAGACCTTTACATGGTACACAAGGTTTTTCCAAAGGTTGACCAAGTGACCTAGTTTTTGACCCCATATCAAGTTATTTCAATATTATCTGTGATCTCAAGCAGACAAACATTTTGACCATATATCAAGACATTTCTGACCAAGTTTCAAGACATTTCAGCAAAAGTGTGACCTCCAGAGTGCACACAATATTTTTTTAAGATTTGACCTTGTGACCTAGTTTTTTTAACCCTACATGACCCACTTTCAAAGACATCCAAGATCCCATGTAGAAAGACATTCTGACCAAGTTTCAAGGTACTTGAGCCAAAAATGTGATCTATAGAGTGCACACAATGTTTTTCTAAGATTTGACCTCAAGATCTAGTTTTTGAATCCATATGACCCATTTTCGAACTGGTTCAAATCACATGTAGACAAACATTCTGACCAATTTTCAAGCCAAAAAAGTGACCTCTAAAGTGCACCCAAGGTAAATGTTGACAACAGAAGACAGATGTCGACGATGGACGCAGGACATAGCTCGATCACAAAAGCTTTAATGACCACTAGGTGATCAGATGAGCTAATAAACAATGCTGAAAATGTTAGAAGCAATATCTTAATTTCTACATTGTTTTCTATCCAAAAAGACAGAGATATATTCTAATTCTTATTCCTTGAAATGTTTGTCTTCAATTCCTATGAACTTGATTGATTGGTTGAAAGGGGTTTAATGCCACTTTTAACTGTATTTCAGTCATGTCTCGGCGGCAAGAGCACCTAAAAAGAGGACCATGATGGTCCTAAATCGCTCACCTGAGGCATCTCCAAATTACAGTACTTTTTAGTATAAAAAAGACACAACTTGAGCAAAATAGATAAAATATATATAAGATTTTGGGTTATGTACAAAACAATCCAGTAATGCTTTACAATAATAATGAATGCCTTTGGCTTTATAGTTTAATCCATTACCAAACTATCCCAGAATTTGTCACCCTCAGGGAAAACAGGTTTGAAAAATACATAGTGAGAAAGGGAGTGACAAGCAATTTATCCATTTCTCACAGTGTTTTCTACCTGAAATTCTTTGTATTTAGATTTCAATCAAACTCTAATTACTGTCTGCAACTTCAATGGGTGTAATTTTAGCAACCTTGGTAGAGAACAATCTGGATGTACTATAAATCAAAATATGAATGCATTACAACTTATACATGAGGAGTGGAAAATATTTGAACATGCTCTTATTGAGCGTTTTTCATACCCTTGGATGCCTTGGGAAGGGCCATGTTTGTCAAAAGGATATTAACATGGTAGATAACAATAATGTTATGTAATGAAGAAGACAACTTTTAGTGACATGGTACAAAACCATCTAGTTATGCCCCCTACCAAATATGAATATCCTAAACCTTATAGTTTAAGAGGAGAAGTCTTTTGAAATTGCTCTAATTAAGCATTTTTCCAAACTTCGGACCTCAGGGGCGGGGCAATTTTTGACCCCAGAGATTAGATATTTAAAAAAACTTGGTTGAGAACAATATGATTAAACTCTATATAAAATATAAATGCCTTTGGCCTTGTAGACTGTTAAAAAAAAAGACAACAAAGATTTTCTAAAATTTCCCATTTTCATATGCCGCAGTTACAAGAATTCACGGAATTAAATTCTTTTAACAACTTTTGAAGAGCTTCACCTAAAAAACATCCCTGCAAAGTTTTAGCTTGATTGGCCTACTGGTTTAGGGGGAGAAAATTTTTAAAGATTTTAAAGATTTTTACAGATTTACTAAAGATTCTCATTTTCACATGCCGCGGCAACCAGAGTTTTTGACGGAATTAAATTCTTTTAACAACTTTTGTAGAACTTCACCCAAGGAACATCCCTGCTAAGTTTCAGCTTGTTTGGCCTACTGGTTTAGGAGGAGAAGATTTTTAAAGATTTTTACAGATTTACTAAAGATTCTCATTTCCACATGCCGCGGCAACCAGAGTTTTTGATGGAATAAAATTCTTTTAACAACTTCTGTAGAACTTCACCCAAGGAACATCCCTGCAAAGTTTCAGCTTGATTGGCCTACTGGTTTAGGAGGAGAAGATTTTTAAAGATTTTTACAGATTTATTTAAGATTCCCATTTTCACATGCCGCAGCAAACAAAGTTTTTGACGGAATTTAATTCTTTTAACAACTTTTGTAGAACTTCTTCCAAAGAACATCTCTGCAAAGTTTCAGCTTGATTGGCCTACTGGTTTAGGAGGAGAAGATTTTTAAAGATTTTTACAGATTTACTAAAGATTCACATTTTCACAAGCCGCGGCAACCGAAGTTTTTGACGGAATTAAATTCTTTTAACAACTTTTGTAGAACTTCACCCAAGGAACATCCCTGCAAAGTTTCAGCTTGATTGGCCCACTGGTTTAGGAGGAGAAGATTTTTTTTAAGAAATTGTGGACAGACGGACAGACGGACGGACAACGACCGATCACAATAGCTCACCTCGCACTTTGTGCTCAGGTGAGCTAAAAATGGATTCCCGGTATTTTTCACACCAGTACTACATCTTTTCATAGCCTCTAGCTGCTATTTCACTTTACAATTATCTACCCATTGGTGAGAGACAATTTCAAAAAGGATATGTGCCGCTGCCAGGGATCGAACCCATGGCATCCCATGATTAATGATTGGGAGTCTGATGCGCTACCGACTGTGCAATGACAGCGGCCCTATGATCTTGAACCAGTTTAAACTTTTATCATCCAGTTATGGGTTTACCCCTTGCAACACAACAAAATTTACGACAGTTCCAATTTGAGACCACAATTTTTAGTTGATGAAATTCTGAAAAACTTTTAAGTCTTTTTGGATAGAAATCAATGTGAAACTGAAGAAATTGCTTGTTACAAGCAATTTCTTTATATTCCATAATGTTTTCAAAAGCTTTTTTCTTGAGAAGTGAAAAGGAGCAGGATGGTGTGAGAATGGGTTAAGTCAACTTACGATCGTAATAAAGAATTTGTCTTTCGTGTTGATCGCCAGGATAACTCGCAAAGAAGTAATAAAACAGAGGTTGATTAGTTGTAAATGAAGAGTCTGTAAACCCCTCATCCTGCCAGTCTTGACAGGTCAGGTTGAATATATCTTTAGTGGCCACTGCTTCATACCGTATGGCTGAAATATGAGTAAGAATAATTTGTGAAGTACTCATGTACAAATGCTCCAGAAAAACCCTCTTACCTAATTACATCACAATCCCCCATTTTAACACCCCTCAGGAAAGACGTTCTGGAAACAAATGTGAAAAATGTAGAAATTGCTTGTTAGAGGCAATTTCTGCATTTTCCACATTGTTTTTGAATCAGAAAGACAGAGACACTTGAATTTCTATAAACTTAAAATTACCATCTGCAACTTCTTTCAAATTTGACCAATATAAAATTCAGTCGTCTGGGAAATAGTTAATGAATATTAGAGCTGAAATTGATTGGTTGAATGGGGTTTAACGCCACTTTTGACAGTATTTCAGTCATATCGCGACAGCTGGAGCAGCTTACAATGGATTCCTGGTATTTCTCTCACCTGTACTGCAACTACATCCTTTTCTAACCTCCAGCTGCTATCCCACTTAGGTTTACGAGTATCCACCCATTGGTGAGAGACAAATGTTGGAAATGATATGTGCCGCCGGGGATCTAACCCATGACATCCTATTATTGTATTAGAGCTGACAAGCTGAAGAAATTATTTTCATTGAGGTATGAAACTAAAAACACAAGCACACAAAATGAAGCTGCAAAGGGGATTCATACAAAAGTGAGTTTAGACTTTTAATTTTATACTTCAATGAAACAAAATATTTTCTCAGTGTGTCTTATCATTTAGCATTATAAACCCATTCCAAAACAATTCTGCTTTTTTACACCACTCAAGAAATGACTTGACCCATTACCAAATGACAAAATTTTAGACCGGTTCAAATTGAAACAAGAGGGCCAGAATGGCCCTAAAATCGCTCACCTGACTAATGTAAGATGATTAAAAATTTTGCCAACACTTTTGAAAAGGGTCACCCAAAAAATATTCATGTAAGTTAAGTTGAAATTAGCCCAATGGTTACTAAGGAGATGTTTAAAAATTTCAAAGTAAAAAAACTGCCCCGCCCTGCCACGCCCATAATTCAGCGTGAAACAAAATTCTGCGAACACCTTTTGAATAGGGTCACCAAAGGAACATTCATGCCAAGTTTTGTTGAAATTGGCCCAATGATTACTGAGGAGAAGATATTTAAAGATTTCTAAATAAAAAAACTGCCCCAACCTGCCACGCCCATATTTGGGCGTCAATCAAATTTCCAAAACATGATTTGAAAAGGGTCACCCAAGGAACATTCATGCCAAGTTTGGTTGAAATTGGCCCAATGGTTACTGAGGATATGATGTTTAAAGATTTCAAAGTCAAAAACTGCCACGCCCTGCCACGTCCATATTTGGGGGTCAATCAAAAATCCACGAACAACTTTTGAGAAGGGTCACCCAAGGAACATTCCTACCAAGGTTGGTAGAAATCTACCCAGTGCTTACTGAGGAGAAGATGTTTAAAGAATTGTTGACGCCTTCCGACGCACGGCAGACAAAAGGTGATACCAAAAGCTCACCTTGAGCACGTTGTGCTCAGATGAGCTAAAAAGTTGCTGTCTAAAAGTTGTTTGATGATGAAATTTAAAAGAACCTTGTCCTTTTGGATAGAAAACAACATGGATAATGAAGACATTGCTTTTAACAAATAACTTCTCTATTTTTCATAATATTTTCTAAAGCTTTTTTCCTTGAGGGGCGACAAAAAGCGGTATTGTGTGGGGATCAGTTAAGGAAAACAAGCGATTTCTTCATTTTGTTACAAGCAATTTCTTTATTTTCAACCTTGCTTTACCAATGATACTCTTAAAATGTCATACAAAAATGGGTGAAAATGACTAAGCTCTCACACAGTTTTAAACGTAAATCAAGATCAACAAATACATACATGTATTTAATACAGGAAGCTCTCTAAGTTGTTCATCGTAAGGTATAATATCACATGTTCCTCCAATAGGTACAATATTAGTCTTGAATTCATGATAGGCAGGGCCGTAAGTTACACCATTGTACACCATAATCAGAGTCACTAAATATCTCGCCCCATAGGAAAATGCATTAGGTTTGACAGTCAGGGTTCTACTTGTTTCATCTAAAAATATTACAAGAGGAAAGATCAATATAAACAAGGGTGCCTTCATCATGCCTTCATCAGGACATACACTGCTACATGGCTGTACTTTCTTGAAGCCCTCTTTTTCCATGACATAGTAGAAAATCAAAACACCTTTAAAATTTGTAATAGGTCATGTGATGGTAAGCACAGCATAGAAATTTCACACACTCTCAAAGAAAAAGTAGAAATACTTGTGTATATAAGATAATTTTCATTAATTGAATATAAACATATTTAATCTATTACCACACTATGAGGCTTTTTGAAGCCCCTCAAGAGAAACAATTAGAAAAACATTGTTACAAATGAAGAAATTGCTTGTAACAAGCAATTTCTTCATTTTCCACAATTTTTTCTACCCAGAAAGTTGAAAAATCCTAAAATTTCATAAACTTTAAACTGATGTCTACAACTCCTTTTAATTTGGAAAAGTCTAAAACTTTGCCATATGGTATTGGGTTTAACTTGGTAAAACCCTCATGATTGTCTGGGAAAGGGTGAAAAGCAAAACAAATACAGATATGAAAATAAGTGTGTACCTGTTTCTAACATATTGGCAGCTATGAGGTCTGTTATAAGATTTCTGGACATATTGACAGTGGACCCAGCTTTATTGTATATGGCCCAGGTGAAGGTAGCCGGACAGTTGTGTGGTATGTTGGGTACCAACTGTAGGTAGGACGTCACCGCTAATTTTGAGAGACAATTGATTTGACATCTGGAAAATATATGTGCCTGTGCGTGACATTTCCAACCATTTCGCATGTGCATGACGCGCACACATTGTGCACCCTGGACAGCCATTCGGGGCAATTAGAACATTCGTTGATTGTTAAAAGAAGCTTTCGGTCAGTATCTATCTACAGAGCTCAGAGTGAAGACTTTGATCTGACTGTGTGGATGCACATGCTGATCTGAGTCTTTAGTTGGCGCACATTTGTAATGGTTGGAAATGTCACGCATATATGATGAACAATGCTCATACACATGTAGAAATATTTAGTAAAAAATTCAATTGACAGGTTGCAGCTGAAATCAAAGAATCAATCTACCAATCAAATTGTTCATTTAAACTAGATGTGAACTTTTAACTCAGACATTTGCCAACATTTAAGTGATTTTTTTTGTTGGTTTGGTGAATTAGATGTCATGACTACAGCTTAACCAAGCTGTAGTTACGATTTTTAGGTCACAAACAATTCATTTTACTCTTTTGTTATATGTTACTGGCCATAAATTTTGCAAAATAATGCCCGTTAACCAATTCCCATGTAATGATGCTTTTTGGCAAAAACAATTGAGAAAACATTGTGTAAAGTTAAGAAATTGCTTGAACCAAGCAATTTCTTCCTTTTCCACAATGTTTTCAACCCAGAAATTGAAAATATCTGAAAATTTAGAGACATGAAATTGTTGTCTGTATCTCTTATCATTATGGACCAGTGTAAAATTTTGCCATTTGTTAATGGGTTGATATCGAATTGAATCTTCCTGTTGGAGCTCAGTGGCCACGGCCAGGTAGTGATCCATAAATTTTGAGAATCAAATTGTTGGTTGGTTGTACAGGGTTTTATTCCATCACCAGCTGGATTTCACTGATCTGAGGGTCACAGGTTCGAGCCCCACTGTCACCGGGGTGTGTCCATGGGCAAGACACTTAATAGCCAGCCCAAGTCCACCCTAGTGTAGAAGTGGATAGCATTGGGATTTAGCTACTGCCTCTCTTTTGGGGACTTGAAATCATCTGGATTGAGAGTGTTCGAGAGTGACTCTATAAGCTTAAAGCTTTCGTTGCGATTGAACTAAAATAAATTAGTATAAACTAATTCCACTTATATCACAGCTGCTGCTTCTTGTTGACAACCAAAACATTCTATCTTAGGTAATCTGTCTAAGTAGTACTATTTGTCCTTTGCCTACTGGTGACAGTCAAACCAAACAGTGGCTTTAACCCATTCCCACACGATAAAATTTTGGACCAGTTCAAATTCAAAGAAGTTGCTGACGACTGTTTAAAGATTATCAAATTTTAGAATTTTTTAAATTTCTGGGTAGATGAAATTGTTGAAAATGAAGAAATTGCTTGTTACAAGCAATTTCTTCAATTCCCACAATTTTTTCTAAGCTTTTTCTCCTTAAGGGGCTTAAAAAGGAAGGCTTGTGCGGGAATGGCTTTAAGGGTCTATGTATTAACCCACTCCCACACATAAAAATTCAAGACTGGCCCAAATTTAAGAAGGATGCAGACGACAATTTCAAGTTGATGGAAGTTTAATTCTTTTCGTCTTCTAAGATAGAAACATTGCGGATAATGAAGAAATTACTTGATACAAGGAATTTCTTCATTTTCCACAATGTTTTCTGAAGCTTTTTTTTCTTGGGGGACATTAAAAGGAAGGATTGTGTGGGAATCGGTTAAGTCATTTTCACACAATCCTACTATTCTACGTCCCCAAAGAAAACAGCTCTTGGGTAGAAAAAAATTTTAAAATGAAGAAATTGCTTGTTACAAGCAATTTCTTCATTACCCACAATGTTTTCTATCCCAAAATACAAGGATTTTTGAAATTCCATCATCTTAAAATTGTAGTCTCCAACTTTTTGTATTTTGACTAGTCCAATATTTCTCGTATTGGAATGGTTTTCATAGACAAGTAATATTGCATTCAAAAGTTTATCGTGATGCATCTGGCAATGACCAGCTTCCAATTAAAAATCATTTTTAGGTTTGAAAATATGATAGCATGTCTGCATTAACCAATTACCCGTCAACAAAATTTTAGACTGGTCCAAATTGAAAGAATTTGCAGATGACATTTTAAATTGAGCTATAATTGAAATAAGTGCATAATAAGGTAGAAAGCATTGTGAGAAAATTATAAATTGTTTTTACAAGCCATTTCTCTTTTTCCTACAAAGTTTTCATTTTTGTATTTCTTCAGAGCTTTAAACTACTGAGTTGTAATGGGTTAACCCTTTTCCATACGATGATGCCTTTGGATGCCCCCAAATAAAAACAATAGAGAAAACATTGAGGAAAATGAAGATATTGCTTGTATCAAGCAATTTCTTCATTTTCCTCAATATTTTCTACCCTAAGATTTGAAAAAATCCAAAATTTCATAAATTTTAAGTTGTGGTCTGCAACTTCTTTCAGTTAGAACCATTCTAAGTTTTACCCTCTGGTAATGGGTAAAGAAAACTCTCAATTCATTTACTAAGTCATGCTCCTCCAAGTAATAATATTCAAACCACAAGTAGAAGTAGAAAAAATATATATCATTAATTATAATTGATCACATCACTATATAACAAATTATATATACATTTTTTAAATTTTTTTAATACTGTTACCTGTGGTTTAACACATTCCCATGCAATCCCTCCTTTTTATGCCCCTTAACCCATTCCAACACAGCAAAATTTTAGACTGGTCCAAATTGAAAGAAGCTGCAGACAACAATTTTAAGTTGATGGAATTTTGATTTTTTTTTATCTTTTTGGATAGAAAACATTGTGGATAATGAAGAAATTGCTTGGTACAAGCAATTTCTTAATTTTCCACAATGTTTCCAAGGCTTTTTTCTTGAGGGGCGTAAAAAGGAGGGATTAAGTGGGAATGGAATAAGGAAAAAGGTTTGGAAAACAATGTTCAAAATGAAGAAATTGCTTGTATCAAGCAATTTCTTCATTATCAACAATGTTTTTGATAAAAAAAAGATTAAAAAATTTGAAATTCCATCAACATGAAATTGTCGTCTGCAGATTCTTTCAAGTATAAAATTTTGTTGTGTTGGAATGGGTCAAACCAACTTACTTGATACTGAGAGGTGTAGAAGGCAAAATCTTTATAATCTGAGTAAAAGAAGACTGGATGCTGCGGGAGTTGGTAGCAGTGGCCGTTAGAACAAAGTATCCAATAGATGGGCTTTCATAAGACTTCAAAACCAGAGTTCCATTTGCGTAATCATTGTATGGACATGGAGACCCACTAGTTGACGACAGGAACATGGTTTCAGCAGCGTCAAAACTGACGACATTGTATCTGTAATAAATGTGTAACATTCCGGATAACTTCTAAATAATAAGGATAATTTACAGATCGTGGCTGTCTTTCAAAAAAATTGATAGACCAATCAGATAATACATTTAGACTGAAAATGAAATTAGAACTCTGACATTATTTGACACTTATTCAAGCTGTAGTTATAACATCTAGGTTGCAAACCAACCAGTTAATTTTTTTGTTACATGTTCCTGACCAAATCTTTTGAAAAATAATGACATTAACCCTTGTCATGCTGAGCCCGGAATATTCCTGTTTTGGCAGGAGGTGTAGACTAAGATCAGACTGCACTTATGTGCAGGCTGATCTTAGTCTATACCTCCTGTTTGTAGTTTTCCTGCCAGAGTTGTTTATGAAGTTGATTTCTATAAAAATGTTGATTTTTTAACAATAAGTTCTATCAGTGCTTTCAGCCCTTTGATTTGACAGCAATTAAGTAAGGTAAGTTATACAGCATGACAAGGGTTAATAAATACAAATAAATCCATTAACCTGAAATTGTCATCTGTAACTTATTATTTTGGACCAGTTTGAAATTTTGTCAACTGTATCCTATTTCCACACAATGAAGATTTTGGACGCCCCTCAAGAAAAACAAATGGAAAAACATAGTGTAAAATGAAGAAATTGCTTGTGCCAGGCAAATTCTTCATTTAACACAATGTTTCATACCCAGAGAGTTGAAAAAATACAAAATCCCGTAAACTTTCACTTGTCATCTGCAACTCCTTTGAATTCGGACAAGTCTAACATTTTGCTGTCTGGTAATGGGTTAATTGGGTTTATTTGGACATTGCTTCACATATGCCTTAGAATATTGTGTCAGTTATATGTGTGAATATCCTGTGTTTTTTTTGTGTTTGACCTTTCTTTTATAGTAAAATGCCTACTCAGAAACCTTGCTGTATGCTTTTGAGATTTTTGACAAAAAGAAAAAAGACATAATTATGTAAAAAATTAAGTTGTTTTGCCACTACTTTTCATTGTGAAAATATTAGGAACAAGAGGGCGAATGGCCCTGGCGCTCACCTGAGATAAGGGTCTTTTTTTCTTCAAGACCTAATACAAATGGTCGGGAGAAGACCTCCTTTAACATTTAAATAAAATCAACAAGCCTAACTTGATTTGAATTGGCCAAATAGTTTTGAAAGGGTTGCCTTCTTTATTTCATTTTAAGCCTAATCACCCTGTGGCTCTAAAATTTTATCAATTTTGAAAGAAGTCATTGTACTGATGCTTCATGCCAAATATCAAGGTTCTATGCCTTCTGGGTCAGGAGGAGATAATTTTTAAAGTTTTCATTAAAATTTCAGTTTTGTTGCCATGGCAACCAGAGTTTTTAACAGATTTCAATTCTTTTAGCAACTTTTAACCCTTTCCTGTTCAATCCCTGGTTTTTACGTCTCTGTGATTTTATACTTGAGAAAACATTGTGGGAAAAGAAAAAATTGATTGTAACAAGCAATTTCTCCTTTTCCACAATATTTTCTACCCTGTATGTTTATTACTTTTCAAATTGCACCTACTTTAAGTTGTTGTCTGCAACTTCTTTCAAATTGGACAAGTCTTGAATTATGAAAAACAGGAAGGGTTAAAGGGCACCACCCAAAGAACATTCCTGCAAAATTTGGTTGAAATCTGCCAAGCTGTTTGGGAGGAGATGTTGTTTTAAAAATCCTTCTTTTTTCTATATAATGACCCACCCCACCTGGGGCTCCGTCCCTAGGTACTCAAGGGTGATGATTTTAGCAATTCTGAAAAAGGTCATTGTACTGATGCTTCATGCAAAATCACAAGGCTCTAGGCCTTCAAGGTAAAGAGGAAATAATTTTTAAAGTTTTTATTAAAGTTTCAGTTTTGTTGCCATGGCAACGAGTGTTTTTAACAGATTTTAATTCTTTAAGCAATTTTTTTAAGGCCAAATTTGGTTGAAATCCGCCCAGAGGTTTGGGAGATATTGTTTTAAAAATCCTTCTTTATTTCTATATAATGACCTAACCCGCTGGGGCTCCGCCCCTGGGTGTTCAAGGGTGATGAATCTAGCAATTCTGAAAGAGGTCATTGTACTGATGCTTCATGCCAAATATCACTTTCTAGGTCAGGAGGAGATAATTTTTTAAGTTTTTATTGAAATTTCAGTTTTGTTGCCATGGCAACCAGAGTTCTTAACGGATTTAAATTCTTTAAGCAATTTTTTAAAGGGCACCACCTAAGGAACATTTCTGCCAAATTTGGTTGAAATCGGCCTAGATGTTTGGGAGGAGATGTTGGAAAAATCCCTTTTTTTTTTATATAAGCCCCACCCCTCCTTGGACTCCGCCCCCGGATACCTGATGGTGATGATTTTAGCAATTCTGAAAGAGATCATTGTACTGATGCTTCATGCAAAATCTCAAAGCTCTACGCCTTCTAGGTCAGGAGGAGATAATTTTTAAAGTTTTCATTAAATTTCAGTTTTGTTACCATGGCAACCAGAGTTTTTAACAGGTTTCAATTATTTTAGCAATTTTCATATGACAACACCCAAGAAACATTTCTGCCAAATTTGGTTGAAATCCGCCCAGAGGTTTTTTGAGGAGATGTTATTATAAAAATCCTTCTTTATTTCTTTATAAGCCCCACTCCCCTGGGGCTCCGCCCCTGGGTACCCAAGGGTGATGATTTTAGGAAGACTGAAAAAGGTCATTGTACTGATGCTTCATGCGTAATATCAAGGCTCTACACCTTCAAGGTCAGGAGGAGATAATTTTTAAAGTTTTCATTAAAATTTCAGTTTTGTTGCCATGGCAACCAGAGTTTTTAATGGATTTCAATTCTTTTAGCATTTTTCTAAAGGGTACCACCCAAGACATTTCTTCCAAATTTGGTTGGGAGGAGATGTCATTTTAAGATTGTCGACACAAGCCAGACACCGGACAGAGGGCGATCAAAATATCTCACCATGAGCACTTCCTGCTAAGGTGAGCCAAAAAAGGAAAACACTGAAAACTAGTCAATATTGCTTGAGCAATCACCTCTATTTTGACACTATTTCAATGGCTTAATGCAACAATGAGTACCAATGTCTGTATCATTTAAATAATTGAATCTGAAATCTAGATTAACCGTTTATCTGAGGTGTTTTCTTTTTGTGGAGATTCTTAAGATTCTTATTTAGATTTTTATGATAGAGTGTTCTTTAATTTAAGTTTTTCTAGCCACTAAATAAGAATTAATAATTCTAACTAAGGAATTTTTAAGCAAACACTATATTCGAATAAACAGTGGCCTTGACAACGTCATATTTTCAATATCAATGCCTTTTCAAATGTCACCTGCAGCCTCTATCAATCAGGACCTGTCTTAAATGTTGTCGTCTCGTAATTGATTGAATCAATTCTGAAGAAAATCTTATTCAGCATGACAAGGGTTAGAAACAAAATGATCAACATATGCTATCTTAGCTACTTACCCAACACAATTCATGGAAAAGGTTAAGGGTCCATCATCTGGATTGGCAGGATCATACGACAGAGAAGCTGCGTCTATAAAGGTGTTTCCTAGTGGATACACACGCCGAGTACCACCAGCTATTTCTACATGGGGAATGGGAACTACAAACTGTAAATATGTAGGCTCCTGTATAATGTTATCAGGTTCCTCCACAAAAGACGTTTTTAACATGACAAGATATATATTTTCTGGAACAAGACCAATCGTGAATACTAGGTTATGTCTATGAAGAGTCTGATTTATATCTACACCGACTATCCATGTGTTTGTGTGTGTTTTCTCCGTTCTGTTAGCATTTATAAATAACCGACTGAAAACTTCAGTATCTCTCATGGATGATATGTACATCGGCGAGTTACTCTGTGAATACTTTCTGTCAAAACTTCCGGTAAACAAAAAATTCTCATTTGTTACTGTTATTTTTGTCTCAAATGAAGTTTCATTTATCAAATTCCAACAAAATACTGTGATTGTATGCCTGCCGAGTGCAATGTATTGAAATGGAAATACAAATGGAGCAGCATATGTAACTTCTTCAGTAAAATTATATGTATCTCTGTTAATTGGGTCACCCATATTAACCATGATATTTAAAACAGGAAGATAAAGAGCAGATTCATTCAGGAATAAAATCAGGTCCACCATACCATCAGGTATACTGACCGTCCAAGGAACATCAAGTCCAACTGTTATAGGGTTATCACATGTTATGTTCACCCAGTCTATTTCTACAAATGTTCCATTCGATGCTGTTGCAGTCACATTTTTATAACCATAAAATGGACAATAATGGTCTATGAAGCATCCATTGTAGTTGGGGGAATTGCAGGTATCAATTGAGTTATCATCAAAGTCGAGATTATACACTGTGCCTGATCCAAGAACCCCATACATAGTGTAACGAACGAGAGTATGATTTATATAAGCTATAAGATCACTATATTCGAAGTACATAGTTCCTATTCTGATTGAGTAGGTCTGTGTATTCTGGGAACTTGTGACATTTGCATACACACTGATTGTTACTGTGTAGTTTCCTCGCTCAGTGTAGGTGTGGGTATATGTTGGTTGATTGTAAACTTCAACTGCACGTCTGCGTCGACGACTTGTACCATCGCCGTAATCAAGTTCAAGAAGAACATCATAAGGAATCAATGCAAAATTTTGATTCATGATATGAAAAAATACTTCAACTGTATCTGATCTATTCAACGGAACAACTTCTGCATAATCAAGAGTAACAAAAGAAGCAATAAACTTCTGTACAGTAACATTATATTCATATATATGAAAACTGACCAAGTTAGAACAGTTAAACCAAGAGAGAAAAGCTCCTTCAATCAGATAACGATGTCTGTACTCAAAGAAATCACCAGCAAAAGATAGAAAGGGTACATTGGATGTACCATCACCAGGGTAAAATACACAAGTAGCATTGGTTGGCCAGGCAACAGTGTTATTTAAAGTTATATTATGAGAGATATCCATAGTTTGGAGGTTGATCCAGGGATACTTTTTGTTATTTGGTTCCAAAGTGTAGCTGTGACTCGGTAAAGGATTTTGAACAAGGATGATCTTAGTCTCAGTCCTATTATATGCTAAATTGGCTGCACTCCACGTGAGTGTATAGACCCCAGGATTTCCATATGCATGTTCAAACACTGTTAGGTTAAATGGCCTGTAGTAGATTTCACTATCTGAGTAATCCACCACCGTCCCATCACCGTAATCTATATTGTAAATAAATCCACCATTTGGAGGATTTATAAACTGAAATTGTGCAGTTTCATTAGTAATATATACACCATTGTCACCAACATAATCAAAATCAAGATGGTCTAAACCATCCCACACTCGTATTAATTGTGTATAATCCAGATATCCAAATATATTTTCAAATCTCGCTGACACGTAGTAATCCCCCTGTATAGTGAATGTATGACTGTGCGTTAATGTCGAGGGCAGTGTATAACTAGAGTTCATATGAATTGATTGTGATAAATTAGCTGTTCGGTCTTTAAAATCGATTGAGTAGTTTAAATCTTTCATAGGGAGCAGAGCTGTTGATCGTACTTGGAAGAAAAATTCAACCACAAGCGAAATATTTGACCGGGTTCTGCTAGCCTCAAAATCAATGTTGTTTGGTGCGTAAAATGCAGTGACAGAGAAGTAAACGGTATCAGTACTGACAAGGTTACTGGCATTCACAGAGATGTTATAATCACCAGGGCTGAAAGGCAAATAAAACAGTTTGAGAGATGCGATCAGCCAATTACCTTTAACAAAATTTTATGCTGGTTCAAATTGAAAGATTTTGCAGAGAGCAATTTCAAGTTTGTGAAATTCTTATAGTATAGAAAACATTGTGGACATTGAAGAAATTGCCTGTTACAAGCAATTTCTTCATTTGACACTATGTTTTCAAAAGCTTTTATACTTGAGGGACGTTGAAAAGTGGAATTACGTGGGAACTGATTGATTAGAATCATACATATGGTATTAAAAACAACAGATTGCCACAATTGACGGAGAGCAGTTGTCTATATAAAAATTGATTGACCTATCAAACCATGCATTTAGACTGGAGATTCTACTTATTTGTTGATCATTTTTGTTGGTTTTGTAACCTAAACATCCTAACTACAGCTTGTTTAAGCTTGAATTACTACATGTAAGTCACAAACCAACTATTCCTCTGTTTTGTTACTTGTAACTGACCATAAATCTTGCAGAATAAACAGTTTAATATCTACGTTGAACTTCCTCTCAGATGGTGGGACCAGCTGTATTTCAATTGACTGATCATAGCTACGCTCACCTAAAACAGAAAAAATTACCATGACCCATCTTTGCTAATGTTACAAGTAATTTCTTCAGTTTCAACATTATTTTTCCAAATTCTTTTCTTGTGGGTCGAAATGACTTACAAAGGCTCACTTTATATCTTCTCTTTCCTACATAAAGAACAGCTTGTTTAATCCATCACACTCAATCCCTCCTTTTTACGCCCCTAAATAAAACAGCTTTAGATAACATTGTGGAAAATGAAGAAATTGCTTGCTACAAGCAATTTTTTGATTATCGACAATGTTTTCTACCCTATTAGACAAAGATTTTTAAGATTTCATCAACTTTAGGTTGTTGTCTGCAACGTCTTTGAATTACGACTGGCCTAAAATTTCATTGTGTGGGAATTGGTTAAAAGAAAATCTCAAAAAGATTCTGCAAATATTTTTAATACATCAAACAAACCACACGGTCAAGAAAGAGATTGGTACGGGACACAAAACATTGATTACCTTGTGTAAGTATGAGAGACAACATTTGTCGTAAATTCCCCTGTAACTGTATTCTGTATAGTGTTGCTATCCCCCATTCCCCAGGATATTGTAGCGTTTGATCCCTCTGTACCATTGGCCTGGTAGGAGTATGCCCTGTCTACTGCCACAAGAGTGATTGGGTTGACTATACCAGCCTGGGAAACAAGACTTCAATCCTTTACCAGATGGCAAAATTTTAGACAGGTTGCAGATGTCAATATTCATTTGTTGAAAATACAAATCCTTGTCTTTTTAGACAGAAAACATTGTAATGAAGAAAGTGCTTTTACACAGTTTTCACAGAAATTGCTTGACCCAATCAAGGTTTGATTTAGACTGAAGTCTTGCTATCTGGTAATGGGTTAAAGTAAATGGAATTTTTAAAATCTTTGTCTCCTAAGAAGAAAACATTGTGGATAATGAAGAAAATGCTTGTTACAAAATATGTCTTCATCTTCCACAAAGCTTTCAAAAATGTTTTTTCTTATTTGCGTAAAAAAAAGGAATTGAGTGGGCATTGGTTTAAGGATCAAGTGCCAGATTCTTTTTCCTCACCTAAAGGGAGATATCAATGTTTCCAAAACCCAGATAGGAAGAATTTTCCATTTGGCAAAAAATACGATCAGATGAACATTTTATACTTTAATTTGAGTTAGGTGTTATCTTCGTGGTAATCTGAAAGGCTTAAGTGGCTTTTTGTGGTTAACCCTTTCCTGTACAATCACTGGTTTTTACGTCCATGTGATTTTATACTCGAGAAAACATTGTGGGAAAAGAAGAAATTGCTTCTAACCTACCTTTTAAACCTTTGAAAACATTCTTTGAATCCTAAGAATAATAATATGCATTCAATTGACATTAATTGACCCATTACAAGACAACGAAATTTTAGACTGGTCCAAATTAAAAGAAGTTGAAAGCAACGTTTCAAATTGCACTTAAATTTGAAAATAAGTGTCAAATAAGGTGGTAAACATTGTGAGAAAAGGTCAAATTGCTTGTTACAATCAATTTCTCCTTTTCCTACAAAAGTTTTGACGATGGTATTTCTTCTGGGCATCAAAAGCTTCATTGTGTGGTAATTGGTTAACCCAATCCCACACAATCATGCTTTTAGATGCCCTTGAAGAAAAGTAATTGGGAAATCATTGTGAAAAATAAAGAAATTGCTTGAAATCAAGAAATTTCTTTATTTTCCACAATCTTTTCAACCCAGGGGTTGAAAAAATTTACAATTTCATAAAATTTAGTTAGTTGTCTGAACTCCTTTTAAGTTGGACCAGTCTAAAATTTTGCCCTCTGGATATAGTGGTAATGGGTTAAAAAGAAAGTGATTCTACATACGTGAAAGACAAGGTAATGCATGATGGTTGTTTATTAGAAGAGAAGGATTGTCATATGAGACGGTTCTTTTTTTTTTGGGGGGGGGGCATTCATATCTTTTCTATGATGATTCCGAAAAGAAACATGAATCATTTTATTTAAGTTTAACCCTTGTCATGCTGTATAAATTACCTTACTGAAATGCTGTAAAATCAAAGGGCTGTAGGCACTGATAGAACTTGTTGTTCAAAAATCAACATTTCTTTAAAAAATCAACTTCATAAACAACTCAGGCAGGAAAATTACAAGCAGGAAATGTAGACTAAGATCAGCCTGCACATAAGTGCAGTCTGATCTTAGTCTACACCTCCTGCCAAAACCGGAATATTCCGGGTTCAGCATGACAAGGGTTAATCCATCAAGAAACAAGCATTTTGTCTGGCTAAATTTCCTTCTTCCATATTTCCATGAACTATATTTTGAGCATGCGACTACAATGTATTTTGCGTGCTTGCTCACAAAGTAGATTGCTAAAATTTTACTCAAAACTGGTAAAATATTTGCTTTGATTTGCTTAATTGCATCAAATCGTAAGAAATGAAGAAAATATTATTTTGTTTTCATTGAGGTATGAATCTAAAAGCTTAATCCCACTTATGCATGAATCAACTTTGCATATTCATACAGTATGATTAACTTTCTAGGCAGCGTTCAATCTAGCTTTGTATCATAGGGGGCCCAATGGGCCCATGGCTCTTGGTCAAGGGGGTCATGCAATACAAATACATAGACAAACTATTGAATTACATGTAACAAACCATAACAATTTGATGATAAATATATTGTTTTGCACAAATTAAATCTGCTAGAAAAAGTTAAGACATTATTTCCATGACTTCATTCAGAGAAGTCTTATTGAATGTGTGATTGAAGTGTGCCTTTTGGGCCCAGTCTTCATTTTGGATTTTAGAGGGCCATTTTAGCCATGCCCCCCTCTAAATTGAACACTGTCTAGGCTCATACAACAATGAAAACAAAATATATTCTGTTCATTTCTTAAATTTTAATGGTATAATATTCATGTATGTGTTCATTTTTATCACTTTTATTTAACTGAAAAGTTATTAAAACTTGGTTGTTTTTTGTTTTGAAAAGAACTTGTTACATTAAAGTAATTATTTACAAACAATCATGCAATATTGTATCAAACAAGCTGCTTTATGAATAAAAAGGAACATTCATTTGCTTACTTACAGTTAAACCTTTAATTGTATTTTCTATGGTGACCTGGGTTGTTCCACTGCTGTTATAGCCTCCATTAGAGATGTTCCAGACTATGTGATAGATCCCAGGATCAGTATAGCTGTTTGAGAACATAGAGTGGCTGTATGGCTGATACAGCAAACTACTTCCTGAACTAGCATCCGTATCTCCATCAGTGAAGTCAATAAAATACTGGAATCCTGATCTTGTAACATTTTGAAATTCAACATAAAAAGTAGTTCCAGTTATGAAGTAATTTGTCGTGTTTACGATAGCAAGGGTTACATTTGCAAGATCATCCCAAATACCTATCACCTTATGTACAACCAAGGAACTGACAATATTGTTTATTGTTGCTGTCATATTGTAGTTTCCTGGTATATCATATTTTAACTGAGATGTGATGTCATGGGGAAGTATTGCATTTTCATACAGACTATCCACAAAGTAAACCTGGGTTCCATTTCCATAGTCTACTGTAGCGTTGATATCCTCCATGGGAAGTATTGCACTCAAACTGAACTGAAGATGTACATCAAAAAGCATGTCTGTGTTAATAATATCATAGACTGTTACAAACTCTACATTATTTATGGGCGCAATGACATTGACTTCAACAAAACTATATGTGTTAGCTGTTACTGGATTTGTAGCAGAAAATGTTATGTTGTAATGTCCAGTTTGTTGAAAGGCATAGACAATCACATCAGAACTAAATACCCCTGGAATACTTTTAGATACATTGCCTGTTGGTTCAAACATGGCGGTCAAGGTCACATCTGCTGAATATGGTGGTGTTGTGTTAACATGGTAACTGTAGTTCTCTTGAACTTGTATGGTTGATATGCTATTGTCTAGATATGCCTGGAATTATACACATTTTAACCCTTGTCACACAGAACCCAGGATAGTTCTGCTTTGGCAAGAGGTATAGTCTACATTATGTTAGTCTGTCTTAGTCTTTGCTGCCTGCTTTATTTTGTGAGCCAGTTTTTTAAAATTAAAAAGGAAAATTAAAAAGGAAAGAAATATTGACTTACAAGCGAGGTCTTTCAGTGCTTTCAGTCCTTTGATTTGAAAGTAATTCTGAATAAGGATCATATTTAGTATGACAAAGGTTAACAAGAGCTCTATGCAAATATAAACGCTTGGCTATTCAAGTGCTTAATTGTAAGTAATACTTCTAAGAAAAAAAAAGCATAATTCATTCTAAGTGTATTTAGAGTTATCCCCCTTGTTGGTAAACTGCTATTTTGGTTGTAAAAATACATTAAAAGTTTCAAGTGATTCAAGTGTTCAGTATTATCAGAGATTCAAAATGTAAATATTTTTGAAGACCACAATATAGACGATGACCTGGATATGGCAATACCTCGTTTTCTTTTCTGAAAACAGATGAGCAAAAGATTTCCTTTGAATATCCTATCTTTGTGTAAGGTATGTATAGTCAAAAATCTGGATAAGAAAGGGCAACGCGACTCTATATCATTATTTCTCAATGTAACACTGTGTTTTAGGTGCTCGCTTCAATTGAAGAGTCATGGCTGCAGCTAGCAGCCATTCAAAGAATCAGTGAACCAATCAAATCATTCATTTAGACTGTGTTGACTGCATTTAGTCTGATAAGGTCATATATTTTACAGATGGTGTACTATCTAATAAAGAAAAGAGACTTCATGCATTTTCTTAATTAAATGAAATAACATGAAATCTCAACTTACCTGAGCTAAAACCTTTTTTAAAAAAAAAATGTTCCCAAATCGTTCCTTTTGAAGAAAGAAACTCAATATTTGGCCCTGTACAAGTTTAGGTACATGTACCTATATGGCACTTGCAAAGCACACACCAAAAGGGACGAAACCATTCATTTCATAGATATTTAATTTTGTCTTCTCTTGATGACTAAGTCAAAAATACATCTTCCCCCTAAACTAACAGGACTGTGTATTTTGTGGCCTTACCTCAAACCCATACCCTACTAATTTTGTGAAAATAACAGTTTAATGTTAAACTAGAGGCGCTTTAGCGCCTGTATTGCTCCACTGGAATGAAAGAACTGATTAAGCAAATTTTTTCATTAGTTTAAAATAAACTGAATATGATGAAAATAAATCTAAATCATTGTATTCTTTGAAATAGTTCTAGAGAACCATTTCAAACTTTTCATTGTTTTTAAAAAATTCAAGTCAAGTTATGTAAAATTCATAATGTTAAATTTTCGCTGTAATTCAACCAATCAAAATTATATGAAGGAATCTGACAAACAGTCATCAGGTTATCATTCCCTTGAAATTTTGAATGAAATCCATCAACAGGTTTCTGAGAAATTTACAAAGTTTTCAGTTTTCAGTATATACCATATATGGAAATTAGCCCTGCCCTTTTAAGCCATATTTTTCATCCGATCAAATTTCATTTTTTTCATTATCTGATAAAAGGTCACCCAAGGATTGATCTGGTCAAATTTGGTTGAAATCTATCAACTGGTTTCTAAGAAGAAGAATTTCAAAATTTTTACCTTATATGGAAATAACCCCGCCCATTGAAGCAATGTTTTTCATCCAACCAAAATTCTTTGAAAGAATCTGATATAGGTTCACCCAAGGTTCATTTCTATGAAATTTGGTTGATATCCATCAACTAGGTTCTAAGAAGAAGATTTTCAAAGTATTTACCATAAATGGAAATAAGCCCCGCCCATTAAAGCCATATTTTTCATCTGATAATTTGAAGGAATCTGAAGGTTCACCGTAGAACTATTTCTGTGAAATTTGGATGCAATCAATCTACCAGTTTCTGAGAAGAAGATTTTCAAAGCTTTCAACATATAGGGAAATTAGCCCCCCCCCCTCCCCCAATAAAGCCATGTTTTTCATCCGATCAAAATTCTTTGAGGGAATCTGATTAAGGGTCACCCAAGAATCATTTCTGTGAAATTTGGTTGAAATCCATCCACTGGTCTCTGAGAAGAAGATTTTCAAAGCTTTCACCATATATGGAAATTAGCTCCGCCCATTTAAGCCATGTTTTTCATCTTATCAAAATTCTTTGAAGGAATATGATAGAGGGTCACTCAAGGACCATTTCTGTGAAATTTGGTTGAAATCTGTTCAGTCATTTCTGGGGAGAAGATTTTCAAAGTAAAAGTTAACGGACGACCGGACGGACAGACAGACGCACGCACGTCGGACACAACGCCATGACAATAGCTCTCTTGCTTTCAGCCAGTGGAGCTAAAAATTTCAAAAGAAACCAATAGCCTTCTAGTTGCGATCAAATTACCAAAATAAAAAAAACTTCTAATTGATTTTTAAAATATCGACCCCGAAAACTAATTACAAACTGTGATGGCATATCATCTCGTCAAGGGGTAAATCTATAATAGATCTATCTTCCCAAATTGCGTTCATAACATTTCATTTTTACAAATCATATACTGAGGGCTTCTTCATCTTTAAAAAATTTGAAGATTTGTTGTTGAGACAGCCCAGTTGTCGAAGTTTGCTTTCTTTTCATAAGTATGGGGTCTTCTTGGTACCTTAATTTGATTGTTCTCAGAAATATCAAAAATTTCTATATTGAGGCAATGTTCCGACATCTTACCATTACCAAGTTACTTCAAATGCATATTTAAAATGAAGAATGATAAATTAAGAATTCTCATAATTGTGATTCTGAAAATCATTGCATATGTGGCAATTAGTGCACCCTCGGAACTATTGAGGAGTGAGGGCTAGACTATCGTATATTGGTAGCCCGTTGACTGTGAGAGACTAGTAACAATTGATCTAGGGACAATAACCCAGTTAATAGACAATCGCAAATAAGAATTGTAATGAAAACCCCCTTACGCAATTACTAAGGTCATCATGAACATTTATTTTTTTTGTAAATTTGAATATAGACGTTTCAATTATTTGGGTAAGTGTGTTTTAACAAAACTAATTTGGTAATTAAGAATAGCATTTTTTTTTATTTGCTTAACGTTTCGATCACAAAAACCTTACGTAGCCTAAGTCGGATCGTAAACTATGAAGTGGGAAGTTTATCAAAAATCTTACGATTTCTAAGTATTGAATTGCATTATTTACCTATTTATATGAGCCCTTCTTGAAATTTTCACCAAATAATTAAACAATTCATATGAATAAGTATAACAGTAACAATACATGATCAAAGTGAAGATGTGTTTGTGAAACACTATGCTCCCGAAACAGGATTTTTTTTAGAAACGGGTGATTTTTATTGTTTTGTTTTTTTTGTTGTTTTTGTTTTTGTTTTAGCGAAAAGGGTTAAATTTTGACTTTGACCTTGAAGAAATGACCTTCCCCAGTTGCGCTTTGTTGAGACCTATCTACATACCAAATATTAGCATTGTAACGTAATTAGGGATGAAGTTATAGGAAAATGTTTAGTTGGCAGGTTAAGTTTTTGAGTAAGGTTTTAGGGAAAAGGGTTAAAATTTTGACCTTGACCTTGATGCAATGACCATCCCCAGATGCGCCTTGTTTAGACCTATCTACATTCCAAATATTAGCATTGTAATAGACAGGCCTATAGAAACAAACCCATTTCCCATTCTATAACATTGGACCACCGTTTAAATTTCATTCAGTGTGTTCAGTCGTACATTTTGTCTGCATGAATTATTTAAGTTCACCCCAGTGATTAATTTTAATATTCTTTCGAAGACGTCATCCTCGATACAAGCCGAAAGTGTATTGTTTGCGCCATGATTACACCATTCAATACCACGTTGCAACAGACACTAGGGGGGCAATAAGTCGAAGAACATGTAAGCTTTTCAAAATGATAAATAATACATAAATATCATATATGGTACACATGATTTACGATAAATAAAAGTAAATATCACAAATGGTACTTATAGTACAAATGATACACGATACATCGAACATGGTATCTGTGAAAAGTAAGATCGTTGATTTATTTTTGAACTGATGTTAATTGCCTTAATATATAAGTATTTAATCAAGTGTACCTGGAAGCCATCAATATAATTCCCAAAGTAAACGTCAAAACTAACTGAGGTCCATGTTTTCCCATCATGGTATGGCTCAACTGTAACAACGTACGATCCATCCACTGTTCCAACATTTTCTGCTACAGTAACAGACAAGTTTTTGTTTGTAATGCTACGTCCTAAATCAAGTTGTGTTGGATTTGCTGATAGTTGCACGTCACAGACTCCGTCAAAGTCGAAATAGATAACTTCTGATCTGACACTTGAGTTCAACCATATTATAGACGATGCCAACTGACTTATGTTTAAGAAATGCATCACTGAAAAGTGAAAAGATATTACTCCATGAATAAGAAATCCCCTTATTGTATGTAAAGAAACTGTTCTAAGCGTTAAATATCAATTACTATTTTGCATTCCTACGTTGATCGAAAACAAATTCAACTTATTCATATCTTACTGAGCTATTTTCTTACTCACAACAAATCTTAGGGCTTCCTATCTGTTTCCTTTCAACTGACATATATTTTTTAGCGATTCCTAGATTTTGTGTAAGTTCTGAGCAATTTATTCTCTGTAAGATCTGGGACTGTTAGATTTGAGTATTCAACCATTTCTAAGATCTGAGCAATAAATCCAATGCAAGATCTGTGTATTGTTACGTAAGATCGGAGCCATTAGCCCTTTGTAAGATCTGAGCAAATAATCCTAATCTTTTTTTTTTTTTTTTTTTTTTTAATACTGAAGTAAAAAAAAGGGAGGGGACTGAGAGCAAAAGATATTTGATAAAAACTGAAACAATCTGACAAGGGTGAAACGCTTTGGTGATGGTCAGCCTGCACAGCCAAGACATTGCAGTCTGACACGGGTCAATAATTTTTGCACTTCCGAGGAGATACTTATCCTTTAGTGATTCATAAATACCTGAACAGTTTAGATCCAGTTCGGGAAAAGTTCCTGTTTCATTACAGGTTGTAATATTGTCTCCGGATACGTGATGGTAGTGAGGATCGCATGCATATTCAACCTGCGTCGTCCAATTGTAGTAACTGCTGATTGGTGAATATGTGGAATGGTCGATATCGTCCGGAGGACTACAAGTTATCACTGGAATATATTTATGTTTTTATCATGTTTAAAAGTATTCCTTTAAAGTCACCTATCACTTTGAAAATACCTAAATACTTAGATACTACTATCTTCATCACAAGTCACATGTCATTGAATGGAATGGCGTAAGGTGTGTTAAAAAGTGGTCTGATTGGTGCGAAGCAGTGACTGATATGCCATCAAATACCACTAAACAAAGTCTAATAAACATGCTTGAAGCAAACATACACAATTTCAAAAATGATGATGTGTACTTAGCCATGAGTTCAAACACTCTGTTCAAAAAGCCTTCAAGCCATAATATGCAAAATGATCGATTCTTGTGAACATTAGCAAACACTGAAAGAATGCCTGGAATTCGAAGCGTGCATCCAATCTCACTCGATTCGAATTGGGTGTGGTTGTGATACCCAATTGTGAAATTATTTGTATTCACGAAAAAAAGAGCATGTTTTTTATGACAAGTTTTCCGGACCTGAAAATTTTACTTTTGTCTCCCAATTCTTGTTAATATTATTTATTTCTTAATACCCTGTTATTTTTTTTGTTGTTGTTGTTTTTTTTTGGTTTTTTTTTTTTTTTTTTCTGTCTTTTCTATAACTCTGTTTCTAACCAAGATGGAACCAATTCATTGAAGATAACACATGAGATTTATGATTATGCCTATCAGATTGTTGTACTAAAATTTTGACGTCAATTCCGTTTGCTTGTTTCTGTGAAATTTCTAGAGAGGTCTATATAATTAATTCTTTATAAGTAGTCTGGGGTGTTTTTTCTCTTAGAAGTAAATTGGTACTTACGGTTAACTCACCTTCTGAAAATGTTTTTAATATCACTGGTCTACTTATTTCGGACGTATATTTAACCAATTACCTGACGACAAAAATTATACACTGGCCCAATTCAAATAATATGGCACACGACAACTTTTTAGTTGAAGAAATTTTAAAATTCTTTTTCTTTTGGGGAAAAAATTGTGGATGATGAAGAAATTGCTTGTTGCAAGCAATTTCTTCATTTTCCATAATATTTTCAAAGATTTTTCTGAGGGGTCTAAGATGCGGGATTTAGTAGGAAAGGCTTTAACATTTATTTATAGAGAGTGATGCCATCTTAGAGGTTAGGCAAAAGCTCGTATTTCATACCAGCACTTCTATAACTGTGGATATTGTAAACAAATGACGGGAAAAAAAATAAAGCACTTGTAGCAAGTCGGTATTTTCAAGTGAAAATTGATTTCCACTTATTAAGAGAGCAGTGGTATAAGTGAATACGTTACATGTACCTGTGGTTAACGCCTTTCCTCACCACCTTAGGTGGATTCAAGGCACACATAATACCGATTCTACAAACGGAAACATTTTCCCTGGAAAATTAATTATTAAAGTCGGATAAATTTGTTTGTGCTCACTTGTACAAACTGGTTCATCGCCTGACCAATTTCCATACGCAGAACAGGTCCTAGTTAAATTCCCGCTAGAAAATTCAAATCCTGTATCACAGGTATATGTGATAGTTGTCGAGTAGTTGTATGATGATAGGATGACATCGACTGCAGCGTGATCTGGTGCAGGAGGCGCCGTGCACTGAACAACTGCAAATTTGAAAATAAGCTTGATTGGTGACATAAAATAAAGCTGTGCATCAATACTTACGTAACACTAAAACTCAACCGAGGAGCAATCTGAAACAAATCCTAGTGCTAAGCCGGATACCTACAACGGTACAAAACGGTTTTGCGAATGAAAATCTTTAGAAAGAAGCAGCATTTTAATTGCATATAACTACAAAGGCAGTTGCATTGCATTATATTACAAAATTAATGATAACTCAGTGTGTGTGCTGTTGATTACAGTGCGGAGTAGATTTAAGGCATTTCTCAGAAATAAGTATAACATTTAAAGTAACATGTTATGTGACATTTTAAAATAAGTAACATAGTTTCATCAAATATTATGAGTTCACCGAAATCTGATTGTACCTGTTAAACAATATGCCCTACACGAAAAAGATTAAAAATGGAGTTGACATTAATTGATAATAACAATTTTATGAAGCACACAGTGCTAATATCAAACTGTATGAATTTGTATAATCGTTAATGTCTTTATATTGGCAAACTATCTAATTTAGCGAAAGAATAAGAATTTACGATAATTGGAGTAAAACTTTAAAACAAAAAAATGTCCCTAATTTTGAAAACACAACACAATTTATTAAACCATTTCAATACACTTCGATTTGTCGTCTTCAACTTCTTTGAACTTGAACCAGGCTAAAAGTTTGTTGCGTGGGAATGGGTTAAACAAAGTAAACAATACTACCAGAAGTACGATCACCACCCACGATTAAAACAACGTGATCTGTGTTATTTAAAAATAGTCATGCATAGGCCTATGTTGGTTACAGATATTGTACATGGTAAATGAAAAATCGAATTACGAAACAGCCGCCTGTGTGAGAAACTAGATAAAAAGCGTCATCATATCATGGGATATATGGCAGAGACCGTGTCCCCATTATCGCACAAAAGAAATGTAATCTAATTATAAAGTAAATGATCTGAATTACATCTTGAGTTTTGTTGCTTTACATCCGCATTATTGTATCGCATTGTGTATGTAGAGAACACAGTTCAAACGTTTTATAATTCAAAAAAGAATGAAGACATTACTTTTATCAATGGGTATTGAATTTACATTTCTCATAAATAATTATCTTCCGTTCTCATTGCTGCACTTTTTTTTAAAATTCTTTATTTAGATTACCCGTCAAGAGAAACAACAACGTACTTTCCAGTGACCTAAACGTATATGGTTCTATATAAAAATATATACTCCTAATCTAAATGAATCTGATGCCAAAGACACGTGAATCCACTTTCTATAACCCTTTCCTGTTTTATGAAATTTTAGACTGGTCCAATTTGAAAGAGGTTGCAGACGACAATGAAAAATGCATGCAATTTGAAATCTGACCATCCTATGTGGTAGAAAATATTGTGGGAAAAGGAGAAATTGCTTGTAACAAGCAATTTCTCCTTTTTCCACAAGTTTTTCTCAAGTATAAAATCTCAGTGACGTAAAATCCCGTGTTTGTCCAGGAAAGGGTTAATGTGTTGCTCTAGTGGTCATGATTTAGATTATATGATAAAGTTATTATTTACACAAAGAAAATGGTATCTTACTTCATACATGAACATTGTCTTTACAGTTGATGCTAGCTTAATGTTATGCATGTATGATACAGTATATATTACGTTTGAAAAATGTCTTTATTACTTAATCGGTGATGAATTGATTAGGTCAATGTAGTTTCAGTTTAATGCCATAGTCACAAAACTCTTTTCGACATTTGTCTCTCACCAATGGGTGGATTATCGTAAACCTAGTTCGGATAGCAGCTGGAGGGTAGGAAAGGATGTAGTGGTAGTAATGTTGTGAGAAATACAAGGAATCCATTGCTAGGTGCTCCAGCCGCCGCGATTTACTGAAATACTGTTAAAAGTGGCGTTAAACCCAACTCAGTCAATCAACTGTCAAAAGACTTTTAAAGAAATGGAAACAAAAAACTCACTTTTTATAGGTTTATATAGCAGGGGTCGACACTAACAGTGTTCCTGGATCCCGAGGATCGCTGAAAATTGGAAGGGAGCCCAGCAATCTCAGGCTAGGGATTCCGTCAGGATCCTTCAATAGTTCTCTAGTACAATAGATCTTAATGTATCAACAAATGCTCCTGATAGTTTTGTTTGCTCGTTTTTTAGAAAACATTGTGGACAATGAAGAAATTGCTTGTAACAAGCAAATTCTTCATTTTCCACAATGTTTTCCGAAGCTTTTTTTCGAGTTTGGCTAAGAAGGGCAGGACTGCGTGAATGAGAGATGTTAGAGAATGAGTTAATGTATATCAAGGAGGGATCCCTGATTATCTGGAGGAAACCCTGAAGTAATATGTAGGGATTCCTGTGGGATCCCACTGAAGCAAAGTTATTGTCGATCCCTGTATAGAATATATATAACTATAAACCGATTTTATTCAAATTAAATAAAATTCAAATTTTGAAATATGATATCATTAGTTTGCAAATTTTCGCGCACTTAAAGGATTGCGAATAAAACTACAATTTCACTATATCAATGTGTTTTATGGAGATGTTACTGAAACGTATGTTTATGTATAAAATGAAATAAAATTTCCGTCGATGCGGCCCCCTAAAGGTTTGCAATTGCATGAAACATGAAAGTTGGCAGTGTTGTTTGAAAATCTTGTCCGGAAAATAGTTAGAAATTGCTGCTCTAACCTTTAAGGGTCCATACGGGCGAAGTCTTAAGAAGGATGAGACTAAAATGCAATTACCAATTACTCTCGTTGCCAGGGCAACAAAAATGTGAAGATTAAAAAAATCTTTAAAAATCTATTCTTTCTAAGCGAAGGGCTGAGAACTCCGATCATTTTGCAGAAAACAGCAAATACAATGTGAAAATTTTCACGGAATTATTTATCCATATTCTTATTAAGAATTGTTCACAAAGAAGTTTGAATTTTGCTGCGATATATTGGTTGTCTGCTTTCTTTCATGATTAATACAAGAAACTAAAAATATATTAGAAATAATATATATTCGACTCAAAACATTTTCTGAAATAGGCCGTATGGCTACTTTGTGTTTTGTTTAGTTCTATGGTCTAAATAATAAGGAGTTTACATCACTACAAACGATAAATCAGCTTCTGCTCACTTGAACAAACTGGCATACTGCCAGACCAATTTCCATACTCTAGACAGGTCCTCGTTAAATTCCCGATAGAAAATTCAAATCCTGTATCACATGTGTATGTGATCGTAGTTGAGTAGTTGTATGAGGACTGGGTGACATCGACTGTAGCGTGATCCGGTGCAGGAGGCGCCAAGCACTGAACAACTGTAAGTTGGAAATATGCTAAGCGCTGAGATATAGAAAACAAAAAAAGCTTATAGCTTTTTAATTGCTGCCATTTCTGTTTAAAAATACTTTCTACGTTGATATGTGCAAAGTGCATTCATGCAACTAATTAAAGTCATCCAAAATCATGAATTAATAAATAGTTTATCTCTGTTTAATTTCTCCATTCTGATTTACTGAAAATGTAGTTTCATAACGTCATGAAAAAAATAAGCTCGGAACTATTTGATTCCGTTCTTGAAAATTAATTCCAAACTGTTGCAATTCTTGATAAATTTGATATCTATTTATAACAACTTAATTAAAAAGAAATTGAAGAGAGTGTTTTTTGTTTTCATTGAGATAATTGTATGAAACTACAATCTATTGGATTGCAAGATCCCCCTTCGCTGCCGTACACAGTACGATTAGCATTTAAGCTCCACTGGTCGAAAACTACAGGTGGTATTGTCTTTGCGTTGTTGTCAGGGCTAACTTCTACAAATGTTTGAACTTTGAAAATCTTCTTCTCAAAAAAGTGGTCAAATTTCAACCTAAATATTTGGGCGATCCTTTGTCACACACAAAAGCAAAGATTTTATAGACAGGACTAAATTCTGTATAAGAGATATAGTGAAAATTTTGAAAATACCCCCCCCCCCCATTTTGAAAATACCCCCCCCCCCCCCTAAATCATTTGCTTGATTTTAATGGAGTTTAAATAGAAATTCTTGTGAGTGACCCTCTGACGGATTCCTTTGAGGGATTCTGCTTGGGGAAAAAACATGGTTTTTATTGGTAGAGATAATTTCATTGCACATAGTGAAAACTTCAATAAATCTTTTTCACAAGTTGTGGTCCTTTAGGTGATCGTTCTTTCAAGAATATTTGATCAGATTAAAGCCATAACTTTTATGTAGGTTTATTCCCATATGATATTCAGTGATAAGTTTGAAAATCAGAAATTATGTGCAGGATTTCAGCCGAAAATCCCAGATATCCTCTTTGGGTGACCCCGAATTAGATCTTTTTTTCAAGAAATGTTACGTTGATAGAAAACGCGACTTTTATGGGTGGGGCTTATTTCAATATATGGTTGCCAATAAAGATTTGAAAGTCTTCTCAAAAAGGTTTGATTGCAACCAAAATTCGCAGGCATGGAATTGGGTTGTGCTTGACCGGATCCTTCCAGCAGTTTTGATCCAAATAGTGAATACTTTGAAAGCTCTTTTCTCTGTAATTTTCAGCCATGTCTCACATGAATGGCACTTCGATGACACTTCACCATAAGCCGTTAAGAAATATTAATCAGATGAAAAACAGGTCTCATTGTCGAGGTTTATTCCCAGATTTGGTATTCAGTTCAAGATCCCAGGCCAGTAGAACGTAACCTACGCTGAAGCGCCTGTAGTAAGTTTTATACGGGCTCAATGAAAGCAAAAGTACTTTATTCAATTCTCTCACTTGTACAAACTGGTTCGTCGCCTGACCAATACCCATACTCGGAACAGGTCCTAGTTAAATTCCCGCTAGAAAATTCAAATCCTGTATCACAGGTATATGTGATAGTTGTCGAGTAGTTGTATGACGATTGGATGACATCGACTGTAGCGTGATCTAGTGCAGGAGGAATCGCGCACTGAACAACTGCAAATTCGAAAATAAGCTAAGCCGCTGTGATTGCTGAGATATAAATAAACAAACCAAAGGCCTAACGCACTTTTTGATTGCTGGAATTGCTCATGAACTTTCTACTTTTTGTAATGATCAGTGTAAAGCTAACTTACCCAATAAAATGCCCACTATTAATACATTATAGAGTGCTCACTTAAATAAACCGATTCATCACTTGACTAATTCCCGTACCGCTCGGAACAGGTCTTAGATAAACTCCCGCAAGAAATTCAAATATCACATGTATATGTGATACTTGTCGAGTAGTTATATGGCGACTGTGTGACATCGACTGCAGTGAGGCATTGTGCAAGAGGCGCCGTTCCCTGATAATTGCATATTTGAAAATAAGCTAAGCTGCTGCCATTTAATGTGAAAAAAGCTTTAAGCGCTTTTCTATTGCTAAATTGTTCAATAAATTTCTATTTTTTAAGGTGAAAAATGATAAGCGCAAATATGCTATGAAAATTATTATTATTACACTTGAAATAGACTATACTAGTGCTCACTTGAACAAACCAATTCATCACCTGACCAATTCCCGCACTCTGAACAGGTCCTAGATAAATTTCCACTATAAAATTCAAATCCTGTATCGCACGTGTAAGTGATAGTTGTCGAGTAGTTGTATAGCGACAGTGCGACATCGACTGTGGCGTGATCTGGTGCAGGGGGCGCTGTGCATTGAACCACTGCGAATTTGAAAATAAGCTAACTGCGATATAAAAATAAAGCGTAAACACTTTTCAATTGCTGAAATTGTACAAGAAATGTCTACTTTCTACAATAATGAATGTGCAAAGCGCTTATATGAAATAAAATGGAATCATCTTAATTGCAATCTCTATAAGAGCAATGCAATGCTTAATTTGCCGCTGTCATGGCGCAGTCGGTAGCGCGTCGGACTCCTATTCTTCCGTCATGGAATGTCATGGGTTCGATCCCAGGAGGCGGCACATATTCTTTCCGACATTTGTCTCTCACCAATGGGTAGATAATCGTAAACCTAAGTGGGAAAGTATCTGGAGGCTAGGAAAGGATGTAGTGGCAGAACTGATGTGAGAAAAACGCAGGAATCCATTGTAAGGTGCTTCAATTTTACAGCTTTAATTACCACTTACAATTAATTTTAACACAAAAATCAAAAATTAGAATTGCGATAAAGAGGAGTCATCTGTATCACTAAAAGATTTGGTGATAATAACTGAATAAAAAAAGACATATCTAGGTCGGGGGTTTTATTTACGGTTATCTGGCCGTAACCGTTGAGCTCCGGCAGGAATATGCCTATACATTTTTTTAAAATCAAATTTTCTGATTAAAAAAGTATATAATGAATGGAATATTATAGCACAATTGAGATGAAACATCTCGTATTTGCTTCTCGCTGCGGAGGAAAAATAATATTCGATTCTTTGAGAAGCAATACATGATGTTGTATCGCTATTGTAGCATAATATTCCATTTATTATATATCTATTTTTATCCAATAAATCAGATGAAATAATAAGAAAAATCGGTATTTCTACAGGTATTTTTTTTTTCTTCTCCCTGACCATTCTAATTACGTTTAATCGCATTATGACGTCATCTACATACTACGTCATCCTAGATTATCTTATATGGAACCGTATTTAACATATACGGATTTTTTTCTGACGTGTCCGATTTTGTATGTGTGGAATATATTTATTTTACTAGAAATTTATATAGGTATATAGAAATATTCCTATATATATTGTACAAGCTGCAAGTTATTTCATTTTGCCCACGTCGAATTTCTCCTATTATTGGTCTACTAAAAGGCCTACAATCATGAGGTCCCAGATTTGGTCCCAGGAATACCAGGAATCCGTGGTTGGAAATACTGTTACAATTGGCTTTGAAACCAATTCAAACAAACAAACACAAGTCTACTGCAAACTAATCCAGGACATAGTTCAAAACTGTCGTAAGTGTTTTCATTCATTCAGGCTATTACAACAGAATTGCACTAGTTTCTCGTGACGTTCATTATCTGGTTTCACGGAGTGTTTTAAATGTTCATTTCAAATAGGCGTGGCCAGCTGTCCCTCCATTGACGGATAGCCACTGCAACATGTCAATCAAACATCAATGACCAGCCAAATCACATATTTATACGAGAAGTGAACTTCGAACTCCATCATTTATTTTTAGGCACTTTTATTCGTTTAAAGACGTACTTAAAGCCGTACCAACCACTTATTCAAACGGTAGTACAACGTAAAGGTCGCGAACCAAAGATTTTCTATTTGCTTTCTATCACTGACCACAATAATATCGCTCGTTGCTTCAGTCGAACAGTAATGTTGGAGGTCTGTGGGTGTGGCCAGCTATCCGTCAATTAATACAACTATGCCTTTGTTCCGCCTTCACTAATGACAAACATTAACGCACTGCCAGACTTAAAATTATTGAAATATTTAGACTTTATTTCAACTTTCTGGATAGATAACTTTGTGGAAAATTAAGAAATTGCTTGCTTCAAGCAATTTCTATATTTTTCACAATGTTTTCTCATTTTTTAAGTGGCGTCATAAAGCGCCATTGTGTTCAAATGGGTTAATTCAAAGCTAAAACATCAATCGCAATCCAAATGCTCACTTTCAAAGCTCCTTATTATGTCCCGTACCCTTGACATTTTCTCGACTTACTATCACTCGTGATGTCATAGCCGACGTCACAGCTGTTTGTAATTATCGCACTGTATTTGAAGGTTGTTCCCGGGAAATCTAAGTAAAAATGTGCGGGAATAGACAGAGCCATACACTGAATTAATTGAATTACTACGGAAATTAGGTGAAATTTTGCAATATGTCACAAATTAATCAAGCAATTAAAGCAATGTTTATATGCACTTATTAACGTGAAAATCTCTATTTCTACTTGCATTCGGCAGTGTTCACAACAAATTAACATGCGTATATAAACGAATTTACAAATGCATATAAGTGAAAAGTAATAGTGACATAAAACGTGTGATTACTACAACCTGTGTTATATAATTATCATAAAAACATTGGTAAATAAACAAATAATAGAAATATATAAAAATATGAAAGTTAAAAAAAGGAGTTTGATATACTCTGACCACTTAACGCATAGCTGTTACATAAACTCTGCATGAACCTCGGGCCATTTCCCTTCTAGGTTATGCTAGGCGTTGAGAAATTCTTTCCATATGTCTGTCCATTCAAACATTTTCTATGACACAACTCATATACCATCCTCACGAGTGAAGGGATATTGAGATCATCTTTTTCTTTAGTATAGTTAGATAAGAAGAACGTTCGCCGCCCCTGGTACGACAAGATGTTCATTACATGTACACGTGGAATGATACACACGTTTTCTTTTCATTTATCCATTTTATATTCATTCATCTATGTATTTATTTTGGGTATGCATTCATTATAACGGGAGTTTAATTAATATTTTTTATGATTTTTGAGTTTGCTATTCAATTTTGTCGCTACAGTTTTTTCCCCTGTTTGTTGGTTCGTTGTTCTTGGAGGGGGGATTTTTTTTATTTGGGGAAATGTTTAATACCCGATTGTGTTATTCAACCGGCTAAATCATGCAATCCATTCTTTTCCTTAAAGACTAATTCTGAAGTCACACATTTTTATTTTATGAATCATATCTTCAGGTTAATTGGGGTCATTTACTAAGATGAATCTTACTGTTAAAAAGGAAGAAAAGTATTACAATAACTTTGCGAAATTGAATTTTCAATAAAGAAAAAAGACTAATTAAAACGAATAGCTCTTATTTCTAAACGAACTTGTTTCGCTACAGTTTAAAAACATTTGCATAAGTCGTCTGTATTTATCTTAACCCTTATCATGCTAATAATACTTTACAAAATTTCTAAAAAATCAAAGGGCTGAAAGAACTGAAATCACCATTTACGTGTTATTATTTGTCTTGGGGGTTTATTTCAAAATATCTCTGGCTTAAAAGGGACAAGTAATTGATGAAGACTTAGATCAGACTGTTTGTGTAAAAAGAAAAAAAAAGCGTTATGCCGATTCCATAACTATATATTCATCTTCATAAAATCAGATGTAAAAATTGTGACATCTTATCATTTTGCTAAGAATATCTTCGTTTTGTAAATAAATACTTTCTGAAAAGAATGTATTTAGAGATTTTTGAGGTGGGTCCCGAAATGGCGGCAAGCCGTCAAGACCACTCAGTTATATAACATTCTAATTATCGCTTTCCCATAGCCCACCTCTCAAAATTAATACTTGTTAATTTTTGAGTGAATTTAAGAAACCAACTGAAATAAAGTCACGTTGTGACGTTCCTCGAGTGATGTTATCATAGTTTTAAAGTACTCATAGCAAACAAAATGGCAAGTTATATCAACTTCTTAAAAACTTTTAATTTCAACCATTAAGAATAAGTAGTGAGCTATGCTGACACAGAACTATCATACCTTACCAAATATATCAACTTGGGGAAAAAGACGGATAAAGCGTTATATTTCATTAAAAACTGTTATTTGACTTGCCACAAGATAATTATATTTTCGTGAAGTTTGTCGTGTCATTGATCTTGAACTGCCACCAATTACCGTATATAACTTTATGTGTAAAAATGGCGGCTATCATGATATGTTTCATTATTATTTCATCTAGTGCTAGTGATGTTGGATTACCACTAGTTACTGGATAATTTATTGCGATACTATATCGGATATCGTACTATCGACAAATTATTTTGATAAAAACAAACAAACAAACAAACAACAACAACAAAAACACTCACAACAAAACACGATAATTGTAATTTTCGTGGATTTTTAATGTACCATAATTGACGTGATATCCGCCAATTTTTGGGTAAGCAATAACGCGACACAATACACATTAACATATTTTCTAGTATCTTGAATGGAAAATTGCTTGTTCGACGTATTTCCCCCAAAAATCTATCTATTAAGTAGTTGCATTGTTGCCGCTCCAGATCATTAAAGCGGCGGAATTCATATAAAGTTAATATCTGGAATCAAAGCAGACCACAGGAAGTAAATAGATAAATAAATATGAAAACAAATTGAAAGACTTTTCTTGAAAAGATCGATTACGCAATATCCTCTTTTTTGTTTGTGTTGTTTATCTAGTAAGTGATCGAAGTTCCATACCAATATATATATTACACAGATGAAACTTTTGAGTTTTTATTACGAAATGAAGACACTTTTTTTGATTTCAATGAGGTTTTCAACAGAAATGCGGTAAGGTTTTAATTTTGTACATCTATGAAAACAAATGTGGAGAAGAGAGACATTGGTCCTAAAGCGCTCACCTGAATCAGTAGCAACAATTGGCCAGATAAGCACACGTAAACAAATATTCTATCCATTTTGGGATATATCTAAAGTCTTTCCTGGATATATTATAGAGAAATTAACTCCAAACCAAGTTTTAAAATACTTGGGCCAGAATTTAGTATCTATGCTGTAATCAAAGTTATTCTAAGGTTTAATCTAGTGAGCTAGTTTTTTCCCCAAATGTTCCAATATCTAATTATCTGTAAAATCATTAAAAACAAATATTCTGACAAAATACCAAAACTTTTTGGTCAAATATAAGATGCCTAGAGAACGAATAAGGTATTTCTAAGATTTCTTGTGACTTGCTATGTGACCCAATGGACGGCCACTTGATTCAGGTATAATGAAGACAAACGTTCTGACCTCATACCGCGTCATTTAAGAAAGAAAATGCTCTCTTGGGTGCACACAAGTTATTTGTAACATTTGACCTAGTGACCTATTATTTGACCTCATATGACCCAATAACGAGATGAAATTTCTTGGTAATATCAAGACAATCAGGTAAAATATGCGACCTAGAGTGTACACAATGTGATTCTAAGATATGAATTAGTGACATGACCAATTATATGACCCAGTAGGACCAAGTATCGAACATGACCGAAATAGTATGAAAAAAGCCTTCTTACCAAATAATCAGACATTTGAGACAAAAATATGCCCTATAGAGTGCACACAAGGTATTTCAAACAAGGTATTCCAGATGATTAGACACTTATTTTCAGGCATATATTTCTATAGTGAGCCTAAAATATCTGAAAGGATGTGTGCGTGTATGTGTATATTTCCGTTCATTTATTGTCGATATCGACGCTCATGCCCATATGAGCGACGCCCCCAGAAGACGGTTAGTTGTTACGGGGGATACTGCAAGGATACCGCCTGGTTCTTTAACGTGCTCGGTGGATAGCACCGTCACACGGGGCCTCGGTTTAACGGCTCATCCGAAAGACAACTTGTATGTTGATATGGTCAGCCCAGGGCTCGAACCCGTGATCTTGAGGTTTGAAGTCAAGTGCTCTTCCAACTGAGCTAATCGGGCTGAAACGTATGGCTGTATTTTCGCAATATTTAAAGACTGACTAACCAATCAGAGACAATGAAGGCTTTCTCTCCTCTCATTTCATTGGTCTGGCTTAAATATTTTGATGGTTGGTTCGAATCACACACGTTTTATAATAAAGTATTTAACCACAGCATTTAAAATTCACGTTTCTTTTATTCGCTACAAACACATTATTTATTCTTATTGTATGCATTGTTTTACATTTTTTATCTTTAGAGGTCTAAATATCCTAGCCAATTATAGTTTCATTATCGGCCTTTGTGTACTGCAAAATTAGAGCACCCTATTGGATATTTATAAATTAATTGAGCATAACAGATCTTAGTAGGGTTTTTATCGGCGGCTGCTGGTGTTTCTCTTACTATATGCCCTATTCATTTTGTCAACTTTTCGAGTAGAAAACTTTGTGGAACATGAAGAAATTGCTTGTTCCAAGAAATTTCCTCATTTTCCACAATTTTTTTTTAAATTGTTATTCCTGAAGGGCTTCAAAAAGCGTCAGTATGTGGAAAATGGGTTAACCACAGGATTCTCCATTTGGAATGCATGTTTACACATCCGAGTAAAAAAAATCGTATATTCATGCTCGCCATATCGCTTAGACAAACCATCTTGCAGCCAAGTACAACTGTTAAGGCCCCGGATTCAGACACTAGAAGATAGTCGGGAAAGCCTTCGGATTGGAGGGGAACTAAATTGTCATTGCCACATATTAACTCTTTCCCTTTTTGAAATTTTAGACTGGTCCAAACTGAATCAGGTTTTAGATGACGATGAAAACTGGGTGCAATTTGAAATGAAACCATCCTCCGTGGTAGAAATATTGTGGGAAAAGAAGAAATTGCTTGTCACAAGCAATTTCTTCTTTTTCTACAATATTTTCCCAATTATCAAATCACAAGGACGTAAACACCAGGGATTGTACAGGAAAGGGTTAAGCTATTTGTGTCAAAAATGTACTCTTTAGAGCGCAAACAAGCTACTTGTGATAACTTTACCTAGTGTCCATTATTTTTTAACACATATGACCCAATGTTGAATTTGCCCGAGATACCATCCGGCCAATTATTCTTTCCATGTTTCGAGCATTTTGAGCTAAAACGTCGATTGTAGGTAGCTCTAAAGATGTTGACACACGACGGACAATGGACAATGGACGGAAGACGATGGACGACGGACAGCGGAGGCCGAGGATGGACAACGGACAACAGACGAAAGACGTTAGACGATGGACGGCGGACAGCGGGGGACAGAGGATGGACAACGGACGACAGGCGATGGACAATGGACACAGATAAATCACAAAAATTCACCTTTGGCACATTTGCTAGGGTAAGCTATAAATATACTATCTTTAGTTCTTAAAACATAGTGTATAGAATATAAAATAATTCTATAAGATTTCTAAAATTCATTTATAATTATTATTAACAGCTTTTTTGCGGGTACTTTTTATTCTACTGGGCGCAAAATGTACAGTATTACACATTTTAAAACGGTTTTTATTTGCAAGAAAGCATCATATAAGATTGTTCAAGAATTCGAGCTATAGAAAGCCCAATGCAATTTATTTTATGGTCTGAAACAGGTAAACCCTTTCCCGTACAATCCCTGGTTTTTACGTTCCTGTCATATTATACATGAGAAAACATTGCGGAGAAAAAGAAGAAATTGCTTGTAACAAGAAATATCTTCTTTTTCATCAATATTTTCTATCGTAGAGGATGGCAACTTTTTGAATTGTGCTTACTTAATAATGTCGTCTTCAACCCATTTGAAAAAAAAAACAACAACAACAGGCTAAATGGGTTAAAGAATTCCATTTACGGCTCTGAATAACTTGAACATTGTATCAGATAACACCGTTGCAAGAATCGCTTGAGATCTCCTGACAATGAATGCAAATTTTCTTCAGATAACATCTTTACAGAGAGTGCATTAATAAGAAGTGATTTTACTTCTAAAACTTCGTAACTACAGCTAGTTCAAGGTACAGTTTTGGGGGCTTTGAAAGCAATTTAACGTAGTTTCCTCGCTGTGGATGTTTCAAGTAGAACATGAATAGAAACATACAATATATTGTCGTTGCGATAGTAAGATGTCGTAACGACAGCTTGAATTAATAATGTTGTAGTTACGGCATTTTGGTTGCCCAGCGACGAAATATTGACGTGTGTGACATTTCCTACAATTTCTCTTGTTTGACAATTGACGGATCGCTGGCCACGCCCACTGACCTCCGTCGGGAAGTTTTACTTTGATATTAAACGGCGTTATTTTACTTAATCTTTTGCCAGTAACGTTTAACAAAAAAAGAGAAAAATAGTTGGTTGGCGACCTAAACGTTTAACCACAGCTTATTCAAATTTTAGATACGACGTTTACACCAAACCAACAACAATGTTTCATATAAATGTCGGCCAATGTCGGAACTTAAAGTTCATATTCGGCTTCGCGTATTCATGCAACATGATTAGGTTTTTCGGTTCATACCTCCATGAAAAAAAAATATTCTCTTCATCTCTTAATTGGTTTAAAATAAACGATTTTACCCTCAAGTATTGTTCTAAAACTAAGTACACGTGTACCTGTACAGACAGGTGGGTCACCTGACCATGTACCGTCCGCTTGGCACGTGCGATTCAGATTACCGCTCGTGAAATTGAATCCAACATCGCACGTGTAGGCTACTGTATCGGCCTCGTTGTAACTGGGTAAATCGGGGTCTATTGTAGAATAGGACACGAGGTCGGGACTACATACTGCTTCACCTGAAAAGATTTTTCAATTTGTTCTATATATGTAAAGATAAATGTGGAATGATGTGACTGTTAGATATTCCTAGAGAGGCAAATCAATGTATTTTTCTAAAAAAAAAAAAAAAAAAAAAAATAAATAAATAAAATCAGTATAGCCTACAAAATGATATTGCTTCGATTTTCAAAGAAATTTACACAAAAATAATTGATCCGTTATTCAGGGAAACCTGTCTAAATGACATAACTTTATGACGCTGAAAAGTCCCATTGTTTAGATGACGTCACGATTTGTCTCCAAGAAAAAGTTGGGAAAACATTGTAGAAAATGAAGACATTTGACAATTAGGACCATTCTAAAATTTTGTCAAGTCTGAATGGGTTCATTTTACGTTCCTGTGATTTTATACTAGAAATACATTGTGGAAAAAGAAGAAATTGCTTGTAACAAGCAATTTTTTCTTTTTCCACAATATTTTCTACCACAAAGAATGGTTTCATTTCAAATAGCATCCAGTTTTCATTGTCGTCTGCAACCTCTTTGAATTTGGACTAGTCTAAAATTCCGTAAAAAAACGGGAAAGGGTTACTAACATTGTACCTGATGACGTCATCAGTGACTTTGGTCTCCCTGAAATGACGTCAAATAGCAAGAAATGGACAAGCAGGGCCTAATCTACCAAAACAATGAGTTTGACATTTTGAAAATTTCACCGGTTTGTCGATAAAGTTCAACCTAGAAATCTCGATAGTCTACCGAGTTTACACGTTTTTTTTTTCAATTAAGTACATAGGCCACCGGCCCATAATACAGCATAGACGTGAATTATACATTTTTAAGAGTAAGGAAATCATTTAACATATCAAATTCAGTGATTCTAAAGTGCAAAAATAATAATGATAATGACTATGGAAGGGAAAAAAGACACAGGACGAAAAAAGATAGGCGATTGGTAAACTTAAAGAACATCATAGTTTCGTTTGGAAGAAGACTAAACTGTGGTGTTTTTGCCACCGAACGACAAGCTATCAAGCTTGGGTTTTAGATTAGCTAATTTCTTCAAAAATTTTGTGTCGAAGATCACAAGCATCTATAGTAATTTTTGTACCTTTATAACTTTGTTCTTTGTATTGCATTCAAGAGTGGTATAGGTACTTGACTCGTGATCTGAAGGTCACGGGTTCGAGCCCCACCGTCACCGAGGCGTGTTCATGGGCAACACACTTAATAGCAAGCCTCAGCTGAAGGAGTGGATAGCAGTTGGGTTAAGCCACTGCCTCTCTTTCAGGGACGTGAAAACATCTGGTTTGTGTGTTCGGGAGCGACTCTATAAGCTTATAGCTTTCGTCGCAATCGAACTAAAATAAATTAGTATAAACCTCTTAGTCACCGTTTTTTCAAACCATTTTTGATTCACTGGTTCCAATGATTTACATTTAAAAAAAGGGGGGGGAACTCGTCCTGTATTACAAAAAAAGTACATAATTAATACAAAGGTTTCTTTCTATAGACGAATGATGACCCTTTTCTATCATGAGGTCATGTGCTGAACACATGAAGCTCGACAAAGCCTGTTTGTAAAAAGATATCACGGGTCGGTATTTGGAAAAAATTCCGAAAAGCGTTAAAGAAACAAAAACTATTTTTTTCCTCTTGATTCAGAAAACTAATGAAATCATCTGACTCTTTTGAAGTACTTTGTTTTAAAAGTCCCCAGTTGCTGTAATGCATATCAACTGCATGACATTTCTTATTCTGTTAACCCATTCCCACACGACAAAAATTTAGACTTGTCCAAATTGAAAGACAATGCAGACGACAATTTCAAGATGATGGGATAATGAAGAAATTGCTTGATACAAGCAATTTCTATTTTTTCCACAATGTTTTCAAAAGCTTTTTTATAGAGGGGCGTAAAAAGGAGGGATTATGAGGGAATTGGTTAAATAAAAAATTGGAATATGTTGGCAATTTTGTTATGAGCATTTAATAGAAACCCGTCTGGAAAGCACATAAGCATTTTTTTCTACATATAAATTTTCGGTGTATTTGTTCTTGTGATTAAAGACTATTTTAGAATTTGGCTTGCAAAATAAAATAAATGAAAAAAGAAATAAAAGAATTAGACATTCATGTATAGATAAATCAATTCCGAAACGAAGGATAGTCTGAACCCTGTACTAAGGCTGTCATCCAATTATGTTACAATTTACGCAACATTAAACGCAAATGCCTACATAACTAATTTATAAATCGATCCCAACAGATGCAATGAAAGGATCTTTTGTATGAGCTTTGTTCCGGTTTTAATTGCGTGTAATTCTCGCAATGTAAAATTAACCTGGTATGTATATCTACTTGTGATTTATATCCAGTCTAATTAATATCTGTCACACACACAAAAAGAACAATTCTAAAAACAAGCCAGAGTAGACATAGAAACGACCTATATTGGCTGCTTTCTTACATAACTTTTTTCTGTTATACCCTGGCGGTTCTGACCTGATAAATGACAAATCGTTTGCCCCGCCCACTTACTCCATTGGCCCTACCCATTGACTCCGAAAGGAAGTTCCACTTCAATTTTAAATGACGTTATTCTGCAAAATTATGGCCAGTAGCATGTAAAAAAGTAGAAAGGTTGGTTTTCGACCGCAACGTTTAAACTACACCTTAAATAAACTGTACTTACGATGTTTGAGTCGCTAAGTCAGCAAAAAAGCTTAACAAAATTGGCGGCTAATGTTGGAGTTAAAAACTCACTTCTGGTTCGTATGAATGATTCCATTGGTCGACTGTTTATTTGATTGATAGCCAATTAGACGTTTAAAAATGGGGTAGTCGATACCAATTACGCTATATTAAAAATAAATAAACACTACACACCGGATATATATGAAAAGGAAATTGGACATGAATTTGCACGCCAAGAGTATTTCAGAATCACAGAAAGCGAAACCAAAGTAGCAAATTGGTTGACTGTTTATTTGGCTGATAGCCAATTGGACGTTAAAAAATGGGGTAGTCGGTAACAATTTCGCTATATTAAAAATAAACACTAGACACCGGAAATTCGACATGAATTTGCGCGCAAAGAGTATTTCAGAATCACAGAATGTGAAAGCAAAGTAGCAAATGACCAAATATTTTTCGGAGAAAATTGTAGAAAAAAAGAAGGTAAAAAAAAAGAATCTGATTCCGCACAGGGCTTCAGCTGACCTCCCCCCGGCCACTGTAAGGCGAATATTTTAAGGTAGCATCCCACAAATTCAAGCTAATATATACTCTGGCGCACTAAATGGGTCAAAAGTCCACTTCAGGTAGTAGCCGCTAAAATAAACGCGTGCACGCGTAAATAATACAGGTGCACTATCAAAATTTAGGCGTGCGCGCACAATTACTGGGCATTCAACGGTAAAAAAAAATGTGCGCGTAGGCCTAAATTAGAAGTGCACGCACCATATGAAGGTGTTTACTTTTTACGCGAGCATGCTCAAATTTGAAAGTGCACGCGTTAAAATAACGCATGCACTTTAAAAATATAAGCGCGCACGCTTAAATTAAACGGTTTACCTGTATTATTTATGCGTGCACGCTGTCTTTGTACTAAGATGACTTAGAGGGGACTTTTGGCCTAAACGATACACCATAAAATACCAGTTGTGTGTATGAAAACATTGACGTACTACATATTACGATTCCCTAATCCAGGAAAATCTGACTTATCAATATATATATTATATAACAGTGTTACATTATCTTATTCATCAAAATGGAAAATTTTAGACTGGTTCAAATTTAAAGGAGTTGCAGGTGACAATGTTTCTATTATCTTTTTTTCTTTTTTTAAATGTGTTATCTGTTAGAAACTAGATAATGAAGAAATTACAATTTTCACAATGTTTTCCAAAGTTTTTTTTTTTTTTTTTTTTTTTTTCTTATTGACGTAGAAATTATCAGACATTGTGTCGTCATAGATCATTTGACTTTTTCAACGTGATAATGTGACATCATTTAGGATAACGGATCATAGATGCTACGTACGGAGAAGTCATATCTTATAACATTCCCACACCACCCCTCCTTTTTACGCCCCCAAGAAAAAGGCTTTGGAAAACAATGTGGAAAATGTAAAAAATGCTTGTTATCAAGCATTTTCTTCATTATCCTAAATTTTTTCTATCCCAAAAAGACGAAAAATAAATAAATGAATAAAATAAAATAAAATTCCGTCAATTTAAAATTGTCGTCTGCAGCTTCTTTCAATTTGGACCAGTCTAAAATTTAGTTGTGCGGGAATGGGTTAATTGTTTCCGCCAAGTTTACCTTAGAAACGAGAACAGCGTACTTTTCATTTTAGACGATAGCAAAACCGTCACGAATAGCATTCATGCACGGGTCATCGTAAGATACCCGACAGGGGCACTATTCCTGCATTCTTCTTCATTTATAATGCATACTAACGGCGCGATGTAATTATTTTAACAGCCGGATTTCAATTTTTTATATTTTATATGGAATGGCATTACGTGATATAATTCATCACTCCACTGCCTTGTTCTCGGAAACCCGGGGGAGCGTTAATTAGTTGTTAACGTGTGTTCCAACCACCTACAATGTCATAAGATTAATGAGGCTTCAACGCTTCCATAATCAATTAGATAAAAAATATATATTAAAGTGATAAAGTACAACCATAAGTCATTGCATTTATTCATATCGTAAATTGTGGACAAAATGGCACAATTTACAACCATAGAATGACAATGAGACCAATAAGATGGGTTATAAAAAAGGGGATTTTTTTTTTGTCGACCTTTTTTTTAGGTCCGAGTAATGTAATGATGAGGTATACTGTAGATTTACAATATGATCTCCGCCGCGGGGGTGAAATAAACCCGTTTGTTGCTTTTAGCTAGCAAAGCGTCAGCTTTGATAGCTTAAGTTAACATACAAAATTTAAAGGTCTTCTCAAAGTTCAGTGAGTGCAAACCCCCACTGGAGGCTTAACCGCTAAATTCAATGAATGTCTACGCAATAAAAAGTAGTTCTTTGAAAGCGTGCTATAAAACCCAATTCCCACCCAATCCCGCTTTTTAAAAAATCCTAAGAAAAAGTCTTTTAAAACATTGCGGACAATATAGAAATTGCTTGAAAGAAGCAATTTCTTCAGTGTCCACAAAGTCTTCTACCCTACGAAAGACAAAGACGATAATTTAACAAAATCATGATTTGCTAGCTTACAGTACTTTCAGTACTTTGATTTGATTTACACGGGTGATAATTCTCTAGTCTAATAGCTATGCAAAAGAGCTGAAACTTATACTTAACGTCTTTCTGTTATTGCATAAAATACGTCGTATTGCATGCTCTGACGTCATCTGACAAACGGGTTTATGTGTTTTCGGAATACTATAGTTCGATAGACATCCATTAATTGCACAATTATCTGTCATACATAAACAGAATATCGAATTAGTATTTTTAAGATATCGATTTTTAAAATTTGGCATCTAAATCAGATAAATACTCGAAAAAGCCTCAAATTTGTATATACATGACTCGTTTAAAACCAAATTCCATTACCCCTCATTCAATATACTCTATTTATAACATGACACGTAACTTGGGAGTGAAATAAACCCGTTGAATAGTTTTTGATATCACTTGGATGATATAAGTATGCCAATAATCTAAGGCCTATGGCAACGCTTTTTCGTTATCGTGAAAATGATGTCACATAATGCTTTTGATAATGACATTTTGAAAACGACCCTATATGCTTTGCGAACAATATTATATCAATAAAGCTTGGGATTTTATCGATTTATCACAAGAAATAATGTCATATCGTAAACGGAATATAGAAATCGTGCAGGCAAGAGAAAAACAAGAGGACCATGATGGTCCATTATCGCTCCCCTGAGTATGATGGCCCAAGGCTTTATGATATACAAAATATCAAAACCCTACCCAAATTTATTTCGGAGAAGAAGAATTTTTCCTTTAATCCTAGGTATATTAAAGATCCCACCATATAGCGCTAATTTCCAGAGTACGGTAATTCTTTCAAGTTTTTTGGTAGAGGATCAATAGGTATTGAAACATACCAGATATCAAAGCCCTATATGCATAATGGTTTAGGAGGAGGAGATTTTCGCAGATATCCTTCTTTATTTCTAAAATCAGGAATTGAAGAGAAAGAGACTTATTTTCCGAGTACGGTAATTATATGAAGCACTTTTGAAAAGACTCAATAGATATTGATACACACAAAATATTAAAGCTCTAGGCCTTATGACTTGGGAGAAAATTATTTCAAATAATTATTTCTTTATTTCTTTGTAAAATCAGGGATCACACGGAAAATGGATAATTTTCAAGATACAGTAATTCTCTAAAGTATTTTGGTAAAGGGTCAATAGATGATGATTTATACCAAATATCAAAACTCTAAGCCGTATCGTTTGGGAGGAGAAGATTTTCAAAGATTTCTTTAATCATTTGTAAAATCAGGGATTGTACAGAAAAGGACTAATTTTCAGATTACGACAATTCTTTGAAGTATTTTAGTAAATGGTCAATAGATGATGATTTATACCAGATATCAAGACTTTAGGTCTTATAATTTAGGAGGAGAAGATTTTTAAAGACTTCCTTCTTTATTTCTATGTAAAATCCGGGGTCGCGCGGAAATGGCTAATTTACAGAGAGCAGAATTCTATCAAGTATTTTGGTAGAGGGTCAATAGACGATGATTTATACAATGTATCAAAGCTCTAGGTCGTTCATGAATACAGTGCAGCAGTGGTCCACCATTGCTTATAACAAGATTTCGGACTTCTAACTATCGCAAAGTCTCGAAACACCATGCCCAAAGGAAAAGCACGAAATTTAAGGACATTTTCATCGATATACCACTGAAACAATATAATTTTATTCCAGTTTTGTCTATTAAAACGAGCGTTCTGATTGGTCGAGCATAATATTGATACCTCCATGAACAAAATTTTGAGTACGCAGCTTTTTTGTATGCTTCCGAACACAATAGTCCAATACATTCATTTAAGCATTTTTGTTGGTTTTGCTATAACATGGTAACTACAGCTTATTCAAGTTGTAGTTACGTTGTATAGGTCGTCAACCAGGCATATTATTACATTTTACATGCTATAAACTCAGTTTAATATCTAAGTAAAATTTCCTGTTGGAGCTCAGTGGGCGTGGCCAGCGATCCGTCGATTGCGTTTCGGGGCGTCAGTGTTTAGCAAGCATGCATATAGTCACAATGTGTACTTACAGAGAGTTGGTACAAGGAACTGACACAAGGCCAATGGTATCACTGAAAATATAGACGAAGTTGTATATGTTAATCCACTATAAACTATACTGCGAACGAAAGAAAAAATAATTTAAGAAGAATGGTCCTAATTTGACAGCATGAATTTACGGGCCTCTTTAACAGATTATTTGGGAAATGTTTTAGTAATTTAAAACTTTAGAAATTCGAAAGAAGGGGGTTAAACTTATTTTACTATGGAATGTATGTTACTGATGATTTCTACAATTAAGTTCTATCCTTAGAAATCTCATATTTTCAATAATTGTGTAGATTAAAGTATGGCGAATCCAAATATGCAAAGACTAAGGCGGTCACCAACCAGCTTTTGTATTTAACCCTAGTCATGCTGAACCCGGAATATTCCTGTGTTGGCAGGCGGTATAGACAAAGATCAGCCTGCACATAAGTGCAGGCTGATCTTAGTCTTCACACCCTGTTTGTCTTTTTCATGACAGAGCTGTTTATAAAATTTAATTTCATTAGTAATATTGATGATTGAACAACAAACACTACCAGTTCTTTTAGCCCTTTGATCTTAATAGCATTCCAAAACAGATTTATTCAGCATGACAAGGGTTAAAACGTCTCCGACTATCATGGGGGCCAGCATCTATTTAAATTTCTGTAACGTCATTCAAAAAGTAAGACTTTCGATTTTTATATGTTAAAATTATTTATCTATTACCGTAACTGAAAACTTTTTTATTAGGGGGGTGAGGGTGTAATCCCTTTGAGATTAAAATGAAATGAACAGAATTGAATTCCCAAACAAGTACTATTTTGTAATTTTCTAAGAACAAATAAATGTTAAAACGAGTACTATTTTGAATTTTCTTAAAAAAGAATGATAAAACGAGTACTATTTTGTAATTTTTTTTAAAGAAATGACAAAACGAGTACTATTTTGTAATTTTCTTTTTAAAAGAGAGAAAAAATGTGTTCCATACGATTGTTTATATTTATTCAAATAGGTTAAAAATATATGTTTATTGGAAATGATAATATTATTTCAAAAAAATAAACAAAAAAACAGGGTGTCATCATTTTGAACTTTCATAAAATGGCATGTTTCCATTACGAAGTTTGCGATGTCGAAAGGAATAGAAATTTGCAAAAATTTATATATCTGTTATTCTCAAATAATAAAAGGGATGAAAAATTATTTTTGTAGTGTAATATGGTTTAGAATAAACAAATGAAAAAATGGCATTGAACAAGTCTGAATGTTTTGCCATTCCCACACTTTCCGTCATTTTTACGTCTCTCAAGAAAAAAACTTTGGTTAGCATTGTGGAAAGAGAAGAAATTGCTTGTATCAAACAATTTCTTCATAATCCACAATGTTTTCCATCGAAAAATATGAAGAGAGAAAAATTATAATAAAAATAAACTAAAATTCTATCAGCTTGAAATTGTCGTCTGCAGATTCTTCCTATTTAGACCAGTCTAAAAGTTCGTTGCGTGGGAATGGGTTAAGCATTGAATAAGGGGTAATAAAATTGACGCGCGGTTTCGACGTTCTGAGTTAATAAATAACGTTATGATTCAACAACGTCATGTCGTGATATCCTCCGAGCTGGATGATGGCTGTTGCAAAAATACCCATAGAAAACACAATTTACATATAAACCCATATGTGAGTCTTCCTTCTGTGAAAATTTGAGGAGAACCGCATTTGTGCTTTTCACTTCGTTTAAGATTTTCAATGCTGCGCAAAATTAATGTGCGAATCGTTAGTTCCGAAATAGTCATTAATAACTTTTAAAAAAGCCAGAAAAGAATAATAATATGAAATATAATAATGAAAAAAAGGCGTTACGTAACTTAAAATCAATCAACGGAGTACAACATGTAGGGGACCTGGATGGCATCGGGTAACTACGTTATTTTTCTATTTCATCGAACATTTTTTTATTTGTTTTTTCCATGACTTATGGCGTCAGTGGCTCCCTGTAGCAATTCAGTGACTCGAAGTCTAACAATCTCAACCGATAAATTCCGACGATTCAAAGTAAGGCATCAGGAGTATTAAAAATTGCAATTGATATTGAATTTATTAGATTCGACGAAATAGCTTTTATCGTGAAATTGACTTTAATAACTATTGAAAAAAAGCAGATTTTTTCCCGTATAAGAATTTCGTGGAAATCTGTTGAAGAGCTGCTTTAACATTGATAAGAAAAGAGATGAAATTCTCAAACTGCCACGTCGTAAGGGGTTTAATAAGTGTACCAACTCTAAGAGTACGATTTGAATAAGCTTACATGGAGATTCGAAAAATCATGAAAAGAGCTAGAATGGACAAACTGACCCATCGCGGCTGTCAATCAAATAACCAGTCGACCAATGAAGTCATTCATTGCTAACAGAAATGATTCCGCTTTATTCGAAGCATCTTTCTTTTATTTTTATTTATTTTTTTTCCTTAACCTTTCTTTGTAAATTTTGTAATCTTGTTCTTTGAAAATAAAAACCGATAATATTTTATTACTCTTGTATGTTATACGATACGTTAATTTTATGATCGAAGTATACCTGTTGTTGTAAGTTATTTTGCGAATACAACTTCATATTGTTTAATCCATACACATACAACAGAATTTTAGACTGGTCCAAGTTCAAGGAAGTTGTAGACAACAAGTTCAAGACTATGGCATTTTTTCATTTTTTTTTCATTTTTCCGTCTTTTGGATAGAAAACATTGTGGATAATGAAGAAATTGCATGATACAAGCAATTTCTTCATTTTCTACATTGTTTTTTTCCAAAGATTTTTTCTTGGTGGACGTAAAAAAGAGGGACTGTGCGGGAATGATTTAAAGGTCTCCCGACTTTAAGGCATTTTAATAAATTGCTTTTATTAAGCATTTGCTTTCCTTTCCCATAATCATAAATTACTCCTAAAATTAACTTCGTTCAGTTTGACAAGTCAAAAAATTAATTTTCTTGTAATAAGTTTAATATTTTATCTAAGATGTATTAAATTCTTATCAAGTGTTTTAAGAACTTTGATATTAACAAGTATAGAAAATGAAAAAATAATATGGACAAAGAGAGAAATAAGATCGACAGAAGAGAAGAGTACATACCGAATTTCATCCACAATTTGTAATTCGTATGTAACATTTTATTCATTTAGGAATGATACACTTATTCATTTTTTATTATCATTATTGTTATAATTTAATATTTTCGTTTTTACGTCGTCCCATGTTTAAGCAGAAATAATTATATTTGAAAGTTTTAAGAAACAGAGAACCACTTAAAATAACCCGATATTTCATATTTAAACGTGGCAGCCAACCACTATTGGGAGTATTATCACGCGTTACAGGCGTATGAGAATCATTTTACCCACTATCAACCGAGAAAGTTTTAGACTGGTTCAAACTGAAAGAAGTCGCGGACGATAATTCAAACTTTGTGAAAGTTTAGATTTTTTCAAATTTCCGGGTAGAAAACATTGTTAAAAAAGGAAGAAATTGCTTTCTCCATTTTACACAGTGTTTTTCCAACTTTTTTTTTTTGAGGGGCGTCTAAGGTGCCATTGTGTTGGAATGGATTAAATTATCATAAAAGGTAATTACCCTTCAAGCGAAAAGAGACTTAACCCATTACCACAAAATCCCCTCTTTTTACGCCCTTCAGAAAAAGGCATTTGAAAACATTGTGGAAAACGAAGAAATTGCTTGTATCAAGCAATTTCTTCATTATCCTCAATGTTTTCTACCCAAAAACACACACACACACAAAAATAATAATAAAAAGAAAAAGTCTATCAACTTGAAATTGCCGCCTGCAACTTCTTACAATTTGGACCAGTTTTAAATGAGCGTATGCGTGACATTTCCAACCATTACACAGGTGCGCCAAGTAAAGACTCAGATCAGCCTGTGCATCCGCACAGTCTGATCAGACTCTTCACTCTGCGCACTGTAGATAGATATACTGACCCAAAGCTTCTTTAGACATTCAGTGAATGTTCTAATTGCCCGGAATGGCTGTCCAGGGTGCTCAATGTGTGCGAGTCATGCATATGCGAAATGGTTGGAAATGTCACGCATAGGCTCAAATTATGTTGTGCGGGAGCGGGTTAATGGCTAATTGACTAGTTTCTTAACAAATTCCCACACAATTCTGCTCTGTGTTGCCTCTCTAGAAAAGGGGGTTAGTAAAACATTGTGGGTGATAAAGAAATTGCGTGAGACAAACAATTTCTTCGTTCTTCTATAATGATTTTAACCAAAACAGATCAAGAATTCTAAAATGTCATCAACTTTAAATTATCGTCTGCAACGTCTTTTGATTTGGACCAGTCATGAATTTCGTCGTTTTGTAATGGATAAAATCCGTGTGTAAATCGAGACCATTCTGTAAATCAGTCTCAAATTTCGATGCCCTTCACCTAAGATTTAATCTTGCATCCCGTTGTCGTCCTAGAAATTGATTTCTCTACGAAGTCCCAAAGGATTCAGGATACTTATTAATGATTCTTGGTGATAAATCAACCGTGATGACATCTGATTCCACCTTTTGTTGAACGGAGGCGGCTGCATTAACTCAAACGATAAAATTTTAGGCTGACTCCATTTGGAAGAAATTGCAGACGACAAAATTTAAGGCTGACTCAAATTGGAAGAAACTGCAGACAGACATTTCAAAATGTAATAAATTTGATAAATAGAGAACCTGATATTTTACTCCTTTTCCCACGATGTTTTCAACAGTTAATTTTTTGAGCGCGTCAAATGCGAAATTGCGTGGGAATTGATAAACTCATTACTGTACGACAAAATTTCAATTGTCCGAATTAGACGGCTTGAAGATGACGATTCCAAGTACATTTACAGTGAAAAAAATGAAAAAAAAACAGGGTCAAATAGGGCTGAAAACGTTGTTGGAAATAGGGAAATTGTCCGTTACAAATAATTTCTCCCCCCCCCACCCCACACACACTTTGTTTGCCGCAGTATAATTCATAATTCGCGTTAAAATGAGGAATCGTTTGAAAGCATCTATTCATTCCAACTCAAGCCCTCCTTTTTACGCCCCACAAGAAAAAAACTTTGGAAAACATTGTGGACAATGAAGAAATTGCTTGTAACAAGTAATTTCTTCATTATCCACAATGTTTTCTATCCCAAAAGACGAAAAAAGTTTAAATTCCATCAACTTTAAATTGTCGTCTGCAGCTTCTTTCAATTTGGACCAGTCTAAAATTTTCTTGTGTTGGAATGGGTTAAGAAACAGAAGAACTACAATGAAAAGATAATGAAGTTCTTTTTTCCTTATGAAATTATAAAACAAAACACAAAAACACACACACAAAAACAACAAAACCAAACGGGAAGATAGAGGGATGAAATATTAGGAATGAACCTGGGTTAAAAAAAAAAGCTAGCCACCTTCAACAGCCAAATCTTTATAAAGACGGGGTCTCATTCAAAAAGGCTGGAGAGTTCGAAACTCCTGACACAAACCCTGCGTTCAAGGGAAGAAAATCGCCATCGTCTAGGAAATGGCATCGTGTTATGCACGTGCTCTTATACAAAAAAGGACCTTTACAGGAAAACGCTCGCCAACGTATAGGAAATGGCATCGTGCTATGCTCGTGCTCTTATACAAAAAAGGACCTTTACAGGAAAACGCTCGCCAACGTATAGAAATGGCAACGTGCTATGCTCGTGCTCTTATACAAAAAAGGACTTTTACAGAAAAACGCTCGCCAACGTATTGGAAATGAAACCCTGCTGTGTTCGTTCACTTACACAAAAAGCGGACCCATGGAGGAAAAGCACGCACACGTACTTTTATCTCTTAGTTTGGAGCATTACAACCAGAGATCCAGCACATACCAAATATAATTGAGAATTTCAAAAATGGATTTTAACAGGAAAACACTCGCAAGCTATATTCGTGCACTTATACAAGAAGCGGACTTTTAGAGGAAAGCTCGCTCGCACACGTTTTGTCATCCTGAACGTATTTTCATCTTTCAGTTTGGCGCTTTGCAACCAGAGATCAAGTGCATATCAAATATAATTGATAATTTAAAAAATTAACGCATTAATAGAAGAATAAACTATCTTTTGGTCACGAAAATCTTGAAAAAAAGAAAAATATTCACATTAGCCAGCGGTAAGCACGTGTAATAGGCCAATCGCTTGCCGGAGCAACTTACTCCGTATCCCCGCCCATTAACTCCAAAAGTAAGTTCCACATCAATTTCACACTGCATGAATTTGCACTATTTAAGGCCAGTAGCAAGAAATTCAAAGGTTGACTTGTTGGTTGACGACCTAAACGTCGTAAATACAGCTTGAATAAGATGTAGTCACGACGTTTAAGTCGCCAAACCAACAAAATAAGCTTAACAAAAATGTCGGTCAATGTCAGAATTCAAGACTAATTTCTGGTTTAAATGAATGATTTAATTGGTCGACTGATTATTTGATTGATAGCGGCTTTTGGTGCATGGTGCTTGAAAGCTGATAATGATAAAAAACGATAAATCCTAACGAGCTTGAAAATCTCCAAAATGTCTCTCTCTCTGTCTCTGTCTCTGTCTCTCTCTGTCTCTCTGTCTCTGTCTCTCTGTCTCTCTGTCTCTCTCTCTGTCTCTCTGTCTCTCGCTTTCTCTCATTTTATTTTTCTTTTTATTTAAGGTTGAAAAATTAATGAACCCGTTCAGAATATTAGATGAAAAAAAGAAAAAAAACTTCGATGAACCGTCCCTTGATGCTGTAGTAAATTCAAATATTAGATATCTAAATTCTAACTAATGGGGCGGATATTTTGGGGAAAAAATGACTATAAATCGTGGACCACTGTTCCCTGTAGTGCTTGCATTATTGATAGACAGTATATTGACGCAGCAAAAACCCATCCATCTTCCATTATTGGGACAATTTGACGCGCACAATCCAGTAGTTTCACTTCTCCGAGAGAGGAACATTGGCTTAAACCCACTTCTACCCACTTCATACAGCTGGGTTGACTCAGGCTGACTAATAAGTGTCTTGTCCTTGAACACACCCGGCGATCTCCAAATCATCAGTCAAGGACAATGATTGAAAATATTTTAAGCTCAATTTGTTTCTTCCACATGTCACAACTGACAGATCGCTGGCCACGCCCACAGACCCCCGATTTGGTAGTTCGACAGAGATATCAAACGCCATAAATACGGATAAAGAAACAACAACAACAACAACAACAACAAAAAAACAAAAGGTAAATTGCTGGTAGGTGAAATAAATGTCGTAACTACAGTCTGTGCAAGCTGTGGTTATGACGTTTAAGTCGCTAAAATGTTGCTGAATATTAATGTCGGAGTTCAAATTTAACTGCCTGTCTAAATGAATAGACTTTATGACCAACAACCGATCCGTAAATTCTGTTAAAATTTTTTTTTTTTTTTTTTTTTTTTTTTTTTGCTAGCATCAAGCAATTTCATTAATTCACACAATGTCTTTTATCCGGAAAGTTGAAAAAATTTAAAATTTCATGAACTTCCTTACTTTCAATTTGGACCAGTCTAAAACTTTGCGTAATGAGTTATATATGTGCAGTTTAACGATATCATTTGACCAATTCCCGAAAAATTCCGCTTTTTGACGCCCCTCGAGAAGAAAAAAGTTTTACAAAAAATGAAGAAATTGCTTGTTACGATCAATTGTTTCATTATCTAAAATGTGTTCTACCTAAATTGGTAAAATTTGTTTAACCCATTCAAACACAGTGGAATTAGACCTGTCCAAATTGAAAGGAGCTGCAGACGATGTTGATGGAATTTTCATTTTTTTCGTCTTTGTGGATAGAAAACATTGTAGATAGTGAAGAAATTGCTTGATCCATAAAAAGCTTTTTTGTTGAGAGGCGTAAAAAGGAGGGATTGAGTGGGAATGGGTTTAATTGCATCAACTTAAAATTGTCGTCTACAACTTCTTTCAATTTGGACCAGTCTAAAATTTCGCCATCAAATGATTGGGATAATCAAAGGATTTTGTGGTATTAGTCTTACTTATAGAAAAAAAAAAACAGGTTTAAAAATCTTTTCCAGAAAAACAAGGATATCGTTTATTCAACGATATTGCTCATCGTTAATCAATGACTTTTTTCAAAGCTACGCTAGCGTTCCTCCCTTTATTACGTATAACAATAATGATAAAACTACTTGTCGACGTTTTAAATTCAGATTTATCATATTCGATTCGATGAGTCTGTATGAATATACAAAAAAAAACCGTGTTTGAAACCGTACTCTCCGTCATAATATTACAAAATAAACTGATTAGTGGACCATGGGAAATCTAGATCAGAGTTCTTCGATTTATATAACCTAATTCTATCGACAGAGAACATTATTCAACAAATGTGACTAGTCACACAAAGAGGTTCCTTTTTGTGTTGTTGTTGTTGTTGTTGTTGTTGTTGCTTTAACAAATAAACTTGAAATGAAATTTTATTGTACATATACCTTTTACACATTACCAAACAAGAAAATTATAGACTGGTCCAAATTGAAAAGAGTTGCAGACGACAATTTAAAGATTATGAAATTTAGATTTTATCAACTTTCTGGGTGGATGCAATGTGGAAGATGAAGAAATTGCTTATTACAAGCAATTTCTTCATTTTCCGCAATGTTTTTTCCAATTGTTTTTCTTGGCGGGCGTCAAAAAGCGTCATTGTGTGGAAATCGGTCAAATGATCTGAATAAAAATCTGGCTAACTAATACAACTCGACAGAAAAAAAAAAAAAAAAAAAAATCGTCCTGTACCTTTAAACCCGGACTACTTTTTGTGTACTGACGAACGGGTTTTTGCGTAGAAGTGCCGATGACGTATGTATTTGTTGTTGTCGCTGTTGTTAATTCTTAATTATTTTCTGGAGGTTTGCTTATTAATAATACTAAGTATTAAAAGGTACATGATCCATAGAAAATCTTACAGAAGAACAAAACTGATAGATCGCTGGCCACACCCACTAACCTCCGACATAGCAGTTCTACTGACTTAATAAACCATTTTTGTTGTTGTCTAATATATGCCCAGGGACTTAAAATAAAAGGCAAATAATTGGTTTGCGACCTAAACATCATTACTACAACTTCAAGAAGCTGTAGTTACGAAATTTAAGGCGCCAAATATACAAAAGTGCTTAACATAAATGTCGGATTTCAAAGACCACATCTGGTTCAAGAAAATTATTTTATAATAGTCCAACGTGAATAAAAATTCCGTATTTTGATATGCAAATGCGCGCTTTTGTAAATCGCCGAAATAGACTGTGAACATTTGTCTAAACCGGGAGTTAAATCCGAGCAAGTTTTTACAATTAGCCCAGGAAAACTAAAGATAACAACCTGATTTTGTGGACTCTTCTTCCATTTCTTTAAAACGAGACAGACAAAAAACACATTACTAGACAACAGGACGATCACAATTTTAGACTGGTCCGATTTCAAAGATGTAATAGACAACTTTTCCTGTACTATTTCAAAGATAAAACAGATTGCGTCAAAAGGGTACTCTCGGGATTAGTTCAATAGGTTAAGTGAAATACATTTGGCTTCTTACAAAACTGGAGCACAAATTGGACAAGTACATGAAATTTCACCAAAATGTTTGCCATACTAATTAGTCCATCATGTTACCCATACAGAATCAAAGAAGTAATATGTGGACTACATTGGGCCATCACGGGCAACATATTGCAAACGTTGGTCCCATATAAGTTTTCCACCTGTGTCCCATAGAAATCCAGGTCGTGTAAATCCTATTGAGGCTCCAGATTGGTAGTCCATTATGACCCATATAGGTTCCAATGTAGGTCCTAATTTGGTCCTATATTTTTTCCACTGCTGATTCACAGTAGCCTACATAATTTAGGCCGGCTGTTAAAACCCGTCTATTCAACGTAATTCGAAAACATTTTTAACGACTTAAACGAACTTTTTCATTTCTGCTTCATTTAATACACATCTGTACTCCCACCGAAAAGGTGGCTCGGCCAAGAGATGCAGCTGCCCAAAGAATCAAAGTCGAAACTACTTGGTTGTGAAGTTTGCTGTTCTTTCTCAAGAACATGGGCCTCGTTTATATCACAGCAACGCATATACCAAAATAACAAAACTTTAACCCATTCCAAAAAATCCCTCCTTTTTACGTTCACCCAGAAAAAGACCATGGAAAACATTGTGGAAATGAGATAGTGTATGCAACAAGCATTTTCTTCATTTTCCGCAATGTCTTCTTTCCAAAATGACGAAACAAAATCTACCAATTTGAAATTGTCGTCTGCAGCTCCTTTCAATTTGGACCAGTTTAAAATTTTGGTGTGTGGGAATGGGTTCAAATGAATATAGAAATTTGCCGAAATTCATATGGCTAGACTTGATTAAATAATATTATGACACCCAAAACCATAAAATAAATAGAGCTAGATATTGATGAGTGTGTAACTGGATATTTTATCAAGTAACCTAACCCTGCCCTGTTTAATCCAATAAATAATGAATGAGTCCAATCATTATCTAACTTGCAACTTGTCATAATTCTAGACATTGGATCCATTCTATTTGCTTGACGTCAATAAGGGAACGAGCACATTTCATTTCTGTCGATTCTGCTCTCTGGAAAAATGCTAACGCCGGCTGTGCAGACCACTGATAGCCGATAGACAGATAACCAGACCCCGGAATTGACCAATCGCTGGTCCCTACCACTCGGCCCATTGGCCACGCCCACTGACTCCGACGGCATTATTTTGTAAAATTCATGGCCAGTAGCATATAACAAACAAGGTGCCAAATTGTCACAAGATACGCCCGTCACACTGCTTAATATTAACTGGGGCTTTGAATAGAACTGAGGTTATTTTGAATAAATATCTTTAGTCAAACAAAGTATGAAAAACAACAAAGGGCAACAACTCAAAATATACGCTAGGTAGAGTTATGGTTCTTGTACACTGCACTCCCACTTGGTAAACTCTATCCATCCATGAAATTTCATGATTCTAGCTATTATACTTTTAGAGATATACTCCGGACAAGATTCAAGTATGATAAACAACAAAGGGCAATAACTCAAAAAATAGGCCAGGTAGAGTTATGGTTCTTGTGCACTGCACTCCCCCTTGGTGAGATCTATACACCCATGAAGTTTCATGATCCTAGCTATAATACTTTTAGAGATATACTCCGGACAAGATTCAAGTATGAAAAACAACAAAGGGCAATAACTCAAGAAATAGGCCAGGTAGAGTTATGGTTCTTGTGCACTGCACTCCCCCTTGGTTAGATCTATACACCCACGAAGTTTAATGATCCTAGCTATTATACTTTTAGAGATATACTCCGGACAAGAATCAAGTATAAAAAACATCAAAGGGCAATAACTCAAAAAATAGGCCAGGTTGAGTTATGGTTCTTGTGCACTGCACTCCGTATTGATGAGAAGAATATAACTGCCAAGTTTAAAGTCAATCGGACTTACGGTGACAGAGTTATGCTCCGGACAAAGAAGTGGACATCGCCGGACGTCCGGACAACCAGGCACCCGGACACCACGGGTGACCCCATAATACGTCCCGTCTTCGACGGGCGTATTAAAAGTTAAATGGTTGGTTAGTGACCTAAGCATCGTAACTACAGCTAGAATAAGCTGTAGTTACGACGTTTTTGTCGCCAAACCAACAAATAAGGTTAATGAAAATGGCGGCCAATGTCGGAGTTGAAAAGCTCAGGTCCGTGCTGAATTAATGATTTGATTGGTCGGTTGATTCCTTGATTGACAGCCGCCATTGATCAACTGATCTCGTGGCCCATAACAAGATTTATTATATACACACATGTACCTATAAGTATTTCTAGCAAAATGTATACATTCCACACAGACAAAAATCGTACACGTCAGAAAAAAAATCCGTATCTGACAGTGTCTAATACGGCTCAATATAAGGTAGTCTAAGATGACGTCATTAACATTCTGTAGACGACGTCATAATACAAATAAACGTAATCATAATGGAAGATGAGAAGGGAAATACTTGTAGAAATACAGGTGTTTTTTTTTTTTTTGTGTGTGTGTGTGTGTGTGTGTTTTTTTTTTTTTTTTTTTTTTTTTTTAATATTTCATCAAATTCATTTAATAAAAATAGGTATATAATAAATGGAGTATTACGTTACGATACCACATCTTGTGTTTACTTCTTGCTGCAGAGGAAAATTTGATATTCAACTCGACCTTCGTTCTCGTAAAAGTTTTCCTTCGCAGCTCAATGCAAATACAAGATGTATCTTTATCGTGACAAAATATTCCCTATACAAACAATCGACCCCGTGGAATAGGCACTATTTTCTCAGCTTATAGAAGACAAAATTGCAGATGCCAGACTAGGTATCCAAGGATGTAGAAGACCTTTCTACCATTAGATAAGTAGGGTTTCAAAGGGCACTTGTTCGCCGACAAGCGAAACTTGAAGCAGTAAAGAATTTGAAGAATAATGTATTGGCATAGAACATTCAATTTGATAAACATTCAATATACATCTGAAGTAATAGGTGATGCATAAGTCAGAATATATTGAACTAAAAGGAGGAATTCTTTTCTCACGATACTGATTTTCTATTGCTAAATGACGTTTATACATAGAAAAGTCTCTTTTTATGTGAGCAGCGCACCGATTCAAAACAATGCAATGGCACTACAATCTTTAGTTTCGAAGACGACGAGTATAATCCGTTCACTTGTAACGAGGAATTTCTCCTTTTTCCACAATATTTTTTACAACACAGGCAGGATGGTTTCATTTCAAATTGCATCCATTTTCTATTGTCGTCTGCAATCTCTTTTGATTTGGACCAGTCTAAAATTTCATAAAACAGGAAAGGGTTAAAAAAAATCTTTTACTTCAGCACGACACAGCGTTTAGTTGAGACAAAGGACTGTACATCTACATGAATCCTGAGAGTTGAATAAAGTCAATAAAAGTTCAGAATATTTAGTTGCACGAGAATGACTTTTTGGGTGATTGCTGATGGTTTCTGGTACAGTAATATTGTTTAGCACCGTCTTCTATTTCCCATTTACATCAATGACCTTTCTTTTATTTGTTCTGATGTAGACATCGATCTATATGCAGATGATTCTATGATGCACAAGTCTGATTTTGATATCGTTTTTATACAATCTAAACTTCAAGAAAATCTTATTCGTGTACAGGATTGGTGCCAGCTTGATAAAATGTGTTTACACTTATTTAAGACAATGGACCAAATTATAAATTGTTGAAGGACAGTAAACTCCAATTACTCCTAATCACCGTGGCTTATGTATGAATCAGCCTCGCATATTCATACAGTTTGATTAGGTTTTTCATTTCTTACCTCTACGAATACAAAAAATCTCTCTTCATCTCTTAAAGGAAATCTATATACTTGGCGTGGTATTAGAGGGTGCAGTGGAAGTTCTTGGGTATCCTTACTCAGCCGGGATGCTTTTCGTTTTAACAACGCATTCTGAAACACGGAATCTGTCAGAAAACTACATGAACATTTCATTAAGTGTCTTAATTTTTTCTGTAAGATACCCTCGCTTTATCAAAGCCCATATTTGGAAAACGTCTCCATCCGATTTCAAATCCAACTAAAAATGGCCAAGGAGAAATTTCACGAATTCTTTTTCAAATTTCCAAAGAGAAATTTGAAATTTTCTTAAACATGTTTGGATTTTTAAAGAAGTTAAAATAAGTGGACATTTTGATTTTTTTTCTTTGTATACAATATAGGTCTGGGGAATTACAACCAGACAGATGATTCTCTAACGTCAACTGTACAGCTATCCAATTATTCGACTCGAAACACATGAACAAGCATTCTGTCTAGGGAAAATTAATATATCATGTTAATGTTTTAATGCAAAATAGTTAAATTAATTTAATTTATAAATAAGCAGTTAATTGTTCCAAACGTTCGTTTAAGAATTATGTTTGTTTAAAATCGGTGAACCCGCTCAAGGGAACAAGATCATCTGGAATTTAGGATTTTGCAGGAAAACGGTTCCTCTCAGCAGGAAAAGTCAAGTCTGATCATTGATGTTGTCGTTGTTTTTAGCTCGTTTGAACACAAAATGCTCGATGGGAGCTGTTAAGTTCACCAACATTCTGCCACCTACATTTTCTTTAAACATGTTCTCCTCGTAAACTACATGGCAAATTTGGACCAAAGATAGCAGGTGTGTTCTCAGGCGACACATTTCGAAATTTGTTCGCGAAAAATGGGTACATGAAAATCCGGGGCTTATAAGACTTAAAAAAGTGATGAGATATTTCTTAAAAATAACAAGGAATTTCTTCAACAAAAACGTTTTCGACCAGAATAGACAAAAGTCATTTTGAATTCGACTGTAGAACTTTGTTGTTTAATAATGGGTTAAATAATCCATTTTAATGTTAAGTAACGGATTATTTTACAAAGTCTGTCTAAGCATATAGGCCCGACTGTGGGTCTACCCCTAGTGACCTGAAGGGCATGATTTTGGCGATTTTTATAGATGTCTATGCTGATGCTCCATACAGAATATCAAGGTTTTAGGCCTTCTGGGTAAGAGTTTTTAACCCATCTTCGGACGACAACATTTTAGACTTGAAAAAATTGTGGAAAATTGCAATAAAAATTCTTACAGGAAATTTCTTCATTTTACACAATTCTACACAAGTTTTTTTTCCCAGTTGTTTTTCTTCGGGACGTCAAAATATGTCACTATGTGGGAATGGGTTTCATTTCTTTTAGCAATTTGGAAATGGGGCCAGGATTATGAGTTAGCAAATATTCATAAAGGTCCTGAAGCTAATGCTCGATGCTAAATAGCAAAGTTCTAAGCATTCTGGTTCAGGAGAAGAAGATTTTCAAAGATTTGTTTCGATTTTTCAAGGTTTCTGCCAAGGCAACCAGAGATTTCGTTTCCTTTAGTAATTCATAAAGGGGACATAGTACCGTAGATTTAGCAATTTTCACAGAGTTTCATTTAAGACGGTTTTAGGCATTCTGTGTTAGATACTTTCAAAAGAGTCGTTTAAATTTTTCACAATTGTTGCCATGGCAACATTATAGTTTTAAGAAATATAATTTCTTTTAGAAATTTTGAAGGGGACTTCCAAAACGTTTTGAAAATAAGATGATTCTATGATTTAGAAACGATCATTTTTAAGGTAAAAGCTAACGGGCAGACGGGTGCCCTGCCCTGATACATGCCTTTTTAGCATCAAAGGAAAAAAAGCTATGGAAAACAAGTGGAGAGGAAAAAATTCTCCCTTACTCACAGTATTTTCTACCCTACTTCAAATTTAATTTTTAATATTTTTTTTGCACTCAAAATTGTCGACTGCAACTCTTTGAATTTGGACTTGCCTAATATTTTGTCGTTTGGTAACGGCTTAATCCATAACATGTGTTAGCTTCCACAACGATTTGATGCTAGTGCTGACAAATTGGATATCGTTTACAAATCCATCTACAGGAAATTATCGATTTTGCATTATTTACAAAAAGATAAATCCAACCTGTAGAACTATCATTTTAAAATATTCATAAACTTCGTCATCTCTTGAGAGATCAAAGAGGAAAAGGTGATATTATTTATTGCCATTTAAACATATGGTAAAGTAGAATCAATGTTAAGTTCAAATTGACGGATCGCTGGCCACGCCCACTGATCTCCGACGGGAATTTTTACTTGGACACCAAACGACATGATTTTGCCACATTTTAATGTCAGTAGCATGTAGCAAGTATATTTAAGAAATGAGGAGAATATTTTTGTTTTCATGGAGGTATGAACCGAAAAAAACTAATCACACTGTATGAATACGCGAAGCGGATTCATACATTGTGTGATTAGGTTTTTCGGTTTATACCTCCATGAAAACAAAAAAATATTCTCCTCATTTCTTACAATTTAATAGCATCGAGCGAGAAAAATCAAAAGCTTTACAAATTTTGATACCTTTTTGTATTGGACTATTTTGTGCGGAAGCAAACAAAATCGCTGCGTGCTCAAAATTTTGTTCATGGAGATATCAATAATTTTTTCGACCAATCAGAACGCTCGTTTTTGATAGACGAAACCAGAAATTAAATTATAGATAAATGAATAAAATGCAACAAAATCGTTGGTTGGTGACCTAACCGTCGTAAGTACAGCTTGAATAAAGTTTATACAGTATTGAATGCAATCAGAATTTTTTTAACAACAGAGAACACAATTTACGGATCGCCCGCTGAGCTCCAAAGAAAGTTCGCTTGGATGTTAAATGTTATTTTGCAAAATTTATGGTCATTAAAATGTAACAAAAATGTTCAATGGTTGGTTTGCGACCTTAACGTCATCTCTATAGCTTTTATATGCTGTAGTTAAGACGTTTAGGTCGCTAAACCAACAACAATGATTCATCCAAATGTCGGCCAATGGTGGAGTTTAAAGTTCACTTCCTGCCTAAATGTACGATTTAATCGGACTATCGACTTTGTAGGGTCATACATGAGAATATTGGTTGAAATCCTTCGACTGGTTTCTAAGATGAAGATTTTCAAAGTTATGACTATATACTACCAATGGAAAATAGCCCCGCCTAGAAATGACCACGTTCTTTCCAGTCACAAATTCTTTGAAGGCTTCAAATAAAGGTCATCCAAGTATCAAATTTGGCTGATAATTGTGTAGTACTACCTGGGGAAATGGTTTTAACCCTTTCCTGGATAAACCCGGGATTTTACGTCACTGTGATTTATACTTTAGAAAACACTGTGGAAAAAGGAGAAATTGCTTATAATAAGCAATTTCTCCTTTTCCCACAGTGTTTTCTACCACATAGGGTGATTTTATTTGGAATTGCATCCAATTTTCATTGTCGTCTGCATCCTCTTTCAATTTGGACCAGTCTAAAATTTCAAACACCAGGAAAGGGTTAAAGTAAAGTTTCACGAAAGGACGGACACAACGCTAAGACAAAAAATCTGAATTTACCTTCTTGTCCTAACGTCGAAAGATTCATCAGGTCTCACCGAAAGCTTCAATGCCTTTGCTTCTGGTGCTTTCTGTTAACTCTCTAGCCCACGCTATAAATTGACAAATCGCTGGACCCTCGCCCACTAACTCCGTTGGTCCCGCCAATTGACTTCGAAAATGCGTTTCGATTTTAGACCATATTATGCGAATCATGTTTGTTGGTTTCGTGACATAACCAATTCCTACTTGACAAAATTTTAGACTGGTCCAAATTGAAAGAAGCTGCTGACGACATTTTCAAGTTGATGGAGTTTTCATTATTATTTTCTCTTTTTGTATGTGGGTGTCTTTTGGGATAGAAAACATTGTGGATAATGAATAAACTGATTAATACAAGGAATTTATTCATTTTCCACAATGTTTTCCAAAGCTTTTTTCTTAAGGGGCGTAAAAAAGGAGGGACTGCGTGGGGATGGATCAAACGTCGTAATTTTGACGGCGAGGTAGTTTGTAATAATATACAAATTAGGAAACCTCTAGAGAATGATATGACCAATAGAAGCCATAAATAGACAGAGAGGACCCATTTAGGGTTGAGGATCCTTGTCTATGAAAGGACAGGCTTTGTCTAAGAGCCCTGCACGTTACAAGTTACGACGTTAAGTTCGCCCACCAACCATTGTACTTTTTGTTACATGCTACTTGGCACAATTGTTTCGAAATAACACCGTTTAAAATCGAAGTGGACCTTCCTGACGGAGTCAATGGGCGGAGACAGCGATTGGTCAAATATTGCTCATGAAAGATAAAGAGAAATCAGGCTTACAATGTTCAATTACCAGACGAAATAAATATTTAAGTTCATTAAATCTACAGATTTATATTAAATGAATTCGTTCTTTGTTTATTCAGGTTTCAATTTGCTTGATATCTTTACCCTTTTTAACCATTTATAAGTGTGTCGACAATATTAGATAAGTATGGCTTATTTACCGTTTTTCCCAAATCCATTACGAGCAAGCAACAAGAGTCCCATGGGGCCTTATCGGTCACCTGCGCCCAAAGAGCACAAGAACCGTGGATTCACGGACAAGGCGTATACTACATTCCCCACGGGTATTGGGAACAGATTAAGACGTATAATGGACGCCAGGCGAAATGTGATCACAACAGATTACAATTTAGCAAAGTTCTGGAGAACTGAAAAGAAAAGACTTTGAGTCATTACAACAGCTCATGTAGTTCTTCTTTGACATTGCTGATTTAAATCCCGACAATTTGTGTACACAGAGAAGATTTCCATTATACAATCAAAGTACTGAAAAGAACTGTAAGCTAGCAAAGCACTGTTTTGTTCAGTAATCTCCTTTGTCAAACGTAATCATGATAAAGAACCGAGGTTAAAGTAATCAAGGAGTTAGCCCATTCCTACATAATCTCTCCGTTTTACCCCCTCAAGAATATGGTTGTGGAAAACAAAGTGGAAAATGAAGAAATTGCTTGTTACAAGCAATTTCTTCATTTTCCACATTATTTTCAACCTAAAGAGATAAATATTTTAGAATTTTCAATAATTTTAAATTGTCGTCTACAACTTTTTTTGATGACACTGATCAGAGTTATTTGGAACATGATGTGCTCAAATGAGCTAAAAACACTTTGGATATTAACTTGCATGCAGATTTTGCAATGTCCTTGACATACATAAGAAATACTTTTTATGGCGTAGGCATTTAACAGTTTTAGTGGTTAAGCCTCCAGTGGCAGTTTGCACTGGTTGAACTTTGTGACGACCTAAAATTTTTGTCGGTTAACTTGAACTTAATTGACGCTTTGCTAGCTAAAAATTACATCTTATGTTATACACAAAGGCTTAGATCAGGTACTCCTCCAAAGAATCCTAATTTTAGACCTTACAAGTTCTAAATGCATATTCCATAAAAAAAAAAAAAAAAAAGAAAATCAAGTAAAGTTGCATTATACCGATTTTCAAGTGTTTCAACCCCACACCTTGGATACCAAATAATTCCAAGCCTGAAAGAATGATTAATACATTTTCTGCAACTTTCAAACGCACGCGTCTATACAAAATGTTTACTGTTTTTGAGCAATTTCGTACCTTACTGCCTTTTCAGAGTTTTTGACGTCCCCTCAAAATTCTACCCGACCCTTTTTTGCTTATACAAACTTTGAAATCCCAACACTGAATACTCCAAATATCAAAAGTGTATCCAAACCAACTGCTGGTTAATGACAAGAAGATTTTTAAAAGCTCTAGGCCTTTTTTTTCAGAGTAAAGAATATTTTTAAAGTTTCTACTATACCAACCCTTTAGAAAGGTGACCCCGTTGAAGGACCAATCCTATGAAAGGTTAACATTTCAAAAAATATATTCTGTTATCTTTTATCATTTGCATAAAATCATCACCAGGGGGAGATAACTCAATTACGTGTACAAATCTGGAGCGCATTCCCATGGACATGCTAACTGCCAAGTTTGGTTGAAATTCGGAAAAAAAGTCGAATATGTTACAATTAACACAATAACGCCGGAGGAAACACGCTCACAAAATAGGACACCATGACCTTCGATCAGATGACCTTATAAGAATCGATTGACCAATCAAAATCGTTCAATTTGGTTGGTAGTGAAATGTGAACTCAAACATCGAAATTGGCATTTAACATTTTTGTCTGTGACGACATAAACGTCTTGACTGCAACTTATTCGAGATGTATTTACAACGCTTATGATGCCCATCATGAGTTCGATATTTCTTATAAAAATTTACTAAGCAAAAATGAAAACTTGACACTATTGAAGCTTCCCATATTTTTGTTCTCTTGTGTATAAAACAATCTAAGCTATGATATAGCAAATGGGAACCATGTAACAGCATAAAACTCTAAAACTATACAAGAGGCTTACAGGCCCTTACCGGTCACCTGAGTCCAAAGAGCACAAAAACAAATAAAAGTCCACCAGATTTACTACATACTAAATATCAAAGCTCTAAGTCTTTTAGTTTGAGAGAAGAAGATTTTTAAAGTTTTCACTATATAAGCCTATATTAAATTTGTGACATCCGGGAATGGGCTAATCTTATTCCTGAGGCAATAATTTATACAATCTTGATAGAGGTCCACCAGATGATGCTGTATACCAAATATCAAAGTTCTAGGCCCTCCTGTTTGAGAGAAGAAGATTTTTAAAAAAATCACTATATAAGCCCTTTTTAAAACTTGTGACATCCGGGAATGGGCTAATTCTGTCCCTGAGGCCAAGATTTATACAATATTGATAGAAGTCCACTAGATGATGCCACATACCAAATATCAGAGCTGTAAGTCTTTTGTGAATCTTGACAAGATGATTTTTAGGGATGTACCCTTTTTGAGCCCATGGGGAGATAACTCCATAACGTGTACAAATCTTAAGCGCCTTCCCATTAGGATGCTTCCTGCCAAGTTTGGTTGAAATCCATCCAAGGGTTCTTAAGAAGAGATCGAAAATGTAGAAAATTAACGCACGACAAAACACGATCGCAATAGGTCACCATGACCTTCGGTCAGGTGACATAAAAAGCACGTATGCACATCTATTGCACGTGCGTACCATACACCTTGTTTTCATACTTTTGGCTGGCCAGTTTATGACTGCTGTTGCCAGAGCAATAAATTGCTAACGGCAAACCATTAATTTGAAAACTCGTGTACCCCGAACCGGGTCAGTTGCTGACCGGCCAAAACCAAGAACGTTATATTGGTGTCGCATCCGGATGATCGCAAAATCCAACTCATACATCTCAGAAACAGATCTACCGCAGTAATAACAAGGAGTAGAGATTTTTGGTGGTAGGGTAAGTGCCTCAACTGTTAGGAACCGTTTGCGATAGCTGGACTTCGAGCTCGAAAGCCATATTCTTACACATTATTATAGGCACCTACAGTTCACTCAAAGGCAATAAAACTCGATTATCTTTAGGGACGATTCACTAGCTCTTTGCTGATGATTGGGTGTGTACCGCATGCCAAGAGAACGTCAAACATGTGACAGACAGGTTAACATATTAGGCGGTGGGATAATAATGGTATGGTGATATGTTTGTGCTATAGGACGTTCTCTTCTTGTTGTGCAAGGCAACTTCAAGATTAACCAGTACAGGAATCAGATTCTGCAATCAACTTGCAGAGACACGGCCTTGGTATTGCGTTATGCTAGGCCAGACACACAGCGACTGAGCATACCTGTGAAGAACTAGGCCGCCGTGTCCGTCGGCAAGTCAGTCCATCTCAGACATACCCTAAAACTATGGAGAAGTCTTCCCCATGGAGTGTTTACAAAGGTTCCAAGATTCATGAGGAGGCGTTGTGTTGCCCTTCAAAATGATAGAGGTCGACATTGAAACACAAGTGTAATCTTTCGATCATCATGTGAATCTTATTCTGAGGGTACCCTTACTTTTTCGACGTTTATCAATACAACAACCCATGTGTATACATCTACGTATAGCCAGATGTATTGTGGTCGCAAAAAATTTGGGTAGCCTAGCTTTCACTTTTGCATTTCATTTTTACTTAGTATATTTTGCAAGCATATCTCACAGATCAGTGGGAGGGGACCTTTCATCAAGCAATACTCATTATTCATGCGTAATGCACATGAAAAGGACCAAGTAGAAGATTGAAAGAATGAATACGGGCCCAGGAGTTCAATCTACGGTACAACTAGGGCTAGCAACTGAATAGGTATTAATAGGTATGTAAAGTCAAATGGAAATTTCTGAAAAAAAAATCCAGGATATTTTCCAGGGGTGTCATGTCAAATTATAAACTAAATTTTGTTTACGCCTACTCGCAACGGGGAAAATTGTTCCATTTCCTAAAAAATATGCTCTTTCGTAGAAGTTATAGTCCGGACGAGCACTCAACCGGTTTTATGATGACCAAATTTCGCACGTAGCAAGCGAAGCTGACAAGAAGAAGTTCTTATTTGGACTTTGCGTCAATTAATTCCAAAAATATGAACAAATTAAGACTGATTTAGTGTAACGTTATCTATTCAACATTCTCTGTTAATAACATCTTTAACATAAAGATTATTTTTACCTTATCAAGTAATAACAATAAATTATGCTTGAAAAAAGTAGCATGTATGAATATCGGGCGTTGCTTTATTAATCATCCGATTATTATCAAAATGCGAATCGATCGATTGTATGGGGTTTGATGCCATTTTTGAACAAACTTTCGGTTACATTACATCGTAATTCACTTTTTCATGTGTAGCACCCGTACAAAGTTTGGTCTTCGAATGCATTGTCAAAGACCTGAGGTGCGGATGGGATTTGAAGCCGCAGCCTCCACTTCTCTCAGAACACGAGCCCGCCGCCGTAATCACCGCAACAATACACCAATTCGGCCGGTGGAAGTTGAATTTGTCAGTAATTAAGAATTCAACACTAGAAATGTGTCCCAGACACGGATGGCCCGATTAATTGCTTCTTAAATGACCCTCAACTGTCACCATGAAAGTATCCAACATAATTTTACGAATAGCACTTGAACTCATCAGGGGAACAACTGTGCAAAAGTTATTTTGAAACCCATCAATGTAGAAGAAATGCACTCGACAAGAAATGGACACACATACTATCCCACACATGGACAGAGGTAACCCTATAAGCCTATCGCCATTGCAACGTGGGGACATAAAAATCCTTCAGTTCTGAACAGCATCGGAGGGCGTCTGGTGGCACGTCAAATTGCTGCACTAATCATATATAGTTATAGGTGCTTGAGAGTCGTAATCTCCATATCCATGATTTTTCTTAATTTCTTTATAAACGAAGTCCTGTCACCTGTCAATTTTTAAACAAACAAAAACTTAAAATGAATCTTAAAAAGGGTGATATCATATTTTCGAATTTTTGTCTCATATCACCCGTAGTATTAGAGAAGTCTTGAAAGAGTTTACCTTAAATGGATGTTTACACTGTAGACACATTAAACCCCTTATATTAACGATGGGTTTTTGAAAGACCGACTTTTAAAAGATGGTGGTGTTGACCCTTTCATAAAATATCAAAGTGACGCTCTTACTATATTTTCCTTGCTCGCACAACAAACTGTAAGATTGGCCCAAATTGAAAAAAAGGGCCTAAATGGCCCTAACTCGCTCACCTGAAATGATTCGAACTAAGTCCGATCTGCCACGCAGATGATTTTATTTAAAAAGAATTATTATACGATTTTTCTTAGTCTGAAAAGCCCGGTCCTTCCACGCCCATATTTTTTTCAAATCAATATTTCACAAACAAGTTATGAAAAGGGTCATTTAAGGAACATTCCTTTAACATTTGGTCCAAATCGGCAAATGATTTAGGAGGAAAATATTTTTAAAGAATTATTACACGATTTCTCTAAGTCTGATAAGCCCGACCCTGCTATGCCCACATTTTTTCGAATCAAATTTTGCGAATTTCACAAGTAAATATTGAAAGGATCACATACGGAACATTACGGACAAATTTGGTCCAAATTGGCCAATTGGTTTCTGAAGAATTTAAAAGAATTATTCAAATATTTCTTCAAGACTTACAAGACCAGACCTGCCACGCCCCCGTTTTTTTTTAAAAATCAATATTTCACAAACAGGTTTTGAAAAAGGTCATGCAAGGAACATTTCTGTGACATTTGGTCTAATTTGGCCGAATGGCTAAGAAGAAAAAGATTTTTAAAGAATTATTCCATGATTTCTCGAAGACTGATAAGCCCGGACCTGCCACGCCATTTTTCACGAATCGAAATTTCACAAACAAGTTTTGAAATGGGTCATATAAGGAACGTAGTGTCCAGCCGAACTTGATCCAAATCGGCCAAATGATTTAGGAGAAAACTTTAAAGAATTATTCATTGATTTCTCTAAGTCTGATTAGCCCGGCCCTTCCACGCCATTTTTTCACGAATCAAAATTTCGCAAACAAGTTTTGAAAAGGGTCACAAACAAGTTTTGAAAAGGGTCAAATAATGAATTGTCCTGTCAAATTTGTTCCAAACCAGCCAAATGATTTAGGAGAAGACTTTAAAGAATTATTCATTGATTTCTCTAAGTCTGGTAAGCCCAGCCATGTCACGTCAAGATTTTTTCCGAGAATCAAAGTTTCTGGAAACAAGTTCGGAAAAGAGTCGACCAAGGAAAATTCCTGTGGAGTTTGGTCCGAATTGGCACAGTGCATTAGGAGAAGATGTTTAAAGAGTTTGCTGACGACGAATGACGACTTAGGACGACGGACTGAGTGATCTTAAAAGCCCCCTTGAGAACGTTGTGCTCAGGTGAGCTAAAAAGCTGCAGAAGTCAATTTAAATTTGATGGATTTTTTCCCTTCTTGGATAGAAAATATTCTGGATATTGAAAAAAATGCTTCATAAAAGCGATTTCTCCATTTTCCACTTTGTTCCGGGAGCTTTTTTCTAGAGGGGCGTAAAAAGGAGGGCTTGTAATGGATTGGGATAAAGAACTATTTCGCCAAAGCAAAAAGAAGTCCGTTGATATAAATAAGACAAAAGAGCATATGCGTGAAATCTCCAAAAATTTCTCATACATGCCAAATCAAGACTCAGATCAGCTTGTGTCTGTGCATCGGCACAGTCTAATCAGTCTTTACCATAGAACTACTACTGACTCAATATTTTTTTCAAACGAATAGCAAATATTCTACATGCACCAACACTTTCCTGTACAAAAGCTGTTCTTTACGCCGCTGTGTAATTTGTACTAGAGAAAACATCGTGGAACAGAATTTCTTCCCTTTTCCACAATATTTTTTACCTTACTTAATGTTTATTTTCCAAATAAAATCAAATTTGAATTGTCATCTGCAAAGCATTTGATGCCTTTTTTGTGTAGTAAACATTTTAAGGAAATGAAGCAACTTCTTCAACAATCGTTTCCGAAGCTATTTGCTAGAGTCGCGAAAAAAAGCGCGATTGTGTGGTAATCGGACATAGACAAAAAGTTTTAAAATTGAGTTATTGAGACAATAACATGTCAGAATTAATAAGAGTGAAGTGCCAGAATTGATAATAGTGAAGTAGGCTAATTGCCAATATACTTCTGAGTAGAACCTAGCCTACTACTTACCTAACCTAATACAGTCTGTCACCATACTGGAGATGGAGGAAAGGTTGATCTAATTTCACGGCTCGTCTGATACATTTACTAAAACAAGAGGGCCAGAATGGCCCTAAAATCGCTCACCTGACTAATGTAAGATGATTCAAAATTTTGCCAACACTTTTGAAAAGGGTCACCCAATGAATATTCATTTAAATTTAGTTGAAATTGGCCCAATGGTTACTGAGGAGATGTTTAAAAATTTCAAAGTAAAAAAACTGCCCCGCCCTGCCACGCCCATATTTGGGTGTAAATCAAAATTCTGCAAACACCTTTTGAATAGGGTCACCAAAGGAACATTCATGCCAAGTTTGGTTGAATTGGCCAAATGATTACTGAGGAGAAGATATTTAAAGATTTCTAAATAAAAAACTGCCCCAACCTGCCACGCCCATATTTGGGCATCAATCAAATTTCACAAACAACTTTTGAAAAAGGTTCACCAAAGGAAGATTCATGCCAAGTTTTGTTGAAATTGGCCCAATGCTTACATAGGAGAAGATATTTAAAGATTTCTGAATAAAAAACGGCCATGCCCATGTTTAGGCGTCAATCAAATTTCCTAAACACGATTTGAAAAGGGTCACCCAAGGAACAATCATGTCAAGTTTGGTTGAAATTGGCCCAGTGGTTACTGAGGAGAAGATGTTTAAAGATTTCAAAGTCAAAAACTGCCCTACCCTTCCAAGCCCTTATTTGGTCATCAATCAAAATTCTAGAACAACTTTTGAAAAGGGTCACTCAAGGAACATTCATACCAAATTTGGTTTTATTTGGCCCAATAGTTACTGAAGAGAAGATGTTTAAAGATTTCAAAGTCAAAAACTGCCACGCCCATATTTGGGCGTGAAACCAAATTCTGCAAACAACTTTTGAAAAGGGTCACCCAAAGAACATTCATGCCAAGTTTGGTTGAAATTGATCCAATGCTTACTGAGGATAAGATGTTTAAAGATTTCAAAGTCAAAAAAGTGCCTGACCCTGCCACGCCCATATTTGGGCATAAATCAGAATTCCAGGAACAAATTTTGAAAAGGGTCACCAAAGGAAGATTCATGCAAAGTTTGGTTGAAATTGACCCAACTGTTACTGAGGATAAGATGTTTAAAGATTTCAAAGTAAAAAAACTGCCACGCCCATATTTTGGCATAAATCAAAATTCTGCGAACAACTTTTGAAAAGGGTCACCCAAGGAACATTCATACCAAATTTGGTTGTAATTGGCCCAATAGTTACTGAGGAGAAGATGTTAAAAGATTTCAAAGTCAAAAACTGCCACGCCCATATTTGGGCGTGAAACGAAATTCTGCGAACAACTTTTGAAAAGGGTCACCCAAGGAACATTCATACCAAGTTCATGCAAAGTTTGGTTGAAATTGACCCAACTGTTACTGAGGATAAGATGTTTAAAGATTTCAAAGTAAAAAAACTGCCACGCCCATATTTTGGCATAAATCAAAATTCTGCGAACAACTTTTGAAAAGGGTCACCCAAGGAACATTCATACCAAATTTGGTTGTAATTGGCCCAATAGTTACTGAGGAGTATGTTAAAAGATTTAAAAGTCAAAAACTGCCACGCCCATATTTGGGCGTGAAACGAAATTCTGCGAACAACTTTTGAAAAGGGTCACCCAAGGAACATTCATACCAAGTTTGGTTGAAATTGGCCCAATGGTTCCTGAGGTGAAGATGTTTAAAGATTTCAAAGTCAAAAACGGCCACGCCCGGCCATGCCCATATTTGGGCATAAATCAAAATTCTGCGAACAATTTTTAAAAAGGGTCACCCAAGGAACATTCATGCCAAGTTTGGATGAAATTGGCCAAATGGTTACTGAGGAGAAGATGTTTAAAGATTTCTAAGTCAAAAACTGCCATGCCCTGCCACGCCCATATTTGGGCATCAATCAAAATTCCATGAACAACTTTTGAAAAGGGTCGCCCAAGGAACATTCATGCCAAGTTTGGTTGAAATTGGCCCAATGGTTACTGAGGAGAAGATGTTTAAAGATTTCTAAGTAAAAAACTGCCATGCCCTGCCACGCCCATATTTGGGCGTAAATCAAAATTCCACGAACAACTTTTGAAAAGGGTCACCTAAGGAACATTCATGCCAAATTTGGTTGAAATTAGCCCAATGGTTACTGAGGAGAAGATGTTTAAAGATTCCTAAGTCAAAAACTGCCACGCCCTGCCACGCCCATATTTGGGCGTAAATCAAAATTCCACGAACAACTTTTGAAAAGGTTGACCCAAGGAACATTCATACCAAATTTGGTTGAAATTGGCCCAATGGTTACTGAGGAGAAGATGTTTAAAGATTTCTAAGTTAAAAACTGCCACGCCCTGCCTCGCCCATATTTGGGGGTCAATCAAAAATCCGCGAACAACTTTTGAGAAGGGTCACCCAAGGAACATTCCTACCAAGTTTGGTTGAATTCCGCCCAGTGGTCACTGAGGAGAAGAGGTTTAAAGAATTGTTGACGACTTCTGATGCACGACGCACGACGGACAAAAGGTGATACAAAAAGCTCACCTTGAGCACGTTGTGCTCAGGTGAGCTAAAAACTAAACGATTTTAACCTGTTTTTGGCTTTATGCCACCTCTGACATCATCAAGCAATAATTCATCGATATAAGTATTTCATTAATCTCGTTCAAAATGGAATAATATGAATCTATTTAAATATACTATCAACTCGTTTTTTAACAGTAAAAGGGGCCGCAGTTGCCTGTGACTTTGACGGGAGTTTGTGCCGTTTTCTTGGCCATGTTCCTCCAAAACTAGTCTGTACAGATTCTTGGTTAACAGGGGACGGTTCTTTAGTAAAGCCTGAATGTTTGTCCTTTACAGTTAACATGTTGTTCTTACTGGATTCATTAAACATGGAGGAAGACAAGGGGTTATTTGTGCGTTGTAACTCCAGTTCTTCTTCGTCAAAATCATCATTGAAACTCATGTTAGAAAATGCAGCTGTTTCTATATCTCGTTCGGGTTGTTGGAGACCTTTCAATGTTTTTATTTTATTGTATCTCCGCCCTTCTCCAGCATCATAATGACCTGCATCATCAGAATCCGAATCTGATTCATCCCTGAACTGTTTGTAATTCTTTCTTTCCCTGGTATCTGTAGGCTCTGACGGTTTTGAATGTTCACTTCTCCCTTTCTGTACTACTGGAATTTCTGGGGATTTTGCAGGCTTATATTCTAATTTGTTATTATTGTCCGGAGTTAAAATAGTGGATTGGGTAAGGGTATTTGTGGAAGACACATTGCTAGATGTACTCCCAAAACAAGGAGAAACTGGATTGTTATTACCAACCATGTGTAACAAAGATGGAGATTTAGAAATCAAAGACTGCATTGTTTTGACAGAGGATCCAAGCGAGTCTAAAGGTTGATAAGTTTTATGACTTAAACTATCGGCACTTAAACTATTTTCCATACCAACTTTCGGTGATATTTGTATCTTTTGATCACTATGACTGTGATAGCTAACCGTAAACCCCCCTGCTACCGCACTAATACTCTGAGAGACAGTATCTGCTGAACTACACGACCGTTTCATATAACTTGTAAAGTTCACATCAATATCAGCATCTTCTGAATCGCTATCGTCACTCTTGGTTATGAGACTGACACTCATCTCTTCACCGGTAGCATGTCTTCTATTTCTATTTGATTTTGGATGTTGTGAGGGTTTACTTATTTCTTCTTGGTGACGTTTGGAACCTATCCAAGATGGTTTTGCAGGAACAGCAGGTTTACCAATACCCTGTTTGTAAAAATTTTCGTCCTTTTGATTTGGTTTTGGGTTCATAAATATCTCAGAATTAGGTCTTTTCTTTTTTGATGTTTTCCGTTTAAACGGAGCTGCACTAAAGATGTCTGTCTGTTCTTGCTTAGGTATAGGAGATGTTGTGACCGGAGACAGACTATCTTCGTGCACCGGAGTTTCAATCTCAACTGAATCACCATCTTGTGAATCTTTATAATGATCTTGGCGACAGGACTGCTGCCCGTCGTAAGCATTTTCTAATTCGTCATCATCAAGAAGAGGCCTCACACCATGCTCATGACCAATGATTGGATCTGGAACCATTGGCTCTGACTTCTCGCTTTCTTGGTCGTCTTTTACAATCCTCGTTTGAACGAGTGAGTGTTGAGTCTTCGGAGTAGGGTCATACTCCTGACTAGAAGTAGAAACTATTGAGATTACATCATGATCCTTTGGCTTGGCAACTGAGGTGACGGCACTTGGCCGACTACCATACTCATCATCAAGTTCCCTGTAATGGAACTCTGTACCTTTCTGTTCACAGAGACTGTCTTCGTCTGCGTGTGACGAGCTTGACTCTCGTCGTCTATGGGTTCTTGCATTGTTACTTGTCAATAAAGTGTTAGTTGTTCTCGTTAAGTATTTGTTTTCAATTGTTAAACTGTCATCTTTTCTTTCACTTGGCCCTGGTTGAGCATTACTTTTCTTTTGTGCCACTACATGTGGTTTTGGTTTAGTTATCGTTTTCTCTTCATCAGCGCCTTTCATGAATTTCATTTTAGAGTATTTTGAACTTGCTCTTGTTTCTTTCTCTCGCTTAAGAATAACTTGCTCATCGTCGTCATCGTCATCATCATCATCTCCATCATCTAGTTTATTGTACTTTGACATCCATCTTGCTGCTCTCGCCCGCGGAGCAGAAAATAAATCTTTCGCTTTAAAGCTTTCTACGGTATTTGTTGATGATGAGTTGTCTGCTCTTGTGCTTTCTTCTAAAGTTTCCTCGTCTTCACTATCTTCAGCTGCAAGTATGTAAAAGGAAATAAAGCTATTACCTAGTGCTTGTCAAATGGTCCTCAGGTGTCACGATTGTTCAGAAATAGGGAGTGACAGTGTTTCAGGTTGGCATGAATTGACCCGTTGGCCCACAATCCTTCTTTTTAATACTCCCAAGAAAGAAGTTTTAGAAAAAATTCGGGAAAACGAAGAAATTGATTGTTCAGGGCACATTTCTTCATTTTATAATAGGCTGTCTATCCCAAAACACTAAAATGTTTAAATTTCATCGACTAAATATGTCATCTGCGGCTTCTTTAGATTTGGACCAGTCTGAAATTTGTCGTGGGATAATGGGTTAAGCATATTTTGATACTGCTCTTTGTAGACAACTAATAAACAGTCATAAATCTAAACAAAAGGTTTCGTATACACACCCGATTGCTTGCACCACCTATAGACCTCCGATTGGAAGTTCGATAAATTACATTGTTTTTGCAAATCTATGGTCAGAGACATATAACAAAAAATTAGAATGGTTATTTGGCGACCTAAATATTTTAACTACAACTTGAATAATCTGTACTTACCATGTTCAAGTTGCAAAACCAACAAGAATGCTTGACATAAATCCCAGAGCTCAAAGTTCACTTCTAATATAAATTTATGAATTGATTTGTCAATCTATGTATGATTGACAGTGGCGAATAGTCAATTTTAATACTAGTTGGAAAAGACGGTAGTAGGAGCAAATACCATACTTCAGACTTCCCTTAGAGTAGAGAAAAAAGATGTATCAGTGGTGTTTTATGGCATAAAACCACAAACTCTTTTAATTAAATTAGCTTGATTATGATAACGCTCTACGGCAACTCAGGTAGTCTTTTTCTGAGCAAGCTAATTGGGCCTTTCTTTAAGTCTTTGCTTTAAGTTGGGTAAATTTATTTTGTGGGGATCCACCTTAAATTACATAAAGTCTAGTTTCATAATCTAATGACCTTATATATAATACATTTACGATAAGGATATCCAAGCAATGAAATCATATTTTGAAATCATATTTTCTATACTATTGACGATGTATTCTATGAAAAACAAAATTTTATACATACATTACAGATTTTTTCAAACAACATACCATTGTTGGAATAGTAAAATATACAAAGACTGGTAGTTTTCAAAATATATTGTATTAGGTTTAATATATAATAAACATCAGTACCCTGATATTTCAAATGAAACTTTATCACACACATTTATTCTAACAGTCTAAATTTACTAGGTGCTTGATCATCTATATCGCTCCACCAAGCTCCATATATTTTGATTCAGACACTGTTTTGAAGAATTCAGCTTATGGGCTAAGCCAAGGTAGGCAAACAAACCTAGCCTCTGAAATTCTTGCAGTAGTTTCAGAGAATATTTTGATTTTCATTTACAATTTAATAGTCAAGGAAAGTGATTTTAAAAACAGATATATGTATGTGTTAATAAATCACAAAAGCTCTGCAGCTGTCATATCTTCTGTGTCATCTGAGAAATAATAATGAAGTCTTATACAAATTTGAGGATTTATTACTTGAAAGGAGGCTACCCTAAATTAAAGTTACATCTGTTCCGGCAGTTTTTCCTTCCCTTGAAATCTTGCAGGTTTATCAAAGCCATTTAAAGAATGTTCCAATCATTTTTTTTTTGCCAAGGTAGAGTTACTAAGGGAATAGTTAAAATGTATGATTGGTATCCAACCAACAGTGTCTAAGGAGAAATTCTTTGAAGTTTTCACTACATACCCTTATGGAATTATGCCAGGCAAATGATAACCTTTTTTAAACAATCTTTCTACATATCAAATTTTCTTTTAATGGTTCTTATAGAAGGTAATCCAAAGAACATTCTTGTGAAAGTTGTTAAGAAACCAGACAACAAAATTTTAGTCTGATCTAAATTCTAAGAAGGTGAAAACGACAGTTTATTGTCAATAAAATTATTTGTGTCTTTGTCTTCTTTGAAGAAACCAGACAACAAAATTTTACTCTGATCTAAATTCTAAGAAGTTTAAAATGACAATTTAATGTTAATAAAATTATTGGTTTCTTTGTCTTCTTTTGAAGAAAAAATTTTTGGTAAAGAAGAAATTACTTGTTACAATCAATTTCTTCATTATCCACAATGTTTTCCAAAGCTTTTTTTTCTTGGGGGGAGTAAAAAAGCGTGATTGAGTGGGAAACGCTTAACAAAGAAGTTTCTGGGTGCAAAGACACAACAGACACAGCACCATTGTAATAGCCTTATGTGCCTTTGGTCAGTGGAGCTCAAAAATCTTAATCTATATTATAACAAACATCTTCATTTATAAAAAAAAATCATTCAAATCTTCAGAAATAAAAACTTAATTAGAATGCAAGAACATCCGTGCACTTTCCCTCTGGCCTTTAGTTGAAAAACTCTTGGAAACATCAAAGCTATGTCTTGTTGAAAAATATCACACAAAATACATGGTTCATATTTTATCATGTCTATGAACAATTTAAAAATATATAGTCTACTTTGTCACCATGTACACAAATTAAACATCTGAGCAAGCGTGTTACGTGTCAAGCCAGTTGGTTAAAGCGCCTCCCAAACAGTGCCTAGTGTATGACTGCCTCTACCCATGGCCAATTCTGGAACGGGGATACAAAATATTACAACTTGGAAATCAACTAAAAGAAATTAACGATATCAAACATCAATTCAATGCCGAATCTTAATTAAATGTAAAATAAGTAATACATCTTTCAAAGCTATTAAATTCATCTTCAAAATTAGTAATACAAAACAGCTTAGAAATGATTTAGAAAACAACTAAAAACTTTTTCTTACTGGTATACTTTAAGCCCATTAAAAAGTAAATATTACAGCAAATAAGACCTTTGCAGGATAATAATGTACTTTAATTACCAAAAATTATGACCATTGCATATGATAACATTTAAACTAAACAAAAAGGCATGTTTGATTTATCATACTTCTACACCTACAATTCAGTTTCATTCCAGAAAAAGGTAAATTAAGTATGCTATCATTCTCATTTGAGAGTAGGAAGGAGTTTGTTTTTTCGTTTGTTTGAATGGGGTTTTACGCCGCTTTCAACAATCTTTCAGTTATATCGAGGCGGCCGGAGCACCTAACAATGGCTTCCTGGTATTTCTCACACCAGTACCACCATCACATCCTTTCCTAGCCTCCAGCTGCTATCCCACATTGGTCTACGATTATCAACCATTGGTGGGAGACAAATAGTCGGAAAGGATGAGTGCCACCGTCAGGGATCAAACTCGGGACCTCTAGATTGACAGTCCAACGTGTTACCAACTGCGCTATTACGGCGGCCGAGTAGGAAGGAGGCAAGAAAGAAAGGCAAAACAATCCGTAAGATAATAGATTCCTTTCTTTAATTATCTATGTACAATAAATCACATCATATTTTAAACAATATCACATCCACAATAACATTTGTGATAATTTGTGTAAATACAAATAACAATAAACAGTTTATGCTTATTTATACCCCATGTAATGAAAATTATCCTTGTCATGCCTCTTCTCAAGCGTGTTAAAATAAAAAGGTTGAAAGCACTGGAAGCAACAATTGTGAAATAACATTCAATTTGAAAAAAATCTTATAAACAACCCTTGCTTAAAAGGGACGAATAGGTTCGGTAGATTAGTATCAGACTGCACATATATGCAGGCTGATCTAAATTTGTCTATACATCCTCCTAAAGCGTGAATATTCTGGTTCCAGCATGACAAGAGATACAGGTGTTAAACAAACTTGTGACAAGAAAGATCACTAGAGTGAACACACATACAATATTAACCCTTGTCATGCTGAACCCAGAATATTATATCAAGGAAGCCACACAAAATTGATAATTGTGAACACAAATAGATGGACAGACACAAAGATGGCCAGATAGGCTTATATGATTCCAGTACACCCCTGTTAATTGTTTCGCTGGGTATAAATGCTAATGCCTTCAGCAAGTGACCCAGTTGATCCAAAATAATTTCAAGATGGGTAAAATGTGGGTTTTCTTCCCTTGTCATTTTAAAAATTAAATACACGTGTTATGTAATCGTGAAAGCTAAAAAAAAAACATTTCAGTAACTCAGCTGTAAAGATTTAGGGCATAAATTGAAATGAATTAAAATCCAACGATCAATCTTTTAAAGTTGAATTACAAATTTCTTCAGAAACTTGAAAATATACAAGAATTGTACAAAATCCTTTTCTGAAATGCCCTTTCTTATCAAAATTACACATATTTATAAAATAACACATGCCATTTCTCATTGTAAGTCATATTGGAATCCTCTTAATAACTTTCCTCATGACTTCACAAAGAAATTGTCAATAATGCCCTTTTCTCTTGAAATTGGTCAGAATGACACACTATTCAATGGGGATCTTCCTCATGACAATACAAACATTTTCAGTAAGTTTTAGAAAGATTGTGCCCAAATAGTGACCTGTAGAATAGTAACATTCTAATTGTTAATATGGCCCTTTTCCCGTAACATTGGTCATATTGACATCATGTCAAATGGGGCTTTTTCTCATGACTATACAAACGTTTTTAGTAAGTTTAAGTAAGATTTAGCTAAAATTGTGATCTGTAGAGTGGCAATACTGAGTTGTGGAGGACAGATGACACAAGACAGACATTCAAGTATCACAAAAGCTCACCATGAGCATGTGGTGCTTAGTGAAATTAAAAAATGTATTGAAGAGGGTAGTGGTATGGATACTAGTTATGGTGCAAAGTGCTATGATGAGTAATGATGCTCTAGATAAGAGTTATGTTCTAGATCAGAGTAAAGCTTCAGATAAGAGTAATTTTCTAGATAAGAGTAATGCTTTAGGTAAGAGAGTAATGACTACATAAATCATCCAACTCCAAGTGCTGTAAATCAAAAAGTTGATTGACCAATCAAATTATTATTTTAGAAAGTAAGTGAACTTTGAACTCCAACATTCCTGCTAAGCATTATTGTTGGTTTGTTGACTTAAGTGCCAAAACTACATCTTGCTTAAGCTGTGGTTATGAAAATTAGGTCACCAACCAGTTTGCAAAATGAGACTATTTAATATCTTTGTAATCTTTGTTTGGGCGTGCCAAGCAATCAGTCAATTCCATTGAGTCTCATGATCAAATTCGACAAACGAGCACATAAAAACAAAAATAAACCTGTTTTGATTGAGGCAACAGCTTTTTATTGAAGCTCTGAAACCATGAAGATATTGGAGAGAAGTTTTCATGGCATGCATATTATGTAGTCTACCATAGAGCCTAATGAACAGTACTATTGCAGAATATATAGTAAGGAACACAGAAAAGAGCTTATCAATGGGAGGCCAAGTAAATAATGTATCTACAGCTTAAATAAGCTGTTGTTTCAATGCTACAAGTGCCCATCAATTAACCTATTAACAAACAACAAAGACTGGTCCAAATTGAAAGGAGTTGCAGACAACAATTTAAAGTTACTGAAATTTTATATTTTTTTCCAACTTTCTGGGGTAAGACATTTGGTAAAATGAAGAAATTGTTTGTTCAAGCAATTTCTTCATTTTGCACAATGTTATTTCAATTGTTCTTCTTCAGGGACATCAAAAGGCATCATTGTGTGAATAGTTAAAAAATTATTGAACGATTAGCACACAATGGCGCTTTTTGAAGCCCCCCCATCTCCTCTGCAACTCCTTTCAATTTGGACCAATCTAAAATTTTGCCATTTTGTAAATATATCTGGTAATAGTTGAATTAATGTCAGAGGTCAAAATTTCCCTTCAAAATGATTTGTTGGAATGATCCTTTTTCTGTTGCAGCAGTTATCAATATATTAATCAACTGATTAAAGCTAACAGTATGCCAAGATTAAGGATTTTAACCAATTTCCTGAGTACATCTACCAGCAAATTGAGATGTGTTTGTTAAAGACAAATGACCCAACAAACTGCAAATGTTTGCAAATATGACCTCTATCTTAATAGACTTTACCTTGGTTCATATTTGACAGAAATTTTAGGTGAAAGGTTAAGATTTTAACCTATACCTTGGACATATAATGGAAGAAAATGCTTTTTTGTTTTTATTTGGTTATGTTTTCAAGAAGATGGGCAAATTGATAGATAAACAGACAGACACACAGACATTGGTAAAACAATATGCCCTGATCTTTTGATGCGGAGCTTAAGTAATTCTTTTGGTAATGTTTTGCAGACAGATGGACAAACATTTAGACTTCAGCAAAATAATATGGCCATTACCTTTTGATGCGAGGGCATAACCTTGGCAGATGACATTGGATTTGTTATCAAAAGAAAGGTCATACAACAAGGAATACAAAAGTGACATATGAAAGCAGCAGCACCTACAATTCAAAGTAATGGCCATTGATAAGTTTTTTCAGACAAACAGACAAATGTAAATACATGTTACCCTATCTTTCGATACAGGGCGTAGAAATTATAAAACAGAATTATATAACAGCCAGCGTTTTGTATGAAAGTAAAATGTTAAGTCATCATATGGTTAAATTCAAAACTTTTCTATCAATAATTAAATCTAGACCATGATTGTCCTAAACGGCTCTCATAATTAATCTGTTAATAAAAGTTTATGTACCAAATATGAATGACTAATGCATTAAATTTTAGGAGAAGACTTTTCAACTTTTTATAATTGAATGTTTTTCCAAACTTTGGACCTCAAGGGTGTTGCCGATTTTGACCCAGGGCATAATTTTTAATAATATACTAAAGAACCTTCTTCTTATCTTACATACCAGATATGAACTCCCCATTTCACATAGTATACGAGAAGACTTTTGAATATGCTCTAATTGAGTGTTTTCCAAACTTTGGACCTCCGGAGCAAGGCCATTTTTGACCCATGGGGGGATAACTCTTTAAAACTTGGTAGACAACTAAGTTATGCGGTTATGCTATCAGCTTGATTGGCCTACTGGTTTTGGAGGGGATTTTTAAAGACTGGACGGATAGATGGACGACGGACAATGACCGACCATAATAGCTTACTCACACTTTGTGCTCTGGTGAGCTAAAAAGGTATAATAACCTACTAAAACTCAATCCCTTGTTTTAACCCTTTCCTGTCTCTTGAAATTTTAGACTGGTCCAAATTGAAAGAGGTTGCAGACATCAATGAAAACTGGATGCAATTTAAAATGAAACCATTCTATGTGGAAAAAAATATTGCGGAAAAAGGCGAAATTGCTTGTTACAAGCAATTTCTCCTTTTCTCACAATGTTTACTATCTAAATCAGTGTCTATTTTCAATGGTCGCCTTCAATTTCAAGAAATACACATCTAACAACAACCTGCCTGATGAGGGTAAAGGTAGGATAGATTTATATATAAAATTCCTCAGCCTTTTTTGTTTTTATGTTGAGTTAAAGTCTCATTCCTAGTCTATCCCATTCCCACATAGTGACGCTTTTTGACGCCCCACAAGAAAAACAATTGGAAAAACAATGTGTAAAATGAAGAAATTGCTTGTAACAAGCAATTTCTTCATTTTACACAAAGTTTTCTAGCTAGGAAGTTGAAAAAATCTAAAATTTCATAAACTTTACATTGTTGTCTGCAACCCCTTTCAGTGTGGTCCAGTCTAAAATATTGCCGTCTGATAATAGGCTATTCATCATGAAAGGCAGCACTCGAGATAACTTCCTAACACACTTACACACCTAATCTTACATCCACACTATCAATATTAAAAGAAAAATATATATATTTGTACAAGATATTGTTCAGATCTTTTTCTTAACCCATTTTCAAACAGCATTTTCTTGCCCATCAAGAAAAGACTAGGAAATAATTGTGAAAAATGTAGAAATTGCTTGTTCCACATTATTTTCTGTCCAAATAGGCAGAGACATTAGATTCTATCAACCTGATATTGTTGCTTGCAAATCCTGGGTTAATTGCTATACTGTTCCAAGTGTCAATACATTTTATAGACACTTGGAACAGTACTGCAATTAACCTACTAAATAGTCTGAATTTCAACCAGTTCAAAATTTTGCCATCTAGAAATGGGTTAAATGCACAGTTTCAACACTAATGAATGCACATCTAGAAGAGTTGCAGTCCACATCAGGAAAAAAGAAAGCTCTAGTAGTGTATGGAAATGAAGCTGTGAAAAATCCCTACTCCATGCATCATAGAATGGAGCCCATGCCTAAATTACCTTACTTTAGTACCTGCAATGGCAAAATAAAGGAATCAGTGTGAGGTTACCTAGACCATGTTCCATAAGTTTAACCCATTACCAGACAACAAAATTTTAGACTGGTCAAAATTGAAAGGAGTTGGAGACAACAATTTTAAGTTAATGAAATTTTAAATGTTTTCAACTTTCTGGGTAAGCAATTGTGTTACAAACAATTTCTTAATTTTACACAATGTTTTCCCAATTGCTTATCTTCAGGAGCGTCCAAAAGTATCATTGTGTGGAAATTGGTTAACCAAAATTATTTATGTAATGAAAAAACTTGGAAGAAGTCGAAGCAACATTTCAAAAGGGTTAAGTAAAGAACTAGAATTGTTGCAAGCGGACTTAACCCCCAAAGAGGATTTTATCATTCAAGTAACACAATTGACCTACATAACCCCATTACAATGGGGCACCTTCTTGGGTCATGGATAACATTTGTACAAAGTTTTAAATGAACTTGGTTAAATGGCTTACAAGCTAAAGGAAGGAAATGGCTTTCAATTGAAGTTCATTTGTGACCCTGACCTTTAACCTAATTCACCAAAAAACAATAGGATACTTTGTTGATTGATTGAATTGATTGAATTGGGTTTAATGCCACCTTTAACAGTATTTCACTCAGATCGTGGCAGCTGGAGCATCTAAAAAAAGATTCCTGGTATTTCTCACACCAGTACTACCACTACATCCTTTCCTAGCCTCCAGCTGCTATCCCAATTAGGTTTTCGATTATCCACCCATTGTTGGGAAACAAATGTTGGAAAGGATATGTGCCGCCGCTGGGGATCCAACATACTTTCACAACAACTGCATAAAGTTAAATGGATGTAGGTCAGTTGGTTCTAGAGGTAGAGCATGGAAACAACTGGACAGATAGACAGACAGTTGAACTGATAGACAGATGAATGGGCAGACAGACATGGTGAAACCAATATACCCCCCTCTAATTTCATAGGTTTTTTTCGCTTCCATGATTTTCTTTCTTTCTTTTTTTGCTACCTAAGAAAATGCCCTCTAATTGCGGCATACCAGAAAATTTAGTGGTTTTTTTAACTAATTACTTTTGAAGGATTAGAAGTAGTGCTCTACTGGCTTCAGCTTTCATTTGTATCACAAGGGATGAAGGAAAGATATTTATGTGCATTTTGTAAGTTATCTACTGTTCAAAGGACAAATCAAATTGATTGGTTTAACACCACTATCATCCATATTTCATTCAATAGAGGCAGCTGGTGCACCTAACTAAGGCTTTTTGTCATTTCTCACACCAGTAAAACCACAAAAGTCTTTCCGAGCCACCAGCTGCTCATTCTGCATAGGCACACTATTCATCATACACCCATTAGTCACAAGACACAAAACTTTGTCATAAAGAATGTTGGTAAAGCTAGGGTTTGAACTAAGGATCTCAGGATTGTGAGCACATAGTGTACCTGACTGGAGCCACTGCCTAGAGAAAAGACAATTCAAAAGAAAAACATAACAAGAAAAAATAGACAAGGGACAAATGATGACATGAGAATACTCTACTGGCTCGAGAACTTGACCCATTCCAACACAATGACACTTTTGGACAACCCTTAACCCATTCCCACACAGTAAATTTTAAACTGGTCCGAATTGAAAGGAGTTGCAGACGACCATTTAAAGGTGGTAACCAATTTTGGATTTTTTTAACCTTTGGAGTAGAAAACATTGTGGATAATGAGGAAATTGCTTGTAACAAGCAATTTCTTCATTATCCACAATGTTTTCCAAAGCTTTTTTTGTCTTCGGGGTGTCTAAAAGTGTCATTGAGTGGGAATGGGTCAAGAAAAACAATTGGGAAAACATTGTGTAAAATGAAAAAAATTGCTTGTAACATTTTTTTTCTTTTTACTAAATGTTTTCTTCCCAGAAAAAAAATCTAAAATTTCATAAACTTGAAATTGTTGTCTGTAAATCCTTTCAATTTCTAATAATTTGAGGTCTTGTAATAGGTCAACTAACATTATTCTTATAAAAATTATCTTTATATTCTAAAGTTATAAGCAAGCAAACTCACAGCATATCTTTTCTCACAATTTCCCAGCCCACTTAGAGATGGCAAAATTTTGGACTGATCCAAATTGAAAAAGTTCTATACAGGAATTTTAAGTAAGTAAAATTTTGAGATACATGTACTTTGTCTTTTAGAGATTGACAATGAATACAATGCTTATTACTAGCTTGTAGCTTACTGCACTACAAAAATTTAGTCTTGTCCAAATTGAAAGCAGCTGCAGATGGAAAATTCAAATTGCAGTAAAACTGGAAAATAAGTGTGAAAGTGTAGAAAACATTTAGGGAAGGGAGAAATTGCTTGTTACAAGCAATTCCACTTTTTCCCCATAAAGTTTTCTAATAATATTTCTCCAGGGCGTCAGAAAGTATCATTGTGTGGAAATCGATTAAGATTAAATGAACCTTCTCAACAGATTGTAAATAACATACAAAAACTTTGAATTTAAACAAGGAAACTATGAAATGGTCATCAAAACTCAACAAGATTCTGTCAGAGACAGAAAAATCCTCCCTGACCAACAATTTTGAGAGATTTCGTTCATTTGACAAAAACTGTAAACTTGATCTTAAACTGAAAACAGAGCTCTGTACATGGTCTCATCACGCCAAAAATTATGTGGAAGATATGCTCCAGACAAGGTCAATATGGTCATTTGACCTTGAAATGTGGTCTTGACCTTGAAGGTGGGTCACAGTATCTTGGGCTCTGCAAGACACCTCATATAGTTGCAGAAGCATGTCTATCTATTTTGTAATCACCCCATAAATGTGAAAGATACCCTCCGGACAAGGCCAATTTGGTCATTTACCCTCGTCATGCTGAATAAAATACTGTGAAGAATCCAATCAAAATCAAAATGCAAACAGTACTGGCTGAAAACATTGTGGGTTAATGATTCTTTTGAAAATTTATCTTTTAACAAATCTATCTTGAAAGGGACTAGCAAGAGGTGTAAACTTAGATCAGACTGCACATGTGTGCAGACTGATCTTTGTCCACTCCTCCTGCTAAAACAGGAATTTTCCGGATTCAGCATGACAAGGATTAACTTTAAACTGTAACCTTGACTATTATGCATGGTAGGTCAATAAAACTTGCAAATCAGCACACTGCCTCACATGTTGCATGAGCGGGTCATTTTCTTCTAAATGCATTGAAAAAACTAAAGATACACCCTAGACAAGGCCAATACTTTCCTTTGATCTTGAACTGTGACCTTGAAGGTACATCACAAAATCTAGAGCTCTGTACATCGCCACATCAATTTATTTTGAAATCCATAACAGATAAAGATACACTCCGCTCGGACAAGGCTAATTTTGTCCTCGAATTTGGTCCTTAGCCCTCAAACTGTGACCTTGGAGGTAGGTCACCAAATCTTGCAATTTGCCATTGCTTCATCAAGTTGTACTAATATTTCACCTATTTTGAAAATAAGACAAACATTTAGGCGATTCAGAGCAGATAAGAAAAGTCTGAAAAACGGAGGCCATTCCCTTCGCCTCCTCCTTCTTTCTTGGATACGAAATTGTGATGAATTTCTATTGGATTTTGCTCCAGATAAAAAAAGGAAAAACTTGTAGAACTAGCTTTCACTGTAAATATGGCGAGTTGAAATAGAATTATTTCTCTTTTGAACCATTCTCCTCTAAAAGATCAATAGATGGCTATCCTTTGGTATCTGCTGCTTTTTATTGAGATGAAGTATTGAAATGTTGCCTCCCTGGTATGTCTTCCATTTTCTAAGCTGAAATTAAAGCTAACAATCTTTCCCTTGACTCACAGAGCATTCGCTTAAAATGATTTTGGATTCCTTGTCAGTATTACAATCACTAACAAATTAGAAGTATGTGGATCCTCTGATTTGCACACTCCTTGAAAGTACCTCAGAGATATTAGCTTGTAACAAGTTACTGTTTTACTGGCTTTCAAAGGCAACAAGAGCACCGCCCACGGTGCAACATTCGGCTGCAGGTGCTTGATAATGTAAAACTTTCGAGTAAAAAAAAGGGCATAACTATTAAAACAAGAAGGCCTTTGGGCGCTCACCTGAGATAAAGGCTCTTTTTCTTTCAACAGTCTAATTTCATGTTAAGGTTAGGATAATGAAACAAGAAGGCCACAATTACATATAAAGACTATGAGCCTGGGGATCCAGAAGTCTAAATTACAAATTCCAAGGCTTTAGTGCTGATTTGAAAGAAGGAAAAACTTTTTCCATGGGTAATAATTTCAGAAATAAGAAAGAAGTCTGTGAACTGATGCTTCATGCCTATACCCCCCCCTCCTGGGTCCGCCCCTGGAGACCCGAGGATCATGATTTTAGCTATTTTGTAAGAGATCAATATACTGATGCTTCATGCAAAATATCAAGGCTCTACGCCTTCTGGGTCAGGTGGAGAAAATTCTTTAAGATTTTTTTGAAATTTCTCTTTTGTTGCCATGGCAACCAGAGTTTTAAACAGATTTCAATTCTTTTACCTTATTTTAAGGGGGACCACCTTAGGAACATTTCTGCCAAATTTGGTACAAATTGGCCCATTGGTTTTGGTGGAGTTGTCATTAAAAAAATTGTTCTTAATTTCTATATACCCCCCCCCCTGGGGCTCTGCCCCTGGGGACCTGAGGGTCATGATTTTAGCTATTTTGAATAGGTGAATATACTGATGCTTCATGCAAAATATCAAGGCTCTACGCCTTCAGGGTCAGGAGGAGAAGATTTTTAAAGATTATTTTAAAATTTCACTTTTGTTGCCATGGCAAACAGAGTTTTTAACGGATTTCAATTCTTTTAGCTATTTTTGCAGGGGACCACCTAAGGAACATTTCTGCCAAATTTGGTTCACATTGGCCCAGTGGTTTGGGAGGAGATGTCGTTTAAAGAAATTGTTGACGGACTACGCACGACAGACGCCGGACGGACGCCGGACAAAAGGGGATCACAATAGCTCACTTGAGCACTACGTGCTCAGGTGAGCTAAAAACACTTTTAGAGTTATCCCCCTCAATAGTGTAGATAGCTCTTGTGATGGTCAATACACATGTCAAGTTTCATAAGGATATCTTCAATAACAACAGAGATATGACCAAGGTTAAAGTTTGTCACTACAACGCCAATGTGAACGACGCTCAGGTGATGGCAATACCTGTGGTCAGCCAAGCTAAAAGAGAATGAAATACAAATTTGGTTTTGCTTGTTTGTTTGAATGGGGTTTTACCCCGCTTTCAACAATCTTTCAGTTATATCGCGGCGGCTGGAGCAACTAACAATGGAATCCTGGTATTTCTCACACCAGTACTACCATTACTTCCTTCCTAGCCTGCAGCTGCTATCCCAAATAGGTCTACGATAATAGACCCATTGGAGAGAGACTAATAGCTGGAAAGAATGAGTGCCGCCTTTAGGGATGGAACTAAATACAAATTTGGTTGGGCAAAGTTTAAAGACTGATTAAGTGAGTCAAAATTGGACCTTCGACCTTCTGCTCTGACCTTGACCTTCATAATAAACGTCTGAATCAGGCCTTAATCCCTTCTTCTTGTGAAGATGTGTATGTGAATGTGCATGTGTGAGCCTTCTGCTCTGACCTTGACTTTCAGGACAGAAGTCTGAATCCTGGATATATCACTTCCTCTTGTCAAAATGTGTATGTGTGTGAAATATTACGAAAATTGATCTTAGACAGCAGAGATATAGGCAAGGTCTAAATTTGACCTTCTGCTGTGACCTTGACCTTCAGGACAGATGCCTGAATCCTCAATAAATCACTTCCTCTTATCAAAATGTGTATGTGTGTGAAATATTATGAAAATTGGATCCTAGACTGCAGAGATATAGTCAAGGTCAAAATTTGACCATCTGCTGTGACCTTGACCCTCAGTATAGATGTATGAATCCTAGATAAATCACTTTGTCTTGTTAAGATGTGTATGTGCATTAAATATCATGAAAATTTGATTATAGCCAGCATAGATATAGGCAAGGTCAAAATTTGACCCTTGACCTTCTGCTGTGACCTTGACCTTCAGAATAGACATCTGAATCCTGGATAAATCACTTTTCTTGTCAAAATGAGTATGCATGTGAAATGTAATGAAAATTGGATCATAGACAGCAGAGATATAGGCAAGGTCTAAATTTGACCTTTGTCTTTCTGCTGTGACCTTGACTTTCAAGACAGATGTCTGAATCCTGGATAAATCACTTCCTCCTGTTGAAATGTGTTTGTGTGTGAAATATTATGAAAATTGGATCCTTGACTGCAGAGAAATAGGCAAGGTTAAAGTTTGTCACACCAACGCCCATGCCAATGCCATCACCGATATGAATGACGCTCAGGTGATGACAATACCTCGGGTTTTCTCCGAAAACAGCCAAGCTAATGAAAATGGGGAGTACTCAAAATATACTCTTTTTGTCAAAGTTCCTCACATTGTTTTACAATGTTTTATCTTAAAATATTCCATATCTTCTTTGCAGTCCCAGTTGGATATTCACAACAAATTTCATTCAGTCAAACCAGATATTGATGAATGGCAATCAGTCAACAGGTCTATATACCAAGAAGTAATAATTGAACATCTTGATATTGGTCCTTCCCACTGCACTCATTCATAGCTGACTATTAGGGATGATGCTCTTTAATGTTTCCCTTGCAGTGAACAATTTTCTATTTTACAGATCTTAACCCATTTCCAGACAATGATGCTTTTCAAAGCACCTCAAAAAAGAGGTTTAGTAAAATATTGTGGAAAATGAAGAATTTCTTGTTACAAGCAATTTCTTCATTATCCATGATGTTTTCTACCCTAAAAGATAAAGATTCTTATAATTCTATCAGCTCAAAATTGTTGTCTGCAACTTCTTTTAAACTGGATCAACCAAAATTATTGTAACTTTGTCATTCTACACAATGATTTACTTAGAGGCATTAAAAAGCATCGTTTTGTGAGAATAGCTTTATGTCAATTGATGTAAGAGTTTAGCTTTGAGTTTCAGTATAAATGTATCTTCTGATTTTGCTGTCGATTTTTTGATGGACAGTTGCAATCAGTCAATTGAATCTAGAAAATGATTGGTCTAGTGTTTGAGGCTTGGTCAGTTAACCCATTCCAACACGGCAAAATTAGACTGGTCCAAATTGAAAACATCTGCAGATAAGAACTTTCAGTTGATGGAATTTTGAATTATCTCAACTCTCTGGATGAGAAATAATGTGGATAATGAAGAAATTGCTGGTTGCAAACAATTTCTTCATTATCAACAATGATTTCAATAGCTTTTATCCTAAGGGGCATAAAAAGGAGGGATTGTGAGGGAATAGGTTAATAGCTTATTAGGGTAACATATAGAAAGAGTAATTTAAAATTCAAATTATTCTCTTTTAGCTGTATGTATTTTGTGCTCACAAAGTGGGATTTTATTCAGGATTTTTTTTTTTTTATGAAAACATCCCTCACCTCATCTCTTGACTGACTTTAAGTGCTATGGTAACACAAACTTCTTTGAAAATTTCCTATGTTATCCCTTTTTTGTGAGAACAATTTAAAATTGTAAACCATATCAAAATAAAAAGAATGATGTGACCAAAAATTAAAGATGCTAATTCTAACATCTTTCTTTTTCCAGAACAAGCATCTGCAATTCAGAAAATTCTTTAACATATAAAACTAATTTGACAGAATTTAAAAAAATCTTACGGTAATAGTAGAATTTCTTATGTTTACGTCTATACACATGGACCATTACAAAAAGGAATCACACCATTAGATAAGGTCTACTGTTCTTAGTACAATAGAGCTATTCACAAAGACATATGTTTTTTTTTTGTTTTTTTTTTATCTAGGAGTTATATAAATGACTTTCAGTTATTTTCCAAAGAGTAAACAAGAACTTTTGTCTGCATGGTTCTGAATCCAAAAGTAAAATTAAAACTAGAAATGTGTCACAGACACAGGTGCCCCCACTTAAGTGCTTGTCACATGACCTTCAGCTTTGACCTTGAACTTGGAAAGTATCCAACAGAACTTTTTGCATGACACTAATACTCATCAAGGGGAACAACTGTATCAAGTTACATTATTTTGAAATCCACTAATAAATGTATAAGATATGCTCTGCACAAAAATTTGACACATTCACCAGCACACACACGCATGCACTCACACACAAACAGAGATAACTCTCTTTGCCAAAAACCATTACATGGTAGGGGTATAGCAAGACCATACTCCAGCAGAATGTGTTCATTCCTTCCTTCTTTACATAGTAAATCCATTATAAGATGGCAAAATTTTAGACTGGTCCAATTTTAGGCTGATAAAACTCTAGATTTTTTCTACTTTCTTGGGAGAAAACATTGTAAAAAATGAAGAAATTGCTAATTACAAGCAATTTCTTCATCCTATACAATGTGTTCCAAAATCTTTTTCTTGAGAGGCATCCAAAAGCGTCATTGTGTGGGTTTGGGTTAAAGTACATGTACATTATATGTTCCTATTCTTTCATTTACGGCAGTATAAATATTAGTCAAGACAATGCCTTTCATGCCAATGATACCAAGTCAATGAATATACAAAAACACACCTATGCAAAATCAAACTCTCAGATGTATGTACACATGATGAGTGAAATACCAAGCTGTTGCATTGCCAGTGTTTTGAGCTTTTCATATAAATTGCTTAAACCAAACCATTTCTTCATTTCCCAATGTTTTACCTGGATGTCTACCCAGAAAGACATAGACTTTCAAAATTGTATCAACTTAACCGATTACAAGACAGCAAAATTTTAGACTGGCTCAAATTGTAAGAAGTTGCAGACGACAATTTGAAGTTAATGAAATTTTGGATTGTTTCAACTTTCTGGGTAGAAAACAATGTGGAAAATGAAGAAATTGCTTGTAACAAGCAATTTCTTCATTTTCCACATTGTTTTCCAAAGCTTTTTTCCTTTGGGGTGTCTAAAGGCGTCACTGAGTGGGAATGGGTTAGATTATTGTGTGCAATTTCTATAAATTTGGACCAGCCTAAAATTCTGTAGTAGGTTAACACAAAATCAGTTTCTATCATTATCTTTTAATAAGAAATAAAATTTAAATCTCTGGTATTTCTGACTTCCCAGCTTCAGGTATAAAATGATATCATATATAACAAATTCACATTTAACCAATTCCAACTCAATCCCTCCTTTTTACGCCCCTTGAGAAAAAAGCTTTGGAAAACATTGTGGAAAATGAAGAAATTGCTTGTATCAAGCAATTTCTTCATTATCCACAATGTTTTGTATCCAAAAAGACGAAAAATTTCAAAATTCCATCAACGTGAAATTTGTCTTCTGCAGCTTCTTTCAATTTGGACCAGTCTAAAATTTTGCTGTGTGGGAATGGGTTAATTGAATTAATTGTAACCTTTCATTATATACATTTGAGAAGACACAGTTTCAGGATGAAACTTCCTTCAGTCTTGGTGGAAAATTTTAGAGAGGTTGATGAATTACCAAGATAACTGGGTTGCTTAACCCATTCCCACACAATGACACTTTTAAGCACCCATCAAGAAAAAGATCTTGGAAAACATTGTGAAAAAGGAAGAATTTGCATGAACCAAGTAATTTCTTCATTTTCAACAATGTTTTCTATCCAGAAAGTTGAAAAAATCTAAAATTTCATACACTTTTACTTGTCGTCTGCATCTCCTTTCAATTTAAACTAGTCTAAAAATTTGGTGATGGGTTAAAAACACAAGAATAAAGTCCTTGCTACTAAATGGACTTTAACAGTAGTTCCAATTAGCAAAGCTAGAAATACAGCAGAATCCTGTTAATTGCAACACCAATTTGTATAAGCTTTAGTTGTAATTAAACAGAATTTGCTATTAACAAAAGCTGATTGTTCTGTACATCTAATGTTTGTGCAAAATGTGAGTTGCAATTAAGCAGTGAATCGCTATTATCAGGGTTACAATTAAGAGGATTCCACTGTACAGGTATATCCTCTTTACTATTCATAAAATTAAATTACATAACAAAATATTTGTATGAAAGTATGAAGACCTTGATGTAAGGAATCATTCTGCAAAAAACCCCAATGAAATCAAATGGATAGAGAGAAAATGATTTTTAAAGGACTTCTACTTCGGTTGGCATTGCATCCAGAGTTCCTAATTTGAGGCAATCTGAAAGAGGAGTATCTAGGGAATAATCCTGTGAAGATTCGTTGAGATCTGACCAATAGTTTCTCAACAAGAAGATTGTTTATGAAAAAAAGGGATAGATTATAGCACGCACACACTGATGAACAGACACAACGGCCATGATAATAGCTAGGAACCAAATTACAAATGATTTTAGGTATTCAACAGTTGGACATGTTATGTTTGTATCAAATCTAAATTGATTCAGAGTCTTTAAGAAAGGAGCGCTGAATCATATGAACTAACCCCTTGTGTAACACAATCTCCGATTTTCATAACCCTGACATAAGAGTCTTAAAAATTGTTAAAGGAAAAGGAAAGATAACTCAAGCCTTTTTCCCTGCTCCTACACTTTTTCTTCACTAAAAAGCTCAGATTTATTTGGCCAGTAGATTATCCCATTTTAATGCAATCCATACTTATCACATCTTTTTACACTTTCCCAGTCAATCTCTTAGTTTACATGAAACAAAATACTTCATTGGAAAACATCGTTATAGTGGATCCAGAGCAGTCTAGTCTAACACATTCTCAAATAATCCCACTTTTTATGCCTCTAAAGAAAAAAGGCTTTCGAACACTTAGAAGAAAATATGGAAATTACTTGTTACAAGCAACTTCTTTATCATTGACAATGATAACCCATTCCCACACAGCAAAATTTCAGACTGGTCCAAATTCAAAGGAGTTGCAGAAGACAATTTACAGTTTATGAAAATTTAGATTTTTTCAACTTTTTTGGTAGAAAACATTGTGTAAAATGAAGAAAATGCATGTCACAAGCAATTTCTTCATTTTACACAATGTTTTCTCAATTGTTTTTCTAAAGAGGCGTCCAAAAGTGTCATTGTGTCAAATAGGTTAAAATCACATCCACTAAGGATTGTCAACCCATTTTGTTTAAGTTTGGACCAGTGTAGAATTTTATTGTCTTGTAATGGGTGTAGTTCTAACCATGCTCCATACCATGTAGGGTAATCCCTGAAGTGTTCGGTTATGAAAAGAAGATTTTGTTTAAATGTGATTATTTTTAGTTTCAAAATGATTTATTTTGACCCATTCCAACAAAATATCGTCTTTTAAATTCCCCTCAATACAAGTTTTGGAAAACATTGTGCAAAATAAAGAAACTGCTTGTCACAAGCAATTTCATTATTATCCACGATGTTTTCTGAACAAATATCCAAAGATCTTTAAAATTTCTTCAACTTAAATTTGTTGCCTGTAACTTCTTTGAATTTGAACCAGTCTAAAATTCTACCATGTGGGAATGGGAAGATTTATTCCAATTATACAATATGCACCTATCCCATCATTCCATTTATTTTACATTCCTCAGCTGCTTTTTTTCATCTGCGATTGACTGATTTATCCTCATATTTAACAAATCTGTCTCTTGTTCTTAACCCTTTCCCGTTCAAATACGGGATTTTACGTTCCTATGATTTTATACTCAAGAAAACATTGTGGAAAAAGAAGAAATTGCTTGTGACAAGCAATTTCTCCTTTTTCCACAATATTTTCTACCACATAGGATGGTTTCTTTTCAAATGGCATCCGGTTTTCATTGACGTCTGCAACCTCTTTCAATTTGGACTAGTCTAAAATTTCAAAAAACGGGAAAGGGCTAAAAAGTTTCATGAGTTAACATCTAGAGAATACTAAGAACCACGCCATTGTCCTAGCTAAGGAAGACTTCATCTACCATAGCAATTATTGGGTAATCACTTTTTGAAAAAGATTAGTAAAAAACATTAAAAACCCTGTTGAAGGTATTTATCGTAAGATCATGGCTTACTACAAATTTCTCTGACATAATAGGGACACTAGAATTTGAAGAGGCTTAGATGAAAATTGTTAAAGCTGTTTTTCTACCTGTATTTTAGGAAAACAGAATATTTCTATATCATTACTAATTGGGATTTCTACTGTTCCAAAATGCATCCAAACTCTTCTCTAGCGAGCACCTTGTCAGTGGGATAGGAGTGTATCATAGGCTTAACCCATTCCTACACAATCTCACTTTTTCACAACCCGTAAAAAAAGATTGGCAAAACATTGTAGAAAATGAAGAAATAGCATGTGATAAGCAATTTCTTTATTATTCACAAAGTTATCATCTGCTACAGACATTGAAATTAAAATTCAAGAACTTAGAATTGTTATTTGGAACTTCCTTTAAATTTGGACAAGTCCAAAATTTTGGTCAGGAAATGAGTTAATTCTTGATGTCTAGGAAGTAAATGAACCTAACAGAGTCATTTTGACACATGGACTTTGACCAGGATAGAAACATTTTTAGAAATGGAATAACTGCTTGTTATAAGAAGTGGGATTGGGAATGGGTTAATTGCAAATCACAAGGAGTAATTTGTATATCGAAAAAAAATGTTTTTAAGCTTTCCTGTTCAATCCCTGGTTTTTACGTCCCTGTCATTTTTGTAATTGAGAAAACATTGAAGAAAAAGAAGAAATTGCTTGTTACAAGCAATTTCTTCTTTTTCCACAATTTTTTGTACCCTACTGAATGATTATTTTTCATATTAAATCTACTTTTCATTTCCCGCAGCAAAACTTTTTAATTTGGACAGGTATAAAATTTTACAAACAGGAAAGGGTTAAGCAATACTCTCTACCAAAAGTCCATTTGGTCATGAAGACATAAAAGTCCAAAGTTCCATAGTCAAAATGCTACTAACAGCTCTGTTTATAAGAATTGAAGTTTACAGAAGGTTTGCTGCTATCAGATGGGGTGGAGAAAAAAGCTATCAAAGCATTTTTAGGTAGGGCTGAATACAATGGACAGAGCTCTAGATGACAGGGAAAAATAATCATTTGGTATTTAAACCCTTTTCATGCAACATAGACTGACAAACATTAAACAGAGACTAAATTCAGACTGAGATTATATGCAGGCTGATCTATGTCTATACACCCTGGCAAATGCACTGATTGATAGATAGATAGATTGATTGAATGGGGTTTAGCACTACTTTTTACAATATTTCAGTCATATCAAGGTGGCTCGAGCACCTAACCATGGATTCCTGGTATTTCTCACACCAGTACAACCACTACATCCTTTCCAAGCCTCCAGCTGCTCATCCCACTTAGGTTTACAATTATCCACCCACCTGACCCATCTGGAGCTCTGTGAATATGTAGATAAGTGAATACATGTATAGCAATCTTACCTTGTTTTTTAAATGGAGCATTCTGGAATGGATCTGAAGAGTCTGAACCTGACATCACTAAGTCTTCACGACTTTTAACATTGGATATACCTGTAAAATCATGTACAGAAGTTTAAACCCTTTCTGTTTTTTTGAAAGTTTAGACTGGTCCAAATTCAAAGCGGTTGCAGACAACAATGAAAAGTGGATGCAAGGGAAAACTTAATTATTTACTTTTTTCTTTCATTCATCAAAGGGTGTAGAAATACAAATTTGCTCCATCTGGAACAAGTAAGGGATAATACTTCTACTTGTCTAGAACCAAAATGAGCTTGTCTGCAAAACAGTGAAAAGATGAATTTTGAGAAAACATTGTTTTCATGAAAAAAATGCTGTAACCTTTCAACCTTTCAACATACACATCAGGACAACAAATCTTTGAGATCTATATTGTAGCATTCCGAGATTTTCCCAGGTATTTATTTGTCTCTTGACAAATGACCTTGAACTAGTCTGAAAGTAGAAGGCACATGTCGGACAAGTTGGGAATTCCACACTCCTGCATGCATCTACTAAACAAGTTTGATAAAATGCTTTAAGGTAATGGAATTCTAGCACTAGTTAAAGGAAAGGTCTATAAGTTCAAGTGGAAATAATTTCTTAACCTATTATGCAATTAATACTTCTCTTGCATTATAACAATATGTAATTACCGTATATACATTTTCAAAACAACTGAGTCAACTTCAAGGAGTAAAATTCCCTGACCTTTTCCCGACTTTTCCCTGACTAAATTTCAAAATTCCCTGACCCAAATTGTTGGCTGTACCAAGCGAAAAAGCAGCTCAGGAGATAAGGGGCGCTTAAAACCCTTCCTGCATAGTTTTGGGGGGTATAATTACAAGATTGTCGCCCAAACTATTGAGCCATGCAGGACCTATGCAGGACCCCTGGCACAAATCACAACTATTACATTGTTTGTGAAATGTCTGAAAGAATCGTGGCCAATCCAGAATGAACTTATAATCCCCAGATTTGACAAAATGATATCATACTGAGTCTGTCCTTATTTGGCCAATTCCCGGTTGAAATTCCTCTTTCGTAAGAAAGACTTTCTTACTCAGCACACCAAAAAACTATTGGTCATGTCTTTGATTCAGTGTCACTTTGATTACGCCTGTTCTGTGTGGTATAATAGTTTGACACAGGTTCTTAAAAATAAGTTACAAACCTGTCAAAATAAAATAATTAGATTTGTTCTTGACCTTGACTCAAGAGCTCATATTGACCATTCCCACTTTAAGTCCCTTAATTGGTTACCAGTCCAGAATAGAGTTGATCAGATAATGTTATGTCATGTATTTAAAATAAAAAATGGTATGGCCCCAGACTACTTGAGTGAGCATTTTGTTTCCCAAGATTCTGTCCATGGTTATAGCACTAGGTTTAGTCAAAAAGGTGGATATTGTTTACCTAAGGTTAAAGGCAATGGTGCCAAATCCTTCTCCTTTTCCAGCATCAAATTATGGAATGGGTTACCTGTTGAGCTTACTGAATTGAATAAGCTGCAAAGTTTTAAAAGTGCCATCAAAAGTCATTTCATGAACAGTATTTAATATTATGTTCTATTAATTCGGCGTATGATTTAATCTTATTTTTACCGTCTTATATCTTAAAGCTGTGATAGTATGTTCAATGTCAAGCTATAACTCAATTCGGCGTAGGATTTAATCTCATTTTTCCTTTTAATATCTAAAAGCTGTGATAATATTTATTGTTAAGCTATGCCTCTCTGTGTCATGCCACCTATACTAAGGACCACAATGGAAATAAGGGCTGGCTCTTTATTGTGATATGCTTGGTGTTGGTTGGCGTGTCATAGTTTTCTTATACATGATACTGAATGTTACATTTTTTATCTTGTATTGTGTTAATCTGTGTACATGCTTACTATGCCGAAATCTATCTATCTATCTAATCTATCTAATCTATCTATCTATCTATCTATCTTATCTTATCTTATCTTATCTTATCTTATCTTATCTTATCTAATCTAATCTAATCTAATCTAATCTAATCTAATCTAATCTAATCTAATCTAATCTAATCTTATCTTATCTTATCTAATCTAATCTAATCTAATCTAATCTAATCTAATCTAATCTAATCTAATCTAATCTAATCTAATCTAATCTAATCTTATCTAATCTTATCTTATCTTATCTTATCTTATCTTATCTTATCTTATCTTATCTTATCTTATCTTATCTTATCTTATCTTATCTATCTATCTATCTATCTATCTATCTACTAGAAATGTATCAGACACGGATGTCCCCCACTGAGGAGCTTGACACATGACTATCAGTTGTGACCTTGAACTTGCACCTTGTACCTTAGCTTGTACTAAAACCTTGAACCATGCCTCTAGTACTCTTCAAGGGTAACAACTGTGCCAAATTATTTTGAAATCCATGAAGACATGCCCCGGACAAGAATTGGACACACATACTTACACCCACACCAACACATGCACCCATGAATACACTCACACAGAGGGCAGAGGGAATTCTATATGCCTTTTACCATTACCTTGCAGGGGGCATGACCCATTACCAGACGATAAAACATTAGACTGGTTCAAAGAGAAAGGAGTTTTAGACGCAAATTTAAAGTTTATGAAATTTTAGATTTTTTCAACTTTCTGGATAGACAACATTGTGGATAATGAAGAAATTACTTGTTGCAAGCAATTTCTTCTTTTCCACAATGTTTTCCAAATTGTTTTCTAGAAGGGTGTCAAAAAGCTCTGATAGAGGTAATGTTGCTGACTATCAAACTGATTTGTTTCATGGATACTCACTACTATTAGAACCTCTTCTTAGCTTATCAAATTCTTTGCCAAACAAAGAGTCCTCAGTTTCATTCCCAAAATTATCTTCTTCGAATGGATTCCATTCTGACACATCCATTGATAAAGTCCTTGGTATACTGTGGTTGCTGCAATCAAATGAACACTTTGTATGAAACAAAACATGGTGCAAAATGCAAAGAGTAAATTAATTTACTTTTTTGAGGTTACCCAAATAACCCATTACTAGAAGATAAAATTCTACAGCAGTCTTATTTTAACCCATTCCCATACAGCAAAATTTCAGACAGGTCCAAATTGAAGAAGCTGCAGACGACTATTTCAAGTGGATGTAAATTTTCTTTGTCTTTAAGGATAGAAAACATTGTGGATAATGAAGAAATTGTTTGATACAAGCAATTTCTTCATCTTCCATAATTTCTTAAAAGTTTTTTTTCGTACAGGACGTAAAAAAGGAGGTTTGTAAGTAATTGGGTTAAATAGGTTAAAGACGTCAATTTAGTGTTAAAATTGAAGAGTTGGTATAAAATAGAGAAGAAGACATAGTGAGAAAAGTGGACATTGCTTATTAAAAGCAATTTCTCCTTTACCACAATGTTTTTTCATTTCTTAGCATGTCAAACTGTAGAGCCATGTTTGAAATGACCAAACGGTATATCATTTATTGTGAAAATCATGTTGTTATTTTCTAATTCCTTTACTAGTGCTGTAACATTCTTTACATAAAAAACTTCTTTTCAAAGATGTAGTATATATGTCAGATTTTTTCTCACTTTTATTATTTTTTTCCAACTCTTAATTCCAAAAGAGTTTAAAACTTACCAAATACCTGTAATATTTTTAATATATAACAAAGGGATTATTAAATTCAGTTGTTGAAAGCCAAGAGTATTTTTTGTACATCCATCAGGAGTCCTGTTTGAGAACTTAAAATCTTAAAATATCCTGTTTTGTTCCTAAAAAATTTCAAAATGCCCACCTGAGAGAAATTTCCAAGAGTTAAAAAAACAGGATATATGTCCCCTCAAATGTTCAGTGATTTTCAGTGAATTTTTAGAGTTATACAAACTAATATACTTAATTTCAGTATGAAAGTTTGCTATAAGTGAATCAATATATGCAAGAAAAGGCCATTTGACAATTAAACTTTCAATTTTTACTCATGATTTGCTCTTCTTTGTGACCTCTTCAAAAACACTTTTGACTCAGAGAATTTCGTGTTCAAGAAGTCATTTGACTCCTGATTATCAATGGCTCCCACAAGCCCTGATCCATTCTTAAGTTTTCTTACCTTGGTGGAGAATTGATCGGACTAGTGGTTGCTGACTTTGACTTATGATCAAATGTAATCGTAAGGGAGTTATCACCAACAGTATTATTATAGAGTTTGAAGGCACTGCCACGACCACCCATCTTGTAGCCAGAGGTATCACTCACGTTACGTCGATGGCCTTTCATTGGTTTAGGAGAAGAGGGAGGGGTCAAAGAAATGAGGGGTTGGCCATTGCCCTGAAAATACAATAATTTAATCATTACCATTTTGAATGCTCTAGAGAACAACATGTGAAAAACAAACATTGACTGTAGCAGGCAACTTTTCCTTTTTTCACAATAAATTTTGCTCTAAATGATAGCTATGTTTCAAATTTTGCTTTGAAATGTCATCTGTGACTTCTTTCAATTTTGACTAGTCTTAAATTCTGTTATCTGCTAATGGGTATTTCAGAATAATAGTGTATAGCTCAAGGACTATTTACTAATCATTTATGTTTGAAGTTAATTGACAATCTGATGGCCATCTGATGGCCCTGCCCACTAACTTCTTTGGCCTAGCCCCTTGACTCCGACAGAAAGTTCCACTTCAATTTAAAACAGCGTTATTTTGCAAAATTTATGGCAAATAGCATAAAACACAAGAGGCCCAGTGGGCCTTAACGGTCACCTGAGTAAAAGAGCACCAAGACAAGTGATTTTGTTTGAAAGAATTAGAAAAAGGTTTGGTTGAAATCCCCTCAGTAGTTCTTGAGAAGAAGATGAAAATGTTTAAAAGTTACCAAAAATGACCCCCTTTTGGTCCCCATTTTAGGCACCCCTGACCTCCAGCCTTTTAATTTTCACAAATCTGTATAATCAGTACCAAATGATGCTTTTCACCAAGTTAGTTTGATTGAAATTGGCTTTGTACTTCATCAGAAGAAGATGAAAATGTGAATTTTTTAACATGATGAACTTTGACCTCTGGGTGTGGCCCCATACATGCCCCAGGGACATGAATTTCACAATTTATAATATACCTGTCCTAGTTATCATGCACACAGAATATTTAAGCTCTGGCATTTACGGTTTATTAGAAGAAGATTTTTAAAGAAGTACCAAAAATTACCCCTTTTTGGCCCCTCTTTGGGCCCCTTTGACCCCCAGAACCCCTATTTTCACAAACTTGAATTTGCATTCCCCATTGATGCTTTCTACCAAGTCTGGTTGAAATCTGCCCAGTAGTTCTTGAGAAGAAGATGAAATATTTAAAAGTTACCAAAAATTACCCCCTATTGGTCCCCATTTTAGGGCGTCCTGACCCCCCAGACTTTTTATTTTCACAAATCCAAATAACCATTACCAAATGATGCTTTTCACCAAGTTTGTTTGAAATTGGCTTTGTACTTCATCAGAAGAAGATGAAAATGTGAATTTTTTAACATGATGAACTTTGACCTCTGGGTGTGGCCCCATACATGACCCCAGGGGCATGAATTTCACAATTTATAATATACCTGTTCTAGTTGTCATGCACACAGAATATTTAAGCTCTGGCATTTACGGTTTATTAGAAGAAGATTTTTAAAGAAGTACCAAAAATTACCCCTTTTTGGCCCCTATTTGGGACCCTATGACCCCCAGAACCACTTTTTTCACAAACTTGAATTTGCATTCCCCAATGATGCTTTCTACCAAGTTTGGTTGAAATCCGCCAAGTAGTTCTTGAGAAGAAGATGAAATATTAAAAAGTTACCAAAAACTACCCCCTTTTGGTCCCCATTTTAGGGCCCCCTGACCCCACAGCCTTTTTATTTTTTACAAATCTGAATAACCATTACCAAATGATGCTTTTCACCAAGTTTGTTTGAAATTGGCTTTGTACTTCATCAGAAGAAGATGAAAATGTGAATTTTTTAACAAGATGAACTTTGACCTCTGGGTGTGGCCCCATACATGACCCCAGGGGCATGAATTTCACAATTTATAATATACCTGTCCTAGTTGTCATGCACACAAAATATTTAAGCTCTGGCATTAACGATTTATTAGAAGAAGATTTTTAAAGAAGTACCAAAAATTACCCCTTTTTGCCCCCTATTTGGGCCCCTTTGACCCCCAGAACCCCTATTTTCACAAACTTGAATTGGCATCCCCCAATGATGCTTTCTACCAAGTTTGGTTGAAATCTGCCCAGTAGTTCTTGAGAAGAAGATGAAATAATTAAAAGTTACCAAAAATTACCCCCTTTTGGTCCCCATTTTAGGGCCCCCTGACCCCACAGCCTTTTTATTTTTTACAAATCTGAATAACCATTACCAAATGATGCTTTTCACAAAGTTTGTTTGAAATTGGCTTTGTACTTCATCAGAAGAAGATGAAAATGTGAATTTTTTAACATGATGAACTTTGACCTCTGGGTGTGGCCCCATACATGACCCCAGGGGCATGAATTTCACAATTTATAATATACCTGTTCTAGTTGTCATGCACACAGAATATTTAAGCTCTGGCATTAACGGTTTATTAGAAGAAGATTTTTAAAGAAGTACCAAAAATTACCCCTTTTTGGCCCCTATTTGGGCCCCTATGACCCCCAGAACCCCTATTTTCACAAACTTGAATTGGCATCCCCCAATGATGCTTTCTACCAAGTTTGGTTGAAATCCGCCCAGTAGTTCTTGAGAAGAAGATGAAATAATTAAAAGTTACCAAAAATTACCCCCTTTTGGTCCCCATTTTAGGGCCCCCTGACCCCACAGCCTTTTTATTTTCACAAATCTGAATAACCATTACCAAATGATGCTTTTCACAAAGTTTGTTTGAAATTGGCTTTGTACTTCATCAGAAGAAGATGAAAATGTGAATTTTTTAACATGATGAACTTTGACCTCTGGGTGTGGCCCCATACATGACCCCAGGGGTATGAATTTCACAATTTATAATATACCTGTTCTAGTTGTCATGCACACAGAATATTTAAGCTCTGGCATTAACGGTTTATTAGAAGAAGATTTTTAAAGAAGTACCAAAAATTACCCCTTTTTGGCCCCTATTTGGGCCCCTTTGACCCCCAGAACCCCTATTTTCACAAACTTGAATTGGCATCCCCCAATGATGCTTTCTACCAAGTTTGGTTGAAATCTGCCCAGTAGTTCTTGAGAAGAAGATGAAATAATTAAAAGTTACCAAAAATTACCCCCTTTTGGTCCCCATTTTAGGGCCCTCTGACCCCACAGCCTTTTTATTTTCACAAATCTGAATAACCATTACCAAATGATGCTTTTCACAAAGTTTGTTTGAAATTGGCTTTGTACTTCATCAGAAGAAGATGAAAATGTGAATTTTTTAACATGATGAACTTTGACCTCTGGGTGTGGCCCCATACATGACCCCAGGGGCATGAATTTCACAATTTATAATATACCTGTTCTAGTTGTCATGCACACAGAATATTTAAGCTCTTGCATTAACGGTTTATTAGAAGAAGATTTTTAAAGAAGTACCAAAAATTACCCCTTTTTGGCCCCTATTTGGGCCCCTATGACCCCCAGAACCCCTATTTTCACAAACTTGAATTGGCATCCCCCAATGATGCTTTCTACCAAGTTTGGTTGAAATCCGCCCAGTAGTTCTTGAGAAGAAGATGAAATAATTAAAAGTTACCAAAAATTACCCCCTTTTGGTCCCCATTTTAGGGCCCCCTGACCCCACAGCCTTTTTATTTTCACAAATCTGAATAACCATTACCAAATGATGCTTTTCACAAAGTTTGTTTGAAATTGGCTTTGTACTTCATCAGAAGAAGATGAAAATGTGAATTTTTTAACATGATGAACTTTGACCTCTGGGTGTGGCCCCATACATGACCCCAGGGGCATGAATTTCACAATTTATAATATACCTGTTCTAGTTGTCATGCACACAGAATATTTAAGCTCTGGCATTAACGGTTTATTAGAAGAAGATTTTTAAAGAAGTACCAAAAATTACCCCTTTTTGGCCCCTATTTGGGCCCCTATGACCCCCAGAACCCCTATTTTCACAAACTTGAATTGGCATCCCCCAATGATGCTTTCTACCAAGTTTGGTTGAAATCTGCCCAGTAGTTCTTGAGAAGAAGATGAAATAATTAAAAGTTACCAAAAATTACCCCCTTTTGGTCCCCATTTTAGGGCCCCCTGACCCCACAGCCTTTTTATTTTTTACAAATCTGAATAACCATTACCAAATGATGCTTTTCACAAAGTTTGTTTGAAATTGGCTTTGTACTTCATCAGAAGAAGATGAAAATGTGAATTTTTTAACATGATGAACTTTGACCTCTGGGTGTGGCCCCATACATGACCCCAGGGGCATGAATTTCACAATTTATAATATACCTGTTCTAGTTGTCATGCACACAGAATATTTAAGCTCTGGCATTAACGGTTTATTAGAAGAAGATTTTTAAAGAAGTACCAAAAATTACCCCTTTTTGGCCCCTATTTGGGCCCCTATGACCCCCAGAACCCCTATTTTCACAAACTTGAATTGGCATCCCCCAATGATGCTTTCTACCAAGTTTGGTTGAAATCCGCCCAGTAGTTCTTGAGAAGAAGATGAAATAATTAAAAGTTACCAAAAATTACCCCCTTTTGGTCCCCATTTTAGGGCCTCCTGACCCCCAAGCCTTTTTATTCTCACAAATCTGAATAACCATTACCAAATGATGCTTTTCACAAAGTTTGTTTGAAATTGGCTTTGTTCTTCATCAGAAGAAGATGAAAATGTGAATTTTTTAACATGATGAACTTTGACCTCTGGGTGTGGCCCCATACATGACCCCAGGGGCATGAATTTCACAATTTATAATATACCTGTCCTAGTTGTCATGCACACAGAATATTTAAGCTCTGGCATTAACGGTTTATTAGAAGAAGATTTTTAAAGAAGTACCAAAAATTACCCCTTTTTGGCCCCTATTTGGGCCCCTATGACCCCCAGAACCCCTATTTTCACAAACTTGAATTGGCATCCCCCAATGATGCTTTCTACCAAGTTTGGTTGAAATCTGCCCAGTAGTTCTTGAGAAGAAGATGAAATAATTAAAAGTTACCAAAAATTACCCCCTTTTGGTCCCCATTTAAGGGCCCCCTGACCCCACAGCCTTTTTATTTTTTACAAATCTGAATAACCATTACCAAATGATGCTTTTCACAAAGTTTGTTTGAAATTGGCTTTGTACTTCATCAGAAGAAGATGAAAATGTGAATTTTTTAACATGATGAACTTTGACCTCTGGGTGTGGCCCCATACATGACCCCAGGGGCATGAATTTCACAATTTATAATATACCTGTTCTAGTTGTCATGCACACAGAATATTTAAGCTCTGGCATTAACGGTTTATTAGAAGAAGATTTTTAAAGAAGTACCAAAAATTACCCCTTTTTGGCCCCTATTTGGGCCCCTATGACCCCCAGAACCCCTATTTTCACAAACTTGAATTGGCATCCCCCAATGATGCTTTCTACCAAGTTTGGTTGAAATCCGCCCAGTAGTTCTTGAGAAGAAGATGAAATAATTAAAAGTTACCAAAAATTACCCCCTTTTGGTCCCCATTTTAGGGCCCCCTGACCCCACAGCCTTTTTATTTTCACAAATCTGAATAACCATTACCAAATGATGCTTTTCACAAAGTTTGTTTGAAATTGGCTTTGTACTTCATCAGAAGAAGATGAAAATGTGAATTTTTTAACATGATGAACTTTGACCTCTGGGTGTGGCCCCATACATGACCCCAGGGGCATGAATTTCACAATTTATAATATACCTGTTCTAGTTGTCATGCACACAGAATATTTAAGCTCTGGCATTAACGGTTTATTAGAAGAAGATTTTTAAAGAAGTACCAAAAATTACCCCTTTTTGGCCCCTATTTGGGCCCCTATGACCCCCAGAACCCCTATTTTCACAAACTTGAATTGGCATCCCCTAATGATGCTTTCTACCAAGTTTGGTTGAAATCTGCCCAGTAGTTCTTGAGAAGAAGATGAAATAATTAAAAGTTACCAAAAATTACCCCCTTTTGGTCCCCATTTTAGGGCCCCCTGACCCCACAGCCTTTTTATTTTCACAAATCTGAATAACCATTACCAAATGATGCTTTTCACAAAGTTTGTTTGAAATTGGCTTTGTACTTCATCAGAAGAAGATGAAAATGTGAATTTTTTAACATGATGAACTTTGACCTCTGGGTGTGGCCCCATATATGACCCCAGGGGCATGAATTTCACAATTTATAATATACCTGTCCTAGTTGCCATGCACACAAAATATTTAAGCTCTGGCATTAACGGTTTATTAGAAGAAGATTTTTAAAGAAGTACCAAAAATTACCCCTTTTTGGCCCCTATTTGGGCCCCTATGACCCCCAGAACCCCTTTTTTCACAAACTTGAATTGGCATCCCCCAATGATGCTTTCTACCAAGTTTGGTTGAAAACCGCCCAGTAGTTCTTGAGAAGAAGATGAAAATGTTTAAAAGTTAACGGACGACGGACGACGACGGACAAACGATGATTGCAATAGGTCACCATGACCATTCGGTCAGGTGACCTAAAAAAAGCAGAATGGTTGGTTGGCCACATAAACATTGTATCTACAGCTTGGATAAGCTGTAGTTAAAATGTTTAAGTTGCCAAACAAACAAAGAAGCTTAAAATAGCGGCCAATGTCAGATTTCAAAACTCTATTCCGGGCTGAATGAAAGGCTTGATTGGCCGATTGATTCCTCGATTGATAGCCATGATTGATCAATTTTCTAAGATGGCAGGGAAAAACTTGCTTAGTATCAACAATTGATGAATCCCTGGCAAAGACCACTGAAATCTAACAGGAAGTTAACTAAAGTTGCCTCAACTTATTACTAGATTACAAGGTTTTGGACTTGTCCAATCTCAAAGAAGACAACATTTCAGATTGCTCTAAAATTGAAAAATAAGAAAGCATTATGACAAAAGGATAAATTATTTGTCTTTAGCAATTTCTCCTTTTCTGACAAATTTTCCATGATCATGTTTCTTTAGGGAGTCAAAGACCTTAAGGTTTGGTAATGACTTAATTGTTGAATAGCTTTATTTTGCCAATTTCATGACAAGTAACATGTTAAACACAAGAGGATCATGATGGTCCTAAATTGCTCACCTGAATCATCTGCTGTTAAAATGCAACTGGGACAAAATGATTATAACCAGTTTTGTGAGGACTGAGCCAAAACTGTGGCCTTTAGAGTGTATACAAAGGATTATTACAAAGGTTCCTTTTCCCTTGTTTTTTAATAGAATTTTCCCATTTTCAGTAGGATTTATTCCTAGGATCTAACAATAACTCTGGCCTAGTGAAGACTGAGCAAAAATTGTGGCCTCTAGAGTGTACACAAAGAAATTGTCATAAAGACCATGTTTTCTGTGTATTCACTTGGAACCTTCCCATAATCGATAGTATTCATCATTATGACCTACCTATTATTCTGGCCAAGCTTAATGAAGATTGAGTCAAAACTGTGGGCTCTAGAGTGTAAATACTTAACTTGTTGACGCAGCACGCTACATTGTTGCCAAATTTTATACCATAATTTGTCCGTATATTCGGACACAATTAATTAATTTTTTTTTTTTCATGTCCGAATACATAGATAATTACTCAAGCCAGTGTCCGAATTTATAGATAAATCGTCATGCGGCCAGGAACAACCATTGCCGATTTTCATGAGTCACTAACTGTTTTGCTCAGACACTGAATTCATTTCAACAATAAATAAACTTGATATGTGTTACGCATTACGTTCGTAAATTTATTCATTATTATTTTATTTTTTTCAGATTGTTTCAAGATACCGGCGAAGACGACGTGAATTTAATGATCATTCACTGATTAAAAACCTTAATAAACGATTTACTTTTCTAAACTGTTGTTTTTCTTCGTTTTAACGATTGATAGAATCCCACATATCACCGTAAGAATACGACAAGATCGTAACTGCAGCATGTTCAGGCAAAATTGTTACGACGTTTCGGTAGTCAAAGTCCGTTTTTGAGAGGATAGTAAATTCTTTTTCTGTCATTTATATACAATCATCGTCGGTTGAATTGAAAAAAGGGGATATTAATATGGAGAGCTAAACAAAATCTTCGCATTTTAATTGCTTATGTATTAAAGTCACCAAGAGATAAGAAGTAATTTGTCAGAATAAAATCATGGCATCGGTCAATTACGACAGTTTTTCTCTGATCTGCTTCACATAAATCATCGCGTAATATTGCCCGCAAATTTAAAGTAAATGCGGTGGCCTACCTCTTAGAAAAAAATCCCTTTTTTTTAAATTATATCCGTATTGTTTGAAGAGTATTCAGACAGTCGATTAAACCATGTAAACTTTCGGCATAATGACAAGGGTAAAAATTCGGTCACCAAGAATTCTCACGGGGTACGCGTCTGGCACGTGCCAACTCCAGAAACTATCCCAGATATAGCTGAACATCTGGCGGCAGCGCCTTTGATCACCTTTCCTCCCTCGTAGTAAAATAAACTGTACCCGAAAACCTTTACTTTATATTTGTCGAACGAGACTTCTTACGTGTGTTTTATTAAGTGTAGTAAAATCGAAAGTAGGTTCAGGTCAATTTGACTTATTTCATAGGGTCGCAAATGTTAATCGTAGCCATCCTTTCAGAGTAGGTCCTGTCGGGGAATAGAAAATTAGGAAACCAGAGAGAGAAACCAAGCGTGATATTTTAATTGCATCACATTCATGGTTCGTAGCTTAACCCTATCGAGGTGCGTGCCTATTCTTGGTCACTGTTATAAACAATATAACCTGTTGACACTTAACCCAGACAGTTTGGAGATACTGATCGCCAAGATTCCAAATTACCGATAATGGATGCAGTATTTGTTATACTGATATTTTATGTTCGTCGATTCGGTGTCCGAATTTATAGATAAATTCCAGACACCATTTGTCCATAATTAGAGGCACAAAATTAATTATTTCATGAAATAATTAATGGTGTCCAAATTCTTGGAGTGTCCGAATATATGGACAAATTATGGTATCTCTTATTCTGCATTTTCAGTTTGTTAGGACATTCCTGAATTTGTATTTTAATCATATACCCAGTAACAACCAAGATTCACACTGGTGCCTTCAAAGTGTGATGGCTATCCAAAACTGATGGCAATTGCATAAACAGTGAATGAGAGAACCTCTGTAACAGTTTCATAACATAGAACAAAAGTTTACATTTCTAGAAAAAAGTTAAGCTTTTGCAAGTAATATAAAGCATGGAGTTTATACTGTGATAGAAAGATTTGGCTTTCAAAAGTTATATTAAGCAGAGGGAAAGTTTAGCAATGTTAATAATGACATTGATTTTACCTTGATGAGAACACTAAAGGAAAAATTCAAGTTTGATTAAGTTTTACAAAGTGAATTAAAAACTAGACTTTCATCAAATGTGATAAATGCTCTCCAATGGCTCCATGCCACAGAAAAAAATGTATTCACTGGAATAAAACCTTTTTTAACTAAGGTTCAAATACCAAGAAAAGTAAATGGACCATAACCCAAAAAGCACATGTGAAATTTGAATCAAATCCAATCAAATGAGACAACAAGATTTTTTACCAGAAGGTTTTAACTTAGAGAAAAAGATGTGTTTGTGAAACACCATGCCCGCAAAACAGGAATTCTTAAGAAAAAGGTAAAGGGTTAAAATTTTGACCTTGACCTTGATGAAATGACCTTCCCCAGTTGCGCCTTGTTGAGACCTATCTACATACCAAATATTAGCATTGTAACTTAATCAGGGTTGAAGTTATAGGAAAATGTTTAGTTGGCAGATTAAGTTTTGCAGACAGACAGACAGACAGACGGACAGACACCGGTAAAACAATATGCCCCCGATCTTATAGATGCGGGGGCATAAAAATAAATGGAAATAAATAAAACAGCATGAACCCATCGTTGCTTGATACTGAGTGGTTGTGTAAAATTTGAATCAAATCTGACTATCAGCTAATGATAAAATAAGCATAGAAGAAAAAGTGATAGACGGACTGACCAACCAACGGACCTACAAGCCGACTCTTATATGGTATTTTTGGGGTAATCATTTAAGTTTTGCATGATTGATTAACCCTTGTCATGCTGATCCCGGGATATTCCTACTTTGACAATGGCTTTGGCAGGTGTATAGACTAAGATAAGCCTGCACAGATAAGCAGTCTGCTCTTAGGCTACACTAACTGCTTGTTCTTAATGTGTTGAGAAAATCTTTGCACCCAACATCGATCTAATTATGCAAAAGTTTTATGATATTGAGAAAAAGGATAATTTTTCAGCAGGAAAAGGATTTAAAAGAGAGAACCCCACAATTGGACTTAAGAGAAAATCTTTCAAAAGTTTAGAGTGGTCTGAATTCAAAGAAGTTGCATATGATAATTTTAAGTTGATGAAATTTTTTGAATTAGTATTTTTGAGTGGAAAATATTGTGGATAATAAAGACAATTGCATGTAAAAAGCAGTTTCTTCATTTTCCACGATGTTCCCCATAACCTTTTTCTTCAAGTGTATTGCAACAATTAGGCACTTATGAAATCATCAACACATTGAAATTTTTCAAAATCATAAAATACTGGTAAAGTCATTTAGGCAAGTTTTCCTGGATAATTGAACATATATAATATGGCAAAAATGCTTTAATGATGGTAGCCATTGGGTGTTGTGGTTTTTTTGTGTGTGTATGGTATGAGAAGGCAAGAAATATATCGAGCTTGTCAAAACAATAATCCTTTAAAAGACATAGATTATCATAAATTTGTTTTTGACAGTCAAAGATGATGGAGTTGGATAGTTCACAATTGAATCATTGAAGAGCTATCGAAACATCTCAACTAGAGCAAACTATAATTGTCGCAAAGCAGACTTTTACCTCACAACAGAATTTTGTCACTGATGTAGCAAAAATGACCTTTGACCTACATGACCCCAAACAATTGTACGCTTCCTTGTATCATTGGAAACAATTGTATGAAGTTTCAAGGCTGTAGGTCAATCGGTCCTAGAATAAGAGCAACAAATGAAAAAGTCTACAGACTGACAGATAGACAGACATGATGAAACCAATATACCCCATATGCTTCATAGGTGTGGGGTATCATCACTTTACATAGATAGCTCAACAACGGTACCTGAACTCTATCCCAACCTACCTTTCTATTTACTTTTGCATTTGGTTTGAGTGAGTCTGTAGTTTGGAATGACTGTGAGTTTTGACTTGAATTCTGAACTTCGGTATCACTAAACTCTATCAATTGTCCTTCCTGCCCAGTATCAACAAGAACAGGATTTTGTCCCCTTACTGCCTGATCTATCTTCACTTGGCCCTGAACAGGTTTTTGGCTATCGACCGTGTTTGATACATTCTGTTGTTGTAAACGTTCTTGTGACAGTAGATTAAAATCTTCATCCGATGATTGGTTCCCTTGGCTAGTCCTCTGTTGTTGTTGTTGTGCCATCATCTGAAAAAGAATTAGACATCATCCTGTATATATATGTAATATATGACAGAATCCAGTGAAAAAAGGATTACCATTCTAAACATTTCCTTTAACTCATTCCAAGATGGCAAAATTTTGGACTGGTCCAAATTGAAAGAAGTTGCAGACGACATTTTAATGTTTATGAATTTTTTTTTTTATTTTTCTGGGTAGAAAACATTGTTGAAAATGAAGAAACTGCTTGTAACAAGCAATTTCTTCATTTTCCACAATATTTTCCACAGCTTTTATTCTTAGGGCGTCTAAAAGCGTCAATGAGTGGGAATGGGTTAAATACCATGTAGTGGCTTGTCATATATCTTGATCAAACATTTTTAAAGATTACTACTAATTGGTATTTTATGGCGCACCAACAGCTGTGGTCATTTTGCGAACAAGAAATCAAAGGATAGTTTAACTCATTCCCACACACCAAAATTTTATACTAGTGCAAATTGAAAGAAGTTGCAGACAACATTCTTTAGTTGATGAAATTTTGAAAATTTTAGTATTTTGGGGTAGAAAACATTGTGGATAACTTTAAATATCTTCTTCTCCAAAACATAAGGCCTAGAGATTTGATATTTGATACAAATCATCATCTATTGACCCTCTACCAAAATACTTCAAAGATATACAGTATTCAGAAAATTAGCCCTTTTCTGGGCGATCTCTGATTTTACAGAGAATAAAAGAAGGAAATCTTAAAAAACTTCTTCTCCCAAATCATAAGGCCTAGAGCTTTGATATTTGGTAAAAATCATCATCTATTAACCTTCTATCAAAATACTTCAAAGAATTACCGTATTCTGAAAATTAGCTCTTTTCTGGGCGATCCCTGATTTTACAGAATAAAAGGAGGAAACCTTTAAAAATCTTCTTCTCCCAAACCATAAGGCCTAGAGCTTTGATATTTTGTATAAATCATCACTATTGACCCTCTACCAAAATATTTCATAGAATTACTGTACTCTGAAAATTATCCCTTTTCTTTATGATCCTTGATATTACATAGAAATGAATAAGGAAATCTTTTATAAAAATCTTCTTCTCCCAAACCATTAGGTCAAGGGCTTTAATAGTTAGTGTGTAATAATACCAATTGACCCTCTACCGAAATACTTCATACAATTACTGTATCCTGAAAATAAGCCCTTACTGTGCAATCCCAGAAAGGAGTAATGAAGGATATCATAGAAAATGTTCTCCTTCTAAACCATTAGGCCTAGAGCTTTGATATTTGATATGTATCAATGCCTATTGACCCTCTACTTAAGTACTTCAAAGAATTACCGCACTCTTGAAATTGGCTCAACATGGTTGGATCTTCACTTTACCTAGGATTAAAGGAGAAAATCTTTAAAAATCTTCTTCTCAAGAATGATTAGGTGTAGGGCTTTGCCATTTTGTATATTATATCATTACACCTTGAGCCATAATACTCAGGGGAGCAATATAGGACCATCATGGTCCTCTTGTTTGTTTCATTTATCATTGAATGTCTTGTGGTTGTCTTTGTACAGATCTATATGTATTATGTTAATCCACTCCAACACAATGACGCTTTTAAATGCCTCTCAATATAAAAGCTTTCGAAAACATTGGGGAAAATGAAGAAATAGCTTGTAACATTATCCCTAATGTTTTCTTCCTCAAAAGACAAAGATTTTCAAGATTCGAAGTTCTCTTTGAATTTAGACCAGCCTGAAATTTTGTTGTGTGGTAATGGGTTAAATATCCAAGTTGAACTTCCTGTCGGAGTCAGTGGGCGTGGCCAGAAACTCATTGATCAGAGTTCTGCCAAGCTTTTGACCTTAGGGGGCCACTGGCCCATCTAAGCCAAAAATATGGGGCCACTTTTCCAAAACATTGGGCCACTATATTTTGAGGATATATGATGTGAATCAATGAGAAGAAATCTCAAGGGCTTTCTTTTCATTTAAAAGTAAACAATATATTGAATTAAAGATACAGTTTTGAGCCGTTAATGAATTATTTTTCTTGTGCTTCATACAAAGAGAACAAGTCATTGAGTTTTTACTTGAATAATAAGATAGCCACGAAAAGTCCAAGAGCCATCAATTGATTGAACTGTTTTTCGTAGCTCGATTTAGCTGTTGCATACCGAATTCTGATTGAGATTTGGCCGATTTTGAAGTCCAAGGTAAGTTTGGTTGATCATCGGCGCCAGTTTGTGCTCTCATTGGCTAAAGAAGCTTAAGATTGTTTTTGTTTTCTTTTTTCTGCCATCACGGCGACACAAAACAGCAAGTTTATGATGCAGAAGGAATATTTCGTTACGTCAAACTTAAATTTGTTATTTTTATTCAACTCATTGGCTGATATGACCGAAAAACAAAATTCACAGTGCACAGTTAACCAATCAGAGCGACCTTTTCAATCAATATGACGATCTGAATTACCAAGAGAAACCCCGGAAGTAAATAAAACACCAAACATCCGCTGATTTGTCCCAAGGTATCTTTGTACCTACGGCACACAGTTTGTAATTTTAACACGCCGGTCGGCCCCCTGGACATATTTTTTAGGGGCCATCTGTAATTTTCTGCGCCGATCCCGCAATGGTGCGCCCTTGGCAGAACTCTGCATTGATTCTCCTCTGTGGTTAACCCTTTCCTGTCTTATGGAATTTTAGACTGGACCAATTTGAAAGAGGTTGCAGACAACAATGAAAAATGCATGCAATTTGAAATCTGACCATCCTATGTGGTAGAAAATATTGTGGGAAAAGGAGAAATTGCTTGTTACAAGCAATTTCTCCTTTTTCCACAATGTTTTCTCAAGTATAAAATCACAGTGACATAAAATCCCGGGTTTGTCCAGGAAAGGGTTAACATACCTGATTTTGTCTCAGTGCCATTTGTTGTTGCTGAAGCTGGTACTGTTGTTGTTGTTGCAACTGCATTTGTTGTTGTTGTAGGTAGTATTGGTACTGTTGTTGGTTGTACATAGACTGGTGCTGTTGGTTATAGTATTGTTGTTGTTGAGGTATACCAGCTTGACTGTAGTACATCTTTAGATAAAAGAAAAGTTTTGACATTTTCTTTATTGCTTTTACAGTGGATTATTGGGATTTCTGGATTATCACTCGATAATTTCACCAAACAAGAGGCCCATGAGGGCCTGAGATGCTGTACTAGTTATCAAGTTTCCTTTAAAGAAATCTGATATTTCAGGAAGTTAATACAAGTATTTTAAAACTAAATTTCATAATGCTCCTATTCCTGTGATACTTAACGGATCAGGTCTAATGCAAACATCAACAATCATTATTATTGTACAATTATTCTGTGAATGTTTGAAGAAAATCCAATGAAAGCTCTGTACTTGGTAACAAGGATTTATAAATGAAATTTTCATGAGGCCCCTTTTCCTGTGTTTCTTGACTGTTCAGACCCTGTTATGAAAAGAATGATCGTTATGACCTTCCAATCATTCTGTTAAAGTTTCAACAAAGTCTGATCAAAGCTGTGGGCTTCATTGTGTTAAAACGGTTTTATATTTTGAATTTTCATATAGCCCCTTTTCCCATGTTACTTGATGGGTCTGAACCAATTCCACAGGGAACTCTACTTACAAAAGTATAATTATTCTGTTTGAGTATAAAGACAACCCCATCTCATCTGTGGACTTACAAGCATTAATTAAGATTTTTTTAATTGAATTTTCCTAAGGCCCCTTTTCCTATGTTTCTCAATGGATCAGACCCAATTTGAAAGGAACAATCCTTTTGATGGTTCAATCATTATGTGAAATTTTGCAGTCGATCAGGTGAAATCTAGGGCCATGATGTGCTAACTAAGATTTTTTTAATTAAATTTTCATAGAGTCCCTTTTCCCATGAAACTTGATCGATCAAACCTACTTCCGAAAGGAACAATGGATTTAATGTAATAATTATTCTGTGAATGTTTGAAGAGAATTTTTTTGAAAACTGTGGACTCTATTGTGTTTACAAGGACTTTTTTAACCCAATTTTTATTGGGCCCCTTTTTCCCATGGTCCTTGACTGATCATACCAAATTTTGAAAGGAACAATTCTTATGATGGTACAATCAGTCTGTGAAAGTTTGAAGAGAATCCATTGAAAATTGTTGGCTCTAGATTATTAATGAGGATTTTTTATCTAAATTTTCATATGGCTCCTTTTCCTGTGTTTCTTGACTGAACATACCCAATTTCGAAAGGAACAATCCTTATGATAGTATAATCATTCTGTGAAAGTTTGAAGAGAATCCGATGAAAACTGTTGACTCCAGAGTGTTAAAGAGGATTTCTTAAAAGATTTTTCGATTAAATTTTCATAAGGCCACTTTTCCATGTTTCGTGATGGATCTGACCCAATTCCGAAAGGAACAATCCTTATGATTTTACAATCATTCTGTGAAAGTTTAAATACAATCTGTTGAAATCTGAGGACTCTAGAGTGTTAACAAGGATTTTTTAATAAAATTTTCTTAAAGCCCCTTTTTTTGTGTTTCTTGATGGATCATACCCATTTTCGAAAAAGAACGATCCTTATGATGGTACAATCATTCTGAGAAAGTTTGAAGAGAATCCGAGGAAAACTGTGGACTCTAGAGTGTTAACAAGGATTTTTAATGGAATTTTTAATTATTTTTCATAAGGCCCCTTTTCCCATGTTTATTGGATGGATCAAACCCAATTTTGAAAGGAACAATCTTTATGGTGGTACAATCATTCTGTGAAAGTTTGAAGAGAATCCAATGTAAACTGTGGACTCTAGATTGTTAACAAGGAATTTTTATCGAGATTTAGTGAAATTTTCATAAGGCCCCTTTCCCCATGTTTCTAGATGGATCAATCCAAATTTAGAAAGGAACGATCCTTATGTTGGTACAATCATTCTGTGAAAGTTTATATTGAATCTGATGAAAACTGAGGACTCTAGAGTGTTAACTAGGATTTTTTAATCAAATTTTCATAAGGCCCCTTTTCCGGTGTTTCTTGACTGATCATACCCATTTTCGAAAGGAACGGTCCTCATGATGGTACAATCATTCTTAGAAAGTTTGAAGAGAGTCCCATGAAAACTGTGGATTCTAGAGTGTTAACAAGGATCTTTACTGGAATTTTTAATCAAGTTTTCATAAGGCCCCTTTTCCCATGTTTCTTGACGGATCATACCCAATTCGAAAAGAACGATCCTTATGATGGTACAATCATTTTGAGAAAGTTTGAAGAAAATCCGATGAAAACTGTGGACTCTAGAGTGTTAAAGAGGATTTTTTAATTAAATTTTCATAAGGCCCCTTTTCCCGTGTTTTTCGCCGATCTGACCTAAATTTCGAAAGGAAATATCCTTATGATGGTATTATCATTCTGTGAAAGTTTGAAGGGAATCCGATGAAAAGTGTGGACTCTAGAGTGTTAACACCGGACGGCCGGACGCCGGACGGGAAAAAGCCATTGCAATAGCTCTAGTGGCCTTCGGCCAGTAGAGCTAAAAACCTGTGGAATTATCAAATGATTAACAGACTCTTATGGTAGATTTTGCCATGCTTTCATTCATTCCACACTAATGAAAGTCATCTACATGGACCAAAGACACTGATGATGATATCATGTTATAATTTAATTTTTAGTTTAGTCTATCAAAAATCGTAAACTGTAAACATCCTTCATTATAGCTAAAGACAATATTGTCTCCGTTTGGTTATTCATACTCACTTGACACATTACTAAATAATTTAATGTTTAGTTTCGTCTATCAAAAACGAGCGTTCTGATTGGCCGAAAAAATTATTCATAACTCCATGAACAAAATTTTGAGCACGCAGCAATTTTGTATGCTTCCCAACAAAATAGTCCCATACAAAAAGTTGTCAAAATTTGTAAAGCTTTTGGGGTTTTTTTGCTCCATGCTATTAAATTATAAGAAATGAAGAGAATGTTTTTGGTTTTCATGGAGGTATGTACCAACAAGAGGCCCAGTGGGCCTTAACGGTCACCTGAGTAAAAGAGCATCAAGACAAGTGATTTAGGGTTTATTAGAAAAAGATTTTTTAAGAAGTACAAAAATTTACCCCTTTCTGCCCCTGACTTGGGCCCCTTTTACACCAAGCCCCCCCCCCAACCTCTTTTCACAAACTGGAATTGGCATCCCCAAATGATGCTCCCGACCAAGTTTGCTTGAAATCTCCTCAGTAGTTCTTGAGAAGAAGATGAAAAAATTTAAAAGTTACCAAAAATGACCCCCTTTTGGTCCCCATTTTAGGCCCCCCTGACCTCCAGCCTTTTAATTTTCTCAAATCTGTATAATCAGTACCCAATGATGCTTTTCACCAAGTTAGTTTGAAATTGGCTTAGTACTTTATCAGAAGAAGATGAAAATGTGAATTTTTTAACATGATGAACTTTGACCTCAGGGTGTGGCCCCATACATGACCCCAGGGACATGAAATTCACAATTTATAATATACCTGTCCTAGTGGTCATGCACACAGAATATTTAAGCTCTAGCATTAACGGTGTATTAGAAGAAGATTTTTAAAGAAGTACCAAAAATTACCCCTTTTTGCCCCCTATTTGGGCCCCTTTGACCCCTAGAATCCCTATTTTCACAAACTTGAATTGGCATCCCCCAATGATGCTTTCTACCAAGTTTGGTTGAAATCCGCCCAGCAGTTCTTGAGAAGAAGATGAAATATTTAAAAGTTACCAAAAATTACCCCCTTTTGGGCCCAATTTTAGGGCCCCCTGACCCCACAGCCTTTTAATTTTCACAAATCCGAATAACCATTACCAAATGATGCTTTTCACCAAGTTTGTTTGAAATTGGCTTTGTACTTCATCAGAAAAAGATGAAAATGTGAATTTTTTAACATGATGAACTTTGACCTCAGGGTGTGGCCCCATACATGACCCCAGGGGAATGAATTTCACAATTTATGATAATCCTGTCCTAGTTGTCATGCACACAGAATATTTAAGCTCTGGCATTAATGGTGTATTAGTAGAAGATTTTCAAAGAAGTACCAAAAATTACCCCTTTTTGCCCCCTATTTGGGCCCCTTTGACCCCCAGAACCCCTATTTTCACAAACTTGAATTGGCATCCCCCAATGATGCTTTCTACCAAGTTTGATTGAAATCTGCCCAGTAGTTCTTGAGAAGAAGATGAAATATTTTAAAGTTACCAAACATTACCCCCTTTTGGGCCCCATTTTAGGCCCCCCTGACCCCCCAGCCTTTTAATTTTCACAAATCCAAATAACCATTACCAAATGATGCTTTTCACCAAGTTTGTTTGAAATTGGCTTTGTACTTCATCAGAAGAAGATGAAATTGTGAATTTTTTAACATGATGAACTTTGACCTCAGGGTGTGGCCCCATACATGACCCCAGGGGCATGAATTTCACAATTTATGATATACCTGTCCTAGTTGTCATGCACACAGAATATTTAAGCTCTGGCATTAACAGTGTATTAGAAGAAGATTTTTAAAGAAGTACCAAAAATTACCCCTTTTTGCCCCCTATTTGGGCCCCTTTGACCCCTAGAATCCCTATTTTCACAAACTTGAATTGGCATCCCCCAATGATGCTTTCTACCAAGTTTGGTTGAAATCTGCCCAGTAGTTCTTGAGAAGAAGATGAAATATTTGAAAGTTACCAAAAATTTCCCCCTTTTGGGCCCCATTTTAGGCCCCCCTGACCCCCCAGCCTTTTAATTTTCACAAATCCAAATAACCATTACCAAATGATGCTTTTCACCAAGTTTGTTTGAAATTGGCTTTGAACTTCATCAGAAGAAGATGAAATTGTGAATTTTTTAACATGATGAACTTTGACCTCAGGGTGTGGCCCCATACATGACCCCAGGGGCATGAATTTCACAATTTATGATATACCTGTCCTAGTTGTCATGCACACAGAATATTTAAGCTCTGGCATTAACGGTGTATTAGAAGAAGATTTTCAAAGAAGTACCAAAAATTACCCCTTTTTGCCCCCTATTTGGGCCCCTTTGACCCCCAGAACCCCTATTTTCACAAACTTGAATTGGCATCCCCCAAATATGCTTTCTACCAAGTTTGATTGAAATCCGCCCAGTAGTTCTTGAGAAGAAGCTGAAATATTTAAAAATTACCAAAAATTACCCCCTTTTGGGCCCCATTTTAGGCCCCCCTGACCCCCCAGCATTTTAATTTTCACAAATCCAAATAACAATTACCAAATGATGCTTTTCACCAAGTTTGTTTGAAATTGGCTTTGTACTTCATCAGAAGATGAAAATGTGAATTTTTTAATATGATGAACTTTGACCTCAGGGTGTGGCCCCATACATGACCCCAGGGGCATGAATTTCACAATTTATGATATACCTGTCCTAGTTGTCATGCACACAGAATATTTAAGCTCTGGCATTAACGGTGTATTAGAAGAAGATTTTTAAAGAAGTACCAAAAATTACCCCTTTTTGCCCCCTATTTGGGCCCCTTTGACCCCCTGAACCCCTATTTTCACAAACTTGAATTGGCATCCCCCAATGATGCTTTCTACCAAGTTTGATTGAAATCCGCCCAGTAGTTCTTGAGAAGAAGATGAAAATGTTTAAAAGTTACCAAAAATTACTCCCTTTTGAGCCCCATTTTAGGCCCCCCTGACCCCCCAGCCTTTTAATTTTCACAAATCCAAATAACCATTACCAAATGATGCTTTTCACCAAGTTTGTTTGAAATTGGCTTTGAACTTCATCAGAAGAAGATGAAATTGTGAATTTTTTAACATGATGAACTTTGACCTCAGGGTGTGGCCCCATACATGACCCCAGGGGCATGAATTTCACAATTTATGATATACCTGTCCTAGTTGTCATGCACACAGAATATTTAAGCTCTGGCATTAACGGTTTATTAGAAGAAGATTTTTAAAGAAGTACCAAAAATTACCCCTTTTTGCCCCCTATTGGGGCCCCTATGACCCCCAGAACCTCTATTTTCACAAACTTGAATTGGCATCCCCCAATGATGCTTTCTACCAAGTTTGGTTGAAATCCGCCCAGTAGCTCTTGAGAAGAAGATGAAAATGTTTAAAAGTTAACGGACGACGCACGACGGACGATGGACGACAAACGATGATTGCAATAGGTCACCATGACCATTCGGTCAGGTGACCTAAAAAACCTTATCACACAATGTATGAATCAGCTCCGCATATTCATACAGTGTGATTAGTTTTTTGGTTCATACCTCCATGAAAAAAAATATTCTCCTCATCTCTTAAATGACAAAATTTTAGACTGGTCCAAATTGAAAGGAGTTGAAGACTACAATTTAAAATTTATGAAATTGTAGAATGAATTTTTTTTCAAGTTTAAAACGCTAATTAAACGTAAAAATATGATCAATTTGAAAAAGGTGATTTTGAAAATTTACAAAAAAAGGTTAGCTTAAGGTTAGTATACATGTAGTACCTTGGAACATTCTTTCAATTTGTACCATATTATATGTCATATTCCAAAGATATTAAAATATGTCATAATTTTTGACAAAGATGACACGCAGGATGACCTACCTTGATTTTTCTCTGAAAACAGCCAAACTTAAAACAATATTATGATGATTTTTGTCAACCAACTGGCAAAGACAGAATGTTTGCCCAATTTAGACTTAAACTTGTGACCCTAGTATTGATGGAACTGCCCAACACAAAGTTATCTAGTTGCACTCCACTGTATGGTGATCCAAATCAGTTGAGTTTGTATGTAACACTTTAAACACTATTCCATTTTTCCAATTTTCAACCCACATAGACAAAGATTTGTTTAACTTTTATCAACTTGAAATTGTCTGCAAAATCTTTCAATTTGAATCAGTCTAAAACTTTATCATCTAGAAATGGATTAATATTTACAATGTTAAAAGACTAAGATTACTTACCCTTCCTTGTTGAACATTCATTCCCATTCTCTGTTGTTGCTGCATATACTGTTGTTGTTGTTGTATCTGATGTTGCATTTGTTGTTGCTGAGCATTTTGATGTTGTATAGATGGTTGTTGTGCTGGCTGTTGTTGTTGTCTGGCAGTTTGTTGGTTACGTTGTTGCTGTTGTTGTTGCATTTTCTGTTGTTGTGCATGTTCCTGCTGTTTATGTTGCAATTGTTGTTGTTGGTTCTGTTGTTGAGCTTGTTGATTGGTATCTACAAACAATGGTATACATATTGATTATGAGATTCCTTAATCTTGTAACTTAAGCTTATTTTATCAATTTCCAGAAGACAAAATTTTCTGCTGGTCACACTTAGAACAAGAGTACTGCGTGCAGATACACTGCATGCAGATACCAACCCTCCATTGTTCAAGTGCTAGATAGTCCGTAAAATTTCTAAGCCAAAAAAGGGGCATTCAGAAAAATGAATTTAGAGTTAACCCCCATTGTTGGTAAATTGATAATATATTCTAAGCTTTATGTAAATTTTCCGTAATACAAGAGATCTAACAGAATGTCAAAGTGCCACAATGATGCTGAAGTTAAAACAGATGCAGGCAACAAACTGGCTAAAGCAACACTTCAAGCTTTCTCTTAAAACATCCGGGCAAAAATAAATGAGTTCAAGATGATACAATTTCAAATATCTGTGAATATGGAGAAATGAATAAAAAGCATTTAGCAATCAATTTCTTCATTTTCGATATTGTTTTCCTCTATTGCTTTCAGCCTTTTGATTTTAATGTGATTCTGAAAAAGTTTTTATATAGTATTATTGATTAATTGAATGTGGTGAAATGCCACTGTGGCGGCTGGAACACCTAACCATGGATTCCTGGTTTTTCGCACACCAGAACTACCACTACATCCTTTTCGAGCCTCCAGCTTCTCTTCCCACTTAGTTTTACTATTATCCAATCATTGGTGGGAGACAAATGTTAGAAAGGATATTTGCTACAACCGACACACTATCCAATGCACTATGACTGCAGCCACTATGACAAGGGTTAAATGTTATTGATTACAACATTGTAAAATAAGATGATAGCCACAGAAAGTTTCAATTTAGATGCTGTAACCCTTTCCTACACTGTGCAATTTAAACTGGTCCAAACTGAAAGAAGATGCAAATGAAAATGTCAAATTGCTGAAATTTTTCAAGCCTTAGTCTCTCTTGGTAGAAAATATTGTGGAAAATGCAGAAATTGCTAGCAAGAAGCAATTCCTTCGTTTTCCACATTGTTTCCCAGATCTTTTTTCTTCAGGGGTGTAAAAAGGAGGGATTGTGTGGGATTGGTTTAAAATAACACAGACAAAGAAGAAAAATTAATCATTAGCTGGTGGGTTAAAAATACTAGTCAGCTTATAGAACATACATGTATGTAAAAAATCATCAATGATCCTTTTTATAGATTTTACACATTTAAATCCTGCAATCTGAACCCCTTACCAGATAACGAAATTTCAGACTTGTCCAAATTGAAAGAAGTTACAGACAGCACTTAAATTTTGGCAAATTTTTAAATTGTGTAGAAAACATTGTGAATAACAAAGAAATTGCCTTCTTGGCAAGCAATTTCTTCATTTACCTCAATAATTTCAATGCTCTTTTCCTGAGAGGCTTAAAAAAGCTGAATTGTGTGCAAATGGGATAAACCAATACAATACAACAAAGTCTGATTTGGTGCAAACAAATAGAAAGAAGAATCAGATGACGATTTTAAATTCATGAAATTTATATCATTTTTTAACTTTGTTACCTATTTCAAGCAATTTCTTTTCTCAAATTTTCCAAATCTTTTTTTCCTCAAGGTTTTTAAAGGATGGATTGTTTTGGAACAGCGTTAACAGACTAAATAAAGTTGAATACCAGAGTTAGCCTGTGGTCTCCTTCGGGGTGCTATAGTGGTCTGAACTGGAGGTGCTATCACACTGGCAGTGGCACTTTGTGTTTTTGGTCTCTGGCGTGGAGCTATACTTGTACTCTCTACTGTGTTCACTGTGGCTGTTCTGTAACATTTAAATTGATTGGTATGTTTGATTGATGCCCAGTTTTTAATGGCTCTACAGCTCTCATAGGGCAAAAAAAAATTATCATCAAAAGGAATCCAAAAATCTTCATTAAAATTGTTCACAGGCTCCTCCTCTAGAAATAATTTCAGGATCGGTCAAAAATCTGCTTTGACAAGCTTTGCCAAACAGAAAACAAAATAGTTTTCCAAATTATTCAATGTTGCCAATATACATTATTTTGAAATTTATTTTCATTTTTTGTACAGCAAGACTTTTCATATCTGACTTGTGACCTAATCTAGAGTTGTCTATAAACAATTTTACGAAGATTTCAGGATTCCTTTTGGTGAGATATTTAGTCTATAAAGCCTTCAAATTGGCGTATTATCACTGTAACTAAGAAAATTGATAGGCGAATCGATTCATACTAGGCGGGAAGTGAACTTTGAACTCTGACATTGGTTGACATTCTATGTGAAGAATTTTTGTTGGTTTAGCAAAATAAATGTTGTAAATACAGTATATTCAAGATTTTACATTTCTAACTAACCAATTTGTTTTGTTACATGATACTGACCATGAATTTTGCAAAATAATGCCATGTAGAATCTAAGTGAAACTTCTTTGAGTTGGAGTCAGTGGGACCAGTAATCCATCAATTATTCATGCTTAATAGGATTAACTGATTCCCTCTGAACCCTGCTTATTCACAAGAAAAATAATTAGAAAATCATCATGGACAATGAAGACTAATTAGACCTATTTTAATTCCATCAATTGAAATTCTTGTCTACATCATCTTTCAATTTAGACAAGAGTAGAATTTTGTAGTGTTGGAACGGGTTATGACTCAATTAACGAATTAGAGTAATCTTGCTTTTCTCTTATATTCAAATGAAGACATAAATATAAGCTAAAATATTCATGAGTCGATTAATTTAACAAGGCTAGTAATATTTTGAGTCAAATTCACCCATTACCAGATGATAAAATTTCAGACTGGTCCAAATTCAAAGATGTTGCAGACAATACATTTTTGTTTATGAAATTTTTAAAAATCTTTGCCTTTCTGGGTAGAAAACATTGTGGATAATGAAGCAATTGCTTGTAAGCAGTTTCTTCAATTTCCACAAGTTTTCAAAAGCTTTTTGTTTCTTGGGGCATCCAAAGGCATGAATTGGGTGGAAATGCATCAAAATATTCTGATTTTGTTTATCAACTCTCATCAACATGTAAATCTGAAACATTATAAGTGGTTATACTCATATATAGCTGGATCGATCTTAATAAGGAGATGAAACATACATGGTCGTTGTAATGAGTATTTGATGTATGTAAATCTAGTTTAAAGAAGCTAGGGGCAAACATAATCTCAAAATAACAGAAGGTGCAATAATTAATCAGCTCTACCCACCTGACAGTAGTTTTGACTGTTCTGGCATCACTTTCTGACAGAGGGACTGGAAGCTTCTTGATGTCTGGAGCAGACAACCCCTGTAAATAACAAACTAATCTAGTCACAAAGGAGACTACCCAAGACTACCCAAGTCAAAATTGTGGCCTCTAGAGGGTAAACGAAGAAATTGTCATTAAGGCCCATTTTCCTGTGTTTTCCAAAAGAACCTTTCCATAATCAATAGGGTTCATCTTTATGACCTAATAACTATTCTGGCAAAGTTTCATGAAGATTGAACCATATTTGTGGCCTCTAGAGTGTAAAAAAAGAAATTGTCATTAAGGCCCCTTTTCCTGTGTTTTCAAATAGACCCTCCCATAATCAATATGGTTCATCCTCATGACCTAACAATTATTCTGACCAAGTTTCATGAAGATTTGGTCAAACTGTGGCCTCTAGAATGTAAACACTTCAATTTTTGACGCTGCATGCCGGAGGACAGACATTCAATGATCATAAAAGCTAAAATAACTTTCATCAACTTTGAATTTTTGTCTGCAAATCTTAAATTTTGTTGTCTTGTAATGGTTTAAAAAGACTATTAAAAGAGGATCAACAGATGCGTTACTTACATTCATATTTGGCACAGGACACTCTCTACCCGCAATTTTAAATGCAACATAGGAGACTTGATATATGTCTGGTCTTTTCTCTGGATCCATCTCTAACATGTAACCTGAGGATTTAAAGACATGAAACAGGTTGTTAAAAAAAGAGGACCATGATGGTCCAAAATCTCTCACCTGTGGCATCTGCAAATTACAGTACTTTTTTTGTATAAAAAAGACACAACTTCAGCCAAATAACATTAATACATACCAACTTTCAAAGCTCTTGGCCTTGTGATTTAGGGGAATAAGATTTTCAAAGATTTCCTTCTTTATTCCTTTGTTGATTGATTGATTGAAAGGGGTTTAAAGTGACTTTTAACAGTATTTCAGTCATATCGCGGTGGCTGGAGCACCTAACAATGGATTCCTGGTATTTCTCACACCAGTACTACCACTATATCCTATCCCACTTAGGTTTACGATTATCCACCCATTAGTGAGAGACAAATGTTGGAAAAGATATGTGCCGCCTCCGGGGATCGAACCCATGACATCCCATGATTTAAGATTGAGAGTCTGATGCGCTTCTACCTGTGCTACGACAGTGGCCTTTTGTTCCTTTGTAAAATCAGGGATCACACAGAAAAGGGTTTATTCTCATGGCATGGCAATTCTTTAAAGTATTTGGTAGAGAGTCATAAGGTGATCATTCATAACAAATATCAAAGCTCTAAGCTGTATGATTTAGGAGAAAAGGATTTTCGAAGATTTCCTTTGAAAAATCAGGTGTCGCAGAGAAAAGGGCTTATTTTCAAGGCATAGTAATTTTTTGAAATAGTTTTGTAGAGGATCATAAGATGATAATATGTACCAAATATCTAGGCCTAATTGTACGGAAGGAGAAGATTTTCAAAGAATTCCTTTGTAAAATGAGGGATCACACAGAAAAGGGCTAATTTTCACACCTTGGTAAATTTTTCAAGTATTTCAGTAGAGGGTCAATATACATTGATTCATACCAACAATCAAAGCTCAAGCCCTAATGGTTTGGGAGAAGAAGATTTTCAAAGATTTCCTTCCTTAATCCTTTGTAAAATTAGGGATTGCAGGGAAAAGGGCTAATTTTCAGAATACTGTAATTCTTTGAAGTATTTTGGTAGAGGGTCAATAGCTGATGATACATACCAAATATCAAAGCTCTAGGCCTTTGGTTTATGAGATGAAGATTTTCAAAGATTTCCTTCTTCATTCCTTTGTAAAATTAGGGATCGCATAGAAAAGGGCTAATTTTCATGGCATGGTAATTCTTTAAGTTTTTTGGTGGAGGGTCATAAGGGTGATAATACATACCAAATATCAAAGCTCTAACTAAAAGCTCTAGGCCTAATGGTATGGGAGGAGAAGATTTTCAAAGAATTCCTTTGTTAAATGAGGGAATGCACTTAAAAGGGCTAATTTCACAGCATGGTAATTCTTTCAAGCAATTTCTTCTTTCTCTACAATATTTTCTACCCCACTGAATGTTTTTTTTTTTCAAATTAAAATTGCTTTAAATTTTTGTCATCAAAACCTTTCACTTTGTAGGTGTAACAGATTCCAAAACAGGAAAGGGTAAAGTAATACATTTTATGTTACAAGATGTGGAAGATTTTACACCATGCTAGAACAATAACATAAAGGTATTAAGAAGGACAACATGAGAAAGAAATCAAATAAACTGAATTTGAAACATCAAAATCATTAAGTGGCAAATCAAACATTGATCTGGGAACATTTCTATTTCCCAATTTTGCTTCTATCTTAATGTTTTCATTATCATTATTTCATTAGAATGTGAAATTATGGGTTGTGCGGTAATGGGAATTTAGAAGATATAAAATTCCATTTGAATTTTTTTTGCATTGAGCATATCATTATTATTACAAATAAAGTACTACATGCCCACTTCAAAGCTACAGTTTCATTTCAAGAAGTGAAAAGGTTTTGATTGGATGGAATTAGTAATCACAGTTTATGCCCTTGAACCACCGATATAGCAGGGCTGTAACTGATACTGTGTGGACCTATCCTAGCCCAAGGGAATTTACCACCTCTCATTAATTTGCTTGCCCTGCCAGGTCGTAAATTAACAAACAATATTCGGATTATATTTACATTTATTCACTGGACTCCACTCACCACTGACCTAGATTCTATCTTGAAACACAAGTAAATCATTTCTCTCATTTAGACAATTCATTAGACAGTTCATCATGAACATATTAAGCAGAAGTTTTTACCAACTTTCCTGATCATTCATAACTAAATGCATGCGGTGAGCATTCATTAAGTTATTTTCTTAATCAGTGATGAAACAAGAAGAAGGTGATCACATAGATTTCACATCATGTTTAGGAGCATGTGTGGAAATGCTTGGCTTGTTTCCGTTGGATCGATTTGAAATACCGGGTTTGAATGCGCTAAAAAACTTCAAATTCAAATAGTGACTAGATGCCAAAAATGTGACTGCTTCAAATTTAACCAAGCCATAGACAATGATTTTTAAGATTAAAGAATGTTTAATATCCCAGTCTCTCTGTAAAGAAAATAATATGAAAAATGAAGAAATTGCTTTTTTTCTTTATGGTGTTGAATAGTAGATGGGGTGGTATTGAGTTAATACAAGACAGATTTCTATGTATTGTGGTGCCAGTAGGGAGGTGATTAAAACTAATAACAAAAAAACAAGAGCACTGCATGTGGGTAAAAACACTCTGCCACAGATGCTGAAGAGTGAAACAAGAATTTTGCCATAGGATCAAAAATTAAAAATGTGACCTTTGGCCATCTATGATGACATTCACCTTTGGTAGGAAAGCCTGCATCAAGAATAGTGCACTTGCTCGTATAAAAATGTACAAGTATGTAGGATATTTTGAGAATTGAACATGGTAAGCAATGTTAGAATTTGACCTATGGGTTTGACCTTAAGAATATTAGCCTAACTCAAGCATGCCATTCTTGCTCTTAAGATAAACAGGTGTGTAGAACATTATGATAACAAGGCCATAGCATCAAGAGTTAAACCTTTCCTGTTCAGTACCTGGTTTTCATGTCCCTTAGATTTTATAATTGAGAAAAATATTGTGGAAAATGAAGAAATTGCTAGTAACAAGCAATTTCCTCTTTTTCCACAATGTTTTCTACCCAATCGAATGGTTATTTTTCAAACTAAATCCACTATTAATTTTTGTCTGCAAAACCTTTGAATTCCGACAGGTCTAAAATTTTGCAAAACAGGAAAGGGGTTAGGGGCAAGGTCCAAATTTGCACTTTGGCTGTTATCTTGACCTTGATAGTACAAGTCTGAATTCAGTGTAGCACCCTTGCTCCCATCCCAGAGTTCAAGTCTGTAAATCATTTTTAGAAACAGACCATAGGATCAAGAGATAAAGGCATGTTTGAAGTTTTACCTTTGACCTCCTACTGTGATTTTGATCAAAAAAGTAGGAGACTGCAATAGGTGCAGCACTAATCAATAGGTAAAAGATAGTAAAATATTCTGAGAATCAATCCATATGATCAAGGGATATATGCAGGGTTGAAATTTAACTTTTGACCTCTTACTGTTACCATGACCTTGAGACTAGGAGCCTAGATCAGGCCACCCAGGCTTGCTCTCATCTACATGTATTTGAAACATTATCAAAATTGAATATCAAAAGGGTTTAGAGTTTGAAAAAAATGTCAAATGCCAAAGATTATGCGAAGGCAACAACCTGCAAACCTTGGGTTTTAAACCAAAAAAGCTGAGCTACATATATTTGATAGTTATTACCACTAACACATTAAAGAGGCAGAAACATCTTACCAATAAGTGCATGAATATTCCTTGAGAATCTGGAGTCATCTGGTATAGTGAATTTTCCACTTTGAATGGCAAGAGAGCTTTCACCAAATGGTAAAGTAAAGAAACACAATCTGTATAACAAACAACCTAATGCCTGAAAATAAACAAAAACATATCTGTAACCTAACAATCCATAGTTACCAAAGTCATACTAAAATCAACCAGAAAAATATGAAATAATCACTTTCATTTTTCAAATGATTATCATAAGGAATTCAGGAATTAATTTCTTTTATTTAAGCTCAAGAAGATCATCTACTTGAGTGTATCATGTTTTCAACTAGTCTTTATTCAAGAATGAACAACAATTTTGATTATGTTCATGGTTTTGGGGTGTCTTTTTGATATTTACAAGAAAATCATTGTTGTTCATGCACCTATCTTTGTCTACCATGTTTAACCCTCTACTGCTTTCCAAAATTTTTGACTTGCCCAAATAGTTGTACAAAGTAAGTAAAATTCAAAAAGTAACCACCCTATCTGATAGAAAATATTGTTGAGAATGAAGAAATTGCTTGTAACAAGCAATGTCTTCTTTTTCCACAATGATTTCTTAAGTGTAATATCACAGTTAGATAAAATTCAGGGATTGTACAGGAAAGGGTTAAAGCCTGGCTCCTTAGCAAAGGAAAAGCAAAAGTAGGAGGACAAATCTACAAGATGTGTTTATGAAACCCGATACCTTTTTTTGGAAAAGTGAGCTTGATAGGAGACCTTGACCAAGTAATAAGATCTCAACTTTTGTGCCTGCTAATGTGTATCGATAAACTTTATCATCATGCAAGATAAGAACATTAGAAAAGGCTTGAAGAAATCATAAATGTTATTTTTAAAGGTTTTTTGCAAAGTTGAACCTTGACAAATGACCATGACCTTGCCAAATAACCTCACCCTTGGTATTTGCAGATGCATATCAATGAGATATATCATCATGCCAATTATGAGCATTGTATCTTGAATTGGAATTCAAGTAATTGTAAATGCTATAGGTTTTTTTTTTCATTGTTAAATCAAGCAGACAGACAGTATGACAGATAGACAATGATAAAACAATATGCCCCAAATATTTTGATGTGGGGCAGTAAACTGGCAACACAATACTGATCATGGGCATCATCAAACAGGACCAGATTTTGGATAGTTTTGTGTCAATATTTGTCATCAATATTGAATGAGATTTTACAGCATATACTGTGTTTGATTCAACCTACACAATGCAGCATTTTAGCCACTGTAGAAAATAATCTTTAGACAAGAGGGCCATTGGCAATCACTTGCCAAGGCCAATGATTTCAGGTGTAAAATAGCGCAAGTAACCTTACTTTGCCCCCAAAGAACCTGTTATCAAAGTCTTGTCTAAGGATATCAAAACTGGGAGAACATTTTTACTATGTCTCAAAATAAAGCTAGAAGTGGGGTGTATATGCAGCAAGGAAGGTTTTTCTAAGACTTGACCTAGTGACCTAGTTTTAGACCTCATGCAACCCAATATCAAACTTGACTGATATATCATGGGGACAAACATTCTAATAAAATATTTAGACATTTGAGATTAATATGTGACCTCCACAGTGCATTTTTTTTTCATTTTCTTTTTTTTTTTTAATTTGACCTTGTGACCCAATATCAAACTTGCCTGAGATATTGTTGAGTCATGAGCTAAAAATGTGACCTATATACAAAGTTTTTAAATATCTGACCAAGTGAATTAGTGTTTCCATTTCTGACAGTCTTTTCTACCCCATATGATAGTTATTTTTTTTTTTTCAATCTAACAGCACTTTGAAATATTGTCTACAACTTCTAGTAACTTGGATAAGTCTAAAGTTTTGTTTTTTATTTAAAGACTACAAGATGAAAATTACCCAAATATCTGCCTTAGTAGTGATTGCCTTTCCACCATAGAGATCTATCATCTCTGGTGATCTGTATGAAATTGTGGTATACCTGGAAAAAAGAAATAAACTTTATTAATATGCTACATCATAGACTAACCAACAGAAATTGATGGATTGCGGCTGTCTATCAAAAAAAAAAAAAAAGAAAAAGAAAGGGATGGACCATCAAATCATGCATTTAGACATAAAGACTATTTACAATAAAGGTTATTTTCAGATAGCTTCAACTAACTATAATATCATCTAGGCACAACAAATCAAGCTCATTGAATATTTGACCTTTAGCTGTGACCTTCACCTTGGAGCTATCTAAAAAATTTGTTTCAAATGGAATATTTACTAGTGATGAAGAACATGTTTCCCAAATTTTTTAGAAATCCATGCACAATAGTAGAAGATATGCTCTGGACAGTATCAATTCGACCTTGAGTTGCGTACTTGACCTTCAAGCTATCTGAAAATAACTTTTTTTAAATCGTCTCTATCTGGAGGCTAATTAACCTTCTTTGTCGTTACTTGGACTAGAAAGTCATTTATGGATAACAAGTTAAAAGCAACAAATATTTCACCTTGAGATGTGACCTTGGAGCTATCTTAAAATTTGTTTCAAATGGCACACCCACATATAATGAAGAGAAAATTGTGCCAAGGTATTTTGAAAATTATCCAGAAACGTAGGAGACATGCTCATACAAACTGACTGCTGCACTAAGGCACATACACCCACTTGTCAGTGACAATTATATTTCACTTACTACATGTGACACATGACAAAAATTATCTCCAGTTAATTCTTTGCTGTCTGGTTAAGGGTTAATGGAGTTTGAATAGGATTTAACCCTGCTTTGATCAATATTTCATTTATATAGCCACAAAGTTCACCAGGTATCACCAGTACTAGGTGTGGGCTCTGAATTGTCTTGCTCAAGGACATAACATCGATTAGACCAGTGAGATTGTCAGAATTTGAACCAGCAACCCTCAACCTCTCTCAGATTATGAGTCTGCCGCTCAAACCACTTAGCTTTGTAGGACCCCCAGGAAGAATAGAGAGCTTTTAACCCATTCCCAAACACAGATATGCTTTTGAATACCCCAAAGAAAAAAGCTTTGGAAAACAAAGTGTAATATGAAGAAATATAGGCAATTTCTTCATTATCCACAGTGTTTTCTACCCCACTAGATAAAGATTTTTAAATTTCATCAACTTAAGAACGTCTTTTACATCTCTTTTGGATTTGGACCAGTCTAAAATGTTGCGATCTGTTTACGGGTTAATAAGGATAAGTACTAGTAATAAAGTCTGAAACAGTAAAGCAGCCTTACTTCTGAATTTCCTCTTCTATTTGTTTAACATTATGCTGTTCTGTGTCTAGCACCCTGGCAGTTGCACTACCAAAATCACACAGTACATGATTACCATCATCTGCTATCAGAACATTCTCTAGCTGAAAATACAAGGCATATCATTACAGTAAAATCCCTCCTTACAGCCACTCTTGGCGAATTGGGGTTGTCAATCAAAAATTCAATTGTTAATTTAGAACAGAAGTGAACTTTGAACTCTGACATTGGCAGACACTTCTACCAAGCATTTTTGTTGGTTTGCCTAATTAAACGATGTAACTACAGATTATTCAAGCTGTAGTTATAATGTTTAGGTCACCGATCAACATTTTTACTTTTTTGTTAGATAAATTTTGCAAAATAATGCCAGAACTCAGTGGGTGAGGCTAGCAATCCTTCAATTTAGAGCAGCCCACTATTACAACTGTTTCTTGACAGAATTATTTTTCTTTGTTTCTATGTCAGAAACTCCTATTAACAGGCATTCCCCTATTCCAAATTATTACCTCTAATTGCAGTACGAAGTCCATGTACTGCGCTATTTTGAAAAGCATCTAATAAGTCACTTCACATCTCAAAACAGATCATCTCATTATCACCCATGAGACTAATTGCCTACAAATGCATCAACATTAAGATTATCTGATATTTCAGTCGTGTGATAAAAATCCTTATTGAATTGTGATTTAGATTTGATTGTACAGATTGAAATGGTCTTTTGCGAATAAATATCATCTTGTGTTTGTCATGGAATTTTACTCTGGTCGAAAAACCTAAGTCGGTTATTTCAGGTTATAATTTGTTTCTTTTATTGTGTTCTGAGGAGTCATGACCTTGATAAATTTAACAATTTTTCAAGTTAATTAACATTTGTCATTCCCATTAAAAAAAATTGTCACAAAGAGTACAGACTTTATCTACTATTGAACATTGTGGACCAAAACTTCTGAGAAAGAATTAAAAGAAAAATACAATAGGCTTAGTACGAAAGCAACTAGGTAACATCCAGAAAGTTACTACAATTTCAAAAACTTTAAACTTTTGTCTGCAACCATTCAATTTGGACCAGTCTAGAATTTTACCCTAAACTGGGTTTCAAGGTTCCTTACCTTTAGATCACGATGAATAATGGGAGTTTGACAGTGATGCAACCTTGAGACAGCTTCACATACATCACAGAAAATACGTAGGATTTCTCGCTCAGCAAGACCTTGTCCTATACGCTCATTCATAAGCTGGATCACAGTTCCTGTAATAGAAATAAAGGATATTGAATGAATGGTCATGAAATAACAAATTTATACAAGAGGACCATGATGGTCCTATATCGCTCTCCTGAGTATGATGGCTCAAGGCTTTACGAGATAATATACAAAATATCAAAGTCCTACACCTAACCCTTTTGGAGAAGAAGATTTTTTAAAGATTTTCTCCTTTAATCCTAGGTATAGTGAAGATCCAACCATATTGAGCTAATTTCAAGAGTACAGTAATTCTTTAAAGTACTTAAGTAGGGGTCAATAAGCATCAAAACATACCAAATATAAAAGCTCTAGGCCTATTGGTTTAGAAGGAGAACATTTTCTATGATATCCTTCATTACTCCTTTCTGGGATTGCACAAAAAAGAGCTAATTTTCAGAATACAGTAATTCTATGAAGTATTTTAGTACTGGGTCAATAGGTATTATTACACACTATATATTAAAGCCCATGGCCTTACAGTTTGGGAGAAGAAGACTTTTAAAGATTTCCTTCTTTATTTCTATGTAAAATCAGGGATCACAAAGTAAAGGGCTTATTTTGGTAGAGGGTCAATAGATGGTAATTTATACAAAATATCAAAGCTCTAGGCTTTATGGTTTGGGAGAAGAAGATTTATAAAGTTTTCCTTCTTTATTTCTATCTAAAATCAGGGATTGCACAGAAAAGGGCTAATTTTCAGAATATGGTAATTCTTTGAAGTATTTTGGTAGAGGGTCAATAGATGGTAATTTATACAAAATATCAAAGCTCTAGGCCTTATGGTTTGGGAGAAGAAGATTTATAAAGTTTTCCTTCTTTATTTCTATGTAAAAACAGGGTTTACACAGAAAAGGGCCAATTTTCAGAATAGGGTAATTCTTTGAAGTATTTTTGTAGAGGGTCAATAGATGATGATTTGAACCAAATATCAAAGCTCTAGGCCTCATGGCTTGGGAGAAGATTTTTTAAGTTTTTTCACTCTTTTGCCATGGCAACCAGAGTCTTTCATGGATCTCAATCCTTTGAAGTATTTAGAAAGAGCATGCCCTAGGGATCATTTATGTGAAGTTTTGTTGAAATTCCATAGTTAGTTTAGGAGGAGAAGATTTTTTTGTAACTGTGAATGTATGGACAGACGGACAGATGGACGGACGGACAATGACGGATCACAATAGCTCACCCAGTGCACTTTGTGCTCAGGTGAGCTAAAAATGAGCCATCTATAAACAGATAAAAACCTTATAAATTTGGTAATTTGATATTCCATCAATAACATTAATTTCTGCGATAAATGACCCTTTCAGGGGGACAAAGGGTCAAGTCAAAACAGGGTATTTAAAGATTTTTGAAGGTCAAAACAGGTTTATGAGTCAAACACAACCTCTAGAGCTTAATAAATTTGAGTGATTTCAATTCCAAAATGCAAAATTTCACTCATTTGACCTACATTTACCCATTACCAGATGGAAAAGTTTGAAAGTAGTTGCAAATCACACTTTAAAAATTATGGAATTTTAGATTTTTTGCCTAGAGAATATTGTAGAAAATGAAGAAATTGCCTATTGCAAGTAATTTCTTCATAATATGTAAAGTTTGTAATTTGTCTTTTCTTGAGGGTGTCAAAAAGCAAGGTTCATTCTTGAGCCCACCCTTGAGCCATAAGTGGATATTTGTTGCAAATGGTGCCCAGAAAATCTGTCGATAAGTAATTTGTTCTATATAAAACGTCGGAATTAACTAACTAGGTACAGCCTAGATATATTAACTGATCACAATTAGGTCAATATTGTTGTTTACCTTTTTATCTTTGCGATTATGTCTGATAAGCCAAATCAGACGATTTTAGACTCTTTCAGGAGTAATTGAAAGCTTAAGGATGAAGATATTACTGGAATCCAGGCAATTTAGGCCACCAAATTCTTCAACTAGTAGCCAAACTACTAAGTTGAATCTTTATTTTGTCTTACTAAAGGAACAAATTATTTCTGAATGAGTACTAATGATAAAATAAATGTTGTTTTAGCAGAAATATTCAGCCTGATTTCCTTGCAGCTATGAAAAAGTTGTCTCCAAAAATGACAAGTTCTTTTTAAGCTTTCTGTGGTATCTTTAGTCTAATTGCCATGTCCTGGGTAATTTATTACCTTAGAAATACATGGCCCCTAAAATTTCGGAATAGCCCCTCTTTTACTACTGTTGGGGCCACATGGCTAAAAGGTTTTCATTCCGAGAACGAACCCTGATTCAGTGCTCTCAACAAGGACCAATTGGATGTAATATATATATGTAGATGTCTGCTTATTGTGAGGCCTGGCCATTGTGTGGGAATTGGTAAAAACGATTCTCCTTAAAGATGACAATGACTCTACACCATAAGCAATACCATAGCTCTTTCTCTCATACAATTAAGCTATAACTTGGCAGCAGTACAATGTCCCAGCTTTTAGACTTGGTGAAGAATTTGCAAGCAACGTAAAAATATGGATCCCTACCTCTACAATATTGCATTAAAATCAAGACTTCATACACTCTGTTGGGTGTTGCTGTTATGCTGGATTCAACAAATCGTATGATGTTCTTATGGCCACTAAGTGTTCTCTGAAATTATATAGGGTAAGAGTATCATAATATTTCTTCAAAACATTTTGTAAAAGAAAAGAATGCTGATCTTCACTTTTGATTTCTCCTTTTTTTTAAATTTGCTTGTTTTTTTTTTAATCCCACACCATAATTATTGCTTTTACCTTAGCAAAATAAATTGATAGTTGAAAAGAAATGAAATTGTCTAGATGGATAGTTCACAAGGATCCTGAAGTCTTAATGAGCCTAGTTCACTACATAGGAAAAACACAGGATTATGCTGTTAAGCCATGATTACCAGATGAAAAAAAAAATCAGTCTGGTCCAATTTGAATAGAGATGCCGATGACAATTCTTAAGTAGATGAAATTAAAGATCTCTGTATTTTGGGGTAAAAATGCAGTGTTAACCCTTTCCTGCTTTTCAAAGTTTTAGACTTGTCCAAATTCAAAGAAGTTGCAGATAACAATTAAAAGTGAGTGCAATTTGAAAAGTAACCATCCTACAGGGTAGAAAATATTGTGGGAAAAGAAGAAATTGCTTGTTACAAGCAAGTTTTTCTTTTTCCCACAATTTTTCTCAAGTAGAAAAACCCAAGGACGTAAAATCTAGGGATTAACCAGGAAAGCCTTTAAGGATTAATGAAGAAAATTCTTGTTACAAGCATTTTTCTCCATTTTCAACAATGTTTTCCAAAGTTTTTTTTTTCTTGAGGGGCATAAGGAAGAGAGAGAGTGTAAATAATCTCAAGGTCCATAATTTGATCAACCAACATTTCTCTGAGATTTGAATGCATCATTTGTCTGTCACTACAAAGTACTTTCATTTCAATTCATATTGCCTTTGCATTTTTATCTGCAACCTCTATCAAAACTAATCACCAGAATAATTTTTTGTTGTCAATTAGTTAGATGTCAAGAATATAAAGAGACTGCTAATACACTGGTACTTACAGCAATATGGATTTCCTTTTTACACACAGCTAAATCACTGTCATTATTTACAAACATTCTTTTCAAGGCATATCTATTTCCATTGCCAGCTTTTACCAAAAACACAACTGCAAATCCACCTGTATTAAGAGACAAAGAGAGCAATTTTAATTTTCATTGCAACCTAAAAACCAATAAACCCATTCCCACATAATACTGCTTTTTGACGCCCTTCAAGAATAAAGCTTTGGAAAACATAGTGCAAAGTCAATTTCTTCATTAACTACAATGTTTTCAACCCCAAAAGACAAAGATTTCTAAAATTTCACCAAATTGTCAATTGTCATCTGCAACTTCTTTGAATTTGGACCAATCTAAAACTTTGTAATCTGGTAATGGGTTCATAACTTCTTTGTGAATCTGCAAATCAGTCTATCTGAGCTCTAAGGGAGGATGATTTAGATTGCAAAATGTAAAATCACATTACTGTATCTCCCCATCAAATGAGTGTTGTAAAATACTCATTCCAATCTTCCAGTCAGGATTACACATGTATTACCACACAATAATGTTTTTTGTAATAAGCAATTTCTTCATCATCCACAATGTTTTCTGCCCAATTAGACAAGGATTTCTAAAATTTCGTCAACTTGAAATATTTTGTCTGCTACTTCTTTCAATCTGGACCAGTAAAAATTTCTGTTGTCTGGTAATGTGTTAAGTCATTCCCACACAGTGACCCTTTTAGAGGCCCCTCAAGAAAAACAATTAGGAAAACATTGTGTAAAATGAAGAAATGGCTTCAACCCAGTGTCTGATCCAGGATTTGAAAACATGGGGGGAATTCCCCCATTAGTTTTGAAAACATGGGGGATCTGTAATTACTATGGGGGCCTTCAAGTTAGCTTAACCAAACAACAAAACAATTGACTGGTCCGTACTGAAAGAAGTAGACATATTTTCAAAGTTATTTGTTCCAATTGTGAAAGTGTTTGACATATTATTATCAATGCAATAATTGCACTTCATTAGCCCTTGTTCATATTTTAACCAGGGCCATTCTCCGAGCGGTTTTAGGGCTTTCACTTTTTTCATGTGACACGGAGTCTGAATCTGCAGTGGCGTCATCAATTTATGACTCTGATTCTAGCACCGTTTCAGTTTAAGTTACGTTGGTCGATGTATTTTTGTCATCCAAATTTGTTTCACAGAGAGAAATCAGTAATATGCCGTTTTTACCTGTCTGATCCATTATTTGTCGAAGAGAATGCAGACGATTTGATCATCATTATGACAACAAACTTAAAATTTGAATTTTCCTGATAAAGAAAACGATTTTTAAAATTTTCTGTAAGTAATTCACTTCGAAAAGAACTATATTTTTTCAAAAATGATTATTTTTTTATTGACAATGTTTTTCTTGCACAATGAAAATATAAATGAATGTAATCAAATGCTCGTGTAAAATCATCGGTTGACTTGGACTACTACTAATAGGAATTCGATATTAGGAATAACTAGAGCTGTCGCCCTCAAGGGCTGACGAGAATACCCCCCACACCGCTAAAAAGGCTTTTCTATGAAGGAGTGGAATTTGAAGCTGTTTAATCACATGCATGTCATGGTGGATGAAAATTGCCAACCCTCCACCTCTTTCTGATTTTGTGTTTGTTGCTAGAGTTGACTGATTAGGAAAGGTTGGTCAATATAAGCCTATGTTAAAGAAAACTGTGTGAGGAGATGATGACCCAAAATTATATCCACGAAAAGTCAATATGAGCCTATGTTAAATTTTTGACCCCCGGGGGGCGGGGTCAAATTTGACCTCAGGAAATAAACCGTTCGATATTTTGTAAAGGTCAACAAGATGATGTTACTTACCAAATTTGGTAACTCCCCTTATGGTTACTGAGTTTTGCAATTTTAAATTTTGACTACCCCCCCCCCATTAAAAAGTTCAAAATGGCATAACTCTGAAACTAACGACTGGATCAAGATGAAAATTGCAGGTGCACAACTTCATATGATAGGAAACAACCTGATAAAATTTCAGCAAAATTGGTCAAAAAATGTGGGAGGAGAAGAGGACACAAAATTATGTCCACGGACGGACGGACGGACAACCTGATTCCAGTATACCCCCCCCATAACTTCGTTGTGGGGGGTATAACTATAATTACAAACGCACGGTCTTAGTTGCAATCGAAGTCAACCATAGTAAACAATAAGGGAAGTCACTTTTATGATACCGCTTGAAGAAAAAGGTAAACAGTTAGACGCGACTTGCTGTCAAAGGCTAGATCTATTGATATTCCTTTTTTATTTTTTTTGCGCAACCATCCCACGCTTGATAAAAAAACATGCATGATCTTTCAGAAATGCCGGGGATTCCCACAATCCCGCGTCCTTGATCAGACACTGGGCTTGTTTCTTCATATTGCACTATGTTTTCTATACAGAGAGTTGAAAAAATCCAATATTTCATACACTCTAAATTGATTTCTGCAACTTCTTTCAAGTTGGAGCAGTCTAAAATTTTGTTGTCTGGTAATGGGTTAATGGGTCAGGGTGCCCAAATAAGATAGATACATGTATAAGATTTTACACTCTTATTTAGAGCTCTACAGATTATATTGATATTATACTGTGCTTTTTGTTAAGTGTAATAAAAATATGTTTTCACAAACATTTGAGTATGCCTTTGGTTCCTTATATACGGGAAAATTCAGCACAATCTTTTAACTCATTACCAAATGATACAGCCCTTTTGTTTTGGGAAATTTCATGTGAACTTTGGCCAAATTGGGAAAAGGTTAAAAACTAACATGATGAAATCAAAACTTCTAAGCCATAATTACATGTATATGATCAAAACATTAAAATTTAAGCTGAAAGCACTTTAATCCATTCCCACACAATCCCATCTTTTTACTCTATTCAAATGCTTTGTTATTGAATACATTAAATTTATCAAAATCCCCATCCTAAGGGTTTCAACAAATAAGCGTGAAACTTTTCTTGTATTTTGAAGTACATTCTGTGTAACATTGCTTATGTGCATTTGGTTGTTGAAAGAAGTATATGGCAAAAGTATTAGGAATATGTTTTGTGCAATGCCCAGATTACCTTTTTGCTTATTGCACATTCAGTAATAATCACTATTCTAACTACAAATAAAAAATGGTTTTAGTTTAAAACCAATGTCAGAATACTTTAGTGCAACAAAAATCAGAAATTTATTTATATCAAAGTCTGTAATAAAGTTTGGTCAATTTTATTTTGAATAAATCTTGTTGGAACTTTATTTTTTATCTCTGCTTCACAGAGCTTGTATTAATTTTGACCAAATGAGTTGAAAACCAAAACCTGGTAACCTGTCATTCATTCGAGATTGGAAATTAACTAGATACCAGCCCAATCAAAAAGTGTGACCTCTCATATTTTATGGGCTAAGAACTAGCTGTGATATCGTAGCCCTCTTTCTGATAATCTGCTGGCGAGGGCTACGACACCCCCCTTCTTCGCTCTTTTTTGCAGTGCCCGGAGTGATTCACTCTAGGCACTTTGGGATCGATTATTGTAAGTTGTGTGAATAGTACAAACACAAGTTTAATACCAAAATTGACCTTAACCATTTATCTATCCATGTAAATAAATGTAATTCTAAAAAAACTCGGATATTTTATGCATTTAAGTCTCAAATTGCTGCACCATTGAAAACTCAAAGTTTTTCGGCCATTTTGAATCAATTGACAGCCATTTTTGCTGTTTGACAGCGAGATCTCTTGAGATCTCGGGTTTCCCGCCAAAATGACAGCGAATGAGAATTTAAGTTGCCATATTTGGAACACATAGTATTTTTTGAAAACAGGACAGTACTGATAGAAAAAAAGAAAAAAAGTTGTATGAAAGTAATTCAAGAGTTAACTAAATTTGATAGATAAAATAAAGATATTGAAGATTCAGTATCTTTGAACATAAAATTTTATCAAAGGTATGTAAAAACGGATACTATGATTTTTTACGAGCACCTGTTTTGACAGCATGACAATAGTAAACAATGTGACGTAATTAATAGATCACATGACCAACCAAATGTCATGGCCGCCAAACTTAGGAAATATTAAATAAACTCAAAAGAATCCGGTATTAAACGATTGATACAATTGATATTCTTATTATTTTGATAGAATTTGTCCATAATATTAACGTATGTAAGGAATTCATCCAAAGAGTGTCGCTTATCACAAAGCATACAATATTAGGACTTGCAACAAAGCGCAAAGAAGGTGGGAGTCGTAGCCCTCGCCAGCAGATTATCAGAAAGAGGGCTACGATATCGCAGCTAGCTAAGAACCATTGATGTTTAAAAACAACTTTGGCTTTCACTTCATGAATCTTAGTAAATTTGGTAGAATGAATTTATGTATATCTTAATTGGGACATTTTCGCTGATTGGAGAAATTTTCTAACCACAGTTGGGGAAAAAAAAAACTTTTGCGATGAAGAAGGCACCGACGGTTGGCCTCAATTAAGGCAGTAAAAAAGCCCTGTTAATGAATCCAAGTATTTTGATAGCAATATTATAAATGCAGGTGATGGGCACACGGCTTTGAATATAGTTAAGTAAGAAGTAAAACAGAAAGGAAAATGACACATGATTTTATCATCATTGCCATTTGGGGACCTTCTTAACTCCCATAAGATCATTTAACTTTCTAATGCTTAGTCACACACGATTTGAAGAGGCATGACCATGTTATTAAACTAAATTTGGCCGATTTCTTACCCTGTGCTATTACATCTTCTACGGTCACAGTGAATTTACCAACGTAGAACATCTTTCCGATCAGTGGGTTTTGTTGACCCGACTGGTCGATTTTTGAGAACAGTTTCTTCATACTGGTTTAGTGACGTTTTATTACAAAGGTATTTATTCTTAATACCACATCATAATTTCAGAGATGATGCTGTGTAAGAGCTTTTGTTTATTTTGTTTGAGTACCGAGAATTTCTCGATTTGTTCCAAAATAAAAGGCCGAAGTATACACCGGAAGTAGGCATTACACACCAAATCACGTGACTAATGTCGTCTGTACGGCAAAGTGTAAAATTCAACTTGCTCTGAGGCAGTCTCCGAATGGTTAAAGATGTACCGATTTAGCTTGATTTGTCTGGCAATTATAATTACAAAATAAATTTTGAGGCTTATTATATGCAAGTGAGGAATGGGTCATTGAAAAATCGCGAAAATTCGGAAAATTACGATTGGAAAGTTATCAGTACATGAGAATCACTTTACCGTAATTTTCACGTGACAAATCACCAAAACAAACCGAAAGTAAGAGTGCCAAGATAAACTTGTTTGTTGCACTTTTTTAGGTAAATATCAAATAAAGAGAACTTTATTTTTAAAAATTCTTTGTTCACTTCATAGCTCTTGACAGCATAGTATCAGTTATCCTCAAAAGGCGATCTAAATATCTTTTTGACCCCATAAAGAATCTACAGCAATCCTGAGCTTTATCCTGGACTGAGTTGTAACCTAGTTTCGCCATTGTTAATTATTCTAATTAATAGAGTTTGTTTGAAATGAAAGCAATAAGCTTATAAACTCACTTGAGAACACCAATGCCAGATTTTTTCTTATCCCCAAAAGATTTGCACTGGCTATATATAAACCAACTGTAATGCATTTACAGCTGGGTAGATCGAGGCTAGATATTGAATCAATTCCTGTACAATCCCACTTTTTTACACTCTTCAAAACAAAAGCTTTGCAAAACAATTTGGGACCGACTAGATGACAAAATTATTTTATTGAATTGTTGTCTGCAACTCCTTTCAATTTGGACCAGACTAAAATTCTGCCATCTAGTAATAGGTCAAAACAACAAGTGTTGATTATAGCATACTCATTGTTGCAGGTGGGTTTTTTTGTGTGTGTGTATATTTAAACTTTTTAATCTTAACTTAGTTTCTAAAGCAGAGGATTTTGTCAGAAATAGAATCAGAATTCTTTAATTCCCTTTTTACTTTTTGATGATTGCTATTTCTGTAATTACAGAGTAATGTAAAAAAAACAGAGTAAGCAGTTTGAATTAGAAGATGTCAATATTTAGAAGTATAGTGGATGGTATTAGCACAGTTGGTAACCTTGTCAATGCTAATCTCAGTCCTTACACAGTGCAGGTGGTGAAACCAGATAGCTATGACAGGTAGTCCCATATGGTTTGCTCAACTAAATATAATGCCCAGTTCTGGCAAACCAGGATTTATAAGCTAGAATCTTGACGAGGCATTCTTTCTGCTTTTTGACAAGAGTCATCAATCAAGCAAACAATCCTTCTAAACAAACAAACTGTAGATAGTGGGCTGAAGTAGTTGGTGGCTGTAATAACAAAGTCTTCTTTTTGATAAGCTGATTGAGTCACCCTATCAAAAAAAAGACTATTGCAGGTACACATTCAGTGGCTTGGATCTGATGTTGTTGTAATGATGTGACAGATAACAAGATGCTCTATGTGGTGGATACAGGAGGGGGATTGGCAGGGTTTGTATACCCCTGCCCCCTAGCCTAATTATTTCAATTTCAAAGGGTAGTAAAAGGAAAACCCCTTCCTATATGTAAGTTTTAGCCCTCTTTACAGAAATCCTGGACCTACAGCTAGGTTCACTTTCTGCCATGATATTGCTGAAATACTATTGAAAGTGGTGATTAACCCCATACACGTAATCAATTCATTAGCAGTTAATTAACCCATTCCCAATCAATCCCTCCTTTTTACGCTCCTCATCAAAAAATCTTTTGAAAACATTCTAGAAAATGAAGAAATTGCTTGGATCAAGCATTTTCTTCATTATCCACAATGTTTTCTATCCAAAGACATGAAAAATATTAAAATTTCATTAACCTGAAATTGTCGTCTGCAGCTTCTCTCAAATTTGGACCAGTCTTACATTTTGTTGTGTGGGAATGTGTTAATACTTATCTAGACTTCAATCCTCTCAAATAATTTCTTTTGACACTTGAATTTCTGGTGCAGTTTAAAACATTGTCAGGCTGAACCTGTTTTGGCATTAGGTATAGAAAAGGATCAGCCTGTACAGATGTGCAGTCTGATCTTAGTCTCCACCACCTGTTTACCCTTTACTAAATAGAATTATTCTTAGATTATTTTTTTCAAGCAAAACATTAACCAATTCCCACACAATGACGCTTTTAAAAGCCCCTAAATATAAAAGCATTGGAAAATCTTGTGGATAATGAAGAAATTGCTTGATACAAGCAAATTTTTTCATTATCCACAATGTTTTTTACCCTACTAGAAGAGGCTTTTGAAGATTTCATCAACTCAGAATTTTCATCGGCAACTTCTTTCAATTTGGACTGGTCTAAAATTTTATTGTGTGGGAATGGGTTAAATCACAAATAGTGATTCCAGTACTTTCAGTCCTTTGATTTTAATGCAATTCTCAAAACAAGATTTTATTCAGCATAACAAGGGTAAATGATGGACTCTAAAAACAGTAAAAGAAATTCTATGAAGAGAAAGTAACCACATTGAAAACAATTTTTTCTATCCACAAAGTTAAAAAAATCAAAATTTCATAAACTTTAAATTGTTGTCTGCAACTGCTTTCAATTTGGACCAGTCTAAGATTTTGACGTTGGGTAATAGGTTAAGAAAAATACTTCTAAAATTATTCAGGAAAATGAAGAAATTAGCTTGTTAAAGGCAATTTATTCATTATCCACAATGTTTTCAATTTTTGTCTACAACTTCCTTAATTTTGGACCAGTCTTAACCCTTTCCTGGTAAATCCCTGGTTTTTACATCCCTGTGATTTGGTAATTGAGAAAACATTGTGTATCAAACAATTTCTTCTTTTTCCACAATATTTTCTACCCTACCAAATGGTTATTTTTCAAAAAAATCAACTTTAAATTTTTGTCTGCAAAACCTTTGAATTTGGGCAGGTCTGAAATTTTGCAAAACAGGAAAGGGTTAAATGCTATGGCATGGTAATGGATTAAAATAAATTCTTTTTCAGTAAGAGTATAACTCAGAAAAGCAGGTATTTAATGCTGTACAAGAAACCAGGATGTTACGACTGTGTGTTCTCAAATGCTGCAGCATCCTCGAAATATTTCAGGTAAGTTGATATACAGTTTAGTAGTTTAATTCATTACCAGACCACATTTTATTTTTTACTTTTACGAACTTAAAGCATCTGCAGATGGCATTTAATAGTGTATATTAAAGCCATATCTTCCCTCCAAGGAAGGAAAAACAGTCTTAAACGATCTATCATTTATTTGGTCACTAAAGCAAATAAGAGCCTTCATTGTGTCAATATGCAAAAGTGGAGAATATGCGTGAAATTCTCTGGAAAGAGTATTTTGTAGTTTTCTTCTCGATTTCAAATCGCTTTTGTTTACGTTTTGAGTTCAAGACGAATGTACCTGATTTTTCAAAGGACATGTTTGTCTTTGGTATTGACAATTATATGCACAAGTGCTGATAACTTAACAATTTCTTTAATTTCTGTGGTTTGAATGACAAGCAAAAGTTAAAATGTTCTAAGTGACGTCATAATTTTTGTAAACAAACTTTAAATTGTGATGGGTCACTATGTAAAATATTGAAACTTCTTTAATAAATAGTAGGCTTACTGTGAAGAATTACTTAGATACGGCTTTGATTGAAAAGTAATCACCATACGTGGTCAAATTCTTCTTTACTCAACATCAGTGTGGTAATATCAAGGTCAAGGTTATGCGTTGTTAATGTTAAGGTCACATTTCAAGAAGGAATGAATTGAATAAGTGAACTTTTTACAAATTTACCAAGATTGTATTGGAAATCCTCATGTGAATACTCAACCGTGTTAAAAAACAAAACAAAAAAATTATATCCATTTTACTATGTATTAAAAAGAGTTTATAATTAAGAACAGCTTTTAATTATCACATGAAGTCTGCAACATATTATAATTGTTCTAGCAGGCTCAAAATGAATAATTTTTTACCCACTACCACAAAGTCTGACATTTTGACATGTGAAGATATTAAGCCTTGAAAAGCATTGTGAGAAAAGAAAAAAAAAGAAATTCTGGGTAAAAATCGTTTTGGAAAATGAAGATACTGCTTGTTGCAAGGTTTTCCAGTTACTTTTCTTGGGGGGCATTAAAAGGCGTCATTGTATTGAAATGCGTTAAATTAGGACAGGTCTAAAATTTTTTGGGTTGGATATCACATATAATGTACAGTAGAACAAATGCTTAAGGCTTTTTTCATTATGGTGTCACCATTATCTAACCTGTTACTATATGAACAAATTTTGGACTGATCCAAATGGAAGGAGTTGCAGATGACAATTTAAAGACGATTGAAATTTCAAAAATCTTTAGCTTTTGGTGCAGATAACATTGTTGAAAATGAAGAAACTGATTCTTACAATTAAGTTCTTCATTTTCCAACATGGTTTTGAAAACCTTGTTCTTCAAGGGCGTACACAGGGGGGATTGAGTGGGAATGGATTAACCCATTCCCACACAATACCACTTTTTAAAGGCCCCTCAAGAAAAATAATTGGGGAAAAATTGTGGAAAAGGATGAAATTGTTGCAACACACAGCTGTTTGTAATTATTCTCATTGACACACATGAAGAAAGTTATTCAACCCATTACGAGACAATAAAATTTTAGACTAGCTCAAATCAAAAAATGTTGCAGGCAACAATTTTGACTCTATGAAATTTAGAAATATTTTGTCTTTTGGGTAGAAAACATTGTAGATAGTGAAGAAATTGCTTTTGAAAAGCAATTTCCTCTTTTTCTGAAAATGTTTTACAGAACTTTTTTCTTCTGGGTTGTAAAAAAGGGATTGTGTGGGAATGGGCTAAGATAGAATGCCAACACTGTTGCTCTTTGTTTGTGTAAATGATTTAAATAAGCAAACATTTAACGTCATTTGACATTGGCATTCTGTATAAGCATCCAAGTTCAGCATTGACAGATCCCTTGCTCTTCCTAGCGACTCTGTTGACCCCACTAACGGACTCTGACAGGAGATCACACTAAGTTATTTTAATAATGTTATTTTGCCGAATTTATGGTTAGTAACATAACATATGAAGAAAAGTGATTGATTGATTGAATGGGGTTTAATGCCACTTTTAGCAGTATTTCAGTAATATTTTGGCGGCTGGAGCACCTAACAATGGATTCCTGGTATTTCTAGCACCAGTACTACCACTACATCCTTTCCTAGCCTCCAGCTACTATCCCACATAGGTTTACGATTATCCACCCATTGGTGAGAGACAAATGTCGGAAAGGATATGTGCCGCGGCCAGGAACCAAACCCATGACATACCATGGTTGAAGATTAGGAGTCTGATGCGTTACCAACTGTGCTATGACGGTGGCCTAAAAAAAAATAGTAAAATTGACCTTAACAACTTACTGGGTAACTGCAGCTTGCATAAGATGTAGTTACAATGTTAAGTTGCCAAACCATAAAAAATGAGTAATATCAATGTCAGCCAATGTCCAAGTTCAAAGTTCTTTTCTGGTCTAAATGAATTATTTAATAATAAGAATAATAAAAAAAATATTTAACCAGACAGCACAGTTGGGATAACTCAATCTTCCCTGTGGGCCTCTAAAACTATTTGATTGATCAACTGATTCTTCTATGGTCAGCTATAATTTGTCATTTCAATGACTACTTCAATCAAATTTCTTGTTTGACAGCTTATTCCGTTTAACCAAGGATGGGGAGGCAATGGCTCTGTACAAATTACTGGATAAGATTCTGACCGTGTTAGCTGGCTCTACAAGCTCTCTGTTTACTGAGGACAAAGTTCAAGCTGTATGTAACGCAATACGGGAACATCCCACATGGAACTGTGCCCATGTTGCAGCATACACTGGTCTATTTGAAGCCTTCAGGATAGAAGATGTGAAAAAGTAAGACTCCAACCCTTTCCTGTTTAATCCCTGGTTTATACATCCCTGTGAATTAATAATTGAGAAAATATTGTAGAAAAAGAAGAAATTGCTTGAAACAAGCAATTTCTTCTTTTTCCACAATATTTTCTACCCGATTTAATGGTTATTATTCAAATTAAATCCAAATGACATTTTAGTCTGCTAATCTTTGAAGTTAGACAGGTCTAAAATTTTGCTAAACAGGAATAGGGTTAAAAATACTTATTGCGCAATATAATGCACCAGAACTAACTGGTTGTGGCAAATATCCCCATTTCTCACGATGATTTCTATCCCGCGTGACACTTATTTTTCCATTATTTTCACTTTGAAATGTCTCCTGTTTTACTTATTGGTCCAAGTTCAAAGAAGTAGCAGACAACAATTCTAAGTTAAAATTTTAAATTTGTTTGTCTTTTGGCTAAAAAACATTGTAGATGATGAAGAAATTGCTTGTTACAATTAATTTCTTCATTTTCTACAATGTTATCAAATGTCTTTTACTTGAGGGGCATAAAAAAGTGGTATTGTGTGGGAATGGGTCAAAGAATATCAAATAGTGTACATGTACATTGTTGTCTATTTAAGGCTGATAAATGCTCAGTGTAGTGTGTCTGCGGTCTCCCCACTGATGGCAGGTGTTATGGGTGGACAGAAACACTGTGTACATGAGATGTTGGTACACAAAGCTAAAGTAGACCTCGCAGATCAGAGGGGTATGACTATTTACCATTACGCGGTCAAATATCTACCTGATGTCATTGATGTGAGTATTAGCTTGCTCCAGAATTTGATGCAAAATTAACCATGCTCCATATAGTTGTCATTTTTTATACACCCAAAAATGTTAGACAGGTCCAAATTGAAAGGAGTTGAAGACAACAATTTCAAATTGATGGAGTTTCGATTTTTTTCAACTTAATGAGCAGAAAACATTGTGGAAAATGAAGAAATTGCTTGTCACAAGCAATTTCATCATTTTACACAATGTTTTCTAAATTGTTTTTCTTGAGGGGCGTCAGAAAGCGTCACTGTGTGGGAATCGGTCAACAATTAAGTTGATTTATTTCCAAAAAGGGGATAAGGAGAAATGGCTTGTCCAAAGAAATTTATCTGTTCCATCAATGTTTTCAGTTCCATATCACTTGATTTTGAATTTACCTTCAAGTATCATGCACAAATTTTCTTAGTTTGAAATGTCATGCTGAATCTGGAATTTTCTTGTTCTGACAGGAGGTAAAGACAAAGATCAGGCTGCACATATATGCAGTCTGATCTTAGTCTACATCACCTTTTTGTTCCCTTTGTGTCAAACTTGTTCATCATTCTATTTTTCAAAAGAATATTGGTCCACATTCAGGCCTTCCAGTGCTTTCAGCACTTTGACTTAAACACAATATTCAATTCGGCATGACATGATTAGCACACAGTATGACAAATTGATTATTGAAGATGGTATTAGCCTTGGAGAGATTCAACATTCGAAAGAGTCACTCAATCCATTCCCACACAGTCAGGCTTTTTTGCATACCTCAAAAATTGTCTGGGAAAATGAAGAAATTATTTTTTTTTCTACCCCAAAGACAAAGACTTGTAAGGTTTCATAAACAAAACATTGACCTCTGTACTTTCTGCCAATTTTGAAAATTCTGAAATTTTGTTGTCTGGAAATGGGTTCATGCCTATTCACAGGATTACATAAATCAATTAATATGCTGACATAGTAGCATTTCTGTTCCAGATTTTAGTGGACCACAAACAGTTTCATATTTTCTACTCCAAAAGACAAAGACTTGTAAGATTTTATCAACTAATAATTGTCCTCTGCAACTTCTGTAAATTTGGAAACTTCTAAACTTTTGTTGTCTGGTAATCTATTAACCCATCCCGACACAATGATGCTTTTGGACTCCCCTCAAGAAAAACAAGTGGGAAAACATTGTGTAAAATGAAGAAATTGCTTGTAACAAGCAATTTCTTCATCGTACACTATGTTTTCTAACCCAGAAAGTGGAAAAAATTTAAATTTCATAAACTTCAAATTGTCGCTTCTTTCAATTTGGACAAGTCTAAATCATTCTAGTGTTGTTTAATTAATGCCTGTTCACCAGAATTAACATAAATTGATTCATTTGCTGATATAGTAGCATTTCTGTTCCAGTTTTTAGTGGACCACGACCAGTACAAGACATACAACTGGATGGATAATAAAGGCTTCACACCTTTATACAAAGCCTGTTTAGAAAAGCCAGATTTAGCTATCAGCCCAACACAAGAGAAGCACAAATCGGTAGAGATGTTGCTGGCGGGTGGGGCAGATGCTTCCATCAGTAAGGCAGATTGTTTGCCCATACATATTGCTGTGAAACTAGGTGAACTAAAGTAAGTCTAAAAAAAAGACCATTGGCAGCTGTCAATCAAATAATCAATCGACCAAATAAATCATTCATTTAGACTTGGTGTGAAGTTTGAACTCGAACATTGGCTGCTATTTATTGTTGGTTTTTCAAGCTGTATTTACTATGTTTTGATTACTGAGAAAGACAAAGATTTATGAATTTTCATCAACCTGAAATTGTTGTCTGCAACTTCTTACATTTTGGACCTGTCTATATTTCTATTGTTTGGTAATTGGTTGATTAAAGGTGTGTCTAATAGACTATAGATATTCCTGCAGTCTAATTTGCAGAAAAATAAGTTTTATACCTCCGAGAAAAGAATTTTGTGTACGAAACTATTTTTGCACATAAAGAAGTTCCATTAGAAATAGTCTCATTAAACCATTGCTTATTTAGCATCTGCCGCCGTCATAGCGCAGTTGGTAGCGCGTCGGACTGACAATCTAGAGGTTTTGGGTTTCATCCCTGACGGCGGTACTCATCATTTCCAACTATTTGTCTCTCACCAATGGGTCGATAATCGTAGACCTATATGGGATAGCAGCTGGAGGCTAGGAAAGGATGTAATGGTAGTACTGGTGTGAGAAATACCAGGATTCCATTGTTAGGTGCTCCAGCCGCCTAGATATAACTGAAAGATTGTTGAAAGCGGCATAAAACCCCATTCAAACAAACAAATTATTTAGCATCTACCTGATTGTATTAACTCATTACAAGGCAACAAAATTAAAAAATGTTGCAGACAACAATTTTAAGTTAATGGAGTCTTAAAATTGTTCACTTTAGGGGAAGAGGTAGAAAACATTGTCCAAAATGTTTTCCAAAGCCTTTTCCTTGAGGGCATTTAAAAAAGGGATTGTGTTTTGGAAGGGGTTAAAGAATAAGAAATAATGAGTTGGGTTTTTTTTGCATTGTCTATTAAATCTAAAAACACTAACAGAATTCTCTCCATGGTATGAGGTGGCATACTATGTAATTATATTCCTCTCATAGATATACTTGTTAAACATATTGATTGGTCAGCACGAACCAGTTATAACTGCCTATATGTTTATAGGCAGTTACAACTTTTTTTCATACTGACCCATCAATATTACTTCTTAACCCTTTCCTGTACAAACCCAGGCTTTTAAGTCGCTGATATTTTTACACTTGAGAAAACATTGAGTAAAAAGAAGAAATTACTTGTAACAAGCAATTTCTTCTTTTCCTATAATATTTTCTACCCTGCTGAATGGCTATTTTCAAATTAAATCCACCTAAGATATTTGTCTGCAATTCTTTTGAATTTGGACAGATCCAAAATTTGGTAAAACAGTTAAAGATATATTGTGGTTAATTTGAGTTTGTAAATGTAAATGATAACATCTGGATAGGGAGTTAGCTAATGTAAGTCTTTCTTGTTCAGAATTGATGGATCCTTGCTGTTGATTGAAAAGTACATTGACCAATCAAATCATTTAATTTGTGCAAGAGTGAAATTTGAACTCAGACATTTAGGTCAAGCATTTTTGTTGTTAGGGCAAGTTAAATACTTTGACTACAGCTTTTCTGGCGTTAAGGGCACAAATCGACCATTTCACTTTTTATGCCCCTGCATGGATAAGATAGGGACATGGTGTTTTACCATTGTCTGTCTGTCCTTCGAGATACATGGCTATTTTTTGGATATAGGTTCCTTGCATTGATAGGCATCAGTTGTGTTTATGGTCAAGGTCATTCATCAAAGTCAAGGTCACTAATCAAGGTCAACTTAACATGAAAATTAATAATTTGCGGTTATTCAAAGGCCTTTCAAGATGCATGGTTTATATTAAGGAAATAGGCTTCTTGCATAGATAGGCATCAGTTTGTTGTTGTTAGATCAAGGTCATCCAGTAAGGTCAAGATCACTTATCAAGGTAACATTTTCGAAAAACCTAATATGGGGCATGATGTTTCACAAACACTAAAAACAATTTTTGCTTGAGCTTCAAAATGAGAGACTGTATGTTATTAGTTATTTAACAAATTTCCAGACAGCAAAAATATAGACTGGACTAGATTGAAATAAGTTGCAGTTCATAGAAATCTACATGTATCTGTTATGGGGTAGAAAATCACATGGAAAAAGAAGAAGATGTTTGCTAAAATCATTTTCTACAGTTTACTTATAGTTCTGTCATACTCTTTTCTTTAACCCATTTCCCCACAATTAGGCTTTTAGATGCTCTTCAAGAAAAACAATTATGAAAACATTGTGTAAAATGAAGAAATTGCTTGTTACAAGCAATTGCTTCAATTTTATACAATGTTTTCTACCCAGGAAATTGATAAAAACTAGAATTTCACAAACTTTGAATTGTCTTCTGCAACTACTTAGAATTTTGGCCAATCTAAAATATTTTTGTGTGGTAATGAGTGAAGGTCATATAAAAAGTGGGACAAATTTGGAAAAAAAACTTTGGCTTAGTAGAGGGGGAGTTCAATGAACTGATTCAATATTGTCTTTATTCACAGATGTATAGAGCTGATCCTCTTGAAAAGTGCTGACCAGAAGATTGCTACAGATAAAAAGTATGGAGGTACTCCATTACACTGGGCGGAAACTCGTGAGGTACAGAGAGCATGCAACTCCTTACTCATTCATACACATTCACTCCTTTTGGAAAAACATTGTGTAAAATGAAGAAATTGCTTGTAACAAGCAATTTCTACATTTTACACAATGTTTTCTTCCCAGAAAGTTGAAAAATTGTCACACCCTCAAGAAAAAAGCATTGGAAAACATAGTAAAAAATGAAGAATCGTTTGTAACAAGTAATTTTTTCAACCCCCAAAATGTTTTGTTCCCTGAAAGAGAAAAGAGGAGTAAATTTCATGAACATGAAATGTCTTCTGCAATTTAAAATTCCAAATTCCATCTCCAAGAAGTTGCAGATGACAATTTCAAGTTAACAAAATTTCAAATTTGCTATAGGGTTAAACAATTTCTTCATTTTTCAAAATGTTTTACGAAGCTTTTACATTCAGGGTTGTTAAAAAAATTAACTTTATGGGAATTGGTTACGTAAATAATAGTCACGTAAGGAAAGTGGATTATTTAGACTTTTATTCAACCCATTACCACAAAGCAAAATTTTTGACTTGTCCAAATTGAAAGGAGTTAGATGATTCTTAAAGTTTATGATTTTTTTTCAACTTGCAGGGTTGAAAACATTCTGTTTACTTAATTCCTGCAGTTTGATTAGCTGAAAAATTAGTACAGCCATGTAAAGGCTTTAGAACAGAACAACATGAAAGTTTATGCACAAAGTAGTTCCGTAAACAAACTATTGTAAGCCCTGCCAACCTGCTGAAATCCAGGAGTTAACCCAATCTAACACAATGACACTTTTTGACATCCTCTAAGATAAAAAGCTTTGGAAAGCATTGTTGAAAATAAAGAGATTGCCAGATACAAGCTATTTCTTCAAGTTAAATTTTATCAACCAACAATTGCTGTGTGGAGCTTCTTTCAATTTAAACAATCTAGGAAAAATTCATCTGGTGATGGGTTAAGACTACTGCAGTAGTTCTGATTTTAGATGTCAGTTATAACAAGCCACAGAAAATGGCTGAAGTACTATACTAGAAAACTACCCAGTATCCAAGGTTGCTATTGAATTTTAAGAAAAGGATCATTTAAGCTCGACTGTTTTCGGAAAAAATCATGGTATTGCTATTGCCAGGTCTGCGTTAACTAAGACATTACATAAAACATATATCTCTTATACTTACTGAACATATTCACTTGAAACACAGAATATATGTTAACCCGTTGACAGACATCAGCCCTAAAGCAGCCAGTCAAGGGAGAGGGCGAAATTGGCTGCTGTTCACAGATTAGCTGCTGTTCACAGTATTCATAGAGCGGCCATTATGCCATACCATGTTTGGTTAGCTCATTAACAGAAGACAAAACTTTAGACTACTCTAAATTCTAAGAAGTTCTAAGCTTCAATTTTAAGTGTCTTTTAAAAAATGAAAAGGCAATTTGTACCATTTAAGATAGAAAATATTGTGACAGAAGTGAATATATCTTGTTATAAGTAAAGTGTAAGAAGGCATGTAAAACTCACAAAATTTGGACATAGTGGACCAATTACGTTCATTTGGCAATATGTGGTGTCCATAAACCATTTGTAACACAAATCATCAATGTTTTCAAATGAGACATTTTTTTTTTTTTTTTGTGATCCTTTGAAGAAGGATCACCATTTTCATATTCCTCAAGATTTTCTTGTTTACATTTGGCTACATTTTGAACCTGCGTACGACCTACACCAAACTCACTAACAATAATCCTAGAAGAAAGTCCAGATTCAAGCACGCCAACAACTTTCACAAGATCTACTAGAAAGAGGAACCTAGGTTTAGAGAGCGACATTATAGCAGGTTTTCATCCATTTTAAAGACCTGAAGAAATCAGTCACGACATGTGTAAACAACCTGTAATGCTCAAGTTCATTTTATTTAAAGAGACTCGACAACTCAAAAAATTCCCTTTCCTTTAATAAATAATCATCACTCAAATCGACCAAATAAATATAAATGGCTAATTACACGTCAATTAATCAACAACACGGGATTAAGTTGATAATTGGCTGTTTATATCTTGTACATTACGAAAAGGCGACTTCGGCAGTTACTATAGTAGTGATTATCGATTTTTTTGAACACGACTGTTTTGTTAGATGACCGTTGTTTAGGTGCGATACACTGTTGACAATAGACCAATTAAGATGACCGCTGGCCGCATTTCAGGATATCACGCTATTCACAGTGCAATTAAAGAAGGAATTGCACTGGGGCAACTCAAGTGGCCGCTGTCGGCAGATCAGCCGCTGTGCATAGTTGGCCGCTAACACAAATTTGACTGTACATGTATCTCTAATACTTACTGAACACATTCACTTGAAACACTGAATTTTTTACCAGAAGGCAAAATTTTGGACTGGTTCAAGCTGAAAGGAGTTGCAGACCACAATTAAACTTTGATTAGATCTTAGATTTGTTCATTTCTTTGGGTTGAAAACATTGTGGAAAATGAAGAAATAGCAAGTTGCAAGCAGTTTCTTTATTTTCCACTTTTTCTCAGTTGTTTTTTTAGTCGGGTGTTGTGTGGGAATGGCTTAACTATCAAAAGAGCAATTTATACTTAAAAAAAAGGATAACTCAAAATACATTTTTGAATGAATCATGCCTTTTTTTTACTTTTTTTTCCCACCATCAAACACTTCAACAGCTGAGCCTATTTGGTAGCTGTATGTGGTGCTTTTATCTATTTTCATGGATTTGCAGCTTTATACAGTTCCAAAAGGTTTTAAGTTTCATATCTCCATGAAATGAAAAAAAATGTCTTCATCTCTTAAAAATTAAACAAATGTCAAATTTTTAGATTGATCCAATTTCAAAGGATTTGCTGATGATAATTTTTAGCATTTGAAACTTTACAACTCTTTGTCTTTTGAAAAAAATGTGACTCCATACAGTGTGATTAATATACTTTCATACCCCCCCCCCCCATACTACATTTGAAATTATCATGTAAGTCTGTTACCTTTTACAGGTGACAGAGAAGCTATGTCAATTAGGCTGTGATGTTGATGCTGTAAGCTACACTACTCAGACTCCGTTACAAATAATGCTGGAAAAGAAGCGCATTGAATGTGCCATGGAGCTGTTATGTTACGGAGCTAACTGTAACATTGGTGATGCAAATGGAAATACACCTCTACATTGGGCTGTACAGGTGAGTGATTGTGTTGATGTTATGAATGTGTCATGGAACTGTTATGTTACAGGGCTACAGAAACATTGGTGATGCAAATTGAAATACATCTCTACATTGAGCAGTACAGATTAGTGATTATGATGGTGTAATGAATGTATCATGGAACTGTAAAGTTATGGGTCTAACTGTAACATTGGTGACCTAAATTGAAAAACACCACTACATTGTGCAGTAAAGGCCAGTATGTTCATTGCATATGCTGTATGGAATAGAAGCCTCTTAAATTTGTAATGAAGCCCTCTATATATCCATATCACTTTGAAGAAGAGGGGGTATACTGATTTAACTTTGTTTGCCCATCCATCTTTAACCCACTTTATTCACACACGATAAGATTTTAGACCAGTCCAAATTCAAAGATGTTGCAGACGGCAATTTTAAGTTGATGAAATCGTTAAAATCTTTGTCTTTTGGGGTAGAAAATATTGTAGATAATGAAATTGCTTGTAACAAGTAATTTCTTCATCTTCCACAATTGTTTTTCCAAAGCTTTCATATTGAGGGGCATTTATAAGCGTCACTGTGTGGGAATGGGTTAACTCGCATTTTATCAGCAGACTTAAATAGTATACACCTTCAACTTGGCATAGAGGTTTAATCAGGTGTCCTACATCGGGCCTCAAGTTATCTGGTGTCTTTTTATTTTTGGACTTTGCCTAGTATAGTAGTACATTTTTGTCATATTTTTCTCAGCAACAATTTATAGCATTCACTTGAAACTTGGTAGGGAGGTTCAATTTGGTGTCCTATCTAGCACTTACTAAATTTAAGCACACATAGTATCTACTTCCTGTATGCGACTTAATTCATTTTCGGGATAATGCCTGGCAGGGATAGACTCAGTGAGTTTTGAATCAAATATTTCCTGTTGTAATGTTAGTGACACAAAAGGAAATACACCACTACACTGGGTTAATCTACAAATTATTCATACTCAACTTTTCACACTATCATCATTCAACTCATTAAAATATCAAAGCATTGAGACATTTCAAAATTATGTTGTCAAATAATATTTCAAGGCACACTGAACCAGTACATAAAAACTTGAAAATGGTGAAAAAGTGTGCAAATTGAGAGGCTATTCAGACTAGTGAATATATTGTAATGTGCTAGACTGGTAGACAAGACTTATTCATTCATAGAAAAGGATCCTCAACCCTAAATAGGTCGATTCTCTGTATATAATTATAAATAGTCATTCGTCTCTCTGGATGTTTCCTAATTTGCAAACCACTACAAATTACCTCCCCTGATACCATCACAATACCCTCCCCTCTAAGAAGACTCGTCCTAAGTCTTGGCCTGGGAAATCCGTGGGTAAGGCAACTCCGGTCTGTCAATTGTCTTCATCTTACCTCTGCCACCAATTGTAACTTGCAGAGCTGGTAGACAAAGCTGAACCATTCAGAGAAAAGGATCCTCAACCCTAAACTGGTCATTTCTATCTATATATAATTACAAATAGTAACTTGTCTCTCCAGAGGTTTCTTAATTTTCAGATGGCTGCAAATTACCTTCCCTCAAATCATCACAATATGTGCTAAAAACCAGCATATCAAAGTTAATACAACATTTCAAATTGCACATGAATTGGTGCCAAATAGGGTAGAAAACATTGTTAGAAAAGGAGAAATAGCTTGTTACAATTTCTCATTTTCCCACCAAGTTTTCCATTATTGTGTTTCTTCAGGGCATCAGAAAGCATCATTGTGTGGTAATGGGTTAACCTCAGTCATTTTCTTATTACTATTGATACACTTTGACTTATGTTTAACCAATTTCCAGATGGCAAAATTTTAGGCTGGTCTAAATTGAAAAGAGTTACATACGACAATTTTGGGTTTGTGAAATTTTAGATTTTTCCAACTTTCTGGGTCGAAAATATTGTGAAAAATGAAGAAATTGCTTGTTACAAGCAATTCCTTCATTTTTCACTATGTTGTCTCAATTTTTTTCCTAAGGATGTCCAAAAGTGTCATTGTGTGGGAATGGGTTAAAAGTGAAAGTAAACCACTGCTTCCATAATTAATTTGACAATCGGCAGGGATGCACCTTCAGATGTGATTTGTTTACTGAATATGTTTCAGTGCTTTTATCTCTTCACAAGACATTATATTTTACAGTTGTTGATATCAAAACCATTATAAACTGATTTTATTGGTTTTAACCCTTTCCTGTACAATCCCGGGATTTATACTAGAGAAAACATTGTGGGAAAACAAGAAATTGCGTTCAACAATTTTTTCTACTCCACATAATGATTATTTTCAGATAAAATCAACTTCGAATTTTGTTTGCAAACCTTTGAATTTGGACAGGTCCAATATTTATAAAACAGGAAATGGTTAATGCTCTTTTCAATATTCATTTTTAGACAATTAAAGATGGCCATGTGTTCAAGGTATTTCATGCACATTCAACGTGTAACCTTTCAAAACGTCCTATCTGAGCCTTCAGCCACTTAAACTTACGATATATTTCCATGTAAACAAATTCCCTTCCTAGCTTAACCCATTACCAGACAACAAAATGTTAGACTGGTTCAAATTGAAAGGAGTTGCAAATGACAATTTCAAGGTTAGGAAATTTTAGATTTTGTCAAATTTCTAAGTAGAAAACTTTGTGTAAAATGAAGAAATTGCAAGCAATTTCTTCATTTTACACAATGTTTTCACAAGAGAGGGTTGTCCAAAAGCGTCATTGTGTGGGAATGGGTTAATCATATTTAAAGTACTCCATAACACAAAGAAAGTCTTCTATGTATTCCAAAATGATCATACTTTTTGAATAGGTCACCAGTAAGCCAACATCAAATAAATTTGAAATTAACCCTTGTCATGCTGTATAAACTATCTTACTGAATTGCTGTCAAATCAAAGGGCTGAGAGCACTGAGAGGTCTTTTTGTTAAAAAACAATATTTCTTTTAGAAATCAACCTCATAAACAACTCAGGAAGGAAAAGTATGAGCAGGAGGTGTAGACTGAGATCAGCCTGCACAAACGTGCAGTACTAGTCTGATCTTATTCTACAAGACAGCAAGACATGGGTTAATTTTCCTTTTCTGTTCCACAGATGGACTTGTGACCTATTCTGAAATAAATGATGGGGGGGTCTGTAAATGATTTGACAAAGATTTCCTTTTGGAGAGGAAATTTATTCCTACAGGAGCCATAAAGCCTTTTAATTTCATTTTTAGAGTAAATTCTTTGAATTTGGACCAGTCTAAAACTTTGTCTGGTAACAAATCTAAAAAGCAGTTTGATAGTAAAGTTAATAATATACTGAATTTAGGACAATTACTGTAATTCAGTCTAAGCAACTCCATAACAAATATTCACTTTCAAAAATATATATACTTAGATATGTTTCAAAATGAGCATTCTTATAATTTTTATGAAACCCCCCCCATCGATAAGATCGTGGGCATATTGTTTTACAGGTGTCCGTCTGTCCGTCTGTCTGTCCGTCCGTCTGTCCGTCCGTCTGTCTGTCTGCAAAACTTAACCTGCCAACTAAATATTTTCCTATAACTTCAACCCTGATTAAGTTACAATGCTAATATGTGGTATGTAGATAGGTCTCAACAAGGCGCAACTGGGGAAGGTCATTTCATCAAGGTCAAGGTCAAAATTTTAACCCTTTACCCGTTTCTAAAGAATTCCCGTTTCGGGGGCATAGTGTTTCACAAACGCATCTTGTTTTATTTTAAACAAATGTGCATATAGAACCACCTCTTTGAGTTTATGAGTGTTTTGAGACAGAACACTTAAATCAATGTTATAATGACGTAAGTATTTTAAAACGATGTTAACTTCATGCAGTAAGACATTGCAGCGCTTAACTAAAGTAGCTTACAGACAAGCAATAAAATAGTCTCCTTTTAAAGTGTTAATGAATGGATACAGATGATCATTTGAAGTAAAAAAGGTCATGCTTATCCTTATCTTATTGATATATTGCAAAAGTTCATTCACACATGTTTTCACTTATTACTTACTCATTACCAGATGAAAATATATTGAAACCAAAATTCCTTTCATTCTTTTATAAGAAAATATTTTAGAGTTGGACTGGTCCAAATTCAGGGAAATTGTAGGTATTAAAAAGCGGGATTATGTGATAATGGGTCAAAATCCAAACAGTGCAGATCTGTATAAATTCCTGTATCTATCTAACAGCAAGATGACGTTGATTTGATCCAGACCTTAGTAGTGTTTGGTGCTGATGTCAATAGACAAAATGACCAAAACCACACGCCAAGACATATGATAGCTGTATCCAAAAACAAAAACAAGTAAGTGACCAACCATGGATTCTTATTTCATTTGTATTTATTATTTGGTGTTATACCCCTCCCCCAACCTATGAAGTACAGGGGTATATTGGTTTCATCATGCCTATCTGTCTGTCTCTCCATCCATCGGCCCTTAGACTTTTTTGTTCCTGTTCTTTAACTCTAGGACCAACAGATCTACAACCACTAATCTTCATACAGTTGTTGCAAATGATCAAAAGAAGTGCCCTTTTGTTTTGGGGTCACAAGTCAAAGGTCAAATGTGTTACTTGAGTGACAAACTGCTCTAAAGGGGTATTAGTCCACTTTGTGACAATTCTGGTCATAATTTTCTAACCACCTTTTTATGACCCTGCAGAGAAAGATAGGGGCATATTGTTTAACCATGTCTATTTGACTGCCCATCTATATCTGTGTCTGACAGCAAAACTTAACAACGAAATCAACAGTTGCCATTTGTTCTAGACTGTTCAAGAAACAAGGTCAATTGAGTGTGTAGTTACCTTAGGTACCTCATATGATTGGCATTTAGTGCGGGGCATATGACCAAAGCCATGGTTAACCCTTTCCTGTTTTTCAAAATTTTAGACCAGTCCAATTCGAAAGAAGTTGCAGACATCAATCAAAAGTGGGTGCAATCTGAAAAGTAACGACCCTACAGATTAGAAAAAATCGTGGGAAAAGAAGAAATTGCTTGTGACAAGCAATTTCTTCTTTTCCCACAATGTTTTCTCAAGTATAAATTCACAGGGACGTGAAAACAAGGGATTGTACAGGAAAGGGTTAAAAAACCTATGCCATTACCAGATGACCAAAATTTACACTAGTCCAAATATAAAGAAGTTGCTAGTAATGATTTTGACTGAATGAAAATTTTAAAATCTTTGTATTTATGGTGGAAAACATTTTGGGTAATGAATAAATTTGCTTGTAACAAGTAATTTCTTCATTTTTGACAATGTTTTCACAATCTATTTAAAGATGTGGTAATATCATTCCCTATTAACCCTGTAAAATCACTAGTTTTTACGTCCTTGTGATTTTATACTTGAGAAAACATTGTGGGAAAAGAAGAAATTGCTTGTAACAAGCAATTTCTTCTTTTTCCACAATATTTTCTACCCTACTGGATGGTTATTAAATTGTCATCCGCAAAACCTTTGAAATTGGACAGGTTTAAAAAAATTTAAAACGGGAAAGGATTAAAATGAATTCTATGATTTTTGTATTGACTGTGGTAATCTCTCAATTGCTTTTCTCATTCTTACAGAGATGCTATTTTATTCATGCTCAACATGTCTGGGGCTAAAAGATGTTCTACTGCAGTTAAAGGATGCGTGGCCGGATGCTCTTCAGAAGGAAAATTTAATGGAAAATCAGATGAAAAATATAAGCCATTCCTTACACTGGATAAAATGGGTAAATGCTGTCAATCATTGTATCCCCATCTACGAAGTAGAGGGGGTTATTGGTTTGACCATGTCTGTCTGTAGATTTTTTTGTTTCCATCTTATCATCCCCTGCCGTTTCTGCGAAGGGGATATAGTAATGGTCTCCATCCGTCATTACTCTAGAAGCAATTGACCTACAACCTTAAAAGTTAATACAGTTGAAGTGCTTTATTGTTTTGGGGGTCATGTAAGTCAAAGGTCAAGGTCATAATTGAACTTTAATCGAACTTTTCTGTGCTCTAACTCATAAGGGGTAAAAGACTAGGTCACTATCTAGGTCAAACCTTATGAAAACCTTTTGTGCCCTCTATAAATCACATTTTGCCTCATTTGTCTTAAAATTTGATCAGAATATTTGTCTTCATACTATCTCAAGCAAGTATGATAATTGGTCGTGAGGTCAGAAAGTAGGTCACTTGGTCAAATCCTAGAAAACCCATGTGTACACTCTAATGAGGCACTTTTTTGCCTCAGTTGTCTTGATATTTGGTCAGAATGTTTGTCTGAATGATATCTCAGTCAAGATTGACAATAGGTCATGTGGGTGAAAAAGTAGGTCACTAGATCAAATCTAGGAATATTTTGTATGTACTTTAGAAGATATATTTGAGGCTCAAATATTAAGTTAAAATGTTTGTCTCTATGATATTTAGTATACATGCAGATTTGGGTGATTTTCAGTGAATAAGCTGGCCACTAGGTAAAACCTCTGAATTACACTATTCATGGCATATAGGCTACATTTATGGCTTAAATATTTTGAAATTGGTTTAAATGTTTATTTCTAAGGACAGAATTTTGATATATTCTCACCTTACTATAACTCACTATAAATTGGAAAATTATCATAATATTTATACTGAATGGTAGAGAATAATGTGGTTAATGAAGAAATTGTTGGGTACCAGCATTTTCTTCATCAACAACAATGTTTCTTAGAATTTGTCTCTTCACTTTTTTGCGGACATTCTCAACAAGTAGAAAATCATGTCTGACTTGTCCAGGGAGAAATGGAGAAAATCTGTTGTTTCGTTTTCCAAACAATTCAAAAACAAACTTTAGCATATCACAGGTTTTACACATAAATATTGAAAGTGCCCATATATTTTATGAATTATCGTCTTGATGCCTTCTTTTACAGCATTATTTGATGACATGCTATGTGCTGCTGTTAGTTGTTCCTCATTGGTGGATACAGGTAAAGGAGACTCCTTATTGGACATGACGGATGGACTCTCTAGTATTGGAGACAGGGTTGGTAGCTTTCCTTCTTTATTGACAATGGACTTGTAGATTTGTCTAATCAATCCATTCCCACACTTCCCCACTTTTTAACTTCCTACACTCATTACCACATGAAAAAGAATTTAGGACTCATTCAAATTGAAGGATAGGCAGATTATAATTTGAAGTTGGTGAAATTTCAAAAATCTGTCTTTTAGGGTAAGAAACATTGTGGACAATGAAGCAATTGCTCATCATAATTGATTAATTCATTTTCCACAATCTTCTCCAAATCTTTTTTCTCCTTTCCCAACATTGTTGCAGTTACATTTCCTAGTGAGGAATTAAGTAGTAATTGGTTAACTAATTCCTTCACAATAATGCTTTTTGACGCCCCTTCATAACAAAGCTTTAGAAAACACAGTGGAAATGTAGAAATTGCTTGTTACAATTGTGTTTTTCTATCCAAAAATACATGAATAAGATTAAATTTCATCAACTAAAAACTGTTGTCTGCAAGATCTTTGAATTTGGATGAGTCTTGGATTTTGTCCTCTGGTAATAGATTATCCCTTTCCCACTCGGTGATGTTTTTAGATGTCCCTAAGAAAAAAAGCTTTGGAAAGTATTGTATAAGCATTTTTCATTATCCACAATGTTTTCTACCCCAAAAGTAAGAAAAGTGAAATTGGCATCTGCAACTCCTTTCAATTTGGACCAGTCGAAAAAATTTTTGTCTGGTTATGGATTAGAGAATTTTACTGATGATTCACATACTTTGTTCTATGCTTTATATAGGTATTATGTCTAGATGGTGGGGGTATTAGAGGTCTAATACTGATTCAAATATTGAGTGCTATAGAGAAGGAAGCCGGGGTACCAATACAGGAATTGTTTGATTGGATAGGAGGAACCAGCACTGGGGGAATTCTAGCGCTTGGTATTGGAATCGGTATGAAAGAGAAGATATTTTAAAAGTTAACCCAATCACACACGATCCCACTTTTTGACGCCTCACAGGAAAAAAGCCTCAGGAAACATTGTGGAAATTGAAGAAATTGCAAGCAATTTCTTCAGCTCCCTCTATTTTTTCTACCAAAAATTAGGAAAACTTTTTAAATTCTATCAACTTAACATATTTGCTGCTTCTTTCAATTTGAACCAGTCTAAAATTTTGTCCTCTAGTAATAGGTTAACACAACACTGTTGTAAATGACTTCATAAACATGGGCTTTTTCCACAGTGTTGCAGGAACTTGCTGTGTTGGAAGGCTCTAACATAGTAATGGAAAAAGTGTTTTATTACTTAAAACATTATCAGAGGACAAAATTTCAGACTGGTCCAAATTGAAAGAAGTTTCAGAAGACGATTCATACTGATCTTTATCAGAAAATTAGTATCAAAATTCGGAAGAAGGCATTGAGATTAGAAGAGAAATTTCTTGTTTCAAACAAGTATTCCACAATATAAAGCTGATTTTATATGAAAAACAATCATTTAGTATGATAGAAAATATTGTGAAAAAAGAAGAAATTGCTTGTTACAAGCAGTTTCTTCTTTTCCCACAATGATTTCCTCAGTATAAAATCACAGGGACATAAAAACCAGGGATTGAATGGGATATGGTCAAATAATATTTTTGAGATTTCTTGGAGAATGATTTTAATTATTTTATTTCCAAAACAGTCCATTTTAATGCCTCTGAAGAAAAATAGCTTATAGATAAAAATTGTCCACTAGTCATTTTTCACTATGTTTTCCAAAGCTTTGTGAGAGCCAGAATTAGGTCAGCAAGGCATAGTTGACACAATTTCACTTCAGTGTTAGTGTGTTAGCCTGTGCATGCTTTAGTACTTGGGTTAGTGCGTGCATGCATTAGTGTGTGCATGTGTGCACCTGTCCAGATTTTTGTCCGGAGCATAACTTCTACATTTATAGATGGATTTGAAAATAATTTGGCACAGTTGTTCTTCTTGATGAGTGCTAGTTTCATGCAAAATGTTTGTTGTGATACATTCAATGTCAAGGTCACTGTTGAAGGTGAAATGACCATCACCAAGGTGTGTTCATGGACAAGACACTTGCCAGCCCTAGTCTACCCAGCTGTATAATTGGGTAGCAGTGGGTTTAAATCACTGCCTCTCTTTCAGGGACGAGAAAACATCTCGGTTGTGAGTGTTCAAGAGCGAATCTATAAGCAAAAGGCTTTCGTCACAATCGAACTAAAATATATAAGTATAAACTAAACTAACTAAGGTGAAAAGACAAAATTGACCTTGTCCGCAGCATAACTTCTACATTTATGGATGGATTTTAAAATAATGTGGAACAGTTGTTCTACTTGACGAGTGCTAGTGTCATATGATAGGTATCCATCAAATGATTTCTTTAATAATCTTAAAAATACCTAGTGAAAATGTAAATTACTTTAAAATCTCAAACAAATCTGATTTTCAGCCCGATCAAACTAGTTAGTCCTGAGTTATCTGCCCTTGAATTTTGTAAAAGACTGCAATATTTCACTTTGATAGTGCCTTAGTTTTTCATTAATCAAATAATACTTCGTCTAAATGTAAATGATCATAAAATCTTTCATGAGTTTGATTTTCAGTCTGATCAGACCAATAAGTATAGATTTATCTGCCATTTAATTTGAAAAAAAATGCCATATTTCACCTTTTTAACACTTAACCCTTTCCCACTCAATCCCTTGTTTTTAAGACTCTACAGGGAAAGGTTTAGAAAAACATTGTGGCAAAAGGAGAAATTGTATAGAATATACAGTTTCTCCTTTTCCTACAATTTTTTTTGCTATCCAACAGACAAGCAGAAGCAATTTTTTTACAGTTGTGAATATGCTATCTGCAAATCCTTTTCATTTGAAAAGTCCAATATTGCTTAACCCATTACCAGATGGCAAAATTTTAGACTGGTCCAAATTGACTTCCAGACGACAATTTAAATCTTATGAAATTTTGGATTTTTTCAACTATTTTGGTAGAAAACATTGTGGATAATGAAGAAATTGCTTGTAACAAGCAATTTCTTCGTTTTCCACTATGTTTTTCAAAACTTTTTTCTTTTGGGGCGTTTAAAAGCGTCACTGACTGGGAATGGGTTAAGTGGTAATGGGTTAAGCACTTTGATTTTCTATCCCACATGCATGACACTTGGTCAGATTATTTGTCTGAATGATATCTGGGCCAAGTGTGGAACTAGGTCACTAGGTCAAATCCTTAGAAAAACCCTTTGTGAACTCTTTTTGCCACATTTTTGTCTGTTGTTCTTGCAAGTTGGTTAGAATATTTCTGTTAATGATATCTAGGTCAAGTTTCAATATGGGTTATTTCCATTATAAAAGTAGGTCATGGGGTCAAATCTTACTTAAAAGGTTTTGTGCACTCTATTCATGACATTTTTGTCAAATGCTAATCATACTTGGTCAGCATGTCTTTCGTATTGAGATACCACAGCCAAATTCCAATATGTGTGTTCAGAAAGTATGTTACTAGGTCGGATCTTTAAAAAAACATTCTCTGTACAAATCAAGGGGTGTGACATGTTGTCCCTGAACAACCTATTTCTCGTTTCTAAAAAGGTGTAAATAATGTGGAATGGTGTAAGAATGGATTAAAGTCACTGCCAAATTTTGATTTATGAATAAGCACATTATATGATGAAAGCATTGTGAGAAAAAGAAAAACTAGCTTTTTCCACATTTTTTTCCTGAACATCTTTCTTAGGGGCATCAAATAACCAAACTATGGGGTTAAATATTTGAATTTCTGTTTTCAGGTAAGCCATTACAATACATGAAGGGCCTTTACTTCAGATTAAAAGATGAGGTATTTAAGGGACCAAGACCCTATGATTCTGTTCCCTTTGAATCCCTTTTAAAGAGGGAGTTTGGTGAAGATAGAATGATGACAGACATCACACATCCAAAGTAAGGGTTGAATGGATAGCCACTGTCAATCATATCAACCCATTACCAGATGACAAAATTTTAGACTAGCCCAAATTGAAAGAGGTTGCAGACAACAATTTAAAGTTTGTGGAATTTTGGATTTTTTTCAATTTGTTGGGTAGAAAAGATTGTGTAAAATGAAGAAATTGCTTGTTGAAAGCAATTTCTTCATTTTATACAATGTTTTCCCAATTATTACCCTTGAGGGGCGTCTAAACGTTTGGGAATGGGTTAAATGTCATAAGTACAACTTAGTCAAGCCGTACTTATGTTGTTTAGGTTGCCACCATTCATCATTACCCTTTTGTTACATACTACTGACAATAAACTAGGTAAAATAACAATGTATAATCCATTCCCATACAATGACACTTTTGGGCGCCCCTCAAGAAAAAACATTTGGGAAAACATTGTGCAAAATGAAGAATTGCTTGTAACAACCAATTTCTTCATTTTCCACAATGTTTTCTACTAAGAAAGTTGAACAAATCTAAAATTTTATAAACTTTGAATTGTCATCTGCAATCCCTTTGAATTTGGACCAGTCTAAAAATTTGCCGTCTGGTAATGGGATAATATCTGAATCAAAGTGACTATCAGATTTCAGTAGGCATGGCCAACAATCAGTCAATTTGGCCCATTACCAGACAACAGAATTTTAGACTGGTCCAAATTGAAAGAAGTTGCAGACAACAATTTTAACTTTATGATATTTTAGATTTTTTCAACTTTCCTGGTAGAAAACATTGTGTAAAATGAAGAAATTATACATCTTTTCCCAATTGTTTATCTTGAGGGGCACCAAAAAGCGTCATTGTGTGGAAATGGGTTAAGATATGGGTGTGACATTTCCAACAAGTTTCTTCAAGTACACAGGCAACAAACGATTTCTTCTTCTTATACAGTATTTTCCTAATTGTTCTTAATGAGGGGTGTCATAAAGTGTCATTGTGTGGGGTTGGGTTAAAAGGTCATCTCAGAGGACAGTGGTATTGGCCAAATTTTATTTTGAAAATTTTCTCCTCAGAAAGTTTCACAGAAATGATCCTTGGATGACCCTTTTTCAGATTCCTTCAAAGAATTTTGATCTGATGAAAAACGTGGCATTAATGAGCAGGGCTAATTGCCATATATGGTGAAACCTTTAGAAATCTTCTTCTCAGAAACCAGTCAATGGATTTCAACCAGATTTTACAAAAATGATCATTGGCTGACCCTTCATCAGTTTGCTTCAAAGAATTTTGGTCGGTTGAAAAACATGGCTTTTATGGGCAGGGCTAATTTCCATATGGTGAAATGTTTGAATATCTTCTTCTCAGAAATCAGTTGATGGATTTCAACCAAATTTCAGAGAAATGATCCTTATATGACCCTTTATCAGATTCCTTCAAAGAATTTTGATTTGATGAAAAACATGGCTTTAAATGGCAGGGCTAATTTCCATTATGATAAAAGCTTTGAAAATCTTTTTCATAGAAACAGTGGATGGATTTCAACCAAATTTCATGGGAATGATCCTCTGGTGACTCTTTTTCAGATTCTATGAATTAATTTTGATTGGTTGAAAAACATGGCTTTCATGGCCATGACCTATGTCCATAAATGGTATTTTGTGAAATTATATAAAAAATTGTTAAAGCCTTTTTCATCTTACCTTGTAAATGAACTGATTGTAAAACAATGAAAAGTTTGAAAGTTTTCATTGACAAGATATATGTGCCACACATGATGAATATGATTCAGTTTATATTGAATTCCCAAAAATCACCATTTGCTTAATCAGTACAATCAAGCCTGTGGAGCAATACAGGTGCTGAAGCACCTCTAGTTATTTCTATGTATCTGATTTGTTGCCTGCAACTTCTTTTAAACTGGACTAGTCTTAAATTTGTTTCATTTTATGAGTTAAGCTAGGCCATCCATTCATTTGAATGGTCACATATTTTCCTCTTTGTTTGCCCTAGTCTTTAAGAAGAGCATGGGCTTTGTGATGAAGAGTTCTGGGTTCGATTCCTTGGAGGGCTATTGATCTTAAAGTCATTCATGAGTCCACCCATTCAACAGGAGAAAAGTAAACAAAAAATAATTCTTTTTGTATTTTTATAGGATCATAGTGACAGGAGTACTTGCCGACAGGTTCCCAGCAGAGCTTCATCTTTTTAGATCCTACCTCCCTACCTTGGACAAACCAGCGGAAAATAAAGGAAATTTTGAACCCATCAAACCTCCTAATGGTATATTGAGTTTGTACAATATTTTAGAGCTTCTGTTGAAATTTTGTCATGCCATCCCTTGACAATCTCATTAACCTATTTCCACTCAACGACACTTTATTGACGCCACCAAGAAAGAAAACTTTGGAAGACATCGTGGAAAATGCAGAAATTACATATAAGCAATTTCTTCATTATCTGCAATGTTTTCTAACCCAAAGAAAATCCAAAATTTCAAAAGATTTAAATTGTCGACTGCAACTCTGTTCAAATTGGACCAGTCCAAAATATTTGTATGTGTAATGGGTTTACTTGTGGCATCAGTTATTATCACCATCCACTGGCATTAGAATGGTTGACTTCCAGCTTCATTTCCTCTCATTGAGTATTCTTTTGAAGCATTTATAGCAATATTTGGATAAAGCAGTTGTTTTAACCATTTCCATATGATCCCGCTTTTTACGCCCCTTGGGAAAAAAGATTAGGAAATCATTGTGGGAAATGAAAAATTGCTTGTAACAGGAAATTTCTTCATTTGCAACAAAATTTTCTACCCAGAAAGACCAACATTTTTTTAATTCCCATCAATTTAGAATTGTCATCAACTTCTTTCAATTTGGACCAGTCTAAAGATTGTTGTATGGAATAATACTTTCCATTTTGTTATCTGATTTCTCAGTTGATTATCACTTTATAACTTCACACACACTCACAATGTAAAATATTCTAACATCATAAATTCATTGTTTAACCCATTCCCACACAATCAAACTTTTGACGCTCCTTAACTCAGGGGTGTGGAATTCCCATGCCCGACTTGTCCGACACGGGCTTTTCTAACTGCGGGCAAATACATTTTTGGAGGCTACTTGTCCGTGGACAAGTAGATATCAGGGCAAATCTTGGAATGGAACTAAATAGATAGCAGAGATTTATGAGCATAATGTTTGTATCTTAGGCTAGAAAATATTGTTTTAATGAAGAAAATGCTGAGTTCCAGCATTTTCTTCTTTAAAAATAATGTTTTCTCAAAATTTATCTGTTCTTCATCTTTTAACGGGCAAGTCCATTTTGATCCTGGACAAGTAGAAAATCACATTTAACTTGTCCATGGACAAGTAGAGAAAATCCGTAATTCCACATCCCTGGCCTTAACCCTTTTCTGCTTCTCAAAAATTTAGACTTGTCCAAATTCAAAGAAGTTGAAGACAACAATTAAAAGTGAGTGTAATTTGAAAAGTAACCAACCTACAGGGTAGAAAATATTGTGGTGAAAGAAGAAATTGCTTGTTACAAGCAATGTCTTCTATTCCGACAATATTTCTCAAGCTTAAAAATCCAGGGACGTAAAATCCAGGGATTAACCAGGAAGGGGTTAAGAAAAAGGCTTTGAGAGACATTGTGGAAAATAAGAAATTGCTTGTGACTAACATTCTTCGTTGTCCACAATGTTTTCTGTCATAAAAGCAAAGACTTTTTAAATTACATCAACTCAAATTTGTTATCTGCAACTTCTTTCAATTTTGACCAGTCTAAAATTTTTGTCGTCTGGAAATGGGTTAAGCAGATTAAACCCTGCTTTTATTCTTCTAATTCTTCTGAATGTCATCTCAGCCTGCCAAAAGGCACCGATGATGTCTTCAAGTTGCATTGTAATTCATCTGAGAAATGAACCACTTTTAAATATTTTCTTTTAAAAAAAATCTTATAACCTATTCCCACACTGTCCCTGCTTTTTAAGTCCCCCAAGAAAAAAGCTTTGGAAATCATTGTGGAAAATGAAGAAACTGCATGTTTTCTAGCCAAATAGAGGGGAAAATTTAAAATTCCGACAACTTGAAATTGTTGTTAGGAGCTTTTTTTGAATTGGGACCAGTCTAAATGAATTTAGGAATTTGGGAATGGAAGATATAAAATTTTCTTCTCTTTTTCATGTAAGGTAGATATAACTTTCATTTTGTGGACATTAAAAGTTATAATTCTAATGTTATCTCTTCCTGTTCCAAAAACATGGATTGTTTTGCTCTTAACCCATTCCAACTCATTCCCTCCTTTTTACGCCCCTCGAGAAAAAAGCTTTGGAAAACATTGTGGAAAATGAAGAAATTGCTTGTATCAAGCAATTTCTTCATTATCCACAATGTTTTCTATCCAAAAAGACGAAAAAAATCAAAATTCCATCAACTTGAAATTGTCGTCTGCAGCTTCTTTCAATTTGGACCAATCTAAAATTTTGTTGTGTGGGAATGGGTTAAAATGAAAGATAAATTGATCTTTCAATAAAACAAATAATTACCCTGTGTAGTAGGATTGTGTGTGTATGGATAAATTGTATAAAGATTAATACATGTACTTACAAATATACTTCCAGAACAACCGATATGGAAGAGTGCCAGGAGTACAGGTGCTGCCCCCACTTATTTCCGAACATTTGGTCAGTTTATGGATGGAGGTGTAATGGCTAATAATCCAACACTAGATGTCCTCACAGAAATACATGAGTACAATATGGGACTCAAGTTTAGAGTGAGTATTACCCAACTCCCCCAACAGAAATTCAAAAGCAGAGTATTGGACTTAAGAGAGGGTATTATCTAGATGTCCTTACATTAAATACACATGTACATTATGGGACTCAAGATTACCTTAATTCTCCCACAGAAATGCATGAATACAATATGGGATACATTAAGAGTGAGTATTACTTAGATCCCCTAACAGATATACATGAATATTTTGTTAAACTCAAATTTAGATTGAGAAAACCAAGATTTCCTTGCATTACAATATAGGACTCAAGTTTGAAGAGAGTAATACCTAGATTCACTCACAGAAATGCAAACATACAATATGGAACTTAAGATTTGAGTGAGTATTACCTAGATTCACTCACAGAAATGCAAACATACAATATGGGACTTAAGATTTGAGTGAGTATTACCTAGATTTGTTCACAGAAATACACAAGTACAATATGGAACTCAAGTTTAGAGAGAGTATTACCTAGATTCCCTCAAGGAAATGCATCAGTAGATTCTGGGAATCAAGAGTAGCTTTATGTAGATATCCTCACAGAAATATATGTTACAAGTAATATCTTTTTCTTCCACAATGTCTTTACTGGTTTTTTTTTTTTGGTTTTTTTGGGGGGGAGGGGGGGTACACAAGAAGTAAAATTGTGTGAGAAATGGTTGATATGTGGTCTTTGGATGTTTTATTCAAATTAGATATTTATTCCAAATAGCTGATATTATGAATAAAAGAATACAACCTATGTTACAGAATGAACCCGAGTCAGTTCAGCCCCTCGGGTGTGTTATATCTGTTGGATGTGGCAGAAACCCAGTGATAGCCCGGGACCATATTGATGTATTTAAACCAAGTGGTATATTTGAAGCCCACAAAGTCATTAAGGGAACAACAGCATTAGTCTCACTGCTCATTGATCAGGTACTATAACCCACTTAACCCATTCTCACACATCAAAATTTTAGACTGTTCCAAATTGAAAGGAGTTGCAGACAACAATTTAAAGTTTATAAAATGTTAGATTTTTTCAACTTTCTAGACAGAAAACATTGTGTAAAATGAAGAAATTGCTTGTCACAAGCAATTTCTTCAATTTAAACAATTTTTTCCCAATTGCTTTTCTTGAAGGGCATCAAAAGGCGTCACTGTGTGGGAATGGGTTAATAACGCCAAATTCATGATTATATGGCATTACCAGATGACAAAAATTTAGACTGGTTCAAATTCAAAAATGTTGCAGACAACATTTTTGGGTTGATGGAATTTAAAAAGTCTTGGGTATCAAGCAATTTCATCATTTTCCACAATTTTTTCCAAGATTTTTTTTCTTGTAGGCATCAAAAAGCTTCATTGTGTAGGAATGGGTTAGTACTTCCAGTTAATACTGAAAAATCATTGTGTGATAAGCAGTAATTCTACATTACAAACAATGTTTCCCACCCTTTAAACTTATTTGAATCTGTAGTAAAAAGCTTGTAAAAACATCTTGGAAAATAGAGAACTTGCTTGTAAGCTATATTTTCATGAGTGGCTCAATAAAAGATAAATCAGTCTTACTTTAAAACCCTTTCCCGTTTTTCAAAATTTTAGATTAAGAAGTAGCCCACAAAATCAAAAGTGGGTGCAATTTGAAAAGTAACAAACCAACTGGTTTAAAAATAATGTGGGAAAAGAAGAAATTGCATGTGACAAGCATTTTCTTCTTTTCCCACAATATTTTCACAAGTATGAATTCACAGGGAAGTAAAACAAGGGATTGTACAGGAAAAGGTTAAATAATGATTATCCTCTATTACTTTCGCCGCCGTCATCGAGCAAATGGCAGCGTGCCAGACTCCTTATCTTCAATCATGGGATGTCATGGGTTTGATTCCCGGCGGCGAACATTTTCCTTTCCGTCATGTGTCTCTCACCAATGGGTAGTCAATAGTAAGATAGCAGCTGGAGGCTAGGAAAGATCTAGTGGTAGTACTGGTGTGAGAAATTCTAGGAATCCATTGTTAGGTGCTCCAAGTCGACGAGATTTAACTGAAATACTGTGGCATTAAACCCAATTCAATCAATCAATCAATCTATTACTTTCACCATTCAAACTTCAGGCTTCTGTAGCGGAAGGTCGACCTGTTGACAGAGCAAGGGCCTGGTGCAGTATGTTAAACATTCCATTTTACAGATTCAGTCCACAACTATCACAGGACATCGCATTGGATACAAACGATAATAAAACTCTGATAAACATGATGTGGGAGACTCAATGTTACATTGTCGCAAATAAACATCGGATTGAACAAGTGGCTCAGCTCCTGAGGGCAGGGTGTGGACCGAATAGGAAAAGTTTGAAAATTGTTAAACAAGTTACAACTAGCTTAAATGATCTTGATCTCCATGTTACATAAGCTCATTGTCGCGGCCATTGGCATAATGAGTTACCTCTTTCCGTGTGAGTGTGTGAGCTTGTGTGGGTGTTCACTTCTTGTCTGCAGCATTTATTGATGGATTTCAAAATAACTTGTTGCAGAGTTGTATCCCTTGATGAGTTCTATGATAGTACTGAGTACTATAATTGTCATGTCTCAAGTTCTGTATCAAGGTCACAACTAAGGGTCATGTGACAGGCATTTAAGCAGGGATATCCGCATCTGACAAATTTCTAGTTTTTTTGTTTGTTTTTTTAAATTTGTATTACATGCATTGAAAGTATTTGTTGAGACATTTTTTGAAAAAAGATGCTGGTTTCAAACATTTTCTGCTTTTTATACAAACATTTTTTGATAGAGCAATTTTAAGCTCGGCTGTTTTCAGAGAAAACAGAAGGTATTGTCATCACCTGAGCGTCGTTCCCGTTGGCATTGGCCTTGGAGTTGGCATGACAAACTTTAACCTTGGTCATATCTTTGTTGTTATTGAAGATATCCTCATGAAACTTTGCATGTGTATTGACCATCACAAGAGTTATCTAGACTATCAATGGGGATATCTATAAGAGCGTTTTGTAAGAGTTATGCCCTTTTTTGACTTAGAATTTTTGCATTATCCAGCACTTGCAGCCGAGTGTTAGCACCTATGGGCGGTGCTCTTGTTTCACCTTGTTACTCCATATAATAGCAAATTAACCCTTTCCTGTTTTTTGAAATTTTAGCCTGGTCCAAATTGAAAGAGGATGCAGACGACAATGAAAATTGAATGCAATTCCAAACAAAACCATCCTATGTGGTAGAAAACACTGTGGGAAAAGGAGAAATTGCTTATTATAAGCAATTTCTCCTTTTTCCACAATGTTTTCTCAAGTATAAAATCACAGTGACGTAAAAACCTGTGTTTATCCAGGAAAGGGTTAAGCCATTACCAGATGACAGAGTTTTAGACAGGTCCAATTTCAGAAATGTAGACAATTTCAAGATTATATCTTTTTTTTTTTTACTTTTTGAGTAGAAAATATTATGGATAATGAAAAATTGCTTGTTTTAATCCTTTTTGTTCTTGAGGAGCTAGAAAAAAAAATTGAATTATATCAGAACAGGGTAATTGAATATGCAGTGCACAAGAACACAGTGATTCTACCTTGCTTTGAATTTATCCAGCCTACTTGCAAGAATGAGACATAGTTGTCATTTTGACAAGTTGGTGTATTTGTGTAAACCCATTCCCACACAATGACGTTTTTGGACACCCCCAAATTAAAACAATAGAGAAAACATTGTGGAAAATGAAGAAATTGCTTGTAATAAGCAATTTCTTCATTTTCCACAATGTTTTCTACCAAGAAAATTGAAAAAATCCAAAATTTTATCAACTTAAAAAAGTTATCGTCTGCAATTTCTTTCAATTTGGAATAGTCTAAAGTTTTGTTGTGGAGTAATGGGTTAACGAGTTAGGGTGTTAAAAAGTCAGTCTATCCAAATTGGTCCAGAGCTTATTCCCTAAGATTTAGGTATAAATTTCAATATAATTTGGCATATTTCTTCTCCATCATCAATATATGTGCCAGTTGATAGCTTCACGGTCACATCTCAAGTTCATATGTTCAAATTGAGCCTATCCAAAGTAAATCTCCTACATTTCTGTTCTACATCATGAGGAGATAGACAGTTTGAAACAAATTCTTTGATAGCTCCAAGGCCAGCTTAAAGTCAATCATTTCAATGTAATTAGTTCAGAGCATTTCACCCACATTTGTGGATGTAATCTAAAATGATTTGGTACAATTGTTCTCCATTA